>CM062349.1:13885214-15161928 GCA_031216105.1 Dalbergia cultrata | reverse complement strand
AACTTAAGAAAATTAATCTAAGGATTTCTAAAAGCCCAAGCATACCCTTGTCAACCTTAAAGTTGGCCGGCACGTTCTAGAGATTTTTCTCTAGATAGGGGTTTTGGGTATTTAATAAAGAACTTGATGTAGTTTCACTTTCTTTCTCTTTTATATGACTTTCGGTTTATGTGTTGAGATCTTTGAGATATTGTATTGGGTTGTTATCATGTTAAAGTCTTGAATGAGCTCTAGTTAATCATAAAATGAACCTTGCATCATGTTTACCTTATGCTTTGCATATCATGTTTATTTCCTTGCTATCACTAAATACCAAGATAATGAATGAACTTGTATTATCATGTTTATATTTCAAGCTATGCATTATCATGTTTATATTTCAAGTTCTCACTTAATACCAAGATAATAATAAGTTGCATTCATGTTTACTTTGTGCTATCACTTTACTTTCTATTGGAACCTAAAATGAGTGCATGAGCATATTTATTTTTATGTCATCACCTAAATGAATCTAGAGGTCAAAGACCTGCCCATTGTTGTCTCAACAAAGGTCTAACAATATGTGTCTTTCTTGGGTTCATATTTCGGCCCTAAGAGGTCTTGAGGTTTCCAAGTATTTGAGACTATGTTTTATAATTTTTCCAAGCTTTTATGAGTTTTATGAATTTAGAACCTCTTGAGACAAGTTTGATCTAGCTACTGCCCTCATAAGTATTTTAATAATTTTAGATGTTAAAATTGTTTATAAATGAGTTTTGAAAGTTTAAAAAGAGTTCCAAGAGAAACTAGTATTTTATGTGCTTTAGAAATTATGTTTTATGCCTTTATGGAGAAGTATATTTCGGTTCTTCCTTGCTGCCACTGTATGTGCTGTTTTGATTATGATAATGTGCCTATGTTTGAGTAAAAATAATGTTAAGACTCATATGTAAAAGATAGGATAAGTTAGGAACTAGAAAAGAATTAATTTGAGAATTTTAGATCCTTTAATTATGTAATTTTCTAGATTCTGTCCAGCAAGGTTTAGATTTAATAATCATGGTTTTAAATTAGTTTAAATATGTAGGAATGACTCATAATTGGTTTAGGACTTAATCTTGAAGCCTTAGGAGCAAACTAAACTTAGAAAGGGTCATTGTTGTGACTTCTAGGTACCCGTAAAGTTAGGATTTCAAATTCTGCATCCTTGAGGTTTAGAGATGTTCTTAACCATAGTACGAGGTGAGAAATACTTAGATATAACCTCATAGGTTCCCAAGAGACTAGGCTTTTAATGATCGATAACTTAGAATGCGAGTTAAGGACTTTAAGGGACTGAACCATAATTTCTAGAACCCCGTAATCACACAATTATAAAGTTGTCTAAAATCTGCATAGTGCTGTTTGGATAGGTCCTTGACCCTAAAAATAAGTAAAACTTATTGGTTGTGAATCTATAGGTGTGTAAGAGGTTAAGATTAATGCTAGAACAATTAGTTTACAAGTTTAAGACTCAAAGGAACCAAAGCATAACATACTATAAGTTCATAACATAATAAGCTTGGGAGTTCATATGAATGATTGTCTAAGGTGTGATTATGTGATAATGTATATGCTATGGTTTTATGCATACACTATGAAGAAGTTTCTTGTGATGATATATATGCTATGAGAAAGATTTATGAAATGAATAAAGATGTATCTGTGAATTAACACTTTATGAGAACTTAAATGTGACACAACACTGAGACGCCTTCTTGGGTGACACCGGTTTAGCCGAGCACCCCCAAGAAAACAAATCCGTGAGGGTATTGACATAGAGCTTGCCAAAGCGGACAATACTACGATGCACTAGTTGCTAGTAGAGCGTTTCAAAGAGGAAATGACCCTAAGAGAGGTGATCCTTAATTGCCCCCTAGCCCGTACTTTAAGTCGGGAATTATATATGTTACGCTTATCATAGGATAAGTAAGAACTAGTGACGACTAGTTAAGGTATGAGCTCATAACCTAGAGATGTTTTAGGGCGGCCCCATGAGATGAAAAGTTAAAGTTAACAATGTCACATATACTATACTTATGCCAATGTTATAATGTTTCCTAGTTATTCTATTGATTGGTTTACCTTTATGATGCACTCATATCATTAGGTTATTCTATGCTTAGCTATAAGACGCATTGTAAAATATGATGGGCCTTGGATGAATAAACACTTTGGAAAGATAACTTAAAAGGAATTTATATGCATGCACACCTTTTTAGAAATAAACCCAAGGTTCCTGAAGATGTGACGATGTCACCTAGGTAGGGATAACCTACTGAGAATTCTTCTAGAAAGATTCTCATTCCCTCTCTCTTTCCATCATATCTTCAGATGGCGACATTCGTACTCTTCATCGACACCCCGGTATGGGAGCTGCACCATGACCCGGCACTCGGGTCATACCATTTTGAGGGTCGCTGCACGGTTAGAGTGTTCATGTTTATGGGACGACCCTTCGCGCACCCCGTCCCAAGCTACCGCTTCACCCCGACTGCTCCTTACCGTCATAATGGGATTTTTGAGCGAGCGAGACCACGCGATGAACAGATCCTCCGCATAGAGCCCGAGACATCAACAGTACGCGAGTACCCCGAGTATGTGCCGCGTCCCCAGTACTCGGAGACGGACCCATCCGAGGACCCGCCATCCCACATGTACAGTTGGAGCTCCAGTCCCGCTCCCCCACCGATGAGGGCTGGGAGTGAGGAAACGGTGGTCCAGCCGAGGTTGGCTCGTCGGCCATCTATGCGCCCTCGCCGCGGTGGACATGCCCCGATGATGCGCTCGACCACTCCCGCCGAGATTCGTCAGTGGTTCGACTCGACCCCACAGTATTCGGACCAGCAGGAGTAGACATAGGAGGGGTAGTAGTTAGTGCACACACGCCACATAGTTGAGGACAAACCTTCTTTTGTATATGAGGTTGTCTACTCTAGGTGCACATGGGTATGGGTGTTGTTTCTCTTGTATTTGCTTTTTATGATTTCCATGTATTGCATTTTAGTTGTATTCCGCTTCCCGATGTATCGAATAGTCCTTCCCTTTTGGGTAGGCACAACATATATATATAACTATGTTTCAGTTGATGTCTCCATGATATGATGTGTTTCTTTATGCTTTGCTTATATGTTTCTCTATGCTTCCTCTTAAAGATTCGTGCGTGGCTCTCACTTTGATTTTAAATTCCAAAAAGAAAATTTTTACCCATATTTCCGCTAAGTATTTTCTAAGTAAAAGATGAGACCAAGAGGTAATATTCTAAAGATTAACCTAAGTACATACTAGTAGTCTTGGGTTAAGATTTAGGGTGTTACACATGAGATATCATTATGTTTCTATGCATTAAAACTCCTTGAGAATGAAATAAAGTAGCTACTACCCTTGCAAGTATTTTGATGATTTTAGTATGATAAAAATGTTTACTAATGAGTTTTGAAAGTTTTAGAAAGGTTCCAAGAGAAACTAGCATTTTATGTGTTTTAGAAATCAAGTTTTATGCTTTGTTTGATAGAGACAATTTCGGTTCTGTCTCGCTTGTTGTGCTCACTGTTTTATGTTGTTTGAATGATGATAATATGAGTATGTTCATGTATAATTGATGCTAAAATTCATATGTGAAAGTTAAGAGAAGTTAGTAACTAGAAAAGAATTAATTTGAGACTTTTAGATCCCGTAGTAATGGATTTTTCTAGATTCTGTCCAGAAAGGTTAATAATTAAAAATCATGGTTTATAATTAGTTTAAATTTGTAGGAACTACTCATAATTGGTTTAGGACTTGATCTTGATGCCTTAGGAGCAAACCGAACTTAGAAAAGGTCAAAGTTGTGATTCCTAGGTACCCGTAAAGTATGAATTATAAATTCTGCACTTTTGAGGTTTAGAAATATTTATGATCATAGATTTGAGTGATAAATACTTAAACGTGAGCCTATAGGTACCCGAGAGCTTAAGTTTTGATGATATACAACTTAGAATTCAAGTTAAAGGACCCTAAGAATCAAAGCATAAGACATTAAGAGAATTTATTGCTTTGAGTTTGATAATGTAAGTATGATGTGTTGATATGTGTAACGCCCCGATTTTCTGTTAGAGTGAAAATGACCAAAATGCGCCTGAGGTCATTTTCGGCCCGGAATTCGAGGAAAGCCAACCCGGAAGTACTCAAAGGGCAAACTCGATGTTGGAAGGGGATTAGATGGCTTGTGTGCCTTTCCGGGATCAAAAATCTCATTTTTCGAGTTTTCGTGTCAAAATGACCAAAACGCTCCTGTGGTGTTTTGCCCGTTTGCAAGTGTCGGATGAACCTGAAACTTCTCCAGATGGTTTTAAAAGGCATTTTTATGTATTCTGTAACTTTAGTTTTGGTCCCGGAGGTCCCGGGCGAAATTAGTGCAAAATTATGATTTTGCCCCTAGTTTCGTGTTTTTACGCTTAAACGCGTGATTAAGCAAACCTACGCAATATTAGGCTCTAATCGAAGGTTAATTAATTTCCATAATTAATCTTGAGTCAAAATAATTTATTAAAGTTGATTAGAACCTAAAAGTGCTTAATTACAACTTGAAATCCTATTTTAAATTCAAGATTCCTAGTCATGGAATCTTGAATAGTATTTTCTCTCTCCAATTCCTTAAATCATAGAATTGTGTTTCCAATTGTTTACTCATAAAAATGAATTTAAATCTCCTAATGATGTATGAGCACTCCTAATCTTGTCATAAAATCCCTAAACCTCATTCTTAGTTACCTAAACTTAAGCTTAATTATTCCTAACCTTGTACCTAAGCTAATATACATCTAAACCTATCATTAACACCCAATTACATGAAAGATTTTCTTCCCTCTCTGCTGCCCCTGGTCTGGCCGAAGCCACACCTCCTCCATATGCATCACATGTTTAAATTTTCAACACTCCAAAGTCATACCTCAAGTCATACTCACCATACCTTGTCATATTTTCAATCAAGCTTGATTTTCCAAAAATGAAATAAACCATATTTCCTCATTTATTTGTGGCTAAAAAACAACAAGCCATGCATTGCTTCTAGAAGGATTATTTCATTCACAATTGATAGGAAATTCACTCAAATCAAGCATGCCTTGTATCATAACTTCCACACTTCAAACCATGCTTGAATGACCTTGTGTAAGAGATATTTTCTCTTCCTTTCCCTCCCAAACTACACGGCCAGCCTTCCCCCTCCATGAGCTCCCATTTGTTTTCATTTTCTATAAATACCTTGCCTAGAAACACATGCAAACACTTTAGCTCATTGCACACTTTTAGTTTTCTAAGCTTTCTTTGTATTCTCTCTTTTTCTCTCTAAGTTCCAAGAGAGTTCTCTCTTGTTCTTCATTTTCATCTTCATCCTCTCTTCATCTCATCATCATCTCATAACCTTCAAACACCACCTCACAAAAGCTCTCAAACACTTCATCTCAAACACAACCTCACCCAAACACATTTTTCTCTTCTTTGTTCTTCACAAAGCCGAAGCCATCTTGCCCCAAGGAGGAGTTCTTCATCTTGTTTTCCTTTTCAAAAAGTTCAAGTCTTCATCTTCACTCTAGGTAAAAGTGTTTTCTAACCTTTTCTTTTCATGAAAATGAGATTTTCTAGCTTTCTCTTGGATTTTCTTTTTGAAACTTTCTTGTTCTTCTTTTCTAGGAGTTCGGCCTCTTGGCCTTGATGAGCATATGATAGCTCAATGATGAGAGCTCCTAGATGATGACTATGTAGTCATCTCAAAGGAACCTCTAGAGCTTGAGTTTTTATTTTCTCTAAGTTTCATCTTGATGTACTAACTCAAAATGATTTTAGCTCAAGAACACCTTTACTTTTTCTTGTTTTCATTTCGGTTTCCTTGCTTCCTTTCCTCTAAATATTTCGGTTTTGGTTTCCTTTTCCTTGTAGTCTTGTGTTTCTTTGAAAGTTTATTTATTTTGAGCTTAATGATGATGTTCAAGAACCTCATAGTTCCTTGAGAACTTGGTTCAAGAACTCTAAAGCTCTCTTTGTAATGAGATGAGTGTTGGGTTATTATTTTCTAAAGTCTTGTAAGAGCTCTAGATAACCTTAAAATGAACTTTGCATTCATGTTTACTTTTATGCTTTGCACATCATATTTATTTTCCTTGTCATCACTAAGTACCAAGATAACAAAGGAACTTGCATAATCATATTTATATTTCAAGCAATGCATCATCATGTTTATATTTCAAGTCCTCACTTAAATACCAAAGATAATAACAAGTTGCATTCATGTTTATCTTATGCTATCACTTTACTTTCTAAAGGAACCTAAAATAAGTGCATGAGCATGTTTATTTTATATCATCACTTAAGTAAACCTAGAGCTCAAGGACTTGCCCATTGTTGTCTTAAACAAAGGCTTGAAATGTGTATTCCCTTAGCTTATGTTTTCGGCCCCTAAGAGATTTATTGTGTACAAGTGTTGATAACTATGTTTTATAATTTTTTTAAGCTTTTATGAATTTAAGGAATGCATAGAACTAAATTTTATGAATTTAGGACCTCTTGAGCCAAGTTTGATTTAGCTACTGCCCTCAAAAATATTTTGATGATTTTAGATGTTAATAATGTTTATAAATGAGTTTTGAAAGTTTGAAAAAGGTTCCAAGAGAAACTAGTATTTTATGTGCTTTAGAAATTGTGTTGGATGCCTTTGAATGGAAATTTGGTTTCGGTTCTGCCTTGCTATTTTATGGCCACTGTATGTGCTGTTTGATGATGATAATATGATTAAGTTTGAGTATAATTAATGTTAGAACTCATATGTGAAAGATAAGAGAAGTTACTAACTAGAAAAGAATTAATTTGAGAGTTCTAGATCCCTTAATGATAGAATTTTCTGGATTCTGTCCAGCAAGGTTTAGTAATGATAATCATGGTTTTAAATTAGTTTAAATGTGTAAGAATGACTCATAAATGGTTTAGGACTTGATCTTGATGCCTTAGAAGCAAATTGGACTTAGAAAGGGTCACTGTTGTGACCCCTAAGTACCCGTAAAGTTAGGATTTTAGATTCTGCATCCTTGAGGTTTAGAGATGTTTGTGATCAAAGTGTTGAGTGAGGAATACTTAGATATAAGCCTATAGGTACCCAAGAGATTAAGTTGTGATGATTTATAACTTAGATTATGAGTAAAAGACCTTAAGGGTCAATGCATAAGACATTAAGAAATTATTAATGCTATGATGTTTATATAATGCAATAATATGTTGAGATGATAATGATTCATGTGGAATTGATTGATTTAGATATGAGTATATCATAGCATGAGATTTCATGAGAACATGTTGTGTGAATCAGCTTGTCGCATAAGTTACGGTTTGAAAGAAATTCGGTTTAACAGCTATTATGCTGTCGAATTTCTGTCAAACCTTAAAAGGTTAAAGAAATGTTTAAGAATACCATATGAGTTGAAAACCCTGGGTGACACCGGTTTGGCCAAGCACCCCCAGGAGATTTTTATGTGACAAAGCACTGAGACGCGCTTTCCTGGGTGACACCGATTGGGCCGAGCACCCCCAGGGGAGACAAATCCGTGAGGGTATGAGTAGATACAGCCTACCAAAGTGGACAAATTGTTGTGGCTTAATGCCCGCAAAGCATTTCAAAGAAGGTATATCCTAAGAGAGGTGATCCATGCCCCCTACCTGTACTTGCGTAGTCAGGATTATTTATTATGTTTCGCTTATTCAGATAATAAGCAAGAGCTAGTGATGACTAGCTGAGGTATAAGCTCATAATCTAGTTATTTTTGGGTAGCCTTATTATGCTAAAGTACCATGATTGATGTCACGAAGTTGAGAAATGATCCACTTGAAAGTTACATGCCCTTTATGCCACTTGTGTGCTTACTTGGAGTTGTGATTCATTAAGATATTTGATTGAAACATTGCCATGCATTCATGTTTTAATATGTTGCATTCATAACATCAAGATGCATGATAAAAGGAATGGACCTTGGATAATTAGTTTTATAAACCCTAAATTGAATCTTATATGCATGCTCACTATTTTATGAATAAACCCAAGGTTCCTGAGGATGTGAACGATGTAACCCTAGGATAGAAGACTCCTACTGAGATTCTTTAGTAAGAATTCTCACTCCTCTCTCTCCTTTCTCTTTCTTCCGTCACATCTTCAGATGGCGATGGCAACGTTCGTGGTTTTTGTTGACACGCCGACCTGGGAGGTCCACTTTGATCCGGATCACGGATCATACCATTTTGAGGGGCAATGCACCATGCGAGTCTTCATGTTCATCGGAAGCCTCTTCGCACACCCTGTACAGAGCTACCGTTTCTCCCCGATGTCACCCTACGACGATGCGATGGTTTTTGAGTGCGCCCGGACGCGAGATGAAAGGATTCTATGGACGTATACTGGTGGTTTGATGCCTCGAGACTTTCAGGACTACGTGCCTCGATCCCCGAGTTCGGAGGACGACCCATCCGAGGACCCGCCGACGCACATGTAGTGAGAGTTTTGATCCTACACCTCAGTTCATGCGAGACATGAGTGAGGAGACCGTTATGCAGCCGAGGCTAGCAAGGCGAGCCGAGAAGCGCCCCCACCGAGGAGCCCAAGCTCAGTCTTCATGTGTTTCCACTCCTACTGCTCTGCGTCCATGGATCGGTTACACTCCACCGTTTCCCATATTCCAGTAGCTGACGTCATAGGGGAGGCTTAGTGCACACACCACATGTAGAGTGGATAAACCTTCTTTTGTTTTTGAGGTTATTCACCATAGGTGCATGCGGGTAGTTATGGTTTATTCCTGCTTTCTTATTTTCTGTTGTATTTCCTTTTCTGCTGTATTACAAGCTCTGCCTGACCCTATGAGGGCATGACTACTTATGTACCTTAATTATGTTATTAATGGAATGTTTCTTTTATTATCATGATTGTTCTTTAGTTAGATGCTCTACTTTATGACTTCTGATAATTGTTATGCGTGCTTTATGTTTCTGTCGTTCGACTAGTTAAGTCCGTGGCTCTCACTTTGCTTTATGTTTTCAAAAGGAAAAACTTACCCGTAATTTCCGCTAAGTATTTTAATAAAATAATGAGACTAAGAAGTAATAACCTAATGATTAGCCTAATATGTTCTAGAATATTGGGTTAAAAATTAGGGTGTTGCATCATGGAGGGGGAGATGAAGCCGTGTGCATCCTCATGTTCCATGAGGTGAGAGATTGAATTTTTGAAGCATGGAGAAGTATGGTTGAAAGTATAGGAGGTATGGTGCAAAGTATGGGCTAAGTAAGGCTTGGTGTGGACTTGAAAATGTATTTGAATTTCAAATATTTGAGGCATGGGGGAGAGAGTGGCCGTGACTTCTAGAAGAGAGGAGGAGAGGTTTCTTTTGTTTAATAATGGTTTAGAGGTGTGTTTAGGTGTGTATTAGATTAGGTGCAAAATTAAGAATTGCTAAATATGTGTTTAGGTAACTAAGAATGTAATTAGGAATTTCAAGACTCAATTAAGGAGTGTTCATACTTATTTAAAGGATTTTAAACTCATTTTATGAATAAACAATTGCAAACACAATTCCATGATTTAAGGAATTGGAGAGAGAAAATACTATTTAAGATTCCATGACTAGAAATCTTGAATTTTAGGAATCTTGAATTTAAAATGAGATTTGAGTTTAAATTAAGCAAACTTAGGTTCTAATTAGCTCTAATAAATTATTTTGACTCTAGATTAATTATGGAAATTAATTAATCTTCAATTAGAGCCTAATATTGCTTAGGTTTGCTTAATCACGTATTAAGCTCAAAAACACTAAACTAGGGGCAAAATCGTAATTTTGAACAAAAACTGCCCGGGACCACTGGCACCAAAACTGAGGTCACAAAATACATAAAAACACCTTTTAAAATCATCTGGAGAAGTTTTGGGCCCATCCGGTGCTCGTACCCGTGTCAAGCACAACAGGAGTATTTTGGTCATTTTGACCTGAAATCTCAGAAAAACGAGATTTTCAATCCCGGAAAGATACACAAGTCAACTAATCCCCTTCAAACATTGAGTTTACCCCTCGAGGACTGTCGAGTCGGCAATCTTCGAGTACCGGGCCGAAAATGACCTCAGGGGCATTTTAGTCATTTTTACTCTAACAAAGAATCGGGGCATTACAAAGAGCACAAATTGTTACCATACTATGAGCATTTGATGAAGCTAAAAGAGGAGTTCATGGAAATTGATTTCAGTTATTTGACTTATGACCAAAACCAATATGCTAATGCTCTGGCCACCTTAGCTGTCATGTCCAAGCTCGACCTTAGGGTAGAAGTTCAACCTCTATGAGTTACAATTAGAATAGAGCCAACATTTTGCTCAAATATCGAAGAAGAACTAGACGGCCGACCTTGGTTTCATGATATCAAACATTTCATCATGACAAGAGAATTCCAAGTTGATGCGGGTGAGAATGATAAAAAGACGATCAGAAGGTTGTCAATGTCATTTTTCATCATCAAGTGATGTGTTATACAAAAGGAACTTTGATGGAGTTTTGCTAAGATGTGTTGATGCAAAAGAAGCAAGCACCATAATATCAAAGGCCCATGAAGGGATTTGCGTGACTCATGCCAACGGGCACACGCTATCTCGACAAATTCTGAGGCACCAGTACTATTGGCTTACTATGGAAAAAGACTGTATTGATTTTGTCAAAAAATACTATAAATGTCAAATTTATGCTAATCGTATCAATGCTCCTCCAATCCCATTATACACTTTCACATCACCATGGCTTTTTGCAATGTGGGGAATTAATGTCATTGGTCCCATCAATCCCAGGGCTTCCAATGGTCATCGGTTCATCCTAGTGGCTATTGACTATTTTACTAGATGGGTTGAAGCAATTTCTTATGTTAATGTGACTCAGAAGGTGGTAGCAAAGTTTCTGAAGAATAATATTATCTGTAGATATGGATCACCAAAAAGGATTATCACAGATAATGGGACCAACCTAAATAGTGTAAAAGTTTGAAGACTATGCAAAAGGTTTAAAATCAAGCACCACAACTCAGCACCCTACCGGCCAAAGATGAATGGAGTAGTATAAACTCCAAATAAAAACATTAAGAAGATCCTAGGAAAAATGGTTGTCACCTATAGGGATTGGAGTGAGATGTTGCCTTACACACCACATGCATATCGCACTTCAGTTAGGTCATCAACTGGGGCAACTCCATACTCGTTAGTATATGGGATGGAGGCAGTGACTCCGGTGGAAGTAAAAATCCCGTCACTAAGAGTTTTGATTGAGGCTGAATTGGAAGAGCTGAATGGGTCAAGGCAAGATATGAACAATTGAACATGATTGAGGAGAAATGCTTGGCAACAATATGTCATGGACAACGATACCAAAGTAGAATGGCAAGAGCTTTCAACAAAAAGAGTTCGTCCTCGATCATTCCAATCAGGAGATCTAGTATTGAAGAGAATCTTGCCAAATCAAGAAGATGGTAGAGGCAAATGGGCTCCCACATATGAAGGGCCTTATATTATCAAAGAAGCATTTTCTAGATAGAGGAGCACTGATTTTGAGTAACTTGGATGGCCAAGTGCTTCCAAAGCCAATCAACTCGGATGAAGTTAAGAAATGCTTTGCCTAAAAACAAAAAAGAGCTCGCTAAGTTGAAAACCCAAAAGGGCGACTTAGGCAAAAGTTAGAGCAAAAGAGAGAGAGAGAGGGAGAGAAAGAGAGAGAGAGAGAGAGAGAAAGAGAGAGAGAGAAGAGCTCGCTAAGTTGAAAACCCAGAAAGGCGGCTTAGGCAAAAGTTAGAGCGAAAAAATTCTTGCTAGATTGAAACCTAAAAAGGCAATCGATTCAAAGATAGAACAAGTTGAGAAGCTAGAATGACATTAGACTTGGGCAATTTAATCGGCTTATGGTGAATGAAGAAGAACCGGTGGATTATGTAACGCCCCGATTTTTCTGTTAGAGTGAAAATAACTAAAATGCCCCTGAGGTCATTTTCAGCCCGGAATTCGAGGAAAGTCGATCCGGCAGTACTTGAAGGGCAAACTCAGTGTTGGAAGGGGATTAGGTGGCTTTTGTACCTTTCCGGGATCGAAAATCTCGTTTTCGAGTTTTCGGGTCAAAATGACCAAAACACCCCTGTGGTGTTTTGCCCGTTTACAAGTGTCAGATGAACCCAAAACTTCTCCAAATGGTTTTAAAAGGCGTTTTTATGTATTCTGTGACTTTATTTTTGGTCCCGAAAGTCCCGGACGAAATTAGTGCAAAATTATGATTTTGCCCCTAGTTTCGTGTTTTTACGCTTAATCACGTGAATAAGCAAACCTAAGCAATATTAGGCTCTAATCGAAGGTTAATTAATTTCCATAATTAATCTTGAGTGAAAATAATTTATTAAAGTTTATTAGAACCTAATAATGCTTGATTACAACTTGAAATCTTATTTTAAATTCAAGATTCCTAGTCATGGAATCTTGAATAGTGTTTTCTCTCTCCAATTCCTTAAATCATGGAATTGTGTTTTCAATTGTTTATTCACAAATGAGGTTTTAATTCTCTAATGATGTATGAGCACTCCTAATCTTGTCATAAAATCCTTAAACCTCATTCTTAGTTACTTAAACTTAAGCTTAATTATTCCTAACCTTGTACCTAAACTAATACACACTTAAACCTATCATTAGCACACAATTAGATGACCAAAATCTCTCCCCCCCCCCCCCTCATTCTATCTGAACCTGGCCAAACCTCCATGCCCTCCATTTCCATCACATGTGCAAAATTTTGACACACCAAGACCATGCTTCCAACTCATAAACACCATATCTTGTCATATTTTCAATCAAGCTTAATTTTCCAAATGAATAACTAAATGAAATAAACCATTTTCTTCATTTATTTGTGGCTGAAAAACTTCCAGGTATGTCTAGCTTCTAGAAGACTAATTTCATTCAAAATTTGAAAGAAAACTCACTCAAAAACCCATGCTTGAATCCATACTTTGTATCATAAACTCCATACCTCAAACCATCCTTGTATGACACCTTGTAAGAGATATTTTCTCTTCCTCTCCCTCTCAAATGCTACGGCCAAGGCTTCCTCTTGGAAGGCTTCATTGTTTTGTTTTTTTATAAATAGGTGGCTTAGATGAACTTGTGTCACTTTTGGTCTTTTGGCAAGTTTCAAGTTTCTAAGCTTCCTTAAGTTTCCTTTCTTTTTCTCTCTAAGTTTCAAGAGAGTTCTCTCTTGTTCTTCATCTTCTTCATCTCTTCATCTTATCATCATCTCATAACCTTCAAACACCACCTCACAACCTCAAATCACCTCCTAAGCTCTCAAACACTTCATCTCAAACACAACCTCACCCAAACACATTTTTCTCTTCTTTGTTCTTCACAAGGCCGAAGCCATCTTGCCCCAAGGAGGAGTTCTTCATCTTGTTTTCCTTTTCAAAGATCAAACCTTTTAACTTCACTCTAGGTAGGAGTGTTTTCTAAACTTTGCTTTTCATGAAAATGAGCTTTTCTAGCTTTCTCTTGGATTTTCTTTTTGAAACTTTCTTTGTTTTTTCTTCCTTGATGTTTCGGCCTCTTGGCCTTGATGAGCACATGATAGCTCAATGATGAGAGCTCCTAGATGATGACTATATGTTCATCTCAAAGGAACCTCTAGAGCTTGAGTTTTTATTTTCTCTAAGTTTCATCTTGATTTACTAACTCAAAATGATTTCTAGCTCAAGAACACCTTCACTCTTTCTTGTTTTTCATTTCGATTTCCTTGTTTCCTTTCCTCTAGTATTTCGGTTTTATTTCCTTTTCTTTAAGGCCTTGAGTTTCTTTGAAAGTTTATTTATTTTGAGCTTGATGATGATGTTCAAGAACCTTATAGTTCCATTGAGAACTTGGTTCAAGAACTCTAAAGCTCTCTTTATGATGAGATGAGTATTGGGTTATTATTTTCTAAAGTCTTGTAAGAGCTCTAGATAACCTTAAAATGAACTTTGCATTCATGTTTACTTTTATGCTTTGCACATCATATTTATTTTCCTTGTCATCACTAAGTATCAAGATAACAAAGGAACTTGCATAATCATGTTTATATTTCAAGCAATGCATTATCATGTTTATATTCAAGTCCTCACTTAAATACCAAAGATAATAACAAGTTGCATTTATGTTTATCTTATGCTATCACTTTACTTTCTAAAGGAACCTAAAATAAGTGCATGAGTATGTTTATTTTATGTCATCACTTAAGTAAACCTAGAGCTCAAGGACTTACCCATTGTTGTCTCAAACAAAGGCTTGAAATATGTATTTCCTTAGCTTATTTTTTCGGCCCCTAAGAGGTTTATTGTGTACAAGTATTGAAAACTATGTTTTATAATTTTTCTAAGCTTTTATGAGTTTAAGGAATGTATAGAACTAACTTTTATGAATTTAGGACCTCTTGAGACAAGTTTGATTTAGCTACTGCCCTCATAAATATTTTGATGATTTTAGATGTTAAAAATGTTTATAAATGAGTTTTGAAAGTTTGAAAAAGGTTCCAAGAAAAACTAGTATTTTATATGCTTTAGAAATTGTGTTTGATGCCTTTGTATGGAGACTTGGTTTCGGTTCTGCCTTGCTATTTTATGGCCACTGTATGTGCTGTTTGATGATGATAATATGATTAAGTTTGAGTATAATTAATGTTAAAACTCATATGTGAAAGATAAGAGAAGGTAGTAACTAGAAAAGAATTAATTTGAGAGTTTTAGATCCCTTAATGTTTGATTTTTCTGGATTCTGTCAAGCAAGATTTAGAAATGGTAATCATGGATTTAAATTAGTTTAAATGTGTAGAAATGACTCACAACTGGTTAGGACTCGATCTTGGTGCCTTAGGAGCAAACCGGACTTAGAAAGGGTCATTGTTGTGACTCCTAGGTACCCGTAAAGTTAGGAGTTTAGATTCTGCATCCTTGAGGTTTAGAGATATTCTTGACCATAGTGTAAGGTAAGGAATACTTAGATATGAGCCTATAGGTACCCCGAGAGTTTAAGTTTTGATGATTTATAACTTAGACTGTGAGTTAAAGACCTTAAGGGTCAATGCATAATACTTTAAGAATTTGTTAATGCTATGCTATTTATATGATGCAATAATATGTTTAGATGCTTATGATGCATGAGGAGATGATTGTTTGAGATATGAGTTATCATAGTATGAGATTTAAATGAGGAATATGTTGTGTGATTAATTGGTGGCATAAGTTTCAGTTTGAAGGAAATTCGATTTAACAGCTGTTATGCTACCGAATTTCCGTCAAACCTTAAAAGGTTAAAGAAATGTTTAAGAGTACCATATGAGTTGAAAACCCTTGGTGACACCGGTTCGGCCGAGCACCCCCAGTAGATTTTTATGTGACAAAGCACTGAGACGCGCTTTCCTGGGTGACACCGATTCGACCAAGCACCCCCAGGGGAGACAAATCCGTGAAGGTATGAGTAGATGCAGCCTACCAAAGTGGACAAATTGCTGTGGCTTAATGCCTGCAAAGCTTTTCAAAGAGGGTATATCCTAAGAGATGTGATCCTCGCTTCTACCTGCATTTCATGCGTAGTCGGGATTATTTATTATGTTTCGCTTATTCAGATAATAAGCAAGAGCTAGTGATGACTAGCTGAGGTATGAGCTCATAACCTAGTTATTTTAGGGTGGCCTTATTATGCTAAAGTACCATGATTAATGTCACGAAGTTAAGGAATGATCCACTTGAAAGTTACATGCCCTTTATGCCACTTGTGTGCTTACTTGGAGTTGTGATTCATTGAGATATTTGATTGAAATATTGCCATGCATTCATGTCTTAATATGTTGCATTCATAACATCAAGATGCATGCTAAAAGGAATGAGCCTTGGATAATTGTTTTTATAAACCCTAATAATGAACCTTTTATGTATGCACACCTTTTATAATTAAACCCAAGGTTCCTAAGGATGTGAATGATATAACCCTAGGATAGGAGACTCTTACTAAGATTCTTTAGTAAGAATTCTCTCTCCTCTCTCTCATTTCTCTTTCTTCCATCACATCTTCAGAGAACGATGGCGACATTCGTGGTTTTTTTCGACATGCCGACCTGGGAGGTCCACTTTGATCCGGATCACGGATCATACCATTTTGAGGGGTAGTGCACCGTGCGAGTCTTCATGTTCATCGGATGCCCCTTCGCACACCCTGTACAGAGCTAACATTTTTCCCCGATGTCACCCTATGACGATGTGATGGTTTTTGAGCGCGCCCAGACGCAAGATGAGAGGATTCTGTGGATGTATACTGGTGGTTCGATGCCTCGAGACTTCCAGGACTACATGCCTCGGTCCCCAAGTTCGGAGGACGACCTATCCAAGGACCCGCCGATGTACATGTATAGTGAGAATTCTGCTCCTACACCCTAATTCAAGCGAGGCGTGAGCGAGGAGACTGTTACACAGCCGAGGCTGGCGAGGTGAGCCGAGAGGCGACCCTACTGAGGAGGTCATGCCCAGTCTTCACGTGTTCCCACTCCTGCCGCCCTGCGTCCATGGATTGGTTACACACCACCGTTTCCCGGGTTCCAGTAGTTGACGTCGTAGGGGAGGCTTAGTGCACACACCCACATGTACAGTGGATAAACCTTCTTTTGTTCTTGAGGTTATTCACCATAGGTGCAATCGGGTAGTTATGGTTTATTTCTGCTTTCTTGTTTTACGTTGTATTTCATTCCCACTGTATTACAAGCTCTGCCCGTCCCTATGAGGGTATGACTACTTATGTACTCTAATTATGTTATTAATGAAATGTTTTCTCTGTTATCATGACTGATGTTCTTTGGTTATATGTTTTACTTTATGATTTCTAATGATTGTTACGCGTGCTTTATATTTCTACTGTTCGACTAGTTAAGTTCGCGGCTCTAACTTTGATTTATGTTTTCAAAAAAAATTTACCCGTAATTTCTGCTAAGTATTTTAATAAAATGATGAGACTAAGAGGTAATAACCTAATGATTAACCTAATGTGTTCTAGAAAGTTAGGTTAAGAATTAGGGTGTTACAGATTATAGCATATTTGTTTGGCCAACAAAGGATCAGAATTTTGATCGAGAATCATGTCCATCGTAACCCAGGGATCAATCAAATGGGTTAATTGGAGAAGAACTACAAAGTTGTCCAGTCTTTCATCTCATGTTCATTCTTGCTTTATCTTTTTTCTCTTATTTTTTGTGTCTGTCATTTCAAAATTAATAAATTGTTGTCTGTTTGTTTCTATTCTCATCATTATCATTTTTTTTTTATTTTTTATTTCTTTATTTATTTTTTCTTTCTTTTCTTTTTCTTTGTCCATTTTGAAAGAAACCATGCATAATTAAGACATTATAACTGAATAAAGGAAAGTGGTATCAACAAAGGAAGTCCAACTTCAAGATTTTGGTCAACGGTGGAACCCAAAAAAAAATAAGGAGAAAAAGAAACTCGCTAGATTGAGAACCAGAAATGGCAGTCTAGGAAAAAGTTAGAGTTAAAAAAAGAAGAAGAATAAGAGAGAGAGAGAGAGAATTGCTAGATTAAAAACTTGGAAAGGCAGTCTATGCAAAAGTTGGCCTGATCATAGTCAGGGACATTGGACTCAATGAAGGTCGTGAAAGAAAGTCATAGTCTCTCAAAAAAATATCAAAAGGGGATAGTTCGAATGGCTCTCTTAGCATAATTCTCAAGCTAAATCGGATGAAACTTTCTGAGCCCAAAGCCCAAAGTCATTCTAAGCATTAAGCAACTGGGGCAAATTTTTAATTACATGCCATTATTTGGGGTCCATTACATGCCATTTGCATCATTCAAATCCACATTGCATGTCATTGCATTACTCAAATTTCCATTTACATGCCATCATATCAGTGCAACATTCAAATATTGTCATATTCACAGCCTCAACCAAACTGGGGAAAATTTTAGGGTATCTTCGTCTTGTTTAGTCCTCATCATCATTATCATCACATCATTCATCATGTGCAAAGTTTTCTCATTAAGTTAGGGTATTCATATTTTGAATCATCATATCATTTAGGGCATTCATCATGTTCATGCCATCAACATTTTCAAGCTACAAATTGAGGCAAATTTTTAGGGCATTCTCATCTCATTTAGTCGTCATCATTATCATCACATCATTCGTCATGTGCAAAGTTTTCTCATTGCATTAGGGTATTCATATTTTAAATCGTCAGATCATTTAGGGCATTCATCATGTTCATGCCATCAACATTTTCATGCTACAAACTGGGGCAAGGTTTTAGGGCTTTGGCATTCAACATCATTGTCAATTATCCAGCTTTTACTTTCACATACTTTCAGCACTGCCAATTTACTTTCACATATTTTCGGCATTGTCAGATGTTTAGTTTCACATACTTTCAACACTAACAATTTAATTTCACATACTTTCAGTATTATCAGATATTTAATTTCACATATTTTCAGCACTGCTCAGTTCTTGCTTTCACATACTTTCAGCACTGCCAATTTACTTTCACATATTTTTAGCACTACCAATTTACTTTCACATATTTTTAGCTGCCAATTTACTTTCACATATTTTTAGCACTACCAATTTACTTTCACATATTTTTAGCATTGTCAGACATTTAGTTTCACATACTTTCAGCCTTGTCAATTTACTTTCACATATTTTCAGCACTGTTAGATATTTAGTTTTATATACTTTCAGCCTTGTCAATTTACTTTCAGCACTTTAGCACTGTCAATTTACTTTCACATATTTTCAGCACTGTCAATTTTCTTTCACATATTTTCACCACTATCAATTTACTTTCACATACTTTCAACACTGTCAAACATTTAATTTCACATACTTTCAGCACTGTCAATTTACTTTCATATACTTTCAGCACTATCAATCATTTACTTTCACATACTTTTAGCGCTATTAGTTTTTGTTTTCACATACTTTTAGCACTATCAAGTCTTTACTTTCACATACTTTCAGCACTATCGATCATTTACTTTCACGTACTTTCAGCATTATCAATTTTACTTTCACATACTTTCAGCACTGTCAATTTACTTTCACATACTTTCAGCATTGTTAAGCAATTAATTTCACATACTTTCAACACTATCTAACGTTTACTTTCACATACTCTTAGCATTGTCTAGTTTTTACTTTCACATACTTTTAGCACTGTCAATCATTTAATTTCACATATTTTCAGCACTGTCAAGCATTTAATTTCACATATTGTCAGTATTGTCAATCTAATTTCATATACTTTCAGCACTGTCAATTTAATTTCACATACTTTCAACATTGTTCACATACTTTTAGTATTATCGTGCATTTGATTTTCACTTACTTTCACTTTTCACACACCTTCACTTTCCACATGCATTAGGTTGAAACAAAAATATGTGTTCATGTCTTTACTAGTTTCTTACAACGAAAATATCAAAAACTATCATTTTTATATTATCTGAGTAAGAAACGAGTAAAGAAAGGCAATTGTGAACACCATATTTTTATTTTTAATTTATTTTTTATTTTCTATTTTTTAGTGCATTTGAATTTAAATTTAATTTCAATTGACTAATAAAAAATCAAAAATTAAAATCAAATCAAAATCTTAACTGACTCAATAAAATAAATCAAAAGCTTAACTGACTCAACCCTAACTACCTCCCAAAATCTCTCCCCTCTACTCTCTATATAATAATAATTCCCATCAGGAAAAGGAGTTCAGCAACAAAGAGAGAGAGATACATACAGTAACAGAAGAAGAGGAGAGTGCACAGTGATAGAAGGTGTTAGTCTCATTTAGATTATAGGGGTTTAACAAAGTTGGAGTTATTTTTCTACTACTAACAGCATCAATGTCACCATGATCATCTTCATCATTACCATCTCCTTCCAACAGCAATTCTAATCCAATACAGCGTTATCACGGTGTTGCTACTCTCACATTGAAATGCATGAAGTCTAAAATCAACCACTGACAAGATGGTGACATAACCTTTAGGAAATTAGCCTTTGTTTATTTCTTTTCCTTTTATTTTTTTAATCGTTTGTTTATGTCACGTTTATTTACTTTGCTTTTATTTCATCATTTTTGTTTAGTTTGGTTCAGGATCTTTTCATTTTTTTATTTATTATTTTATTGTCATTTTATTTTACTTTGCATCAGGTTCTTTAACTTTCATTTTTCTTTTTATTTCATTGAATTGGTTTAATCTAAATGGGCTTGGGCTGTTTTTTTTATTTTTCATTTTTTATTATTTCATTGCGTCAGAATGTTTCTTGTGAATAGGTTGTTTGGGATTATAGTTTTGTTTTAGTATAGGTTGATTTGGTATTTTTTAATAAACAAAAAAAATAGAGTTTAATTTTTTATTTATCTATTCTTCTTAGTTAAATTTTTTCTCCTATGCAACAACTTGTGATGTTGATGTATGAGTTGTCGTCCTCAAGTTTAACAAGAGTGTAAGGGTTTATTGTATAGTTTATGCTATCCTGAACCCTATGCAAAAATGGAATTTTTATTTTTTAATAAAATCAACTAACACATTTTTATTTTTTAATTTCTTAATTAAAATCTGTTAACACACATTTATTTTCTACAAGAACGACATTGCTTTGAGTTTTTCATTGCACCAGAGGATACGTCGGCGTAGCCCACAACTATCAAGCCAAATAATTTTCCTTTAATCTTTTTTCTTTTTGTTATTTATTCATTTACTTATTTGTATATAATTATTACATTTTTGGGGAAAAATAAATATTATTTAGTTATAAATTAATTTGCATAATAAGCTCTAAGGTAACCGTATTTATGCGGATGTATTAGGGTGCAGTGGAATTAAGTTTTCACCTTTCCTTAATCATAATTAGACTCCCGGACTCAAATCTTTTTCAATAGACCAGTTTTACAAATCAAAAGGTTTTCCAATTTTAGCCAAAATTAAAATTGGTGGCGACTTCATTTATTTCTTTTAGGGATAAATTTTTGTTGTCATTGTGTTATGGCGCCCTCCGAGGATTTTGTGACAAACCTCAAGCTCCCGACTTCTCTACACCCCTGCAATGAGATTGGAGATGTAACACCCAAAAAGAAATATTTAAAAATTAATTTGAGCTTTATTAGTCAAAATTTCAAAAATCCAGCAGACATAGCAATGATTAGGACAATCTAACAGATCTGTAATAAAAAAAATGAATAGCAACCTAGTAGGCCCCACAAGCCTGTCTGGACCACCGAAGATGCCTGAAACTGTGAAATTATAGGATTAAGATTAGAAATTGGTAGGAATGAAGATTTTATACCTAGAATTAATTTTTGGGCAATGTTTGATTATCCAAGTATACTATTTTACCCATTCTGTAGATTTTTTATGTGCAATTTTAACACCGAAAAATGCTACTTGTTCACTAAGTTAAAGTAAGCCACTTATCTTGAGCCAAGTGGATGGCCAAGATTCATTCTTTGACTTCCAAAACAAATCCTAGCCATCCATTTATTTTTCTTTTCTTAAAAGAATTATGCATTTATGTTGTATAATATCTAAGTTAAGATAAATACAAAGCCAGCCTTATTACTCCAAACTTGTCATTCTCGGCCATCAAAAGAGACCAAATAGCCTCCATTGTTCTTCTTCTAAAACACCATTTAACAAGCTTCCAAATCCTCAAAATTTATTCCTAAACTTGATAAAACCTCAAGATCTCTTCACAAAACTTGTTATACTCATCACCACCTACAAAACTAACTGATTAAAATTTCATTCCTCACCTTTCTCACTTTTATATTTTCATTCTTCACTGTTAAAGGAGGGTATTAGGTGCTGTTTGCAAGGTTTGAAGTGAGAAAAATCATTATTGGAGCATCCTTTGGAGCCAAGATCTTTAAAGCTCCAAAGAGTAGGGATTTTGAACCTCTTTTTCTATAAATTCATTTTTCTATTTTACTTACTGATTTGGTTTGATATTTTTAGTTTTATTAGTTGATAATATATAGATATTGATGTATGAATTTTTCTAGAGTGTTTGGATCATGTTATAAAATCCATTTTGTTAAAACAAATTTTGAATCATGTTGCCGGAATTCTCGGATTTGACTGACAGGTTATAATTCACAAATTTTCTAAAGAGTTTGTATATGGATTATTGCTCTGAAAATTTTATATGATGAAGTTAATATGTTAAGCTATTTTCAGTATTTTTGTTGGGTCTTTAAAATGGATTTTACTATTTTCTAAAAATATGAAATTGAGACTATTGTTGAGTTGTCTGGACAGTCAATTCTAAAACACTGAATTTTGATAATTTTGTTATCATAACAAATGATTGATTTTTCATTTAAAATTTTTACAAAGTGTTGCAAACATCTTGAGGTTCAATCATGATTTTTCTATGAATTGATTCAGTCATTTGCTAGGGTTAAAAATTATGGAATTCTGGCTATTGGCTATAAATACGAGGTTTTTGACCTTCGAATTTGTCTAATTTTGTTAACATAGTTGGAGAACTCTTTTTTCTCTAAAATTTTCACAGGACCTTGGGATACATTGATGTGTCATAGGTAATTTTTACAGCCTTGGATTTGATTGTTTGAAATGTAGAATAATTTATGCTATGAAGGTGTGAAATCTACCATTGTGCTGAAAATGAATTGATGCATATGAATGCATGCTAGTGACTTTAAGGATTGGTTTGAGGCATGATTGGAATCATATTGTGAATGAATGCATATATGTGCTTTATGCATGCATTTGGAAAAGAAAAATGAATGATGTATATATGTGGTAAAATAGGATGCATGAACTTCAATTGTGCGTGTTCTAACGTATGGCCAAAACATAAACAAGACTTAGGTTGGGTAAAGGAGAAGGCAAAAGGAGGAACTTCCTTAGAGATATTATGAGTCATTATACATATCGGCTAAGAATAGAACTGTGTGTGATTCAGAAGAGGAGAAAAATGAAGTCTGATGATCACGTATAGGAATGAGCTCAGTCCTGAGAAGTAGTCTATTTCCCATTTGTAGAGTTATCCATAGCAGATACCATTTGGTATGAATTACCCATTGTGGAGTTATCAATGGTAGATACCATTCGGTATGAACTAAGTCTTCCCTTTGTTGATGAAAAGAGAAAAATGCACTGAAATGTTATGTATGGCCATAAGTTAAAGCAGGGCCACTGAATTGAGATTTATGGCCATAAGTTAGAGCAGGGCCCCTTGAAGATAATTTCACTGCAGTTGACACATGCATAGTTATATCTTATTGAGTTATGTTATTTAGCATTATTTAATATGATCTTGAGCCTTATGTTACCTGTGAATTAAGTGAGTCAATGTTGAAAGTAATCCACTATGGAATTATGATTTGGAACTTTAAAAATGAACTGTTGTTATGTAATGCATGATCACTTTTTCTTAATAAATCGAAATGGCTGGGATGATGACAATGACATTAATTTCATTGTATGTTTTAGGGAATACCCTACTAAAAATTTTAGAATTCCCACCCCTATGTGTTTGTGTTCCCGTGTCGTCTCCAGGTTGATTTAGAGAATTATAAGGCTACTACACAAAGGAATTCAGGATTACAGTAGTTTAATAGTTAAAGCTTTTATTTTACTGTACTTAGTTGGAGTTATATGTATGTAAATGTAATAGAGATCATATATGTATTAAAGCTCATAGAATAGCCTCCTTTTGTACTTAATTATGTATTCAATAAATGTTGTGCTTCTTTGTTATATATTTTAATAGAATTACACTTAGTTAGTCGAGCTTGCAATAGATATTTAAGAAAGGTTCGTTAATCTATAAGTGACAACTCTCGAGTCTGATGTCATAGCTTAAGACTGATGTTATACTTGGGAGGATGTTACATGAGACATCCAATCCTTTGTCGCAATGTTCAAGTCCATGATGCTGGTCAATGGGGCGATTAACAAAATCTTGTGCAACTTTCCCCTCATTCTTGGCAAAGTCAACACTTCTATGGTTCTCCTCTCTTCCTCTAAACTCTATCCACAACTTTGGGGAGCTTACCAGAGCCTTCAGTATCAGGTTTATCTTCTCCAAAATATACATGAAAACCTCGGACTCTTTGGAGCACATAAGGCAATGCCATGATAAGTCCCTAAGGAATTATTTGACTATATTCAACGAAGACACCTCCCAGATCCCTACCCTTGACCGAGCTGTTGAACTCTATCAAATCAAGATCAACCTATATTTCAAGCCCTTCAAGTAAAACCTAGCCATCAACAGACCATGAACCATACACAAACTCTAGGATAGAGCCATATGATACATGAACATCAAAGAGCTTCGCACGATGAAGAAAAATAGCTAGAAGCATGGTCCAAACAAAGTTGATTCTAGTTAGATGCCCAATGATGACAAATCCAAAAACAAGAAGAAAAGGGATGAGTCCAAATGTTCTTAGCAGAAATGTAGTAGCTATGCCCCCTCAATGTTTGGGTAAGAACCATCTTAAAGGAAATCTATGTAGCTCACCTCATGAAACCCTTAAGAGGTAACCCCCGACCTATCATGGAAGGCGTAGATAAGAACAAAAAATGTGATTATCATAATGCCTTGGAACACTCAATCGAAGAATGTCAGGGCCTCAAGAACCAGGCCAAGCACTTTATCCGAGAAGGTCACCTTAAGCTTCCATCGACCAAAGGACGACTTGCCACCATATCCCACTTTTTTTCAAGATCGGCCAAGCAAGCTGCCCTATTTTTCAAGATGCTAAGGAAGCAGGCAAAATTTGGTGGACAAAAGAATGCAAAATAGTGTTCACATAGCTCAAGACATTCCTAGCAAAACCCACAATTCTCACTAAGCCATTGATCGAGGAGACACTTTTCCTGTACCACTCAGCCACCTAGCATGTTGTGAGCTCAGTCCTTGTCATAGAATAAAAGAAAGAACAACAACCAGTCTATTTCATCAGCAAGACATTACAGGGACCCGAACAAAGGTACCAAAAAATTGAAAAACTCACTTATGCCATGGTGATATCGACAAGAAAACTGAGACCCTACTTTTAGAGCCACCATATCATAGTTTGAACAAAGCAACCTATAAGGCAAATACTCGTCAAGCCCAAATTGGCAAGAAAAATGATCATGTCGTCTGTTAGGCTCTCTGAACACAGCCTTGAGTACCAGCCCAGGGGACCTATCAAAGCTCAAGCCCTAGCAGACTTCATAGCCAAGCTCTCACCAACCCTGCCACAAGAGCTGGGCTCATACATACTTCATATGGATGGAGCATCTAATGGCAAAAGAAGCGAAATTGGAATCCTCACGAAAACAGGGAAGGAATTATAATCAAACAATCTCTCTAATTCCAGCTCCACGTTAGCAACAATCAAGTAGAATATGAAGCACTCATAATCGACTTAAAGCTCACTCAAGGAGTCAAAGCTCAACAACCAGATACTCAACTCATTGTTAGACAAGTCAATGGTACATTTGCCGCTCGAGATCTCCTACGTGAGAAGTATCTAACAATAGTGAAGACTTTGATGAAAACTTTTGAGTTTTGCGAGGTGGCAAACAACCCCATGGAACACAACACCAAGGCCAACATCCTCTCTAAGATCACTAGCACTTGCAAGCCCCAAAATAATAAATCAGTGATACAGATGAAGCTTGGAAACTCGAGCTGAACACAGAAGCTAGATATCAAGATTTGCAAACCCTACTGCTTAATTATCTCACTATAGGTGAAGTCCCAAACTCAACACTTGACACCAATAAGTTTAAAAGGTTGGCAAGCTACTACACCCTTTGTGAAGGACTACTCTACAGGCAAGGCAACTCACTCCCCCTCCTGAAATGCCTCAACCCCTACAAAGTTAATAATGTGATGGCCGAGGTGCATGAAAGGGTATGCGGAAATCACATTATAAGCTGAGCTCTAGTTGCCAAGATACTCTGAGCAGGGTATTTCTGGACAACCATGAAGTCAAATTGCACTGACTTATTGTACAAGTGTGACAAGTGCTAGAGATTCTTCGAGGTCTCTCAAAAGTACCCTGAGCCACTATATTGCTACAAGGCCAGTTGGCTTTTCCATAGGTGGGGATTGACTTCCTTAGTCCTTTTCCCCTAGCATTGGGATAGCTCAAGTACCTTGTGGTGGCCATTGGCTACTTTATAAGGTGGACTGTTGTTGATCCCCTAGCAACAATCACTGCTAAAAAGGTTCAATAGTTCATTTGGAAGAGAATAATATGTAGGTTTGGCCTCCCTAGAGAGTTGATCACTGATAACGAAACACAGTTCACAGACTAAAGATTAAAAGAACTCTATTACAACTTTCAAATCAAGCACATCTTCGCCTCAGTAGAGCACCCTCAGACCAATGGCCTCACTAAAGTTGCCAACAAAGTAATTCTCATGGCCTTGAAAAAATAAGCTTGACAAGGCAAAAGGATTCTGGGCCAAAAAGCTCCCTAAGATCCTTTGGTGATACCATACCATTATCTAGTCCTCGACCCAGGAAACACCATATAGACTCATTTTTGGCAATGAGGCCAGCTCCCTGTCAAAGTTGCCCAACCTAGCATCTAACGGATGACATTCTCTAAAGAAGAATATTGCAGAATGTTGGGCTAAAGAAAGTAATTCCAGTCTATTGCAGAATGTAAACATGACTACCCTTGAATTGAGTCGGGGAAAGTAAACCTGGCTAGGAATAGGTCTGTGTAAGAATTAGAGAAAGTAAATCCAATGATCATGTATAAGAATGAGTTCAATCCTGAAAAGCAGTCTATTACCCTAAAGTGGTCAAAGCCACAAAAGTTGAGGGCCAAGACAAATTGAAGTAGCAAATGTTCTAAGTAGTCCTTTATCTTATGTGCTGAGTAAAGAGTTTTAGTGTCAATATTGAGGCCAATATGTTTAAGTTGTAATTTAATAGTATATGCTTTATATGATGTGTATGAGATCCCCTTCAATGTACAAGGGCATATAAAGTTGAGAATAAATTCCAATGTGTTTAGTAGTATGACATGTGTATATTAAGAGATTGGATAATAAAATGAATCTACTTCGAAAGGATGATTTCATAACTTTAAAATAAACCTTTAATGTGTATTGCATGATCATTTTTTTTTTAATAAACCGAAATGGCTAAGGTGATGATGATGATATGGATTTTAGCTCGTGTCGTCTCCAGGTTGATCCAGAGAACAAGGAGGTTACAGCATGAAAGGAATCATATTTGTAGTAATTTAGGAGTGGAAACTTGTATCTTTTGTACTTAGTTTTATATATATATATATATATATATAAGAGATAACATATGTACTACAAAACTCTTAGAAGAGCTTTCTTTTGTATTTGAGTTTGTATTAAATAAATAATTTGTTTATTTGCTGTGTATTTTGATAGAACCACGAATTAGTTACTATACGATTCGACCGATTCTTGCTATAGATAGTTAAGAAAGGTCAGCAAATTGATAAGTAACAACTCTCGATTCTGATGTCATGACTTAAAGATGATGTTATACTTGGAAGAATGTTACAAAAGACATGCACATCAAGTTGCCCTCGGTTCACCCGAGCTATTCCCAAAGCATAATGACGTACACATCAGGCCGTCCTTGGTTCACCCAAGTTGTCCCCTAAGCACAATGACATGCACATTGCACCATCCTTGGTTTATCTAATCTATTCCTAAGCACACTTCTTACTGCACATCGAGTCATCCTCGATTTACTCGAGCTATCCTTGAAGCACCCTCCTGACATGCAAATTAGGTTGTCCTCGGTCTACCCAAGCTGTCCTCAAAGCACTTAAGAATGAGCAACTCTTTGAAGGAAATTAACAACTTGGCAAATACAACTTGAAAGCAAAGACTACAAAAACTAGTCAATCACAACTATCAGCCGAGCACAACTACAAGCGAACATCCAAAAAGTATTACAAGATCAAGATGAAGTTCATTAAAAAGCATCCAAATTGGCACATCCCAAGTGAAGTTCATTAAATACAAATATCATTACAAGAACTGTTTGACTAAAGGAAATTGAACATAAATTACAAATTTATAGATCAAGATCGATATGTCCTTCTCCTCCCTCAGGGAATAGGCCTAGATAGGCTCCACCAATTCAACCTAATCTTTGGTTCTCGCCATCTTCAGCATGAGCTCACTCCTCAGCATTTGCCCGAGCTCTACCATCAACATCCTCCTCCATAGGAAGGGTATCAACCAACTCATCCCCACGATCTCCTTGAAAGGACCGCACTAAGAAAGGTCAATATCCCCATGGAGGAACCGGACCTAATCAAGAACATGATCAAATCCAGCCATATACTGATCAGCCGCCTCTCCCATCAATGAGTCGCCTCGTCCTTCAGGCACTGGTTCTCAGCCTCAAGCTTCTTCCTCCAAAGCTCAATAGCTTCTATGTCTAGTTTTGCACAAGCTGTTAGACTAGTGACCTTATCTTCAAGGATTTTCCTTGCATTATCCTAGCTTTTCCTTTCCTTGACCAACTTCGCCTCCATCTCTTCTTTCTCAGCTCAAAGGTCGACCATGACAAACCTCGCTGCCTCAAGTTCTCGAGTGAACCCCCCATACTTCTTCTCCAGGTGCTGAGCAATCATTGCTTGGTGAAGACCCTACATCTCAAAATAATGGTAGAGACCCAAGATCCCCACCCCCTTCGCCCTGGGCATGTCCTTAGGGTGGCCGAACTGGAAGCATTCACAGTGTTGAGGAAATCTTTCATCTTTTTCGCCCCCACCAAAATGGATGGTGAAAGAGAAGAACTCGGATCTAGCCTTGTCTCCATCCTCACCCTTTTCTGACCTTGTAAAGAATTGGGGTCGGTAGGAGTGCCCGAGCTTGAACCATCTCCAGGGGACACTGACGGAGGTTGTTGCTACCTCCTCAAATTAGAACTAATAGTTGAAGTATCGAATGCACCAAAACTTGAGTTAGGATGCAACTTGAGTCGTCTCTCAAGGAGGTTATGTCACTTAGTTGAAAATTAGGGGTTTTGAAAGTTAAATTGAAACAATTAATAATAATTAGGAAAATCCAAGAATTAAAGACACTAGTGCAAGGTGTTCCAAGGATTAGAATTAATTATCATAGACTAAATATTGAACACATTAATGGCTACTAGTAATTACTTACTAGCAGTTATACTAATGATCAATCGATCTCTAGGATTTGACCAATGTAAATAACTAATAAACGGGATACCAATTTATTAGAAATTACATTGATTTAATGTACCAATTTATATAGCTTAACTGCCAATTGAAAGGTTAATTCTAATGTTCTCCTTCAAGCATAAACCAATTGATCAATCAATTTACGGCCAAAGGGTTTCCTTAAATGACAATTGTCAATTTAGTTATTCCAATGAAAATTATAACAATCGTAACAATAAATATAAGAATAGAAACTTCAAAAAATTGAGAAAACTAATGCATTCAATATAAAAAAGGGGGTCTCAAATATCATCCCAATCTATCCAAAAACCTTTACACTAGTAAGGAAATCTATTCCTCTATCTTTGGCAGATTACAACAATGAAAAAAAAAGAGTACCTAAAGAGAATATTAATGATCCTTGTCAAAATCTCCAAGAACAAAATAAATTCACTAATGGAATTCCTAGAGAGAGAAGAAGGAGATAGAGAGAGAAAGTGGTTGACAAAGGCTAAAAACAACTAAGTCAAAAGTAGCTTAAAAGTCTATGCTAATCCTACTTACACTGTACGCAAAAATAAGTCAAGCAAGGCCCAAAATTAGGCCAAAATCTGGTTTCTGGGCAGTATCGAATGAGCACTGCATTGCTAAATGAGCGTTACAGGGCTAAATGAGCGCTACAGGGCTCAGCAGCGAGTTATACTCTTTCAACTCTTTTTTGAGGTGTTGTTACTGCAGCTCTAGGTAGAATTGATGTCTTCTCATATCTGGTCAATTTTGGCCCCTTAAAAATTCGAATATATCCTTGGCACTAGAAATAGTGATTGTAATCCTGTGAATAAGCCCTTAAAAATCCAAATCCCTATGACAATATATGTACTTAATTATAAGTATCTAAAATTAAAAATTAATATATTGTAAATACTCAAGATTATACTTAGTGTTGCACATTCGCTTCGAGGAATGTAAATATGAAAACATTCCTTCTAGGAAATATATAAAACTTATTTTAGATTATAATGTCACACACTGTAGGTAGTATGAATAATAGATCAATTCATCATTTTAGGAAATGATCTTTAGATATACTCACTTATAGAAATATATAAATATCCTTAGATAGAGAAATAAATCTATTATAATTTTCTCGAGTAATTTTGAATATAATAAGGATGCATCTGCTTCAGAGAATGATTATCCTTTCTTATTGTTGTATAATTCTCATTCACTTCTTTGAATAATTGTCATTCACTTCTAGGACTCATTGTCATTCACTTATTGAAATGATTTTATTTTTCTTGTAGGTACAATTACCACTCACTTTACTGAAAGATATTGAATAAAAATAAATAGAACAATATATACAAAAGATAAATCCAAATAATAATAATAATAAAACATACAGGAAGTCAATAATTATTATTTTATGTGATGTATTCTTGTTTAATAATAAGCCTTTAAGACCCAATACAATCAAGATAATTTTAACATCTAAAATTCAAGGAAAATGATTATTTTTTTAAAATATATCTTGATTAAAAACATCTTACCTTCACATAAAAACCAACCATAAAAGAAAATTTGGTCAGCACCCGTGATATTAATATAGACGAAAAATAGAAATGACAAACCTTGATTTGGCCATTGGATAGTGATGACCATCAAGCTTTGATATATTACCACAAGGTTAAAGGAGCTTTTCCATAAAAGCATGTGAAGGTGGACTATTGCTCAAATCTTCTTCACTTATTATAGAGTTCAGGTGCTAATAACATATTGTAAAATAATAATAACAGAGAGACTAATGGAAAACAAATAAGAAAATAATCTTATTGATAGATTCAAAGGTTGTTCACTATGAAATATATAAAGGGCTATTTATAGCCAAATGATAAGAGATATAATATCATATTAGATCATAATAGTATATTTCTAATATAATTAAATCATAAGTGAATTAGTTAAAGACGTAGACATTAATAATCAAATAATATTTCTTGACAGTAGTAACTATTTTTAAAATATAAAAAATTATATATTTTCTCAACTGTTGATAGTTACAATCTTTTTCTAATAAAATTATAAAATTCTTCGCGTCACCTTCTTCATGGTTCATTTCTATTTACAATATAAACAAATATTTTTTAAATTTATATGCATTAATATTATTAGATTAATAAATGACAAAATGCACAAATTTTATTTTTTAAATAAATAATTTTTACAAATTAATGTTACTTTTAATCATTTGTTATATAGAAAAATTTAAAATAAATTAAGTATATATAAATATATCAAAATTTTATTCTATTATAAGTGACATTTATTTTATTATGTGAAAATTAATATATATATATAATTATTAAAAAAGTATTTTGTTCAAAGATAAAATAATAAATACGAAATAATAGAGATTTAATAGAAAACTTAAAAAATAAATCAAAATGTAGCTTATCTTAATTTTTAAGATCGAAGAGTGTATGTTATAAAAATAGAAGATAGGAAAATAATAAAGTTATCTCTTAAAGAAGGAGATTATACTTTACTCTTTTTCTTGATATTTCTTGATAACACTGTCTTAAAAAAAATGGCAATGTTTCTTGAACACTTACTTTTGAACTTAGGATGAGAAATACAATGAACTTTAAAATAATGATATTATCAAAATTTAATCTTCGAATTAAATGATAAAAAAATGTATTTACACATTCATTGCTGAAAATATCATATTTTAGCTAATTAAAAAATCAAATCTTGGGTCTCAGTCTTTTCTTGAGAAAAAAAAAACTGAATATCATATATTCACTTGGTAGGTTAGTTGTAGGATAAAAGATTACAAATTTAAATATAATTCATAGTTGACTGAGATACAATGAACTAACAAACTTACAAATAAGTGATAAACAAGCATGAAGTTCACCGTTAGCTTCATTGCAAGCCTCCACTCTCATGTTATCTTGGGTGTTCAGTGGAATGAAGATATACCCCCTAATCTTGCTGCTTCTTTTTCTTTTTTATCTTGGACTTGCTTCTTTCTCTCTCTCTTTTTTTTTTTCTTGTCTATCTGGGTCTTGCATCCTTTCTTCACGATCATTTGATGCAGGTGGCCAGGCCTTGGCTGCAGGAATCCTGTTTGGTGGCTTTGTTTTCTTTCCAGTGTGCGTTTGTTTTGGGCTTTGGCCCCTATTCACAAAAGAGCAATAAACAAATAAAAACCACCAGAATTTTATAAAGTTATTTGAAAACTAGATTTTTCAGTTTTTATTTTTTTCAAAAGCTCCTGAAAAAAATATAAAAAATAAAAAATAAAAACAGAAAACTATATTCAGAGACAAGTCACACCCTAAAGAGCTATTTTTGGTTAGGACATAAACTCTCATTTTAGTTTTGAACTTCTTAAACTATGTCAATTTAAATGCAGCAGCCTGTTGATATATTGTAATTTACAAGAATGTTATTCCAACACCCAAATTAGCATGGACCTGTTTTGGAGTTTGAGCAGTTTTATACATAAAAAAAAAAGTCGTGAACCTACTCCATTCAAAATCGACGACTTCACAGGTTTAGTCTTTATCTAATAGTTTAAGGTTTTGGTATGAAAGAGCTTCCTAAGAAGCTACTTTCCGCATAAATCATCGTAATAATAATTCCCTATTGCCACTATAGTAAAATAAAATTCAAATGCTTAGCACACAATTAAGATTACTTTCCACCTCATTTACCTGCACCACCATCACCTCTATTTATAACTATGTATATTTAATGGCCGCGCCAACTGGTTTCCGTGTCTCTAGTTTTCATATTTTCTGCTATAAAAGGCTGTTAGCCTATCACCATTTCTTTCATCAAGTTAGTCTACTTTAAGTCTTTAACAATACCCGTCTTGTTTTGGTTTAGTTACAACAGTTTCTGGTAACAACATTTGTGTGCCTTTGGGATGGCAAAAATAAGAACAGGAAGACTGCTGCATGGTGTTCTTCACGTTACAATTTTTGAAGTTGATAAGCTCTATGGGAATGATTGCTGCAACTGTTTCTCCAAGGTATGCCTCATAATCGCTTAGGATCAAAGCAGCATGAACCTGGTTAATTAGAATGTTATGATGATAATCACTGCTTTGTTATTTTATTATTTGTTCCTGGGTTCCGTTTATATATATATACGTTTTCTTCCCATCTGTTTTACTTCCAGCACATAAGTATGGCCTATAGAATTGGCGTTTCTTGAAGGGCCTTAAATTGTCCTTGACTCATCATATACGGATATAGTACCCGTACCCGGTACGGATACAGGTATGGAATACGATAATTTTGTAAAAAGTTTATGGGTACGGCAATATATATAAAAAAATTATAAATTTCATATGATAAAATCAACAATTTCAACATAAAATAATTCAAAATTGTTCAACAATCAACATTACATTCCAAAATGAAATACTACAATACTCAACAATGTTAAACATAAGCACATATCAATCATTTTCTTGTCTAGAATACACAACAATCCAGCAATAACATAATAAAAAAAGAAATTAAAGAAATAAATAGAAACCAAAACTTAAAGGAACAAATGGGTCCTACCTCACTGCAAAGCTGCCGGAGAAAGAGCTGCCGTCAAGAGAGCCTCCGGAAGGTAGCTCGCTCAGCCACTCAACCGTTGCCATCGCGTATGTCGCCTCCCTCAGCCGCTGCCGTCACATAGGTCGCCTCCGCGTTACTGCAAGTTCGCCGTCGCTCGTCGCTGCAAGTTCGGCTCCACTCTCCCGTCGTGTAGCTCGCTGTCACTGCGTGGCTCACCGTCGCCGGAGGCCGCTTCACTACTTCGCCATGATGAGAGAGTCGCCGGAGATGAAGTGGAGAGAGGGGAGTGATGCTGAAGAAATAGTGAAATATTAGGGCCGACTGATGTGTTTTTTTTTTTTTTTGGGGGGTGGGGGAGGGGTGGAGTGAGTATCAACGTTAAAAGAAAAGAAAAAAAAAAAAAAAAGATCAAAACATTGGCGTTTGCAGACATTGGCGTACCCAGTATTGGGTACGCATACCCAAGACGTACCCAAATTTTTTTTTTCCAAAAAAAGAATGTGATAGGTTCGTACCCACACGTACCCGTACCCAGAACGTATCCGACACGGGTACTTTAACCATTTATGCGTACCTGGGCTTCAGAGCTCATCATTGTGCTTTGTCAAATAATAATTGCCTGCAATTTTTTTTTTCTTTTACATCAGAATTTTATTGACAATGAAATTTAAACTTACCAACACGTGTATATTATTTAAGCCCCTAGTACTAGCAAAAAAAGACTCTCATTTCTTAGTAAGCTAAAATAGGATTAATTAAAACTAATCAACGATATGCATACCCAAAAAAAAAAAAAAAACTAATCAACGATATAATTTCAACAGTTATCATAATCATGCTCAATAATATTGAGCTATATTAAATGCTATACATCTATGTCCCCTTTTCATTCATATTAAAAATAGTTCAGGAAATTTGCAATATTGGTGCAAAAAATGTGTGGCATAAATAAAATTATGAAAAATGCTATTCTGACAAGCTTTGTGTTTAAATTAGTCAGACTGATATGCCATAGATAACCAATCGTTAATCGTAATAATTCTCGCATTTAACAAATGTTGTCATAGCTGTACCAGAGACAAAACACTTTGTAGGAAGTAGTAACAGAATTACACAAAAAATGAAAGATGAAGTAGTAACATTTAGTGGTTCGGTGGCATTAGCATAAAAATGAAATTTCATCAACACCATAACACTACAACATAAATCACATTTACTAACATTTAATAAATGTTGCCAAATCATAGAAAAATGTTCGCTATTTTCATTAGTAACACTTTTACAAATGTTGTATTTACTCCATGTCGCTAAAGAGTTTTAGCAACATTTTCCTATATTTTTGCCAACATTTTAAAAGTGTTACGATAGGTGTTTTTTTGTAACATTTAAAAAATGTTGCAATAGACTATCTTTTTAACAACATTTAAAAAGTGTTACAACATGCTACTTTTACAGCATTTTAAAAATGTTACAATTTACTATTTTTTGCAACATTTAAAAAATGTTGCCAATTTGTATACCCAAGCTTATGTTAGTCTAGCCTATACTTGTATTTTGGGCTAAGTTACATTTAAAGTTTTTATTGATTTCTTTTAACTTGAGTAAATATTAAGAAATTAAGAAATTCTAGGTTGTACAGAAAAGAGATATTCAATAAACATGACACGATAATATGGTTGACAAAATTTTTGAACTGATTCTTTTTAGAAGCCCATCCACATTACATTACAAAATAAAAAAGTAAAATACAATCACAATTACTTTGAAATTGCTTGAGATAGACCATTCATTGTGGCTCAACTCACTCCTCTATAATAGCAAAAACAAAAACTACATGAGTGGAATAATCCACAATGCAGGTGTAATAGCTACGAGTGCTTGAGCTTTTTCTGCTCTCTAATAATATATGTTAACAGGGCAGAGTACCACTACCAAAAGAAGGCCTAGCAATCTACAAAAAACTTAAAATGAACTCTTTATCAAACATATATAATTATACAAGGTATACACATGATAAGTCACATGATAGATATGATAAACAATTTAACACAATTTTAAAATAAAAAAGGATATTGTGAAAGAAAATGGATTTAAATCAGTTGCAGTTGTTGTTACAACTCAAAGTGCTCACATTCCACCATCTAGACTTATTTTCTTTCACACAAAATAAGGTGTAACGATCATACATCAAAGTCACCAATTAATAATTTTAACTTTTAGAACACAGGAAACATTAGAGTGGCATTGCAAGCCTACATAATCAGGAGTAAAATAAATACTCTAAACACAATAATGTCATTCGCACATTGCAAGTATTACTATAAAGTACACCCAAATAATTATGTGAAGCAGGAGTTGAAACTAGAGCATTAACCATCACTCTTCTAGTTTTCTTAAATAGACAGCCTGAAAGATAGAACTCGAAATCTAGCTTTGCTCTGCCAATTGCTGCATAAGTTTTAGTGATAAATAAGTTAAAAAAAATAAGTTTCCGTGATTAACAAAGAAAAATAAGTTAAAAAAAAGAAGTCAATTTAGTAATCAAGTAACTTCAGAAGTTAACTCTTTACGTGAGAGACCCAAACTCTATTAAAGGGAGGAAGGAAACAGCCAATAACTCAAAAGGCTTGATAATTCTTCATTAGAACCGGTCATACCCATTAACTATGGATGATAAGAAGACCAGGTATGGCCCAAGCAAAGACTTCACAAGTGGTAGTGGAATAGCAGCTGCTTTATCAATAACCAATAATTCAACTTGCAAAAGCTTTTGATGCTCGTATAGGAGTATATACTGAGAAATATTAAGATAAAAAAGAAGTCCAAAATCACACTTGCATGTATCCTTACTACAACAATAAGTTCCTCAACAGCAAGACGTTTATTAATGCAAAAGCATCTGCATTACTAGTGAACTTACCTGAATTGTCTGTCTATGATGCTTGTAAATGTTAATCCTTAGAATAGCTTTCTTGAACTCAGGATTTGTGATTCTCACCACATCATAATCGATATGTTCGTGCTCAAACAGGAAAGTGTAGCACTCTAAACTCATTCACCATTCTATACGCAAAAACTGAAAAGCAAAAGGTTGGGGATTGGTACATAATTAGGAGATAGATAATGATCAATCTAAATAGAATCATTGGATGCATTTTATCAAACAACTACTAAGCATGTATGGAACTGGCAGTTACACTAGAGAGTTTAATTGAAATAGACTATGCAAAATACAAGTACATATAAATCTCTTAGAGAAAGAGAAGGACTTCAAGATTATAACAAATCCAAAGCCTCTTCAACTTTCTAAATGGAATAAGAAGGATATAATAACCATTTCTGCGAGGGGCAAGTAAGCAATGTTATGCATTTAAGCATTTGTACTACCTAAATCTTGCATATTAGATTAAACCGTTGAGTATTATTGTTTTTACTAGAAAATAGTTTTGCTTAACTTCTTTTACGATCAGTGTCCGATGTTTAAAGATTCACTGGATGCATTTTATCAAACAGCTACTAAGCATTGAGTCCATGAGGCATTATCATAACACAATAAAAATCAACAAGTTTTTTTCATTCTTAGATCAAGATCAAACTAAAAACCTTAACAAATGAACGAACACAACCATTTCAAACTCCAAAATGAATCAAAACCTTAATGTAAAGCAAAAGCAGGAACGAGCAAAATCACCTTGCTAATGATGCATCATGGCGAAGCTATCTTGCTCAGCGACCAGGACAGCTCAAAACATATAACAATGTCTTGGTTTCAGAACCTGTTGAAAATGATAGCAGTGAACTTCATCAATTTCGTTCTCCTCGTTAAGCTCCAAAATTCAGTGAACCGGAATCGATGATTTTAAATCGAAACCGAATACTTTTCTAGCACCAAATATCTCCACCAAGACTAGAAATCAAATCGAAAAAGAAATAGTCTTGAAGATGACGAGTTCATCCACTTGCGGAGGATGATGAAGGCAAACATAATGATCGATCAAGGGAATAAAGCAACAAAGATGAACAACGAAGATGAAGAGCTCAATCGATAATGGAAATCGAAAAAGAGAAATTTTCGAGTTAGAGTTCAACACAAAAGGGAGAAAGAGGAATCGTGTTCAGGTATTAGAGAGGGAAAAAACGTAAGTGTTTTTTCAAAAAAGAGAAGACACTAAAATGATTGAAGCTTTGTTTGGTTGTAATGGTAATGTTTTAAAGAAAGAAGACGATGAGAGATCACTAACAGTAACATTTATTTTCGTAAGTGTTGCTAAAAATATTATTTTATCAGTATTAGTAACACTTTGATTAATGTTACCAAATAAATGTTGCTACAAGTCTATCTTGTAGTAGTGTAAATTTGACCATTAAAATAAATTAATTCAGAAATCCCCAGATAACATGACCTACTAACAATAAATCAAGTTCCACTTCAGACCTATGCAAAGAAAGAACTCAAATATCTCAAAGAAAAAAGAATCACTACCAATACTGCAACTCAGCAATAGATTAGAAACGACTTGAAGAAATTTACTGGTTCGGTGGATTAGCATAAAAATGAAATTTCATCAACACCATAAATTTGACCATAAGTTAATTCAGAAATCCCCAGATAACATGACCTACTAACAATAAATCAAGTTCCACTTCAGACCTATGCAAAGAAAGAACTCAAATATCTCAAAGAAAAAAGAGGCACAACCATACTGTAACTCAGCAATAGATTAGAAATCACTTGAAGAGAGAAAACCAAACCACTTTGATAAATTCTATTAACCTTCCAGTTACGAAACTACTCAATCAAAATTTTAACTCTTTGAAATTGTGGACTACATCAAACTCGTGAAATTATCACAATATAGACATGTAAATAACAACATATATAGATATATATTCCAATAAAATTCAAACAATAGAGTATGTTAGTTGGAAAGAAGTTGGTTCGACACTTGTTCGTGCAAACTCTTTAAAATTGTCATAATTTATCTTACCCAAAGAGAGAGGGGGTTGAAACACAAATCCATAAAATGTGAAGAGAGTTCATTATATGTTATGTTTATGTATAAGGAAAAACAAAGTGAAATGCCAAGAAAAACAAAGGCAACGTATGTGAGAAGCTGTTGTGTTAGGTTTAATTGTTATTTAGTCACATTTTTTAACCTGTTATATGTATAATAATCTTGAGATTTCACATTATTTCCTAATAAAATAGTCATAATCTCAAATATTAAATAATTTAAAAGTAAAATTATTTCTTTGTTTAACTAAAAATTAAATTAAATTTACATTTTTTTAAAAAATTAAACAAATTAATTATCAAAATCAAGGAGAACCATCATTTTTAGCCTTCAATAGTTTAAATTGCTAACAAAATAGTCCAAAAAAATTACATTTGTTTATGGCCCCTCAAAATCCATCTTGTATAACAAATCAATCCAAACAACATCTGGCCCCAATTGCCGTTAACGGAAGTGGCTATGAGTCACAGTTTTGTGCTAAGTTGGCCTTTTGTAAAACCACTACTTAACTTTAATTTAATCTCATAAATCGCTGACAAATAATCTCAAAATATAATTTCTTTCAATAAAAGATACATAGGCTGGTTGAAGTTGATGTTTAGGTGAGATTTGTCAAACAGAGTGGAGGGCCACCAATAAATAAATATAATTTTTTTGAAGAGCTAATTTATTAATATATTTTCATGTGCGCCTAAATAAAGTGTCATGTGAAACTAACTTCTCTTGAAAATGTTGAGGTTGCTACTTGTTTTAAAATTGACTACAAAATAGTTTAAAAGTATCCATATTTATTTGCCTACTTTTAAAGGAAATTTAATTTTATATTCTTTAAAATTTTAAGTAGATTAATTCTAAAGATTAAAATCACAGAGATTATGTAATCAACCGATTAACATTATTAATTCAATTTTAGTCTAATTAAACTTAAACACAAAAGACTAAATTGCAGATAAACATGACTATTTCAATTTGCATCTAATTTAATTCAAAGATAAAAGACTAAATTGTTATACACTACAATATAAAATAATATTGTTATGTAGATTGATATTATTATAGGCAACTAAATAAAGTGTGATGTGAAATATTTTTTATTAAAAATGTTAAGGTAGCTTCTTCTTAACTTGAATTTAAAGTAATTTTAATTTGGTAGTCTTAAAAATTTTAAGAAGCCTAGTCCTCAAAATAATAAATTTGAAACATCAAGTTATCATGAGCTAAAAATTAATATAATTATTTAAAAAGTTTAAGTTAATATTTTTTTTATGAATTTTAAATAAATTAATTCCAAAAATTAAAATCATAAAAATTGTTTTGTCAAGAGTTAATAGATTAACATGATTATTTCAATTTTAATCTAATTAAATTTAAAGATATATAAAAGATTAAATTGTTGTAGACACAATATTAAATAGTTTTATTATGTAGTTATTGTAATAAGATTCATTTTGATACATTGTTATTTACATTAGATGAAAATATCTCAATGGCTCTTTAATTTTGATACTTTGAAAAATCATATTATTCACAATGAGGTTTAAATTTAAGATCACATGCTTTCTACCCAAATCTTCCATGATCTATATATGTTAATTAATTAATTAATAATTTATCCATGTATAACGTCATTTAACGTCATGTACTACGACAATACTTGTTAGTTGTTAAGTTGATGTAAAGCTTTACCATTTTTTTTTATTGATTTTGATAGTAAAAATGACTCTTAATGCAAATATGTATGAAATATCTGTACAGAGTTGGTCATAGTTTGTCCTTTTCTTAACGTCCATTCTTACAGCTTTTGGAAGAATCTTTTCCAAATGGAAAAAGTGCTGCCAGACTATACGCAACCATTAAGTTAGGCAATGTTACAGTTGGTAGAACTAGAGCTGTAAACAACGACCACTCTCATCTTCAGTGGAATGAATCTTTAAAAATTTACACTGCTCATGTTGCGAGCGATGTTGTTTTTCGTATCAAAGAAGATGAACCAATTGGGGCAAAAGTGATAGGAAGAGCATATTTGCCCGTCGAAGAGATAGGAAACGGACAAACTCTGGATAGATGGGTTCAGATTTTGAATAGGAAACATAAACCTCTTAAAGGAGGGCCTAGAATTCATGTGCAGTTAAAGTTTTTTGACGTCACCCAGGACATTAACTGGTCTCAAGGGATTAAGAGTCCTAATTTCCCAGGACTCACAGACACATACTTTACTCAGAGAAGCGGTTGCAGGGTCACACTTTACCAGGATGCTCATATTTCAGACACATTTTCCCCCAAAATCCTCCTCACTGGTGGCAACTATTATGAACCACACCGATGTTGGGAAGATGTTTTTGATGCAATTTCCAAGGCAAAGCACTTGGTATATATAGCAGGATGGTCTGTTTTCACCGAAATTACTCTGATTAGGGAGTTGAGTGGGAGAAAGGCGGGAAGTGATTTGACACTTGGGGAGCTTCTTAAAATGAAGGCTGGTGAAGGAGTCACGGTCCTAATGCTTGTCTGGGATGACAGGACTTCGGTAAAGTGGCTAAAGAATGATGGAGTGATGACTACTCATGATGAAGATACAGAAGGTTACTTCCATGGCACTGGAGTGCACTGTGTGCTATGCCCTCGTAATCCTGATAATGGGGAAAGCCTTGTCCAGGGCATAGAGGTTGCCACCATGTTCTCACATCACCAGAAAATCGTAATTGTTGATAGTGAGATGCCAAGTGGGAATTCAGATAGGAGGAGGAGAATTCTGAGTTTCATCGGTGGTATTGACCTGTGTGATGGAAGATATGATACCCCTGTGCATTCCATTTTCAGGACGCTGGGGACAGTACACCATCATGATTTTCGCCAACCAAATTTCAAAGGCCCATCGATTGCTAAAGGTGGACCAAGAGAGCCTTGGCATGACATACACTGCCGCTTAGAAGGAGCAGTTGCCAGGGATGTTCTAACTAATTTTGAGCAGAGGTGGAAGAAGCAAGGTAAGAAAGATGTCTTACCCATTGAACTTGAACAACTTGCTGACACTTTCATTCCTGCATCCCTAGAAACGTTCCCTGCTGGAGAAGAAGCAGAGACATGGAATGTTCAGGTTTTTCGATCCATTGATGGAGGAGCTGCTTTTGGCCTCCCAAATACTAAAGAGGAAGCGGCCAGGTGCGGTCTTTTGATTGGGAAAGACCATGTCATTGACTGCAGCATCCAGAATGCTTACATTAATGCAATCAGGAGAGCTAAAAAGTTCATCTACATAGAAAACCAATATTTCCTTGGAAGCTCTTTCTGCTGGAATTCCGACGAACTCCAGGTGAAGGAGGTGGGAGCTTTGCATCTGATTCCCAAGGAACTGTCTCTGAAGATTGTTAGCAAGATTGAAGCAGGAGAGAGATTCGCCGTCTATGTAGTGATCCCAATGTGGCCAGAGGGTATTCCTGAAAGTAATTCTGTTCAGAGCATATTGAATTGGCAAAAATGGACGATCGATATGATGTACACTGATGTAGTTCAAGCTCTAAAAGCCAAAGGGATTAATGATGCGGATCCAAAAGACTATTTGAGTTTCTTTTGCCTTGGAAATCGTGAGACGCGTTGTAATGGAGAATATGAACCTTCTAAAAGGCCAGCACGAGGATCGGATAACGACAGAGCACAACAAGCTAGGAGATTCATGATCTATGTACATGCCAAAATGATGATAGGTAAATTCGTCCATTATATTCCTTTTCGCTTAACTGAAGTTTTTCATTTTCGTCACTAATTTATTTGAGGTATTTCAAGTGAACAATCATTTTATTTAGCATACCACAGATATAATTCTAAGTTCAGTAGTTTAAATTCAACACCCAACTTAACTTTTGCAATCGGAGAAACATTTCTGTATTTTCTTCTTTCTTTTTTTTTTTTAAATCTTTTCCAGATGACTAAATTTGATCGTCATATCTACTGTATAGTTGACGATGAATACATAATTATTGGATCTGCCAACCTCAATCAGCGGTCAATGGATGGAGCTAGGGATACAGAGATAGCGATGGGAGGCTACCAACCAAATCACATAGCAACAAATCAGCCAGCCAGGGGTCAGATACATGGCTTTAGAATGGCATTGTGGTATGAGCACTTGGGCTTTCTAGATGGCTCCTTTCTTGCTCCAGAGAGTTTGCAATGTATCAGGCAAATAAACCATACTTCAGAAAGGTACTGGGACCTCTACTGCAGTGAGACTTTGGATGATGACATGCATGGACATTTGCTTAGTTATCCTATCAGAGTAACTGAAAGTGGTGAGGTCACAACCCACCCTGGGGTGGACTACTTCCCAGACACGAAGGCGCGAATTCTAGGGACAAAATCTGAACTTCCGTCTATTCTAACTACTTAAAATTGTTTTTTGCATACTGTTGGGATCCCGTGCTCCCAACGTTTTTTTTTTATCCTATCAATTTTTCTTGTTTTGCCGAAAATAAATATCTACAATATTAATAATTAAAACTTGTTTCAAGAAAATTTTATCATGTATTTATCTTCAGTAATTTACGGTCTACAATTTTCATCACTCTAATTGTTAATTATTTAAGAAAATATCTTCATATCTCTTTTTCATGATCACAACATAAATATTCTACATTGAATATTGAATTTTAAAGTGGTACAAGTCTTAATTTAAATCATAAGGCCCATCAATATGCCAATCAAAAGTATTTAACATTAAAATATTAATTAAAAAATGATGAAAACAAAACATATATTAATGTATTATATATCATTAACATATTATAATATAATAGACAAATGAGTTTTCAACTACAATCAATTTTGATAGATTATAGTTTTTTTAAAATCTTTTTTTAAAAAAATTAAAAAGTTTTCTTTCTATATTTTTATTATTGTTTGTTTTTTATGGTTATTATTGATTATCTTTCTCTCTTTTTTTCTTGCTTTTAAAAAATTATTAATTATCTTTCATATTAAAATTAATTGTTAGTTTAAATAAAATGATAGTGAAACTATATACTATAACTTTAACAACTTTTTTTTTTTAGGATGTATCTCGTGAGAAGAATGATTTTATATGAGAGACTGAGGATTAAATCTAGACCATATAACCATATATAGATGGTTCAGATTAAAAGTTATTAAAAGGTCACATGATCACTTAAAAATATCACATAACTTTATATTTTAATTTTGACCATTAATGCAAGATCTGATGGTCTAGATTTGCTCATCTCACTCTCCTATAAAATCACTCCTCTCACTTGATCTTCTCCCTTTTTTAGGATGTATCTAGTGAGAAGGGTAAACCCCTAACTTGGTCCCTGACAATTTTTGCATCGGCCAAATTAGCCTCCAACAAATGGAAAGTGTCAACCTAGTACCTGACAATGTCAATTTTCAGACACCAACAAGTCCCTAGACGAAAACAGTGATAGGGTTATAAAATGACTCTTCTGCCCTTAATTTATATTTTTCTCCCTTGTTATGTCATCTACTTTCCCTTCATTCGTCAATCTCCTGTTCCTGTTGATACCATGGGACACCATAACCTAACCCCCTGTTGGGAAGGAGAAGAAGCCAGCAAGCACACGGTGGCAAGCCAATCCTCCATGGTCAACGTGCAACGGCAGCATGAAGGGCAGTGATGCCCGCGGTGCTCATAGGGAAGCGCGGCCATGATGAGAGAGAATGCCACACATACACCACAGTCACGGTTTCCATCCAGGGACTTGTTGGTGTCCGAAAATTGACATTGTGAGGGACTAGGTTCACACTTTCTATTTGTTAGGGATTAACTTGTCCAATGCGAAAATTATCAGGGACGAAGTTGGGGGTTTACTATATATATATATATATATATATATATGGTAAGGGCAATATATATAATTAATAATAATAATAATAATAATATATAGGCCAAAAATAAATCCAAATTCTAATCAAATAGAAAATTTTTTTACTAAAGCATAAATATTGCCATTAATACATCAATTTTATGATACTATCCTTAATTGATACTAATTTAATCTGAAAGCAATTTTGATTTATATCCCAAATTTAAAAAATTAATTAGATGTACTTAAATAATTAGACATTAAATCTCACATATGTTGATGGGCTATCATTGATCAGTAATCAAGTATATCTCTTTGTTATTATATATAGAGCTTATAAGGAGATAATATCTGACTATGGATCCATCATAACAACTTAATTAGTACCTGTCTTAATTGATATGAACCTAATTTTAGCAAATGTTGAATCGATGAATATCATAATAATCAAAATTTAAATTAAAGGGAAAAATAAAAATATTATTCAATTTTTATTTTATCTCATGATTCAAATTCCAATTGTTAGAATAATTAAATGTATAATTTAATTAAAAGGAAATCATTATATATGAGTCATACATATAAACCTTAGAGTAAATAAGAATAAAGGAAACTGCATTATGTATCTATTTTTTTAATATTATTTACACAATGAATGATACAAAAGTAATATATAATTGTAATTTACTTGATCGATTTCCTAGTTCTTTGAGGGGAATTGTTTTAGAATTTCTGATTGAGATATGAGTGTGATGTGTTTGAGAAATTTAGTGAGCAAGAAGGCTTGGAGAAGTAAGGCTTAAAAATTTGATTAATGGCTTGGAGTTTTTGTGCTATTGTTTAAGTTTAGTGGGAACAAAGTAAGTAAAATGAATATATGTTCATATTTTTGTGCCTTCTAACATATAATTAGAATGACTAATTTCAAGAATATATTTGTGTATACTTCGTTTTATTTATTTAACTATATAATTATTTGAAAGTAAATTCAATTTACTATAAGGTATATTTAATTAATTTTTTTCTCCTTTGAATAATGGTTTACAAACTATCTTTTATTATCATCATGTGCATCACATAGGTCAAGCACTAGTTTATAAATATTTAAAATATTAAAATTGTAAACTCTAGGACCCTTTAGAAAGTTGAATTAAAATTGTTTTGAATGACAACCAAGCCAATTCAAAGAAAATGCTTTGAAGAATAACTAATGGTCACCTTGAGCTTCTGTTGTAAGGATACCAGATATTTCTTTAAGACGCACAATCAGAAAGCATGAGAAAGTTATCTCACGTCACAAAACTTTTGGTCTTGATCATGAAAAGAAGATAAAATGAGAAGAAGCAAGAAGTGCATCAAGCAAAACATTGTCATATACGTCAAAGAAATCAGTCCGACAAAACAGAATCAAGGAAATGGTTGTTAGAAAGTAATACTAAGCTTCAGAAAGAAGGGCTACAATGACGATAACATAAAAATACTGGAGGCAAAGTATTACTCAATCTTCAATCATCATAATCATGGGATTCTCATAATAAAAAAACCAAGATTGAAGACAAATAGATCGATAAGGAACTAGTAGCGCTCATCAGAAAATCCAACTCATAAAAATGGGAGGGAAAAAATGACTATATTTGAAATTCAAATCAAATGTCAAATCAGTCTGTCGAAGTCAATATATCATCTCTACAAGCACCCTCAATCAAATGGTTAAGGACTTATCAAAAGGTTCAGAAACCATGATCAGTAAGTAGAAAAATAGTTTATGATAGACTTCAGAAACCTTAACTCATCAACGGCTTTTGAAAAAGGAACTTTGACACCAGACTAGCTGCTCACCTAGATTATATTTCCAATACTCGATCAGATGTTCAACACGTGTTGATTAAGTGGAAGATCAAGGGGCAACGGTAAAAAAGAGGAAAATCATCTATAAATGGAGATGACTGAGCCTTCATAGAACAAGAAACATACGAGAGAAAAATTACGCTAAAATCTTCCCGTGGGAAATATTCATTGCTAGAATCCTTTGCATATCAAAATCTTCTTTCTATATTCTCCATTGATTATATGTTCTTCTAAGGAAGAATTACCAGAAAGAAGTCACTCAAGTAGAATCAGTTTTGATAGATCACATTCGAAGACTTGGGTGTTGGGCTGTATGATCATATCATCAATCTTTGTCTGATTGTAATCCTGATCTAGTAGTGATCAAAAGGAAAATAGCTTGAAGAGGCTACTGTAAAACTACTTGTTATTATGAGTCAATAAGGGTTATTTACTGATAGAAGTAAGAGCTTGGGAAGGCTACGGTAAAGACTATCCTGTACTTGTGACTCATCGGTGAGGAAGTTTATTGGAACTCAGTGAATATTGAGAATTGGATGTAAGTAGGTGTTGGTCGAACCAATATAAATCTTCTTAGTCAGTACTTTCTTTTCCCTTTCTCTTTTGAATTTAGTTTTCAACTCAGCATAAATATTTAGATTATTTTCTTTTACTGTTAGCTTATCTATTCAAACTGCTTCATTAAGAAAGTTACCTTCTGAACACACTAACCATTCTTGAGCTGTTCTTCAAGTTCTACACTTGATAAGATTTTGCCATAAAAAGTTTTTCAGTTTGAAGTTTAAACTACAAAAAGCACGATTCAATCCCCCCTTTTCGTGCGTTTTCATACCAACAAAAATAATATATATATATATATATATATCTTCGATTTCACCATATTTTTATGTGGGGCTTTAATCTTCAATTTTGGAAACTTATGAGAAAATAGTGATAAATGCTAAGAGTGAGAGCACACTTTCGTAGGTGGCCAATTGGTAAAGAATAAGACTTGCCAACCCAAGAGATTAATGGAGGATGATTGGAAGCCTTTCTTTCTTCTTAAATGTAAGCATGTCATCTCAGTTCCTCCCTTTTTGGTTTACTATCTCGGTTCCCTCTTGGTTTTTAGAATGGGATGTGTTATTGGTTGTCCTCATAGTGTATGGGTGTCATTGTGCAAGGGTGTAGTTTTGTATGTGTGAACGGGTGATCTTGTTAATATTGTGAAAATGGGTGTTGTTGGGGATCAAGGTTGTGTGTCGATTATTATTGTGGGGATAGATAGGTCAATGTGCATATATGGTCTCCCTGTTCCCATTTCTTTGGCCCCAAGAATAATATTTCTTTTACTTGCCTACTGTAGATAGGATGATTGCTTGAGTCGCTCACCCTTTCAACTTTTGGTTACTATAGATGTGACATAAAGCTCTCCAATCACCCTTTGGCAGAGTTGGGCTTTATAGGTTTGGTCCAAAAGGAAGTGTATGTTTGATTATGGTTACAAACAATACTACTTATGGAATGTTTTTGTAATTGGGTTGTGAGCTAAGGTTTGGTTCACTACTATAAATTGGCTCTCCTTTTAAAAGTGTTGTTCCCTCTCTTTTCTATACTATCATGGCAACCTTACCTTTCTAGGAGAGGGGAGCTTTCCTTAACATCTTGTGGGCCACCCTAGTGAGGTTATGCACCCTTTTTGGGATTTGCAACAGTTCAAACTTGTCATGACCTATCCTCGGCCATGACTAGTGCATCAGGAACATGTTCCCCCACAAGTCTTAACATATAACTTTTTTACAGAAAAATAGATAGAGTCTCCTTTGTTTTTTGAACATTTTCTAAAATATAAAACTTGTAAGATAATATAATCATAGTCTAGCCATGACAATAGATAAGTATTTACACACACATACACACAAACATATATAGATATAGATATATAGATCCATGAATAGGGAGTTCAGATATCCTCCATCTATTCTATCATTGCATACATAACAGAACATAAACACAGCATAAACCTAAACACCACTAATTTGGTCCTTGCTGTTGGTAAAATAGTGCACGGGAAGGGGGGTTGAATTGTACTTTCTGAAGTTTTCTTTCAAATCTAAAACTTTTAACAAAAGATATTATCAAGGTTTTGGCTTGAAATGCAGCGAAATAGTGGTTAGTAGTTTCAGAAATTAGATATATGAAGCATAATAATAACAATACAACTTTAATAATGCTTACACAATAATTAATATAAAATGCATAACATAGAAATAAGAGATTAGAGAAGTGAGAAAGGACATAAGTGTTTTTATACTAGTTCAACCAACCTACCTATATCCGGTACTCAACACATGTTGAGATTCCACTAATAACAACTTTCTCAACCTAAGAAAGTAAAATGGATTATTTTTACATTAGCCTTCCCAAGCTTTCACAGTGAATAGTGGACAATGCCAACTGTCACAAACCAAGTAGTTCTGAACCAGCCTTTCCAAGCTGAACTGAGTAGTTCTTAACCAGCCACCCCAAGTTGAACCGAGTAGTTCTGAACCAGCCTCTCCAAGCTGAACCGTGACTTGCAGACAACTTCTACTGCTGCGTTGCAAGTAGTCTTGAACCAGCTTCTTCAAGCTAAACCGTATGAGCAGATACCTCTACCATTGCATTGCAACTAGTTTTACTTTAACCTCTCCAAGCTATGTCTCGCTCTAATTACTAACGGATCAAGGTTACAAAGGTTATGTAGTTGGGTTGCCACTCAAACTAACCTACACCCATATTTCCTTACAAATATTCAATAATACAGACTTGGGAAACATGAGTGACTTCTTTCTCACATCTCTTCCTAAGAAGAGTATACAATCATTACAAAACACATGGAAAAAAGTTTTCCTACACTTTAAGAAGATTGATTACATGTTATGATGAACAGTACAAGAAGTGTGGAGAGATTTTTCCAGAGTTTCACTCTTATGTCTTTAACTCTTTCATCGGTATTCAAGTATAGCATTTTATTTATACATGTCCTTCTTTATGACTGTTACCTTTGATCAGATCTCCAAGTGACACGTGTAGATCATCGGTTGTGTCTTGGAACATTAGTCTAGAGAGGTAGGCTGACAGACTTGTCATATCGGTTGTAGAAGTCATTGTATTGTAGAGGTTTTTGATGTCCTCTCTCTTTTTACTTTCTGATCATGGTTTCTAAACTCCACCTTCTTGAAGCTAGGATCGTGATGCAAAAGAAATGACATACCAGTTACAAAACTGGGTCTGATTCAAGATTTGAAATTTGAATTTTAAATTTTCCCTCCATTCCTATGATGTTCGTGCTCCATAGTTAAGTGGCCTTTTTGATAGTATGATCAATCTCTTGATCATTATTTGATCTTCCAGTCTTCAATGTTGGCTCTTTGATGTTGATTTATTTATGATTGTGATGATTGTTGACTAAGTAACACGTTACTACCAGAGTTGGCATGATTTCCTCCTTCTTCAATGCACTTTTTGAAGTATTGTGTTACTTTCTGAAAATTATTTCCTTGCGCTTTTTGCTCTTGTATTGATCTACTTCGTTCTTTAATGCATGTGAATGTTCTTTACGCAATATAATATTCACTTTGTTTAAGCTCATTCTCTTCCCACGAGATAAAACATGTGTTCAAATGCAAAGTGAAATTATTCTTGCTTAAGTCTGTGTAATGCACTTTGGAATTTTACCTGTTAAGCTTAGTCAAGAAACTCAAGGTAGCCATTAGTCGTTCTGCAAAGTATTTTCTCTAAATTGGTTTTGTTGTCATTCAAAACAATAAAGCTCATACTTTCTGAAGGGTTCTGGAGTTTACACTTGCTTGTGATACAATGGAGCACCTAACTTATAAGAGTCAACACAAAAGTAGGAGACAAGGACACCACAAAATATAATAAAGGCTCATACACCATTATTGGCTCACCAAAAAGTATGGACTCTGGTCCTAAGAAGCAAGAGGGGCAAAACTCAAAACTACACCTAAATCTAAGATAGAGGGAAACACCATGGAGTGAGTTATAAAACTCAATGAGGAATAATATGTTTATAGAACAATAAAGTATGGTAAAAGAATAAGTCACAAGCCATTAATGAAGCTATATATGTATAGAAATAATATGAAAATTTCTTTAAATAATGAAAATAGGAAATATGAATATATGCAAAAAAAGAAGTTTAAAGAGGCTTCTATGTCAAAACATTATCTAGAATTGATCCCACACCTGGACAACGCTCACACCCATTCCTAGCGTGTTTATAAAGCATGTAGATGGTCTTCACACGCATCCTCAGTGTGCGATAATATTAGCATGCTGGCATAATATATCGTGCTAGCAATCCCCTACTAGCTAAGGTTTCTCTCAAGATATACTAAGGCTAACGGCACCGCCATTAGCTATGGTTTTTGTCAAGAATACCTCCTTAAAATTAACTCATGTTTCCTTATCACATGAAACAAGGTTTAAAAAAACCCTTTTCTTTCCACAAAATACCAATAGCATTTCATTTAAGTATAAGGCCACTTTATCCAAATTATTCCTAACTTAATAAGATTCAATCAGAAGTGTACTTATTCCACAGTTTAAATTTAACAAATGCAAAACACTCATCTTATCAAACCTATTTCAAACCATAATAGTAATTGATTTAACTCAAAACTAGTAAACATAGATTCTCAAACTTGAATATGTTGAAGAAAACAACTTTACTTACTTTTCCAAATTAAACAACACAATAAGCAAGTAGGCATTTAAATAAATGGAACTATATGCCAAATAACTATAAACACATTATTCACTCACAACACAGTTCCAAGAATGCAATGCTCTAAGCCTACATTGTAGTAGAGTTAACAAAATGCCTCTCCAGAGTATCTAACACCACACATAAAATCCACCAACCCATAAATTGGCATTTGGAGCCATAATTTTTGCACATGTAACCCAAACACCAAAAACCCCAATTCAAAGCCTAAGTCTTAAGCATAGGAGCTTCAATTCCAAACCCATGACAAAATATAGTTAAACCATGAAATTAGGGGTAACATTGAACTCTATTATACCTCAAGTGGCTAAACAAAGAAAGCTAAGGAAGAAAGATGGATGTGGTTGTTCTCTTAAACAGTCAAGGTCTCAGCCCCTTAAATTGCCAAGAGAGAGAGAGTTGCGACTATTGGGAGTCTCAGGTGTAGTAGAGGTTACAGCGGCAAGGTGGTTGACGGTGCGATGGTGGTTGGTCTAGGGGAAGCACCGTGAGAGTGAGAGATAAAACCAAGGAGGTAGGGAGAAGGGTTTATGTTTCTATTTCCGAAAATATGGAGAGAGGTCATGAGTATGTTTGGTATGTAATAAGGTGGTGTAGTCTTAATGCTAACTTATTTATATCTCCATTAACTTTAAAACATAAATTTAAATAAGAAAGTAACCCCTATTTGAATTCAAATAAAATATGAAAAAAATAAAATTCAACACATCAAAATCCAAATTTTGGGGTTTAGTTCAAATTCAGAAACTTTTAAGATTTTACAAACTTTTGATGTAAAAAAGAAAAGCTTAATGGTTCCTAAAATTCATTAAAATATTTTCTAACTCATTATCATCTACGAAAAATTACTAGGACTTTTAATTTCAAGAAAGTGATATTCTATCATATAGCCCTTAAAAAATGTGTAAGGTCCAAACTTAGCAAAAACCCTACCAAGCCATAGAAGAGAGTAGTTCTCAAGGCCCCCTAATGTCAACCTTTCAAGTATACCACATCATTGGGTATCATTCCATACACCTACATCCCTTGAAGACTCATATGCCTGTTTTTTTGCCCATGCCACCATTATTCTTCTCTTAATCATTCATCATAATATAAATCATAATTTGGGTTAGGAACATTAGCCTCCTTATACAATGAGAAGAAGTGACTCTTATTAGTGTGTATATTATGTATGTCGCCCTTTTACATAGCACGCTTTCATTTTGTGAGTGTCTTTTGTTATGCCACTTGCATTCCATCTTGGCTTGCTCTTTCTTGATCTCTCTTTTTAGAATATGTCGACCTTAATTCTTTCATTTGTGCTTCCTTTTAGGTAGAGGTCATAAGAATTCTTTCAAACATGATTGTTGAGGCACGTTTGATAGACTTGACTCATAATAGACACAACCATCCATGGAGTAGAGTCAAATACCATGTTGTTGCAGTGGCGCCACACCTACCAGATAGTGGCCAAGAGAAGATCACTCTCATTACCAGTGGCAAACTACTTTATGAGTGTTATTAACTTGATGAAAAAGAAAAATCATATGGCTTTTATCTTACAAATTATTATCCTACAAACTAGATTTAAGTCACGAATGTTATAATAATCATTACTTTAAAACATTAATTAATACTTACATTTATTTCTAATATTATTTTTATGATTAATCCTCTTATTGAAGATAATTTTAGAAAAAATAAAATATTAAAATTGTTAATATTGTAAAAGATGATGAGTCAATAGTAGTTTACTGTAAAGATAAAATGTCAAGAAACACGTGACAGGTTTAGTAATGAGAAATCAAAAACTAAAATAAAATGAAATTATAAGTCACAAATTTCAAATAAGAAAATTAATAAAAATATCTTGTGGCAGCTATAGTGGGAGCAACTTTAATATTATATGCCAATACACGGTTTATTAGAGTAATAGATACTCTTTTCTTTTAAGTAGTGGTTTTGGGATTTAAACTCGAAGGTATGGAGTAATTGATATTGGGAGAGTTGTATCCCTATTCGGTTTCATGCTTGTATATGATTGCTTTCGATGGGAAAATATTTCTGGGAAACCAAAATAAAAGTTAATATTATATATGTTTAATTAATCTGCAAGTCTGTATAGTTTCTTTCAATTTTTAATTATATCTTTACAATTTACAAGTTTGCAATTGAGTCCCTATATTATATAAGTATTTTCAATCAAGTCCTTATCTCTATAATAAAACATTACAAAAATTTTAAATTAAATAAAATATTCTTAGAATATTCTTTCACTATAATTTTAAATTAAAAAAAAAACCCACTCCACCCTTCTTGTTCCCTTCCCTTTGTCACCACCATCATTGTTCTTCATCATCATCGTCATCGATCCATTATCACCCTTGTTCATCCTCCATCATCATCATCAACCCAAATAATTAAGAGGGCGTTTATTTCAAGGTTTGAAATTAGGTTTCCAGGAATGTGATTCCTGGGAATGATATTCCTGGGAATATTATTCTCGGGTATCTTTAAAAAATTGTTTGTTTAGCATTAAACATTCCTAGGATTATTTATTAAGATTATCGGGAATAAATTTAAAACTTGTTTGTTTTATAATCTATATTCTTGATAATATATGTCATAATTTCTAAAATACCCTTAACACAATCATAAAAAGAGAAAAAGTTAAATAATTGAATAATTATGCTTATTAATTGTGATTTTCAAATCATGGGAATTTTTTTTACCCACCATTCAACTTGGGAATGAGATTTCACTAAATTATAGGAAAATCTTTTTCCATCGAATAATTAATACTCGGGAATAATTTTGTAAAACTTGTAACAAACATAGGAACACATTATTCCCAACTACATGTTCTCAAGAATAATTAAATATACCCCGAAACAAACACCTTGTAAGTTACAATATTTTTAAATAAAAATAAAGCTAGTTATATAAAAGCCTTCCCTAAACCCTCCACCTGTAAAAATAGAAAAAAGGGCACAAGAAAACCCAACAGCAGCAGTCACAGAATCTCCTCAGAAAACCTAGCAGCAGTTGCAGAATCCCTATGAATGTCACCCCATCATCATGCCCTGACCAACTCACATGTCGTCGCACATACACACCAGGCTTCCATCAACCGTATGCCTTTGCTTTAGTCCGTTGGAGATGCCACCCAAGCTGGAAGTACCTTCGCATCAGCCTTCTTCGTCCAGCACTGGTCACCTCCTCTTCTCTTATGAACCCTTCACCTCCGTCTATGTGTGTGTGTTTCTTTCTATTCTTTTTCAAACAGTGAAAAAGAAAAAGAAATATTGAGAAACTAACATTATTTGGGGTGGTGATGATGATGAATAAGGTAGTAGTGATGATGGATGATGATTAAAGAACAACAATTGTGGTTGTGATAGTGTGAGGGGGAAGGGAAGGGAAGAGTAGGGTGGTTTTTTTTATTATAAAATTATAGTAAAAGAATATTCTAGAAATACCTTGTTTAATTTAAGATTTTTGTAATGTTTTATAGAGATAGAAATTTAATTGAAAAAGTTTATATAATATAGGGACTCAATAATAAATTTTTAAATTATAAGGACTTAATTAAAAATTGAGTGAACTATAAAGAATTACAAATTAATTAAACCTATTATATATACATTATTGGGAATACATGTGATAACTTTTAAAATATCTAATATATTTAATATGAAATCGAAAAGAAGATAATTGACAGACATTTTAATATTTTTGTTCAATAATTTTCATTCCCATATTATAAGACTCTCCCATTCTTAATTCTTATTATGAAAATGAAATCTTATTAAAATACAAGCATATCCATTTTTCAGAAATGATTGATACTTGAAAATATTTTTATAAATCTTTTAATATTTTAATATTTTTATTCAATAATTTTCATTTGCATATTGTATGAATCTTTCATTCTTAATCCCTTATATAGGAATTAAAAAATAAAAAATATAATTTTCTTAGAAATGGTTGTACTTGACAATATTTTAATAAAACGTGTAAAAATATATAAATATGTTATTATCAAATAATTATTCATAAGAATATATGTGTGTGTGTGTGTGTGTGTCTTTGACTTTGAACAAAGAAACTACGAAATTAATATAAATGTTTTTCCAGTTGAATAAATATTTGCCTCTCCTAATCAGCCTTTATTCATACATGCACTTCATTAAGGAAAATGAGATACGGAGAACTTTGATAGCTACCTGGATCTGACTTTTGTATTAAATCATTAGCAACTACATCTATTAAATTTAGAATGCGTGAGGATGGAATATTTTTACACAATAATATATTTATTTTGATAGTGCGCTCCTATGGAGTATTTTTTTTAGGATAACGTGTAATTTTTACAGGATTTCAAATGATTTAATAGAAAATCTCTTGTTTGGATATTAACAAGAGAGAATTTTAAGACTCTAAGAGTGCGTTTGGTTTGTAAAAATATTTCCTATTTTCATTTTCTGACAAGCAATTTTATTTTCAGATTTTCAAAATCAAGAAATATATTTGGTTTATAAAAGCAAATCCTATTTTCAGAAAATAAAAACAATGAAAATATATTTGATTTGTCTGATTTCAAAATATATTTTTAAAATTAAATTTAAAATTAAAGTTTCTTAAATATATATGTACACAGACAAGTTTCATAAGATTCCCAAATATGGACTCCACAAACAGTATTTGATCTTTAGAAGATTTTGACATTGGACTTTTCAAGCTGCTTACTTGTAATTGCTTGTAAACTAATTTTATACCAAACAATTTGACCAAAATCTTGGACCTAAAACCACCGATTGCATCATCTATTCATTATGAGTCAAAATCCATGATTATTGAATAATAGACATCAAGTACAGTAGTGCTGCTAAAGTTCCATGGTGGTGGTGGTGCCTAAGCTCTTCCACCATCCTCACTTGCTTGGGAAGGTACGAGCTTGCAACGGGAGTTTGTGACATGGGTGGAGGTTGATTTGCAGAAAGAGAATGCAATGGGCCGCAATGGCCATGACTGGAGGGCCGTTACTGGCTGTGGCAGTGAGCTGCTGCTCTGATGAGGCCGAGGCACGAACAACGTTGGTGATGTGAAGACCTTTCGTCCATTGTCCCCCTCCCTGGCGTTGTCCTTCTCTCTAACGTCAATGGTGGCGTTGACACTAGAGCGCTGAGACGTAATCGTCGCTAATGACAACAGTGGCACAAACACCAAACACGATCATGGCTGCTACTTTGAAGCATATCCGCTCTGGTTCTTCCTCCTCGTCTTCTAGTGTGTCCTTTGTGATGGTTGATTGCTGGAAGGGGGATGTGGTTTGTGCTTCTCTGGGTGAATACTATTCAAAGTTTACAATAATTACAAAATAGCCACCGCATTTTCGCTTGAAAATATTTTCATTTAATGTATTGAGATGTGGTTGAAAACGCTGAAAACGTGAATTCGACGTTTTCAATTTTTCAAGGAAATCAAGAAATATTTTCTCAAAATATTTTCAACAAAACCAAACCAAACATATTTTTATCTCTCTTTTTCATTTTGAATGGAAATAGAAATGGAAAATTGGCAAACCAAACATGCTCTAAATATTTTTATGAAGTACTAGATGGTACCCATACATTGCATGAAAAATTAGTTTTCAAAATATTCCTTAATGAAAATTTATTTAAATTGATTAATATTTTTATTTATAATTCATCAAAAAGAATTTATTTATAATATATTCAAGTAAATTTGATAAATTATATATATATATATATATATATATATATATATATACACTTTTAAATTTTGAGTAAAAGCTTATACAAATAGTTTCTATTAAAATTAGTTTTTTTTGTTGAAAAACTCACTTAATTCCATGTTTCATTTGTGATTTGCATCAACTAAATCATGCTAAGATTTTTTTTTTTTTAGCATTTAATGTATAAATAGCATCAAAATTAAAAATTTACATAAGTATTCAATTATATATTACCATGTCAACAAAATAATTAGGTTTAACTACTTACTAACTTTTTCCAAAGTCTTATAAATATGAAACATATACAAATTTTATCCAATATCCTAAAATTGGAGCAAGATGGTTTTTTTTATTCATCTAAATTTGAGTTTATAGATTAAAAATAGAATCTATTTTATATGCACATACATTGGTAAAAAAAATTACATATACATCTAATCATACATAGTGATATCATCTTTTTACCAAAAAAAAAAATCACTACCAGAAAAGCACGGACTACCAACGAACAATACTGACTGGTTTGTACCCATCGGTAATTACCGATGGTATTTTTAATGGATTGATGCAAAATGGGAAACAATTATTTTTGTTACGCGTACCCGTTGATAAATCTATCGGTAAATGCTGGTGCCAAAAGTCGTCAATTGGCGCCCATAGTTTCCGACGGGTAAACCAATGGTATATTCAATAATTTCTTATACATGGAATTATTGATGGTTATGTATTAACAATTATATCTATTAATTACATTATTGACGGGATCGTTGATGGTTTTATTTATCATTATATTTTTTTATAATAATTATCCTAACCAACGGATTTTCCGACGGGTGGTTATTTTTTAATTCTTTTTTTTTTGTTATTTACCAACGGAATTATCGACGAGAATTTGAAAATTCACTTGTTGCCCTGCAAATAATAAATGATAAGTCTTCCATCAGTAATTACATCGGTAATTAATTTTTATGAAGTGCATCGTTTCACTAAACTTTTGCCTGTCGATAAACCCATCGGTAAGCCACGGATTTATTCCACCAGTGTTGTCTTCCTTCTCTTGTCTGAAAGCACTCACTCTCTCTCTCTCTCTCTCTCTCTCTCTCTAAAATCTCCCCTTCTCTGTTTAAGTCACCGCACCGCGCCATTTTTGCCGTCATTCGCTGCCACCGGAGCTTTGTTGGCAAAACAAAGGGCATCATTACGATCTTGGGGCTTTGGTGAGTGTTTTAATCAGTTTAATTTTTCGATTTAGTGTACTTTTTCCATTCATTTATAGGTGCTCATAGTATTGTGTCTTGTTGCATTGGAGAGTAATTACTGTTGTTGATTTGTTAATGTAGGAGTTATTCTTGAGGGTGACAGAGATTATCGACTGTTGGATCGGTTTATCATTCTTTTTGTTTATGTTTTTTCATGTACATAATTGTATTGATTTGAATTTATCGTATACTTTTTTTTAGGATTAGATTTGGTTGGACATCGAGAGCTTTACTACATTTTGTATTTTATTTACTGCTATAGAGGTTAGTAACTCAATCTTTGTTATTTATATCATTTAATATGTTGGTAGGATATATAGAGACTTATGTTTTCCAGGATAAAGTTGTAGGAAATGGAGATTGCATGACTGGGGGGAAGGGCGTAGAGGTCCTTCCCTAACTTGTTTGATTTGTTTGCTGTGGGATTCTTTATGTTTGCAGAGATTGCAGAGTGCATGTTGTGGAGTTATAAGCGGATGCGCAATAAAATGGTTTGGGATTATGTGAATTGTATGTAATTATTGACATGTAATTGTTTCACTATATCTATTTTGTTGTTGATTTTTATAATAATATCTAAACAATATGCAAAAAACTTAAGTAAGAAGATCGACTAAATACTCAATTATTTTTAACTATCTCTCGAATTGGACCAAAGGTCAATAAGCCAATCAATGCTCTGCAACATCCAGATGAACTCAAGATAGGGATCCTAAGTCCACATGCGACTAGGCACCTCAAGCTTCATAAAGCCAGAGTCAACATCTCGACCAAACCCTCTACCTTTTCAGAATTGAGTCTCTAAACAAGTCCTGGCAGGCTCCAAACTAGGCACCGCACTTTTTCAGCTTACACCATAGCTACCGAACAAAGATACAACCCGCTAGCATTAATGCAAACTAAACATAAGACATCTTGGACCATGTCTTAAGCCACCAACTCAACTAAGAACTTTATCATTTCTGGCAAGCCCTTAAAAGATCTAAGCTGATGACCCAACTAAGCATCTTACATATCCAAGGAGACCTATCTGTCTCTTAAGTCAACAACTAGACTCAGAACTTCACGGTCCTCGCCGAAGCCCTAAACCAACAAGATGATTCACCCGAAGACCGGATGGACAACCAACTTAGCATAAACACTAAAACTGCATTATTATTCTCAGCCGAAAGATTAGGAGACATGAAAGTAACATCTTTCTTCATGGCATGATCTAATATATCTCCACAGAGATAATCTAGCAAATCTTCAAGCATGCAAGTTGAATAAATCTAAGAGACTCCAACAAAGGGCTCAAAGCAAAACTTAGAATAGAAAGCCTCGTCTTGGCAACCCAACCAAGCATTCTATTATTCTCAGCCGAGCTTTGATGAAACAAAGTCGACATCTCAACTAGACAAATCGTCGTCCCTGACCGAACTCAACAATGGGGAATTGATTTCAGACTCTAAATGGGTAGATCCTGTCAACAAAGAAAACCCTGACAAAATATTCATACTCACCAGGGAAGACAAAAGGAACAAAAGTCTCTGCTTTCAACCTACACATTACCAAAACAAGACCTTGGAATAATCTGGGGCTTTAATCGCCCATCAACATAGGTAGAAATGTACCACATCACCCAACGTTTCCCATATGAACATCCATGACTAGTGCCATTTCAAAGGCCAACAGCTCGTCCTAATCAGTACAAGCTCGGACCTTGAATTATTCAAGTCACCCTCAAGCAACTGTAAGACCATTCGAAACGGACCAAGAAATCACTTCTAGCAAAGAGAGTGATACAAGCACTATTGCAAAATAGACACCCTACTTAATCAAGGAATGAGGCCTCATCACTTGAATCTAAATTGCTCACAACAGCCTAGAAGACACACTGTGAACCATGCTTACATATTTAGGCAATTGAAGCTCGCCCAAAGTCTTCGGCATTCATCGCCCAACCTATTACCAAAACCAAGTGATTCGAACGACCCACCTCATCAAACTGCTGCAGGCTGGTCAATTTAAATCCAACGATCGACATATAAGCAATTGTTGTCACTTAAATATCAAGATGATCATCCTTCAGAGTATAGCACGTGTATTAATACAATCCACTATAAACTATCACTACGATAACTGAAAATGAGCACTGAGCTGCGCATAACAAGTCAACTTATTCGAGCTCAGCATGTAGTCCTCAAATTGACACACCTCGGTCACGACACCTCAGCACTAGCTACTCGGCCTATGACCAAGCTCAGGGGCTATTTACTGGACTAGAATTATGGGCTTAGACCATGGCCTAATCTTAACTCTCTCAATGGGTCCCACAACTTACCCGCATGGCATAACATCCCCTGTGGATTTATCTCGGATTTAGTTGAGGATATCTCCTAAATCCCATATAGCATCTTTCTATATCTTATAATATCTTATCATTATCTTTAATACTAACCAAATCGTAGGAATATCTTTTACATTTAAGGGAGATCATAACAGATTTATCATGGGGAAACCTCATACTATATAAGGGGCTCAACGCCCCCATGTATCACAAGCTTATTACATGCTATTCTTTACCACTCTATGGCTCTGTCATTCACTGACTTAAGCGTTAGAGTGTCTTTGCAGATACCCACCCCTTGCTTATACGGATGTTGGAGCTACTTGCATCCTTACTACTACTTCTAGGTAAGAACAATATCAATAATTGCTGAATTAACTAATATATCTAATGATGGAAGCTCCTAATTTAAGGGGAGATGCTATTGAAATTTTGTTATCTTTTGTATTTGAAATACCAATTGAATTTGTATTTGAAAGTAATAAGTTACCATCCTTACAAAATTGTAGTAGGGTCTAGGGTTAAACCCAAACGCAATGTTACCTTCAAATCAATTATGGACGTACGATAGATTGCATCCTAATAAAGGAGGGATTAAACCGGAATTTTATAGTGGCGTTGAAGAATTTATGAATGTGGCATGTAAAACATAACAGTTCATTAATGAATCAAAAGTTAGGTGTCCGTGCAATAGGTGCAAATGTAGGAAGTATTTGGATGATGATACAATAAGGGTTCATTTATATGAGTCGGGATTCATGCTTGACTATTGGGTTTGGACGGAGCATGAGGAGGTAGTTAATACATTGAATCAAGTGGGTATGTTTCAAATTGGAAGTAGTTCTGATGGCATCCATGTACCTTAGCACGATGTGGGTAATGTGCTATGGGAGGATAACCTGGTTAGGCATCAAGATATGGGGTTTGATGTTGCTTATCCTGAATTTGCTGCTAGTTATTTGCAGCCTTTAGTCAAAGAGCCAAATCAAGATGCCGCTCAGTTTTATAATCTCCTGGAAGCTACCAATCAACCCTTATAGGTGGATTGTGTGCACTCTGAATTGTCATTAACAGTTCGAATATTGAGCATTAAGTCTGAAGGGAATCAAAGCCAAAGTTCTTTTGATCAATGGACTGCATTGATAAGTGAGCTAAGTCCGAACCCCGATGTAATTCCAAAAGATTTTTATCAAGCTAAAAAATTGGTTTCTAAACTTGGGTTGAAGGAAATAAAGATTCATTGTTGCTTAAAAGGTTGCATGCTTTATTAAAAGATGATATTTCATTGACTGAGTGTAAGTTCTGCCAAGAGCCTAGATTTAAACCCAAGAGATGTGGAAGTGGGAGGTATAAGGATGTCTCTCAGAAAAGAATGCACTATCCGCCCTTAATCCCTAGACTCACGAGACTCTATGAGTCAATGAGCTCGGCTTCTCATATGAGGTGACATAGTGAAAATCAGATGGATGATGGTGTGATGATGCATCCATCACATGGTGAGGAATGGAAAAAGTTTGATCAACAATATCCTGATTTTTCTTGTGACCCCCGAAATATTGGATTGGGACTCTATCCAGATGGATTTACACTGAATAACCAATTTATCAAACCCTATTCCTGTTGGCCCGTAATTGTTACACCCTATAATATCCCTCCTGAAATGTGCATGAAAGATCCTTACCTGTTCTTAACATGTATAATTACTGGCCCTGATAATCCAAAAACTAAGATTAATGTGTATCTTCAACCCCTAGTTGATGAACTGAATGAGTTGTGGTGCCAGGTGTTCTTACTTATGACATTTCAACAAAGCATAGTTTCAAGATGAGAACTGCACTAATGTGGACCATTAATGATTTTCCAGCTTATGGAATGCTGTCTGGATGGATGACCCAAGGCAAATTAGCATGCCCAATTTGTATGGAGGATGCTAAAGAATTCACCTTGAAATATGGAGAAAAAAACTCTTAGTTTGATTATCATAGAAGGTTCTTAGATTCTGATCATTCATATAGGCGAAGTTGATATGGCTTTAAAAGTAATTGTGTTGAGCATGATGAGCCTCCAGTTAGACTAAGTGGCCCCGAAATGTAGGATCGAGTTAAGGATTTCCAAAAAATAATAGAAGTCGGGAATGTAGTGCGAATGCCAGGGTATGTGGTATACCATAATTGGACCAAACAAAGTATTTTCTGGGAGTTGCCATATTGGAAGCATAATTTGGTACGTCATTGTCTAGATGTCATGCATATTGAGAAAAATGTGTTTGACAACATTATGAATACTGTATTGGATACAGATCGAACCAAAGACAACGACAAGGCAAGGCATGATCTGGCTGAGTTTTGTACACGGCTTGATTTGCATTTACAAGAATTAAGAGATGGTCATTTCTATAAACCAAAGTAGGTGTTAGTGGCTGAAGGAGTTGAGAATGCCCGATGGTTATGCTTCTAATTTAAGTAGGTGCATGAATGTTGCACAGGGTAAGCTTGTTGGTATGAAAAGTCACTATTGTCACATCTTCATGGAGTATTTGCTTCCAATTGCATTCAGAGAGCTACCTGATATTGTTTGGAAGCCCTAACCGAGCTGAGTCAGTATTTCAGAGATATATGCTCCTCTACTCTTAGGGTTGATGATCTGCTTGTCATGGAAAAAAATATTCCTATAATTCTCTGCAAATTAGAGAGAATTTTTCCTCTCGAGTTCTTTGAATCAATGGAACACTTGCCCATACATTTGGCATATGAAGCACGAGTGTGTGGACTGGTTCAATACAGGTGAATGTATCTATTTGAAAAGGAAATATAGGAGGATTTAAAAGAATCATGAAGAATAGGTCTCAAGTGGAAGGATCAATATGTCAAGCTTATTTAGTGAAAGAGACTTCAAATTTCTACTCATTTTACTTTCAGCCACATGTTCAATTTAGGAGAACTCAGGTTGGTCGTAATGATGATAGAGGGGAGTGTTCTAATCCACCAACTTTGTCTATATTCAATCAACTTGGTCGAGGAGCTGGAAAGAGCATGGCTCGAAGGGTTATTTCCCAAGAGTGGAATTCTGCACACTTACATATTTTGATAAATTGTGATGAGGTGCAATCATTCAGATTGTAAGTCAATAATCCCTCTTTTTTTTATGTGAAAGTGTGATATTATGCATCTTTGAAATAGCATAAAATAGATTTTCAAAAATAGATACTTTGAACAACTACATGGTCAAGATTCTTTTTAACAATTTCCAGATTGGTTTAGATTACATGTAAGTCTACTTGTTTAAGATTATGTAACCCAATATATTATTATCTATTTATTTTATTTGATACAAGTATGTTTGACATATTAAACTTCACGTACGTAGGTTTACAACAAAAACAATGGTGTAACATGTCCCCATTGTTTAATTTGGCTTGGGGATCAAAAAATAAAGTAGTAAGTTGGCCCATGTACTATGTTAATAGGTACAAGTTTCACACAGCAGATTGGGGTGTGGGTAAAAAAATCGACAATACAAATGTTTGTGTTAAAGAAGATGCTGGGGACGGAAAATGTGATTGGTATGGGGTCATTAAGGAAATCCTTGAGTTTGAGTATGTGGGTGAGTTTGCAAATAAATGTGTCCCTATTCAAATGTGAATGGTATGATCTTACTCGACTTACTGAGACACGACAACATAACAATTACAAAATCATTGAAATCAATCACACATAAGATACAGAAGTTATGATCCATTTATTATAGCTCAAAATGCTAGACAAGTATATTATATGTCTTATCCTGGGAAAAGTAGGTCACAGTGGAAGGTTGTGAACAAGATAAAACTAAGAGGTACAATTGAAATTAAGGAAGATACTGTTGAAGATAATTATCAAGTGGATGATCCACCCTCTTTAAGGGCAGTAATTGATGTAGGCAACCCTGAAAATCCTCTTTCATTGACTATTGGGGAAGTTGACATAATTGAATGCATGAGTAACCATGCAATCAAAAATCACAAAGATGAAATAAGTGCTAGTAGTGCTAATAATTCACCTAGTGATCAACAACAGAGTTATAATGAAAACAGCCCTACACTTTCAGATTAACTGAGGTGTTTCATACTATATGCAATATTATTATGAAATTATTTAGAATTTCTTGATTTATTAATGTTTTTTTTTATAGATTACTTTTTAATTGTTTCAGTATGGCTAGTAGAGGCAGAGGCCGACCTTGACCTCAGAAGGTCAGTAAACCCTCCCAGACCCACCTTAGATGATGATGATGGTGATGTCGTCAACGATACCGTTGCCAGGGAATTCAGCTAGTTTTTATCTAGCTTCTAGATATTTTTTTCATTATAGATATTATTTACATTAATTGTAGTTTGTATATACTTTATTATCATAATTTGCTATTTTATTTAATTACTTTAATTTATGCATTTTAATATTTTCTTATTTAATATCAACTTAATTTATGATTAGGTTATTATATAAAAAAACAACTAACAGATAACATATTTTCAATCACATAAAGTTCAAAAGGAAATAATAAGAAAATTATCTATTACCGACGGGGTAAAGTCGTCAGTAATTTGTAATTTTATTTTAAATTTAATTTTCACACGATAAAAAATCGTCGATAAAACTGTCGGTAAATTATTTGAAAACTCGTCGGTAAATATAAATACAACTGTCGGTATAAATTTACCCCTGACGACAAAGGTGACATCTTTTGTTTAATTATACCGATGACTAATTATAATTAAACGCGTCGGTAACAGCGTTGAAATTAACCGATAGGTTTTTTTTTTGTTGTCGGTAATATTCATCAACAGCCTTGTCACCAATGCCCTCGTAACCATTAGTAAAAAAAATGAACCGTTGGTAATGGCATTGGTTTCCTGCTACTTTCTTGTAGTGAATTAAATGACAATGTAAAATTCATTTTGCCAAGGTATCAATGTTAATATCTTCAGAATAACAAAATCTACTTTTAAATGTTTATCAAATCTTGTCATTTTATATTTATATATCATAAAATTATTATTTTTTATTGAAATGTCATTGAAATTGTTTTGATTGTCATCACAATTATCTTAAGCATCATATAAAAAATATAATGTAACTGACTGACGCTATAAATTAGTATATGGAAACTAATATCAAAATAAAAATGTACCTTTGTACCCCAAAAAAAAGTAGCTAATTGTATAATTCCATGCTTTTTGTTTACAAATGGATAGTTACAAATTTTAAAAATTTAAATTTGATTGTATTCTGATTCATAATATTGTAGTCAATTAATAAATTATTAAATTTATAAATTGAACAAGATAATTTTATAGCGAAACATAGTTTAAATTTTATTGCAACTATAGAAGAAAGACAAAATGGAGTGATTTTAGGAAGGAAAAAAATGCAAACTTTTCATAAATAAATGAATAGTTATAACTATTTAAAATTTAAATTCAATTGTAGATAGAGAAAAAAGACAAAGTAGAGTGATTTCGAAAGTTGAATGATTTTAGGCTTTATGTAATGATTTTTTTATAGTATTCCTTTTAGATATAGATACATGATATGATTCTTAACACTTGAAAAGATTGAATTTCAAACTCCTATTTTATAGAGAGAATTCTGAAATTCGCTTTCATCTTTATCTCATAACTTTCATTCTCCTAATTCTGCTACCATTTATCAACTACAACAAAGTCACCATTGGCAAGTCGCCTACTTGCCATTGGTCACCCCCACCCACCAGTCGTCACCCATTTGCCTACTTTCGGTCATGCTTGCCACCCAACCACTGCTAGTCATCGCCCACTGCTGGTCACTGCTCATTGCTTGCTCCCTACCGGTCGTGGGCCGCTATCATCCCCCAATCACTAGCCACCCGATTGTCATCACTGGCTAGCCACTAGCTCTCTAGTCTCTAGTCTCTATTTGCCCATCGTTACCCATCTTCGATTGTGCACCTGCCATCCAGTGTGAAGATTATGTTGTAGGTTTTGATGATGCCAAAAAAGCAAATGACGAAAAGGTGGAAGCACAGTAGCATGGAGTTTCTTAAAGATGAACAACAAGTCAAATGGTTAGAATAATTATGATTTAGATTATTTTGTTAAAAGGTTTTTATTTAAGATTATTTGGCTCTTGTTAAATTAATTAAAGTTTTCAAGTTGGGTTCAACCATTCTTTTTAACTAAGTTCCTTTTTGAAAACTATAAAATGATTTGATTCTATGGAAAATTTGATTTGAAAGGATTTAATTGTTTTTAATGAAGACTTTGATTTGATTTGTGAAAATATGAGCTTGATTTGAAAGGAAATGTCTGAAAGATGTTTAAAAGGGTTTTTAAGATGAATGAATGACTTAAACTATGCTTAATAGTTGGTTTTTCAAGTTTTGGAACGCTTGTAATCGATTACCATGTTATGTAATAGAGAATTGACTATTGCCGAAATTCAAAATTTGAATTGTGTAATCAATTACCAGATCTAGAAATGTGCAAATGAGTGTGTTTTAAAGAGATACATCTTTTGGAATTAATCCCCAACGGTCTACATGATTTTTGTCTATAAATACCCATTATTTAACACTTTGTAAGTCATGCAAAAATATGCAAAGATCATTTTAACAATAATTCTTGTTGATCAATCATTTATTCAAAACTTGACCAAATACTCTTATTCTTTGAAAAACCTTTTAGTGCTTCAATTTGTAATATCTCCTCCAGTCAGAGAGTAAATTCTTGTATCCTTTACTGAGGTTGTGTAAAGGGTGAGACATCCCTTGTTAGAATAAGAGTGTGGCATCTCTTGGTTCTTGAGAGATTCAAACACAAAAGATGATGAGAGATCCCAATGTATAAGAGTGCTCTTCAATTGTAAAGATTTCAAAGTTAGTGAAACTCTCAAGCGGGTTGCGTGGAGACTGGATAAAGGCCACAATAGATGACCAAACCAGTATAAACTGAATTTGCATTTTTCTCTTCCCTTATTTCTTTATGTTTAATTATTTCAAGTTTATGTTTCATTATCTTGTTCATACATATAGTTAGAACACTTAATCACTAGCATTTTCATATATTCAATTAAGTTTTCAATATGTTCTCTTGAGTATAATTGGAAAAGGGATTAGAGTGTGATAATAAAGAAAAAGTTTGGGAACTCAATTTATCCCCCTCTTGAGTTCATTGAGGCCACTTGAATAACATCCACCACCGCCCTCCGTCATTAGCATATCATCTTATGCCTATCATCTACTCTTACCCATAGAGAATTTGATATAATTTTATTATCAAACAAAATATTTTGTAAATAAAGTCATCTGATTATCTTATCAAAATAAGAGAATTTAAAATACAGGGATTTCAATTAAAACAACTAAATTTCCTTGTATTTAAAATTTTCTGAAATTTAAGAATACTTCATCCAAATGCAACCTTACAAAATTTCAATTAACAAATATAAAATTTTTATTTGGATATTACAATAAAGAAATTTAAAAGCAATACAGAAATTTAAAAATTACAAATATTTTTATGAGATTATTTTGAAGTACCAAAAGAATGGATTTGAAATATTTCACATACAAAGAGAACTCTAAAGAGCTCTTATTTATTTATTTTTTTGTCAACATATCAGTCTACATATAATGGAACTGTAAGCATTGCCCAGAAACAATGCCATCTATTGTGGTGACTGTGTTTGAATTGGAACTATGACACAGGAGGATTTGTGGGTATCCATTATGTGACTTTCACACATTTTAAAACCAGCGGGATTTACCATTTTTTAAGTTTCATTTTTCCCTTCTCGCTCTACCATTTATTTAAGATTAAATGAAGCCAAGAGATTTTTTAATATTTTTTTCTCTTGGGGATAAATTTCTTGCAGGCTAAAGTCTAAACATCATCATTTCTTCAATAGAAAAATGAAGCAGCCTCGTCTTTTTATGAAAAACTTCCCAAAGTTGACTTTTGTATTTATTCTGACTTATGAGCTCTTCATTGACCTCAAAGTGTTCCTTGGGATACTTTGGAAGTTCGAAAGAAATAAAATGCTGCCAATTTTTTTTAATTTAACCATTATTTATTTAATTCAGTCCGTTTTCAATTGTTTGATTTAGTCTGTTTTATTTAATCCAGGCATTTGCATACTATTTAATTTTAAATTTGAATACATACCACTATTTTTCTTGCAAAAGAAAAATTCTATCCTATTCTATTTTATTTGGAGTTTTGACATTAAAGTATGAAAAGTTTTATTTAGATAAAGTGGACGATTCCATCAATCAATTGAACAATGTTTTTTTTTTTTTTAAATTTCTATGCACGAAAACTAATTATTATCACTTATTCCATTAAAAGATTAAAAAAAATTTCATCCTGTGTTTCTTGGCTTATAAATGGGATGCCCATCGGGTTAAGTCAAATCCACTAATCCATGAATTTTAATGGATCAATGTATTGAGTTTGGATGGGTTAAAAGATCTCAAACGTAACTAATGAGATATGTGTCAGGTTGTTGGTTTAAAAATTTTCAATCCACAAAAGTCAATCCAACCAATCAACTATCTTTTTTGGAGTGGTCACAAACTTGTCTAGAACATAAGCTGTCAATGGCCTTTACAATTTTTTTCATAAGTTTGTTAGTTTTTGTTTTTTGGTTTTTTTTTTTTTTGATATATCAGATCTCATCTTTTTAAAGACATTTCGATTTTGTTTTAAAGTTTTTTTTTTTAATTTTTTCATTTTGTTTTGTTTTCTTCTTTAACATCGTAATAATGTTTCGATTGTCCTATTTGCTTTCGTCGTTAGTTTTACTAACAAATAGTACCAATTTAACTTCTTTTGAAATATTCATTTTTATATTATGTTGATATTTTATTTTTGTCAAATCAACATTATAAATATTGAAGTTTAAAAGATCAAGGATAGAAAATACAGCTTTTAGATATATAACATCACTTCACATAAGATAAAAATGGACATATTTGAACAAAATTAGCAGTCTATATTCAACGATTGATATTATTATTAAATAAGATAATATCAAAACAATATCAAAATATTGGAGATAAAATAAAATAAAAACATAGGATGAAATCAAAATATAGCTTAAAAATGAAAGATAAAAATAGAAATTTTGTCATCTTTAATGATATTTTAAACATTTTTATATAACTTGAAATTAAATATTTAATTCTTATCAATTGTCTTTAATATGGATTCATCCTAATTCTTGAGCATCCCCTTGTCATTGTTTCAGAAATTTAACGTGACAACTTGAATACAGGAGGTATACAATGCGCATATACCTTAAAAAAGTAAGTACCAAGGTAATCGTAGTGTCGAGGAATTCCAGCAGTCCGATAACAACGAGAAAACCAAATCAGCCATTATAAGAAGCTAAAAAGCATCAGGCAAAAAAAAAAGAAAAATCAGAAATGATGATCCGAGTAACTTTTATTTCACCTATCTTTAGCTCATTTTTTCAACTGAAGCAAACTATCTAGTGAATCTCTCAATTATCTTCAGAAGAAAAGAAAGAAACAAACATAAACAATGAACTGCAGTACGTAACCAAAAGTCAGCGCGATGAAACAAGAAAAGGTGTAAAAAAGAAGATAAAACAAGCCATGTTTTCAAAGCCCCCAACGTGCACTCCACAAACCTAGCTCCCTTCATATAAACACCCTGTATCGTTCCGAACCCAGCAACCTGCCAAACCATTCATTCAACCTTAATTTGCCTCAAACTAGACCACAAATCTCTCCACCATACCTCATATCATTTCCATCACCAACACAATTAATTAATTAACTAATGGCATCACCACCGTCATCCCTCCTGTCACCACGGCGGGTGCCGCCGCCATCACCAGCATCAAAAGAAGATACTGCCACCGCTGCAGCGGCAGCAGGAAAGCGTTCACCCCTTATCCGAATGCAACTTTCCCTGCAACCAGCAAACAGCAAGAGCACAAGATCCAACAAATTCTTCAGGAGGTTCCGCTCGGTCTTCCGGTCCTTTCCCATCATGGTGCCATCGTGCAAGATGCCTGTCAGCGGAAATCACCCTGGCGACGGTTACATCCACGGTGGCAAGAGGATAACTGGAACCCTATTTGGTTATCGGAAAGCGAGGGTTAATCTCGCATTCCAAGAAAACCCTAAGTGCCTTCCATTTCTTGTCCTGGAGCTAGCCATCCCCACAGGAAAACTTCTCCAGGACATGGGAATGGGGCTGAATAGGATAGCGTTGGAGTGTGAGAAGCACCCGAGCAACGAGAAGGTACAGATCGTTGACGAGCCAATTTGGACGCTGTTTTGCAATGGGAAGAAAACGGGATACGGGGTGAAGAGGGAGCCCACGGATGATGACTTGAACGTGATGCAGATGCTGCATGCTGTGTCAATGGCGGTTGGTGTGCTCCCGAACGAGATGTCGGACCCTCATGACGGCGATCTGTCCTACATGAGGACGCATTTTGAGCGCGTGGTTGGGTCCAGGGACTCCGAGACTTACTACATGATGATGCCTGATGGGAACAATGGAATTGAGCTTACCGTGTTCTTCGTCCGGCTTTGATTGGCGAATTGAGAAAATGGGGGGCAATGAAATGCTGAGTTTTTTGGCCCAAGAATTTCCCAGGCTCGTTAGCAAAGAAGAGTTGTGGTATATGATATATTACATTTTAAAATTAGAAAATGCTCTCCCGTATGAGAAAAGTTTTGCTAACATTCATCCATCAACACATCTGAAAACAGGAGAGAACAATAATCCTTAGAGCTAATGTGTTGATTGATGAATGTTATCGAGTAAAACCTTTTTTTTTTATTCCCAGAGTACTCACAAATTTTTCGTTTACATTTATAGTTCAATACCTTGGCTCTGTAGATTATTGTTGTTTCCCACTTTCGAGACAATTCTGCTGAGGTATTTTACTACTAAAAAAGCAGAGTTTCTTCTTACTGAGGCACTTTCGCACAATATCTCTGCTTAGTTGCGTGCGTTAGTTCTTATGGGTCATTGCAGGCCATAAATCTTTTCTTTTATTCTTTTTGTCTTGTTCAATTAGGTTAGACTGTTAGTTAAGGTATATGACAATTAGAGAAGCAAAGTGTGTTTTATGGACGGAAGAGAGAACAGCAAGGTGAGACGAAGAAGGATGATGTATATTTCTGCTTTACCATCGTTAGGAAACAAATTTGTTTCTTAATTTTCAATTTCAGTAATTAAGTAGATGGGTTATTATTTGCTTCTACGTTGTATTTTCATTGTATTTTCTAAGTTGTATTTTTTTTTCTAATGAAAATTTTAGATAGAAGTAATAGTATCCTACTAGCTAGGATCAGGAATTACCCAAAACCTTTTTAAGGATTTTCGAGAGAGATTACATACTGCTCCATTAACGAAATCCTCACATCATCCACCAGTGGATTCAAACCCATGCCTCGTGGAGTATAAGCCAAATTGTAATCAACAGTGCTCATCCGCACTTGAAATGATCAGTTGTAGTATACTAATGTCATTGTGTTGTGAAATTCTAAATTCCAATAGCTTTTTACATCTTTTTTCCATTCCCAGTAAGTACAAACATTTGAACAATGTTGTAATTTTTATATATCTTTGTTCCTTAATTAGAAAGGGAACAAACCATTTACATTCGAACAAAACTAACTTTTTCTAAACCATCCAGTATACTCTGATTTAAGAATATACTACATAGTAATCACTCTCTATCATCTCATCCTCACCACCTTTATGAGATACACCACGATTTGCTTTATTTATCCCATGATTTTGAGAGTTGTATAGAATTTATAACCATCTACAAAATTTGTTTTAAACTTGGCTACTTTTTCAAGTGATCCATGCCAAACTCCTTGAAAGGTAGTTTTCAATAATTTTACTTGCAGTTGGAGGCTAGCACATTTGGTTGATGATGCCTTTGCCTCTTTGGAAATACAGCACCTGAGATTAGAGCTGAGTACATGGACCACGGTCTGCGGACCAACCTGTTTAACTCGCAACCCACGTGAAAATGGACAAGAAAATTTTAAACCCGCAAACTCGCGGACTTTCCCGGTCCGCTCCGCCAAGCCCGCGGGCTAAATGGGTCTGGCCCGTGGGGTCCGCTGACCAGCCCGCTTAGCTTGCATAAAAATAAAAATATTCTAGTGCTAGTCCATAAGTACAATATATATTCTGCTAAGCGCACAAACAAAATGCACTTTTGAAAACTGAAGTCCACTGCCCACAAAAAAGCCCACTACCTGCTGGGCTGTTGGCGTAGTGGCCTGTATGGCTGTATCAAAGACTCAAAGTGTAGCCAACTAGGGTTATGACTTACTCATCACTTGTCTAAGGCTCAACCACTCCTCAAGCAAGAAGTGAAGAAACCAAGACAGCAAGCTGCAAGCGGCCATCTCTCTCTCTTGCCGCCACCGTCCGCGACTGCACCCCCTGCTCACGCTGTCCTCGACCTCACCCTGCTCGTGCCATCCTCGACCTCACCCTGCTCGCGCCGTCAGCGATTGCGCCTCTGGTTGCCCCTGCTCGCGGCCTCTGCTTGCCCACTGCTCGTCGTCGTTCGCGTGGTGCTTGCCTTACCAGGTAAGGTTTGAGACTTTGAGATCTGTAAATAAAATTATGGTTACCAACATACACAAGGTTTGTTGAACAGCATCTACTATATAAATTTATTTAATTTAATTTTTGTTTTTGCAGAAGTGTTTCTTGGATTTTCAATCCATTTGGTGGAACAGATGCAGGAGCGGAAATAGAACTGTGTGCTGGTTTGTGGGCTGGTCCGCGATTTAGTTCGCGGGCTTCTTACTGGGCCAAAAATGCAGACCGGTTCGTGGACTTGTGGGCTTATGCAGACTGGGCCCGGACTAGGTAAAACACTAGTCCATTTATTAAGTGGACTAGTCTGGTCCAGCCCGTTTAAAATTGGTCTGTCGCTTACCGGATTAAAAGGACCGGGCCGGTCCGCATACCCAGCTCTACCTGAGATGCCATAGATCATGTCATGTGTTCGACCCTAAGCAATCAGAGATGCTATGTCTCTAATACCCCTCCCCTCAACTGACCGAAAATATATTTTGAAAGGTTCAACCATGTTACTTGAATCGAGAATCTATATTGTGAAAATGATTATTAATTTAAACTAACAAGTTAGATTAAACTAAAACGATGGAAGGAAGTTGACATGCATGTTCTTTAAACCGAGTGAGAAAATTTGTTTGCCTACTTCTGAGTCAGGTATGCAGGGGACACATTCTCATAACATATTTGCAAGCATGTTGCAGGAAGATTTTAGTCATTCGAGATTTGTATTAATCATTGGTTGACATGAATTGTACAACTACGCTTTCAACCAGGATGTCCGGGATAATTAAAAGTAGACAATAGTGGATTAGTTGAATCCATCACTTCTATCATCATTGTGCGGCAATCTTGTCCTGCTTAAAAGTCCTGCTCAAAGGAATATGGCGTGATAATAATAAACTATAAAGGTAAATGTGAAAACCATATTTTGTCCAAATATTATTCTTATATATGTAAAAAAATTTAAAAAACAAAATAAAAATATAAAGAAAAAAAGATAAAAGACAAAAGAAAATAAAAAATATTCATTTTAAATGTTATGTCCCAAGTTTTTAAATTGTCTTAAAAAAGGGAAGAAAAGAACAAACCAAAAGTAAAAAGTGAAAGAAGAACGAAAAAAGAATGAAAGAGTTTGTCCAGTCATTGTCTAAGTTTCTAATTTAGCCTAACAAAAACAAAAATAAAAAGTGAGGAAATAAAGCTATCAAAGTGGGCCAGTCCTGCTTACCCGAGTTGATCCTTTTATATATTGAAGCTCATTGCACTAATTCACTTTGGACTGATTCCTGCTTGAGTATCAGAAATTAAATTTGTATCACATGTATTTTTCATGACATGCTCAAATTAGTTTATCATATGTACATCCTTGAGCAATATTAGTTTTAACAAGGGCTTAAGAAATTAAAAGTATGAGCTGAATAATGATTTCAATCAAGGAAGAATATCACAAGTGTTATTTTTTATTCAAACACATCTAAACTTTAGAAATTCTCTTTGTAACAAAAAATCTGGCTGTTGGTATAAAAGAACTTAAACGATGACATTTGCTTTGGTATCTTTGTGATACAATCTCAATAAGCACTCTGATTTAATTTAGAAAGTATCATCATAAAACAAACAGCTTTGATTTGAGTTAGCTTAAGGTTTCAAAATTTTCTTGAACACATCCACCCATGCCTTAAGAAGAGGACTTATTGAAATTTAGAGTCTGTGATGTTTTGAAAGAATATATGCTTATCAAGATACATTTCATTATGTTTCTTTTAACTTCTCTTCAAAAGATTTTTTTAAAATTGGCTTGTCATCATAAAAAAGGGGGAAATTGTAAGCTCAAGAACCCTTAGGAAAATATGAGCCTTTAATGTTTTGAATGACAACAAAACAAATTTAAAGAAAATGTTTTGAAGAATGACTAATGTTTGTCTTGAGTTTCTTGACTAAGTAAAATAGGTATTTCCAAAGTGCATAACACGAACTTGAGTGAAAATAACTTCACTATGCATGTGCAAACATGTTTTATATGATATTAAGAGACTGAGCTTAAAAGAAGTGAATATTATATTGTGTAAAGTACGCTTACATGCATCAAGAAACTAAGGAAATCAAAGTCAGAACAAGAAACTAAGGAAAAGGGTATTCAGAAAGTAGCACTACAAATCAAAAAGTGAATAGTGAATGAAGATATCATACAAAAAACTGATACCAACGTGTTACTCAATCTTTAATCATTACAATCGAAAATCTTTCATCACCTTAAATCCTAGATTGAAGATCAGAAGACCAAAAAATCAACAAGGAATTGATAGCGCTCTTCAGAAAATTCACTTCATTGATAAGGAGGGAAAATTTTGAATTTTGAATTTTGAATTTCAAATTAAAAGTCAAACCCAGCTCTCAGATTGGCACGCCACCTCCTCAGCCCTTCGATGAACAACTAAAGCTTTTAGAAGAAAAAGTTCAGAAACCATGATAAAAAAGTAGAAAAGTAGTTTCTGATGGACTTCAGAAACCTCAACTCATCAATGGCTTTTGCAAAAAGGCTCTGACACCAGACGAACTACTTCTCTAGATTATGTTTCTAAGACATAAGTTGATGATCAACATATATAACTTGGATAACAAATCAATGGCAATGGTTACAAAGTGAGACCACCAATAAATAGAGATGCTGAGCTTTCAAGAAAATGATAATAAGAAATATAAGAGCAAAAATGGTGAAAAATATTTCCCTCAGCAATTCTGTGAAGTTTATTACATATTGTAATCAGTTCCTTTATTCATAAAATTTTTCTTTCTAAATTCTTATATTGATCATACGTTCTTCTTAGGAAGAATCAGTAGAAAGAAGTCACTCATGTTATCTTAGGATTATCTTTATACATATATTTGTAAAGAACCTTGAATGTAGGATAGTTTGAGCTATCAACCAAACACTAACCATTTGTATCCTGATCCAGTAGTGATTAGTGAGAAATAGCTTGAAGAGGCTATGGCAAAACTACTTGCAACATGACAGTCAGAACATTTTTGTTTGTTGTTCATGGTTTAGCTTGAAGAGGCTTGTAAAAGATTACTTGATTCAGCTTGAAGAGACTAGTTAAGAATTACTTGGTGTGTGACAGTAGGTGTTATCTATTTGTCACTAGTGAGAGCTTGGGAAGGTTATTGTAAAGACTATCCAGTTTTTTGTTTTCTCGGGTTAAGAAAGATTAGTGAAACTCAATAGTTGCTGAAAATTGGATATAGGCAAGTGTTGGCTGAACCAATATAAAATCCTAATGCAGTATCTTCTCATCCTTTATCTGCTTATTTTCAGTGTTCAATGTTGCATAATACATTTATGTTAATATTTATCATATCTATTTATTTACTTATTGTTTAATTCATAGAGTTACTTTTTGAATCATTTAACCATGTTTCCACTACACTTCAAGCTTCACGCTCGATAGTATTTATTTTCAAGTTTTAGTTTCAAAAGGTTTTGAAAAGAGAAGCATGATTTAACCCCCCTTCTCGTGCACTTTAATACCTATACTTGGATGGAAGCTAGATTGGAAAAGGCTGAGAGTAAGGAAAGAGAAAGAGAGATTTTTGCAGTAGGGTTTGGGAATAGGGTGTTCTTCCCGAGCCTGGGGTGTTTTAAAGGGGTTGGAGGGCTCTTTAAATGAAACTATGTCTTTTTGCACTGTGCTGACATATATAAGGGGCCACTCGCTGTAGCAAGAATTTTTGGTGTAGTGAGAATTTCTAGCTAAAGCGAGGCTGTTTAGAGCAAGGACAATGGCATTGCTTCGTCCGTTCACTGCAGCGAGACTATTCTGCATAATTTTGAAGATTTCAACTACTTTACTATTTTTGGCTACGAGGGGTTTTCAGTGGTACTCTGAGGCATCTATGCTATGCCAGAGACAAGTGTATGTGGGGTATTACAACGTAGGTGGTCTCTTCAGTGCCTTTTCCTGTAATTCCAATTAATAAACTAATTAGATTCAATTGAAAAGTTATATAACCAAAAACTCAAAATCATAAGTCGATCACTAAGTAAATTGGCCTTAGTGTCAGCCAATGTCATGGACCCACCTTTGGTTGATGCTTTATTTTGCCTTGTCCTTTAATGAGAAGTTTTGAAACTCTAGCATATGCTAGTATTCTTGCAAGAAGTGGGATGCTTATCCAATCTACAGATGATGGATACTGACAGATCTTATTGTACATATTCCTTACTCGCTTTGCAGTGCAACTTTTCTAGGTTTTGAATATTATCTTTTCATCGTAGCGGAATCAAGAAGTGACTCTATATGAATAGAAAATAGTTTATGCATGTACAACATTAGAGTTCAAATAAGACTTTAAATGAATCAATTATTGACTCTTATTACCTTCTAATCCTTGTACCATTCCTCCTTTGTTTTGTTAGGTTTCTTACCAAAATTGAGATAAGGAGCATCGTACATTTTTTAAATGGTATCCATGATCTGGTGAATACTTTTTTGTGGTGGATACCAACTGATATGAAGATATATTATATGAAAGATAATGAGAACATAAAATAAGAACATTGTAAGTTAATATTCACATGAAATAAATTCAAACAACTTATTTCATAAATCTCTTACCAAGTGGATCCATTCTATCTTAGACATTGAAGGTTCTCGGGGGTGCCTATATCTGTGACTTCTACCCAAAGGATGTAGTAGTAGTGGCACTATCCCCTGTTCTGTTTAGGGGATGGCGTGTAGGATGTAGTTGTTGGCATAAGCTATAAAGCATTTGTCCTGGAAAGGGAAGAGGCACATAGCCAGTGTTGGGCACCATGATGTACTGCTCTTATCCCCTAGGCTACAATAATTGCACTCTAGTTGGTGTATAGGTGGAAGCTAAAGCGATGGATGAGGCAGTATTGCCCTGATTTTCCCTTATATGCAAAATGACCAAAATATCCTTGAGGTTATTTTTGCACAAGAATTAAGGATGACCTTTCTCAGCTATCTTCGAAGGGTTAGTTTAATATTTAAAAGGGACTATGTGTGTTTTAGCTAACAATTGGTGCGAAAATTGCAATTCCTAATATTTCCTGTGAAAAATGACCAAAATGCCCTTAAGGACATTTTTACATGAAAATCGAGGAAGATCGGTCTCAACCATCCTCAAGGGGTTAGTTTGATGTTGGAAGGCGACGATATGTGTTTTGGATGGTAACACATGAAAATTTCAATTCCTAATTTTGTCTTGTGCAAAATTACCAAAATGTCCCTAAGGAATTTGATGCGGGATTAAGTGACTATTGGACCCAGTCATCACCTCTAGAGTTAAATATGTTAATTAAAAGGGATATATAATGTTAAGATGAGTCCCAAGAAGTTTCTATATAAAATTGCCATTTTGCTTGTAGTTAGTACTAAATAAGCTTAATTAAAGTAATTAATGGAATATAGGCAATATTAGGCTCTCATTAAAGATTAATTATTTTTATTGATTAAATTTGAGTCAAAATAATTATTTGGAGCTAATTAAGTCCTAAGAATGGTTAGAGAACTTAATCTCATTCTTAATCAAAGATTAGTAAGAAAGAGACAAAAAGTGCTTTATGACACTAAAAAGCAAAAGTGGGGGACAAATAATATATTATATCTCCTACTTTCCGTTAAGATTAGGCACAAATTGGTATTTGAATTTTGAAGACAACCCTCTAACCTTGTCTTGAAATCCTTAAACACTTAATTACCATTTCCTAACCATTCCCCCAATTAAACCTACACTTAATCATAATTCTAACACACACTAAACACAAAAATATCCCCACCTAACCCCCAAGACATTTTGGCTAACTCGCTCTTCATTCACTCTCATATTTTGATTTTTTTTAAAACAAACACACTCACACTCTCTCATTTATTCCCATAACTTTTTTTTTTGCCAAATTTGAGCACCAAGTTGTGCCAAAAATTCTCTCTTTCTCTCCATCTCATGCTTTCTTCTTCTTCTTTTTCTTCTTTTTCTTCACCTCCAAGAATCTCCATTGTTGCTTTATATCCAAGCTCCAAACATTTAACAAACACACTACCACCATAAATCAAACCCCAAACATATATGTTTTCATCCTTATACACAAAGACATCACAAAAATCCTTCCCCCTATTTTTATCCTTCTTGGCCAAATCCCTATTTTCTTCAAAGAGAAGATTTTTCTTCTCTTCTTTTCACAAGAGCAAGGGTTTTCAACTTACAAGCAAGAAATATCTTCTAGTAGGGATTTTATTTTATATATTTTTTCTTCTTCTTCTTCTTTTTCCTTTTTGGTTTTGGTGTTTAGTAGTGATCAAGGCTATGGGTTGATGATGATGGTTCTTGATGATGGTTGTGAGATTATCATGTTTATGACCTCTAGAGCTCAAAGCTTAATCTTTTATTTTCTAAATAAAAGAGTTAAAGAATGTACATTTTTCTCTCTTAGTTATTTTGAGCTTGATGTTCAATCCAAGAAAATAGGGTTCATGGAACCATGAAGTTGAAGGACTCTAAAGCTCATGCATGCCCTTTGAGGGATAAAGTTCATCCATTGTTTATTTTGTGAGAAAATGTTTTTATTTTGTTAAGATTGATGTGGTTGAAAGTTTTACTCTTTGATGTCTTGAGTTCTCAAGCTCCAATGATATGTAAAAGTGAGCTTGCATTCATGTTTATTCTTCAAACCTTGTACATCATGTTTATATTTTCAAGTTGTCACCTTATATCCTTAAGGGCTTAAAGATGGACTTGTATTTCATGTTTATGTTTTAAGTTATCACCTTATACTCTAAAGGCTTAATCCAAAGCCCACAAAACGTTTTGAGTGGTAACACAACTAAAATTATTGGAGAAAGTATTTTGAAGAAGAACTAATGCTTCCTTTGAGTTTGTTGAAGTAACAAGCAGGTTGTTACATATCATAATAATATTCTTAAAGCAAAAATATTTTTACATAACGTGTACAAACATGATTAATCTCGTTTGAAGAGATAAGAACTTAACAAAAGTAAAAAGTATATCATGGAATAAGGAACCAAGGCTTAGATCTTTAGAAAGTAGCACACGTGCGACTTCAGAAATTATATTTCAAGTGAAGATTTCATTCTAACTCTAAAGCAAGTGTGTACTAAACTTTTCAATCATCATGATCATAATCATGTCATCATCTACAAGCCCTGATTGAATACTAATAGATTGAAGAAAAATCAAGAAACTAATACCGCTCTTCATAAAGCACTTTCATAGTGAAATGGTGCACTTTACAGGAAAATAAGGGAAATTTGAGATTCAAATTTAAAGTCAACCCAGTCATTGAATGACGTGACATTTCTTCTTCTAACTTGCTCAACTGCCTTGTCTTTTAGAAGGAAAATTTTAGAAACCCTATTTAGATATTAAAAAGTAGTTTCTAAATGTGGTCTTAGAAACCTTTATTTCACAACGGCTTCTGTAATAACTTTGACAACACCAAGCTACTGCTCTAGATTATATTTCCAAGACACAAACCGATGATCAACATATGTTACTTGGACAACAGATCAAGGGCAACAGTCATAAATGCAAATCATCTATAAATAGAGATGTTGTGCTCACAATGTTAGAGACTCTTGCGAAGAAGAAGTGCTGAAGCACTGAAGACTTTTCTCCTCATATTTTCTATAAAGACATCACTTGTAATTAGTTTCTTCCCTATACAAATATTCTTTTTGCATTCTTAGTAGATCATAAGTTCTTCCTAGGAAGAATCATAGAAAGAAGTTATTTTCCAAGTTTGTTATTGTATATCTTATGAAAACTTGAGTGTTGGTTAGTGTTGAGTATTAAAAACCTAAATACAAACCTTTGTAACACCAATCTATTAATGATTGCTGTGAGTTAGCTTGGAGAGGCTAAGCAAAGACCACTTGTAACGTGACAGTAGGAGTGGACTATTAATGATGATGTTAGTTTGGATAGGCTAGTCAAAAACTACTCAGTTGTGACAATAGAAGTGAACTATTGGTCAATGTGTTAGCTTGCAGAAGCTGGTCAAACACTACTCAAGTGGGATAGTAGAATGAGCTACTAGTCACTGATAAGAACTTAGGAAGGCTATTGTAAAGACTATCTAACTTTCTTGATTGAGAAAAGTTTTAATGGAACTCAATGGTGGTTGAGAACTGGATATTGACAAGTTGGCTGAAACAGTATAAAAACACTTGTGCAATATCTTCTTCTCCCTTATCTTTCCTTTTTTTTTTTTTTTATACTGCTTTATGCCTGTTATATTGTGATTTCTGATAAATAACTTATCTGCATTTTTATGATATTTTTCATAGTTTCAAAAATTACTCTCTGACATCGCTCATACCGTTTCTGTTACACTTCAAGTTTTATACTTGATAGTTATCATTTAAGCACAATTCAACCTCCCTGCTCATGCGTTTTTCTTACTACACTTGCATTTCATGTTTATATTCGAAGTATTAGATGTCATGTTTATGTTTTTAAGTTGTCACTTTATACTCGTAAAGGCTTAAATGAGCTTGCATAACATATTTATGATCCTAATCATCACCTATGTCTCTAATGCTCAAGATTTGCCCCCTTTTTTTTTTTGTCTTAAATGGAAATTTTAATCATGGACACGCGCACATGCGTACACACACGCACACACACATGGACAATGGACAATGGGTGTGTGTGTGTGTATTTCAACCAAACATGGACAATGGGTTTGAAGTTGGTTTTGTTTTATTTTAAAACATGAGTCTTGTATATAAAGTATTCAATTTTTTTTAAAGAGTTAAAAAGCCAACAAGAGCAAAAATGTGATTTTTAGTAAATAGAGCCCTACGAATGAAAATTTAAGATTTTCCATTATTTTTAATCATGAAATTTAATTTCTCCAAGTATTAAATTGATTTTATGTGTTTTAAATGTCTTAGAATAGTTTTTGGGATAAACTAGGAACTAAAAATGGGTAAAAATGTAATTTCAAATTTTTTTTTTGCATTTTCAGTTTCTGCCATTATTACTCATTCTTTGGCACTGTTTGGGCATTTTAAAATATTAATAATTGCTGAAAAATTATTTTTAGTATTCTAGGTGTCAAAAAGGGTAATTGCAAGTGTTAGGTTTAGATAGTTTTGCAAATATGGAGAGATTGTAACTTAAGACTTTTAAAAAAATGAGAATTTTGGCCAAGTGAATTTAATTAGAGTCAATAATGATTTTGAATGTGTTCATGTGTTCAAAATACCATTTATGTGTAAGCTCCAGAATCATTTAGAAAGCATTAGCTATATTGTTTGGAATGACAACAAAGTCAATTTTAAGAAAGTACTTTGAAGAATGACTAATATCTACCTTGAGTTTCTTGGCAAAGCTTAATAGGTATTTCTGAGTTGCATAACATAGACTTGAGCGAGAATAATTTCATTTTATATGTGAAAACATAATTTATCTTGTGTAAAGAGATTGAGCTTAATAGAAGTGAACATTACATCATGAAAAGAATGTATACTTGCAACACTGAATCAAGCAAATCAAATTAAGAACAAGAAACCAGGGCACAGGACATCAGAAAGTAGCACAGGACATCAGAAAGTATGCTTGGAATGAAGAAATTATGCAAACTTTGATAACGTGTTACTTAGCCTTCAATCATCATGATTGCAAGACATTCATCATCAAAAGGCTCAGAATGAAGACTAGAAGACAAAGAATTATCGAGGAACTGACAACGCACATTAGAAAGTTCATTTCACTGAAAAGGAGGAAAAATTTGACTTTTCGAATTTCAAATTTCAAAGTCAAACCCAGTCTCAGATTGCCACATTATCTCTTCACCCTTTTTGGTCAATTACTCTAGCACCTAGAAGGAAGAGTTTAGAAATCATGATCAAAAAGTAAAAAAGTAGTTTTCGAAGGATATCAGAAACCTCAATATGGTAATAGCTTCTGAAAAAAAAAACCTCTGACACCAGACAAGCTACTCCTCTAGATTATGTTTCCAAGACAAAAATAGATTATCAACACATTTCACTTGGACAATTGATCAAAGACAACAGTCACAAATGGGAGATTATCTATAAATAGAGATATTGAGCCTTCAAGGATATACAACTTGACTATCAAAAGGGAGCAAAACTGCTGCAAAATCTTTCCCTCATCTATTCTGTGAAATCTATTACTTCTTGTAATTAGTTCATTTGTTCATAAAAATCTTCTTTCTAAGTTCTTAGATTGCTTATATGTTCTTCTCTTAAAGAATCACTAGAAAGAAGTCACTTAGGTTATCTTAGTGATATTCATTGTATATTTGTAAAGAAACTTGAGTGTAGGTTAGTTTGACTGGAAACCCAAATACTAAACCTTGTATCCTTGATTCGGTAGTGATCAGTGTGAACTAGCTTAAAAAGGCTACGTTAAAACTACTTAGAACATGATAGTAAAGGTGTTCTTGCTGCTCACAACTTAGCTTGGAGAGGCTATTGAAAGACTACTTGGTTTAGCTTGAAGAGGCTGGTAAAGAACTACTTGGTTTGTGATGGTATAGGGGCCATCTACTGGTCATAGGTTGGAGCTTGGGAAGGCTATTGTAAAGACTATCTAGGTTTTCTTTCTCGGGTAGAGAAAGGTTAGTGGAACTCAGCATTTGCTGAGAACTGGATGTAGACAGGTGTTGGCCGAACCAGTATAAACACTCTGTGTAGTATCTCTTTAACCTTCACCATTTTACTTTTATTTGTTACCTTCACTAAATCTATATTTGTTAAAACTTACTCTTTTTCAATTTATCAGCTATTAACAAAAATCTTAGAAAGTTACTTTTTGAATCTTTTAACCTTGTTTTTGCTACACTATAAGTTTGAAACTTGATAGTCTTTGTTTCAAGTTTTCAGCTTCAAAAGGTTTTGAAAAAGAAAAGCACGATTCGACCCCTTTTTTTCATGTACTTTTTACCTACAAGTGGCATCAGAGCTTGGCCTCTAAGGGATTAAGTATTCTAATAATTCCAAAGGATAAATATCCGAAGGACAAATGGCATAGAATATTCACATAGCAGAAGGACACTCCATCAACATTCCACCATTCTTTGATAGTGGGAATGCCTACTGGAGAGATCGTATGGAGTTGTTCATAAAATACACAAGTTTTGACTTATGAGAAATAATCCAAGGACGTGACTATGTTCCAACAGAAGAGGTTCCTAGAACATATGGAGCACCCTCTACATCAAGAGAAGTTCCCAGAAGCAGATTGATAAAGCAACATAAGGCTAGGGTTCAGCTGAATGTTAAAGCTAAGAGATTGCTCACTTGTGCACTAAGCAAAGTTGAATATGAAAAACCATTGCTTGTGACACAACAAAAAAAATATGGGACAGACTGTCATGCTGCATGAAGGAATTGATCAAGTCAAGGAGACAAAGATCAGTATACTGGTCCATCAATATGAAATGTTGAAAATGACAGAACATGAAAGTATTGATGACATGACCACAAGCTTTGTGCACATCACAAACTAATAAAAAGGTCTTGACAAAAGATATTTTAACTCTGAGTTAGTTAGAAAAATCTTAAGAAGCCTCCTTGCTAAGTGGCTGCCAAAGGTGACGGGTATTATTGAAGCTAAAGACCTTCTAACTCTCAGCTTGGATGCACTCATTAGGTCACTTAAACCCATGAGGTAGTGCTAGCATAAATGCATGGTGAATCCATGAGAAAAAACAAGTCCATGACCTAGAAGTTATCTCATTAGCAGTCAAGTAAAGGAAAAGCAATAAAAGCTGCTGAAACTCTTAATAATGAGGATGATTCTGATGATGATTCTGATGATAACTCTGAAGATGATGATGGAGATTATATCTCCATGTTAGTAAGAAAGATGTCAAGAGTCTGGAAAGGCAAGCTAAAGAGAAGAAGAGACATTAACCTAAAAAGAGATAAAAAAGGTAAAATGAAGTTGAAGAGCATCACTTTCTATAACTGTGGAGAAAAGGGACATTTTAAACTAGAATGTCTCAAACTTATAGGTTCACAGAAGAAGTTCTCCATTAAAAGAAAAGGAATGTTGGCAACAAAAAGTGACTCTAATGAAGACAAGGAAGGATCAGAAAGCCAAGATAAGCAAGAAGCTATAGCCAACCTATGCTTTATGGCTAACTATGCTTCAGAAGATGAATCTGAGGTAAATGAGTCTGACTCTGATCTTTCCTATGATGAATTAATGGCCTCATATGAAGAATTGTTTGAAAATTCTCAAATATTTTCTTGTCATTATCTCAACTTAAAAGAAAACATCAAAAAGCTATTTTAGAACTCCAAATGACTAATTCAAAAGTTAAAAAATTAAGGAATGAGAAAGAAGAACTGAGAAAGGAAAATGAAGATTCAAATACTAAGTTTAATACCTTAGAAATCGAGGTCTCTAAAAAGAATGAGAAAAATCAGAAGATTATTTCTAAACTAGAGAAAACATCAAAACTTCTAAAATTTGACTTAGAAAAAATGGTAAATGACTCAAAAAACCTTAAGCTAATGCTCGGTGGTCAAAGGCCATATTTTCAAAAAACTGGGTTGGGATATGAAGAAGTGAAGGATGAGAAAGGAAAGGTAACACAACCAAAGGGTGTGAAAGACAAAGTCTCTTGCACTTTCTGTTACAAAAAGGGATATCCACTTAACAAGTGCTTTTTGAGAAAGAATCAGTCAAATGGGTTGGAAAACCTTTCCCCTGCACAACTAACCCAAAAAGACCTAAGAAAGTCTAGGTACCTAAATTGAAAAATGAGTTTGTTATAGGTATGCCTAAGAACACATGTGGAACCTGACAACAAGTGGTACATGGATAGTGGCTACTCCAGACACATGTCCAGGTCTAGAAGATGGTTTAGAAATCCGCACCCAAAGTACTATGGTTCAGTAAAATTGGTTGATGGAAGTAAGGTCGAGGTCACAGGTATAGGAAACGTTGGTAAGGATAATTCTCACCAAATCTTTGATGTATTGTTTGTTGATGGTCTGGTTCACAACTTGTTAAGTATAATCTAGTTTTGTGGTCAAGGTTTTAATGTTTTTTTTAATGCTCATATATGTAAGATACGAAGTCCAATCTTAGGACAAGTTATATTGTCCAGCAAAAGGCGTGATAATACATACGTGTTGTTCTTGGATGACCTTCGAGATCAAGACATAAAATGTCTTGCATCCTTTATGGATGAAAAGTGGTTATGGCATAAGAAGCTTGCTTATGCTCATATGAAGCTTATTTTTGAGCTATCTCAAAAAGAGCTTGTTAAAGGCTTACCAAAGATCAGATTTTACAGGGATTCAACTTGTGATTTCTGTGAGAAAGGTAAGCAAACCAAAGCTTCTTTCCAAAACAAGCATGTGGTGTCAACCATTAAACCACTAGAGCTTTTACACATGGATCTCTTTAGCCTAACCAAGACTGCTAGCCTTGTTGGGAAGAAATATTGTCTTTTCATTGTAGATGACTTCTCCAGATTTACATGGGTTATGTAGCGCCCTAACTTTTAACCTAATATACTCGAGTCGCATACCGGTTAATTATTAGTTGCTACACCTTTGTTTCAAAAATTAACCTATTCTTCTTTAAAATACAAGTAATGAAAATACGACTAATTTTTTTTGTGAACTTTAAAACCATAATGTGAGCCAGGTGTGTATAGATATTAGTCAATACTCGCATAATAATAGCAATAATATAAACCTCATTATGATATATGTGAAAGCCATAGCATAATATGGCACATACCAAATTAATATATCATAACCATCACATAATAGCGACATCCTATATGTATAAAGGACATCCAAAGATATTAAATCTGCCATTAAAGGTTGCACATACAATAAATCAAAACTAAACATGATTGAAAGACTAAGCTACACAAAAGTATAAGGGATTTGACAATTCTAAAGCTAATGCACGGGGGAAAGTTATCTTTATGCTTCCGCTGTGACCCTCTAATCTGGTTTGTAGCATATCAACCACGTCCATATCTCATGGAAAATCATGAACAACGCCTTCATCCTTGTTTGGAGACGACATGGAAGAAAAGAGATGGATGAGAAACATATTCAAGATTCTTAGTAGGGCTTCCCGACTTTAACACAAGTGTCATTGTCATCATCCCCAGCCACTTCGGTTTTCATTATGAAAGGGATGTTACATGCATAAGCTTCAATTTTAATATTCTCAAAAATCCTTTTATCCAAAGTGGGTGTCTTTTAGCATGGATCTTAATGTCATGAACGCAACAGATATCTTAAGTATGCATGACAATACCTCAGGAGCATAAGTAGCACATGTAAATAAACACAAACATATTCACATCATGAGTTGGTAACATATAAATCTAAAGCACAATATAATGCCAGGTATATAAGCAGGAGATAAGCTAAAGAACTAACATGACCTAGCACATATCACATGATAAACGCACTAATGGAACAATAATGTAATATATATATATGCACCTTTACTTTGCTTTCTCATAATTGAACTCTCAAGATCTTTTCTTAATGACCGTTCTCTCTCATAAGCATCATAAACCAACCATCTCACCTTCCTCGGCAATTTTACAATAAGCATCGAAACTCCACCTCACTGATTGCCTAGGATGAGCTTAACTTAACTAATCGTCGCTAGATTCAATATGGGGTAATAGAAGGGGAAACACATCACTTCCTTTCTTTTTTTTAATTTTCTTATCATGGGTATGCAACTTCTTTGGATCACCTCTCATAACCATTAATTCTTGGAGTCCAAAGGATCATTTCCATGTGTTTTATATCACATTTAATCTTATCATATAAGTTAGAGATGCACATGAGCATACAATTAGGGGCATTGTCATGGCTTAATAATTTAGGCTCACGATTTGACAATTTTTCTACGTTCACAAATTTGGCGAAAATCTGACAGCATAACGGCTGAAAATGGAATTTCCCAAATTTGCTACATGCTATAAAATTCATCACTATGCATCTCAAATATCTCAATCATAATTGCAATTTATCATACAACGATTCACATAAGCATTGCCATCATCAACATTTCATTGAAAAGTAAACATTCTTTTACCCAGTATGCCGGAATTAAGGACTGGATTCAACTAATGCGTATGCTATGCTCATCAATACACACACACACACACACACACACAAGCAGTGTATCAAAGATCTTCACAAGACACCTATCATGCAATTATTCACAAGTTGTCGGAGATTATGCTATGGTCCTATACGGGCTAAAACTACAACCTGGCTTAACTTAATTACTGTAATTATTCTTTTAGGCATCTAAGGGACCTACCACCATGTTTTCCACTAACTCTTAACCTCATAAACATTGTTAAATAATGATGGATAGTTTAGGCAGTATTTTAAAATAAGTGATTTTGGGGTTCTAAGAGTTGCATTTTTTACCCTTTCTAGTTATCGGCTTTTCCTAAGATGCTAGAATTAAGTCCTACCACCACTAATGGAAATTCTCATGCTTAAATTCAGTTCAAAAACAGAATCTTAGCTAAATTATGCTATCAAAATAGTAGCCATGAATTTCAGATTTCTAGAGTCTCAAAGACCACGTTTTTAGTTTTTAATATTTCCTAAGTGCTTAAAAATAATTTTTACATGAACTACTAGTAATTTATACACATTTGACTCATTCCAAACATCACTTTACAGGATTTAGAATGTCAAGGTAGTGGCCAAAATTTCATTTCTTAGAAGCATTAGAAAATTGTGTCTTTGATCAATTCTAGTTACTAGCTTTTCCTAGGATGCCAAAAATAATTTTTGCAACAAATAATATTGATTTTTACACCTTAAATCTCTTCCAAACAGTACCTTATAGAAATGAGGAGATCAAAACAGTGGAAAAAATTTGGTTCCAAAATCATTTGAAATCATATTTTTTTTTATACTTTCTAGATACTAGTTTTCCTTATTACTTGATGTAAAACATAGGAAACACTTGAAGCTATTTTTACTTCTTTAAATGCTCAAATATCAACACCAAACAAAGAGAAAAACCCAAATTTCAACAATAAATATTTTTCTCATAAAAATACTCTTTTACTACTCTTTGAGTTTCCAAGACTTACAAGACTTCTTAGGCATAACTTACAAAAGTTCTAAGATACAAGATTTGAACCACAAGATCAATTAAAACTCATCTCAAACCCATTTTTCATGTCATGGCCAAATGCATATCTATGGGTGTAGCCATGATTTAGAATTTTTATTTAAGATCCAAGGACAAGTCTTGAGCTTTAGAGATTTAGGTGATGACTTGAATCATAAACGTGCTATGGTATCTCATTTTTAGTCTTTATTATTAGAAGGTGATGACTTGAAAATATAAATATGATATGCAAGACTTGAAAGGTAAATATGAGATGCAAGTCTATTTTTAAGTTTTTAAGGTTTAGGTGACAACTTGAAATACAAACATTAAATGCAAGGATTGAAATTAAACATGAAAATACAAGTCCATTTAAATCTTTAAGATTTAAGGTGATGACTTGAAAATAAATATGAGATGCAAGACATTGAAATATAAACATGAGAAGGGCTTGAAACATAAACATGAATGCAAGTCCATTTTTATATCTTGTTCATTAAAGCTCAAGACTTTACAAGATTAGATTATTGTTCCTAATAGATCACAAATATAGTGAGCTTTAGAGTCCTTCAACACCATGGTTCCACAAACCTTATTTCTTGGACTCACCATCAAGCTCAAGAAAAGAACAAGGAAAGGAAACCAACCAACAATAAGCCACATCTCAAGCTTCCTTAAAACTGAAAAAAAAATAAAGCTAGATCTTGGGCCTTAGAGGTCAAGCTCATGGTGTTGTTAAAACCTCCCCTAAGAGTACTCATCATCAAGCCACTTATCCAAACTAAAATGACCTAGAGACAAAAGGTCTCAAAATTGAAAACACAAGGAAAAACTGTAACACCCTAACTTTTAACCTAATATGCTCGAGTCGCATTCCAGTTAATTATTAGTTGTTACGCCTTTGTTTCAGAAATTGACTTATTCATCTTTAAAATACAAGTAACAAAAATACGACTAACTTTTTTTTTGAACCTTAAAACAAAAATGCGAGTCACGCGGGTGTATAGATATCGATTAATACTTGCATAATAATAGCAAATCACATAAACGTCATCATGATATATATAAAAGCCGTAGCATAACAAGTCACATACCAAATTATTGTATCATATCTATAACATAATAGTGATGTCCTATATACATAAAGGACATCCAAAGACATTAAATCCACCAATAAGGTTGCACATATACTAAACCAAAACTAAACAGGGTTATCACCAAACTAGCCTAGTCTCAGCTATAGGTCCATTGAGGGACTAGGCTACGCAAAAGTATAAGGGGATGACAAAGAAAAACTATCTCCATGCTTCCACTGTCATCCTCTGATCCGTTTTGTAGCGTATCTCCCACGTCCATGCCTTATGGAAAAGCACGAGCAACACCATTTTCCTCGTCTGGAAACGACACGGAAGAAAATATATGGATGAGAAACTCATTCAAGATTCTCAGTAGGGCTTCCCGACTCTAAAACAAGTGTCATCGTCATCGTCATCGTCCCTAGCCACTTCGGTTTTCATTAGGAAAGAGATGTATATGCACAAGGTTCAATTTTAATCTTCTTAAAATTCTTTATGCGAAGTGGGTGTCTTTTAGCATGGGTCTTAATGTCATGAATCTAACAATTATCTCATGTATGCATGACAATATCTTAGGGGCATAAGTAACACAAGCAATTAACACAAGCAATTAACACAAGCATACAACTTTATAACTCAACATAATGCTAGGTATATGAGCAGGAGATAAGCTAAAGGGCTAAAGTCACCTAGCACATATCATATGATTAAATGCATCAATGGGAGAATGATATAGTGTATGTATATGCACCTTTGCTTTACCTTCTCATAACTGAACTCTTAAGTTCTTTTCATAATAACCACCCTCTTAAGTAACCATCCTAAGCCAACTATCTCACCTTCCTCGGCGATTTTATAATAGCCACCAAAACTCTTCCTCACTGATCGCCTAGGATGAGCTTAACCTAACTAGCCATTGCTAGATTTAACATGGGGTAATAGAGAGGGAAACACATCATTTCCTCTCTTTCTTATCATGAGTATGCAACTTTTTTCGGATCATCTTTCATAACCTTTAATTCGGGAAGTTCAAAGGATCATCTCCATGTATCTTATGTCATATAATTAGAGATGTATGCATGAACATAACATTGTAAATATCATCATGACTTCTCATATAACATTTCATGCTCATAAATTCCATAAATTTTCTTAAGTTCACAAATTTGGCGAAAATCCTGCAGCATAACGACTAAAAATCGAGTTTCCCCAAATTTGCTACCTATCAACAAACACATCAATCATACATCTCAATAGCTCAATCATAATCATAGCATACCACAATTAATCACATAATCATATCTCATTTTCATACATCCATCAGCACATATCATCATCAATTTTATTCAAAGCTAAATATGCTCCTATCCAGTATACCGGAATCATGGACTGGACTCAGCTAGTGCACATGTTATGCTTATCAACATAAGATATACATACTCAGGCAGGGCAATAAAAATCATCATCAAGCACTTTATATGAAAGCGTACCCGATTTATCATAATCGCAACATAGTCCTGCGCGGGTTAAAACTTACGACCCGGCTTGACCTAATTATCAAATTAATTCTTGCCGCCATTAATGGAAATTTTTACACATAAAATCAGTTCCAAACGGAATTCTCATCAAAATAAGTTTATCAAATAGTAAGTATAAAAAACTAAATTTTTAGAAGTCTCAAAACACGTTTTCGGTTTCTTTCTAGTTTCTAGTTTTTCGTCAACATAAAGAATTGGATCCTTGCACCAACTATTAGTGATAAAAACACATTTTGATCATTCTAAACAACATTTTTCAGAATTTAAATAAATAGGGCAGTAGCCAAAATCCATTTCTTAAAAATACCTGAAAATTATTTCTTTAACCCGTTTTTGTTACTAGTTTATCCTAGGATGCCAAAAGCAATTTTTACAACATTTAATACCAATTTTTACATCTTCTAACCTCTCCAAACAGAATCAAACAGAAAAAGGAACACCAAAACAGTAACCAAAAGTTTGTGTCCTAAAAACACATAAAAATCATATTTTTACTTTTCCTTGTAACAAGATTTCTAAGACAACTTTTAAGAAAATTCTAAGACATAGAGGTTGAGCTATAAGATCAAATAAAACTCATCTCAAACTTTAATACTTTGTCATGGCCGAAATGCACATGCATTGAGTGTAGCCATGATTTAAAATTTCATTCTAGATCCAAGAACAAGGTTTTGAGCTCTAAGATCTTTTAGGTGACAACTTGGAAATAAACATGCTATGCATCATATTTTTATCTTCAAGATTTAAAGGTGATAGCTCAAAAGTAAATATGTTATGCAAACCCATTTTTATCTTCAAGATTAAAGTAATAGCACAAAAGTAAACATGCTATGCAACTTATTTTTATCTTTGAGATTAAGGTGAAGACATTAAAAGTAAACATGCTATGCAATTCATCTTTTATCTTGAAGCTTTAAGGTGATGGCTCAAAATATAAATATGCTATGCAAACTCATTCTTATCTTTAGATTTAGGTGATAACATAAAAGTAAATATAAATGCAAGCTTATTTTACATCTTATTCACTTAAAGCTCAAAAACCTTACAAGATTAGTTTCTTGCTCCTAGTAGATCTTAAACATTAGTGAGCTTTAAAGTCCATCCACACCATTGTTCCAAGAACCTTATCTCTTGGACTCACCATCAAGCTCAAAACAAAGAGCAAAGAGAAGAAAACAACCAACAACATTTCTTTGCTATGTTTCTCTTTGAAACCAAAAATAAAAGGAAATAAGAGGTAAAAATCAAAAAAGCAATGAACCAAGAAGATCAAGATCTTAGGCTTTAGAGATCTTAAGGGTGGTGATGACAAACCACCATCAAAGATATTCATTATCAAGCTATGATCTACACCTATATCAACAACAAAAACCAAAATCTAAGAGGAAAAAGAGGTGAGGCCGAAAATGAAATAGAGCTAAGGAACTACGTCTTTGGCTTTAGAGGCCTCAAATATGTAACACCCTAATTTTTAACCCAATACTCTAGAACACATTAGGTTATTACCTCTTAGTCTCATCCTTTTAATAAAATACTTAGCGGAAATTACGGGTAAATATTTTTTTAAATACACAACCAAAGTGAGAGCTGTGTTTATCCTGAGACAGAAATGTAAGGCACAAGTAACAAACATAAAGAACACAGAAAGTAAAGCATATAACAATGAAACAATGATTAACACAACAAAGGATACACTTCATTAATATCATATTTAGGATACATATATAGTCACTCCCTTATAGAACCGAGCTGAGCTTGCAATACACAGAAAAGAAATACAATGGAAATATAAATGCAACATAAATAAACCACAACTACCCGAGTGTACCTAAAGTGGATAACTTCAAGACAAAAGGAGGTTCATCCTAACTATGAGTAAGTGTGTGCACCAATCCTCCCCTATGACGTCTACTACTAGAACCTGGGATATGGCGGAGTATAACCGATCCAATGACGTAGTGTGGTAGGAGTAGGCACGCGTGGTGGCAGAACATGAGCTCCTCGGCTGGGGCGCATCTCGGCTCACCTAGCTAACCTCGGCTGCATAACGGTCTCCTCGCTCCCTCCTCTCATGAACTGAGGAGTGGGGGTGGAGCTCTCGCTGTACATGTGCGTCGGTGGGTCCTCATAAGGGTCATCCTCCAGACTGGGAGACCGGGGCACGTAGTCCTGGAAGTCATAGGGCATCGATCCTCTGGTATAGGTCTGAAGAATCCTCTCATCATGCATCCGGGCGCGCTCAAAAACCACCGCGTCGTCATAGGGGGACATCAGGGAGAAGCAATAACTCTGTACAGGGTGAGCGAAGGGACGTCCAACAAACATGAAAACTTGAACCGTGCACTGTCCCTCAAAATGATAAGATCTGTGGTCCGGATCAAAGTGCACTTCCCATGTCGGGGTGTCGATAAAGACCACGAACGTCGCCATCGAGCTCTGAAGATATGGCAGAAGAAAGAGAAAGAAGAGAAATGAGTGAGAATCTTACTAAAGAATCTCAGTAGGAACCCCCTATCTAGGGTTACATCGTTCACACCCTCAGGAACCTTGGGTTTCTTTATATAAGGTGTGCATGCATATAAGATCCATTATTAGCGTTTAAGAAACTAGATTATCCAAGGTTCATTCCTTTTAGTATGCATCTTAATGTCATGAATGCAACATATCAGAACATGAATGTATGGCAATGCTCCAAGAAAATAACTCAACAAATCTCAACATCAAGAAGCATGAAAGAGGCATAAAGGGCATAAATCTTTCAAGTGGATATTTCCTCAACTTTATGATATCAATCATGGTACTTTTAGTATAATAAGGGCACCCTAAAAACATCTAGGCTATGAGCTCATACCTCAGCTAGTCGTCACTAGCTCTTGCTTATGATCTGAATAAGCGAAACATAATAAAAATAATCCCAACTACTCGAGTACGGGTTAGGGGGCTAGGGATCACCTCTCTTAGGATATACCATCTTTGAAGCGCTTTGCGGGTATCAAGCCACAACAATTTGTCCACTTTGGTAGGCTGCATCTACTCATACCCTCACGGATTTGTCTCCCCTAGGGGTGCTCGGCCGAACCGGTGTCACCCAGGAAAACGCGTCTCAGTGCTTTGTCACATAAAAATCTCCTGGGGGTGCTCGGCCGAACTGGTGTCACGCAGGGTTTTAAATATCATATCATACTTCAAAAACATTCTTAAGTCCTTTAGGTTTGATGGAGGTTCAGTAGCATAACGGCTATAAACCGAGTTTCCTTCAAACCGACTTTATGCCACAAGTTTACATCACATACATATTTCTCATTCAACTTTCATGCTCATGATAAACTTAATAACTCAATAAATCATTTCATCATAGCTCATGTATCATCCAAGCATATACATCCAAACATCATACTTGCATAAAACAACTCATAGCATAGAAGATCTCTTAATATTTTATGCTTTGACCCTTAAGGTCCTTTAACTTGAAATCTAAGTTGTATGTCACAACCTAAGCTCTCGGGTACCTATAGCCTCATGTCTAAGTATTCCTCACTCAATTCTATCATCATAACCAATTCTAAAGCCCAAGAGTGCAGAATCTATATTTCATGTTTTACGGGTACCTAAGAGTCACAACATCCACCCTTTCTAAGTTTGGTTGCTCCTAAGGCATCAAAATCAAGTCCTAAACCAATTATGAGTAGTTCTTACACATTTAAACTAGTTATACACCATGATTTTCAATTCTAAACCTTGCTGGATAGAATCCAGAAAATTACATCTTTAAGGGATCTAAAAAGTCTCAAATTAACTCTTTTCTAGTTACTAACTTGTCTTATCTTTCACATATGAATTTTTTTGCATCAAATGAACATGAACATACTCATATTATCATCATCAAAACAGCATAAAACAGTGAGCATAACAAGCAAGGCAGAACCGAAATTATCTCCATCAAACAAAGCATAAAACTTGATTTTCAAGACATATAAATTGCTAGTTTCTCTTGGAACCTTTTTAAAACTTTCAAAAATCATTAGTAAACATTTTTATCTTGCTAAAATCATCAAAATACTTCCAAGGGCAGTATCTATTTCAAATGAGACTCAAAAAGATTTAAAATCGTAAAACTTTGCTTAAAACATTTCTTAGGTTTATCTAATCTTAGAAAAGTTAGGAAACATAAGTTTTAGTATTTGTAATCCTATAAACCTCATAAGGCCGAATTTAAAGGAGCTAAGAAACATATGTTTTCAAGTCTTTGTTTGAGATAATAATGGGTAGGTCTATGAGCTCTAAATCTCTTAAGTTATGACATAAAAATAAATATGCAATGCACTTTGTTTTAGTCTTTATTTAGAGGTGAAAACATAAAATAAATATGCTATGCAAACTCATTATTATCTTAGAGATTTAGTGAGAGCATAAACATAAATATGAAGATGCAAGTCCATTCTTTAATCTTTAGCATTTAGTGATAACATAAAAGTAAACATGGATGCAAGTCTTTTTATGTTAGAGCTCATGTGAAACTTTTAAAGAGAACTAAAAATCTCAAACCAACACTTATCTCATCAACTAAGTAAGCTTTAGAGTTCTTGAACCAAGTTCTCAAAGGAACTACATGGTTCCTAAACATCATCATCAAGCTCAAAAAGAAATAATCTCAAAGAAAGCAAAATCTCAAGGAAATAAGAACCAAAACAACATTATTTCTTGGCACAAAGTGAACATAGGGATACTTTAAAAACTTACACAAAATCTTTGAGGTGAAGACTATGGAGGCCGAAACTATGTAGGAAAAGAAAAAGGAAGGAAAACCAAAACTTTGCTAGATGAAGAACAAAACTCAAGCTTTAGAGGTTCTTTCGAGATGACCACCAAGTCATCATCTAGGATCACTCATCATCAAGCTATCATGCTCAAAACAAGACCTTGAGGCTGAAATGAAAAGAAAAGGAAAGACAAAGAAAAGCTTAAAAAGAAACCAAGAGAAACTTTGACTAAAACATATTTTTGAGTAAAAACAAAACTTTTAAAGCAACTCCTACCAAGTTTGAAGATGAAAGCTTGAACTTGAAATGAGATACAAGAAGAAGGACTCCTCCACGGGTGATGGTAGAGCTTCGGCCTTGTGAAGGGAAAAGAAGAGAAAATGTGTTTTGGGTGAGGTTGTGTTTGAGGTTAAGTGTTTGAAAGCTTAGAGGATGATCTAAGGTGGAGGTTTGAGGTGGTGAGGTGATGATGTCAAGAGAGGATGAAGGAGTTGAAGATAAAGAAGAAAAAAAAAGCTCTTAGAATGCTTGAGAGAAAAAGGACTCAAAGCAAAGCTAGAAAACTAAACTTAGCATATGATCTAAAGTGTTTCCAAGTGCTTCTAAGTAAGGTATTTATAGAAGAATGAAACAAATGAGAGCTCAGGGAGGGGGAAGGCTGGCCGTAGCATGTGAGGGTATGGGGGAGAGAAAAATATCTCTTACATGTGGTCATTCATGCATGGTTTGAAGCATGGTAAGCATGGGCTAAGTTATGGCTTAAAGTTTGGTGATTTCACTTTTGATTTGAATTGAGAAAATTTCCTTCTAGAGGGTAAAGGATGTAACATCCCCAAATTTATAACTAAGATAAATATTAATCTTAATTATCGATAGCAAAACCAAGAGAATCTAGACAAATGTTATGAAACACAACAAATAGACTACTTAAGTATGTCTAGAGAAAAATGCAAAGAATTACGAAAATACCATCACTTAGTAGAAATTATGAAAATGCCGTTGCTATGTAAAGGAAATTACCAAACTACCCTTGCCTTATTAAATGACAAAGATACCCTTACTCTATGAATGGAATTACAAGAATACCTATCATTGTCTAATTACAAAAATATCCTTGTCTTAGTTAAAGAAATTACTACAATGCCATTTACACAAATCCCTACACTTGTCTTTAGACAAGAATGAATCTAAGCCATTGGATTAAGATGATAACATAATAATTTAACCACATACATCATACACATTTCTGAATCACATACATGCACTAAAGGTTAGAAAATCTCCACTAACATCTTTGCACAAAACATGGAAACATGTTTGCACAAAACATCGAGCATTTTCATCCAACATGTTTGCACAAAACATGGAAACATGTTTGCACAAAACATGGAGCATTTTCATCCAACATGTTTGCATAAAACATGGAAACATGTTTGCACAAAACAAGGAGCATTTTCATCCCAAAATTCAGCCAACATGTTTCCATAAATCATGCTCCAAGTGCTTTCCTTCTTCTGTTTTTTTTCTCTAATCTTTCCACTATAAATACTCCTCAAACTCTCTTCAATTCAGAAACTCCCTAAGTGTTCTTTCTTTCTTATTCTATCATTCTTCTTAGACTTCTCTTGATCCTCTAAACTTCATCCAAACACTTAAATCCTAAGTCCAAACTTTCACTAGCCCTCACAAGAGTTACAATCTTTAACTCTAGTGAGAAATATTTTCTTAAGCACTCAAGTTCTAGAGCCAAGATTCAAGGAGGGTCATCCACTCCAAGGACTCTTGTTCAAGCTTAAGAAAGAAGAGAATGACCCTTTTTTAGACCCTACACAAGAGGTAGGAGCCCTCACTTTGGTTGTGTAAGCCATGATGACATCTAACCTTGCTCATGGTTAGAATGCCATCAAGCTTATGTTTGTTCATAAAAATGTTTCAAGGGGATATTGTATAAATATTTTGTGAAACCCCTTGTTCCATTCTGCTTCCAAAGTGATATTATGTTGCTTTCATGCTCAAATGATGCTTGAAATATGTTGTGTGATCCTTGTGTTAAAATAAGTGACATAAAACATGAAAATGGTAAGTGCTGGATTTTTGGCTATTTCTTGCAGTAGGTGTTTCGAAATTTAATACTCATAAAATATGAAGTATCTTGAAATAAAAATATTTTTACCATAAACTAGACGCATCATAAAACACTCTCCAAAACGAATCACCCAAAACGGAGTTTTCTAGCTCAAGATATAAATTTTTAAAGTAGAGCCTAAGACTGAAACTTTAAATCTGACCTTGTAGTAGTAAAATAGGTGTAACTCACTCTAGAAAAATGCAAATGGACTGATTTCAACTTTGTTGGAGAGCTAACACATATAGGAATACACCCATATATGTTATGTATAAATCTTTGTACCACGTAAATACAGAATGAGAAATAAATTTCGGGATAGTGTACTGTGAAAGTGCAGTTTGGAAAGGTTCTGGCTAAGGAAAGACTTGGTATTTAAGCATGTCCATTGTGACCCACCTCTCTTTCCTGGAAACCCTCCTATGCATGGTTTACAATGGATTTACACTATTCCAAAGATGTAAATGCTAAAATTTGATGAGTTAGGAATTTGGAACTACCTTTACTAAGCTGAGATAACAAGTATCTGAGAGAATTATAAACTTTCTTCTAAAAGATGTCAAAACTATAAATAAAAGAATCAAGTCTTGTAAAAAGAGAATTTTAAGAATTTAAGTAGAATAATAATCTTCAAGAGTTATATGAAAACCATAATAAAAATATATAAAGAACCTATAATAATATTTTGAAGTGCATTAATGTATTAATGGAATTCTAAGAGTACAAAGAACACTAAAAGAAAAAGATAATACTAAGACATCCATTACCTCTTAGGAACACTAGGAACTCAACTTGATAACTTTGGTTGCTTAAAATGAATCATTTATGAAAATGTTTACTATGAGATTTATATGATATTATCCATGTTTCAAGAAGTGAATTATAGTAAAGTGAATGTATGGTGATGAGTTATGAAATGATGAAGATGAATGATTGATTGCCCATGATTTATTGTGATTACATGATGATATGCATACATTCATTTTCAAAGGAAATAATAAAAGTAAAGTTTGAAAAAGTAGCAATGAAAGTCTGGAAAAGTGGACTTGAGCTAAACTCACGGCTTAACCCCCTAAACCGTTGAGATCACGGCAACGGAAAGGAAACCAAAAAGGTTGTGGCGACGGCCACGGTATGAGCTCATTACCCTTTTAGGGTGGTCTAAGGCATTGATGCATTCATCCCGTGAGTAATTAAGAAATATGTTGATCACTAAACAAGTGAATGTTGAGGATGAATAATCATTAAATGCATGCAGCTCCTAAATGATTATTGCTTATTAGTGGTTTTACATGATATGCTTATATGTATGCTTGATGAAATCCTGAATGGATATTTCTGCTAATGTTCAAGATTAGTTTAAAAGTAACTGCACTTCGGCTAATCACATTTGTGAAAGTTTGATAATTGAATCCTTATCTGTTCACCTTTTTATAATAAACCCGAAGTGACTGGGATGACAACGATGACACTTTTAGTACAAGTAGGAACTCCTACTGAGAAATCATGTATTTCTCACTCCTATGTTTATTTTCCGTTGTCGTTACCAGAGACAGACGTGTCCACCTAAAGCAACGAAGTCAGGCGAGGAAGGAGGTAGCACGTGAAGATTTCAAACCGTTCAAGTAGGAGCATTCCGAGCTTTAGTTACATTATAGTTTGTGAGAAACAATTAGTAATAGTAGAACTTATATTATTATTTGTAATAACTTATCAGTATGATATATGCCCTGTTGTGACTTATGTATTAAGTGATTATATTCCAGTTTATGTGATAATAGTTCTACACTTAGTCTCTTATTCCGCTTATTTAATTAAGTGCGCAATGTAACTTGATTATTATCTATAAAAGCGCTATGTATTTCACTTCTCGTTACAGGCTTAAGTTTTCAAAAAATTAATTTATTTAAAGAAAAAAAAAACTTCCACTATTTTTCTAAGTTAATTTCAAAAGAAAATAAATACAACGCAAAAGTGACAACTAATAGAATCCAAATGTGAACTTAAGCACAGTGGGGTTCTATTAGGGTGTTACATTATGGTATCAGAGCAGTTCATCCTATTTAAGCCTGAGGAATGGACTGACTATGCTTCTGTCTATGATATCATGCTATTAATCTTATCTGTATGATGGGATATAGGATTTAGAAATGCATGATCGCCTTGAGATACTGCCATAGTTGCTACTATGCTTAGCTATAGTATTGAGCCTGATCAACTCGATAACTGTTGTTTGGTGTGTCTAGGAACTAATGGCAGCAAACAGACGTACGCATGGGGCACGCGGTGGAGGTAATCGTGATGAACTGGCAAATGCACTCCAGGAGATGGCTAGGGCTATGCAAGCACAAGCAACAGTGATGATGGAGAAGATGAATAGGTGGTCAGAGGAGTCAGTTGGGAATCAAGAACATGGAAAATTCTCAGAATTCAAGAGAATTTGGACCTCCAGAATTCAAAGGGACAACTAACCCCGAAATAGCTGACATATGGATTCAAGAGATGGAGAAGGTTTTCTCAGTGGTAGAATGCTCTAATGAACAAAAGGTGGCATTCTCTACTTATATGCTGAAAGGAGAGGTCAGCGTGGTGGAAGGGTGCAAAGGGCTTGCTTGAAAATGCTGACATACAGATTACATGGGAGGTCTTCTATGCCACGTTCCATAAGAAATATTTTCCAGATCCGGTTAAGAAGGCAAAGGAAGTAGAATTTCTATTGCTGACACAGGGAAATCGAAGTGTGGCTGAGTACACAGCTAAGTTTGAAGAACTGATCAAACACTCAACTAGCTACCAAAGGGATCCCAACGAGGCTTGGAAATGCATGAAATATGTGAGTGGTTTAAGGCCAGACATTTTGGCATCTGTGGCTCCACTAGAGGTCACTGACTATGCATCTTTAGTTAGCAAAAGCCAAGTCGCTGAGAGTTGCAATCGCCAGCTAGTTGCCCACCGAGTTGAAGAGAATAGGAAGAGGTCTGCTCAACAAGGTCACCGAGGGTTCCCACCCCCTTACACGAAACCCTACCAAGGAGGTGGATTTAAAGGGAAACAACCCCAACACCCTATGATGAATCAACCTAAGACACAAGCTGTTAATCGACCTAGGATGGCTGCTGTCCCTGAACCTATGACTAGACCCCCTTGTGCCACTTGTGGAAAGATACATGGAGGGGAATGCAGATTTGGTAAGAATGTTTGTTATCGGTGTGGACAGGCAGGACACTATTCTAGAGAGTGCCTAAAGTTCAATCAGTCCTCTACACTTAAGCCTAAGGCACAGGGACGCGTGTTTGCTATCACTGCTGAGATGCCCTCAGAATCCGATGATCTGATTCAAGGTAAGTGTATAATTAATGGAAAACCCTTAATTGTATTGTTTGATTCTAGCGCAACACATTCATTCATTTCATATGATTGTGCTAATAAGTTGAGGTTGTATATATCTGACTTAAAAATCATCTTAGTTGTCTCTACACCCACTATAAATACTGTTAGAACTGATCAAGCCTGCCTAAATTGTGAATTTGAGGTAGGTGATAGGATTTTTCATCATGATTTAGTTTGTCTACCCTTGTCTAGTTTTGATGTAATCTTGGGCATGGATTGGCTTTCGGCTAACCGTGTGTTACTACATTGTGCAAATAAGTCACTAGTATTTCTTCCCAAACCATCTTTACCCAATCCCTCTAAACTTGATAGAAAGGTACGACTATACCTAAACTCCATTATCATGGGGGATAGTAGGAATGAAGAGCGAGGATATGTTTTCCTGATGACAAGTGAGAGGGAAGTGGAGCAAGCTCTAGAAAAGATCCTTGTAGTAAAGGAATTCTCAGATGTTTTTCCTGATGACATACCTGAATTTCCTCCAAAAAGGGAGATTGAGTTTTCTATAGATTTGGTGCAGGAGCAGGACCCATATCTATAGCTCCTTATAGGATGCCACTGGCCGAGTTAACAGAATTGAAGAAGCAATTAGAGGAGCTACTAGAAAAGAAATTCATTAGGCCTAGTACTTCACCATGTGGAGCTCCAGTGCTATTTGTCAAGAAGAAGGATAGGAGCTTGCGGTTATGTGTGGATTATAGGCAACTAAACCAAGTGATCATAAAGAATAAATACCCTTTGCCTAGAATAGATAACCTCATGGACCAATTAAGTGGAGCCCAAGTGTTTTCCAAGATAGATCTGCGATCAGGATACCACCAGATTCGAGTGAAGGAGGAGGACATACCAAAGACAGCCTTTAGGACTAGATATGGACATTATGAGTTTAATGTGATGTCGTTTGGGTTAACCAATGCACCGGCAGTGTTTATGGACTACATGAATAGGATATTTAGACCATACTTGGACATGTTTGTAATAGTGTTCATTGATGACATTCTAGTTTACTCTAGAACTGAAGAAGAGCACGAAGAACACTTACGAGTGGTGTTGGAGGTGTTGAGAAACAAGAAACTTTATGCAAAGTTGTCCAAGTGTGAATTTTGGACGAAGGAAGTTAAGTTCTTAGGTCATGTAGTGTCACATGGGGGAATAGCAGTAGACCCAAGTAAGATAGAAGCGGTGCAACAATGGGAAAGCCCTACCACTGTGAAGGAGATTAGGAGTTTTCTAGGGCTAGCCGGTTACTACCGAAGGTTCATTAGAGGTTTTTCCCAAATTGCCTTACCCCTCACCAAGCTAACAAGGAAGAATTCAGCTTTTATATGGAGCCCAGAATATGAAGAGAGTTTCCAAGAACTAAAAAAGAAGTTGACTACTACCCCTGTCCTAATTCTACCTGACCCAAAAGAAAAATTTGAGGTGTATTGTGATGCCTCGGGAAGAGGACTAGGATGTGTTTTGATGCAAAATAGGAATGTAGTAGCCTATGCCTCTAGACAGCTCAAACCCCATGAAGTTAATTACCCAACCCATGACTTAGAGCTAGTGGCTATTGTCTTTGCCTTAAAAATCTGGAGACATTATCTTTATGGTGTAAGGTTTGAAGTCTTTTCTGACCACAAAAGTCTGAAATACCTCTTCAACCAAAAGGAACTCAATATGAGACAAAGGCGTTGGATGGAGTTTCTCAAGGACTATGACTTTGGGTTGAACTACCACCCAGGAAAGGCAAATGTGGTAGCAGACGCTTTGAGTCGTAAGTCCTTGCATGCCGCTTGGCTCATGGTGAAAGAAAATGAGCTGATAGAAGATTTTAGGAACCTCAACTTAGGATATAGGGGACTTGAACAAATTTGGTTAAGCGACTAAGTGTAACCAGTAGCTTTAAGGATCAAATAATTCAAGCCCAAAGGGAAGATGAGGATTTCCTTAGAACCTTAACCCTTATCGAAGTAGGAAAGTTGAAAGAGTTTGTCCCGGATAAGGAAGGAGTGTGGAGATACCAAGGGAGAATCTGTGTACCTGCAAAAGAAGGATTGAGAGCTAGCATTTTGGATGAAGCCCACAAGAGTCAATTTAGTGTACACCCCGGTATAACCAAGATGTACCATGACCTAAAAAGATGTTATGGTGGCCAAAGATGAAAGCAGATATAGCAAATATAGTGCAAAAATGTTTGGTATGCCAAAAAGTGAAGATAGAGCATCAAAAACCCTCCGGAGTGCAGCAACCTCTCGAAATCCCCGAATGGAAGTGGGAAGGAATATCCATGGATTTCGTGATGGGATTGCCAAGAACGCCTACCGGACATGACTCCATATGGGTAATTGTGGATAGATTGACCAAATCTGCTCACTTTTTACCCATTCGAGCAAATTACCCTTTGGAAAAGTTAGCTCAGCTATACATCCAAGAGATAATAAGGCTCCATGGAGTACCCAAAACCATTGTCTCAGATAGGGATCCAAGGTTCACCTCAAGATTTTGGGGAGCTTTGCAAAGGTGTTTGGTTCAAGGTTGTGTCTAAGCACTGCCTATCACCCTCAAACTGATGGACAATCTGAAAGAACAATTCAAACCCTTGAGGATATGCTAAGAGCATGTGTCTTAGACCAGCCAAAAAGTTGGGACAAACAACTTCCATTGATTGAGTTTGCATATAATAATAGTTACCACACTAGCATTGGGATGGCACCCTATGAGGCTTTGTATGGTAGAAAGTGTCAATCACCACTTTGTTGGTGTGACCCGGGAGAGCAAAGTATTTTGGGCCCTGATTTGGTAGAAGAGACAACCAAACAAATAAGGAGAATTAGGAAAGAATCCTCACTGCTCAGAGTAGGCAGAAGAGCTATGCTGACAAGAGAAGGAAACCTCTCGAATTTCAAGAAGGAGAACACATATTCTTGCGAATTACTCCTACCACAGGTATAGGTCATGCAATGAAAGTCAAAAAGCTAAGCCCTAGATTCTTAGGACCCTTCCAAATCCTCAAAAAGGTAGGTCCCTCCGCCTACCAAATTGCATTACCTCCAAATTTGTCTAACCTACACAATGTTTTTCATGTGTCCCAATTGAGAAAGTATCAGTCAGACCCCAGTCATGTGTTTGAGCCAGAAACTATACAATTAAAAGATGACTTAACTTTTGAATTACCACCGATGAGGATCGTGGATCATGGCATCAAGCAGCTGAGAAACAAATATGTAACTCTGGTCCGAGTAGCCTGGGGACAAGATGGAATGGAAGAGCACACATGGGAGCTCGAGGAAGATATGCGAAAAGAATTTCCGAACCTATTCACAGGTATCAAATTTTGAGGGCAAAATTTTTAATAAGAAGGGGAGAAATGTAACATCCCCAAATTTATAACTAAGAATCTTAATTATCGATAGCAAAACCAAGAGAATCTGAACAAATGTTATGAAACACAACAAATAGACTACTTAAGTATGTCTAGAGAAAAATGCAAAGAATTACGAAAATGCCATCACTTAGTGGAAATTACGAAAATGCCCTTGCTATGTAAAGGAAATTACCAAACTACCCTTGCCTTATTAAATGACAAAGATACCCTTACTCTATGAATGGAATTACAAGAATACCACTAACATCTTTGCACAAAACATGGAAACGTGTTTCCATAAAACATGGAAACATGTTTGCATAAAACATGGAGCATTTTCATCCAACATGTTTGCATAAAACATGGAAACGTGTTTGCACAAAACATGGAAACTTGTTTGCACAAAACAAGGAGCATTTTCATTCCAAAATTCAGCCAACATGTTTCCATAAATCATGCTCCAAGTGCTTTCTATCTTCTGTTTTTTTCTCTAATCTTTCCACTATAAATACTCCTCAAACTCTCTTCAATTCAGAAACTCCCTAAGTGTTCTTTCTTTCTTATTCTATCATTCTTCTTATGTTCTTCAAAAACTTCTCTTGATCCTCTAAACTTCATCCAAACACTTCAATCCTAAGTCCAAACTTTCACTAGCCCTCACAAGAGTTACAATCTTTAACTCTAGTGAGAAATATTTTCTTAAGCATTCAAGTTCTAGAGCCAAGATTCAAGGAGGGTCATCCACTCCAAAGACTCTTGTTCGAAGCTTAAGGAAGAAGAGAAGGACCCTTTTTAGACCCTACACAAGAGGTAGGAGCTTCATCTTTAATTGTTCAAGTATTGTTGGCTTCTAACCTTGATAGAATGCCTCAAGTTTGAGTTATTGTCAAAAGTTTTAAATGATTATTTGAAAAATATATTTTTAGAAATATGACATGTTCTATTTTATTATGAGTACCCTTATGATGTTATCAAACTCAAATATAACTTGAAAAGATTGTATGTGAAACCTGATTTAATAAAGGTAACTTAAGACATGAAAATGGTAGGTGCTGGAATTTCTAGTTGTTTCTGGCAGCAGGTACTTCGAAAGCTACTGTTCATAAAATATCAAGTATCTCGAAATTAAAATAATTTTACTATAAACTAGACTCATTATAGAACACTCTCCAAAAAGAATCACCCAAAACGGAGTTTTCTAGCTCAAGATATAAATTTTTAAAGTAGAGCCTAAGACTGAAACTTTAAATCTGACCTTGTAGTAGTAAAATAGGTGTAACTCACTCTAGAAAAATGCAAATGGACTGATTTCAACTTTGTTGGAGATCTAACACATATAGGAATACACCCATGTATGTTATGTATAAAGCTTTGTACCACGTAAATATAGAATGAGAAATAAATTTCGGGATAGTGTACTGTGAAAGTGCAGTTTGGAAAGGTTCTGGCTAAGGAAAGACTTGGTATTTAAGCATGTCCATTGTGACCCACCTCTCTTTCCTGGGAACCCTCCTATGCATGGTTTACAATGGATTTACACTATTCCAAAGATGTAAATGCTAAAATTTGATGAGTTAGGAATTTGGAACTACCTTTACTAAGCTGAGATAACAAGTATACAGAGAATTATAAACTTTCTTCTAAAAGATGTCAAAACTATAAATAAAAGAATCAAGTCTTGTAAAAGAGAATTTTAAGAATTTAAGTAGAATAATAATCTTCAAGAGTTATACGAAAACCATAATAAGAATATATAAAGAACCTATAATAATATTTTGAAATACATTAATGTATTAATGGAATGCTAAGAGTACAAAGAACACTAAGAGAAAAAGATAATACTAAGACATCCATTACCTCTTACGAACACTAGGAACTCAACTTGATAACTTTGGTTAGTTAATATGAATTATCTATGAAAGTGTTTACTATGAGATTTACATGATATTGTCCATGTTTTATGAAGTGATTTATAGTAATGTGAATGTATGGTGATGAATTATGAAATGATAAGGATGAATGATTGATTGCCTAGGGTTTATTGTGATTACATGATAATATGCATACATTCATTTTCCAAAAGAAATAATAAAAGTAAAGTTTGAAAAAGTAGCAATGAAAGTCTGGAAAAGTGGACTTGAGCTAAACTCACGGCTTAACCCCCTATACCGTTGAGATCACGGCAACGGAATGAAAACCAAAAAGGTTATGGCGACGGCCATGGTATGAGCTCATTACCCTTTTAGGGTGGTCTAAGGGATTGATGCATTCATCCCGTGAGTAATTAAGAAATATGTTGATGAAATAAATGAAAGATGATGATCACTAACAAGTGAATGTTGAGGATGAGTAATCATGAAATGCATGCAGCTCCTAAATGATTATTGCTTAGTAGTGGTTTTACATGATATGCTTATATGTATGCTTGATGAAATACTGAATGAATATTTCTGCTAATGTTCAAGATTAGTTTAAAAGTAACTGCACTTCGGCTAATCACGTTTGTCAAAGTTTGATAATTGAATCCTTACCTGTTCACCTTTTTATAATAAACCCGAAGTGAGTGGGACGACAACGATGACACTTTTAGTACAAGTAGGAACTCCTACTGAGAAATCATGTATTTCTCACTCCTATGTTTATTTTCCGTTGTCGTTACCAGAGGCAGGCGTGTCCTCCTAAAGCAACGAGGCCGTAGCTGAGGAAGGAGGTAGCACGTGAATATTTCAAACCGTTCAAGTAGGAGCATTCCGAGCTTTAGTTACATTATAGTTTGTGAGAAACAATTAGTAATAGTAGAACTTATATTGTTATTTGTAATAACTTATCAGTATGATATATGCCCTGTTGTGACTTATGTATTAAGTGATTATATTCCAGTTTATGTGATAATTGTTCTACACTTAGTCTTTTATTCCGCTTATTTAATTAAGTGCGCAATGTAACTTGATTATTATCTATAAAAGCGCTATGTATTTCACTTCTAAATTCTGAGGCTTAAGTTTTCAAAAAAATTAATTTATTTAAAGAAAAAAAAAACTTCCATTATTTTTCTAAGTTAATTTCAAAAGAAAATTAATACAAGGCATAAGTGACAACTAATAGAATCCAAATGTGAACTTAAGCACAGTGGGGTTCGATTAGGGTGTTACAGAAAGTGTCAATCACCACTTTGTTGGTGTGACCCGGGAGAGCAAAATATTTTGGGCCCTGATTTGGTAGAAGAGACAACCAAAGAAATAAGGAGAATTAGGGAAAGAATCCTCCTTTGCTCGAGTAGGCGAGAAGAGCTATCTTTGACAAGAGAAGGAAACCTCTCGAATTTCAAGAAGGAGAACACATATTCTTGCGAATTACTCCTACCACAGGTATAGGTCGTGCAATGAAAGTCAAAAAGCTAAGCCCTAGATTCTTAGGACCCTTCCAAATCCTCAAAAAGGTAGGTCCCTCCGCCTACCAAATTGCATTACCTCCAAATTTGTCTAACCTACACAATGTTTTTCATGTGTCCCAATTGAGAAAGTATCAGTCAGACCCCAGTCATGTGTTTGAGCCAGAAACTATACAATTAAAAGATGACTTAACTTTTGAATTACCACCGATGAGGATCGTGGATCATGGCATCAAGCAGCTGAGAAATAAATCTGTATCTCTGGTCCGAGTAGCCTGGGGACAAGATGGAATGGAAGAGCACACATGGGAGCTCAAGGAAGATATGCGAAAAGAATTTCCGAACCTATTCACAGGTATCAAATTTTGAGGGCAAAATTTTTAATAAGAAGGGGAGAAATGTAACATCCCCAAATTTATAACTAAGATAAATATTAATCTTAATTATCGATAGCAAAACTAAGAGAATCTGGACAAATGTTATGAAACACAACAAATAGACTACTTAAGTATGTTCAGAGAAAAATGCAAAGAATTACGAAAATGCCATCACTTAGTGGAAATTACGAAAATGCCCTTACTATGTAAAGGAAATTACCAAACTACCCTTGCCTTATTAAATGACAAAGATACCCTTACTCTATGAATGGAATTACAAGAATACCTATCATTGTCTAATTACAAAAATATCCTTGTCTTAGTTAAAGAAATTACTACAATGCCATTTACACAAATCCCTACACTTGTCTTTAGACAAGAATGAATCTAAGCCATTGGATTAAGATGATAACATAATAATTTAACCACATACATCATACACATTTCTGAATCACATACATGCACTAAAGGTTAGAAAATCTCCACTAACATCTTTGCACAAAACATGGAAACATGTTTGCACAAAACATCGAGCATTTTCATCCAACATGTTTGCACAAAACATGGAAACATGTTTGCACACAACATGGAGTATTTTCATCCAACATGTTTGCACAAAACAAGGATTATTTTCATCCCAAAATTTAGCCAACATGTTTCCATAAATCATGCTCCAAGTGCTTTCCTTCTTCTGTTTTTTCTCTAATCTTTCCACTATAAATACTCCTCAAACTCTCTTCAATTCAGAAACTCCCTAAGTGTTCTTTCTTTCTTATTCTATCATTCTTCTTAGACTTCTCTTGATCCTCTAAACTTCATCCAAACACTTAAATCCTAAGTCCAAACTTTCACTAGCCCTCACAAGAGTTACAATCTTTAACTCTAGTGAGAAATATTTTCTTAAGCACTCAAGTTCTAGAGCCAAGATTCAAGGAGGGTCATCCACTCCAAGGACTCTTGTTCAAGCTTAAGGAAGAAGAGAATGACCCTTTTTTAGACCCTACACAAGAGGTAGGAGCCCTCACTTTGGTTGTGTAAGCCATGATGACATCTAACCTTGCTCATGGTTAGGATGCCATCAAGCTTATGTTTGTTGATAAAAATGTTTCAAGGGGATATTGTATAAATATTTTGTGAAACCCCTTGTTCCATTCTACTTCCAAAGTTATATTATGTTGCTTTCATGCTCAAATGATGCTTGAAATATGTTGTGTGATCCTTGTGTTAAAATAAGTGACATAAAACATGAAAATGGTAAGTGCTGGATTTTTGGCTATTTCTTGCAGTAGGAGTTCCGAAATTTAATACTCATAAAATATGAAGTATCTTGAAATAAAAATATTTTGACCATAAACTAGACGCATCATAAAACACTCTCCAAAAAGAATCACCTAAAACGGAGTTTTCTAGCTCAAGATATAAATTTTTAAAGTAGAGCCTAAGACTGAAACTTTAAATCTGACCTTGTAGTAGTAAAATAGGTGTAACTCACTCTAGAAAAATGCAAATGGACTGATTTCAACTTTGTTGGAGAGCTAACACATATAGGAATACACCCATGTATGTTATGTATAAAGCTTTGTACCACGTAAATACAGAATGAGAAATAAATTTCGGGATAGTGTACTGTGAAAGTGCAGTTTGGAAAGGTTCTGGCTAAGGAAAGACTTGGTATTTAAGCATGTCCATTGTGACCCACCTCTCTTTCACAGGAACCCTCCTATGCATGGTTTACAATGGATTTACACTATTCCAAAGATGTAAATGCTAAAATTTGATGAGTTAGGAATTTGGAACTACCTTTACTAAGCTGAGATAACAAGTATACAGAGAATTATAAACTTTCTTCTAAAAGATGTCAAAACTATAAATAAAAGAATCAAGTCTTGTAAAAAGAGAATTTTAAGAATTTAAGTAGAATAATAATCTTCAAGAGTTATACGAAAACCATAATAAGAATATATAAAGAACCTATAATAATATTTTGAAATACATTAATGTATTAATGGAATGCTAAGAGTACAAAGAACACTAAGAGAAAAAGATAATACTAAGACATCCATTACCTCTTACGAACACTAGGAACTCAACTTGATAACTTTGGTTGCTTAAAATGAATCATTTATGAAAATGTTTACTATGAGATTTATATGATATTATCCATGTTTCAAGAAGTGAATTATAGTAAAGTGAATGTATGGTGATGAGTTATGAAATGATGAAGATGAATGATTGATTGCCCATGATTTATTGTGATTACATGATGATATGCATACATTCATTTTCAAAGGAAATAATAAAAGTAAAGTTTGAAAAAGTAGCAATGAAAGTCTGGAAAAGTGGACTTGAGCTAAACTCACGGCTTAACCCCCTAAACCGTTGAGATCACGGCAACGGAAAGGAAACCAAAAAAGGTTGTGGCGACGGCCACGGTATGAGCTCATTACCCTTTTAGGGTGGTCTAAGGCATTGATGCATTCATCCCGTGAGTAATTAAGAAATATGTTGATCACTAAACAAGTGAATGTTGAGGATGAATAATCATTAAATGCATGCAGCTCCTAAATGATTATTGCTTATTAGTGGTTTTACATGATATGCTTATATGTATGCTTGATGAAATCCTGAATGGATATTTCTGCTAATGTTCAAGATTAGTTTAAAAGTAATCGCACTTGGCTAATCACATTTGTGAAAGTTTGATAATTGAATCCTTATCTGTTCACCTTTTTATAATAAACCCGAAGTGACTGGGATGACAACGATGACACTTTTAGTACAAGTAGGAACTCCTACTGAGAAATCATGTATTTCTCACTCCTATGTTTATTTTCCGTTGTCGTTACCAGAGACAGACGTGTCCACCTAAAGCAACGGTGTAGGCGAGGAAGGAGGTAGCACGTGAAGATTTCAAACCGTTCAAGTAGGAGCATTCCGAGCTTTAGTTACATTATAGTTTGTGAGAAACAATTAGTAATAGTAGAACTTATATTATTATTTGTAATAACTTATCAGTATGATATATGCCCTGTTGTGACTTATGTATTAAGTGATTATATTCCAGTTTATGTGATAATAGTTCTACACTTAGTCTCTTATTCCGCTTATTTAATTAAGTGCGCAATGTAACTTGATTATTATCTATAAAAGCGCTATGTATTTCACTTCTCGTTACAGGCTTAAGTTTTCAAAAAATTAATTTATTTAAAGAAAAAAAAACTTCCACTATTTTTCTAAGTTAATTTCAAAAGAAAATAATATAAGGCAAAAGTGACAACTAATAGAATCCAAATGTGAACTTAAGCACAGTGGGGTTCTGTTAGGGTGTTACAAAGGAGGCTGATGGTTTTGGCAGCAAAAAAATGAGGGAAAATAGCTAATTTATCTAGTCATTGACTTTGTTATTCAAGCATGGGTGTAAGTATGACAAAGTACGGTGCATGTAAGGTGAAAGCGTGGTCTTTGGAGTATAAAAATGTGAGCATGTGATAGATAATATGGGGGTATGGGTTTCAGCCGGACTTGAATAGCCAAGGGGGAAGGAAAATTGTCCATGTAATTGTGTGTTAATGATATGTTTATGTGTGTATTAATTTAGGTACAAGGTTAGGAATCATTAAGCACAAGTTTAGGTAACTAAGAATGAGGTGTAGGAATTTTATGACAAGCTTAAGGAGTGCTCATACACAATTAGAGGATTTAAAATTCATTTTATGAGTAAACAAGGTAGACAAATTTCCATGATTTAAGGAATTGGAAAGAGAAAATACTATTCAAGATTCCATGAATAGGAATCTTGAATTTCAAATAAGATTTGAGTTTAAATTAAGCATTCTTAGGTTCTAATCAACTTTAAGAAATTATTTTGACTCTAAATTAATTATGAAAATTAATTAATCTTCGATTAGAGCCTAATATTGCTTAGGTTTTCTTAATCACACGATTAAGCTTAAAAACACAAAACTAGGGGCAAAATCGTAATTTTGCACAAATTTCGCCCGGGATCATCGAGACTAAAAATGAAGTCACAGAATATATAAAAATGCCTTTTAAAACCATCTGGACAAGTTTTGGGTTCATCCGGCACTTGCAATCGAGTCAAACACCACAGGGGTATTTTGGTCATTTTGACCCGAAATCTCAGATAACGAAATTTTTGATCCTGGAAAGGTACACGAGTCAACTAATCCCCTTCAAATATTGAGTTTGCCCCTCGAGGACTGCCGGGCCGGCTTCCCTTGAGTTTCGGGCTGAAAATGACCTCAGGGGCATTTTGGTCATTTTCACTCTAATAGAAAATCGGGTCGTTACATTACTCCCCTTCTTAAAAAGAATTTCACCCTCGAAATTCGTACCTCAGAACAGCTCGGGATATTTCGACCTCATCTCAGATTCAAGTTCCCATGTGAACTCCTCAGTGTTGCCACGTCCCCATGCGACCTTCACCAAAGGAACAGACTTGTTCCTCAATTGCTTGACACCACGATCCACGATCCTTGTAGGCGGTAGGTTAAATGTCAGGTCCTCCCTTAACTGTACGTGTTCTGGCTCTAAGACATGGCTAGGGTTGGACTCATATTTACGCAATTGAGAGACGTGGATGACATCATGGAGATTTGAAAAATTAGGTGGCAGGGCTATTTTGTAAGCTACGGATCCGATTCTCTGAAGAATTTCAAAAGGACCGAGAAATCGGGGACTCAACTTTTTGACTTTCATGGCTCTTCCTATTCCTATAGTGGGAGTGATTATGAGAAATACATGTTCGCCTTCTTGGAATTCCAAGGGCTTACGCCTTTTGTCCGCGTAGCTTTTCTATCGACTTTGAGCGGTTAAGATTCTATTTTTAATTCTCTTGATTTGCTCCGTCGTTTCCCTCACTACATCGGGTCCTAATATGCTTTGTTCTCTGGGTTCATACCAACACAAAGGTAATTGGTACTTCCTTCCATACAGCGCTTCGTATGGTGCCATACCGATGCTCGCGTGATAACTATTGTTATACACAAACTCGATTAGTGGCATGTACTTATCGCAACCCCCTTCCTGGTCCAAGACACAGGCTGTCAACATGTCTTCAAGGATTTGGATTGTTCTCTCAGATTGGCCATCTGTTTGAGGGTGGTAAGCAGTGCTCAAACACAACTTTGAACCAAATGCCTTTTGAAAGGCTCCCCAAAAACATGACGTAAACTGCAGATCTCGATCTGAGATTATCGTCGATGGCACTCCATGCAACCTTACTATCTCTTGGATGTAAAGCTGAACCAATCTATCCAGCGAGTACGTGACTCGAATAGGCAGAAAGTGGGCTGACTTGGTTAGTCGATCCATGATTGCCCATACGGCATCATGGCCAGCTTGGGTCCTAGGCAATCCTGTCATGAAATCCATCAATATACTCTCCCACTTCCACTCGGGGATTGATAGGGGTTGCAACATGCCTGAAGGTTTTTGGTGCTCGATCTTGACCTTTTGGCAGACCAGGCACTTACTCACCCAGGTGACCACATCCTTCTTCAATCCGGGCCACCAAAACATCTTCTTTAAATCTTGGTACATCTTGGTAGTACCAGGATGAATGGCGAAGTGGCTCTTGTGAGCCTCCTCCAAGATCTTTTCTCGAAGGTCACCATTTCATGGCACATAGATTCGCCCCTCAAACCTCCACAACCAATCAGGGTCTTGCACTAAACCCTTCAACTTTCCGACCTTAACTGCCTCTATGGTATCCATAAACTCCTCGTTCTCTCTTTGTGCTAGCATAATCCTTTGCTTAAACCCACTAGTCACAGTGAGATGACACATCATTATACCACTATCAGTAGCTGACATTCCCAAATTCATATATCTAGACTTCTCTATTAACCCAACTTCATTAACCATCATACAAGACAGATGCAAAGACTTTCGACTCAAGGCATCGGCTACTACATTGGCCTTGTTGGGGTGGTAACTTAAGCCCAAATATTAATCTTTGAGGAATTCCATCCATCTCCTCTGCCTCATATTCAACTTCTTTTGATAAAAGATATGCTTGAAACTCTTATGATCAGAGAAAACTTCAACCTTCACATCATATAGATGGTGTCTCCACATCTTTAGGGCAAACACGATGGCTGCTAACTCTAGGTCATGGGTGGGGTAGGTTACCTCGCGAAGCTTGAGTTGTCTAGATGCATAGGCTACCACTTGCCAATTTTGCATCAATGTACAACCTAAACCTTTGGCTGAAACATCACAATATACCTTGAAGGGTACATTGGGGTCAGGTAAAACCAAAACTGGGGTTGAGGTGAGCTTCTCCTTGAGCTCTAGGAAACTCTTCTCACACTCGGGATTCCACTCAAACGGGGTATTCTTCCCAGTGAGCTTGGTTAGAGGTAGGGCTAACTGGGAAATCCTTTAATAAACCTACGGTAATAGCCAGCTAAACCCAAAAAGCTTCTTATTTCGATGACAGAGGTTGGTCTTTTGCAATTTATCACAGCCTCAACCTTACTCGGGTCGACAGCTATGCCACCTTTTGACACAACATGTCCTAAGAATTTCACCTCATCTAACCAAAATTCACACTTAAAGAGCTTAGCGTACAACTTCTTCTCCTTCAAAATCTCTAAAACCAACCTTAAATGACGCTCATGCTCCTCGTGGGTTTTCAAATAGATGAGAATATCATCTATGAACACAACCACGAACTTATCTAAATAGGGTCTAAAGATCCTATTCATGTAGTCCATAAAAATTGCAGGAGCATTCGTCAAACCAAACGACATCACATTGAACTCAAAGTGTCCATACCGAGTTCTAAAGGTGGTTTTAGGAATGTCTTGATCTCTAACCCTAATTTGATGGTATCCTAACCTCAAGTCAATCTTAGAAAACACTACAACTCCTTTCAACTGGTCTATATGATCATCAATCCTAGGCAATGGGTACTTGCTTTTCACGGTCACTCAGTTCAACTGCCTATAGTTAATACACAACCTCATACTTCCATCATTCTTCTTCACAAATAAGATCGGAGTGCCCCAAGACGAAGCACTCGGCCTTATAAAACTTTTCTCCAAAAGCTCCTCTAACTGGGTTTTCAACTCTGCTAGCTCTAAGGGCGACATCCGATACGGCGCTAAAGAGATAGGTCCCATTCCAGGAACCAACTCTATGCAAAACTCTACTTCTCTTTTGAGAGGGAATTCGGGTATTTCATCCAGAAATACCTCGGGATAGTCTCTCACCATAGGTATATCACCTAGGTTATGCTCAAAGTCTATATCACAGGCGGTTAGGAGAGCATATCCCTTAGTTTTCTCCCCACTACAGAAGACCTCTACAGAGTTTAGGTACAATCTTAAGGGTTGACTAATTCTTTCGAGATGAGAAGGAAAAACAACAGTTTGGGTTCCACAATCCAATAATACACGGCTGGCGTAGAGCCAATCCATGCCTAGAATGATATCTATGTCTTTAAGGGGTAAGCAAATCAAATCTATGATAAAAGATCTATTTTCTACAACAAGGTGACAGTTTAAACAGCATTTGCAAGTATTAACAGGGCGATTTGTGGGAGTAGCAACAATAAGATCAAAAGGAAGCTTAGAAACTTGCAAATTCAAAGACTCGACACTAGCATATGAGACAAAAATATGGGTAGCGCCAGAATCAAAAAGTATAGTTAAGGTTCTACTGTTAAGTTTGCACTTACCTTGAATAAGATCATTGGACTTCTGTGCGTCCTCTGCGTTGAGGGTGAAAACCCGTCCTTGGTGTTGTGGTCAGGGGTTTTGGTTCGATGGCCTTCCGTTGGTGCAGTTGTTGGTGTAGTGGCCGGGCTTGCCACATTTGAAGCAGACTCTTTGCCCTATAAGGCAGGGGCAGTTACCATGATTCTTCCCGCACTGGGGACAGACATCAGCTGATGCGGCTCCGGGGTAAGCAGCAGGGGTTCCTTGTGGTGCCTTGTTCTTGGCCCCACTGGATCCACCTTGGTGGTTCCGAGGTCCACCCGGTCCTCGGGGTTAGTTGTTATTGAAGTTCCTCGAGCCGTTGTGTTGGAACAGTGGCCTTTGGTGTTGTTTAGATTGTTGGAATGCGAGTGCTCTTTGTTGTTGTTATTGTGGTGGTCGGAACTGATTGCTTTGGTATGAGTTGTAATGATTCCTCGATAGGTATTGCGGCTTGAACCTCGAGGCTTGAGGTCCCAGCCCCTTGGCTCGTTCCGCCCTCGTGGCATGCAGCTTCCGTTGTCCCTCTTCCAGAATCCGGCACTTGTTGACCAGAGTCGGGAAGTCTTTGATCTCCATATGGGCCACAACGTAGTTCAACTCCGCCTTCAGACTGGCCTTATACTTGACACATTTCTACACCTCATCGGGGTTCCTTTGGAACACCAGAGAGAACTTCATCAGCTCCTCAAACTTGGCAGTGTACTGGGCTACAGTAGACCCTCCCTGGGTTAGCTGCATGAACTCGATGTCCTTGGCGTTTCTCACTGACTCGGGGAAGTACTTCTCATAGAAGTAGGTCTTGAATAGCTCCCAGTCGATGGGAGTTCTAGAAGCTTCTAGCAGTCGCTTCATGCCATTCCACCAGAACTCGGCATCAGACTTCATCAGGAAGGCAGCAAACGTGACCTTCTGCTCCTCCGAGCAGGTGACCACAGAGTAGATCTTCTCCATATCTTTGATCCACTCATAAGCTTTGTTGGGGTCCATTACCCCTCGAAACATGGGTGGGTTCGCCTTGCGAAACTCATCGAAGCGGGCTTGCTCAACCACCTCAGTAGCAGGGGGAGCAGGGGTGGCATTCTCTTGTTGATTCATACGGTTGAACATCCGTTCCATGGCCTGCTCCATGCGATGGACGGCAGCAGCAGTCGCATTGTCTTGACAATCTTCAGGCGTAGTCCTAGGCTATCTAGTTGATCAGGCTCAACATTCATGCGAAATGAGATAGTTACCATGGCACTTGCAAGCAATAGAGGTCATGCATTTCTAGTCCTATAGCTTATCTCTATTAAGCACTACACATGACATAACTATCGCATCATGCTTCTAAAGCATGGTCAGTCCAATCCTCAAGCTCCGTGAGAATCGAACTGCTCTGATACCAAAATGTAACACCCTAATTTTTAACCCAATACTCTATAACACATTAGGTTAATTATTAGGTTATTACCTTTTAGTCTCATCCTTTTAATAAAATACTTAGCAAAAATTACGGGTAAATTTTTTTTTGAATACACAAAACCAAAGGGAGAGCCGCCTTTTTCGTGAAACAGAAATGTAAGGCACAAGTAACAAACATAAAGAACACAGTAAGTAAAGCATATAACAATGAAACAATGATTAACACAACAAAGGATATACTTCATTAATATCATATTTAGGATACATATATAGTCACGCCCTTATAGAACCGGGCTGAGCTTGCAATACACAGAAAAGAAAATACAACGAAAATATAAATGCAACATAAATAAACCACAACTACCCGAGTGCACCTAAGGTTGATAACCTCAAGACAAAAGGAGGTTCATCCTAACTATGAGTAAGTGCGTGCACCAATCCTCCCCTATGACGTCTACTACTAGAACCTGGGATATGGCGGAGTATAACCGATCCATCGACGATGTGGCGGGGGAGTAAATGCAGTGTGATGGCAGAACATGAGCTCCTCAGCTGGGGCGCATCTCGGCTCGCCTAGCTAACCTCGACTGCATAAGGGTCTCCTCGCTCCCTCCTCTCACGAACTGAGGAGTGGGGGTGGAGCTCTCGTTGTACATGTGCGTCGGTGGGTCCTCAGAAGGGTCGTCCTCCGGACCGGGAGACCGGGGCACGTAGTCCTGGAAGTCATGGGGCATTGATCCTCTAGTATAGGTCCAAAGAATCCTCTCATCATGGGTCCGGGTGCTCAAAAACCATCGCGTCGTCGTAGGGGGACATCAGGGAAAAGCGATAACTCTGTATAGGGTGAGCGAAGGGACGTCCAACAAACATGAAAACTCGAACCGTGCACTGTCCCTCAAAATGATAAGATCCGTGGTCCGGATCAAAGTGCGCTTCCCACGTCGGGGTGTCGATAAAGACCACCAACGTCGCCATCGTGCTCTGAAGGTGTGACGGAAGAAAGAGAAAGAAGAGAAAGGAGTGAGAATCTTACTAAAGAGTGTCAGCAGGAACCCCCTATCTAGGGTTACATCGTTAACATCCTCTGGAACCTTGGGTTTCTTTATAAAAGGTGTGCATGCATATAAGATCCATTATTAGGGTTTAAGAAACTAGATTATCCAAGGTTCATTCCTTTTAGTATGTGTAACACCCTAATTCTTAACCCAACTTTCTAGAACACATTAGGTTAATCATTAGGTTATTACTTCTCAGTCTCATCATTTTATTAAAATACTTAGCAGAAATTATGGGTAAATTTTTTTTTGAAAATATAAATCAAAGTGAGAGCCACGTTCTAGTCTAAACGAGAGACATAAACATCAATCATACGGGAACACAAGAACTAAAGCAAGTATTGATAAAACAACAATCATCACGATAAAGAAACATTTCATTAATAATAATATAGTTGAAATATATAAGTAGTCACGCCCTTATAGAAACGGGATGAGTTTGTAGTACGTAAGAAAGGAAATACAACAGGAACAAGAAAGAAGTAAAGTACATGGTGCGACGGCGAAATAAAAACCAACTACACTACCCTCCTACCAAGCTATGTTCACTAAGCTAAAACCCTTTCCCAAAAGATACCGCCGAAGGGGAGATCTTCATGACTACTCGGGCGTGACTAGCTCTCCGATGAGGTCTAGTGATGACAAGGGTCCTCGGGTGATGGAGGTAAGTAACTAGAGAATCGCTCGATCTCCTCCTGGGTAGGCCAATGGAATGGAACACGAACGCGAGTCGGTTGTACATGAGCTCCTCGGCGAGGGCACATCTCGGCTCTCCGCGCTAGGGCGGCTGTATCACGGTATCCTCACTGCCCTCCCGCTTAAACGGGGGAAAGGGGGCAGAACTCTCCGAATAGATGTGCATTGGCGAGTCCTCAGATGGATTGGTCTTCGACCTCCTCGAGCGAGGCACATACTCCAGGTAGTCACGAACGGCTAAGGCGGACGATCAGACGCAGCATGGCTGTTAAATCACGGTAGTGCGCTCGAAGATCAAGTCGTCGCCACCAAAAGGAGCGGTAGGAGTGAACAGGTAGCTGGACACTGGATAAGCAAAAGGTCAACCCATATACACAAAAACATGAACAGCACAGCGACCCTCAAAGTGGTAGGAACGATGCTCCGGGTCGTAGTGCACCTCCCAGATGGGCGTATCAATGAAGACCACAAATGTCGCCATCGATCTCTGAAGATGTAACAGAAGAAAGAGGAAGGAGAGAAAGGAGTGAGAATTCTTACTAAAGAATCTCAGTAGGAGTCTCCTATCCTAAGGTTACATCGTTTACATTCTCAGGAACCTTGGGTTAATTATAAAAGGTGTGCATACATAAAGGTTCATTAATTAGGGTTTATAAAACCAATTATCCAAGGTTCATTCCTTTTAGCATGCGTCTTGATGTCATGAGTGCAACATATTAAAACATGAATGGTTGGTAATGCCTTAATCAAATAACTCAATGAATCACAACTTCAAGAAGGCACACAAGTGGCATAAAGGGCATATAACTTTCAAGTGGATCATTCCTCAACTTCGTGACATTAGTCATGGTACTTTAGCATAATAAGGCCACCCTAAAATAACTAGGTTATGAGCTCATACCTCAGCTAGTCATCACTAGCTCTTGCTTATTATCTGAATAAGCGAAACATAATAAAATAATCCCGACTACGCAAGTATGGGTAGGGGGCTAGGGATCACCTCTCTTAGGATATACCCTCTTTGAAACACTTTGCGGGCATCAAGCCACAGCAATTTGTCCGCTTTCGTAGGCTGCATCTACTCATACCCTCACAGATTTGTGTCCCGTGGGGGTGCTCAGCTGAACCGGCGTCACCCAGGAAAGCGCGTCTCAGTGCTTTGTCACATAAAAATCTCCTGGGGGTGCTCAGCCGAACCGGTGTCACCCAGGGTTTTCAACTCATGTGGTACTTTAAAACATTTCTTCAACCCTTTTTAGGTTTGATGGAAATTTGGCAGCACAATGGCTGTTAAACCGAATTTCCTTCAAACTGAAACTTATGCCACAAGCTATTCACACAACATATCCCTCATTTAAATCTCATGCTATGATAAACTTCATATCTTAAACAATCATTTCCTCATGCATCATAAACATCTCAACATGTTATTACATCATATAAACATCATAGCATTAACAATTTCTTAATGTCTTATGCATTGACTCTTAAGGTCTTTAACTCACAATCTAAGTTATAAATCATCACAACTTAATCTCTCGGGTACCTATAGGCTCATATCTAAGTATTCCTCACTCCATACTATGATCATAAACTTCTCTAAACCTCGAGAATGCAGAATCTAAAATTCTAACTTTACGGGTACCTAGGAGTCACAACAATGACCCTTTCTAAGTCCGGTTTGCTCCTAAGGCATCAAGATCAAGTACTAAACCAATTATACGTCATTCCTACACATTTAAACTAATTTAAATCCATGATTATCATTTCTAAACCTTGCTGGACAGAATCCAGAAAAATCAATTACCAAGGGGTCTAGAACTCTCAAATTGATTCTTTTCTAGTTACTAACTTCTCTAATCTTTCACATATGAATTTTAACATCAATTATACTCAAACATACTCATATTATCATCATCAAAACAGCATAAACAGCACTTAATCACAGCAAGGCAGAACTGAAAATACATCTCCATACAAAGGCATAAAACTTGGTTTCTAAAGCACATAAAATACTAGTTTCTCTTGGGACCTTTTCAAGACTTTCAAAACTCATTTATAAACATTTTTATCATCTAAAATCCTCAAAATATTTGTAAGGGCAGTGGCTAAATTAAATTTATCTCAAGAGGTCCTAAATTCATAAAACCTTGTTTTAGACATTGCTTGAACTCATATAAGCTTAGAAAAATTATGAAACATAGATTTTAATACTTGTAACAAATATAACTCCTTAGGGCCAAAATTAAGGAGCCAAATAACATATAGTTTTCAAGCCTTTGCTTGAGACAACAATGGGCAAATCTTTGAGCTCTAGGTTCTCTTAAGTGATGACATAAAAATAAACATGCTCATGCACTTGCTTTAGCTTTCATTAGAAAATAAAGTGAAGACATAAGATAAACATGGGATGCAACTTATTATTATCTTTGACATTTAAGTGAGGACTTGAAATATAAACATAATAATGCAAAGCTTGAAACATAAACATGATAATGCAAGCTCAATTATTATCTTGATACTTAGTGATAGCAAGGAAAGTAAATATGATGTGCAAGGCATAAATATAAACATGGATGCAATATTCATTTTAATCTCATCTAGAGCTCTTACAAGATTTTAGAGATACAACCCAACACTTATCTCATCACAAAGAGAGCTTTAGAGTTCTTAAATCAAGTTCTCAAAGGAACTATAAGGTTCTTGAACATTATCATCAAGTTCAAAGAAACAAACTTTCAAAAGAACATGAAATCTCAAAGAATAGGAGGCCAAAACCGAAACCTTCAAAAAGGAGAAAAGGATGAAACTAAGTCAAATTCTTTATTAAGTACCCAAAACCCCTATCTAGAGAAAATCTCTAGAATGTAATGCCCCGATTTTTCTGTTAGAGTGAAAATGACCAAAATGCCCCTGAGGTCATTTTCAGCCCGGAATTCGAGGAAAGCCAGTTCGGCAGTACTCGAAGGGCAAACTCAATGTTGGAAGTGGATTAGATAACTTGTGTACCTTCCCGGGATCGAAAATCTCGTTTTTCGAGTTTTCGGGTCAAAATGACCAAAACGCCCCTGCGGTGTTTTACCCGTTTGCAAGTGCCGGATGGACCCGAAACTTCTCCAGATGGTTTTAAAAGGCATTTTTATGTATTCTATGACCTCAGTTTTAATTTTAGAAGTCCCGGGCAAAATTAGTGCAAAATTACGGTTTTGCCCCTAGTTTCGTATTTTTATGCTTAATCGCGTGATTAAGAAAACCTAAGCAATATTAAGCTCTAATCGAAGGTTTGAGTCAAAATAATTTATTAAAGTTGATTAGAACCAAAAAGTACTTAATTACAACCTAAAATTATATTTTAATTTCAAGACACCTAGTCATAGAATCTTAAATAGTGTTTTCTCTTTCCAATTCCTTAAATCATGGAATTGTGTTACATATTGTTTATTCAAAAATGAGTTTAAAATTCTCTAATGATGTATGAGCACTCCTAAACTTGTCATAAACTCCTTAAATCACATTCTTAGTTACCTAAACTTAAGCTTAATCATTCCTAACCTTGTACCTAAGCTAATACACATCTAAACCTACCATTAACACACAATTAAATGGTCAAACTCACCTCCTCCTTTCTTTGAACTGCACTGTGCCATGAACCTTCTCCCTCCATATGCATCACATGTTCAATTTTTCAACACTCCAAGGCCATACCTCAAGTCACATACACTATACCTTGTCATAACTTTCAATCAAGCTTGAATTTCCACATGAATAAATAATTAAAACAACCTATTTTCCCCATTTATTTGTGGCTGGAAAAGTTCCAGCCATGTCAAGGTCCTAGAAGCCTAATTTCATAAAAATTTGATAGGAAATTAACTCACATCAAATCATACTTTGTAGCATAGCTTCCATGCTTCAAACCATGCTTCTATGACACAACCAAAGAGATATTTTTCTCTTCCTTTGCCCTTCAAAGCTACGGCCAGCACCCTCCCATTGTGAGCTCCATGGTTTTTTTTTCTATAAATAGGATGCTTGTGATAGCCTTGTTGCACTTTGAAGCATTTGCTAAGTTTAGAGTTTTAGAGTTGTCTTGCTAGTCTTTCTTTTTCTCTCAAAATTTCAAGAGTGTTCTTCCTTTCTTTTCATCTTTATCTTCTTCATCTCTCCATCTCATCACCATCTCTTAACCATCAAACACCACCCCAAAGCCTTGAACCATCATCAACCTCTCAAACACCACATCTCAAACACAACTTCACCCAACACACATTTCCTTTCTTTTCCTTCCTCAAGGCCGAATCATCATCACCATCCTAGGAGGTGTTGCTCATCTCATTTCCATCTTCAAGTCCAAGCTTTTACCTTCATCACTAGGTAGGGATTTGTTTTCAAACTTTGTTTTGCTCAAGAAAGTGTTTTTCTCTAGTTTCCTTTTGGATTCTTTTTGAACTTTCCTTTGTTTTTCCTTTCTTTTCCATTTCGGCCATGAGGCCTTGATTTTGAGCATGATAGCTTGATGATGAGAGTTTCTAGATGATGACATTGTGTTCATCTCAAAGGAACCTCTAAAGCTTGAGTTTTCCTTTTCTTGTAACTCCATCTATATGATATCTAACTCACATGGTTTTTCAACTTAAGAAAATTAATCTAAGGATTTCTAAAAGCCCAAGCCTACCCTTGTCAACCTTAAAGTTGGCCGGCACGTTCTAGAGATTTGTCTCTAGATAGGGGTTGTGTGTATTTAATAAAGAACTTGATGTAGTTTCACTTTCTTTCTCTTTTATATGATTTTCGATTTTTGTGTTGTGATCTTTGAGATATTGTATTGGGTTGTTATCTTGTTAAAGTCTTGAATGAGCTCTAGTTAAACATAAAATGAAACTTGCATCATGTTTACTTTATGCTTTGCATATCATGTTTATTTCCTTGCTATCACTAAATCCCAAGATAATGAATGAACTTGCATTATCATGTTTATGTTTCAAGCTATGCATTATCATGTTTATATTTCAAGTTCTCACTTAATACCAAGATAATAATAGGTTGCACTCATGTTTACTTTGTGCTATCACTTTACTTTCTAATGGAACCTAAAATGAGTGCATGAGCATATTTATTTTTATGTCATCACCTAAATGAATCTAGAGCTCAAAGATTTGCCCATTGTTGTCTCAACAAAGGTCTAACAATATGTGTTTTTCTTGGGTTCATATTTCGGCCCTAAGAGGTCTTGAGGTTTCCAAGTATTGAGACTATGCCTTATAATTTTTCCAAGCTTAGGTGAGTTTAAGGAATGCATAGAACTAAGTTTTGAGAATTTAGAACCTCTTGAGACAAAGATGAATTGGTCACTGCCCTCTTAAATATTCTTATGATTTTAGAGGTTAAAATTGTTTATAAATGAGCCTTGAGAGTTTAAAAAGAGTTCCAAGAGAAACTAGTATTTTATGTGCTTTAGAAATTATGTTTTATGCCTTTTATGGAGAAGTATATTTTCGGTTCTTCCTTGCTCCTCGCTGCCACTGTATGTGCTGTTTTGATGATGATAATGTGCCTATGTTTGAGTAAAAATAATGTCAAGACTCATATGTGAAAGATAGGATAAGTTAGGAACTAGAAAAGAATTAATTTGAGAATTCTAGATCCTTTAATTATGTAATTTTCTGGGTTCTGTCCAGCAAGGTTTAGATTTAATAATCATGGTTTTAAATTAGTTTAAATATGTAGGAATGACTCATAATTGGTTTAGGACTTAATCTTGAAGCCTTAGGAGCAAATTAAACTTAGAAAGGGTCATTATTGTGACTTCTAGGTACCCGTAAAGTTAGGACTTCAAATTCTGCATCATTGAGGTTTAGAGATGTTCTTGACCATAATGTGAGGTGAGAAATACTTAGTTATAACCTCATAGGTTCCCAAGAGACTAGGTTTTGATGAACGATAACTTAGAATGTGAGTTAAAGACTTTAAGGGTCTAAACCGTAATCTCTAGAACCCCGTAATCACACAAATATAAGCTGTCCAAATCTGCATAGTGCCGTTTGGATAAGTCCTTGAGCATAAAAATTAGTAACACTTATTAGTTGTGAACCTATAGGTGTGTAAAAGGTTAAGAATAATACTAGAATGATTAGTTTACAAGTTTAAGACTCAAAGGAACCAAAGCATAACATACTATAGGTTTATAACATAATAAGCTTGGGAGTTTGTATGAATGATTGTCTAAGGTGTGATTATGTGATAATGTATATACTATGGTTTTATGTATACACTATGAGGAAGTTTCATGTGATGATGTATATGCTATGAAAAAGATTTATGAATAATGATGTATCTATGAATTAACACTTTATGAGAACTTAAATGTGACACAACACTGAGACGCCTTCTTGGGTGACACCGGTTCAGCCGAGCACCCCCAAGAAAACAAATCCATGAGGGTATTGACATAGAGCTTGCCAAAGCGGATAATACTACGATGCACTAGTTGCTAGTAGAGCGTTTCAAAGAGGAAATGACCCTAAGAGAGGTGATCCTTAATTACCCCCTAGCCCGCACTATTAAGTCGGGATTATGTATATGTTACGCTTATCATAGGATAAGTAAGAACTAGTGACGACTAGTTAAGGTATGAGCTCATAACCTAGAGATGTTTTAGGGCGGCCCATGAGATGAAAGTTAAAGTTAACAATGTCACATATACTATACTTATGCCAATGTTATAATATTTCTTAGTTATTCTATTGTTTGGTTTACCTTTATGATGCACTCATATCATTAGATTATTTTATGCTTAGCTATAAGACGCATTGTAAAATATGATGGACCTTGGATAAGTAACACTTTGGAAAAATAACTTAAAAAGAATTTATATGCATGCGCACCTTTTAGAAATAAACCCAAGGTTCCTGAGGATATGATGATGACACCTAGGTAGGGATAACCCTACTGAGAATTCTTTTAGAAAGATTCTCATTCCCTCTCTCTTTTCTTCCATCATATCTTCAGATGGCGACATTCATACTCTTTATCGACACCCCGGTATGGGAGCTGCACCATGACCCGGCACTCGGGTCATACCATTTTGAGGGTCGCTGCACTGTCAGAGCATTCATGTTCATGGGACGACCCTTCGCATACCCAGTCCTGAGTTACCGTTTTACCCCGACTGCTCCTTACCATCATAATGGGATTTTTGAGCGAGCGAGACCATGCGATGAGCAGATCCTCCGCATGGAGCCCGAGACATCAGCAGTACGCGACTACCCCGAGTATGTACCGCGCCCCCAGTACTCGGAGATGGACCCATCCGAGGACCCGCCATCCCACATGTACAGTTGGAGCTCCAGTCCCGCTCCCCCACCGATGAGGGCTGGGAGTGAGGAGACGGTGGTCCAGCCGAGGTTGGCTCGTCGGCCATCTATGCGCCCTCGCCGCGGTGGACATGCCCTGATGATGCGCTCAACCACTCCCGCCGAGATTCGTCAGTGGATCGACTCGACCCCACAGTATTCGGACCAGCAGGAGTAGACATAGGTGGGGTAGTAGTTAGTGCACACACGCCACATAGTTGAGGACAAACCTTCTTTTGTATATGAGGTTGTCTACTCTAGGTGCACATGGGTATGGGTGTTGTTTCTCTTGTATTTACTTTTTATGATTTCCATGTATTGCATTTCAGTTGTATTCCGCTTCCCGATGTATTGAATAGTCCTTTCCTTTTGGGTAGGCACAACATATATATATATATAACTATGTTTCAGTTGATGTCTCCATGATATGATGTGTTTCTTTATGCTTTGCTTATATGTTTCTCTATGCTTCCTCTTAAAGATTCGTGCATGGCTCTCACTTTGATTTTAAATTCCAAAAAGAAAAATTTTACCCATATTTTCGCTAAGTATTTTCTAAGTAAAAGATGAGACCAAGAGGTAATATTCTAAAGATTAACCTAAGTACATACTAGTAGTCTTGGGTTAAGATTTAGGGTGTTACATAGAACGTGCCGGCCAACTTTAAGGTTGACAAGGGTAGGCTTGGGCTTTTTGAAATCCTTAGATTAATTTTCTTAAGTTGAAAAATCATGTGAGCTAAGTATCATATAGATAAAGTTTAAGGAAAAGAAAAACTCAAGCTTTAGAGGTTTCTTTGAGATGAACACAAAGTCATTATCTAGAAACTCTCATCATCAAGCTATCATGCTCATAAATAAGGCCTTATGGCCGAAATGGAGAGGAAGGGAAATCAAAAGAAAGTTTCAAAAAGAAATCCAAGAGAAAGCTAGAGAAAAACTCATTTTCAAGAAAAACAAGTTTAGAAAAACACTCCTACCTAGAGTGAAGTTGAAAACTTGAACCTGAAAAGGAAAACAAGAAGAAGAACTCATCCAAGAGTGATGATGAGCTTCGGCCACTAAGAGAGAAAGAGAAAGGCGATGTGTTTTGAGTGAGGTTGTGTTTGAGGTTGAGAGTTTAAGAGGTTTGATGGTGGTTTAAGGTTGTGAGGTGGTGTTTAGAGGTTATGAGATGATTATGTGATGAGAGGATGAAGATGAAGAGAAAAGAAGAACTCTCTTGAAACTTGAGAGAAAAAGAAAGGAATTCAAGAAAGCTTAGAAAACTAAAAGTTTGCAAATGAGCTAAAGTGTTTGCAAGTTCTTCTAATGCACCTATTTATAGAAAAACAAAACAATTGAGGCTCACTCATGGAGGCCTTGGCCCTAGCAAAAAGGGAGGGAAAGGAAAAGAAAATATCTCTTACACAATGTCATTCAAGCATGGTTTGAAGTATGGAAGTTATGATACAAGACATGGCTTCAAGTAAGGTGATTTGAGTGAATTTCCTATCAATTTTGAATGAAATAATTCTTTTAGAAGCAAGGCATGGCTGGCTGTTTTTGGGCCACAAATAAATGAGGAAAATAGCTTAATTTCATTTAGTTATTCACTTGAAAAATCGAGCATGGTGGAAAGTATGACAAGGAATGGTGAGTATGACTTGAGGTATGACTTTGGAGTGTTAAAAATTTGAGCATGTGATGAATATGGGGGGGATGAAGCTTCAGCCAGACCAGGTACAGCAAGGGGGAGGGAGTGATGATCATGTTATTGGATGCTAATGATAGGTTTAAGTGTAGATTAGTTTAGGTGTAAGGTTAGGAATCATTAAGCATAAGTTTAGGTAACTAAGAATGAGGTTTAAGAGTTTTATGACAAGGTTAAGAAGTGCTCATACACATTTAGAGATTTTAAAATTCATTTTATGAGTAAACAAGGTAGACAAATTTCAATGATTTAAGGAATTGGAAAGAGAAAACACTACTCAAGATTCCATGACTAGAAACCTTGAATTTAAAATAAGATTTCAAGTTGTAATTAAGCATTCTTAGGTTCTAATCAACTTTAATAAATTATTTTGACTCAAGATTAATTATAGAAATTAATTAACGTTTGATTAGAGCCTAATATTGCTTAGGTTTGCTTAATCACGCGATTAAGCTCAAAAACACAAAACTAGGGGCAAAATCGTAATTTTGCACTAATTTCGCCGGGGACCTCTGGAACCAAAACTAAAGTCACAGAATACATAAAAACGCCTTTTAAAACCATCTGGAGAAGTTTCAGGTTCATCCGGCACAGAATACACCACAGGGGCATTTTGGTCATTTTGACCTGAAAACTCGAAAAATGAGATTTTCGATCCTGGAAAAGTACACAAGCCAACTAATCCCCTTCCAACATTGAGTTTGCCCTTCGAGTACTACCAGACCAGCTTTCCTCAAATTTCGGGCCGAAAACGACTTCAGAGGCATTTTGGTCATTTTCACTCTAACAGAAAATCGGGGCGTTACAGTATGCATCTTAATGTCATGAATGCAACATATCAGAACATGAATTCATGACAATGCTCCAAGCAAATAACTCAACAAATCTCAACATCAAGAAGCATACAAGTGGCATAAAAGGCATAAATCTTTCAAGTGGATCTTTCTTCAATTTGTGACATTAATCATGGTACTTTTAGCATAATAAGGCCACCCTAAAAACGTCTAGGCTATGAGCTCATACCTCAGCTAGTCGTCACTAGCTCTTGCTTATTATCTGAATAAGCGAAACATAATAAAAATAATCCCCACTACTCGAGTACGGTTTAGGGGGCTAGGGATCACCTCTCTTAGGATATACCCTCTTTGAAATGTTTTGCGGGCATCAAGCCACAACAATTTGTCCGCTTTGGTAGGCTACATCTACTCATACCCTCACGGATTTGTCTCCCTTGGGGGTGCTCGGCTGAACCGGTGTCACCCAGGAAAGCGCGTCTCAGTGCTTTGTCACATAAAAATCTCCTGAGGGTGCTCGGTGTAACACCCTAATAGAACCCCACTGTGCTTAAGTTCACATTTGGATTCTATTAGTTGTCACTTATGCCTTGTATTAATTTTCTTTTGAAATTAACTTAGAAAAATAATGGAAGTTTTTTTTTCTTTAAATAAATTAATTTTTTTTGAAAACTTAAGCCTGTAACGAGAAGTGAAATACATAGCGCTTTTATAGATAATAATCAAGTTACATTGCGCACTTAATTAAATAAGCGGAATAAAAGACTAAGTGTAGAACAATTATCACATAAACTGGAATATAATCACTTAATACATAAGTCACAACAGGGCATATATCATACTGATAAGTTATTACAAATAACAATATAAGTTCTATTATTACTAATTGTTTCTCACAAACTATAATGTAACTAAAGCTCGGAATGCTCCTACTTGAACGGTTTGAAATCTTCACGTGCTACCTCCTTCCTCAGCTACAGCCTCGTTGCTTTAGGTGGACACGTCTGTCTCTCGTAACGACAACAGAAAATAAACATAGGAGTGAGAAATACATGATTTCTCAGTAGGAGTTCCTACTTGTACTAAAAGTGTCATCGTTGTCGTCCCAGTCACTTCGGGTTTATTATAAAAAGGTGAACAGGTAAGGATTCAATTATCAAACTTTCACAAACATGATTAGCCGAAGTGCAGTTACTTTTAAACTAATCTTGAACATTAGCGAAATATTCATTCAAGATTTCATCAAGCATACATATAAGCATATCATGTAAAACCACTAATAAGCAAAAATCATTTAGGAGCTGCATGCATTTCATGATTACTCATCCTCAACATTCACTTGTTTAGTGATCATCATCTTTCATTTATTTCATCAACATATTTCTTAATTACTCACGGGATGAATGCATCAATGCCTTAGACCACCCTAAAAGGGTAATGAGCTCATACCATGGCCGTCGCCATAACCTTTTTGGTTTTCATTCCGTTGCCGTGATCTCAACGGTTTAGGGGGTTAAGCCGTGAGTTTAGCTCAAGTCCACTTTTCCAGACTTTCATTGCTACTTTTTCAAACTTTACTTTTATTATTTCTTTTGGAAAATGAATGTATGCATATTATCATGTAATCACAATAAAACCTGGGCAATCAATCATTCATCCTCATCATTTCATAATTCATCACCATACATTCACATTACTATAAATCACTTCATAAAACATGGACAATATCATGTAAATCTCATAGTAAACACTTTCATAGATAATTCATATTAACTAACCAAAGTTATCAAGTTGAGTTCCTAGTGTTCGTAAGAGGTAATGGATGTCTTAGTATTATCTTTTTCTCTTAGTGTTCTTTGTACTCTTAGCATTCCATTAATACATTAATGCACTTCAAAATATTATTATAGGTTCCTTATATATTTTTATTATGACTTTCATATAACTCTTGAAGATTATTATTCTACTTAAATTCTTAAAATTCTCTCTTTACAAGACTTGATTCTTTTATTTATAGTTTTGACATCTTTTAGAAGAAAGTTTATAATTCTCTGTATACTTGTTATCTCAGCTTAGTAAAGGTAGTTCCAAATTCCTAACTCATCAAATTTTAGCATTTACATCTTTGGAATAGTGTAAATCAATTGTAAACCATGCATAGGAGGGTTCCCAGGAAAGAGAGGTGGGTCACAATGGACATGCTTAAATACCAAGTCTTTCCTTAGCCAGAACCTTACCAAACTGCACTTTCACAGTACACTATCCCGAAATGTATTTCTCATTCTGTATTTACGTGGTAAAAAGCTTTATACATAACATACATGGGTGTATTCCTATATGTGTTAGCTCTCCAACAAAGTTGAAATCAGTCCATTTGCATATTTCTAGAGTGAGTTACATCTATTTTACTACTACAAGGTCAGATTTAAAGTTTCAGTCTTAGGCTCTACTTTAAAAATTTATATCTTGAGCTAGAAAACTCCGTTTTAGGTGATTATTTTTGGAGAGTGTTCTATAATGAGTCTAGTTTATAGTAAAATTATTTTAATTTCGAGATACTTAATATTTTATGAACAGTAGCTTTCGAAGTACCTGCTACCAGAAACAACTAGAATTTCCAGCACCTACCATTTTCATGTCTTAAGTTACCTTTATTAAATCAGGTTTCACATACAATCTTTTCAAGTTATATTTGAGTTTGATAACATCATAAAGGTACTCATAACAAAATAGAACATGTCATATTTCTAAAAATATATTTTTCAAATAATCGTTTAAAACTTTTGACAATAACTCAAACTTGAGGCATTCTATCAAGGTTAGAAGCCAACAATGCTTGAACAATTAAAGATGAAGCTCCTACCTCTTGTGTAGGGTCTAAAAAGGGTCCTTCTCTTCTTCCTTAAGCTTCGAACAAGAGTCTTTGGAGTGGATGACCCTCCTTGAATCTTGGCTCTAGAACTTGAATGCTTAAGAAAATATTTCTCACTAGAGTTAAAGATTGTAACTCTTGTGAGGGCTAGTGAAAGTTTGGACTTAGGATTGAAGTGGTTGGATGAAGTTTAGAGGATCAAGAGAAGTTTTTGAAGAACAAAAGAAGAATGATAGAATAAGAAAGAAAGAACACTTAGGGAGTTTCTGAATTGAAGAGAGTTTGAGGAGTATTTATAGTGGAGAGATTAGAGAAAAAAACAGAAGATGGAAAGCACTTGGAGCATGATTTATGGAAACATGTTGGCTGAATTTTGGGATGAAAATGCTCCTTGTTTTGTGCAAACATGTTTCCATGTTTTGTGCAAACACGTTTCCATGTTTTGTGCAAACACGTTTCCATGTTTTGTGCAAAGATGTTAGTGGATATTTTCTAACCTTTAGTGCATGTATGTGATTCAGAAATGTGTATGATGTATGTGGTTAAATTATTGTGTTATCATCTTAATCCAATGGCTTAGATTCATTCTTGTCTAAAGACAAGTCTAGGGATTTGTGTAAATGGCGTTGTAGTAATTTCTTTAACTAAGACAAGGATATTTTTGTAATTAGACAATGATAGTGGTATTCTTGTAATTCCATTCATAGAGTAAGGGTATCTTTGTTATTTAATAAGGCAAGGGTAGTTTGGTAATTTCCTTTACATAGCAAGGGCATTTTCGTAATTTCCACTAAGTGATGGCATTTTCGTAATTCTTTGCATTTTTCTCTAGACATACTTAAGTAGACTATTTGTTGTGTTTCATAACATTTGTCCCGATTCTCTTGGTTTTGCTATCGCTAATTAATATTTATCTTAGTTATAAATTTGGGGATGTTACACTCGGTCGAACCGGTGTCACGCAGGGTTTTAAATATCATATCATACTTCAAAAACATTCTTAAGTCCTTTAGGTTTGACAGAGGTTCGGTAGCATAATGGTTGTAAACCGAGTTTCCTTTAAACCGACTTTATGCCACAAGCTTACATCACATACATATTTCTCATTCAACTTTCATGCTCATGATAAAATTAATAACTCAATAAATCATTTCACCATAGCTCATGTATAATCCAAGCATATACATCCAAACATCATACTTGCATAAAACAACTCATAGCATAGAAGATCTCTTAATGTTTTATGCTTTGACCCTTGAGGTCTTTTAACTTGGAATCTAAGTTGTATATCACAACCTAAGCTCTCGGGTACCTATAGGCTCATGTCTAAGTATTCCTTACTCAATTCTATGATCATAACGAATTCTAAACCCCAAGAGTGCAGAATCTATATTTCATGTTTTACGGGTATCTAGAAGTCACAACAATGACCCTTTCTAAGTTCGGTTGCTCCTAAGGCATCAAGATCAAGTCCTAAACTAATTATGAGTAGTTCCTACACATTTAAACTAACTATACACCATGATTTTCAATTCTAAACCTTGCTGGATAGAATCCAGAAAATTACATCTTTAAGGGATCTAAAAAGTCTAAAATTAACTCTTTTCTAGTTACTAACTTGTCTTATCTTTCACATATGAATTTTTTGCATCAAATGTACATGAACATACTCATATTATCATCACCAAAACAGCATAAAACAGTGAGCATAACAAGCAAGGTAGAACCGAAATTATCTTCATCAAACAAAGCATAAAACTTGATTTTCAAGACACATAAATTGCTAGTTTCTCTTGGAACCTTTTTAAAACTTTCAAAACTCATTAGTAAACATTTTTATCTTGCTAAAATCATCAAAATACTTCCAAGGGAAGTATCTATTTCAAATGAGACTGAAAAAGATTTAAAATCATAAAACTTTGCTTAAAAAACATTTCTTAGGTTTATCTAATCTTAGAAAAGTTAGGAAACATAAGTTTTAGTATTTGTAATCCTATAAACCTCATAAGGTCGAATTTAAAGGAGCTAAGAAACATATGTTTTCAAGTGTTTGTTTGAGATAATAATGGGTAGGTTTATGAGCTCTAAATCTCTTAAATTATGACATAAAAATAAATATGCAATGTACTTTGTTTTAGTCTTTATTTAGAGGTGAAAACATAAAATAAATATGCTATGCAAACTCATTATTATCTTAGAGATTTAGTGAGAGCATAAACATAAATATGAAGATGCAAGTCCATTATTTAATCTTTAGCATTTAGTGATAACATAAAAGTAAACATGGATGCAAGTCTTTTTATCTTAACTTAGAGTGTAACACCCTAATTTTTAACCCAATATTCTAGAACATATTAGGCTAATCATTAGGTTATTACTTCTTAGTCTCATTATTTTATTAAAATACTTAGCGAAAATTACAGGTAAATTTTTCTTTTTGAAAACATAAAGCAAAGTGAGAGTCACGAACTTAACTAGTCGAACGACAGAAACATAAAGCACGCATAACAATTATCAGAAGTCATAAAGTAGAGCATATAACCAAAGAACAATCATGATAATAAAAGAAACATTCCATTAATAACATAATTAAGGTACATAAGTAGTCATACCCTCATAGGGATGAGCAGAGCTTATAATACAGCGGAAATAAAATACAAGGAAATGTAAAGTACATGGTTCAACGTGAAGATAGAAAAACCCAAAACGCTACCTTCCTACTAGACTACGAGTACAAACTACAAACCCCTCCCAAAAGGTACTACCGAAGGGAAGATCCTCATAAGAGCTCGAGTACTCGCAAAGCTCTCCATCAGAAACTAGTGACGACGGGGATCCTCGGGTGATGGAGGTAGATAACAGGGGAAACGCTCTATCTCCTCCCGCGTGGGCCAGTGGAGTGTGAAGGGAACTCGCGGCGGCTGAACATGAGCTCCTCGACGTGGGCGCATCTCGGCTCTCCTCGCCAAACGTAGCTGCCTAACGGTCTCCTCACTCCCCTCTCGCCGGAACTGGGGAAAGGGAACGGAGCCCTCCGAAGGGATATGCGTCGGTAAATCCTTGGATGGATCAGTCTCAGAAATCCTCGAGCGAGGCACGTACTCCGGGTAGTCACGGACAGCTGAGGCAGAGGTACAGGCACGGCGTAGCTGCTCGTCACGCGGGCGAGTGTGCTCGAAGATCATGTCATCACCACCAAAAGGTGCAGTAGGAGTGAACTGGCAGCTCGAAACCGGGTAAGCGAAAGGTCATCCCATGTACACAAAAAGGCGGACGGCACATCGACCCTCGAAATGATACGAACGGTGGTCTGGGTCGTAGTGCACCTCCCAAACAGGCGTGTCAATGAAAAGCACGAACGTCACCATTGGTCTCTGAAGGTGTGACGGAAGGAAGAAGAGAGAGGAGTGAGAATTCTTGCTAAAGAATCTCAGTAGGAGTCTCCTATCCTAGGGTTACATCGTACACATCCTCAGGAACCTTGGGTTTAATTATAAAATAGTGATCATGCATATAAGGTTCATCTTAGGGTTTCTGAAACTAGTTATCCAAGGTCTATTCCTTTTAGCATGAGTCTTGATATTATAAATGCAACAAGTTATATCATGGATGCATGTCAATACTTGAGCATATAAGACAACACATCAAGCACATAAACATAAATCATGTAGCATGAGGGCATATAACTTTCAAGTGAATCATTCCTCAACTTCGTGACATCAATCATGGTACTTTAGCATATTAGCCACCCTAAAAATAACTAGGTTATGAGCTCATACCTCAGCTAGTCGTCACTAGCTCTTGCTTATTATCTTGAATAAGCGAAACATAAATAATAATCCCGACTCGCAAGTACAGTAGGAGGCAGGGATCATCTCTCTCTGGGATTACCCTCTTTGAAACGCTTTGCGGGCATTTCGCCACAGCAATCTGTCCACTTTGGTAGGCTGCATCTACTCATACCCTCACGGATTTGTCTCCCCTAGGGGTGCTCGGCCGAACCGGTGTCACCCAAAGTAGCTGCCTCAGTGCTTTGTCACATAAAAATCTCCTGGGGGTGCTCGGCCGAACCGGTGTCACCCAGGGTTTTCAACTCATATGGTACTCATAAAACATTTCTTTCAACCCTTTAAGGTTTGATGGAAATTCGGCAGCATAACAGCTGTTAAACCGAATTTCCTTCAAACTGCCACAAGCTGATCCACACATCATGTTCTCATGAAATCTCATGCTATGATAAACTTTAACATTTCCTCAATCATTTTCTCATGCATCAAGCACATCTCATCATATCATTGCATTATACAACATATCATAGCATTAACAACTTCTTAGTATCTTATGCATTGACTCTTAAGGTCCTCAACTCACATTCTAAGTTATAAATCATCAAACCTAAGCTCTCGGGAACTTATAAGGTCTTAACTAAGTATTTCTCACCTCACACTATGGTCAAGAACATCTATAAACCTCAAGGATGCAGAATTCATAATCCTAACTTTACGGGTACCTAGGAATCACAACAATGACCCTTTCTAAGTCCTGTTTGCTCCTAAGACATCAAGATCAACTCCTAAACCATTTATGAGTCATTCCTACACATTTAAACTAATTTAAATCCATGATTAGCATTACTAAACCTTTCTGGACAGAATCCAGAAAATTCAAACATTAAAGGATCTAGAACTCTCAAATTAATTCTTTTCTAGTTTCGAACTTCTCTTATCTTTCACATATGAGCCTTAACATTAATTATACTTAAACATAAGCATATTATCATCATTAACATAGCTCATACAGTGGCTAAACATGGCAAGGCAGAACCGAAACAAACATCTCCATTTAAAGGCATCAAACACAATTTCTAAAGCACATAAAATACTAGTTTCTCTTGGAACCTATTTAAAATTTCCAAAACTCATTTATAAACATTTTTAACATCTAAAATCATAAAAATATTTAAGAGGGCAGTGACTAAATCAACTTTGTCTCAAGAGGTCCTAAATTCATAAAACTTAGTTCTACATATTCCTTGTACCCATAAAAGCTTAGAAAAATTTATAAAACATTGTTTTCAATACTTAGAAGCATCAAAACCCCTTAGGGCCGCAATATGAACCAAAGGAAATAAATATTTTTAAGCCTTTGTTTGAGACAACCATGGGCAAGTCTTTGAGCTCTAGGTTCATTTAAGTGATGACATAAAAGTAAACATGCTCATGCACTCATTTTAGGTTCCATTAGAAAGTAAAGTGATAGCATAAAATAAATATGAGGTGCAACATATTATTATCTTTGATATTTAGTGAGAACTTGAAATATAAACATGATAATGCATAGCTTGAAATATAAACATGATAATGCAAGTTCATTCATTATCTTGGTATTTAGTGATAGCAAGGAAGTAAACATGATACGCAAAGCATGAAATAAACATGATGCAAGGTTCATTTTATGTTTAGCTAGAGCTCATTCAAGACTTTAACAAAGTAACAACCTAACATATATCTCATTACAAAGAGGGCTCTAGAGTTCTTGAACCAAGTTCTCAAAGGAACCATGAGGTTCTTGAACATCATCACCAAGCTCAAGATAAACAAACTTCCAAAACAAAACAAGATCTCAAGGATCAAAGTACCAGAATCGAAAACCTTACAAAGGAAAAGAAAATGAAACTAAGTCAAGTTCTTTATTAAATACCAAAACCCCTATCTAGAGAAAGATCTCTAGAACGTGCCGGCCAACTTTAAGGTTGACAAGGGTAGGCTTGTGCTTTTAGAAATCCTTAGATTAATTTTCTTAAGTTGAGAAACCATGTGAACTAGATATCATATAGATGAAGTTATAAGAAAAGGAAAACTCAAGCTTTAGAGGTTTCTTTGAGATGAAAACAAGGTCATCATCTAGGAACTCTCATCATCAAACTATCATGCTCATAATCATGGCCTCATGGTCGAAATGAAAGGAAAACAAAGAACCAAGGAAAAGTTTCAAAAGAAATCCAAGAGAAAGCTAGAAAAACTCATTTTTCAATAAAAAAAGTTTAGAAAAACACTCCTACCTAGAGTGAAGACACAAAGCTTGAACTTTAAAAAAGAAAACAAGATGATGAGCTCCTCCTTGAGGTGGATATGGCTTCGGCCTTGTGAGGAACAATAGAGAGTAAAATGTGTTTAAGTGAGGTTGTGTTTGAGGTGAGGTGTTTGAGAGGTTAGGAGATGATTCAAGGCCTTGGGGTGGTGTTTGATGGTTAAGAGATGAAGAGATGAAGAAGATGAAGATGAAAAGAAAGGAAGAACTCTCTTGAAACTTGAGAGAAAAAGAAAGAACTCAAGAAAGCTTAGGAAAACTTGAAACTTACCAAATGAACTAAAGTGTTTGCATGTGTTTCTAGGCAAGGTATTTATAGAGAATGAAAGCAAATGAAGGCTCAAAAGGGGGAGGTGCTGGCTGTAGCTATTGGAGGGAAAGGAAGAGAAAATATCTCTTACACAAGGTCATTCAAGCATGGTTTGAAGTATGGAAGCTATGATGCAAAGTATGGCTTGATGTGAGTGAATTTCCTATAAATTTTTGATGAAATTAGGCTTCTAGAAACTTGACATGGCTGGATCTTTTCAGCCACAAATAAATGGGAAAAATGGATTGTTTTAATTATTTATTCATGTGGAAATTCAAGCTTGATTGAAAGTTATGACAAGGTATTGTATATGTGACTTGAGGTATGGCCTTGGAGTGTTGAAAAATTGAACATGTGATGCATATGGGAGGAGGGAATGCACGGCCAGGTCTGGTACAGCAAGGGGGAGGTGAGGTTTGATCATCTAATTGGGTGTTAATGGTAGGTTTAAATGTGTATTACCTTAGGTACAAGGTTAGGAACAATTAAGCTTAAGTTTAGGTAACTAAGCATGTGTATTAGGAATTTTATGACAAGGTTAGGGGTGCTCATACATCATTAGAGAATTTAAAACTCATTTGTGAATAAACAATGTGTAACACAATTCCATGATTTAAGGAATTGGAAAGAGAAAACACTATTCAAGATTTCATGACTAAGAGTCTTGAAATTAAAATATGATTTTAAGTTGTAATTAAGCACTTTTAGGTTCTAATCAACTTTAATAAATTATTTTGACTCAATATTAATTAAGGAAATTAATTAACCTTCGATTAGAGCCTAATATTGCTTAGGTTTGCTTAATCACGCGATTAAGCGTAAAAACACGAAATTAGGGGCAAAACCGTAATTTTACACTAATTTCGCCCAGGACCTCCGGGACCAAAACTAAATCCATAGTCTACATAAAAACGCCTTTTAAAACCATCTAGAGAAGTTTCAGGTTCATCTGGCACTTGCAAATGGGTAAAACAGCAGGGCGTTTTGGTCATTTTGACCCGAAAACTCAAAAAACGAGATTTTCGATCCCGGGAAGGTACACAAGTCATCCAATCCCCTTCCAACATTGAGTTTGCCCTTCAAGTACTGCTAGACCGGCTTTCCTCGAATTCCGGGCCGAAAATGACTTCAAGGGCATTTCGGTCATTTTCACTCTAACAGAAAATCGGGACGTTACATAGAGCTCATGTGAGACTTTTGAAGAGAACTAAAAATCTCAACCTAACACTTATCTCATCAATAAAGTAAGCTTTAGAGTTCTTGAACCAAGTTCTCAAAGGAACTACATGGTTCTTGAACATCATCATCAAGCTCAAAAAGAAGTGAACATAAGGATACTTTAAAAACTTACACAAAATCTTTGAGGTGAAGACTATGGAGGCTGAAACTATGTAGGAAAAGAAAAAGGAAGGAAAACCAAAACTTTGCTAGATCAAGAACAAAACTCAAGCTTTAGAGGTTCCTTCGAGATGAACACCAAGTCATCATCCAGGATCACTCATCATCAAGCTATCATGCTCAAAACAAGGCCTTGAGGCCGAAATGAAAAGAAAAGGAAAGACAAAGAAAAGCTTAAAAAGAAACCAAGAGAAACTTTGAGCAAAACATATTTTTTAGTAAAAACAAAACTTTTGAAGCAACTCCTACCAAGTTTGAAGATGATAGCTTGAACTTGAAATGAGAAACGAGAAGAAGGACTCCTCCAAGGGTGATGGTAGAGCTTTGGCCTTGTAAAGGGAAAAGAATAGAAAATGTGTTTTGGGTGAGGTTGTGTTTAAGGTTAAGTGTTTGAGAGCTTAGAGGATGATCTAATATGGAGGTTTGAGGTGGTGAGGTGATGATGTCAAGAGAGGATGAAGGAGATGAAGATGAAGAAGATGAAGAGGAAAAAGAAAGCTCTTAGAATGCTTGAGAGAAAAAGAACTCAAAGAAAAGCTAGAAAACTAAACTTAGCATATGATCTAAAGTGTTTCCAGGTGCTTCTAAGTAAGGTATTTATAGAAGAATGAAACAAATGAGAGCTCATGGAGGGGGAAGGCTGGCCATAGCATGTGAGGGCAAGGGGGAGAGAAAAATATCTCTTACATGTGGTCATTCAAGCATGGTTTGAAGTGTGGCAAGCATAGGCTATGTTATGGCTCAAAGTATGGTGATTTCACTTTTAATTTGAATTGAGAAAATTTCCTTCTAGATGATAAAGGAGGCTGACGGTTTTGGTAGTAGAAAAATGAGGGAAAATAGCTAATTTATCTAGTCATTGACTTTGTTATTCAAGCATGGATGTAAGTATGATAAAGTATGGTGCATGTAAGGTGAAAGCATGGTCTTTGGAGTGTAAAAATTTGAGCATGTGATAGATAATATGGGGGTATGGGTTTTGACTGGTCCTGAACAACCAAGGGGGAATGAAAATTGTCCATGTAATTGTGTGTTAATGATACGTTTAGGTGTGTATTAGTTTAGGTACAAGGTTAGGAATCATTAAGCATAAGTTTATGTAACTTAGAATGAGGTTTAGGAATTTTATGACAAGGTTAAGGAGTGCTCATACACAATTAGAGGATTTAAAATTCATTTTATGTGTAAACAAGGTAGACAAATTTCTATGATTTAAGGAATTGGAAAGAGAAAACACTATTCAAGATTCCATGACTAGGAATCTTGAATTTAAAATAAGATTTGAGTTTAAATTAAGCATTCTTAGGTTCTAATCAACTTTAATAAATTATTTTGACTCTAGATTAATTATGGAAATTAATTAATCTTCAATTAGAGCCTAATATTGCTTAGGTTTGGTTAATCACACGATTAAGCTTAAGAACACAAAACTAGGGGCAAAACCGTAATTTTGCACAAATTTCGCCCGGGACCACTGGGAGTAAAAATGAAGTCACAAAATACATAAAAATTCCTTTAAAAACCATCTGGAGAAGTTTCGGGTTCATCCGGCACTTGGAATCGGGTTAAACACCACAGGGGTATTTTGATCATTTTGACCCAAAACTCAGAAAATGAGATTTTTGATCCCGAAAAGGTATATGTGTCAACTAATCCCCTTCAAATATTGAGTTTTACCCTTGAGGACTGTCGAGCTAGCTTCCCTCGAGTTCCGGGCTAAAAATTACCACAAGGGCATTTTGGTCATTTTCACTTTAATGTAAAAATCTGGGCATTTCAAAATAGGTGTCAAAACCACCACCAAAAGCTCTCATCATCAAGCCATGGTTCCAACACTTCATTTACAACCAAGAACCAAAACATAGAGGAAAAAGATTCAAAACCAAAAATATGCATTAAGAGGAGGAGATTCAAACCAAAACACAAAGAAAGGAAACCAAAAAAACTTGTCCAACTAACCATCAATAAAACCAAAAATAAAGCAAAGGAAAGTAAAGAAACTCAAAACAAAACCCTACCAAGGATGTAGTCTTTGATGGAAGGAAGAAAGCTTGGTTCTTAGAGCTAAAATGAGAATAAAAAATCTTCTCTTGGTGGCTTATATGGTTTCGAGCAAGGGGAGAAGAAAGGAAAGGAATGGTTTTCTTGTGAGGTTAAGCTTGGGGTGGAAAGGTTGTGTATTTAGGAGGTGGTTTGAGGTGGTGGTGTGGTGGTTCAAGGTTGTTTGTGGTGGTGGTGGAAGGAGTTTCTTGAAGTAAGAAGTGTAAAAAGAAAGCTCAGAGGTGAGAGGATTCTATGACAATTTTTTTGTCACAAAAGTTTGCCAAAAGAGTAAATGGTGAGAAAATGAGATTTTTGGCTAGTAAAAGAAATAAATATGATGGCATTCTAGGGGAAAGAAAATATCTCTTCTAAATGCATCATTACATGGAATGGTGCAGGAATGACTAGGTATGGGCTTGGGTATAGTGTTTCTTTGAGTTTTTCTAAGCAATCTTAGGTCCTAATTATTCTCAATTAATTATTTTGACTCTAGATTAATTATTAAAATTAATTAACCTTTAATTAGAGCCTAATATCGCTTATGTTTCCATAATTGTTTAATTAAGCTCATCATGCACTAATCTAGGGGTAAAAAAGTCATTTCACATCAAAAACCTTTCGAGACCACCCGATCTCATCCAAACATCATGCATCATGTAGAAACAACATTTCGAACTCCCGAGAAATCTTTCTGGCCCAATCGACACTAAATCTCATGTAAAAACGTTGCAGGGGCATTTTCATCATTTTATGCCGAAAGTTTAGAAAGTGAGATTTTCATCTATGTTATTGTTTCTAAGGTATCTAATCCCCTTCAATCATCAAACAAATCCCTTGAGGATGGCCCAGGTCGGCTGTCCTCGAATTCCGGGCAAAATAACCTCAGGGGCATTTTGGTAATTTATATACGGGAAAAATCGCTTATTGTTATTTATGCACAGATTGCTATCCAATCCTCACCTAACCTCATCCCAATATTAGGATATTCTTTTGGAGGTGGCCAGGACTGGCCGACCTCAATATTCATACAAAAATTACCTAGGGGTATTTTGGTCATTTTTGCAAAGCAAGAAAAATTGGGACGTTACAAAAACCAACCAAAACAGAAAGATGGAAAAGAACCAAACTTTAGGCTCTAGAGGTCATATACATGGTGGTGTTAAAACTACCATCAAGAGCTCTTATCATGGAGCCATATTTCCAACCATTCTTTCAACAATCAAAACAAGCATAATAAGAACAAAGAGGTATAAAACCGAAATCATGAAGCAAAAGGAAACATGAAAACCGAAAAGGTTCACAACCAAGGAGTCAAACTTAAGCTCTAGAGGTCCAACACATGGTGGTTTTACAACCATTATCAAGCCTTGATCTCAAACTTTCATCAACAACAACAATTCAAGAAGTCCAAACCGAAAAGGAAAAAATAAAAAGCTCTCACCGAAAAGTGGAGAGGAAGAACACAACACAAAGAAAATGTAATGTTGTTCATACTTTCATCATAAAATCCGAAATAAAGCAAGGAAAGGAACAAAGAACCCAAAAAAAAACCCTACCAAAGTTGTCTTCTTGAAGAAAAAGAGGAAGCTTGGTCTCTTATAAAGGAAATGAGAAGAAAATTCTCCTCTTAAGGCTCAAAATGGGTTCGGCCAAGAGAGGGAAAATAAAAGGAAGGATTTTTCTTATGTTGTTAAGCTTAGGAGTGGAAAGGTTTTGTATTTAGGAGGTGGTTTGTGTTGGTGGTGTTGTGGTTTATGGTGGAGATGAGGTGGAGGAAAAAGCATTCTGGAAGATAGGGGAGGAGGAGATGAGAGCTTAGTTGAGAGAATTCTAAGAGCTCTTTTTGGACACAAACTTGCCCAAAAAAGTGAGTAATAAGAAATGAGATTTTTGTATTGTAAAAGAAATAAATATGATGGTGTTTTAGGGGGAAAGGCCGCTGCCTTGGCTACCACTGGGGGAATATTTCACTTTCATGTAGGTTAGGATGTGTATTACAGGTGACTTTAATTAGGCAAAGGTTTAGGAATTGGTAATTAAGTGTTTTGGAGTCGTAAGTATGTGTTTAGGAATTTCAAGACATGATTAGAGAGTTGTCTCGCTCATTTAGTTTGAATTAAACATGATTAAATTTGAAATTCAAATGGAAACATAACTCCTAATTTTTAGGAAATAGAAAAATAAAACACTATTAATATTTTGACTTTCTTTATGTCTTAAGAACTCTTTAATTGAGAATGAGATTTTGACTTTTCCTAAGAATTCCTAGGCCTTAATTAACATCAATTAATTATTTTGACTCAAGATTGATAATTAAAATTAAATTATCATTAGTTAAAGCCAAATATTGTATTTATTTCCTTAATCGTTTAATTAAGCTCATTATGCACTAATTAGGGTCAAAACAGTAATTTTGCATAAAAACTCCTCGAGACCACCCAGGCTTACCCAGACATCATACACTCCTTAGAATTATCATTTTAAACTCCCGGATAATGTCCGGGTTTAGCCAACACTTAATCCCGCGTTAATTCACCACAGAGGCATTTTGGTCATTTTGCTTGTGGGAAAAAGCAGAGTTGAGATTTTCTCTCCTATCATTACTTTTAACACATCTAATCCCCTTCAAAAATTAAACTAACCCCTTGAGGATAGCCCGAGTTGGCCATCCTTGAATTCTGGGCAAAAATGATCTGAGGAGCATTTTGGTCATTTTCACACGGGAAAAATCGCGGATTACGATTTTCGCATAGATTGCTATCTAATTCTTATGTAAACTACTCATAATATTAAATTATTCCTTTGTGGGTGGTCGAGGTTGTCCAACCTCGATTCTCATACAAAAATGACCCACGGGTAATTTGTTCATTTTCGCTAAGCAAGAAAAGTTGGGGCGTTATAGGTTATTTTCTTGGCTTCTAAGGATGTGGTCGAAAGATTCAAGGTTTTTGGAAAATGTATTTGTAATGAAAAGAAATATCAAATTATCTCCATCAAATCTGATCATGGAGGAGAATTTGAAAATCACATTTTTGAAGAGTTTTGTAAAAAACATGGCATCCTTCTTGAGTTTTCTGCAGCTAGAATTTCCCAACAAAATAGGGTTGCTAAAAAGGAAAAATAGAAGCTTGCAGGAAATGGCTACAACAATGCTTTTAGAAAGTGGTTTATCCAAAGGCTTTTGGGCAAAGGCTATGAATGTTAGGTACAAAATAGAATCTTTTTAAGACTAATCCTCAAAAAGACTCCCTTTGAGCTATAGAAAGGTAGAAAACTCATCATTTCATACTTCTATATCTTTTGTTCATTATGTTTTATACTTAACACTAGGAACAAACTTGCAAAGTTTGATCCTAATTTTGATGATGGCATTTTCCTAGAATACTCTTTTATCTCTAAAGCTTACAGAGTATATAATAAAACAGTACTATGCTTGAAGAGACAATTCATATTAGGTTCAAAGAGCTCAAGAAAGATTTTGATGATGACCTTGATGAACTAGAAGAAAGTCTTGAGAAAATAAGTCTCAAAGAAGACTCAGAAAGCAAGTATATGAAAACCCTACCTTCAAAAAGTAAGCTCCAAAATGTTAATTCTTCAGAAAACCTGCTCAAAACACCAAAGCCATCAGAAAGTAGTAACTCTAAACAAGAAAAAGAGCAACCTGAAGATGAAGGATCTCATAATTACAGAAACTACAAAGGAGTTTCTGATCTAAAGCAGATTTCTCAAAATAGAATCCTTGGAGATATATCTAAAGGGGTGAAAACCAGATCATCCCTAAGAAATATATCAAACCATGCTTTCATCTCCAACATTGAACTTGTATACATTGAGTGATTAAAGTTGGGTGGAAACTATGCAAGAAGAATTAGACCAATTCAAAAAAAGCAAAGTTTGGACTCTTATAGAGAAACCCATAGGAAAGGCCATCATCGGAAGAAAATGGGTGTTTAGAAATAAACTAGATAAAGTCGACAAAGTCATCAGGAACAAAGCAAGATTGTTTGCACAAGGTTATAATCAACAAAAGGAAATTGATTATGATGAAACCTTTGCACCAGTGCTAGGTTGGAAGCTATAAGAATGCCGCTTGCTTTAATTTTGACGCCTTTAAGGGATTCATTCTTTACCAAATAGATATTAAGTGTGCCTTTCTGAATGGTTTCCTTAATGAGGAAGTATACATGAAATAGCCTCCAAGATTTGAGAGTGAAGATCTTCCTAACCATGTCTTCAAACTAACAAAAGCTTTCTACAGTCTGAAACAACCTCGTTGAGCTTGGTATGAAAGATTGAGCAATTTTTTGCTGAAGAATGGGTTCAAAAGAGGTGATGTTAATACTACTCTATTTACTCTTGAACAAAATAATCACTTTCTAATAGTTCAAATATATGTTCATGATATTATATTTGGCGCCTCTAATCATTCTCTCTATGAAAAGTTTTCAAAATTAATGCAGAATGATTTTGAAATGAGCATGATGGTTGAACTCAAAATTTTTCTCGGTTTGCAAATCAAACAACAAAAGGATGGAATCATAATCCATCAAGAAAAATGCATAAAAAGAACTCTTGAAAAAATTTAACATGGATCAAGCCAAAACAATGAGTACCTCCATGCATCCATCTCAAACCATTGATACTGATAAGGATGTGAAAAGGTCTCAGAAAGTAATTATCGAGGAATAATTGGGTCACTACTATATCTTACAGCCAACAGACAAGACATTCAATTAAGTGTGGGGATTGGTGCTAGATTCTATCAAACCTGAAGCAATCACACTTAAATGTTTTTAAAAGAATTTTCATATATTTATCAGGTACTACTAATCTCAGCTTACAGTATGAGAAAAGAATAACTTGTAAAATTGTAGGTTACTGTGATGCTGACTTTCTGAGGAGATAGAGTAGAAAGAAAGAGCAAGTGGATGTTGTTGTTTCTTTGGAAACAACTTGATAACTTGGTCATGTAAAAAGCAAAATACCATTGCCATCTCTACTGCAGAAGCAGAATATGTAGCTGCAGCAAATTGTTGTACCCAAATGCTATGGATCAAAAACCAGCTAAAAGATTATCACTTGAGGTATTAAAATTCCCATCTACTGTGATAATACTAGTGCTATTAATCTTGCTAAAAATCCCATTCAGCACTGTAGATCCAAGCATATTGATATAAAACATAATTTTATTTGGGATCATGTTCAAAAAGGAGATATTGAATTAATGTTTATGAATACTGAAGACCAAGTGTCAGACATATTCACTAAACCATTAGTTGAAGATCATTTTTGTGTTTTGAAAAACCTTTTAAATTTAAAGTCATTTTAATTTACATAACTCATCCATATACACAAACTTCTCTGGATACTCTCCTTTCATAACTCTAAGCTGAAGCCAAATCAAGAGAAATCAACTTGCAAAATAAAAAAAAAATAAAAAAGGATCAAGAATCAAAAAGTGAATGTCGAAGCTTAATAAGTAACATCATCAGAAAGAGATGCACCCTATAAAGGCGCTGCAGTCGATGCTGAAGAAAGAAGAGGAAAAAGAAAGAAAAATGTACTTGAAAATATTCTAAAGATGATGAGAAACATGAAGTGGTTTTTCAACCTAAGAAAATTCCTTCTCACTCTTCCATAAACTCAAAAGAAACATCAAAATGTGAAACATCTTCAAGGAGCATAATAGAAAATGAACCAACTTCTAGCACACTTCTTTTTTGCTAATGTCAAAATGGGGAAAAGAAAATAGAAGAAAATATTGTCTTTGAGAAAGGTAGGGGGAGTAAACAAAAAGGGAGCTACTCAAAATAAGTTTGAAAATTTTCCTTAGCATCCTCATTTCACAAATTCTCTCTTGATTTCTTCACAATTTGTTTTTCTAAAATTTATCTCTAAAACACTCCCTTTCTCAAATTCATAGGAGGATCATAAACCATGTTTAGAAATATGTTGATAAATCCTATTAAGGTTTTCTTAAGCATCAAAAACTATACTTTGTATTATAATTGCTTTTCCCATGACATGCTTTAATTGATTTATCATGAATACATCCTTGAGCAATTGTTTAAAAAAGGGACTTAGGAAAATGGTGTGTTGAATAAGAATTTTAAGCAAGAAAAATTTCACAAGCACTACCTATTTCATTTATTCAAGCACATTAAATTTTAGAACGTCTTTTTATAATAAAATTTCAAGCTGTTTGCATAAAAAGGACTCAAACGATGACATCTGCTTTAATATTACTTTGATACATCTCAAAAAGCACTCTGATTTAATTTAGAAAGTTTCATCATAATCCAAACAATTCTGATTTGAGTTACTTAAGGCCACAAAGACTTTGAACACATCCATATCCTATCTTAAGAAAAAGACTTAATGAAGTTTAAAGTCTATGATGTTTTGAAAGAATATATGTTTATCAAAATATATTTTATTATATTTCTTTCAACTTCTCTTCAAAAGATTTTCTTCAAATTGGTTTGTCATAATAAAAAAGGAGGAGATTGTAAGCTCCAGAACCCTTCATAAAGCATTAGAGCTGTATTGTTTTGAATGATAACAAAGTCAATTTTAAGAAAATACTTTGAAGAACGACTAATGTCTAGCTTGAGTTTCTTGACAAAGCTTAACATGAGCAAGAATAATTTCACTTTACATGTGCAAATATGATTTATCTCATGTAAAGAGATTGAGCTTAATAGAAGTGAACATTACATCGTGAAAAGAATGTATACATGTAACACTGAGTTAAGCAATCAAATCAAGAATAAGAAACTAAGGCACGGGCCTTCAGAAAGTAGTATGTGACATCAAAAAGTATGCTTGGAATTGTTGGGAAATAATTCTCGCTCAACATAAATCAATCAAATGAACAAAGTAAAGGAACACAATAAAATTAACGTGGTTCAGCATCAACAGCCTATATCCATGATCTCACAAATCAATCCACTATTTAATGAGGAGTATAATCACTAATCTCAACAAAGCCTATTCAAGGAACACGCCACCTAACACCACATTTCCAAGAAGACTTTCGATATAAGCTATCCACACTTGCACTGCCGCTACTCACAAAACATAACATCATTAATGTAACTTTTCTGGCAAAAGCTACAAACCCTTCACCAATGCAACTTTTATGACAAAAGCTGCAAACCCTTCATCACATTAGTCTTATCAATTCCTCTTCACCATCTGTGTCATCCCCATTCTCTCTACTCTCAGTTTTAATATCTCAATTATATTTTCCTCACACCTAAATAATTCTCAAAACTATTATTTATAATAGTTTACACACTCACTAAATTTGACCTCAATCCTAATAATTAATAATTTCTAATTCTAAATAAAATCCTAATAAATTTTCAAATCCTTTCCAAATATTTCCAAAATCAGAAACTATCAATGACAATCTTCAAATAGGAATTTGAATTGATTCCAACAAGAATGAAGAAATCATGCAAACTCTGATAACGTGTTACTTAGCCTTCAATCATCATGATCGCAAGACATTCATCATCAAAAAGCTCAAAATAAAGACTAGAAGCCAAAGAATTGTCAAGGAATTCATGTCAGAAAGTTCATTTCAGTTAAAAGAGGGAAAATTTGAATTTTCAAATTTCAAAGTCAAACCCGATCTCAGACTAGCACGTCATCTCTTCACCCTTTTTGGTCAATCACTCCAACACCTAGAAGGAAGAGTTCAGAAACCATGATCAGAAAAGCAGAAATGTAGTTTCTAAAGGACATCAAAAACCTCAATCTAGTAACGGCTTCTAAAAAAAAACTCTAATTTCTCAACGGCAATTGATCAACATATGTCACTTGGACAACAAGTAGGAGATCATCTATAAATAGAAATGCTAAGCCTTCAAGGATATACAACTTGACTATAAAAAGGAAGCAAAAATGCTGCAAAATCTTTCTCTTATCTATTACATGAAATCTATTACTTCTTGTAATCAATTCCTTTGTTCATAAAAATCTTCTGTCTAAGTTCTTAGATTTCTTATATGTTCTTCTCTTGAAGAATTACTAGAAAGAAGTCACTCAGGTTATCTCAATGATATTCATTGTATATTTGTAAATAAACTTGAGTGTATGTTAGTTTGAGTGGCAACCAAAACACTAAACCTTTGTATCCTCGATCCGGTAGTGATCAGTGTGAAATAGTTTGAAAAGGTTATGACAAAACTACTTGCAACATGATAAAAAAAATGTTCTTGCTGCTCACAGCTTAGCTTGAAGATGCTATTGAAAAGACTATTTGGTTTAACTTAAAGAGGCTGGTGAAGAACTACTTAGTTTGTGATGGTAAGGCCTGTTTACTAGTCACAAGTTAGAGCTTGGGAAGGCTATTGTAAAGATTATCCAAATTTTCTTTCTCAGGTAGAGAAAGGTTAGTATAACTCAGCATTTTTTGAGAATCGGATGTAGGCAGGTATTGGCTGAAACAGTATAAACTCTCAGTGCAGTATCTCTTTAACCTTCACCATTTTACTTCCATTGTTTAATTTCACTAAATCTATATTTGTTAAGACTTACTTTTTTTAGTTTATCAGATATTAACAAAAATCTCAGAAAGTTACTTTATGAATTTTTTTTAACCTTGTTTCCACTGCACTACAAGCTTGATAGTCTATGTTTCAAGTTTTCAACATCAAAAGGTTTCGAAAAAGAAAAGCACAATTCAATCTCCCCCTCCCCCTCTTTTAGTGCACTTTTTACTTACATTATAATGTTATGAATGATTTTTAGAAGTATTGACACTTGCTAAGTGTCAAAAAGTGAAACTTTGTACTTTGACCTCTAAATTTGAAAAACTTGGCCAATGGCCCAAATGGTTTTTCTAAATCTGAAAAACTTGGCCAATGGCCCAAATGGTTTTTATGATGATTTTAAAAAATTTTCTAAAGTGATATGGGTCTCTTAAAACTGTAAATTAATTTTGAGAATAATTAGTTTTGAGAAAAAGTGTTGAGTGAAGAATTTACACTTTGACCCATAAACATTTAGAAATTTCAGTTTGACCCCTTTTGGAGCTAAAGTATAAATATCAATGACTTGATAATATTGATATGAATGATATGTTATGACAGCTATATTCATATGAATTGTTTGGAAATTACGTGACTTGAAATGACTATGCGAAATTATGTATTGATGACTATGAGCAGCTTGAACTTTTTCTTCTTTTTTTTTAATTATGCAAGTGATGATTACTGTTTATATTGTATACATCCTATTGAATATACCATATGCATTAGTTGAGTCCAGTTCTTGATTTTCAGCAATTGGGTAAAAGCATGTTTACTTTTCAATGAGACATTGTTGATAACACGCTTATGGATATATGCAAAAATGATATGTATGCTTATGTGATCAATGATATGATGATTTGTGGCATGTTGTGATTACGAATGAATAATTGAGATGCATGATTGATATACTATATGATGGGAAGCAAATTTGTAGAAAATATTATTCCCAGTTGTTATGTTGTTGGCTTTTCACTAAATTTGTGGACATAGAAAAATTATGAAATTTGTGAGCATGAAAATGTTAAATGATAAGTTATGATAATTGGCTATGATTATATGCTCATGTTTGCATATCTAAATGATATGCTAAGATAAAGGTGACATAAGATATATGCAGATGATTCTTTAGACTCCAAGAATTAATGGTTAAGGGAGGTGATCCAAGGATGTTACATTCTCATGATAAGAAAGTTAAGTTAAGGCAAGGAAATGATGTTCTTCGCCCTATATTAACCCATGTTAAATCTAGTGATGGCTAGTTAGGTTGAGCTCATCCTAGGCAGTCAGTTAAGTGAAGTTTTGGTAGTTATTGTAGAAGCACCAGGGAAGGTGAGATGGTTAGTTTAGGATGGTGATGTAAGAGGGTGGTTATTAGGAAAAGAAATTGAGAGTTCAATGATGAGAAAGTAAAGTATAATGAGTTCTTTTGCCTTTCCCATGCATGTTAAAAGTTATATGAATCATCATGCTTGTCCTATCTTGCATTCATTTACTTGTCACTCAATCACATAATTTGAATGCCAAGTCGCCTAAGAAAATAAAGTAAAGATATGTATTATGTTATTTCTTTGTTAGTGTGTATAATCATGTGAGGTTTATATGATTGCCATTATTATGCATGTATTGACCAGTATTTATGCGCACACATGGCTCATTCTTAGTTTTAAAGTCATATTTTTATCATTTGTATTTTTAAGAAGAATAAGTTAAGTTCCAAGACAAAGGTGTAATAACCAAAATACGACTCAAGCGTATTAGGTTAAAAGTTAGGGTATTACAAGTCGCCACTGCCATCACGATAAGTATCTTTGGGTAGCACCTTTCTTCTTCTTATCTATACCTGCAATATCTAAATGAAACATAATACATGTTTTAATAAATATCATAATTAAAATAAAATAGGACCAACTACATACAACTCATAAATGGAATATTACCTTATTAATGTACCTAATTTACTCTGATAGTTCAGGATTATCATCATTCTTAGATGAAATGTCATCCAAAAATTCTTGTTCCTCATTTTTAATAGTGTTATCCATTTCATTTGTTCTTAAAGCTTAGGTAAGAAGCTCTATCATTTCAACTTTGTTTAAAGGGGAACCTAAGAGTTGGGGGGGATGGTTGTGTCTATTACTACACGTGAAGGGACAAATTCAACAATTTAATAAGCCTTTTCATCAGCTACTTCTTCTGTTTCAATCTAACCCTTTGGTTTAGTTTTTATTATAACCCTTGAACTCCTATTACAATTTCCATGGCAAGATAGAAAATATACTTGTCTGGCATTTTGTGTAATGATGAGCAGGTCAAAGCCTCTATATCTTTTGGTATGGTTAATTTCAATGATGCTATACTAGTTATGTTTACGTGTTCCTGTTGGGCGTGTTGGATCAAGCCATTCACACTTGAACAAGACAACCCTTTTCATAGGTTCATTGACATACTCTATCTAACTCAATTATTTCCTTAAGTTCCCTATACGAATCACATTCACCAGTACTTGAATCCTTTCTAACATTGATGATACTATTGTCTGTTTTTCCATGGTTTGGAATTCGTACCTATTAACATAATAAATTGGCCAACTGTAAGTTTTATTTTTCAAACCATGAGCCAAGTTATATAGGTGAATATTAGTTATACCATTACTAGTTACATATACCATGGAAGATATCAAATTGAAGAATAAGGATCAAAACAAAAAGTTAACACATACTTGTAAGTGAAATTAAGTGATGAACATAAGATTTGAACCATGATGAAAATTGATTAAGGCAGTGGTCACCATATAATTGTTTAAAAAATTTGTAAACATTATAACAATAGGTGAGAAATTGAATCACTTGCGAGGAAAACAATTAAAGCAGTCATAAATCACTTACATTCTAAAAGGTTGTACTTTATCACAATTTATCAACATGTGAAAATGTGTGGTATCTGATTCATCTACTAAGATCCATCATTCTTCACTTTTGCTAGCAGTATGACCTAACTGGTTAAATACGGATAGAGTTGGCTAACCTAAGTTTCCTCCTCATCTTCATCATTTTGACTAACCCTAGTTCTCTTTGATTGAACATGAAGTTCGAAATATTAGGAGCAAAAATATGATGTCTCCTTTGAGATATATGCCTAACATACGAACCCTTCAATTAGCTCTATTTTTCATAGTTCTTTTGAACCCTTCTTATTTCCATGTGCTTTCACATGGTAAATGTATGGGCAAGTGCTTCATGGAGTCAAAGAAACCAGGGGAAATATTCTCTATAATATGCAGAAAATCACAAGGATGTTTTTCTCCATCACCAACAGATCAACTCTAAGAGTGGGTGAACACAGGTCTCTAAAGTACTCACTTAGCTTTGTCAATGCCTTCCAAACATGGTCAGATAGTTCCCTAAATGCAATAGAGAGAAGACACTCTACGAATACACGATAATCATGACCTTTCGTCCACAAAAATCTTCCTTGTGGAACATTTACACACGACCCAAGTTTAAAGTATTATTGTCAGGCATTTTCAAATTTGTTTACTCAAGAACCTTTCAGAAGCATTAAAGAAATATGTTTTGTTTAATAACATAACAAACTCGAAAAAAATATTTTGAAGAATGAGTGATGGTTTCCTTGAGTTTCTTGATATAGCAAACAGGGCACTCTATATTCATAATATGTTCTAAAAAGCGTATATAATTTTACTCTTCATGTGTAAACATGATTGTATATCATGAAAAGAGATAAAGACTAAATGGAAGTGAATATTATAACGTGAAAAATGTGTATCCGTGCCTAACAGATTGAGGAAACCTATCGTAAACAAGAAACCAAGGCCGGGATCTTCAAAAAGTACAACGAGACTTCAGAAAGTACACAAGGAATGATGATATCAAGCAAACTCTGAAGCAAGGAAGTTCTACAACCTTCAATCATCATCATCGCAACTATTTTAATCATATACTACTCTAATTGAAGACTAGAAGATCAATTATTCATCAAGGAACTGATATCACACTTCATAAAGTGCACTCACTGTAAAATGTTGCACTTTATTGGAAGAAAAGGGAAAATTTGAAATTCAAAATTGAAGTCAAAACCAGACTCTGAGACTAGCACGTCATGTAACACCCTAAATCTTAACCCAAGACTACTAGTATGTACTTAGGTTAATCTTTAGAATATTACCTCTTGGTCTCATCTTTTACTTAGAAAATACTTAGCGGAAATATGGGTAAAATTTTTCTTTTCGGAATTAAAATCAAAGTGAGAGCCACACGAATCTTTAAGAGGAAGCATAGCGAAATACATAAGCAAAGCATAAAGAAACACATCATATCATGGAGACATCAACTGAAACATAGATATATTTATATACTGTGCCTACCCAAAGGGCAGGACTATTCAATACATCGAGAAACGGAATACAACTAAAATGCAATACAAGGAAATCATAAAAAGCAAATACAAGAGAAACAACACCAATACCCATGTGCACCTAGAGTAGACAACCTCATATACAAAAGAAGGTTTGTCCTCAACTATGTGGCGTGTGTGCACTAACTGCTACCCCTCCTATGTCTACTCCTGCTGGTCCGAGTACTATGGAGTCGAGTCGATCCACTGACGAATCTCGGCGGGAGTGGTCGAGCGCATCATCGGGGCATGTCCACCGCGGCGAGGGCGCATAGATGGCCTACGTGCTAACCTCAATTTGGACCAGTCTCCTCACTCCCTGCTCTCATCGGTGGGGAGGCAGGTTTGGAGCTCCAACTGTACATGTGTGATGGCGGGTCCTCAAATGGGTCCGTCTCCGAGTACTGGGTGCGAGGCACGTACTCCGGGTAGTCGCATACGGCTGACGTCTCAGGCTCCATGCGGAGAATCTGCTCATCACGTGGTCTAGCTCACTCAAAAATCCCGTTATGATAGTAAGGAGTAGTCAGGGTGAAGCGGTAGCTCGGGACGGGGTGCACGAAGGGTCGTCCCATGAACATGAATACTCTGACAGTGCAGCAACCCTCAAAATGGTATGACCCGAGTGCCGGGTCATGGTGCAGCTCCCATACCGGGGTGTCATGAAGAGTACGAATGTCGCCATCTGAAGATATGATGGAAGAAAAGAGAGAGGGAATGAGAATCTTTCTAAAAGAATTCTCAGTAGGGTTATCCATACCTAGGTGACATCGTCACATCCTCAGGAACCTTGGGTTTATTTCTAAAAAGGTGTGCATGCATATAAATTCCTTTTAAGTTATTTTTCCAAAGTGTTATTTATCCAAGGTCCATCATATTTTACAATGCGTCTTATAGCTAAGCATAAAATATACTAATGATATGAATGCATCATAAAGGTAAACCAATCAATGGAATAGCTTAAGAAACATTATAACATTGGCATAAGGTGATAGGCATAGCATATGTGACATTTTAAACTTTAACTTTCATCTCATGGGGCCACCCTAAAACATCTCTAGGTTATGAGCTCATACCTTAACTAGTCGTCACTAATTCTTACTTATCCTATGATAAGCGTAACATATACATAATCCCGACTTAATAGTGCGGGCTAGGGGGCAATTAAGGATCACCTCTCTTAGGGTCATTTCCTCTTTGAAACGCTCTACTAGCAACTAGTGCATCATAGTTTTGTCCGCTTTGGCAAGCTCTATGTCAATACCCTCACGGATTTGTTTTCTTGGGGGTGCTCGGCTAAACCGGTGTCACCCAAGAAGGCGTCTCAGTGTTGTGTCACATTTAAGTTCTCATAAAGTGTTAATTCATAGATACATCATTATTCATTTCATAAATCTTTTTCATAGCATATACATCATCACAAGAAACTTTTTCATAGTGTATACATAAAACCATAGCATATACATTATTACATAATCACACCTTAGACAATCATTCATACAAACTCCCAAGCTTATTATGTTATAAACTTATAGTATGTTATGCCTTCGTTCCTTTGAGTCTTAAATTTGTAAACTAATCGTTCTAGTATTATTCTTAACCTCTTACACACCTATAGGTTCACAACTAATAAGTGTTACTAATTTTTATGCTCAAGGACTTATCCAAACAGCACTATGCAGATTTGGACAGCTTATATTTGTGTGATTACAGGGTTCTAGAGATTACGGTTTAGACCCTTAAGGTCCTTAACTCACATTCTAAGTTATCGATCATCAACACCTAGTCTCTTGGGAACCTATGAGGTTATAACTAAGTATTTCTCACCTCACACTATGGTCAAGAACATCTCTAAACCTCAAGGATGTAGAATTTGAAATCCTAACACGGGTACCTAGAAGTCACAACAATGACCCTTTCTAAGTTTAGTTTGCTCCTAAGGCTTCAAGATTAAGTTCTAAACCAATTATGAGTCATTCCTACATATTTAAACTAATTTAAAACCATGATTATTAAATCTAAAGCTTGCTGGACAGAATCCAGAAAATTACATAATTAAAGGATCTAGAATTCTCAAATTAATTCTTTTCTAGTTCCTAACTTATCCTATCTTTCACATATGAGTCTTAACATTATTTTTACTCAAACATAGGCACATTATCATCATTGAAACAGCACATATAGTGGCAGTAATGAGCAAGGAAGAACCGAAAATATACTTCTGCATAAAGGCATAAAACATAATTTCTAAAGCTCATAAAATACTAGTTTCTCTTGGAACTCTTCTTAAACTTTCGAAACTTATTTATAAACATTTTTAACATCTAAAATCATAAGAGTATTTAAAAGGGCAGTGACCAATTTATCTTTATCTCAAGAGGTCCTAAATTAATAAAACTTAGTTCTATACATTCCTTAAACTCATGTAAGCTTGGAAAAATTATAAAACATAGTCTCAAATACTTAGAGACTTCAAGACCTCTTGGGGCCGAAATATGAACTAAGGAAAGATACATATTGTTAGACCTTTGTTGAGATAACAATGGGCAAGTCTTTGAGCTCTAGGTTCATTTAGGTGATGACATAAAAATAAACATGCTTATGCACTTATTTTAGATTCCATTAGAAAGTAAAGTGATAGCACAAAGTAAATATGAATGCAACTCATTATTATCTTGGTATTAAGTGAGAACTTGAAATATAAACATGATAATGCATAGCTTGAAATATAAACATGATAATGCAAGTTCATTCATTATCTTGGTATTTAGTGATAGCAAGGAAGTAAACATGATATGCAAAGCATAAAGTAAACATAATGCAAGGTTTATTTTATGATTACTAGAGCTCATTCAAGACTTTAACAAAATAACAACCCAATACAATTTCTCAAAGATCACAACACAAAAATCGAAAGTCATATAAAAGAGAAAGAAAGTGAAACTATGTCAAGTTCTTTATTAAATACCCAAAACCCTTATCTAGAGAAAAATCTCTAGAGCGTGCACCAACTTTAAGGTTGACAAGGGTAGGCTTGGGCTTTTAGAAATCCTTAGATTAATTTTCTTAAGTTGAAAAACCATGTGAGCTAGATATCATAAGATGAAGTTACAAGAAAAGGAAAACTCAAGCTTTAGAGGTTTCTTTGAGATGAACACAATGTCATCATCTAGAAACTCTCATCATCAAGCTATCATGCTTATAATAGGGCCTAGAGGCCGAAATGAAAAGAAAAGGAAAAACAAAGGAAAGTTCAAAGAATCCAAGAGGAAACTAGAGAAAAACACTTTCTTGAGCAAAACAAAGTTTGAAAACAAATCCCTACCTTGTGATGAAGGTAAAAGCTTGGACTTGAAGATGGAAATGAGATAACCAACACCTCCTAGGATGGTGATGATGATTCGGCCTTGATGAAAGAAAAAGGAAGGAAATGTGTTCTTGGGTGAAGTTGTGTTTGAGATGTGGTGTTTGGGAAGTTTGATGATGGTTCAAGGCTTTGGGGTGGTGTTTGATGGTTGAGAGATGATGAAGAGATGAAGAGATGAAGAAGATGAAGATGAAAAGAAAGGAAGAACTCTCTTGAAACTTTGAGAGAAAAAGAAAGAACTAGCAAGACAACTCTAAAACTCTAAACTTAGCAAATGCTTCAAGGTGCAACAAGGCTATCACAAGCATCCTATTTATAGAAAAACAAAGCCATGGAGCGCATCAAAGGGAGGGTGCTGGCCGTAGCATTGAAGGACAAAGGGAGAGGAAAATATCTCTTTGATTGTGTCATAGAAGCATGGTTTGAAGTATGGAAGCTATGCTACAAAGTATGACTTGATGTGAGTTAATTTCCTATCAAATTTTTATGAAATTAGGCTTCTAGAAACAATGCATGGCTGGAACTTTTCCAGCCACAATTAAATGGAGAAAATAAGTTATTTTAATTAGTTATTTACTTGGAAAATCAAGCTTGATTGAAAGTTATGACAAGGTATAGTGTATGTGACTTGAGGTATGGCTTTGGAGTGTTGAAAAATTGAACATGTGATGCATAATGGGGAGAGACAGCTTCGGCCAAGGCTGGACAGTAGAGTGGAGGTGAGTTTTGACCATTTAATTGTGTGTTAATGGTAGGTTTAGATGTGTATTAGCTTAGGTACAAGGTTAGGAATGATTAAGCTTAAGTTTAGGTAACTAAGAATGTGATTTAGGGAGTTTATGACAAGTTTAGGAGTGCTCATACATCATTAGAGAATTTTAAACTCATTTATGAATAAACAATGTGTAACACAATTTCATGATTTAAGGAATTAGAAAGAGAAAACACTATTTAAGATTCTATGACTAGGTGTCTTGAAATTAAAATATGATTTTAGGTTGTAATTAAGTACTTTTTGGTTCTAATCAACTTTAATAAATTATTTTGACTCAAGATTAATTAAAGAAATTAATTAACTTTCGATTAGAGCCTAATATCGCTTAGGTTTGCTTAATCACGCGATTAAGCATAAAAATACGAAACTAGGGGCAAAACCGTAATTTTGCACTAATTTTGCCTGGGACTTCTAAAATTAAAACTGAGGTCATAGAATACATAAAAACACCTTTTAAAACCATCTGGAGAAGTTTCGGGTTCATCCGGTACTTGCAAACGGGTAAAACACCGCAGGGGCGTTTTGGTCATTTTGACCCGAAAACTCAAAAAACGAGATTTTCGATCCCGAGGAGGTACACAAGTCATCCAATCCCCTTCCAACATTGAGTTTGCCCTTTGAGTACTGCCGAATCGGCTTTCCTCAAATTCCGGGCTGAAAATGACTTCAAGGGCATTTCGGTCATTTTCACTCTAACAGAAAATCGGGACGTTACATAGAGCTCATGTGAGACTTTTGAAGAGAACTAAAAATCTCAACCTAACACTTATCTCATCAATAAAGTAAGCTTTAGAGTTCTTGAACCAAGTTCTCAAAGGAACTACATGGTTCTTGAACATCATCATCAAGCTCAAAAAGAAGTGAACATAAGGATACTTTAAAAACTTACACAAAATCTTTGAGGTGAAGACTATGGAGGCTGAAACTATGTAGGAAAAGAAAAAGGAAGGAAAACCAAAACTTTGCTAGATCAAGAACAAAACTCAAGCTTTAGAGGTTCCTTCGAGATGAACACCAAGTCATCATCTAGGATCACTCATCATCAAGCTATCATGCTCAAAACAAGGCCTTGAGGCCGAAATGAAAAGAAAAGGAAAGACAAAGAAAAGCTTAAAAAGAAACCAAGAGAAACTTTGAGCAAAACATATTTTTAGTAAAAACAAAACTTTTGAAGCAACTCCTACCAAGTTTGAAGATGATAGCTTGAACTTGAAATGAGAAACGAGAAGAAGGACTCCTCCAAGGGTGATGGTAGAGCTTTGGCCTTGTAAAGGGAAAAGAATAGAAAATGTGTTTTGGGTGAGGTTGTGTTTAAGGTTAAGTGTTTGAGAGCTTAGAGGATGATCTAATATGGAGGTTTGAGGTGGTGAGGTGATGATGTCAAGAGAGGATGAAGGAGATGAAGATGAAGAAGATGAAGAGGAAAAAGAAAGCTCTTAGAATGCTTGAGAGAAAAAGAACTCAAAGAAAAGCTAGAAAACTAAACTTAGCATATGATCTAAAGTGTTTCCAGGTGCTTCTAAGTAAGGTATTTATAGAAGAATGAAACAAATGAGAGCTCATGGAGGGAAGGCTGGCCATAGCATGTGAGGGCAAGGGGGAGAGAAAAATATCTCTTACATGTGGTCATTCAAGCATGGTTTGAAGTGTGGCAAGCATAGGCTATGTTATGGCTCAAAGTATGGTGATTTCACTTTTAATTTGAATTGAGAAAATTTCCTTCTAGATGATAAAGGAGGTGACGGTTTTGGTAGTAGAAAAATGAGGAAAATAGCTAATTTATCTAGTCATTGACTTTGTTATTCAAGCATGGATGTAAGTATGATAAAGTATGGTGCATGTAAGGTGAAAGCATGGTCTTTGGAGTGTAAAAATTTGAGCATGTGATAGATAATATGGGGGTATGGGTTTTGACTGGTCCTGAACAACCAAGGGGGAATGAAAATTGTCCATGTAATTGTGTGTTAATGATACGTTTAGGTGTGTATTAGTTTAGGTACAAGGTTAGGAATCATTAAGCATAAGTTTATGTAACTTAGAATGAGGTTTAGGAATTTTATGACAAGGTTAAGGAGTGCTCATACACAATTAGAGGATTTAAAATTCATTTTATGTGTAAACAAGGTAGACAAATTTCTATGATTTAAGGAATTGGAAAGAGAAAACACTATTCAAGATTCCATGACTAGGAATCTTGAATTTAAAATAAGATTTGAGTTTAAATTAAGCATTCTTAGGTTCTAATCAACTTTAATAAATTATTTTGACTCTAGATTAATTATGGAAATTAATTAATCTTCAATTGAAACCTAATATTGCTTAGGTTTGGTTAATCACATGATTAAGCTTAAGAACACAAAACTAGGGGCAAAACCGTAATTTTGCACAAATTTACTTGGGACCACTGGGAGTAAAAATGAAGTCACAAAATACATAAAAATTCCTTTAAAAACCATCTGGAGAAGTTTCGGGTTCATCCGGCACTTGGAATCGGGTTAAACACCACAGGGGTATTTTGATCATTTTGACCCAAAACTCAGAAAATGAGATTTTTGATCCCGAAAAGGTATATGTGTCAACTAATCCCCTTCAAATATTGAGTTTTACCCTTGAGGACTGTCGAGCTAGCTTCCCTCGAGTTCCGGGCTAAAAATTACCACAAGGGCATTTTGGTCATTTTCACTTTAACAGAAAATCGGGGCATTTCAAAATAGGTGTCAAAACCACCACCAAAAGCTCTCATCATCAAGCCATGGTTCCAACACTTCATTTACAACCAAGAGCAGAAAACATAGAGGAAAAAGATTCAAAAACCAAAAATATGCATTAAGAGGAGGAGATTCAAACCAAAACACAAAGAAAGGAAACCAAAAAAACTTGTCCAACTAACCATCAATAAAACCAAAAATAAAGCAAAGGAAAGTAAAGAAACTCAAAACAAAACCCTACCAAGGATGTAGTCTTTGATGGAAGGAAGAAAGCTTGGTTCTTAGAGCTAAAATGAGAATAAAAAATCTTCTCTTGGTGGCTTATATGGTTTCGAGCAAGGGGAGAAGAAAGGAAAGGAATGGTTTTCTTGTGAGGTTAAGCTTGGGGTGGAAAGGTTGTGTATTTAGGAGGTGGTTTGAGGTGGTGGTGTGGTGGTTCAAGGTTGTTTGTGGTGGTGGTGGAAGGAGTTTCTTGAAGTAAGAAGTGTAAAAGAAAGCTCAGAGGTGAGAGGATTCTATGACAATTTTTTGTCACAAAAGTTTGCCAAAAGAGTAAATGGTGAGAAAATGAGATTTTTGGCTAGTAAAAGAAATAAATATGATGGCATTCTAGGGGAAAGAAAATATCTCTTCTAAATGCATCATTACATGGAATGGTGCAGGAATGACTAGGTATGGGCTTGGGTATAGTGTTTCTTTGAGTTTTTCTAAGCAATCTTAGGTCCTAATTATTCTCAATTAATTATTTTGACTCTAGATTAATTATTAAAATTAATTAACCTTTAATTAGAGCCTAATATAAACATGTTTCCATAATTGTTTAATTAAGCTCATCATGCACTAATCTAGGGGTAAAAAAGTCATTTCACATCAAAAACCTTTCGAGACCACCCGATCTCATCCAAACATCATGCATCATGTAGAAACAACATTTCGAACTGCCGAGATATCTTTACGCCCAATCGACACTAAATCTCATGTAAAAGCGTTGCGAGGGCATTTTCATCATTTTATGCCGAAAGTTTAGAAAGTGAGATTTTCATCTATGTTATTGTTTCTAAGGTATCTAATCCCCTTCAATCATCAAACAAATCCCTTGAGGATGGCCCAGGTCGGCTGTCCTCGAATTAGAACAAAATAACCTCAGGGGCATTTTGGTAATTTATATACGGGAAAAATCGCTTATTGTTATTTATGCACAGATTGCTATCCAATCCTCACCTAACCTCATCCCAATATTAGGATATTCTTTTGGAGGTGGTAGGACTGGCCGACCTCAATATTCATACAAAAATTACCTAGGGGTATTTTGGTCATTTTTGCAAAGCAAGAAAAATTGGGACGTTACAAAAACCAACCAAAACAGAAAGATAGAAAAGAAGCAAACTTTAGGCTCTAGAGGTCATATACATGGTGGTGTTAAAACTACCATCAAGAGCTCTTATCATGGAGCCATATTTCCAACCATTCTTTCAACAATCAAAACAAGCATAATAAGAACAAAGAGGTATAAAACCGAAATCATGAAGCAAAGGAAACATGAAAACCGAGAAGGTTCACAACCAAGGAGTCAAACTTAAGCTCTAGAGGTCCAACACATGGTGGTTTTACAACCATTATCAAGCCTTGATCTCAAACTTTCATCAACAACAACAATTCAAGAAGTCCAAACCGAAAAGGAAAAAATAAAAAGCTCTAACCGAAAAGTGGAGAGGAAGAACACAACACAAAGAAAATGTAATGTTGTTCATACTTTCATCATAAAATCCGAAATAAAGCAAGGAAAGGAACAAAGAACCCAAAAAAAAACCCTACCAAAGTTGTCTTCTTGAAGAAAAGAGGAAGCTTGGTCTCTTATAAAGGAAATGAGAAGAAAATTCTCCTCTTAAGGCTCAAAATGGGTTCGGCCAAGAGAGGGAAAATAAAGGAAGGATTTTCTTATGTTGTTAAGCTTAGGAGTGGAAAGGTTTTGTATTTAGGAGGTGGTTTGTGTTGGTGGTGTTGTGGTTTATGGTGGAGATGAGGTGGAGGAAAAAGCATTACGGAAGATAGGGGAGGAGGAGATGAGAGCTTAGTTGAGAGAATTCTAAGAGCTCTTTTTGGACACAAACTTGCCCAAAAAAGTGAGTAATAAGAAATGAGATTTTTGTATTGTAAAAGAAATAAATATGATGGTGTTTTAGGGAAAGGCCGCTGCCTTGGCTACCACTGGGGGAATATTTCACTTTCATGTAGGTTAGGATGTGTATTACAGGTGACTTTAATTAGGCAAAGGTTTAGGAATTGGTAATTAAGTGTTTTGGAGTCGTAAGTATGTGTTTAGGAATTTCAAGACATGATTAGAGAGTTGTCTCGCTCATTTAGTTTGAATTAAACATGATTAAATTTGAAATTCAAATGGAAACATAACTCCTAATTTTTAGGAAATAGAAAAATAAAACACTATTAATATTTTGACTTTCTTTATGTCTTAAGAACTCTTTAATTGAGAATGAGATTTTGACTTTTCCTAAGAATTCCTAGGCCTTAATTAACATCAATTAATTATTTTGACTCAAGATTGATAATTAAAATTAAATTATCATTAGTTAAAGCCAAATATTGTATTTATTTCCTTAATGTCGTTTAATTAAGCTCATTATGCACTAATTAGGGTCAAAACAGTAATTTTGCATAAAAACTCCTCGAGACCACCCAGGCTTACCCAGACATCATACACTCCTTAGAATTATCATTTTAAACTCCCGGATAATGTCAGGGTTTAGCCAACACTTAATCCGCGTTAATTCACCACAGAGGCATTTTGGTCATTTTGCTTGTGGGAAAAAGCGAGTTGAGATTTTCTCTCCTATCATTACTTTTAACACATCTAATCCCCTTCAAAAATTAAACTAACCCCTTGAGGATAGCCGAGTTGGCCATCCTTGAATTACAGGCAAAAATGATCGAGGAGCATTTTGGTCATTTTCACACAGGAAAAATCGCGGATTCACGATTTTAGCATAGATTGCTATCTAATTCTTATGTAAACTACTCATAATATTAAATTATTCCTTTGTGGGTGGGGGAGGTTGTTCAACCTCGATTCTCATCTAAAAAATGACCCACGGGTAATTTGTTCATTTTAAGCTAAGCAAGAAAAGTTGGGGCGTTATAGGTTATTTTCTTGGCTTCTAAGGATGTGGTCGAAAGATTCAAGGTTTTTGGAAAATGTATTTGTAATGAAAAGAAATATCAAATTATCTCCATCAAATCTGATCATGGAGGAGAATTTGAAAATCACATTTTTGAAGAGTTTTGTAAAAAACATGGCATCCTTCTTGAGTTTTCTGCTAGAATTTCCCAACAAAATAGGGTTGCTAAAAAGGAAAAATAGAAGCTTGCAGGAAATGGCTACAACAATGCTTTTAGAAAGTGGTTTATCCAAAGGCTTTTGGGCAAAGGCTATGAATGTTAGGTACAAAATAGAATCTTTTTAAGACTAATCCTCAAAAAGACTCCCTTTGAGCTATAGAAAGGTAGAAAACTCATCATTTCATACTTCTATATCTTTTGTTCATTATGTTTTATACTTAACACTAGGAACAAACTTGCAAAGTTTGATCCTAATTTTGATGATGGCATTTTCCTAGAATACTCTTTTATCTCTAAAGCTTACAGAGTATATAATAAAGCAGTACTATGCTTGAAGAGACAATTCATATTAGGTTCAAAGAGCTCAAGAAAGATTTTGATGATGACCTTGATGAACTAGAAGAAAGTCTTGAGAAAATAAGTCTCAAAGAAGACTCAGAAAGCAAGTATATGAAAACCCTACCTTCAAAAAGTAAGCTCCAAAATGTTAATTCTTGAGAAAACCTGCTCAAAACACCAAAGCCATCAGGAAAGTAGTAACTCTAAACAAGAAAAAGAGCAACTTTGAAGATGAAGGATCTCATAATTCTGAAACTACAAAGGAGTTTACGATCTAAGCGATTTCTCAAAATAGAATCCTTGGAGATATATCTAAAGGGGTGAAAACCAGATCATCCCTAAGAAATATATCAAACCATGCTTTCATCTCCAACATTGAACTTGTATACATTGAGTGATTAAAGTTGGGTGGAAACTATGCAAGAAGAATTAGACCAATTCAAAAAAAGCAAAGTTTGGACTCTTATAGAGAAACCCATAGGAAAGGCCATCATCGGAAGAAAATGGGTGTTTAGAAATAAACTAGATAAAGTCGACAAAGTCATCAGGAACAAAGCAAGATTGTTTGCACAAGGTTATAATCAACAAAAGGAAATTGATTATGATGAAACCTTTGCACCAGTGCTAGGTTGGAAGCTATAAGAATGCCGCTTGCTTTAATTTTGATGCCTTTAAGGGATTCATTCTTTACCAAATAGATATTAAGTGTGCCTTTCTGAATGGTTTCCTTAATGAGGAAGTATACATGAAATAGCCTCCAAGATTTGAGAGTGAAGATCTTCCTAACCATGTCTTCAAACTAACAAAAGCTTTCTGATGCAGAAACAACCTCGTTGAGCTTGGTATGAAAGATTGAGCAATTTTTTGCTGAAGAATGGGTTCAAAAGAGGTGATGTTAATACTACTCTATTTACTCTTGAACAAAATAATCACTTTCTAATAGTTCAAATATATGTTCATGATATTATATTTGGCGCCTCTAATCATTCTCTCTATGAAAAGTTTTCAAAATTAATGCATAATGATTTTGAAATGAGCATGATGGTTGAACTCAAAATTTTTCTCGGTTTGCAAATCAAACAACAAAAGGATGGAATCATAATCCATCAAGAAAAGTACGCAAAAGAACTCTTGAAAAAATTTAACATGGATCAAGCCAAAACAATGAGTACCTCCATGCATCCATCTCAAACCATTGATACTGATAAGGATGTGAAAAGGTCTCAGAAAGTAATTATCGAGGAATAATTGGGTCACTACTATATCTTACAGCCAACAGACAAGACATTCAATTAAGTGTGGGGATTGGTGCTAGATTCTATCAAACCTGAAGCAATCACACTTAAATGTTTTTAAAAGAATTTTCATATATTTATCAGGTACTACTAATCTCAGCTTACAGTATGAGAAAAGAATAACTTGTAAAATTGTAGGTTACTGTGATGCTGACTTTACAGGAGATAGAGTAGAAAGAAAGAGCAAGTGGATGTTGTTGTTTCTTTGGAAACAACTTGATAACTTGGTCATGTAAAAAGCAAAATACCATTGCCATCTCTACTGCAGAAGCAGAATATGTAGCTGCAGCAAATTGTTGTACCCAAATGCTATGGATCAAAAACCAGCTAAAAGATTATCACTTGAGGTATTAAAATTCCCATCTACTGTGATAATACTAGTGCTATTAATCTTGCTAAAAATCCCATTCAGCACTGTAGATCCAAGCATATTGATATAAAACATAATTTTATTTGGGATCATGTTCAAAAAGGAGATATTGAATTAATGTTTATGAATACTGAAGACCAAGTGTCAGACATATTCACTAAACCATTAGTTGAAGATCATTTTTGTGTTTTGAAAAACCTTTTAAATTTAAAGTCATTTTAATTTACATAACTCATCCATATACACAAACTTCTCTGGATACTCTCCTTTCATAACTCTAAGCTGAAGCCAAATCAAGAGAAATCAACTTGCAAAATAAAAAAAAAAAAAAAGGATCAAGAATCAAAAAGTGAATGTCGAAGCTTAATAAGTAACATCATCAGAAAGAGATGCACCCTATAAAGGCGCTGCAGTCGATGCTGAAGAAAGAAGAGGAAAAAGAAAGAAAAATGTACTTGAAAATATTCTAAAGATGATGAGAAACATGAAGTGGTTTTTCAACCTAAGAAAATTCCTTCTCACTCTTCCATAAACTCAAAAGAAACATCAAAATGTGAAACATCTTCAAGGAGCATAATAGAAAATGAACCAACTTCTAGCACACTTCTTTTTTGCTAATGTCAAAATGGGGAAAAGAAAATAGAAGAAAATATTGTGCTGAGAAAGGTAGGGGGAGTAAACAAAAATGGAGCTACTCAAAATAAGTTTGAAAATTTTCCTTAGCATCCTCATTTCACAAATTCTCTCTTGATTTCTTCACAATTTGTTTTTCTAAAATTTATCTCTAAAACACTCCCTTTCTCAAATTCATAGGAGGATCATAAACCATGTTTAGAAATATGTTGATAAATCCTATTAAGGTTTTCTTAAGCATCAAAAACTATACTTTGTATTATAATTGCTTTTCCCATGACATGCTCTAATTGATTTATCATGAATACATCCTTGAGCAATTGTTTAAAAAAGGGACTTAGGAAAATGGTGTGTTGAATAAGAATTTTAAGCAAGAAAAATTTCACAAGCACTACCTATTTCATTTATTCAAGCACATTAAATTTTAGAACGTCTTTTTATAATAAAAATTCAAGCTGTTTGCATAAAAAGGACTCAAACGATGACATCTGCTTTAATATTACTTTGATACATCTCAAAAAGCACTCTGATTTAATTTAGAAAGTTTCATCATAATCCAAACAATTCTGATTTGAGTTACTTAAGGCCACAAAGACTTTGAACACATCCATATCCTATCTTAAGAAAAAGACTTAATGAAGTTTAAAGTCTATGATGTTTTGAAAGAATATATGTTTATCAAAATATATTTTATTATATTTCTTTCAACTTCTCTTCAAAAGATTTTCTTCAAATTGGTTTGTCATAATAAAAAAGGAGGAGATTGTAAGCTCCAGAACCCTTCATAAAGCATTAGAGCTGTATTGTTTTGAATGATAACAAAGTCAATTTTAAGAAAATACTTTGAAGAACGACTAATGTCTAGCTTGAGTTTCTTGACAAAGCTTAACATGAGCAAGAATAATTTCACTTTACATGTGCAAACATGATTTATCTCATGTAAAGAGATTGAGCTTAATAGAAGTGAACATTACATCGTGAAAAGAATGTATACATGTAACACTGAGTTAAGCAATCAAATCAAGAATAAGAAACTAAGGCACGGGCCTTCAGAAAGTAGTATGTGACATCAAAAAGTATGCTTGGAATTGTTGGGAAATAATTCTCGCTCAACATAAATCAATCAAATGAACAAAGTAAAGGAACACAATAAAATTAACGTGGTTCAGCATCAACAGCCTATATCCATGATCTCACAAATCAATCCACTATTTAATGAGGAGTATAATCACTAATCTCAACAAAGCCTATTCAAGGAACACGCCACCTAACACCACATTTCCAAGAAGACTTTCGATATAAGCTATCCACACTTGCACTGTCGCTACTCACAAAACATAACATCATTAATGTAACTTTTAAGCAAAAGCTACAAACCCTTCACCAATGCAACTTTTATGACAAAAGCTGCAAACCCTTCATCACATTAGTCTTATCAATTCCTCTTCACCATCTGTGTCATCCCCATTCTCTCTACTCTCAGTTTTAATATCTCAATTATATTTTCCTCACACCTAAATAATTCTCAAAACTATTATTTATAATAGTTTACACACTCACTAAATTTGACCTCAATCCTAATAATTAATAATTTCTAATTCTAAATAAAATCCTAATAAATTTTCAAATCCTTTCCAAATATTTCCAAAATCGAAACTATCAATGACAATCTTCAAATAGGAATTTGAATTGATTCCAACAAGAATGAAGAAATCATGCAAACTCTGATAACGTGTTACTTAGCCTTCAATCATCATGATCGCAAGACATTCATCATCAAAAAGCTCAAAATAAAGACTAGAAGCCAAAGAATTGTCAAGGAATTCATGTCAGAAAGTTCATTTCAGTTAAAGAGGGAAAATTTGAATTTTCAAATTTCAAAGCCAAACCCGATCTCAGACTAGCACGTCATCTCTCCACCCTTTTTGGCCAATCACTCCAACACCTAGAAGGAAGAGTTCAGAAGCCATGATCAGAAAAGCTGAAATGTAGTTTCTAAAGGTCATCAAAATCCACAATCTAGTAACGGTTTCTAAAAAAAAAAACTCCAATTTCTCAACGGCAATTGATCAACATATGTCACTTGGACAACAAGTAGGAGATCATCTATAAATAGAAATGCTAAGCCTTCAAGGATATACAACTTGACTATAAAAAGGAAGCAAAAATGCTGCAAAATCTTTCTCTTATCTATTCTGTGAAATCTATTACTTCTTGTAATCAATTCCTTTGTTCATAAAAATCTTCTGTCTAAGTTCTTAGATTTCTTATATGTTCTTCTCTTGAAGAATTACTAGAAAGAAGTCACTCAGGTTATCTCAATGATATTCATTGTATATTTGTAAATAAACTTGAGTGTATGTTAGTTTGAGTGGCAACCAAAACACTAAACCTTTGTATCCTCGATCCGGTAGTGATCAGTGTGAAATAGTTTGAAAAGGTTATGACAAAACTACTTGCAACATGATAAAAAAAATGTTCTTGCTGCTCACAGCTTAGCTTGAAGATGCTATTGAAAAGACTATTTGGTTTAACTTAAAGAGGCTGGTGAAGAACTACTTAGTTTGTGATGGTAAGGCCTGTTTACTAGTCACAAGTTAGAGCTTGGGAAGGCTATTGTAAAGATTATCCAAATTTTCTTTCTCAGGTAGAGAAAGGTTAGTATAACTCAGCATTTTTTGAGAATCGGATGTAGGCAGGTATTGGCTGAAACAGTATAAACTCTCAGTGCAGTATCTCTTTAACCTTCACCATTTTACTTCCATTGTTTAATTTCACTAAATCTATATTTGTTAAGACTTACTTTTTTTAGTTTATCAGATATTAACAAAAATCTCAGAAAGTTACTTTATGAATTTTTTTTAACCTTGTTTCCACTGCACTACAAGCTTGATAGTCTATGTTTCAAGTTTTCAACATCAAAAGGTTTCGAAAAAGAAAAGCACAATTCAATCTTCCCTCCCTCTTTTAGTGCACTTTTTACTTACATTATAATGTTATGAATGATTTTTAGAAGTATTGACACTTGCTAAGTGTCAAAAAGTGAAACTTTGTACTTTGACCTCTAAATTTGAAAAACTTGGCCAATGGCCCAAATGGTTTTTCTAAATCTGAAAAACTTGGCCAATGGCCCAAATGGTTTTTATGATGATTTTAAAAAATTTTCTAAAGTGATATGGGTCTCTTAAAACTGTAAATTAATTTTGAGAATAATTAGTTTTGAGAAAAAGTGTTGAGTGAAGAATTTACACTTTGACCCATAAACATTTAGAAATTTCAGTTTGACCCCTTTTGGAGCTAAAGTATAAATATCAATGACTTGATAATATTGATATGAATGATATGTTATGACAGCTATATTCATATGAATTGTTTGGAAATTACGTGACTTGAAATGACTATGCGAAATTATGTATTGATGACTATGAACGCTTGAACTTTTTCTTCTTTTTTTTTAATTATGCAAGTGATGATTACTGTTTATATTGTATACATCCTATTGAATATACCATATGCATTAGTTGAGTCCAGTTCTTGATTTTCAGCAATTGGGTAAAAGCATGTTTACTTTTCAATGAGACATTGTTGATAACACGCTTATGGATATATGCAAAAATGATATGTATGCTTATGTGATCAATGATATGATGATTTGTGGCATGTTGTGATTACGAATGAATAATTGAGATGCATGATTGATATACTATATGATGGGAAGCAAATTTGTAGAAAATATTATTCCCAGTTGTTATGTTGTTGGCTTTTCACTAAATTTGTGGACATAGAAAAATTATGAAATTTGTGAGCATGAAAATGTTAAATGATAAGTTATGATAATTGGCTATGATTATATGCTCATGTTTGCATCTCTAAATGATATGCTAAGATAAAGGTGACATAAGATATATGCAGATGATTCTTTAGACTCCAAGAATTAATGGTTAAGGGAGGTGATCCAAGGATGTTACATTCTCATGATAAGAAAGTTAAGTTAAGGCAAGGAAATGATGTTCTTCGCCCTATATTAACCCATGTTAAATCTAGTGATGGCTAGTTAGGTTGAGCTCATCCTAGGCAGTCAGTTAAGTGAAGTTTTGGTAGTTATTGTAGAAGCACCAGGGAAGGTGAGATGGTTAGTTTAGGATGGTGATGTAAGAGGGTGGTTATTAGGAAAAGAAATTGAGAGTTCAATGATGAGAAAGTAAAGTATAATGTGTTCTTTTGCCTTTCCCATGCATGTTAAAAGTTATATGAATCATCATGCTTGTCCTATCTTGCATTCATTTACTTGTCACTCAATCACATAATTTGAATGCCAAGTCGCCTAAGAAAATAAAGTAAAGATATGTATTATGTTATTTCTTTGTTAGTGTGTATAATCATGTGAGGTTTATATGATTGCCATTATTATGCATGTATTGACCAGTATTTATGCGCACACATGGCTCATTCTTAGTTTTAAAGTCATATTTTTATCATTTGTATTTTTAAGAAGAATAAGTTAAGTTCCAAGACAAAGGTGTAATAACCAAAATACGACTCAAGCGTATTAGGTTAAAAGTTAGGGTATTACAAGTGCTGCCACTGCCATCACGATAAGTATACTGGGTAGCACCTTTCTTCTTCTTATCTATACCTGCAATATCTAAATGAAACATAATACATGTTTTAATAAATATCATAATTAAAATAAAATAGGACCAACTACATACAACTCATAAATGGAATATTACCTTATTAATGTACCTAATTTACTCTGATAGTTCAGGATTATCATCATTCTTAGATGAAATGTCATCCAAAAATTCTTGTTCCTCATTTTTAATAGTGTTATCCATTTCATTTGTTCTTAAAGCTTAGGTAAGAAGCTCTATCATTTCAACTTTGTTTAAAGGGGAACCTAAGAGTTGGGGGGGATGGTTGTGTCTATTACTACACGTGAAGGGACAAATTCAACAATTTAATAAGCCTTTTCATCAGCTACTTCTTCTGTTTCAATCTAACCCTTTGGTTTAGTTTTTATTATAACCCTTGAACTCCTATTACAATTTCCATGGCAAGATAGAAAATATACTTGTCTGGCATTTTGTGTAATGATGAGCAGGTCAAAGCCTCTATATCTTTTGGTATGGTTAATTTCAATGATGCTATACTAGTTATGTTTACGTGTTCCTGTTGGGCGTGTTGGATCAAGCCATTCACACTTGAACAAGACAACCCTTTTCATAGGTTCATTGACATACTCTATCTAACTCAATTATTTCCTTAAGTTCCCTATACGAATCACATTCACCAGTACTTGAATCCTTTCTAACATTGATGATACTATTGTCTGTTTTTCCATGGTTTGGAATTCGTACCTATTAACATAATAAATTGGCCAACTGTAAGTTTTATTTTTCAAACCATGAGCCAAGTTATATAGGTGAATATTAGTTATACCATTACTAGTTACATATACCATGGAAGATATCAAATTGAAGAATAAGGATCAAAACAAAAAGTTAACACATACTTGTAAGTGAAATTAAGTGATGAACATAAGATTTGAACCATGATGAAAATTGATTAAGGCAGTGGTCACCATATAATTGTTTAAAAAATTTGTAAACATTATAACAATAGGTGAGAAATTGAATCACTTGCGAGGAAAACAATTAAAGCAGTCATAAATCACTTACATTCTAAAAGGTTGTACTTTATCACAATTTATCAACATGTGAAAATGTGTGGTATCTGATTCATCTACTAAGATCCATCATTCTTCACTTTTGCTAGCAGTATGACCTAACTGGTTAAATACGGATAGAGTTGGCTAACCTAAGTTTCCTCCTCATCTTCATCATTTTGACTAACCCTAGTTCTCTTTGATTGAACATGAAGTTCGAAATATTAGGAGCAAAAATATGATGTCTCCTTTGAGATATATGCCTAACATACGAACCCTTCAATTAGCTCTATTTTTCATAGTTCTTTTGAACCCTTCTTATTTCCATGTGCTTTCACATGGTAAATGTATGGGCAAGTGCTTCATGGAGTCAAAGAAACCAGGGGAAATATTCTCTATAATATGCAGAAAATCACAAGGATGTTTTTCTCCATCACCAACAGATCAACTCTAAGAGTGGGTGAACACAGGTCTCTAAAGTACTCACTTAGCTTTGTCAATGCCTTCCAAACATGGTCAGATAGTTCCCTAAATGCAATAGAGAGAAGACACTCTACGAATACACGATAATCATGACCTTTCGTCCACAAAAATCTTCCTTGTGGAACATTTACACACGACCCAAGTTTAAAGTATTATTGTCAGGCATTTTCAAATTTGTTTACTCAAGAACCTTTCAGAAGCATTAAAGAAATATGTTTTGTTTAATAACATAACAAACTCGAAAAAAATATTTTGAAGAATGAGTGATGGTTTCCTTGAGTTTCTTGATATAGCAAACAGGGCACTCTATATTCATAATATGTTCTAAAAAGCGTATATAATTTTACTCTTCATGTGTAAACATGATTGTATATCATGAAAAGAGATAAAGACTAAATGGAAGTGAATATTATAACGTGAAAAATGTGTATCCGTGCCTAACAGATTGAGGAAACCTATCGTAAACAAGAAACCAAGGCCGGGATCTTCAAAAAGTACAACGAGACTTCAGAAAGTACACAAGGAATGATGATATCAAGCAAACTCTGAAGCAAGGAAGTTCTACAACCTTCAATCATCATCATCGCAACTATTTTAATCATATACTACTCTAATTGAAGACTAGAAGATCAATTATTCATCAAGGAACTGATATCACACTTCATAAAGTGCACTCACTGTAAAATGTTGCACTTTATTGGAAGAAAAGGGAAAATTTGAAATTCAAAATTGAAGTCAAAACCAGCTACAGACTAGCACGTCATGTAACACCCTAAATCTTAACCCAAGACTACTAGTATGTACTTAGGTTAATCTTTAGAATATTACCTCTTGGTCTCATCTTTTACTTAGAAAATACTTAGCGGAAATATGGGTAAAATTTTTCTTTTCGGAATTAAAATCAAAGTGAGAGCCACACACGAATCTTTAAGAGGAAGCATAGCGAAATACATAAGCAAAGCATAAAGAAACACATCATATCATGGAGACATCAACTGAAACATAGATATATTTATATACTGTGCCTACCCAAAGGGCAGGACTATTCAATACATCGAGAAACGGAATACAACTAAAATGCAATACAAGGAAATCATAAAAAGCAAATACAAGAGAAACAACACCAATACCCATGTGCACCTAGAGTAGACAACCTCATATACAAAAGAAGGTTTGTCCTCAACTATGTGGCGTGTGTGCACTAACTGCTACCCCTCCTATGTCTACTCCTGCTGGTCCGAGTACTATGGAGTCGAGTCGATCCACTGACGTATCTCGGCGGGAATGGTCGAGCGCATCATCGGGGCATGTCCACCGCGGCGAGGGCGCATAGATGGCCTACGTGCTAACCTCGGCTGGACCACCGTCTCCTCACTCCCTGCTCTCATCGGTGGGGGAACGGGACTGGAGCTCCAACTGTACATGTGTGATGGCGGGTCCTCAAATGGGTCCATCTCCGAGTACTGGGTGCGAGGCACGTACTCCGGGTAGTCGCATACGGCTGACGTCTCAGGCTCCATGCGGAGAATCTGCTCATCACGTGGTCTAGCTCACTCAAAAATCCCGTTATGATAGTAAGGAGTAGTCAGGGTGAAGCGGTAGCTCGGGACGGGGTGCACGAAGGGTCGTCCCATGAACATGAATACTCTGACAAAGGCAGCAACCCTCAAATGGTATGACCCGAGTGCCGGGTCATGGTGCAGCTCCCATACCGGGGTGTCATGAAGAGTACGAATGTCGCCATCTGAAGATATGATGGAAGAAAAGAGAGAGGGAATGAGAATCTTTCTAAAAGAATTCTCAGTAGGGTTATCCATACCTAGGTGACATCGTCACATCCTCAGGAACCTTGGGTTTATTTCTAAAAAGGTGTGCATGCATATAAATTCCTTTTAAGTTATTTTTCCAAAGTGTTATTTATCCAAGGTCCATCATATTTTACAATGCGTCTTATAGCTAAGCATAAAATATACTAATGATATGAATGCATCATAAAGGTAAACCAATCAATGGAATAGCTTAAGAAACATTATAACATTGGCATAAGGTGATAGGCATAGCATATGTGACATTTTAAACTTTAACTTTCATCTCATGGGGCCACCCTAAAACATCTCTAGGTTATGAGCTCATACCTTAACTAGTCGTCACTAATTCTTACTTATCCTATGATAAGCGTAACATATACATAATCCCGACTTAATAGTGCGGGCTAGGGGGCAATTAAGGATCACCTCTCTTAGGGTCATTTCCTCTTTGAAACGCTCTACTAGCAACTAGTGCATCATAGTTTTGTCCGCTTGGGCAAGCTCTATGTCAATACCCTCACGGATTTGTTTTCTTGGGGGTGCTCGGCTAAACCGGTGTCACCCAAGAAGGCGTCTCAGTGTTGTGTCACATTTAAGTTCTCATAAAGTGTTAATTCATAGATACATCATTATTCATTTCATAAATCTTTTTCATAGCATATACATCATCACAAGAAACTTTTTCATAGTGTATACATAAAACCATAGCATATACATTATTACATAATCACACCTTAGACAATCATTCATACAAACTCCCAAGCTTATTATGTTATAAACTTATAGTATGTTATGCCTTCGTTCCTTTGAGTCTTAAATTTGTAAACTAATCGTTCTAGTATTATTCTTAACCTCTTACACACCTATAGGTTCACAACTAATAAGTGTTACTAATTTTTATGCTCAAGGACTTATCCAAACAGCACTATGCAGATTTGGACAGCTTATATTTGTGTGATTACGGGGTTCTAGAGATTACGGTTTAGACCCTTAAGGTCCTTAACTCACATTCTAAGTTATCGATCATCAACACCTAGTCTCTTGGGAACCTATGAGGTTATAACTAAGTATTTCTCACCTCACACTATGGTCAAGAACATCTCTAAACCTCAAGGATGTAGAATTTGAAATCCTAACTTTACGGGTACCTAGAAGTCACAACAATGACCCTTTCTAAGTTTAGTTTGCTCCTAAGGCTTCAAGATTAAGTTCTAAACCAATTATGAGTCATTCCTACATATTTAAACTAATTTAAAACCATGATTATTAAATCTAAAGCTTGCTGGACAGAATCCAGAAAATTACATAATTAAAGGATCTAGAATTCTCAAATTAATTCTTTTCTAGTTCCTAACTTATCCTATCTTTCACATATGAGTCTTAACATTATTTTTACTCAAACATAGGCACATTATCATCATTGAAACAGCACATATAGTGGCAGTAATGAGCAAGGAAGAACCGAAAATATACTTCTGCATAAAAGGCATAAAACATAATTTCTAAAGCTCATAAAATACTAGTTTCTCTTGGAACTCTTCTTAAACTTTCGAAACTTATTTATAAACATTTTTAACATCTAAAATCATAAGAGTATTTAAAAGGGCAGTGACCAATTTATCTTTATCTCAAGAGGTCCTAAATTAATAAAACTTAGTTCTATACATTCCTTAAACTCATGTAAGCTTGGAAAAATTATAAAACATAGTCTCAAATACTTAGAGACTTCAAGACCTCTTGGGGTAAATATGAACTAAGGAAAGATACATATTGTTAGACCTTTGTTGAGATAACAATGGGCAAGTCTTTGAGCTCTAGGTTCATTTAGGTGATGACATAAAAATAAACATGCTTATGCACTTATTTTAGATTCCATTAGAAAGTAAAGTGATAGCACAAAGTAAATATGAATGCAACTCATTATTATCTTGGTATTAAGTGAGAACTTGAAATATAAACATGATAATGCATAGCTTGAAATATAAACATGATAATGCAAGTTCATTCATTATCTTGGTATTTAGTGATAGCAAGGAAGTAAACATGATATGCAAAGCATAAAGTAAACATAATGCAAGGTTTATTTTATGATTACTAGAGCTCATTCAAGACTTTAACAAAATAACAACCCAATACAATTTCTCAAAGATCACAACACAAAAATCGAAAGTCATATAAAAGAGAAAGAAAGTGAAACTATGTCAAGTTCTTTATTAAATACCCAAAACCCTTATCTAGAGAAAAATCTCTAGAACGTGCCGGCCAACTTTAAGGTTGACAAGGGTAGGCTTGGGCTTTTAGAAATCCTTAGATTAATTTTCTTAAGTTGAAAAACCATGTGAGCTAGATATCATAAGATGAAGTTACAAGAAAAGGAAAACTCAAGCTTTAGAGGTTTCTTTGAGATGAACACAATGTCATCATCTAGAAACTCTCATCATCAAGCTATCATGCTTATAATAGGGCCTAGAGGCCGAAATGAAAAGAAAAGGAAAAACAAAGGAAAGTTCAAAGAATCCAAGAGGAAACTAGAGAAAAACACTTTCTTGAGCAAAACAAAGTTTGAAAACAAATCCCTACCTTGTGATGAAGGTAAAAGCTTGGACTTGAAGATGGAAATGAGATAACCAACACCTCCTAGGATGGTGATGATGATTCGGCCTTGATGAAAGAAAAGGAAGGAAATGTGTTCTTGGGTGAAGTTGTGTTTGAGATGTGGTGTTTGGGAAGTTTGATGATGGTTCAAGGCTTTGGGGTGGTGTTTGATGGTTGAGAGATGATGAAGAGATGAAGAGATGAAGAAGATGAAGATGAAAAGAAAGGAAGAACTCTCTTGAAACTTTGAGAGAAAAAGAAAGAACTAGCAAGACAACTCTAAAACTCTAAACTTAGCAAATGCTTCAAGGTGCAACAAGGCTATCACAAGCATCCTATTTATAGAAAAACAAAGCCATGGAGCGCATCAAAGGGAGGGTGCTGGCCGTAGCATTGAAGGACAAAGGGAGAGGAAAATATCTCTTTGATTGTGTCATAGAAGCATGGTTTGAAGTATGGAAGCTATGCTACAAAGTATGACTTGATGTGAGTTAATTTCCTATCAAATTTTTATGAAATTAGGCTTCTAGAAACAATGCATGGCTGGAACTTTTCCAGCCACAATTAAATGGAGAAAATAAGTTATTTTAATTAGTTATTTACTTGGAAAATCAAGCTTGATTGAAAGTTATGACAAGGTATAGTGTATGTGACTTGAGGTATGGCTTTGGAGTGTTGAAAAATTGAACATGTGATGCATAATGGGGAGAGACAGCTTCGCCAAGGCTGGACAAGAGAGTGGAGGTGAGTTTTGACCATTTAATTGTGTGTTAATGGTAGGTTTAGATGTGTATTAGCTTAGGTACAAGGTTAGGAATGATTAAGCTTAAGTTTAGGTAACTAAGAATGTGATTTAGGGAGTTTATGACAAGTTTAGGAGTGCTCATACATCATTAGAGAATTTTAAACTCATTTATGAATAAACAATGTGTAACACAATTTCATGATTTAAGGAATTAGAAAGAGAAAACACTATTTAAGATTCTATGACTAGGTGTCTTGAAATTAAAATATGATTTTAGGTTGTAATTAAGTACTTTTTGGTTCTAATCAACTTTAATAAATTATTTTGACTCAAGATTAATTAAAGAAATTAATTAACTTTCGATTAGAGCCTAATATCGCTTAGGTTTGCTTAATCACGCGATTAAGCATAAAAATACGAAACTAGGGGCAAAACCGTAATTTTGCACTAATTTTGCCTGGGACTTCTAAAATTAAAACTGAGGTCATAGAATACATAAAAACACCTTTTAAAACCATCTGGAGAAGTTTCGGGTTCATCCGGTACTTGCAAACGGGTAAAACACCGCAGGGGCGTTTTGGTCATTTTGACCCGAAAACTCAAAAAACGAGATTTTCGATCCCGAGGAGGTACACAAGTCATCCAATCCCCTTCCAACATTGAGTTTGCCCTTTGAGTACTGCCGAATCGGCTTTCCTCAAATTCCGGGCTGAAAATGACTTCAAGGGCATTTCGGTCATTTTCACTCTAACAGAAAATCGGGACGTTACATAGAGCTCATGTGAGACTTTTGAAGAGAACTAAAAATCTCAACCTAACACTTATCTCATCAATAAAGTAAGCTTTAGAGTTCTTGAACCAAGTTCTCAAAGGAACTACATGGTTCTTGAACATCATCATCAAGCTCAAAAAGAAGTGAACATAAGGATACTTTAAAAACTTACACAAAATCTTTGAGGTGAAGACTATGGAGGCTGAAACTATGTAGGAAAAGAAAAAGGAAGGAAAACCAAAACTTTGCTAGATCAAGAACAAAACTCAAGCTTTAGAGGTTCCTTCGAGATGAACACCAAGTCATCATCTAGGATCACTCATCATCAAGCTATCATGCTCAAAACAAGGCCTTGAGGCCGAAATGAAAAGAAAAGGAAAGACAAAGAAAAGCTTAAAAAGAAACCAAGAGAAACTTTGAGCAAAACATATTTTTTAGTAAAAACAAAACTTTTGAAGCAACTCCTACCAAGTTTGAAGATGATAGCTTGAACTTGAAATGAGAAACGAGAAGAAGGACTCCTCCAAGGGTGATGGTAGAGCTTTGGCCTTGTAAAGGGAAAAGAATAGAAAATGTGTTTTGGGTGAGGTTGTGTTTAAGGTTAAGTGTTTGAGAGCTTAGAGGATGATCTAATATGGAGGTTTGAGGTGGTGAGGTGATGATGTCAAGAGAGGATGAAGGAGATGAAGATGAAGAAGATGAAGAGGAAAAAGAAAGCTCTTAGAATGCTTGAGAGAAAAAGAACTCAAAGAAAAGCTAGAAAACTAAACTTAGCATATGATCTAAAGTGTTTCCAGGTGCTTCTAAGTAAGGTATTTATAGAAGAATGAAACAAATGAGAGCTCATGGAGGGGGAAGGCTGGCCATAGCATGTGAGGGCAAGGGGAGAGAAAAATATCTCTTACATGTGGTCATTCAAGCATGGTTTGAAGTGTGGCAAGCATAGGCTATGTTATGGCTCAAAGTATGGTGATTTCACTTTTAATTTGAATTGAGAAAATTTCCTTCTAGATGATAAAGGAGGCTGACGGTTTTGGTAGTAGAAAAATGAGGGAAAATAGCTAATTTATCTAGTCATTGACTTTGTTATTCAAGCATGGATGTAAGTATGATAAAGTATGGTGCATGTAAGGTGAAAGCATGGTCTTTGGAGTGTAAAAATTTGAGCATGTGATAGATAATATGGGGGTATGGGTTTTGACTGGTCCTGAACAACCAAGGGGGAATGAAAATTGTCCATGTAATTGTGTGTTAATGATACGTTTAGGTGTGTATTAGTTTAGGTACAAGGTTAGGAATCATTAAGCATAAGTTTATGTAACTTAGAATGAGGTTTAGGAATTTTATGACAAGGTTAAGGAGTGCTCATACACAATTAGAGGATTTAAAATTCATTTTATGTGTAAACAAGGTAGACAAATTTCTATGATTTAAGGAATTGGAAAGAGAAAACACTATTCAAGATTCCATGACTAGGAATCTTGAATTTAAAATAAGATTTGAGTTTAAATTAAGCATTCTTAGGTTCTAATCAACTTTAATAAATTATTTTGACTCTAGATTAATTATGGAAATTAATTAATCTTCAATTAGAGCCTAATATTGCTTAGGTTTGGTTAATCACATGATTAAGCTTAAGAACACAAAACTAGGGGCAAAACCGTAATTTTGCACAAATTTCGCCCGGGACCACTGGGAGTAAAAATGAAGTCACAAAATACATAAAAATTCCTTTAAAAACCATCTGGAGAAGTTTCGGGTTCATCCGGCACTTGGAATCGGGTTAAACACCACAGGGGTATTTTGATCATTTTGACCCAAAACTCAGAAAATGAGATTTTTGATCCCGAAAAGGTATATGTGTCAACTAATCCCCTTCAAATATTGAGTTTTACCCTTGAGGACTGTCGAGCTAGCTTCCCTCGAGTTCCGGGCTAAAAATTACCACAAGGGCATTTTGGTCATTTTCACTTTAATGTAAAAATCGGGGCATTTCAAAATAGGTGTCAAAACCACCACCAAAAGCTCTCATCATCAAGCCATGGTTCCAACACTTCATTTACAACCAAGAACCGAAAACATAGAGGAAAAAGATTCAAAAACCAAAAATATGCATTAAGAGGAGGAGATTCAAACCAAAACACAAAGAAAGGAAACCAAAAAAACTTGTCCAACTAACCATCAATAAAACCAAAAATAAAGCAAAGGAAAGTAAAGAAACTCAAAACAAAACCCTACCAAGGATGTAGTCTTTGATGGAAGGAAGAAAGCTTGGTTCTTAGAGCTAAAATGAGAATAAAAAATCTTCTCTTGGTGGCTTATATGGTTTCGAGCAAGGGGAGAAGAAAGGAAAGGAATGGTTTTCTTGTGAGGTTAAGCTTGGGGTGGAAAGGTTGTGTATTTAGGAGGTGGTTTGAGGTGGTGGTGTGGTGGTTCAAGGTTGTTTGTGGTGGTGGTGGAAGGAGTTTCTTGAAGTAAGAAGTGTAAAAAGAAAGCTCAGAGGTGAGAGGATTCTATGACAATTTTTTTGTCACAAAAGTTTGCCAAAAGAGTAAATGGTGAGAAAATGAGATTTTTGGCTAGTAAAAGAAATAAATATGATGGCATTCTAGGGGAAAGAAAATATCTCTTCTAAATGCATCATTACATGGAATGGTGCAGGAATGACTAGGTATGGGCTTGGGTATAGTGTTTCTTTGAGTTTTTCTAAGCAATCTTAGGTCCTAATTATTCTCAATTAATTATTTTGACTCTAGATTAATTATTAAAATTAATTAACCTTTAATTAGAGCCTAATATCGCTTATGTTTCCATAATTGTTTAATTAAGCTCATCATGCACTAATCTAGGGGTAAAAAAGTCATTTCACATCAAAAACCTTTCGAGACCACCCGATCTCATCCAAACATCATGCATCATGTAGAAACAACATTTCGAACTCCCGAGAAATCTTTCTGGCCCAATCGACACTAAATCTCATGTAAAAACGCTATGTGGGCATTTTCATCATTTTATGCCGAAAGTTTAGAAAGTGAGATTTTCATCTATGTTATTGTTTCTAAGGTATCTAATCCCCTTCAATCATCAAACAAATCCCTTGAGGATGGCCCAGGTCGGCTGTCCTCGAATTCCGGGCAAAATAACCTCAGGGGCATTTTGGTAATTTATATACGGGAAAAATCGCTTATTGTTATTTATGCACAGATTGCTATCCAATCCTCACCTAACCTCATCCCAATATTAGGATATTCTTTTGGAGGTGGCCGGGACTGGCCGACCTCAATATTCATACAAAAATTACCTAGGGGTATTTTGGTCATTTTTGCAAAGCAAGAAAAATTGGGACGTTACAAAAACCAACCAAAACAGAAAGATAGAAAAGAACCAAACTTTAGGCTCTAGAGGTCATATACATGGTGGTGTTAAAACTACCATCAAGAGCTCTTATCATGGAGCCATATTTCCAACCATTCTTTCAACAATCAAAACAAGCATAATAAGAACAAAGAGGTATAAAACCGAAATCATGAAGCAAAAGGAAACATGAAAACCGAAAAGGTTCACAACCAAGGAGTCAAACTTAAGCTCTAGAGGTCCAACACATGGTGGTTTTACAACCATTATCAAGCCTTGATCTCAAACTTTCATCAACAACAACAATTCAAGAAGTCCAAACCGAAAAGGAAAAAATAAAAAGCTCTAACCGAAAAGTGGAGAGGAAGAACACAACACAAAGAAAATGTAATGTTGTTCATACTTTCATCATAAAATCCGAAATAAAGCAAGGAAAGGAACAAAGAACCCAAAAAAAAACCCTACCAAAGTTGTCTTCTTGAAGAAAAAGAGGAAGCTTGGTCTCTTATAAAGGAAATGAGAAGAAAATTCTCCTCTTAAGGCTCAAAATGGGTTCGGCCAAGAGAGGGAAAATAAAAGGAAGGATTTTTCTTATGTTGTTAAGCTTAGGAGTGGAAAGGTTTTGTATTTAGGAGGTGGTTTGTGTTGGTGGTGTTGTGGTTTATGGTGGAGATGAGGTGGAGGAAAAAGCATTCTGGAAGATAGGGGAGGAGGAGATGAGAGCTTAGTTGAGAGAATTCTAAGAGCTCTTTTTGGACACAAACTTGCCCAAAAAAGTGAGTAATAAGAAATGAGATTTTTGTATTGTAAAAGAAATAAATATGATGGTGTTTTAGGGGGAAAGGCCGCTGCCTTGGCTACCCTGGGGAATATTTCACTTTCATGTAGGTTAGGATGTGTATTACTGTGACTTTAATTAGGCAAAGGTTTAGGAATTGGTAATTAAGTGTTTTGGAGTCGTAAGTATGTGTTTAGGAATTTCAAGACATGATTAGAGAGTTGTCTCGCTCATTTAGTTTGAATTAAACATGATTAAATTTGAAATTCAAATGGAAACATAACTCCTAATTTTTAGGAAATAGAAAAATAAAACACTATTAATATTTTGACTTTCTTTATGTCTTAAGAACTCTTTAATTGAGAATGAGATTTTGACTTTTCCTAAGAATTCCTAGGCCTTAATTAACATCAATTAATTATTTTGACTCAAGATTGATAATTAAAATTAAATTATCATTAGTTAAAGCCAAATATTGTATTTATTTCCTTAATCGTTTAATTAAGCTCATTATGCACTAATTAGGGTCAAAACAGTAATTTTGCATAAAAACTCCTCGAGACCACCCAGGCTTACCCAGACATCATACACTCCTTAGAATTATCATTTTAAACTCCCGGATAATGTCCGGGTTTAGCCAACACTTAATCCCGCGTTAATTCACCACAGAGGCATTTTGGTCATTTTGCTTGTGGGAAAAAGCAGAGTTGAGATTTTCTCTCCTATCATTACTTTTAACACATCTAATCCCCTTCAAAAATTAAACTAACCCCTTGAGGATAGCCCGAGTTGGCCATCCTTGAATTCTGGGCAAAAATGATCTGAGGAGCATTTTGGTCATTTTCACACGGGAAAAATCGCGGATTACGATTTTCAGATAGATTGCTATCTAATTCTTATGTAAACTACTCATAATATTAAATTATTCCTTTGTGGGTGGTCGAGGTTGTCCAACCTCGATTCTCATACAAAAATGACCCACGGGTAATTTGTTCATTTTCGCTAAGCAAGAAAAGTTGGGGCGTTATAGGTTATTTTCTTGGCTTCTAAGGATGTGGTCGAAAGATTCAAGGTTTTTGGAAAATGTATTTGTAATGAAAAGAAATATCAAATTATCTCCATCAAATCTGATCATGGAGGAGAATTTGAAAATCACATTTTTGAAGAGTTTTGTAAAAAACATGGCATCCTTCTTGAGTTTTCTGCAGCTAGAATTTCCCAACAAAATAGGGTTGCTAAAAAGGAAAAATAGAAGCTTGCAGGAAATGGCTACAACAATGCTTTTAGAAAGTGGTTTATCCAAAGGCTTTTGGGCAAAGGCTATGAATGTTAGGTACAAAATAGAATCTTTTTAAGACTAATCCTCAAAAAGACTCCCTTTGAGCTATAGAAAGGTAGAAAACTCATCATTTCATACTTCTATATCTTTTGTTCATTATGTTTTATACTTAACACTAGGAACAAACTTGCAAAGTTTGATCCTAATTTTGATGATGGCATTTTCCTAGAATACTCTTTTATCTCTAAAGCTTACAGAGTATATAATAAAACAGTACTATGCTTGAAGAGACAATTCATATTAGGTTCAAAGAGCTCAAGAAAGATTTTGATGATGACCTTGATGAACTAGAAGAAAGTCTTGAGAAAATAAGTCTCAAAGAAGACTCAGAAAGCAAGTATATGAAAACCCTACCTTCAAAAAGTAAGCTCCAAAATGTTAATTCTTCAGAAAACCTGCTCAAAACACCAAAGCCATCAGAAAGTAGTAACTCTAAACAAGAAAAAGAGCAACCTGAAGATGAAGGATCTCATAATTACAGAAACTACAAAGGAGTTTCTGATCTAAAGGCAGTTTCTCAAAATAGAATCCTTGGAGATATATCTAAAGGGGTGAAAACCAGATCATCCCTAAGAAATATATCAAACCATGCTTTCATCTCCAACATTGAACTTGTATACATTGAGTGATTAAAGTTGGGTGGAAACTATGCAAGAAGAATTAGACCAATTCAAAAAAAGCAAAGTTTGGACTCTTATAGAGAAACCCATAGGAAAGGCCATCATCGGAAGAAAATGGGTGTTTAGAAATAAACTAGATAAAGTCGACAAAGTCATCAGGAACAAAGCAAGATTGTTTGCACAAGGTTATAATCAACAAAAGGAAATTGATTATGATGAAACCTTTGCACCAGTGCTAGGTTGGAAGCTATAAGAATGCCGCTTGCTTTAATTTTGATGCCTTTAAGGGATTCATTCTTTACCAAATAGATATTAAGTGTGCCTTTCTGAATGGTTTCCTTAATGAGGAAGTATACATGAAATAGCCTCCAAGATTTGAGAGTGAAGATCTTCCTAACCATGTCTTCAAACTAACAAAAGCTTATTAGCTCAAAACAACCTCGTTGAGCTTGGTATGAAAGATTGAGCAATTTTTTGCTGAAGAATGGGTTCAAAAGAGGTGATGTTAATACTACTCTATTTACTCTTGAACAAAATAATCACTTTCTAATAGTTCAAATATATGTTCATGATATTATATTTGGCGCCTCTAATCATTCTCTCTATGAAAAGTTTTCAAAATTAATGCATAATGATTTTGAAATGAGCATGATGGTTGAACTCAAAATTTTTCTCGGTTTGCAAATCAAACAACAAAAGGATGGAATCATAATCCATCAAGAAAAGTACGCAAAAGAACTCTTGAAAAAATTTAACATGGATCAAGCCAAAACAATGAGTACCTCCATGCATCCATCTCAAACCATTGATACTGATAAGGATGTGAAAAGGTCTCAGAAAGTAATTATCGAGGAATAATTGGGTCACTACTATATCTTACAGCCAACAGACAAGACATTCAATTAAGTGTGGGGATTGGTGCTAGATTCTATCAAACCTGAAGCAATCACACTTAAATGTTTTTAAAAGAATTTTCATATATTTATCAGGTACTACTAATCTCAGCTTACAGTATGAGAAAAGAATAACTTGTAAAATTGTAGGTTACTGTGATGCTGACTTTACAGGAGATAGAGTAGAAAGAAAGAGCAAGTGGATGTTGTTGTTTCTTTGGAAACAACTTGATAACTTGGTCATGTAAAAAGCAAAATACCATTGCCATCTCTATCGCAGTAAGGTAATATGTAGTCAAGAAAGAAATTGTTGTACCCAAATGCTATGGATCAAAAACCAGCTAAAAGATTATCACTTGAGGTATTAAAATTCCCATCTACTGTGATAATACTAGTGCTATTAATCTTGCTAAAAATCCCATTCAGCACTGTAGATCCAAGCATATTGATATAAAACATAATTTTATTTGGGATCATGTTCAAAAAGGAGATATTGAATTAATGTTTATGAATACTGAAGACCAAGTGTCAGACATATTCACTAAACCATTAGTTGAAGATCATTTTTGTGTTTTGAAAAACCTTTTAAATTTAAAGTCATTTTAATTTACATAACTCATCCATATACACAAACTTCTCTGGATACTCTCCTTTCATAACTCTAAGCTGAAGCCAAATCAAGAGAAATCAACTTGCAAAATAAAAAAAAAAAAAAAGGATCAAGAATCAAAAAGTGAATGTCGAAGCTTAATAAGTAACATCATCAGAAAGAGATGCACCCTATAAAGGCGCTGCAGTCGATGCTGAAGAAAGAAGAGGAAAAAGAAAGAAAAATGTACTTGAAAATATTCTAAAGATGATGAGAAACATGAAGTGGTTTTTCAACCTAAGAAAATTCCTTCTCACTCTTCCATAAACTCAAAAGAAACATCAAAATGTGAAACATCTTCAAGGAGCATAATAGAAAATGAACCAACTTCTAGCACACTTCTTTTTTGCTAATGTCAAAATGGGGAAAAGAAAATAGAAGAAAATATTGTGCTGAGAAAGGTAGGGGGAGTAAACAAAAAGGGAGCTACTCAAAATAAGTTTGAAAATTTTCCTTAGCATCCTCATTTCACAAATTCTCTCTTGATTTCTTCACAATTTGTTTTTCTAAAATTTATCTCTAAAACACTCCCTTTCTCAAATTCATAGGAGGATCATAAACCATGTTTAGAAATATGTTGATAAATCCTATTAAGGTTTTCTTAAGCATCAAAAACTATACTTTGTATTATAATTGCTTTTCCCATGACATGCTCTAATTGATTTATCATGAATACATCCTTGAGCAATTGTTTAAAAAAGGGACTTAGGAAAATGGTGTGTTGAATAAGAATTTTAAGCAAGAAAAATTTCACAAGCACTACCTATTTCATTTATTCAAGCACATTAAATTTTAGAACGTCTTTTTATAATAAAAATTCAAGCTGTTTGCATAAAAAGGACTCAAACGATGACATCTGCTTTAATATTACTTTGATACATCTCAAAAAGCACTCTGATTTAATTTAGAAAGTTTCATCATAATCCAAACAATTCTGATTTGAGTTACTTAAGGCCACAAAGACTTTGAACACATCCATATCCTATCTTAAGAAAAAGACTTAATGAAGTTTAAAGTCTATGATGTTTTGAAAGAATATATGTTTATCAAAATATATTTTATTATATTTCTTTCAACTTCTCTTCAAAAGATTTTCTTCAAATTGGTTTGTCATAATAAAAAAGGAGGAGATTGTAAGCTCCAGAACCCTTCATAAAGCATTAGAGCTGTATTGTTTTGAATGATAACAAAGTCAATTTTAAGAAAATACTTTGAAGAACGACTAATGTCTAGCTTGAGTTTCTTGACAAAGCTTAACATGAGCAAGAATAATTTCACTTTACATGTGCAAACATGATTTATCTCATGTAAAGAGATTGAGCTTAATAGAAGTGAACATTACATCGTGAAAAGAATGTATACATGTAACACTGAGTTAAGCAATCAAATCAAGAATAAGAAACTAAGGCACGGGCCTTCAGAAAGTAGTATGTGACATCAAAAAGTATGCTTGGAATTGTTGGGAAATAATTCTCGCTCAACATAAATCAATCAAATGAACAAAGTAAAGGAACACAATAAAATTAACGTGGTTCAAAGATCAACATTTATATCCATGATCTCACAAATCAATCCACTATTTAATGAGGAGTATAATCACTAATCTCAACAAAGCCTATTCAAGGAACACGCCACCTAACACCACATTTCCAAGAAGACTTTCGATATAAGCTATCCACACTTGCACTGCCGCTACTCACAAAACATAACATCATTAATGTAACTTTTCCGCAAAAGCTACAAACCCTTTCACCAATGCAACTTTTATGACAAAAGTCGCAAACCCTTCATCACATTAGTCTTATCAATTCCTCTTCACCATCCTGTGTCATCCCCATTCTCTCTACTCTCGCTTTAATATCTCAATTATATTTTCCTCACACCTAAATAATTCTCAAAACTATTATTTATAATAGTTTACACACTCACTAAATTTGACCTCAATCCTAATAATTAATAATTTCTAATTCTAAATAAAATCCTAATAAATTTTCAAATCCTTTCCAAATATTTCCAAAATCAGAAACTATCAATGACAATCTTCAAATAGGAATTTGAATTGATTCCAACAAGAATGAAGAAATCATGCAAACTCTGATAACGTGTTACTTAGCCTTCAATCATCATGATCGCAAGACATTCATCATCAAAAGCTCAAAATAAAGACTAGAAGCCAAAGAATTGTCAAGGAATTCATGTCAGAAAGTTCATTTCAGTTAAAAGAGGGAAAATTTGAATTTTCAAATTTCAAAGTCAAACCCGATCTCAGACTAGCACGCCATCTCCTCACCCTTTTGGTCAATCACTCCAACACCTAGAAGGAAGAGTTCAGAAACCATGATCGTAAAAGGTAAATGTAGTTTCTAAAGGACATCAAAAACCTCAATCTAGTAACGGCTTCTAATAAAAAAACTCTAATTTCTCAACGGCAATTGATCAACATATGTCACTTGGACAACAAGTAGGAGATCATCTATAAATAGAAATGCTAAGCCTTCAAGGATATACAACTTGACTATAAAAAGGAAGCAAAAATGCTGCAAAATCTTTCTCTTATCTATTCTGTGAAATCTATTACTTCTTGTAATCAATTCCTTTGTTCATAAAAATCTTCTGTCTAAGTTCTTAGATTTCTTATATGTTCTTCTCTTGAAGAATTACTAGAAAGAAGTCACTCAGGTTATCTCAATGATATTCATTGTATATTTGTAAATAAACTTGAGTGTATGTTAGTTTGAGTGGCAACCAAAACACTAAACCTTTGTATCCTCGATCCGGTAGTGATCAAAGTGTGAAATAGTTTGAAAAGGTTATAACAAAACTACTTGCAACATGATAAAAAAAATGTTCTTGCTGCTCACAGCTTAGCTTGAAGATGCTATTGAAAAGACTATTTGGTTTAACTTAAAGAGGCTGGTGAAGAACTACTTAGTTTGTGATGGTAAGGCCTGTTTACTAGTCACAAGTTAGAGCTTGGGAAGGCTATTGTAAAGATTATCCAAATTTTCTTTCTCGTAGAGAAAGGTTAGTATAACTCGGCATTTTTGAGAATCGGATGTAGGCAGTGTATTGGTGAAACAAAGATAAACTCTCGGCAAGATCTCTTTAACCTTCACCATTTTACTTCCATTGTTTAATTTCACTAAATCTATATTTGTTAAGACTTACTTTTTTTAGTTTATCAGATATTAACAAAAATCTCAGAAAGTTACTTTATGAATTTTTTTTAACCTTGTTTCCACTGCACTACAAGCTTGATAGTCTATGTTTCAAGTTTTCAACATCAAAAGGTTTCGAAAAAGAAAAGCACAATTCAATCTCCCCCTCCCCCTCTTTTAGTGCACTTTTTACTTACATTATAATGTTATGAATGATTTTTAGAAGTATTGACACTTGCTAAGTGTCAAAAAGTGAAACTTTGTACTTTGACCTCTAAATTTGAAAACTTGGCCAATGGCCCAAATGGTTTTTCTAAATCTGAAAACTTGGCCAATGGCCCAAATGGTTTTTATGATGATTTTAAAAAATTTTCTAAAGTGATATGGGTCTCTTAAAACTGTAAATTAATTTTGAGAATAATTAGTTTTGAGAAAAAGTGTTGAGTGAAGAATTTACACTTTGACCCATAAACATTTAGAAATTTCAGTTTGACCCTTTTGGAGCTAAAGTATAAATATCAATGACTTGATAATATTGATATGAATGATATGTTATGACAGCTATATTCATATGAATTGTTTGGAAATTACGTGACTTGAAATGACTATGCTAAATTATGTATTGATGACTATGAACGCTTGAACTTTTTCTTCTTTTTTTTAATTATGCAAGTGATGATTACTGCTTTATATTGTATACATCCTATTGAATATACCATATGCATTAGTTGAGTCCAGTTCTTGATTTTCAGCAATTGGGTAAAAGCATGTTTACTTTTCAATGAGACATTGTTGATAACACGCTTATGGATATATGCAAAAATGATATGTATGCTTATGTGATCAATGATATGATGATTTGTGGCATGTTGTGATTACGAATGAATAATTGAGATGCATGATTGATATACTATATGATGGGAAGCAAATTTGTAGAAAATATTATTCCCAGTTGTTATGTTGTTGGCTTTTCACTAAATTTGTGGACATAGAAAAATTATGAAATTTGTGAGCATGAAAATGTTAAATGATAAGTTATGATAATTGGCTATGATTATATGCTCATGTTTGCATCTCTAAATGATATGCTAAGATAAAGGTGACATAAGATATATGCAGATGATTCTTTAGACTCCAAGAATTAATGGTTAAGGGAGGTGATCCAAGGATGTTACATTCTCATGATAAGAAAGTTAAGTTAAGGCAAGGAAATGATGTTCTTCGCCCTATATTAACCCATGTTAAATCTAGTGATGGCTAGTTAGGTTGAGCTCATCCTAGGCAATGGGCTAAGTGAAGTTTTGGTAGTTATTGTAGAAGCACCAGGGAAGGTGAGATGGTTAGTTTAGGATGGTGATGTAAGAGGGTGGTTATTAGGAAAAGAAATTGAGAGTTCAATGATGAGAAAGTAAAGTATAATGTGTTCTTTTGCCTTTCCCATGCATGTTAAAAGTTATATGAATCATCATGCTTGTCCTATCTTGCATTCATTTACTTGTCACTCAATCACATAATTTGAATGCCAAGTCGCCTAAGAAAATAAAGTAAAGATATGTATTATGTTATTTCTTTGTTAGTGTGTATAATCATGTGAGGTTTATATGATTGCCATTATTATGCATGTATTGACCAAGATTTATGCACACATGGCTCATTCTTAGTTTTAAAGTCATATTTTTATCATTTGTATTTTTAAGAAGAATAAGTTAAGTTCCAAGACAAAGGTGTAATAACCAAAATACGACTCAAGCGTATTAGGTTAAAAGTTAGGGTATTACAAGTGCTGCCACTGCCATCACGATAAGTATACTGGGTAGCACCTTTCTTCTTCTTATCTATACCTGCAATATCTAAATGAAACATAATACATGTTTTAATAAATATCATAATTAAAATAAAATAGGACCAACTACATACAACTCATAAATGGAATATTACCTTATTAATGTACCTAATTTACTCTGATAGTTCAGGATTATCATCATTCTTAGATGAAATGTCATCCAAAAATTCTTGTTCCTCATTTTTAATAGTGTTATCCATTTCATTTGTTCTTAAAGCTTAGGTAAGAAGCTCTATCATTTCAACTTTGTTTAAAGGGGAACCTAAGAGTTGGGGGGGATGGTTGTGTCTATTACTACATGTGAAGGGACAAATTCAACAATTTAATAAGCCTTTTCATCAGCTACTTCTTCTGTTTCAATCTAACCCTTTGGTTTAGTTTTTATTATAACCCTTGAACTCCTATTACAATTTCCATGGCAAGATAGAAAATATACTTGTCTGGCATTTTGTGTAATGATGAGCAGTGTCAAAGCCTCTATATCTTTGGTATGGTTAATTTCAATGATGCTATACTAGTTATGTTTACGTGTTCCCATGGGCGTGTTGGATCAAGCCATTCACACTTGAACAAGACAACCCTTTTCATAGGTTCATTGACATACTCTATCTAACTCAATTATTTCCTTAAGTTCCCTATACGAATCACATTCACCAGTACTTGAATCCTTTCTAACATTGATGATACTATTGTCTGTTTTTCCATGGTTTGGAATTGCACTATTAACATAATAAATTGGCCAACTGTAAGTTTTATTTTTCAAACCATGAGCCAAGTTATATAGGTGAATATTAGTTATACCATTACTAGTTACATATACCATGGAAGATATCAAATTGAAGAATAAGGATCAAAACAAAAAGTTAACACATACTTGTAAGTGAAATTAAGTGATGAACATAAGATTTGAACCATGATGAAAATTGATTAAGGCAGTGGTCACCATATAATTGTTTAAAAAATTTGTAAACATTATAACAATAGGTGAGAAATTGAATCACTTGCGAGGAAAACAATTAAAGCAGTCATAAATCACTTACATTCTAAAAGGTTGTACTTTATCACAATTTATCAACATGTGAAAATGTGTGGTATCTGATTCATCTACTAAGATCCATCATTCTTCACTTTTGCTAGCAAAGATGACCTAATCAAGTTAAATACGGATAGAGTTGGCTAACCTAAGTTTCCTCCTCATCTTCATCATTTTGACTAACCCTAGTTCTCTTTGATTGAACATGAAGTTCAAATATTAGGAGCAAAAATATGATGTCTCCTTTGAGATATATGCCTAACATACTAACCCTTCAATTAGCTCTATTTTTCATAGTTCTTTTGAACCCTTCTTATTTCCATGTGCTTTCACATGGTAAATGTATGGGCAAGTGCTTCATGGAGTCAAAGAAACCAGGGGAAATATTCTCTATAATATGCAGAAAATCACAAGGATGTTTTTCTCCATCACCAACAGATCAACTCTAAGAGTGGGTGAACACAGGTCTCTAAAGTACTCACTTAGCTTTGTCAATGCCTTCCAAACATGGTCAGATAGTTCCCTAAATGCAATAGAGAGAAGACACTCTACGAATACACGATAATCATGACCTTTCGGCCCACAAAAATCTTCCTTGTGGAACATTTACACACGACCCAAGTTTAAAGTATTATTGTCGTGCATTTTCAAATTTGTTTACTCAAGAACCTTTCAAGCATTAAAGAAATATGTTTTGTTTAATAACATAACAAACTCGAAAAAATATTTTGAAGAATGAGTGATGGTTTCCTTGACTTTCTTGATATAGCAAACAGTGGCACTCTATATTCATAATATGTTCTAAAAAGCGTATATAATTTTACTCTTCATGTGTAAACATGATTGTATATCATGAAAAGAGATAAAGACTAAATGGAAGTGAATATTATAACGTGAAAATGTGTATCCGTGCCTAACAGATTGAGGAAACCTATCGTAAACAAGAAACCAAGGCCGGGATCTTCAAAAAGTACAACGAGACTTCAGAAAGTACACAAGGAATGATGATATCAAGCAAACTCTGAAGCAAGGAAGTTCTACAACCTTCAATCATCATCATCGCAACTATTTTAATCATATACTACTCTAATTGAAGACTAGAAGATCAATTATTCATCAAGGAACTGATATCACACTTCATAAAGTGCACTCACTGTAAAATGTTGCACTTTATTGGAAGAAAAGGGAAAATTTGAAATTCAAAATTGAAGTCAAAACCAGCTACAGACTAGCACGCCATGTAACACTCCTAAATCTTAACCCAAGACTACTAGTATGTACTTAGGTTAATCTTTAGAATATTACCTCTTGGTCTCATCTTTTACTTAGAAAATACTTAGCGGAAATATGGGTAAAATTTTTCTTTTCGGAATTAAAATCAAAGTGAGAGCCACACACGAATCTTTAAGAGGAAGCATAGCGAAATACATAAGCAAAGCATAAAGAAACACATCATATCATGGAGACATCAATCAAACATAGATATATTTATATACTGTGCCTACCCAAAGGGCAGGACTATTCAATACATCGAGAAACGGAATACAACTAAAATGCAATACAAGGAAATCATAAAAAGCAAATACAAGAGAAACAACACCAATACCCATGTGCACCTAGAGTAGACAACCTCATATACAAAAGAAGGTTTGTCCTCAACTATGTGGCGTGTGTGCACTAACTGCTACCCCTCCTATGTCTACTCCTGCTGGTCCGAGTACTATGGAGTCGAGTCGATCCACTGACGTATCTCGGCGGGAATGGTCGAGCGCATCATCGGGGCATGTCCACCGCGGCGAGGGCGCATAGATGGCCTACGTGCTAACCTCTACCGACCACCGTCTCCTCACTCCCTGCTCTCATCGGTGGGGGAACGGGACTGGAGCTCCAACTGTACATGTGTGATGGCGGGTCCTCAAATGGGTCCATCTCCGAGTACTGGGTGCGAGGCACGTACTCCGGGTAGTCGCATACGGCTGACGTCTCAGGCTCCATGCGGAGAATCTGCTCATCACGTGGTCTAGCTCACTCAAAAATCCCGTTATGATAGTAAGGAGTAGTCAGGGTGAAGCGGTAGCTCGGGACGGGGTGCACGAAGGGTCGTCCCATGAACATGAATACTCTGACAGTGCAGCAACCCTCAAAATGGTATGACCCGAGTGCCGGGTCATGGTGCAGCTCCCATACCGGGGTGTCATGAAGAGTACGAATGTCGCCATCTGAAGATATGATGGAAGAAAAGAGAGAGGGAATGAGAATCTTTCTAAAAGAATTCTCAGTAGGGTTATCCATACCTAGGTGACATCGCCACATCCTCTGGAACCTTGGGTTTATTTCTAAAAAGGTGTGCATGCATATAAATTCCTTTTAAGTTATTTTTCCAAAGTGTTATTTATCCAAGGTCCATCATATTTTACAATGCGTCTTATAGCTAAGCATAAAATATACTAATGATATGAATGCATCATAAAGGTAAACCAATCAATGGAATAGCTTAAGAAACATTATAACATTGGCATAAGGTGATAGGCATAGCATATGTGACATTTTAAACTTTAACTTTCATCTCATGGGGCCACCCTAAAACATCTCTAGGTTATGAGCTCATACCTTAACTAGTCGTCACTAATTCTTACTTATCCTATGATAAGCGTAACATATACATAATCCCGACTTAATAGTGCGGGCTAGGGGGCAATTAAGGATCACCTCTCTTAGGGTCATTTCCTCTTTGAAACGCTCTACTAGCAACTAGTGCATCATAGTTTTGTCCGCTTTGGCAAGCTCTATGTCAATACCCTCACGGATTTGTTTTCTTGGGGGTGCTCGGCTAAACCGGTGTCACCCAAGAAGGCGTCTCAGTGTTGTGTCACATTTAAGTTCTCATAAAGTGTTAATTCATAGATACATCATTATTCATTTCATAAATCTTTTTCATAGCATATACATCATCACAAGAAACTTTTTCATAGTGTATACATAAAACCATAGCATATACATTATTACATAATCACACCTTAGACAATCATTCATACAAACTCCCAAGCTTATTATGTTATAAACTTATAGTATGTTATGCCTTCGTTCCTTTGAGTCTTAAATTTGTAAACTAATCATTCTAGTATTATTCTTAACCTCTTACACACCTATAGGTTCACAACTAATAAGTGTTACTAATTTTTATGCTCAAGGACTTATCCAAACAGCACTATGCAGATTTGGACAGCTTATATTTGTGTGATTACGGGTTCTAGAGATTACGGTTTAGACCCTTAAGGTCCTTAACTCACATTCTAAGTTATCGATCATCAACACCTAGTCTCTTGGGAACCTATGAGGTTATAACTAAGTATTTCTCACCTCACACTATGGTCAAGAACATCTCTAAACCTCAAGGATGTAGAATTTGAAATCCTAACTTTACGGGTACCTAGAAGTCACAACAATGACCCTTTCTAAGTTTAGTTTGCTCCTAAGGCTTCAAGATTAAGTTCTAAACCAATTATGAGTCATTCCTACATATTTAAACTAATTTAAAACCATGATTATTAAATCTAAAGCTTGCTGGACAGAATCCAGAAAATTACATAATTAAAGGATCTAGAATTCTCAAATTAATTCTTTTCTAGTTCCTAACTTATCCTATCTTTCACATATGAGTCTTAACATTATTTTTACTCAAACATAGGCACATTATCATCATTGAAACAGCACATATAGTGGCAGTAATGAGCAAGGAAGAACCGAAAATATACTTCTGCATAAAAGGCATAAAACATAATTTCTAAAGCTCATAAAATACTAGTTTCTCTTGGAACTCTTCTTAAACTTTCGAAACTTATTTATAAACATTTTTAACATCTAAAATCATAAGAGTATTTAAAAGGGCAGTGACCAATTTATCTTTATCTCAAGAGGTCCTAAATTAATAAAACTTAGTTCTATACATTCCTTAAACTCATGTAAGCTTGGAAAAATTATAAAACATAGTCTCAAATACTTAGAGACTTCAAGACCTCTTAAATGTAAATATGAACTAAGGAAAGATACATATTGTTAGACCTTTGTTGAGATAACAATGGGCAAGTCTTTGAGCTCTAGGTTCATTTAGGTGATGACATAAAAATAAACATGCTTATGCACTTATTTTAGATTCCATTAGAAAGTAAAGTGATAGCACAAAGTAAATATGAATGCAACTCATTATTATCTTGGTATTAAGTGAGAACTTGAAATATAAACATGATAATGCATAGCTTGAAATATAAACATGATAATGCAAGTTCATTCATTATCTTGGTATTTAGTGATAGCAAGGAAGTAAACATGATATGCAAAGCATAAAGTAAACATAATGCAAGGTTTATTTTATGATTACTAGAGCTCATTCAAGACTTTAACAAAATAACAACCCAATACAATTTCTCAAAGATCACAACACAAAAATCGAAAGTCATATAAAAGAGAAAGAAAGTGAAACTATGTCAAGTTCTTTATTAAATACCCAAAACCCTTATCTAGAGAAAATCTCTAGAACGTACCGGCCAACTTTAAGGTTGACAAGGGTAGGCTTGGGCTTTTTGAAAACCTTAGATTAATATTTCTTAAGTTGAAAAACCATGTGAGCTAGATATCATAAGATGAAGTTACAAGAAAAGGAAAACTCAAGCTTTAGAGGTTTCTTTGAGATGAACACAATGTCATCATCTAGAAACTCTCATCATCAAGCTATCATGCTTATAATAGGCCTAGAGGCCAAAATGAAAAGAAAAGGAAAACAAAGGAAAGTTCAAAGAATCCAAGAGGAAACTAGAGAAAACACTTTCTTGAGCAAAACAAAGTTTGAAAACAAATCCCTACCTTGTGATGAAGGTAAAAGCTTGGACTTGAAGATGGAAATGAGATAACCAACACCTCCTAGGATGGTGATGATGATTCGGCCTTGATGAAAGAAAAAGGAAGGAAATGTGTTCTTGGGTGAAGTTGTGTTTGAGATGTGGTGTTTGGGAAGTTTGATGATGGTTCAAGGCTTTGGGGTGGTGTTTGATGGTTGAGAGATGATGAAGAGATGAAGAGATGAAGAAGATGAAGATGAAAAGAAAGGAAGAACTCTCTTGAAACTTTGAGAGAAAAAGAAAGAACTAGCAAGACAACTCTAAAACTCTAAACTTAGCAAATGCTTCAAGGTGCAACAAGGCTATCACAAGCATCCTATTTATAGAAAAACAAAGCCATGGAGCGCATCAAAGGGAGGGTGCTGGCCGTAGCATTGAAGGACAAAGGGAGAGGAAAATATCTCTTTGATTGTGTCATAGAAGCATGGTTTGAAGTATGGAAGCTATGCTACAAAGTATGACTTGATGTGAGTTAATTTCCTATCAAATTTTTATGAAATTAGGCTTCTAGAAACAATGCATGGCTGGAACTTTTCCAGCCACAATTAAATGGAGAAAATAAGTTATTTTAATTAGTTATTTACTTGGAAAATCAAGCTTGATTGAAAGTTATGACAAGGTATAGTGTATGTGACTTGAGGTATGGCTTTGGAGTGTTGAAAAATTGAACATGTGATGCATAATGGGGAGAGACAGCTCGCCAAGGGTGGACAGGAGAGTGGAGGTGAGTTTTGACCATTTAATTGTGTGTTAATGGTAGGTTTAGATGTGTATTAGCTTAGGTACAAGGTTAGGAATGATTAAGCTTAAGTTTAGGTAACTAAGAATGTGATTTAGGGAGTTTATGACAAGTTTAGGAGTGCTCATACATCATTAGAGAATTTTAAACTCATTTATGAATAAACAATGTGTAACACAATTTCATGATTTAAGGAATTAGAAAGAGAAAACACTATTTAAGATTCTATGACTAGGTGTCTTGAAATTAAAATATGATTTTAGGTTGTAATTAAGTACTATTTGGTTCTAATCAACTTTAATAAATTATTTTGACTCAAGATTAATTAAAGAAATTAATTAACTTTCGATTAGAGCCTAATATCGCTTAGGTTTGCTTAATCACGCGATTAAGCATAAAAATACGAAACTAGGGGCAAAACCGTAATTTTGCACTAATTTTGCCTGGGACTTCTAAAATTAAAACTGAGGTCATAGAATACATAAAAACACCTTTTAAAACCATCTGGAGAAGTTTCGGGTTCATCCGGTACTTGCAAACGGGTAAAACACCGCAGGGGCGTTTTGGTCATTTTGACCCGAAAACTCAAAAAACGAGATTTTCGATCCCGAGGAGGTACACAAGTCATCCAATCCCCTTCCAACATTGAGTTTGCCCTTTGAGTACTGCCGAATCGGCTTTCCTCAAATTCCGGGCTGAAAATGACTTCAAGGGCATTTCGGTCATTTTCACTCTAACAGAAAATCGGGACGTTACATAGAGCTCATGTGAGACTTTTGAAGAGAACTAAAAATCTCAACCTAACACTTATCTCATCAATAAAGTAAGCTTTAGAGTTCTTGAACCAAGTTCTCAAAGGAACTACATGGTTCTTGAACATCATCATCAAGCTCAAAAAGAAGTGAACATAAGGATACTTTAAAAACTTACACAAAATCTTTGAGGTGAAGACTATGGAGGCTGAAACTATGTAGGAAAAGAAAAAGGAAGGAAAACCAAAACTTTGCTAGATCAAGAACAAAACTCAAGCTTTAGAGGTTCCTTCGAGATGAACACCAAGTCATCATCTAGGATCACTCATCATCAAGCTATCATGCTCAAAACAAGGCCTTGAGGCCGAAATGAAAAGAAAAGGAAAGACAAAGAAAAGCTTAAAAAGAAACCAAGAGAAACTTTGAGCAAAACATATTTTTTAGTAAAAACAAAACTTTTGAAGCAACTCCTACCAAGTTTGAAGATGATAGCTTGAACTTGAAATGAGAAACGAGAAGAAGGACTCCTCCAAGGGTGATGGTAGAGCTTTGGCCTTGTAAAGGGAAAAGAATAGAAAATGTGTTTTGGGTGAGGTTGTGTTTAAGGTTAAGTGTTTGAGAGCTTAGAGGATGATCTAATATGGAGGTTTGAGGTGGTGAGGTGATGATGTCAAGAGAGGATGAAGGAGATGAAGATGAAGAAGATGAAGAGGAAAAAGAAAGCTCTTAGAATGCTTGAGAGAAAAAGAACTCAAAGAAAAGCTAGAAAACTAAACTTAGCATATGATCTAAAGTGTTTCCAGGTGCTTCTAAGTAAGGTATTTATAGAAGAATGAAACAAATGAGAGCTCATGGAGGGGGAAGGCTGGCCATAGCATGTGAGGGCAAGGGGGAGAGAAAAATATCTCTTACATGTGGTCATTCAAGCATGGTTTGAAGTGTGGCAAGCATAGGCTATGTTATGGCTCAAAGTATGGTGATTTCACTTTTAATTTGAATTGAGAAAATTTCCTTCTAGATGATAAAGGAGGCTGACGGTTTTGGTAGTAGAAAAATGAGGGAAAATAGCTAATTTATCTAGTCATTGACTTTGTTATTCAAGCATGGATGTAAGTATGATAAAGTATGGTGCATGTAAGGTGAAAGCATGGTCTTTGGAGTGTAAAAATTTGAGCATGTGATAGATAATATGGGGGTATGGGTTTTGACTGGTCCTGAACAACCAAGGGGGAATGAAAATTGTCCATGTAATTGTGTGTTAATGATACGTTTAGGTGTGTATTAGTTTAGGTACAAGGTTAGGAATCATTAAGCATAAGTTTATGTAACTTAGAATGAGGTTTAGGAATTTTATGACAAGGTTAAGGAGTGCTCATACACAATTAGAGGATTTAAAATTCATTTTATGTGTAAACAAGGTAGACAAATTTCTATGATTTAAGGAATTGGAAAGAGAAAACACTATTCAAGATTCCATGACTAGGAATCTTGAATTTAAAATAAGATTTGAGTTTAAATTAAGCATTCTTAGGTTCTAATCAACTTTAATAAATTATTTTGACTCTAGATTAATTATGGAAATTAATTAATCTTCAATTAGAGCCTAATATTGCTTAGGTTTGGTTAATCACATGATTAAGCTTAAGAACACAAAACTAGGGGCAAAACCGTAATTTTGCACAAATTTCGCCCGGGACCACTGGGAGTAAAAATGAAGTCACAAAATACATAAAAATTCCTTTAAAAACCATCTGGAGAAGTTTCGGGTTCATCCGGCACTTGGAATCGGGTTAAACACCACAGGGGTATTTTGATCATTTTGACCCAAAACTCAGAAAATGAGATTTTTGATCCCGAAAAGGTATATGTGTCAACTAATCCCCTTCAAATATTGAGTTTTACCCTTGAGGACTGTCGAGCTAGCTTCCCTCGAGTTCCGGGCTAAAAATTACCACAAGGGCATTTTGGTCATTTTCACTTTAACAGAAAATCGGGGCATTTCAAAATAGGTGTCAAAACCACCACCAAAAGCTCTCATCATCAAGCCATGGTTCCAACACTTCATTTACAACCAAGAACCGAAAACATAGAGGAAAAAGATTCAAAAACCAAAAATATGCATTAAGAGGAGGAGATTCAAACCAAAACACAAAGAAAGGAAACCAAAAAAACTTGTCCAACTAACCATCAATAAAACCAAAAATAAAGCAAAGGAAAGTAAAGAAACTCAAAACAAAACCCTACCAAGGATGTAGTCTTTGATGGAAGGAAGAAAGCTTGGTTCTTAGAGCTAAAATGAGAATAAAAAATCTTCTCTTGGTGGCTTATATGGTTTCGAGCAAGGGGAGAAGAAAGGAAAGGAATGGTTTTCTTGTGAGGTTAAGCTTGGGGTGGAAAGGTTGTGTATTTAGGAGGTGGTTTGAGGTGGTGGTGTGGTGGTTCAAGGTTGTTTGTGGTGGTGGTGGAAGGAGTTTCTTGAAGTAAGAAGTGTAAAAAGAAAGCTCAGAGGTGAGAGGATTCTATGACAATTTTTTTGTCACAAAAGTTTGCCAAAAGAGTAAATGGTGAGAAAATGAGATTTTTGGCTAGTAAAAGAAATAAATATGATGGCATTCTAGGGGAAAGAAAATATCTCTTCTAAATGCATCATTACATGGAATGGTGCAGGAATGACTAGGTATGGGCTTGGGTATAGTGTTTCTTTGAGTTTTTCTAAGCAATCTTAGGTCCTAATTATTCTCAATTAATTATTTTGACTCTAGATTAATTATTAAAATTAATTAACCTTTAATTAGAGCCTAATATCGCTTATGTTTCCATAATTGTTTAATTAAGCTCATCATGCACTAATCTAGGGGTAAAAAAGTCATTTCACATCAAAAACCTTTCGAGACCACCCGATCTCATCCAAACATCATGCATCATGTAGAAACAACATTTCGAACTCCCGAGAAATCTTTCTGGCCCAATCGACACTAAATCTCATGTAAAAACGTTGCAGGGGCATTTTCATCATTTTATGCCGAAAGTTTAGAAAGTGAGATTTTCATCTATGTTATTGTTTCTAAGGTATCTAATCCCCTTCAATCATCAAACAAATCCCTTGAGGATGGCCCAGTCATTGTCCTCGAATTCCGGGCAAAATAACCTCAGGGGCATTTTGGTAATTTATATACGGGAAAAATCGCTTATTGTTATTTATGCACAGATTGCTATCCAATCCTCACCTAACCTCATCCCAATATTAGGATATTCTTTTGGAGGTGGCCGGGACTGGCCGACCTCAATATTCATACAAAAATTACCTAGGGGTATTTTGGTCATTTTTGCAAAGCAAGAAAAATTGGGACGTTACAAAAACCAACCAAAACAGAAAGATAGAAAAGAACCAAACTTTAGGCTCTAGAGGTCATATACATGGTGGTGTTAAAACTACCATCAAGAGCTCTTATCATGGAGCCATATTTCCAACCATTCTTTCAACAATCAAAACAAGCATAATAAGAACAAAGAGGTATAAAACCGAAATCATGAAGCAAAAGGAAACATGAAAACCGAAAAGGTTCACAACCAAGGAGTCAAACTTAAGCTCTAGAGGTCCAACACATGGTGGTTTTACAACCATTATCAAGCCTTGATCTCAAACTTTCATCAACAACAACAATTCAAGAAGTCCAAACCGAAAAGGAAAAAATAAAAGCTCTAACCGAAAAGTGGAGAGGAAGAACACAACACAAAGAAAATGTAATGTTGTTCATACTTTCATCATAAAATCCGAAATAAAGCAAGGAAAGGAACAAAGAACCCAAAAAAAAACCCTACCAAAGTTGTCTTCTTGAAGAAAAAGAGGAAGCTTGGTCTCTTATAAAGGAAATGAGAAGAAAATTCTCCTCTTAAGGCTCAAAATGGGTTCGGCCAAGAGAGGGAAAATAAAAGGAAGGATTTTTCTTATGTTGTTAAGCTTAGGAGTGGAAAGGTTTTGTATTTAGGAGGTGGTTTGTGTTGGTGGTGTTGTGGTTTATGGTGGAGATGAGGTGGAGGAAAAAGCATTACGGAAGATAGGGAGGAGGAGATGAGAGCTTAGTTGAGAGAATTCTAAGAGCTCTTTGGACACAAACTTGCCCAAAAAAGTGAGTAATAAGAAATGAGATTTTTGTATTGTAAAAGAAATAAATATGATGGTGTTTTAGGGGGAAAGGCCGCTGCCTTGGCTACCCTGGGGGGGGGGGAATATTTCACTTTCATGTAGGTTAGGATGTGTATTACAGGTGACTTTAATTAGGCAAAGGTTTAGGAATTGGTAATTAAGTGTTTTGGAGTCGTAAGTATGTGTTTAGGAATTTCAAGACATGATTAGAGAGTTGTCTCGCTCATTTAGTTTGAATTAAACATGATTAAATTTGAAATTCAAATGGAAACATAACTCCTAATTTTTAGGAAATAGAAAAATAAAACACTATTAATATTTTGACTTTCTTTATGTCTTAAGAACTCTTTAATTGAGAATGAGATTTTGACTTTTCCTAAGAATTCCTAGGCCTTAATTAACATCAATTAATTATTTTGACTCAAGATTGATAATTAAAATTAAATTATCATTAGTTAAAGCCAAATATTGTATTTATTTCCTTAATCGTTTAATTAAGCTCATTATGCACTAATTAGGGTCAAAACAGTAATTTTGCATAAAAACTCCTCGAGACCACCCAGGCTTACCCAGACATCATACACTCCTTAGAATTATCATTTTAAACTCCCGGATAATGTCCGGGTTTAGCCAACACTTAATCCCGCGTTAATTCACCACAGAGGCATTTTGGTCATTTTGCTTGTGGGAAAAAGCAGAGTTGAGATTTTCTCTCCTATCATTACTTTTAACACATCTAATCCCCTTCAAAAATTAAACTAACCCCTTGAGGATAGCCCGAGTTGGCCATCCTTGAATTCTGGGCAAAAATGATCTGAGGAGCATTTTGGTCATTTTCACACGGGAAAAATCGCGGATTACGATTTTCGCATAGATTGCTATCTAATTCTTATGTAAACTACTCATAATATTAAATTATTCCTTTGTGGGTGGTCGAGGTTGTCCAACCTCGATTCTCATACAAAAATGACCCACGGGTAATTTGTTCATTTTCGCTAAGCAAGAAAAGTTGGGGCGTTATAGGTTATTTTCTTGGCTTCTAAGGATGTGGTCGAAAGATTCAAGGTTTTTGGAAAATGTATTTGTAATGAAAAGAAATATCAAATTATCTCCATCAAATCTGATCATGGAGGAGAATTTGAAAATCACATTTTTGAAGAGTTTTGTAAAAAACATGGCATCCTTCTTGAGTTTTCTGCAGCTAGAATTTCCCAACAAAATAGGGTTGCTAAAAAGGAAAAATAGAAGCTTGCAGGAAATGGCTACAACAATGCTTTTAGAAAGTGGTTTATCCAAAGGCTTTTGGGCAAAGGCTATGAATGTTAGGTACAAAATAGAATCTTTTTAAGACTAATCCTCAAAAAGACTCCCTTTGAGCTATAGAAAGGTAGAAAACTCATCATTTCATACTTCTATATCTTTTGTTCATTATGTTTTATACTTAACACTAGGAACAAACTTGCAAAGTTTGATCCTAATTTTGATGATGGCATTTTCCTAGAATACTCTTTTATCTCTAAAGCTTACAGAGTATATAATAAAACAGTACTATGCTTGAAGAGACAATTCATATTAGGTTCAAAGAGCTCAAGAAAGATTTTGATGATGACCTTGATGAACTAGAAGAAAGTCTTGAGAAAATAAGTCTCAACGAAGACTCAGAAAGCAAGTATATGAAAACCCTACCTTCAAAAAGTAAGCTCCAAAATGTTAATTCTTCAGAAAACCTGCTCAAAACACCAAAGCCATCAGAAAGTAGTAACTCTAAACAAGAAAAAGAGCAACCTGAAGATGAAGGATCTCATAATTACAGAAACTACAAAGGAGTTTCTGATCTAAAGGCAGTTTCTCAAAATAGAATCCTTGGAGATATATCTAAAGGGGTGAAAACCAGATCATCCCTAAGAAATATATCAAACCATGCTTTCATCTCCAACATTGAACTTGTATACATTGAGTGATTAAAGTTGGGTGGAAACTATGCAAGAAGAATTAGACCAATTCAAAAAAAGCAAAGTTTGGACTCTTATAGAGAAACCCATAGGAAAGGCCATCATCGGAAGAAAATGGGTGTTTAGAAATAAACTAGATAAAGTCGACAAAGTCATCAGGAACAAAGCAAGATTGTTTGCACAAGGTTATAATCAACAAAAGGAAATTGATTATGATGAAACCTTTGCACCAGTGCTAGGTTGGAAGCTATAAGAATGCCGCTTGCTTTAATTTTGATGCCTTTAAGGGATTCATTCTTTACCAAATAGATATTAAGTGTGCCTTTCTGAATGGTTTCCTTAATGAGGAAGTATACATGAAATAGCCTCCAAGATTTGAGAGTGAAGATCTTCCTAACCATGTCTTCAAACTAACAAAAGCTTTCTACAGTCTGAAACAACCTCGTTGAGCTTGGTATGAAAGATTGAGCAATTTTTTGCTGAAGAATGGGTTCAAAAGAGGTGATGTTAATACTACTCTATTTACTCTTGAACAAAATAATCACTTTCTAATAGTTCAAATATATGTTCATGATATTATATTTGGCGCCTCTAATCATTCTCTCTATGAAAAGTTTTCAAAATTAATGCAGAATGATTTTGAAATGAGCATGATGGTTGAACTCAAAATTTTTCTCGGTTTGCAAATCAAACAACAAAAGGATGGAATCATAATCCATCAAGAAAAGTACGCAAAAGAACTCTTGAAAAAATTTAACATGGATCAAGCCAAAACAATGAGTACCTCCATGCATCCATCTCAAACCATTGATACTGATAAGGATGTGAAAAGGTCTCAGAAAGTAATTATCGAGGAATAATTGGGTCACTACTATATCTTACAGCCAACAGACAAGACATTCAATTAAGTGTGGGGATTGGTGCTAGATTCTATCAAACCTGAAGCAATCACACTTAAATGTTTTTAAAAGAATTTTCATATATTTATCAGGTACTACTAATCTCAGCTTACAGTATGAGAAAAGAATAACTTGTAAAATTGTAGGTTACTGTGATGCTGACTTTACAGGAGATAGAGTAGAAAGAAAGAGCAAGTGGATGTTGTTGTTTCTTTGGAAACAACTTGATAACTTGGTCATGTAAAAAGCAAAATACCATTGCCATCTCTACTGCAGAAGCAGAATATGTAGCTGCAGCAAATTGTTGTACCCAAATGCTATGGATCAAAAACCAGCTAAAAGATTATCACTTGAGGTATTAAAATTCCCATCTACTGTGATAATACTAGTGCTATTAATCTTGCTAAAAATCCCATTCAGCACTGTAGATCCAAGCATATTGATATAAAACATAATTTTATTTGGGATCATGTTCAAAAAGGAGATATTGAATTAATGTTTATGAATACTGAAGACCAAGTGTCAGACATATTCACTAAACCATTAGTTGAAGATCATTTTTGTGTTTTGAAAAACCTTTTAAATTTAAAGTCATTTTAATTTACATAACTCATCCATATACACAAACTTCTCTGGATACTCTCCTTTCATAACTCTAAGCTGAAGCCAAATCAAGAGAAATCAACTTGCAAAATAAAAAAAAAAAGGAGGATCAAGAATCAAAAAGTGAATGTCGAAGCTTAATAAGTAACATCATCAGAAAGAGATGCACCCTATAAAGGCGCTGCAGTCGATGCTGAAGAAAGAAGAGGAAAAAGAAAGAAAAATGTACTTGAAAATATTCTAAAGATGATGAGAAACATGAAGTGGTTTTTCAACCTAAGAAAATTCCTTCTCACTCTTCCATAAACTCAAAAGAAACATCAAAATGTGAAACATCTTCAAGGAGCATAATAGAAAATGAACCAACTTCTAGCACACTTCTTTTTTGCTAATGTCAAAATGGGGAAAAGAAAATAGAAGAAAATATTGTCGAGAAAGGTAGGGGGAGTAAACAAAAAGGGAGCTACTCAAAATAAGTTTGAAAATTTTCCTTAGCATCCTCATTTCACAAATTCTCTCTTGATTTCTTCACAATTTGTTTTTCTAAAATTTATCTCTAAAACACTCCCTTTCTCAAATTCATAGGAGGATCATAAACCATGTTTAGAAATATGTTGATAAATCCTATTAAGGTTTTCTTAAGCATCAAAAACTATACTTTGTATTATAATTGCTTTTCCCATGACATGCTCTAATTGATTTATCATGAATACATCCTTGAGCAATTGTTTAAAAAAGGGACTTAGGAAAATGGTGTGTTGAATAAGAATTTTAAGCAAGAAAAATTTCACAAGCACTACCTATTTCATTTATTCAAGCACATTAAATTTTAGAACGTCTTTTTATAATAAAAATTCAAGCTGTTTGCATAAAGAGGACTCAAACGATGACATCTGCTTTAATATTACTTTGATACATCTCAAAAAGCACTCTGATTTAATTTAGAAAGTTTCATCATAATCCAAACAATTCTGATTTGAGTTACTTAAGGCCACAAAGACTTTGAACACATCCATATCCTATCTTAAGAAAAAGACTTAATGAAGTTTAAAGTCTATGATGTTTTGAAAGAATATATGTTTATCAAAATATATTTTATTATATTTCTTTCAACTTCTCTTCAAAAGATTTTCTTCAAATTGGTTTGTCATAATAAAAAAGGAGGAGATTGTAAGCTCCAGAACCCTTCATAAAGCATTAGAGCTGTATTGTTTTGAATGATAACAAAGTCAATTTTAAGAAAATACTTTGAAGAACGACTAATGTCTAGCTTGAGTTTCTTGACAAAGCTTAACATGAGCAAGAATAATTTCACTTTACATGTGCAAACATGATTTATCTCATGTAAAGAGATTGAGCTTAATAGAAGTGAACATTACATCGTGAAAAGAATGTATACATGTAACACTGAGTTAAGCAATCAAATCAAGAATAAGAAACTAAGGCACGGGCCTTCAGAAAGTAGTATGTGACATCAAAAAGTATGCTTGGAATTGTTGGGAAATAATTCTCGCTCAACATAAATCAATCAAATGAACAAAGTAAAGGAACACAATAAAATTAACGTGGTTCAGCATCAACAGCCTATATCCATGATCTCACAAATCAATCCACTATTTAATGAGGAGTATAATCACTAATCTCAACAAAGCCTATTCAAGGAACACGCCACCTAACACCACATTTCCAAGAAGACTTTCGATATAAGCTATCCACACTTGCACTGCCGCTACTCACAAAACATAACATCATTAATGTAACTTTTCTGGCAAAAGCTACAAACCCTTCACCAATGCAACTTTTATGACAAAAGCTGCAAACCCTTCATCACATTAGTCTCATCAATTCCTCTTCACCATCCGTGTCATCCCCATTCTCTCTACTCTCAGTTTTAATATCTCAATTATATTTTCCTCACACCTAAATAATTCTCAAAACTATTATTTATAATAGTTTACACACTCACTAAATTTGACCTCAATCCTAATAATTAATAATTTCTAATTCTAAATAAAATCCTAATAAATTTTCAAATCCTTTCCAAATATTTCCAAAATCAGAAACTATCAATGACAATCTTCAAATAGGAATTTGAATTGATTCCAACAAGAATGAAGAAATCATGCAAACTCTGATAACGTGTTACTTAGCCTTCAATCATCATGATCGCAAGACATTCATCATCAAAAAGCTCAAAATAAAGACTAGAAGCCAAAGAATTGTCAAGGAATTCATGTCAGAAAGTTCATTTCAGTTAAAAGAGGGAAAATTTGAATTTTCAAATTTCAAAGTCAAACCCGATCTCAGACTAGCACGTCATCTCTTCACCCTTTTTGGTCAATCACTCCAACACCTAGAAGGAAGAGTTCAGAAACCATGATCAGAAAAGCAGAAATGTAGTTTCTAAAGGACATCAAAAACCTCAATCTAGTAACGGCTTCTAAAAAAAAAACTCTAATTTCTCAACGGCAATTGATCAACATATGTCACTTGGACAACAAGTAGGAGATCATCTATAAATAGAAATGCTAAGCCTTCAAGGATATACAACTTGACTATAAAAAGGAAGCAAAAATGCTGCAAAATCTTTCTCTTATCTATTCTGTGAAATCTATTACTTCTTGTAATCAATTCCTTTGTTCATAAAAATCTTCTGTCTAAGTTCTTAGATTTCTTATATGTTCTTCTCTTGAAGAATTACTAGAAAGAAGTCACTCAGGTTATCTCAATGATATTCATTGTATATTTGTAAATAAACTTGAGTGTATGTTAGTTTGAGTGGCAACCAAAACACTAAACCTTTGTATCCTCGATCCGGTAGTGATCAGTGTGAAATAGTTTGAAAAGGTTATGACAAAACTACTTGCAACATGATAAAAAAAATGTTCTTGCTGCTCACAGCTTAGCTTGAAGATGCTATTGAAAAGACTATTTGGTTTAACTTAAAGAGGTTTGGTGAAGAACTACTTAGTTTGTGATGGTAAGGCCTGTTTACTAGTCAGAAGTTAGAGCTTGGGAAGGCTATTGTAAAGATTATCCAAATTTTCTTTCTCAGGTAGAGAAAGGTTAGTATAACTCAGCATTTTTTGAGAATCGGATGTAGGCAGGTATTGGCTGAAACAGTATAAACTCTCAGTGCAGTATCTCTTTAACCTTCACCATTTTACTTCCATTGTTTAATTTCACTAAATCTATATTTGTTAAGACTTACTTTTTTTAGTTTATCAGATATTAACAAAAATCTCAGAAAGTTACTTTATGAATTTTTTTTAACCTTGTTTCCACTGCACTACAAGCTTGATAGTCTATGTTTCAAGTTTTCAACATCAAAAGGTTTCGAAAAAGAAAAGCACAATTCAATCTCCCCCTCCCCCTCTTTTAGTGCACTTTTTACTTACATTATAATGTTATGAATGATTTTTAGAAGTATTGACACTTGCTAAGTGTCAAAAAGTGAAACTTTGTACTTTGACCTCTAAATTTGAAAAACTTGGCCAATGGCCCAAATGGTTTTTCTAAATCTGAAAAACTTGGCCAATGGCCCAAATGGTTTTTATGATGATTTTAAAAAATTTTCTAAAGTGATATGGGTCTCTTAAAACTGTAAATTAATTTTGAGAATAATTAGTTTTGAGAAAAAGTGTTGAGTGAAGAATTTACACTTTGACCCATAAACATTTAGAAATTTCAGTTTGACCCCTTTTGGAGCTAAAGTATAAATATCAATGACTTGATAATATTGATATGAATGATATGTTATGACAGCTATATTCATATGAATTGTTTGGAAATTACGTGACTTGAAATGACTATGCGAAATTATGTATTGATGACTATGAACGCTTGAACTTTTTCTTCTTTTTTTTTAATTATGCAAGTGATGATTACTGTTTATATTGTATACATCCTATTGAATATACCATATGCATTAGTTGAGTCCAGTTCTTGATTTTCAGCAATTGGGTAAAAGCATGTTTACTTTTCAATGAGACATTGTTGATAACACGCTTATGGATATATGCAAAAATGATATGTATGCTTATGTGATCAATGATATGATGATTTGTGGCATGTTGTGATTACGAATGAATAATTGAGATGCATGATTGATATACTATATGATGGGAAGCAAATTTGTAGAAAATATTATTCCCAGTTGTTATGTTGTTGGCTTTTCACTAAATTTGTGGACATAGAAAAATTATGAAATTTGTGAGCATGAAAATGTTAAATGATAAGTTATGATAATTGGCTATGATTATATGCTCATGTTTGCATCTCTAAATGATATGCTAAGATAAAGGTGACATAAGATATATGCAGATGATTCTTTAGACTCCAAGAATTAATGGTTAAGGGAGGTGATCCAAGGATGTTACATTCTCATGATAAGAAAGTTAAGTTAAGGCAAGGAAATGATGTTCTTCGCCCTATATTAACCCATGTTAAATCTAGTGATGGCTAGTTAGGTTGAGCTCATCCTAGGCGTCAGCTAAGTGAAGTTTTGGTAGTTATTGTAGAAGCACCAGGGAAGGTGAGATGGTTAGTTTAGGATGGTGATGTAAGAGGGTGGTTATTAGGAAAAGAAATTGAGAGTTCAATGATGAGAAAGTAAAGTATAATGAGTTCTTTTGCCTTTCCCATGCATGTTAAAAGTTATATGAATCATCATGCTTGTCCTATCTTGCATTCATTTACTTGTCACTCAATCACATAATTTGAATGCCAAGTCGCCTAAGAAAATAAAGTAAAGATATGTATTATGTTATTTCTTTGTTAGTGTGTATAATCATGTGAGGTTTATATGATTGCCATTATTATGCATGTATTGACCAGTATTTATGCGCACACATGGCTCATTCTTAGTTTTAAAGTCATATTTTTATCATTTGTATTTTTAAGAAGAATAAGTTAAGTTCCAAGACAAAGGTGTAATAACCAAAATACGACTCAAGCGTATTAGGTTAAAAGTTAGGGTATTACAAGTGCTGCCACTGCCATCACGATAAGTATACTGGGTAGCACCTTTCTTCTTCTTATCTATACCTGCAATATCTAAATGAAACATAATACATGTTTTAATAAATATCATAATTAAAATAAAATAGGACCAACTACATACAACTCATAAATGGAATATTACCTTATTAATGTACCTAATTTACTCTGATAGTTCAGGATTATCATCATTCTTAGATGAAATGTCATCCAAAAATTCTTGTTCCTCATTTTTAATAGTGTTATCCATTTCATTTGTTCTTAAAGCTTAGGTAAGAAGCTCTATCATTTCAACTTTGTTTAAAGGGGAACCTAAGAGTTGGGGGGGATGGTTGTGTCTATTACTACACGTGAAGGGACAAATTCAACAATTTAATAAGCCTTTTCATCAGCTACTTCTTCTGTTTCAATCTAACCCTTTGGTTTAGTTTTTATTATAACCCTTGAACTCCTATTACAATTTCCATGGCAAGATAGAAAATATACTTGTCTGGCATTTTGTGTAATGATGAGCGAGTCAAAGCCTGTATATCTTTTGGTATGGTTAATTTCAATGATGCTATACTAGTTATGTTTACGTGTTCCTGTTGGGCGTGTTGGATCAAGCCATTCACACTTGAACAAGACAACCCTTTTCATAGGTTCATTGACATACTCTATCTAACTCAATTATTTCCTTAAGTTCCCTATACGAATCACATTCACCAGTACTTGAATCCTTTCTAACATTGATGATACTATTGTCTGTTTTTCCATGGTTTGGAATTCGTACCTATTAACATAATAAATTGGCCAACTGTAAGTTTTATTTTTCAAACCATGAGCCAAGTTATATAGGTGAATATTAGTTATACCATTACTAGTTACATATACCATGGAAGATATCAAATTGAAGAATAAGGATCAAAACAAAAAGTTAACACATACTTGTAAGTGAAATTAAGTGATGAACATAAGATTTGAACCATGATGAAAATTGATTAAGGCAGTGGTCACCATATAATTGTTTAAAAAATTTGTAAACATTATAACAATAGGTGAGAAATTGAATCACTTGCGAGGAAAACAATTAAAGCAGTCATAAATCACTTACATTCTAAAAGGTTGTACTTTATCACAATTTATCAACATGTGAAAATGTGTGGTATCCTCGATTCATCTACTAAGATCCATCATTCTTCACTTTTGCTAGCAGTATGACCTAACTGGTTAAATACGGATAGAGTTGGCTAACCTAAGTTTCCTCCTCATCTTCATCATTTTGACTAACCCTAGTTCTCTTTGATTGAACATGAAGTTCGAAATATTAGGAGCAAAAATATGATGTCTCCTTTGAGATATATGCCTAACATACGAACCCTTCAATTAGCTCTATTTTTCATAGTTCTTTTGAACCCTTCTTATTTCCATGTGCTTTCACATGGTAAATGTATGGGCAAGTGCTTCATGGAGTCAAAGAAACCAGGGGAAATATTCTCTATAATATGCAGAAAATCACAAGGATGTTTTTCTCCATCACCAACAGATCAACTCTAAGAGTGGGTGAACACAGGTCTCTAAAGTACTCACTTAGCTTTGTCAATGCCTTCCAAACATGGTCAGATAGTTCCCTAAATGCAATAGAGAGAAGACACTCTACGAATACACGATAATCATGACCTTTCGTCCACAAAAATCTTCCTTGTGGAACATTTACACACGACCCAAGTTTAAAGTATTATTGTCAGGCATTTTCAAATTTGTTTACTCAAGAACCTTTCAGAAGCATTAAAGAAATATGTTTTGTTTAATAACATAACAAACTCGAAAAAAATATTTTGAAGAATGAGTGATGGTTTCCTTGAGTTTCTTGATATAGCAAACAGGGCACTCTATATTCATAATATGTTCTAAAAAGCGTATATAATTTTACTCTTCATGTGTAAACATGATTGTATATCATGAAAAGAGATAAAGACTAAATGGAAGTGAATATTATAACGTGAAAAATGTGTATCCGTGCCTATGATTGAGGAAACCTATCGTAAACAAGAAACCAAGGCCGGGATCTTCAAAAAGTACAACGAGACTTCAGAAAGTACACAAGGAATGATGATATCAAGCAAACTCTGAAGCAAGGAAGTTCTACAACCTTCAATCATCATCATCGCAACTATTTTAATCATATACTACTCTAATTGAAGACTAGAAGATCAATTATTCATCAAGGAACTGATATCACACTTCATAAAGTGCACTCACTGTAAAATGTTGCACTTTATTGGAAGAAAAGGGAAAATTTGAAATTCAAAATTGAAGTCAAAACCAGCTCTGAGACTAGCACGTCATGTAACACCTAAATCTTAACCCAAGACTACTAGTATGTACTTAGGTTAATCTTTAGAATATTACCTCTTGGTCTCATCTTTTACTTAGAAAATACTTAGCGGAAATATGGGTAAAATTTTTCTTTTCGGAATTAAAATCAAAGTGAGAGCCACACACGAATCTTTAAGAGGAAGCATAGCGAAATACATAAGCAAAGCATAAAGAAACACATCATATCATGGAGACATCAACTGAAACATAGATATATTTATATACTGTGCCTACCCAAAGGGCAGGACTATTCAATACATCGAGAAACGGAATACAACTAAAATGCAATACAAGGAAATCATAAAAAGCAAATACAAGAGAAACAACACCAATACCCATGTGCACCTAGAGTAGACAACCTCATATACAAAAGGTTTGTCCTCAACTATGTGGCGTGTGTGCACTAACTGCTACCCCTCCTATGTCTACTCCTGCTGGTCCGAGTACTATGGAGTCGAGTCGATCCACTGACAAATCTCGGCGGGAGTGGTCGAGCGCATCATCGGGGCATGTCCACCGCGGCGAGGGCACATAGATGGCCTACGTGCTAACCTCGGCTGGACCACCGTCTCCTCACTCCCTGCTCTCATCGGTGGGGGAACGGGACTGGAGCTCCAACTGTACATGTGTGATGGCGGGTCCTCAGATGGGTCCGTCTCCGAGTACTGGGTGCGAGGCACGTACTCCGGGTAGTCGCATACGGCTGACGTCTCAGGCTCCATGCGGAGAATCTGCTCATCACGTGGTCTAGCTCACTCAAAAATCCCGTTATGATGGTAAGGAGTAGTCAGGGTGAAGCGGTAGCTCGGGACGGGGTGCACGAAGGGTCGTCCCATGAACATGAATACTCTGACAGTGCAGCAACCCTCAAAATGGTATGACCCGAGTGCCGGGTCATGGTGCAGCTCCCATACCGGGGTGTCATGAAGAGTACGAATGTCGCCATCTGAAGATATGATGGAAGAAAAGAGAGAGGGAATGAGAATCTTTCTAAAAGAATTCTCAGTAGGGTTATCCATACCTAGGTGACATCGTCACATCCTCAGGAACCTTGGGTTTATTTCTAAAAAGGTGTGCATGCATATAAATTCCTTTTAAGTTATTTTTCCAAAGTGTTATTTATCCAAGGTCCATCATATTTTACAATGCGTCTTATAGCTAAGCATAAAATATACTAATGATATGAATGCATCATAAAGGTAAACCAATCAATGGAATAGCTTAAGAAACATTATAACATTGGCATAAGGAGATAGGCATAGCATATGTGACATTTTAAACTTTAACTTTCATCTCATGGGGCCACCCTAAAACATCTCTAGGTTATGAGCTCATACCTTAACTAGTCGTCACTAATTCTTACTTATCCTATGATAAGCGTAACATATACATAATCCCGACTTAATAGTGCAGGCTAGGGGGCAATTAAGGATCACCTCTCTTAGGGTCATTTCCTCTTTGAAACGCTCTACTAGCAACTAGTGCATCATAGTTTTGTCCGCTTTGGCAAGCTCTATGTCAATACCCTCACGGATTTGTTTTCTTGGGGGTGCTCGGCTAAACCGGTGTCACCCAAGAAGGCGTCTCAGTGTTGTGTCACATTTAAGTTCTCATAAAGTGTTAATTCATAGATACATCATTATTCATTTCATAAATCTTTTTCATAGCATATACATCATCACAAGAAACTTTTTCATAGTGTATACATAAAACCATAGCATATACATTATTACATAATCACACCTTAGACAATCATTCATACAAACTCCCAAGCTTATTATGTTATAAACTTATAGTATGTTATGCCTTCGTTCCTTTGAGTCTTAAATTTGTAAACTAATCGTTCTAGTATTATTCTTAACCTCTTACACACCTATAGGTTCACAACTAATAAGTGTTACTAATTTTTATGCTCAAGGACTTATCCAAACAGCACTATGCAGATTTGGACAGCTTATATTTGTGTGATTACGGGGTTCTAGAGATTACGGTTTAGACCCTTAAGGTCCTTAACTCACATTCTAAGTTATCGATCATCAACACCTAGTCTCTTGGGAACCTATGAGGTTATAACTAAGTATTTCTCACCTCACACTATGGTCAAGAACATCTCTAAACCTCAAGGATGTAGAATTTGAAATCCTAACTTTACGGGTACCTAGAAGTCACAACAATGACCCTTTCTAAGTTTAGTTTGCTCCTAAGGCTTCAAGATTAAGTTCTAAACCAATTATGAGTCATTCCTACATATTTAAACTAATTTAAAACCATGATTATTAAATCTAAAGCTTGCTGGACAGAATCCAGAAAATTACATAATTAAAGGATCTAGAATTCTCAAATTAATTCTTTTCTAGTTCCTAACTTATCCTATCTTTCACATATGAGTCTTAACATTATTTTTACTCAAACATAGGCACATTATCATCATTGAAACAGCACATATAGTGGCAGTAATGAGCAAGGAAGAACCGAAAATATACTTCTGCATAAAAGGCATAAAACATAATTTCTAAAGCTCATAAAATACTAGTTTCTCTTGGAACTCTTCTTAAACTTTCGAAACTTATTTATAAACATTTTTAACATCTAAAATCATAAGAGTATTTAAAAGGGCAGTGACCAATTTATCTTTATCTCAAGAGGTCCTAAATTAATAAAACTTAGTTCTATACATTCCTTAAACTCATGTAAGCTTGGAAAAATTATAAAACATAGTCTCAAATACTTAGAGACTTCAAGACCTCTTGGGGCCGAAATATGAACTAAGGAAAGATACATATTGTTAGACCTTTGTTGAGATAACAATGGGCAAGTCTTTGAGCTCTAGGTTCATTTAGGTGATGACATAAAAATAAACATGCTTATGCACTTATTTTAGATTCCATTAGAAAGTAAAGTGATAGCACAAAGTAAATATGAATGCAACTCATTATTATCTTGGTATTAAGTGAGAACTTGAAATATAAACATGATAATGCATAGCTTGAAATATAAACATGATAATGCAAGTTCATTCATTATCTTGGTATTTAGTGATAGCAAGGAAGTAAACATGATATGCAAAGCATAAAGTAAACATGATGCAAGGTTTATTTTATGATTACTAGAGCTCATTCAAGACTTTAACAAAATAACAACCCAATACAATATCTCAAATATCACAACACAAAAACCGAAAGTCATATAAAAGAGAAAGAAAGTGAAACTATGTCAAGTTCTTTATTAAATACCCAAAACCCTTATCTAGAGAAAAATCTCTAGAACGTGCCGGCCAACTTTAAGGTTGACAAGGGTAGGCTTGGGCTTTTAGAAATCCTTAGATTAATTTTCTTAAGTTGGAAAACCATGTGAGCTAGATATCATAAGATGAAGTTACAAGAAAAGGAAAACTCAAGCTTTAGAGGTTTCTTTGAGATGAACACAATGTCATCATCTAGAAACTCTCATCATCAAGCTATCATGCTTATAATAGGGCCTAGAGGCCGAAATGAAAAGAAAAGGAAAAACAAAGGAAAGTTCAAAGAATCCAAGAGGAAACTAGAGAAAAACACTTTCTTGAGCAAAACAAAGTTTGAAAACAAATCCCTACCTTGTGATGAAGGTAAAAGCTTGGACTTGAAGATGGAAATGAGATAACCAACACCTCCTAGGATGGTGATGATGATTCGGCCTTGATGAAAGAAAAAGGAAGGAAATGTGTTCTTGGGTGAAGTTGTGTTTGAGATGTGGTGTTTGGGAAGTTTGATGATGGTTCAAGGCTTTGGGGTGGTGTTTGATGGTTGAGAGATGATGAAGAGATGAAGAGATGAAGAAGATGAAGATGAAAAGAAAGGAAGAACTCTCTTGAAACTTTGAGAGAAAAAGAAAGAACTAGCAAGACAACTCTAAAACTCTAAACTTAGCAAATGCTTCAAGGTGCAACAAGGCTATCACAAGCATCCTATTTATAGAAAAACAAAGCCATGGAGCGCATCAAAGGGAGGGTGCTGGCCGTAGCATTGAAGGACAAAGGGAGAGGAAAATATCTCTTTGATTGTGTCATAGAAGCATGGTTTGAAGTATGGAAGCTATGCTACAAAGTATAACTTGATGTGAGTTAATTTCCTATCAAATTTTTATGAAATTAGGCTTCTAGAAACAATGCATGGCTGGAACTTTTCCAGCCACAATTAAATGGAGAAAATGAGTTATTTTAATTAGTTATTTACTTGGAAAATCAAGCTTGATTGAAAGTTATGACAAGGTATAGTGTATGTGACTTGAGGTATGGCTTTGGAGTGTTGAAAAATTGAACATGTGATGCATAATGGGGAGAGACAGCTTCGGCCAAGGCTGGACAGTAGAGTGGAGGTGAGTTTTGACCATTTAATTGTGTGTTAATGGTAGGTTTAGATGTGTATTAGCTTAGGTACAAGGTTAGGAATGATTAAGCTTAAGTTTAGGTAACTAAGAATGTGATTTAGGGAGTTTATGACAAGTTTAGGAGTGCTCATACATCATTAGAGAATTTTAAACTCATTTATGAATAAACAATGTGTAACACAATTTCATGATTTAAGGAATTAGAAAGAGAAAACACTATTTACGATTCTATGACTAGGTGTCTTGAAATTAAAATATGATTTTAGGTTGTAATTAAGTACTTTTTGGTTCTAATCAACTTTAATAAATTATTTTGACTCAAGATTAATTAAAGAAATTAATTAACCTTCGATTAGAGCCTAATATCGCTTAGGTTTGCTTAATCACGCGATTGAGCATAAAAATACGAAACTAGGGGCAAAACCGTAATTTTGCACTAATTTTGCCTGGGACTTCTAAAATTAAAACTGAGGTCATAGAATACATAAAAACACCTTTTAAAACCATCTGGAGAAGTTTCGGGTTCATCCGGTACTTGCAAACGGGTAAAACACCGCAGGGGCGTTTTGGTCATTTTGACCCGAAAACTCGAAAAACGAGATTTTCGATCCCGGGGAGGTACACAAGTTACCTAATCGCCTTCCAACATTGAGTTTTCCCTTTGAGTACTGCCGAATCGGCTTTCCTCAAATTCCGGGCTGAAAACGACCTCAGGAGCATTTTGGTCATTTTCACTCTAACAGAAAAATCGGAGCGTTACACGTCATCTCTTCTGCTAACTTATTCAACCACTCCAGCTTCTAGAAGGAAGAGTTCAGAAACCATATTTAGAAAGTAAAATGTAGTTTCTGAAGGGTTATCAAAAACTTCAACTTTACAATGGCTTTTGCAAAAGCTCTAACAGTAGACGAGCTACTCCTCTAGATTACATTTTCAAGACACAAACGGATGGTCTACACGTGTCACTTGGACAACAGATCAAGGGCAACGATCACAAAGGGAGACCATCTATAAATGGAGATGCTGAGCTTTCAAAGAGAAGAACTTGACAATTACATAAGTACTGAAAACGTTGCAAAACTTTTTCCTCATCTTTTCTATAATGATCATTACTTCTTGTAATTAGTTTCCTTGCTTGTAGAAATAATTTTTCTACCTCTCTCAAATAGTTTATACATTCTTCCAAAGAAGAATAGTTAGAAAGAAGTTATTCAAGTTATCCTAGATTATTCACTATATATTTTAAGGAAACTTGACTGTAGGTTGGTTTGAGTAGCAACCCAAACACAAAACCTTTGTATCCTCAATCTAATAGTGATAGGTGTGAGACAGCTTACAGAGGCTAAAGAAAAACTAATTGCAATGTGATAATATGGTGTTATTACTTATCACAGTTTAGCTTAGAGAGGCTAGTCAAAGACTACTCGGTGTTAGCTTAAAGAGACTTGTATGGGACTACTTACGGTTCAACTTGAAGAGGTTGGTGAATAACTACTTAGTTTGTGACAGTAGAGGTTTTCTACTGGTCATAGGTTATAGCTTGGGAAGGCTACTATGAAGACTATCCGGTTTATTCCATATCTCGGGTTGAGAAGGACTTAGTGAAACTCAATGGTGGTTAAGTACTAGATGTAGGTAGGTTGGCCAAACCAGTATAAAAATATATGTGCAGTATCTTCATCTGCTTTATCCTTTTTATTTCCACAGTCCAAGGTTCATTATTTAATATTTGTCTAAAGTTTATCTTTTTAACTTATCAGTTATTAATGATGTTCTTCAGAAAGTTACTTTCCGAAATATCTAACACTGTTTCCGCTACACTTCAAGCTCAATGCTTGATGGTATCCTATTCATAGTTTCACCTATAAAAAGGGTAAAGAGAAGCAAAACACGATTCAACCCCCCTTCTCGTGTGCTTTTCTACCTAAAAAATCTTGCACCTACTTACACACATCTTGTTTTTGTAATAAGTTCAGGGTGTAACTTGTCTTTGGTTTTTACCATCAACCATCTAAGAGTTGCAATTTCAATTTAGGATGCCTACAATACTCTTTCAAATCGTGTTTTGCCTTATCATTATCTTTAGTTCGATTAGTGTCCATCACAGTTTTCTGATATTGCCAAATGCATTTTTTTTCCACATTCATAACATCTAGACAATGGCAAACTAAGTTATTCTTCCAATATAGCAGCTCCCAATATGTATTTTGTTTAGTCTAATTATGTGTCACCTCATAACCCTGAAATCTGATGGACTTTCTTACTTCTATTATTTTTGAAAAGTGTCTACTGTATTCCATATTTGGTGACCATTTAGTCTAATGAGAGGCTCCTCATTTTCAATAGCTGCCTTACTAAATTTGTTTGCTAAGTGTCTGCATGGATGTTCCATATCTAAAAATCTTCTATGATAATCAAACCATGAATTTTTTCCTCCATACTTTAAGATAAATGCCTTTGTATCCTCCATACAAATTGGACATGCTAATTTTGCTTGAGTCATCCATCCAAACAGCACACCCTAAGTAGAAAAATAATCAATTGTCCACATCAGTATTGCTGTCATATTAAAATTTTGCTTCCTTGATATGTCATAAGTTACCACACCTTCACATCACGACTCTTTCAACTCATTAATCAAAGGTTAATGGTATAATGGTTTTGGATTTTCTAGACTAGGAATTATACAAGTCAAGAATGAATATGGATTTTTCATGCTCATTTCAAAGGGGAAAATTGAAAGGTGTAAGCATAGCCCAACAAGAATATGGTTTATTGAACTGACTATTCGGAGTAAACCCATTAACATACAGTCCTAACCTTATAGTACTAGGATCAGACACAAACTCAAGATATGCCCAATCAAAATGTTGACAAGACTCATTATGAGATGAATAAGTCATTATGCCATTGTTTCTCTTATTCTCACTATGCCATGTCATGTGAGGAGCTAAGCTCATAAAGGCACACAACCTTCTTAGCCTAGGGATTAAAGGTAAAAAATGCATTCTCTTTTATGACACATCCTTATGCTTACCACTTCTACCACTTCTCTTTGACTTAAACCTGGACTCTCCACAGTATTTTCAATGTGTCAATACAGCATCATCTTTATAATAGAACATGCATCCTTTCAAACCACAATCAAGTTTTACTTCTTTTAAACTAAATTTGGAAACTAATCTTTTTGCTTGGTAAAAGCCTTTTGGAATGGCCTCAGGTTGGGGACTAAGCTTACTGATGAATGTCGTCCACTGATCAAATGAACTTCACCTTTGATTGCCTTCTAACTTAATGCTTAACATTCATGATTCTAAGGACAACTCTGAGTGCACACACCCATCTCATAAAGGCTTGTTTGTTGCCTCTAATAGACTATTAAACCTTGCAGCCTCTGGGTTGGGTTCTTACTCAGATTTAGAATTAGGAAAGGTTCTAAATTCAGGGCCAACAACATTATAAATCATTTCTTGATAATGACTATTGTTTTCTTCCCAATTCACATTACCCATATCCTAACCTCCTAATTGCATCGCACTTGAACTACTTCTAACATAGCCTTTTTCAAACTAATTTTCCACATTAACTACATCCCTATGTTCAGTCCATATCAAATAATTAGGTTTAAATTTGAATTTGTACAGATCATACCTAATTGAATCAATATCTAAGAACTTTCTACACTTGCACTTAGAACATGGATACTTAACTTTTTGGTCAGTAATGAATTGCTGTGAATTGCAAGCAACATATATGAATTCCTCAACACCCTCATAGAATTCTATTTTTATTCGCCCTGATCGAGGTGCAATCTATCATACATCCATGAATGGTTTCCAAGGAACGTCTTGATCAAGAACTATATAAACCTAAAAATTGAACACAACACTTTATGAACCTCTTTTATTTTAAATTACACAAATTTTTAATGTAAATTTTGGAAGAGTTTCCCCTAATGTATGAGCATCCCCTTACATATATCATAATTACATTCAAACAAAAAAGGTTTATTTTGAAAATTGTCAACAAATTAAACTTTCCCCTAATTTAAGACTATCCCGTAAAATATGTCTACAACAATCAATTAACAAGCCATAATTTCATTGCAACTATGTAACACCCTGAATTTGAGTATTCGGACAGACTTGGTGATAATGAGAAAGACTCAACAGAAGTGTTAAAAAAAAAAAAACAATAGTATTTTTTAGTCCCACAAATGAATAGTAACTTTGGAATCAGGGCTAAAGGAAGACCAAGGGTGATGTCGGGGCCAAAGGAACTTAGACTTGGGGATCATATTGGGGATCATAATAGAATATTTATGCTCATGTACAGATATTTTAAGTTTCTCGATTACAATGTTTTACTTGTTCAGTGAAATTTTGGTATGCAATTAACTTGCTCACTAAACTTGAGTGGGCCACTCATGTTGAGCCAAGTGAATGCTATAGATTAAAACTTGTCAAGTAAGTTTTCATCTTGGCATTTTATTAATTTTAATTTCACACATAGGCCAATATCTCACACATTTAGTAGAATTTCAATGTGTAGTTTCTTGCACTGCATGAAGCTTTAAAGAACAAACTTCCTACAAATGTATGGCAAGGATACGGCCACACCACCTGTCTTTATTAAGAATTCATATGAGCCACATAAAAGTTCTAATTTTTATTACAAAGTTATAATTTTTACGGTAGAAGGTTTTAACATATCTTATATTAATAACAAAAATCACAATTCTTCATTTTCTACCTTTAAGAAATTCGACTAGGCCCCTCTCCTTTTCAACCTCTCCATTTTCTTTCTGTACAAACACTTTATAAACTAGCTTGAAATCTTGTTTTACAACATAAAAAACCAATGGCTTAAGCACAAAACCTAATGCACCTTTCATATTTAACTTCAACAAAGAACTATTATCTCATTTCACGAACAAAAGGAGATACTGTAGGTTGAAAAGTATATGAGAAGGGGGGTTGAATTGTGCTTTGACTTTTCTTTCCTTTTTTATTTCTAAAACAAAAATCTCAAACAGATACTATCAAGTTTAAACTTGAAGTGCAGCGGAAATAACATAAGCATACGTCAGAAAGTTACTTTCAAAACTATGATAAAGATATGTAAAATGTGTTTAAAAAGGTTTCTAGATAACACTAAATGAAAGGTATAGAGTAGAAAACAAAGGAGAGTTAACGAAGGAGAAGATACTGTATAGGGATATTTATACTGGTTTGACCAACTTGCCTACATGCATTCTCAACCACCATTGAGTTCCACTAAAACCCATTCTCAACCTAAGAAAAGTTAGATAGTCTTTGCAGTAGCTTCTCGAGCTTTATCCAGTGACCAGTAGCTCACTCTACTGTCATACCCAAATAGTCTTTGACTAACCTCTCCTAGCTAACTCCATTACTAGTAGCTCACTCCACTATCACTTACAAGTAGTCTTTGCTTAGCATCTTGAAGCTAACTCAATGACTAGTAAGTCACTCTACTGTCACTTACAAGTAGTCTTTACTTAGTGTAACGCCCCGATTTTCTGTTAGAGTGAAAATGACCAAAATGCCCCTAAGGTCATTTTCAACCCAAAATTCGAGGAAGGCCGCTCCGGCATTACTCGAAGGGCAAACTCAATGTTGGAAGGGGATTAGTTGGCCTGCGTACCTTCCCGGGATCGAAAATCTCATTTTTCGAGTTTTCGAGTCAAAATGACCAAAATACCCCTATGGGGTTTAACCCGTTTGCAAGAGCCGGATGAACCCGAAACTTCTCCAGATGGTTTTAAAAGGCATTTTTATGTATTTTATGACTTCATTTTTAGTCTCGGTGGTCCCGGGCAAAATTAGTGCAAAATTATTATTTTACCCCTAGGTTTGTGTTTTCAAACTTAATCGTGCGATTAAGCAAACCTAAGCAATATTAGGCTTTAATTGAAGATTAATTAATTTCCATAATTAATCTTGAGTCAAAATGATTTATTAAAGTTGATTAGAACCTAAGAATGCTTGATTACAACCTAAAATCTTATTTTAAATTCAAGATTTCTAGTCATGGAATCTTGAATAGTAAATTCTCTCTCCAATTCATTAAATAATGGAATTGTGTTTTCAATTGCTTATTCACAAATGAATTTTAAAATTCTTTAATGATGTATGAGCACTCCTAATCTTGTCATAAAATTCCTAAACCTCATTCTTAGTTACCTAAACTTATGCTTAATGATTCCTAACCTTGCACCTAAACTAACCTACATTTAAACCTATCATTAACACACAATTACATGGAAGATTTTTCCTCCCTCCTTGTTGTCCATTCTGGCCGAAGCCACTCCTCCCCCATTTTTCATCACATGCTCAAATTCTTGCACTCCAAAGGCTATGCTTCCACCTCACTTACACCATACTTTGTCATACTTCCATTCATGCTTGATTTGCTAAGTGAATGACTAAATAAATTAAGCTATTTTCCTTCATTTTTATGGCCCAAAATCTGCCAGCCCTCCTTGCTTCTAGAAGAAATATTTCATTTCAAATTTGAAAGAAAATTCACTCCAAATCACCATACTTGAAGCCATGTTTTGCACTATAACTTCCATACCTCAAACCATGCTTGAATGACCACTTATAAGAGATATTTTTCTCTTCCCTCTTGCCTCATTGCTACGGCCAACCCCTCCTCCCATTGAGCTCTCATTTGTTTTCATTTTCTATAAATACCTTGCTTACTTGAGCTTGCAAACACTTTAGATCATTTGCAAAGTTTCAAGTTTCCAAAGCTTTCTTTGAGTTCTTTGTTTTCTCTCAAGTTTCAAGAGAGCTTCCTTTCCTCTTCATCTTCATCCTCTTCATCTCTTCCTCACATAATCATCTCATAACCTCTAAACACCACCTCACAACCTTAAATCACCTTCTAAGCCCTCAAACACTCAACCTCAAACACAACCTCACCCAAAACACATTTTCTCTTCTTTTTCTTCACAAAGACAAAGCCATCTTGCCATCCTTGGAGGAGTTCTTCTTCTTGTTTTTCATTTCAAGTTCAAGTTTTCATCTTCACTCTAGGTAGGAGTGTTTTTCTAAACTTCATGTTGCTCGAAAATGTGATTTTCTTCTAGTTTTCTCTTGGTTTCTTTTTGAAATTCTCCTTGCTTTTCTTTTTCTATGTTTCGGCCATAAGGCTTTGTTTGGATCATGATAACTCAGTGATGAGAGCTCCTAGATGATGACCATGTGTTCATTTCAAAGGAACCTCTGGAGCTTGAGTTTTTACTTTCTTTAAGTTTCATCTCCATTCTCTCACTTAAATGATTTTAACTCAAAGAACATCTTCACTTTTTCTTGTTAATGGATTCGGTTTTCTTGTTCCCTTTCCCTTGAGATTTCAGTTTTGGTTTCCTTTTTCCTTGAGGTTTTGATCTCTTTTAAAAGTTTGTTTCTTTTGAGCTTGTTGATGATGTTCAAGAACCACATAGTTCCTTTGAGAACTTGGTTCAAGAACTCTAAAGCTCTCTTTGTGATGAGACAAGTGTTGGGTTATATTTCTAAAGTCTTGTAAGAGCTCTAGATAAGATTAAAATGAATCTTGCATCCATGTTTATATTTATACCTTGCACATCATGTTTATTTTCTTTGCCATCACTAAATATCAAGAATAATAAATGAACTTGCATTATCATGTTTATATTTCAAGTCCTCACTTAAATATCAAAGATAATAATAAGTTGCATCTCATATTTATTTTATGCTCTCACTTTATTTTCTAATGAAAGCTAAAACAAGTGTATGAGCATGTTTATATTTATGTCATCACTTAAGAGAACCTAGAGCTCAAAAACTTGCCCTTTATTATCTCAAGCAAAGGCTTGAAAAATATGTGTTCTTTAGCTTTTAAATTTCAGCCTTAATAGGTTTTTTTTGTTACAAATACTAAAATCTATGTTTCATAATTTTTCTAAGCTTGTATAAGTTCAAGAGATGTCAAGAACCAAGTTTTATGAATTTAGAACCTCTTGAGTTTAATTTAAAATAGCCACTACCCTTACAAGTATTTTGGTGTTTCTAGTTGATAAAAATGTTTAGTAATGAGTTTTGAAAGTTTTAAAAAAGTTCCAAGAGAAACTAGCATTTTATGTGTTCTAGAAATCAAGTTTGTGCCTTGTTTGCTTGGAGATGGATTCGGTTCTACATTGCCATGTTATGCTCACTGCTTATGCTGTTTGGATGATGATAATATGAGTATGTTTGTGTATAATTGATGGTAAAATGCATATGTGAAAGATAAGAGAAGTTAGTAACTAGAAAAGATTTAACTTGAGAATTTTAGATCCCTTAGTAAATGATTTTTCTGGATTCTGTCCAGCATGGTTTAGAAATGATAATCATGGTTTTAAATTAGTTTAAATGTGTAGGAATGATCATAATTGGTTTAGGACTTGACCTTGATGCCTTAGGAGCAAACTAAACTTAGAAAAAGTCATTGTTGTGACTCCTAGGTACCCATAAAGTTAGAATTTTAGATTCTGCTCTCTTGAGGTTTAAAGATGTTTATGATCATAGTATTGAGTGAGGAATACTTAGATATGAGCCTATAGGTACCGGAGAGATTAAGTTGTGATGATTTATAACTTAGATGGTGAGTTAAGGACCTTAAGGGTCAATGCATAAGACACTGAGAAGTCTTGAATTTTATAATAAGATGTTGAGATGTATATGATGCATGAGGAAATGATCGTTTAAGATGCTAAGTTTATTATGAACATGAGAATTGCATGAGAAACATGTTGTGTGTTTAGCTTGTGGCATAAATGTCGGTTTGAAGGAAATTCAGTTTAACAGCTGTTATGCTGCCGAATTTCCATCAAACCAAAAAGGGTTGAAAAATGTTTTAAAAGTACCACATGAGTTGAAAACCCTAGGTGACACGGTTAAGCCGGGCACCCCTAAGAGATTTTTATGTTACAAGCACTGAGACGTACTTCTCCTGCTACGGTGAGGATGTGGCAAATCCGTGAGGGTCTGGACATGAGCCTTTCCAAAGCGAACAATTCGTTGTGCACTCGAGGCCAGTAGAGCATTTCAAAGAGGGTATATCCTAAGAGAGGAGTTCCCTAGCCCCCTAGACCGTACTCTTAAGTAGTCGGGTGTGTTATTTTATTATTCGCTTATTTAGATAATAAACAAGAGCTAGTGACGACTAGCTGAGGTATGAGCTCATAGCCTAGTTATTATTATTAGGGTGGCCTCTACATTGCTAAAGATTCCATGAATGATGTCAACATATCGATGGAAGTTTCATTTGAGAGTTATTGCCCTTATGCCACATGGATTGTTTCTATATGATTTGATTTGTTGATTTATATGCTCAAGTATTGCCATGCATACATGTTATAATATGTTGCATTCATAACATCAAGATGCATGCTAAAAGGAATGAACCTTGGATAATTGGTTTTATAAACCCTAATAATGAACCTTTTTATGCATGCACACCTTTTTATAATTAAACCCAAGGTTCTTAGGGATGTGAATAATGTAACCATAGGATAGGAGACTCCTACTAAGATTCTTTAGTAAGAATTCTCACTCATTTCTCTTCCTTCTCTTTCTTCCGTCACATCTTTAGAGAGCGATGGTGACGTTTGTGGTCTTTGTCGACACGCCGACTTAGGAAGTTTACTTTGATCCGTACCACGGATCATATCATTTTGAGGGGCAATGCATAGTATGAGTCTTCATGTTCATCGGACGCCCCTTTGCACACCCTGTACAGAGCTACCGTTTCTCCTCGATGTCACCCTACAATGATGCGATGGTTTTTGAGCATGCCCGGACGTGAGATGAGAGGATTCTGTGGACGTACACTGGTAATTCGATGCCTCAAGACTTCCAGGACTACGTGCCTCGGTCTCCTAGTTCGAAGGACGACCCTTCTGAGGACCCACTAATGCATATGTATAGCGAGAGTTCTACTCCTACTCCTCAGTTTGTGTGAGGCGAGAGCGAGGAGACTGTCACATAGCTAAGACTGGCTAGGCGAGCCAAGAGGCGCCCTTACCGAGGAGCTCATGCTCAGTCTTCATGTGTGCCTACTTCTGCCGCACTGCATCCATGGATTGGTTATGTTCCGCCATACCCCGGGTTCGAGTAGTAACCGTCTTAGGGGAGGCTTAGTACACACACTCACACGTAGATTAGATAAACCTTCTTTGGTATTAAGGTTCTCCACCATAGGTGCACTCGGGTACAACATCTACTTTTATACTTGATCTTCATTTATGATTGTTGCCCTTAATATGCTTTTTCAATTACACGTGTTGATCTTCTTTTTGTGTCTTAGAAACGAAGTCTACAGCAGTAGCTCGACATGTCAAAGCAATTGGATAAGCTATTATGTAATAGAGGTTTCTGAATCAACCTTCAGAAACTACTTTTTACTTTCTAAATGAGGTCTCTAAACTTTTCCTTTTAGAAGCTGGGACAGTTGACTAAGTTGATAGAAGAGATATCACATCAATCCTTGATTAGGTTTGACTTTAAACTTAAATTTCAAATTTCCCTCATATTCCTATAAAGTGCATCGTTTACAATGAAACGTGCTTTCTGAAGTGCCGTCACAGTTTTTGGACTTCTCTTTGATCCTTTACACTTCAATAAGAGCTTGTTATGAAAGAAATGATTACGATCATGATGATTGAAGATGATAATGACACTTTGCTTCATAGTTAGATTGAAATCTTCACTTGAGTTCCACTTTTTGAAGTCACATGTTACTTTCTGAAGATCCAAGTCTTAGTTTCTTGTACTTGTGAATTTTCCTTCATTCGTTGAGCATAGGACCATTCATATCATGATATATTTTTCACATTCATTAAGTTCAAATCTCTTTAAATGAGATTGTTCATGTTTGCACATGTTATTGTGAAAATAGTCTTGTTTTATAAAAGAGTATGCTGATGTAAAAAGACCTATTTATTGCTTTAAGAAACTCAAGGAAAAAGTTAGTCCTTCTTCAAAGTATTTTCATAAAATTGGTTACATTATCACTTAAAACATTCAGCACTAGAGTTTTCTGAAAGGTTCTGGAGCTAACAGATATTGTATCACTACCTAGGAAATGGATTATGCTGGTTTTGGATTGAAGATTGGGTAGAAAAACACTTAGAAGAACCAAGACAAGTTCAAAGATCTTCTAGCAACAACTAGGGTTTCTTTGCAACCTTTTATTTTCAAAACTGTTTATGAAATATTATTGAATGTTTGAGCTTGATGTTTGTCATTTTATTGTATGGTTACGTATAAATGCTTATGTGTTTGTAAGGGTGGATTAGTTTGATGTTGTCAGAAAACCCTTTTTATCAAAGCAAGTTTTGAGTTATGTTGCTAGAAACTTGATTTTCTATTTGGTAGTGTTTATATTCGATTTTTAGAACATAGTTGGATATGTATTTTTAATCTAAAATTTTTATATACAGTAGCTAGAACGTTAAGGAATTGTTGTGTTCATGATCCTATTTGAAAACTTGTACTATGTTTAAAAATTCAAAAACAGAGGAGGTCAAGGTTTCCACCTAAACAGCCAAATCTAAAGCACTGATTTTGTCTAATTGTTTTTATTATATCAAATGATCGAATTTTGACTTGAAATTTTTATAGATTGTTGTAGACACCTTGAGGTTCAATGTTGAATTTTTACATAATTTATTCAGTTCATTTGCTATAATAATAAAATTGGGAACTCTGATTGTTGGGTGGAAGTAAGTGGTTGCTGATCATCGAATTTATACAATTTTATTAATATAGCTACAAACCTTATTTTGAACTGAAATTTTTATATGGTCTCATAGAGATATTGAATTACCTCTGAAAATTATTTCACCCTATATTTATTATTTTTAGTAATTTAACAATAATTTTCTCTAAGGTTAAAATTCTAGACAAAATGCTGGAATTATAAGTATATGTCAATGACTTGCTACCTTGTACACTATGTGGACTCTTTGATGATATTATGCACATGTAACAGTGAATACTTTTGACAATTGCCTCGACATGAGAGAAAGATTAAGATTATGTTTTCTTAGGCTAGAGAAAGTAAATCTGACTATCCTTGAATTGAGTCACGGAAAGTAAACCCGAATAGGAAAGATCTATGTGATAATTGGAGAAAGCAAATTGAATGATCATATATAAGAATGAGCTCAATCCTATAAAGTAGTATATTATCCCAGAGTGGAATAAGCCACCATAGATCAACGGCCAAGACAAGTTAAAAGTAACTCCTTGGGACCTTAACTTAACCTTGACTTTTTGGAAAAATTTAGCGAAAAATGCAAGCCTTTTTTTTTTTTTTGGTTCTTTTAAAAAGACATTACCTTTCAAAAATAGAAGCCTTTGCATGTAAATAGTATTTTACACTAAACCACATAAATATAAGTGAACATATAGTATAATGCTATCATCTAAACACCAAGACAATCTCAAGCCCATCACATGAAATACTTTATATATATATAATCTATCATAAGAGCCTCAAAAGTTCATAAGATATCCTAATATGTATAATAGTGCCACAATACACAACCACCTAACTGTTTGCTAAAGTCGAGATGCATAGTGATAAAAAAACGTAATAAATAAGCATGTCACATGACCACATGGGTCCAGCATATAGTAACCCAAACCAAAATGATAGTCATATGTCAAGAGATATGAGCAGGGTAAATATCTAATAATCCTAACAATGTCTCCAGCATCGCTATCCCTACCCGATCCGTCTGTGAGCTCAAACATCAGCTGTCGGCATGTCCTATTCGTCTAGAGATGTACATGAAAATTTGAAAGGGGTAAGAATCCTAATGAGTCTCAGTAATAGTTAAAAATATATGGTGACATCATTATACATCTCCAACCCACTTGTTTATTATAGAAAATGTGTACATGCCACAATGCTAATTTTAGAGTTTTAACCAACTTTATTATCAAGTTGACATTTCATTTTAATATGGTCTTGAGCATGAATGCATCATGTTAGTTAAATGTATGTATTTATATGCATGAGAAGAGTTTCGTATTAGAATATACATTTCATAAGGGCATGCATGCATGGAAAGAACAAACATATCACCTAGGCCACATGCGTGCATGAAAGAATGAAAACATAATCTCATCAGTAAGTGCATGAATGAAAAGAGACGAACATAATCTTGTACACGTACATGCATGCATGAAAGAAGCAAACATATACACTAAGCAAACACAAGACTTTCAATTTTCTTTAAACATAGTTCATTTTCACGTATTCGTTAACCTCTTAGGGACCCCTAGGCTATGAACTCATACCTAACATATATAATGTGATCAGCTATCGCTGAACCTCGATCAGTACCGAACCTCGACTAGTCATATATAATATTCTTCATCATGATGTATAAATACGATTAGTAATCACTGAACCTTAATCAGTACTAAACATAATGTAAGGGGGTGTGAGTTCTATTTCAGACACATAGAAATCCATATCTTACATTCTCAATGATTCGTGCCATGATGTGACATTTAGTGCATCAGGCAGACCTTACTTTCTCGACTTTCATTACTTCACAAGTGGGCCTGCAAATGCACCATGTGGCACAACACAATAGTGTTCCAAGCTCATAATTTCCATTATTCATGTCTTAAAGCATACTTGACTCAACAAATTCTATTAATGAGACTTATTCAAAAATCAATCATGAACAATGCTCAGAATAAATGCATATGCAATTAGCCAACAGACAATATCTATTATGACAATTAATATCACAACAGTTATAAATCACATATATTACCAATGCATATTAGGTAAGTATGTCACAACAGTTATTCATAATCCGAGCAAGTACAACAATCAACAAAAATAACTAATCACATTTCACCCAATAGATATTTAAAAGTCATTAGTGCATTTGAAATCGCAGTTATAAATCTCGTCCGCTAAACCGGTTTGAGTTCGATGATAGAGTAGTTTGAAAAACACATCTTTCTTCTTTCCAAAGTATATCATTACCATGGTCCACCTTTTTTTATATTACAAGTTCTAAAAATTTGTTTTTAAAGACTTTTCAACTTCTAGTTTTTATACGATAGCCCCAAACTTCATAAAATTTACCAAACTACCCCTAACTTAATTTTTCATCCAAAAATAGATTTTCATCCTAATCATACTGGAACTATAGCCCTGCCTTAAAATTTCAGAATTTGCATAAAAGCCCAAAACTTTTAAGAAATTGCATTTTGATCCTATACTTTACTAAAATTGCAAAATGACCCCAAAACTCAATCTTTTCTTCCAAACACATATGTTACTATTCTAGGACCCATTTTTATAGTTTTACAACCTAAAAATTTAGTTTTTGCATAAAACCCCTAAACTTTGTAAAGTTGCATGTTTAACCCCCAAAACTTCTACATAATCACAAAAATGCCCAAATCATATGTGCAAGCTCTATTTTTCATGTATATTTCAAATATGTGGATAGTTTTAAACACAAAATTTTCCTTCTAGGTGAACAAGCCTTGGCCGAACCTATATACCCCAAAATCCAAGCTTTTTGCAAAACTTGGAAACATGCACGAATTTGCTCTTTTTTATGTGTAGATTCTAAATATAAACATGGTTTTCGAAGCAAATATTATCAACATAATAAACCCTATAAAATAGTGAAATAACTCAAAAATACTGAAGTTTACTACATAAAAGTGACTCTTTTAAAGTGTAGAATAAAGATAAGGTGTTGAGTCTTGAAACAAAAATCTCTACCATACCAAATAGAGGAGGCCAAAACTTTCAAGCACAAACATTCATCAAAACTCAAACATTTTTAACAAAAATTAGAAAAGAAAGTAAGAAAACAAGTTTGAACACAAACCTCTAGCTAAAAGAATGTCTTTTTTGGAGATCAGGGCAGCCACAAGCCCTTTGAAGCTTAAGCTATCAAGAAAGGAAGCAAAATCTCTTCCTTGATTCTCAACAATAATTCGGCCTCTTCAAGAACAGGTAAGAGGAGGATTTTTCTTGTAAAACTAATGGCGGGTTTGGTTTTGTTGGGTGGAAGAGTTATGGAAAAGAGTTTTATTTTATCGAATTTGGTGGAAAAATGAAGTTGTGAGGTTGAAGATAGTGGCGGAATTGAGGTTGAAGATGAGAGAAAATGGGAATAGAGTGTTCTTTTAAAAAAATGTGGAATAGTGCATAATGGGAGGGAAGTGGTAGCACTTCAAGGGAAAAAGGTAGTGGTTTGGTTAGGGTTAAGGATATTTTAGGGATTAGATAAAAAAATGGAGGTAGATTAGCTAGAAAAGATATTAATTAGGGGTAGTTTAGTAAAAGTAATGGTCAAAGTAAGATTAATTTAGGCTAATGAAGATTAATTTGAATTAATCATCATTAAATATGTCATTAGTCATAATAATATAGTATTTGTCTTTAATTGTGACATACAATATACCCACTACAAGACAAATGTAGTGGGTGGTGACATCACGTCCCCGTTTGTCTTTAAGAATGAGATTAAGTTTCTTTAATCATTCTTGGGCCTCAATTAATTCAAAATAATTATTTTGACTCAAAATTTTTTAATAAAAATAAGTTATTTTTAATTAGAGCCAAATATGCCCTTAATTACTTTAATTAACCTTTATTAGCACTAACTGGGGACAAAATGATAATTTTACATAAAACTCTTCAAGACTTATCCAAACATCAAATATCCCCTCAATTTAACATATCCAACTCTGGGGGTGATGATCGAGTCCAGTCAGTACTTAATCCCATGTTAAATTATTTCAGGGGAATTTTGGTAATTTTACATAGAAAGGAAAATCGGGCATTACAGGCTATGTTTCAAATCTTAGGGGAGCAAAAACTCTATGCTAAGTTGTCATACTGCGAAGTTTTGGATGGGAAAAGTTAAGTTCTTAGAATATGTGGTGTCAGAATGAGGAAGCTTAGTGGAATCTAAATGAGGTTGAATTAGTACCTCATTGGGAACAACCAATGATGGTGATAGAAATTCAAAATTTCTTAGGTTAGTTGGGTATTATCTTTGACCAAGGAGACTCATAATGATGCTTTATTCAAGAGGACACTGTTGAGAGTAGTTTCCAAGAGTTGAAGCAAAAACTGACAATGGCACGACTATTAGTACTACCAATCCTCATGAGCCGTATAAAGTATACTGTGAAACTTTTAGTAAGGGACTAGGGTGCGTGCTAATGCAAGACCGCAATGTAGTTGATTATGCCTCTCAACAGTTAAAATCACATGAGATGAACTACCACACTCATGACCTCGAACCCACAGCTATGGTTTTGCTTTAACAATTTGGCGACATTACCACTAAAGGGTAAAATTCGAAGTTTTCTCTTATTACAAGAGTTTGAAATATGTCTATGATCAGAAGGAGCTGAATATGCAAAACAAGAGATGGATGGAATTCCTTAAGGACTATGAGTTCAATTTAAACTATCACCAAGGTAAGGCTAATGTTGTAGTCGATGCGCTAAGTAGGAAATCTCTTAAGCGTGGCATGGATGATGATTAAAGAGGTAGAACTAGTCAAGAAAATTTGAGGAACTTAGTTTTGGGGTGTCAGTAACTCCTTAAGGAATTATGTTTAGTTAGATAAAAGGTGACAACTGAGTTCAAGGAACATATATTGGTTATACAACGTAATGACCTAAGATTCCAAGAGACTTTAAAATTGGTCCAAGCAAAAAAATTGACAGCGTTTGAAAAGACCAGGTACATGCCTGCAAATGGCAATCTCAAAAAGGAGATTTTGGAATAGGATCATGAATGCAATTTCACCATACATCCTGGAACCAGTAAGATATACACAGACCTTAAGAAAGTGTTATGGTGGCAAAGGATAAAGAGAGATACGGTGGAGTTTGTTTAGAAGTGTGGACGTGCTAGAAGGTTAAAATAGAGTGTCTGAAGCCAGTAAGAACACTAAAACCTCTAGAAATTCCTGAATAGAAATGAAACAGTATCTACATGGATTTTGTAAGGAGTTTACTGAAGACATTATTAGGATCTAATGCCATATTGGTCATAGTGGACAGGTTAATCAAATATGCTCATTTCTTTACCTATCAAGGCTAATTATTCCTTGCATAAGCTAGCTTATTTGTACATTCAAGAGGTCATATGACTGCACGGTATTCCTTCTGCAATAATCTTTGACAAAGGCCCAAATTTACTTTAAGATTTTTAGGGTGCTTTTCAGAAGGCGTTAGGAACCCGACTTTATTGAATACTGCTTACCATCCCCAAGTTGATGGACAAACAGAACAAGCCATATAGACTTTAGTAGAATTGTTAAGACCACAAGTTATTGAACAAAAAGAAAGTTGGGACAAGTTGCTGCCATTGATCGAATTGCATATAATAATAAGCATCATGCTAGTATTGGTATGACCCTGTATGAAGTTTTCATGGAAGAAAATGCCAATATCTTTCATGTTGGTATGATCTAGGAGAATCAAGTCATGTGTTAGGCCCTAACTCTATATAGTTAAGCGATAACCTAACATTCAAAAGACCTCCAGCCTAGATCGTCGATAGAGAAGTTAAGCAGCTTGAAGTAGGTCGGAAAGTGAGGAAAACACTTAGAATCATAATCAAACATGAAAGATCATCCAAGACTATTCCCATTTGTAAAATTTTGAAGGAAAAGTTTCTTTTTAAGGTGGGTGGTATTGTAACACCCTGAATTTGAGTATTAGGACAAAGTTGGTGACAATGAATAGGACAAGATGTCTTTTCAAGTTTACCATTACAATAAGTTGTGTACTATCTTTTTACATGAACTTGCGCATCTTAGTGTTATTGTTTTAATAAATATTGTTAGATCATGAGAATGATCTTCAACGATGCATGTGTTGGAGTGGCTTATTTAGAATTTTAGATTCCGGCTTTGAATTTGCTTGGGGGCTTTGACATTCTGTGCTTTAACTTTGGAAATTCAAATTTGGATTCAGATATTGAGTTTGTTGCTCTGAATTTATGTGCTCTCATATGTAATGTGTTGAATTTGAAGTTTGAATTTAAGTTTGATTATAATAATAATAATAATAGTGGAGTGAAATGAATGTGGCAGTTTTATAGTTCCCCTTTCCCAATTTTGCTTTGGTTGGTTTGGTGCTAGCTCTTTCTTGAAAACTGCAGGTTTGTAACAAATCATGGAGAAGACTTAAATTGCATCTACTGTGTTTTTTGTGGCCCAATCAATTAAGTTGTTGAATATATTGTTCTTCAAGTATAGTTTTGTTTTCTATTAGAATCATGGAAAAATCATCAAGAAAGCCATGGACACTAGAAGAAGACAAATGTGGTTATAGTTATTGCATCCTAATATTTTGATTCATTTTTTTTGCCTTCTTTTATGTTCTATTTTTCTTGGTTCTATTGATGATTTATTTAATCTCATTTGTGATAGTGGGTTTGGTTAAAGATTAGGAAATTTTTTATACTCTTGTTTGTCGATTCTCTTTGTTTGTTCATTTGTGTATTCCAAGTGTTTTAGAACTAAGTGAACGCCAGTAATTAGAGAAGAGGTCTTATAGGAATTTGCTTCTGGATCTGATTTTCTCTTGATTATCTTATTTGTTATTTGCATTAGCTTATAGCTATTACTAGTATTTGCTAATAGCTATTGTCATTTCATAATTGCTTTATGAGGTGGTTTCTTGTCCTTAATTCTCAAGCTAACTAGTGTTGAGTGTTGTCATTTATTTTTTCTTTGTGGAACTTGGAACCAATTGTGAGAGTTTATAACAAATTTTTTACTGTCAACTCTACATTTATAGCAATAGTACTGTTGATCCCTAGTTTCTTCTTCTTCTTCTTCTTTCAATGCTATTTATTTCCCTGCTCTTTTTGGTACAATTTGAAAAAGTTCTTATTAAGACTGTTGATGAAAGGTAGCTTAAAGATTGTGATATAGAAAAAATATCTTTGAATTTGTTCTTAGGTTTCCTCAGAGCAACATAGAGGAATTCTACTTGGAGTTCTTAAGAGCAAAAATATCCTTTCAAAGTGTGCTTTTGCTATTAGGGCTTCCATTGATTTTTTGTGTCATATAGGGTTTGGCTTCCTAATTCACCTGCTATAGCATTGTGAGTATGTCTATATTAAAGCATGAAAATACTGGTTAGTTTATGCTTTATATTCAAGTGAACTATTCATAAATCTAAAAGATAAAAGACAACTGAAAGATAGAAACCATAGTCAAATGCTAAATGGAACTGAAATGAGGGGTATATGAATTTGGATCACTAGCCATTAGGGTCTTAGGCACATTGAAGATTGATACATAGAATTCAGCCATCTAAGGTCATCAAAGTTGAATCACCCAACTGTTATTTGAAGTTATAAACTTATAGTACTATAGAAGTATAATATTTTTATGATATAATAATTAGGATGACCATTCTTTTCATGTAATTAGGAATTGTCTTGGAATCCTATACTTTTTGCATAAGATGGAGATTTTGATGAAATTTAAGTGGCTTTGGAGTTTGGAACTTTGTGGATGAAATTTATTATTTACATTGGTTTTGGTTTAACTAGAATGTGCTTACTGATTTTGTTATCTTTCGAATTCTGATTCGTCTCATGATAGTGTAAAGAGTAAATATTGAACTTTTATTCCTCTGTCAACTGAAATATATGCCTTTACTATGTCAACCTCACCATAAACGGTGGAAAACTCAAGCGCCCATGACTTAATTATGTATGCACATATATATCTCAAGTTCCTACATATGTATGTGTAGCTAGCTAAAGGACTATTCTTCATCATATCTATGTGCATATGCAGTTATCAATAATGTACTGTTTAGTCTGAAACCATGTGGTAATAAATGTGGTTAATTGGAAAATAAGGCTAAGCACATAGATGAAATTGTTGGCTATAATCAAGAAGATGAGTAACTATAAGATCTGATGATTTGGTTTTGTAAGATCTTATTTAGGCACATGTTGATTACAAGGCAAAAGAAAATGTATGAGGACATATCTGTTAAGGTTCAATTGCAGTTTTTATTTGCATCAACAAATTATCAGTCTCTAATTTTAAAGCAATGTGTTACTTTCATGACTTAATCAAATATTGTAAAAGGAGCTTGTAGATCTGGTAGAGCATGTGATTCAAAGCAACAATGAATGTGTTTTAGGGCTCATCAATGCACTTAAAGCAGATAAAAAGTGTGATAGAAACAGGTTGCATGAAGAACTTGGTGAGATTACTGGGTCATTCATTGAGCAAAGATTGCAGGTCATGAGAAAAATGACAAATTTTGAGGTTACCGTATTTTATGCACTAGTGGATGAGGATGAGAAGTATACTTTTGTGCAAATGGTACTAAGGAATTTGCCTGGATAGTATGAGAGACATGGTAGATTTAGTAGTGTTTGTAATAGTCACTCTGTTTTTAGTTCTTCATATTTTGGGTTGTAATCCCATGTACTTAGCCGAAAAAAAAAGGGTAGTAGTTGCATACTTCTTGTGACAAAATATTTGAGAACATTCAACATCAATATTTATTTGTCCTGGGAATAACTTAAAAATTGATGGATTAAAAAATAAGTATTCTTTTCTTACATGTGTTGTTTATATATTTTATTTAAATTAAATTATTACTATTTTGTTGTCCATATGCTTAACTAGATATTTTATTTTAGGTTGTTCATAAAAAAACCCAAATAATGTATTGATTAGATCAACCAATAACTTGAAAAATGTGTATGTTTTATAGTACAACTTGATAGAATAGTAATGTTTTTAATAGATATATTTATTTATTTTTTTATTTATTTTTACTATTTTGTAACTATTTTTGTAGAAAAATAATCAATTTCCTACTTTATGAATAACCAAAATAATTTTTATAACTTAAAAGTTTATATGAATATCATACATACTTAACCTTTAGGGATAAAAATTTATAACATATTTATAAAACATACCAACCGTGTTGAGAAAGAAGATTTGCCCCCTTAATGTTTACTCCCATGAAAATTTAACCTTCAAAATTTTATTCCTTGAATTTTTATGGGTAACCAAACATATCACGAAAGCAATGAAAATAAACTAAAGTCTGCTTGGTTTGAGTTTTCAGTTTTCATTTTTCATTTTCAGTTTTCCAGTTTTTTAGAATTTATGAAGGAAAAATTGAAAATTTTAAAAACTACGGGTCTGTTTGGTTTGAGTTTTCAATTTTCATTTATCTATTTTCCTTTACAAATTTTGGAAAACTGAAAAACTAAAAACTAAAAATTCAAACCAAACAGACTCGTACAAATTTCAATTTTAAGAATTTTTAATTTTTTTTTATAAATTTTAAAAAACTGAAAAAATAAAAATAAAAACTGTAAAATCAAACCAAACAGGGCATAAGTGGGTGGTGATTATCATGTGTCCCCCTTTTTACACATAATATTCTCTATTTATATTCCCTTAGCTAAACTTATAGCCATTTCTATTTTTTAGCTACCACTCCTCATGTTTTTACCCATGATGCCATGACTATAGTCCTCTTTTGCTTTGTTGGACTTATATTCCTTCAAATTGGGTAAGCCCATTCTCCGTCTGCTTCCTTCTCTTCTTTACTTGGACCAGAGCTTCACTATTTAGCGACGTCTAGATCATTGCTGCGGTAGTCCTCAGCAGTTCCCTTTTGGAACTTCATGTCTTGGCCCAATAATCTTGGGTATCCAACAAAAACCAATTCCCTACGCGATATCTTTCTGCTTTCATCACCTTTTCCTTGCTATCTCCACCCAAATCACCCCGCCACCACCACCGCCACCGCCTTGTTGTCAGTCCCTGCCTTACCCCCAGCTTGCCGGCGCATCAACTAAACTCTATCGCGACTCACAGGTGCAGCACCCACAGAGACCAGTGACTGAGCCAGGGGGCTTCATAGGGGTTTTGTTTACATATCACTCTTCTCTCCTTTCCTTATACGAGCCTGCTCACGCCACGTGCCATTCGTTCTTCTCACTCCAATAAGTGAAGGTAATCTTGCCTTGCTCTCTTCCAAGCTTTACCATTTGAGCTTAGTGAACCCTTTGACTGTTGGATTTCTATTGGGTTGTGAAGGTGAAAAAAAGGGTTCAAATTTTGGTGCTGTGAGTGAACACGTGACCTGAAGGAGAGAAACCCTTTCAGTTTTATAGTTGGTGCTGAAATTTTGCAGTCTTATGTGGAGTGTTCTCATCTCTTGCCATAGCTTAGGTGTGTAATAAAGTCCTAAACTAACCCAATTGCTGGTATGCTGTCCACGCTTAATGCAGGTGGAAAATATGGTTAACTTTTCCGGTAATTATTTTAAATTTGAATCCATTTAAGCTAGACACCAAACTTCAAATATTGGTGTTTCTTGACAAAGTTTAGAACAACACGGAAAGCAAATGAAGACAGAAGATTAGCTGCTTATGGATTGTTAGTTCTTAGGATTTCTTCCTGATAAGAAATGGGAATGGGAAGAACGGCCCATAAAAATATTATCTTTTAATTTGGTCTAGTTTCTTTGGTTTTCAATTTTGTTGTGCTTGGTGCCCAACTAGGTACTTTTTCGTTTTTATTAATTTATTAATCCATTGCTAAATTACTAAATTCAAACTTGGTTATATAGGAACCTGGTTGCTTGGACCACAGAGAGAAGTTTGTTAAATACTGGGCCAATATGGCTACCCAGACAATATCTGAAACCGCCCAGAAAATCATAACGCCTGAAACCCTCCACTATGCTGCCAAGCAATCAGAACGTTGCCTTGTTGTTCCTGTTCGTCTCCGCCGTGCCATTAAGAAATACCTTCAAGGTCCTTTCTTTTCTCTATGTTAACCTTCTCTCCTTATATTCTGTGTCATATAATATTTTAGGAGTTTGTTTTTTTTGTGATTGCAATTGTTCATGGTGGTCTTGGGATTATAGAGCAGGAGGAGCCACATATGAAGAGGAAAGTCTTAAGATTATCTCAATCTTTCAATACTATCAAGGATGTTAATCTACAGCTGGCTGCCACTACATCAAGGGAAATAGTTGAAGACCCTTTGAAGTCTTTGGAACAATCAAAGCGTTGGAAGATTAAGAGTTCTTACGGTGACATTGGTCTCTCATATAGAGATGATGAGACGATTGCTTATGTCGCTTCTCGAATGCCTGCCGTTTATTCTGCTTGTTACAGAGTACTTAAGGAGGTAACTGGAAACAAGAATCCAAAAAGGGGAAGATAAAGAGAAAATGTCAATGAAAGAAGGGAGGGAATATCATTCAAATGAAATGAGTTTTTGAGTCTTTTGATTTATCTTAATCGTTTCCTATGTTTGCAAAGTGAATAGATAAAACCTGTTAAAACAAAGAAAAGGGAAGATAACTGCATGTTTGACTGATAGTTTTGTGCTCATGCATGGTTAGATAAAGAAACATTATGATTCTAATGAAAAATGTTTCTTCTAAGGCAGGGTTTGCTTAAGTTGATGCTAAAGTGTAAAGGATTTGTTATACATGAATGATCTCAAGAGATGGAGTTAGGGAGATAAGCAAGAACTGACTAAAGTCAAAATGATAAAACAGAGATCAAGTAATGTGCATATGGAAGCTAGAATTGTGGGGCTATATTTTAGGTCTATATTTTAATCAAGGAAGGAAAATGAATCAATATGTCAGTGTGTCAGACTGAATAATGATAGGTAATCACTAATACATGAAATTAAATTGTCTTCTGTATTTCTCCTTTTTTGTTTTTGTCCATGTTAAATCATATGCATGTTGTATCAGTTACCTCAAGTTACAATTTCCTTATGGTGTGAACCATGTATCTCCTTGATTTATGTTCACTTCAACTTTTTACTGTGGTTAATGACCAAAAATATCCTTTCAGTCTTGAATAAAAAAGTTGTTGAATCTGAAATCAATCTCAAATGAACTTATTACTTTTGTCTTTTCAGGTTCGTAGGAGGCTTCCTGGTTTCTCCCCAGCTAAAGTATTAGATTTTGGTGCTGGGACAGGTTCGGCTTTCTGGTAAAAGATTCTTGAACTCTGTTGTGATGAATGGTTGACTTTGATAGGATAAGTTTTGTCTTTGTTCTTTCTTGGATTGATTTGTTGGCTTTTGAATCTGATGTAGGGCAATGCAAGAAGTCTGGCCAAAATCTTTGGAGAAAGTTAATTTAATAGAACCTTCGCAGTCAATGCAGCGTGCAGGTCGGAGCCTCATACAAGGTAATTGTTAATCAGCTTTATTATGCAAGATAGGCTTATTAATACTTCTAATTGTTGTGAGGGAAGATAAAGAGTATTAAGTTATAGGTAAAAGCTAGATGGGAAGTAGCCCAACTTGGAATGTACATTTGAAACAATGGAGGAGGGTTCACTGAGATGCACATGAACAATTATTTGTTTATTACTATTATTATTATTATTTTGGATAAAAGAAGAATTTCATTAACAAGAAAAGAAGGATAATACATAAAGAGGACAAGAGATCCTCAAAGCAAGGGAAAACAAAAGAAAGCATCAAAAGATCAAAGCTTTCCAATCTCTTATATCCGAGATGGAGACCCCTCTAAAAAAGTCAGGTATCTTACACCAAGTAGATGCTAGGCGTCTAATTTTATCCCACAAAATCTGCTTATCTGAATGTTTGCCATGAAAGATGCAATAGTTAAGCTCCAAATACACCAAAAAACTGCAAAGACAGCACACTGCCAGCCAGCACATGAACAATTATGCTGAACTCATGAAATTAACTGTAATTTGAAGCTTTTGATTTGCGAGCTACTAAGTTCTGTAGTAGTTGACGTTATTCTAAAACAAACTAGTATACTATTGGTGAACTTAGTGTGGGTTGTTAGGTGCACAAAAATTATTTGTTTGCTTGATTAGAGAGATAAGCCCCTTTCAAGGGCAAATGACCAAGAAAAGATAACTTGGGTTTAAGAACTAGTTGCCTAGATTTATCCATGGTTTGTTTATTCCTATCCCTTCATGTTCTAATCCATACAGGGATGGGGTAACCGGTAATGATTGTTATATTCCGGTAATGATTGTTATATTCTAATGCAAATAAAATTATCAGGTATACCCCAAAAGGGTGAGCCTCAACACAACGTTAAGGTTGTTGGCTGGTGACCTGGAGGTCACAGGTTCAAACAAGGATAAGGTTGCATACATCTGCCTTCCTTAGATCTGACTAGGTGGAAGCCTTGTGCACTGGGCCATCTTGGTGTGATACACCACACATCTAGATAAGTAATATGGAGGAAGGTGCATGCATGGCCGTAGTTTAGTTGCTACTTTGATGACCTTCTAAAAGTTTGAGCATTGTAATGACTGAGATCTCGTATAGTTTAACCTATAATGAAATAGATCCACTGGCAGTCATATAAACTATCTTAGATTCCCAGAATAACCACAAAGCATTGCAAAATTTGAAGAATCTTTGAATTAAACCTTCTATCTCTTAGGTGCTCTGAAGATTAAATAATACAGTAATATAATTGTATACATGAGAGTCATATCTTAAATGAAGTGGATTATGACCTGTTATATTGAAATCTTTTAGGGGTGTTTGCATTTGATTTAATTGGATTATTTTGATTATTTGTCTTGCATTCGGAACAAAAGATGAATGTGATTAAATCTTAGGAAATATCAGAATATATGCCAGTTTTCTGAGGCATGTCTTACAGGAATGATTTGATGTAGGAAATTAACTTTTAAAGAATCAAGTATTTTTTAATAACCTGACATTTGATTGCAAAGCAGCCAGTCAGACCTGCAGATTGGTTGCCGCAAAATTATTACTCTCCAAATTATTGAGTGACTTACAGCTGACAGAAAGAACCATCAGATGATGTATTCAGGGATTGCTTATTATTTCAATTTTAAGCAATTTGAGTACTACTAATCTTGCTGAGAACAAGTCAGATTTCTCGTGTTCAGATGAATAAAATATTTGGCCATAATTTTTGTTTACAAAAGTGAAGAAGTTAAGGGTTGGTTTTATCTATTATAGGAGGAGATTGTCAGCAAAAGGCCAAAAGCACAAGGAGATTCTAAAGTTTATGAGTGATATATCTCACAGGCTTTACCAAGTTTAGTTCCTCATTAATACATTCAAAAACCTCTTTCTAGTGAAGGTGAATAAGTCATATTGAAATGAGTTAAACGGTTTGAATCATCAATTGTGTCCCCAGACTTCCCTGTTGTAAAATGCTGTGGATTTTACATGAACTTATGAACTGCATTTCCGTTTTACTTTACATGAACTTATGAAGTGCACTTCCCTTTTACTTTTAGTATTGAATATACTGAAATCCTTCACTTCTAATATTCCTGAGAAAAGCTGAGGCGAAAAATGTTTGATAGTCAATGAATTTTGAATTTTGTTCAACTATTGGTTGTATAGGTCTCAAGAATTTGCCACTTATACATAGCTTTGATAGCATTCAAGCACTTTCCAAAGGTATTGGGAAATCAGAGAGAGGGCATGACCTTGTAATTGCTGTAAGTTTATTCTTTTGGTTTTTTGTTTTACATATATCTGCAACAAGTAATTCGTTCTTCAATCTAGTTTGTGCATTACCAGCTATTTAAAAGTAGCAATCTTTCTGAGTGGTGATCTAGATTACTAGCAATCTTGTTTGGAAATGTGCCAAACACAACCAAATTGTTTTGCTCAACTAATTTATTATATGCTACCATAGCATTTATATATGCAGAAGATAATCAAATATTTCTTTATGGTTTGAATATTCAAGTAGGATATTAATCAGTACTGCATTGAGCTTATTTTCTGTTCCTTCCAATTATAATTTGATCAAGCAAACTAAATATTTCAGCTGTATTCATTCAGTTTCATAGTTTACTTGTAGAACCCTATGCAAATTTTCTGTAATGCTGGAAGGGACATACCTATGATGTTTTTTTCTTCTGGAGCATTGTGGTTATGAAGTATTTGTTTATGACTCATGTTTTCTTAAATTAATGCTAATTGCTTTCAATATGTTTCATGACTGAAGTCTTATGTGCTTGGAGAGATCCCATCACTAAAGGATCGAATTACCATAGTGCGCCAGCTCTGGGATCTAACACAGGATGTTCTGGTATGATGTCAAGCATATAGTTCTTGACTTATGATGGAGAGGATTGTCTAGACCTAGTTCATGTTGCATGAGAATGGTGCCACTTTGACAAATTTTAGAAATTATTCTAAGTTAAAAAGAAAAAGAAAACAAATCTCAGAAAACAAGACAAAGTAACTGGGACTAGAACAGGAGCATTAAAAATGTATATGAATATCGAGAAGACATCTTTAAAAGCAATTGAAAGAGAGCAGTTATGAATTTTATAAAGTTATCTTTTGGTCTGATCCTTTTCAGTCATATAACTTCTGAATTTCATAAATTTATCTTTTCGTTTAATCCATTTCAATCTTTTATCTAATGTTATCTTCATTTATGTAATCAATATCTTGCAGGTTTTGGTTGAACCTGGAACGCCTCATGGATCTAATATTATAGCTCAGATGAGATCTTACATATTATGGATGGAACAACGAGTAAATTTACCACTTCATTTATAGTACTCTGTTAAGAAAATTTTGAACAATGATAAATAATCTGAGTTGCCTTTTACCATTATGGTTGTGCTTTTGTTTAGACATTTTATTCTTACAAAGAATGGACTTCACTGTATTTGTAGAAACACCGTAAATCTGCCCATAAGAATGAAGAATTTTGTAAAGATTTGATGACTCAGAAAGCTGGTGCTTTTGTAGTTGCTCCCGTAAGTATTTTACATTTTCGCTCAACATTTTTCCAATTTTGCAGTTTGCCTGTTTTACTCTCTCTCTCTCTCTCTCACTCACTCTTTGCCTGTCCCATTCTATCTTTTTATTTGATAATTTCTCTTCATGCAGTGTCCTCATGATGGGATTTGTCCACTGGCAAAATCTGGAAGGTACTGTCATTTTGTTCAGCGCTTGGAAAGGACATCATCACAGCGTGCTTACAAGGTTTCTCCTCAATCCCTATTTTACTTTCTGCACTGGAAAGAGTCATGTCTCCGTATTCTTTTTTCCTCCTCCTTTTGATTCAAGAATGATTAACATGTTAAAAAATTTACTTCTGTTCTATATTGTATCATTTTGCAGCGTTCAAAGGGTGAGCCTTTACGTGGCTTTGAAGATGAGAAATTTTCTTTTGTTGCTTTCAGACGCGGACAGAGACCAAGGCAAGTGTTTTGAATCAATCTTACATGTTTGAACCTAAGCAATATTCAAACAGAATTGCAACAAGAGTTTGATTTTAATGCATTGTCAAAGTTGAACTTTTTTACACGATTATTCAATCTTGTATACATATCTTTTAATAAATATAACTATTCTAACAATTATGTGCGATGTCGTTAAATACCGTATCAACATATGATTGGATGCAAGTGCCAAATTTGTTGACAGCATCAAAATCAAATTCTAACGAGAAATGCAGCGAGCTCTTTTTGGTGAAATTTTAGCAAGCCTATGGGCATGTAATTCGTTGCAAACTTCCTCCAAATTAATAATTGATGATGATTTAATTCTCAAGGCACCACTTCCCTTCCCTCCCTGACCATTGAAGTGCATAAACCATGTCTGAAGCATGCATGCATGCTTTTGTAGTTCTTACCATGAATTTCTGATTTATTGTTGCTCATGCCTTTGACCAGGGAACTCTGGCCTCTTGATGATATGAAATTTGAGACTCTGAAGGAGCAGCATGCTAAAAGAAATCCAGAGGATCTTGAAATTGACTACGGTGCTTGTTACACTTGCGCGTGCTTGTTTTTTTTTTTTTTTTGGTTGAAATACTTTTGAGCAAAATATATTCTGATTTGCTGTTAAAGCAGCTTCCTTTCCATGGTCTTTGTGTGACGGGTTTTGGATATTATCAATTATTCGTTTCCATTTATGTATTCACTTTTGTAGAGGACTGGTTGAAGATGCAACAAGCTGATGATGATACTCCTCGCGAAGTAGTAGATGCAGTAACTTACGATTCTGATGATGCTGAAACTGATGGTGGCGACGATAATGAAGAGCATGAGGAGGAAGGGGAAGAGGAAACAGGTAGTGCTGATCTTGGGGGTGGCTGGGGTAGAATTGTGTTCATGCCTGTCAGGAGGGGCAGACAGGTGACAATGAATGTGTGTAGATCCACCAATCGAGATGCGACAGAGGGTTCATATGACCGTGTTGTTGTCACACAAAGCAAGAATCCTACATTGCATCGTCAGGCCAAAAGATCTCTGTGGGGTGACCTATGGCCATTTTGAAGCAACATAATGTGTGGTGTTAATTTATTTCTCGGTTATTGGACCTCACATTAGAGTCTACAAACATCATTCACCTTGATTATGAAGCTGATTTTTTTTGTAATTCTGATTATCTTAAATTGTCCAAATATACGAATATATATATGGAAAAAGTGATAAAGCTCATCCAAATGGCTGTGGGCTAATTTGGATGTTGCAGGCTAGAATGACAAATCCGAACTGACCGATTAACAAATAGAAAATAAATAAATAAAAATCTCAAATCATAAAAAGTAATTAAAAGTTTCAGAAAATAATTAAAAATATCTAAAGTTCATTGATAAAATTTATAATATTTTCCCAGTGCCAAATATATTTTTAAAAAATTGATATGAAAATTTCCCCTATCTCGCCTAGTTTGTGCGCTAGTGTTAAGGGTGTCAACTACGAGTGAGTGAGCTAGATTGGAAAATAAAAATAAAAAAGGTTGGCCCGCGAGTCAACTCATCTCGAACCCATTTTTGTATGCGCGATAAGTTTTGCAGCCCAACGTACAATTTTGGTGAGTCGAGCGGCGTTGGTTCACGAGTAAAAAGGGGTTTTCAAAACCCACTTTCACAGCTTGAATGCACCCTATATATATCCCATCAAAAAATTAAAAGAAAAAGTAAGGTTTACATTATACATGAGTCTTCGGAAGTGGCATTTATGTTTTGAATTTCCTAACTGCATAAAACAGATATCAATCATAAAGATTCAGATCAATTATCTTCCTTTATAATAAACTAGCTAATGAATATTAGCAACTATATACATGAAAAAGGAAATTAATACTAGTCGCTGTGTGTGCTTCTGCCAGACACAGTAGGTTGTATTTGGACTATGGATGAACCCTGCCCAGGTAAATGCATGCGTCTGCTTTAAATCTGCCTACTGCGTAGTGCTTTTTCTCAATGTAATGCTCTTTTACCCTTTGCCAAACCGATGATTGTTCAATTAGAAAACTTAGAACGAGGTAAATATTCTCATTTTAATTAATTAGATTATATGAGATAAATTTAGCCTTCCTATTGGAAAGAGAATGTTTTAAAAAAAAAAAGGTAAATAAATTTTAACCTATTATACTTTACTTCATATGCAATTTAAACCCTAAGATTCTAAAATGTGCAACCTGGCTCGTTAACCTTTTAAAACTATGTGAAAAAACCTTTTTTATTAAGTTGCTGTCCATTTGAACTGTTAAATGGTCGTATACATGTCACATAATCAAAATTTTGGACAAAAATACCCCTCCTTCTAAACAAATTTCCCAACCCACCCAACCCTAGTCAGAAACTCAACCCTGTTCATGCATCCCACGCACGGTTTCCTTTCTCTCACCCCTGACGCCACAAACAACAGCAAACAATAGATAGAGGGTGTTCCTCTTGCAGCCAATGGATTATAGTAGCTTTTTCTCTTTTCCTCATTTTCTCCCTCTGTTCATTTTCCATTATTCTTCTTTTTCAACATTCGAACAACAACGGCGATGCTTAATGCCAAATCTCTCTACAAAATGCTTCAACCCTTAACCCTGCCTTCTTTTGCGTGTTAGAGTTTAATTAATCCATTCTGTGATGTCAATTTTATTCCCTTCAGTCTTTGCACCACCACACCTACTGTCATCACTCTTGAGGTGTCGGTGCAAATGTCACCATCAAAATTTTAATTTTTCTTAATCATTTTTCCTTTGCTTCAATCAAAACTAAAATTGTTGATTTGTGGGTGTAAATGGACACTAGCCACGCTGCACTTGGACAAAATCAAAGATAAGATGTGATTCTCATTTTACTGACGGTATTAGCAATGGATATGGGGCATCGGAGACGAGGTCATTGATGAATATTACCGACGGTAAAAAACACACATTGGTTATTTTCAACTCTTTTATAGACAAGTAAGATGATAATTAGTCATCCGTACAATTAAATAAAATGCGTCAGCTCCTTTGTCAGAGACATATTTATAATGACAAGTTTTCTTTGTTTTACCGACAAGTGTTTAAATAAATAAATTCTAATTTTTAAATATTTTATTGACAGCTGTATTGATGGTTTTTTTATTTGTGAGAAAATTAAATTTAAATAAATATTATATATTATCGACAATATTACCTGTCAGTAATAATTTTTTTTTATTTTCTTTTAAACTATGATGTGATTGGTTATATGTTATTTACTAATTATTTATTTATTTATATAATAACCTAATTATCAATTAAATTGATATTAAATAAAAAAATATTAAAATGAATAAATTAGACTAATTAAATAAAACATCAAATTATGACAATAAAATATATACAAACTACAATAAATGTAAAAAATATCTAGAATGGAAAAAAAAATGAAGCTAGATAAAAACTAGTTGAACTCCTGGGCATCGGCATCGTCAGCGGCATCACCATCATCATCATTTGGACCATCATCGTCATTTGCCCCGTCCGACGGTAAGTGACCCTCAGTGATGGAGGGGGGGTGGGATATGGGGAATGGGGTCTGGGGAAGCGTCTTCCTGGAGCTGGAGGATTTCGAAGCCTACATATCTCGGAAGAAGCTCATCACATTAGCAGTGATCTGCTGCTACATCTTCCAAAGCTGAGCCTTTTCCTTCTTTGCTTTCTCCTACTGCTGGCGTTCCAAAGAGAGCTTAAGCTCTCAGATCTCTCTCAACTCCTACTCCACAGCTACTCGGCCTGCCTACTGCTTTTGGAGCTGCTGAAGGAGCTGTGCCTACTGTTGTAGCTCCTAGTTGAGGGCATGTACACGCTCCCTTAGGGCATCATCCTCAGTAGCTAACTCAATGGCAGAGGATGAGGATATACTCTCAAAGTAGTACCCCATCCCATATACGCGGCCCTTGTAAGGGCCACCAACCATCTAGGCCTAGACATCCTCCTCGTTTGGAGGAGGAGGAATGTCAACATCAAGCCCAGCCTCAGCCACCTAGGTTTGGTACTGGGTCTATGCCTGTTCCCAAAGGTCAATAAACTCGTGTTGCAAGGGAAAAATGACAAAACACATTATAAGTAACAATTATGACATAAATGAAAATAATAATAAAAATTAAGTAAAGTTATGTATAAATTCAAACTTACATAGGTCCCCTTGGAGCGATGGTCCACCCAGACCTCTCCAGACTCACACCTCTACTCACCCTTTCGGGTGTGGATCTCTCGAAATAGATAGCTCATCATGTGTCGGAGGGCAACTCAACTCCCTTGCCTGCACAAATAACCACAATAAAGTCATAAACATATAATATTTGCCACAATTCAAATATAGTAAATGTTATTATAAAATGTAGAAAGGTTAAAAACTTACCAAATGCTTGTGGGTTCTCTCTTGGGTGCTTGACCCACCTGTGTGTAGCGACTCGTGTTTCTGTAAGGCTCGGTTTGTCTTTCCCTTATCTGACCTATTCTTAAAGGTTGGGTCATTGGCCCAATGGCACTACAACTCATTGAGTGTGGCATCATTTAGCCATGAGCTACTCATGTGTCCCTTACGGACATCATGAAACATATCCCCCAGTCGCTTAGAGGACCTAATCCTCTAAACCCTCTTCACTGTGGCCTCATGCTCAGGCTGAATGTAGAAGGATCTCTGCATATACAAATTCATAACACATAAGTTATTATATATAAGCATATATTTTAATAAAAGCGAATAAATCATAGAATTATTTTCCAGTCCGTCCACCACGACTCTTTGACATCAGTAGGGATGTCAGTCCATGTGAGCCATGGATGGTTATATCGACTCTGTGTAACCTCTATGATCCTATGGTGAGCTGGCGTAAACAGTTGAAAACTATAACATAGATAAAATTAAAAAAAAAACAATCAAAATATTTTAAATATCATAAGCAAGAATGTAATGAAAAACATATTTCAACCTACCTATCTCTACCGTTCGGCTTGATCCGGTGGAGCGGTCTGCCAGCAACCCCAAGTGGCCTACCATCTAGGCCGAGGGGCCTCCCATGTATGTCTCATGCTTGTGACCCAATAGAGGAAGGATGAGTCTCATCAAATACAGGGCTGGGAGTCAAGGGCTAAGGGTAGTAGTAAGGGTAAGAAATGGGTCACTGATGCAAGTGAGCTATGAGTGTGAATACGAGGGAGGTGGAGCCTTGGCATACTTAGGAGTGGGTATCATCCTAAAGCCTGGGGTGTTGATGGTAAGGACGGAGGTGGAGGTAGTAGAAGTGATGGGAGGGGCGGTGGCTGAGGTGGTGGGAGGGGTGGTGGTTAAGGTGGGTGTGGATAAACAGCCTCTGCCTCTACCAGCCATACTGAAACAATTGAAAAGTAATCCATAAAAAAATTAATAAATCAAGAAATTATATATTTGTTAATGATTTGGAAATTGTACTTTAACTTACAAATGTAACATATATAATAATTTTTAAATATAAGAAGTATAATTATGTTTAAAATCATTAATATAAGTTGTATATTACTAAATTATATAGTCAAATATTAAATAATTTAGTAATATACAATTTAAATATATAATTAAATTGTATATTACTAAATTATTTAATATCAATTTTATTTATAATTTATAATTCTTACCATATATCAAAATCTAAATATTACTAGTAAGATTCCGTTATTTGGGTAATACTCAAGTGTTTTATTCAAATCAACTCACTATAAAGGTAATAGTAAAAGTCTAACTCAAAGCCTTAATTAGTGAAGAAAAATAAGTGTTGAATTACTTAAAGTACTCTAGTTTTGTCTTTGAGAAATTTAATTCTCTCATAATAAAAAGAGTTTAGATAAGTCACAAATTTAATTAAGGGTATTTTTGGTTAACTTTTATCAATGCACACCTTGGTGCAATTGGTTAAGTGAAAAGACCAATTTAATTTCACTTTCAAAAAAGTTACAGCACCCCAAGTTGGTTGGATATAGAGAACTATTATAAATAAATTATATTACTAAATTTATAAATAAATTTATATGTTATTGATATTAATTTTTTAATTATTAATTCATAAATTTAACTATTAATAATTGTATTATTATAAATTAATCCCCCAATAATTTTAAATATTGAATTAAATAAAATTATAGTTTTTAATCCAAAAAAGGTAACTAAGGAAATAATAAAATAACCCTTCTCTACCTTGCTTTGCTATCAAATAGAAGTGGAAATAGTTTCATACCAACTCCTCTTTACCTTCTCCTATATCCTAATTAGCATACATGAAATGTTGACCATTCCCTTTCTATTTAAGCTTCAACCATGAAGCCACTTTCATCATTGAGTAGTCTTATAATCATTCGTATAAAACATTTCCATATATTCTTTGACTTCTATATTGGTGCACCAGAAAGGCCTAGAGGATGGAAGAAAGGGGTAGCCATAATGGACTTCATTCTAAAGTTAAGTAGATAGGAAAATCTACTTTAGGCAACTTAAAAATTATTTTTATGATTTTAAATTTAATCATAGTAAAATATTTGGGTAAAATATTAGCTAAATATCCTAATATACTTATAAATTTAATGTCTTTATTTACATTATATTAAACTTACTTCACTTAACAAAATTTTGACAACATCTTTTCTTAAATTAGGATCTTCCATTGTCAAATATTTATTATATTTGGTCTTAAAACACATGCAATTGGTCTTTAAGTTTTATTTAAATTATTATTTTTTAAATAAATTCAATTGCATATTAAGTTTTTCTTAATATAGTTACTTTTATTTAATATATTTTTCCTAAAACAATTAATAAAATTTCAACAGCATCTCTCATTAAATTAGGAGCTTCCATCGTTAGATATATCAATCAATTCAATAATTATAGATATTATTATAAAGATCGACAACAAAATAGATATAGTCAAATAGTTACATGTTAATAATTACATACAATTCACATAATCCTAAAAATCGTTCTATTGCGCATCCCCTTATAACTCCACAACCTGCATCCTACAATCTCCGTAAATACAAAGAATTCTACAGCAAACAAATCAAACAAGTCAGGGAAGGACCTCTACGCCCTTCTCCCCAGTCATGCAATCCCCATTTCCTGCAACTATATCTTAGAAAACATAAGTCTCTATATATCCTACATATATATTAAATGATATAAATAAAAAGGATTGAGTTACTAACCTCTATAGCAGTAAAAATAAATACAAAGTGTAGTAAAGCTCTTGACATCCAATACCAAATCCAATATGATAAATTTAAATCAATATAATTATATACATGAAAAAAAATAAAATAACATAAACAATAATAATTACTCCCCAATGCAACAAAATACAATACTATGGTCGCCCATAAATGAATGGAAAAGGTAAACCAAATAAAAAAACTAAACCAGTTAAAATGCTCATCAAAGCCCCACGATCGTAATGGTGGCCTTTGTCTCTCGAACGGAACTCCGATGGTGGCAAATGGCGGCGGCGGCGGCGGTAGCATGAGCTTAGAGAGAGTGCGTGTGCAACGAGTAAGGAGGAACAAAGGTCACGGTCGGGCTAAATCCATGGATTGCCGATGGGTACGCATTTAGTGATATGATGCGTTTCATTAACAATTAATTACCGACAGAAAATACATAACATTAATAATTTGTACGGCAACTTGTGAATTTTCAAAAACTCATCGGTAATAAATAAAAAAGTAAGAATTAAAAATACATATCTGTCGGTTTCACCACCGGTAAAGAAACTAATAAATATAATTATAATTATAATTAAGAACCATTGATAAACCCGTTAGTTACTATAATAAATTATAAAAAATAATATACTGATAAATATAACCGTCGGTAAATTAATCATTAAATATAATTATAATTATAATAAACACATATCAGTTTGTATAATAAAATATAAAACATACGTAATATTAAATTAACCCATCGGTTATGCCGTCGGTAACATAATTAATAAATATAATTATCAATTATAATATATAGACATCAGTAATGTTGTCGGTAACTTCATAAATAAAACAAATTATCGAATTCACCCATCGGTTTACCCGTCAGATATTACGCGCACCAAGTGATGGGTTTTGGCTCCATCATTTACCGACGATTTTATTGACGGGTACGCGTAACAAAAATAATTGTTTCCTAATTTGTGTCAACCTATCGAAAATGCCATTGGCAATTACCGAAGGTTTTGAACCCGTCGGTAGTTTACGTCGGCATTTCACATTTTTCTGGTAGTGATAACAACTAATGAATGAAAACAATGAAAATGCACATGTCAATTAAACAATTCTCTTTAGAGTTCTCAGTTTGTTGTTGCTGTTGTTGGTTGCAAAGGGGTGAGAGGGAGGAGAAGGGTGCGTGAGATGAACATGGTTATTTTTCTTAACCCTAAACACCACAACTACTATTAGAACATGGCTACTGATGCTGGACCACCACCATTGATGCCGGACAATTGCTGCCAACATTGAACCACCGCCACTAATGCAAGGCCATCTCCACAGACACCAGATCACCACTGCCATCATTAGCTGAACCATCAGTGCTATCACCACTATTTTATTAGGGGTAATTTTTTAAATAACACCCAATATTCTTTAAAATGTCAATGTAAACCAAACACATCAATAAATTATTCTCATATATGATATACAAGAATCTCAAGATTTTACTATACATGCCAAATGTACCTAAACATCTTGTTGATAAAGTAATTTGTGAAAATAGCATCCGGAATGAAAATTCAATCTTTCTCCCGCATGCCCCCTCAAGGAGATTCAACTACTTTTTATGGCAACCAAATGGAGGTATTGTACTCAATGATTTGTTAGATGATGAATGATATATGCACTCTTGCACAAAGTCACTACACACTTACACCTGACTATAAGATAAAATAAGAGTATGAAATACGAAGGGATAAAATGGAAAGGACAAAGAAAAAGCTTCCCCCTTTTCTTTTCATAACTCATTCTCTTCCTCTGTGTTGTTTCTCTCTCTCATCCACGTCCCTCTTTAAAAGCTTTCATTCTCTCTTTATTGGTCACATTTTTTCCCTTGCGTTCTTCATCGTTCACAAGAAGAAGAAGGAGAATTAAGATCTGTTGGTAATGCATAAAACTAATCCTTATGTATGAAGCTTAGCTTATTCCATTTTCATCTGTTTGTGGTTTATGTCTCAAAACATGGATGATTTTTTTTTCAATTTTTTAGCAACAAAAAGAATTGAGAATGACTCTGCTAGAAGTTGAGGACAAATACTAAATAGGTTTAGGATAAAATGTAAAACTATATGTAGAAAAATTGCAAACCAGTAGGTAAAATGTTGTAAACCAATTGAGAACAATTACTAAACAGGTTCTAAATTAAATGTGAAACCATGCAGAAAAGTTGTAAACCAGTATGCAAAAAGTTGTAAACTATATTCACAAAGCATGTAAACTAGCTTTGAAAAATTGTAAAACCCATTAAGCAAAATACTAAATAGGTTGAAGATAAATTGTAAAATCTTATAAAGAATGTCTCTTAGTTAGTAGTTTATTATTCTCTCAATTAGCTCTTTCTCTACTTTATTATCATGAAATTGAACAAGCTATCATAGTCCTTCCTTAAATCCTTCATTCCTTTACACCATGTTCACTCTCAAGAGCATCTTCAAATTCTTTCCTTTCTAATTATATCTTTCATTTCGTCACTCTTCGACACCTTTTCTTTTGTTCATATTTCCTTCAATTCAAATCACTAAAATGAAAGAAAAAAAATTCACTTTTCTTTCCTTTTCTTACATTCTTCTTCTCTTCTAAATACTCTATCTCAAACAAATTTTCATTCCCATTTTTCAGATCTGAAACAATTTCTAGATCTTTCATTTTCGAATCTTTTATTTTTCTTTTTTCCAATTCCGGTTCCACCTCCGATCTTCCATCTCTGATGCGGCTACGATGGATCTGGTTCAAATTGCGTTCGTGGATTCTAGTAGATCTAGTTTTGATGTTCCTTACGGTGGGTGTTGTGTGTTTGGTTATAAAGAGGTTGGGTGGTGTTGAGGAAATCAACAATAGAAGAAAAATCATTCTGTAGCAGGTGTTTGGTTCATCAATGTTGACAAAGATCTAAGAGGACAAGAGGAGAGTTTGCCACCCAAATTTGGGATTTTTGCTTCACTATAGAGAGTGTGGAATATAATCGGATAAACACTTAGATTTGGAATTTTTTGGTCAACAACAAAAATAATAAAAAAGGTAAATTGTAACGACCCATCTATTTATATTTTTTTGATAAAATAATTAATTGTGGGTAATTGATAGGGATTTTAAAAATTTTGATAGACACAGTTATGATCAAAACAATATAAGGATTTTGTAAAAAATAATAATAATAATAATTAATTAAATATTAATAAAAATTTAGAATAATAATATTTTAATAAGTAATATAGGATGAGACCTTATAAATGATATTAGAAAAAATTAAATAGGTAGATAATGTTAAAAAGATAATTTACCCAAAAAAGTTATTTTTATGTCAATCGAGTACTGAAATGATAAGAAATGGTACACCAAAACAATAATAATTGATATACCGAAATATTGAAATTAGTCCAATTAATGGGAATTATCATATCTAAAATAAATTTTTACTTAGAATAATTAAATAAATACAGATATTTCTAATACTGATATGAGGCAAATTGATCCGGGAATATTAATTCCTTTACCTTCTCTCCAAGTAAAACATGGATTATAAAAAAAAAAGAAAAAGAGCTCATTCTCCTCTCTTTGTTGCCGTCACGCTGTCTCCCCTTGACTTCTTCATTTCCTAAGTTTTCTCTTTGGAAAACTTCATCAAGCCACCATCTCCACCAAGGATACTCTTAGGTAAGCCTCTAAACTACTTCCACAACATCTTCTCTACATCAAGATCAATTGAAAACCTTGTTTTCCTTGCACTTTGGTCCTTACAGCAGGGCACAAAGGAGCTAAAACAAGGGGGTTTTGAGGCTTGGTTAGAGAGGAAACTAGAGAAGAAGCTTGGAAGGAGGTAGGAAAATCACTCTAGTCTTTTATTTCATGATACTTAGTTATCTTGCCAAGATGAGTGCTGGCTGTTGTTGAGTTATTGCTTCTGAAGATCTGAAATTTATGATTTATGATTTATGATTCCAATTTTTATGATTTAAGCTTGTTTGAGTTGTGAACTTAATGAAATGCATATGTGAGCTTACCGGTGTAGGATGAAAACGGTTCTACCATGTGTAATGATCTAAGCTAAAACAAAATGGTTTGCAAAACTCATTGTTTTCGAATTCTAGGTGTCATTCATGGTAGAATTGAGAGACCCGAGTTCTGAGGTCCTTAGTTTAGGAGTGAGCTGAGAGACCTGAGTTCCAAGGTCCTTATTTTATGAGTTAGCTGAGAGACCCGAGTTCTAAGGTCAGAACCACGATTCTAGAGTGGATTTAGGGAGTGAGTTCTGAGGTCATTAGTTTAGGATGTGAGCCTCGAGATCCGAGATCCGAGGTCATGAGACCATAAATTAGAGGCCTGAGCCTAGCAATCCAAGGTCCCCTCATAGCAATTTTTATAAAAAAAAAATTAAAGAGAAGTTTTATAAGAAATTCAAGAGATTTTAAACAGAAAAGAGTCTCACAATAATTCAAGAGACTTAACAGAGATAATCTCCAAGTAAAGTATGAAAGTAGAACTTTTAAAGAATAAATCTTACTCAACAACTATGAGAATCTTTATACAATTGATAACGATGCACGCAAAGAAAGGAAACTTAAAACCATAAACCTTATACAAAGTAAATGGCTTAGTGGTAAACTCATGGATTCACGGGTAGTAGTAGATGTGCTACACCCTTAGAACTATATCAAGGTGTAAATGCGATAGCGTTGCATTGTTTATGAGAAAGGGATGTACTGAGGATAGCGAGGCTATCTAGATGAGATGTAGTAGACGTACTCTATCTAGTGAACTATATTAGAATGTACTGTATGACTCAGGAGCCACCCACTCATTTATCTCTTTGAAATGTGCACATTTTCTGAAATTGCCCATATGATTTGGTTGTCCACACACCCACTAATAAACCCATACAAGCGAGTCAAGTTTTGAAGAGCGTTCTTGTTCAAATTGAGGGTAGGACATTCATAATTGATTTAGTCTATCTGCCATTAGTTGGTCTTGATCTTATTCTTGGCATGGATTAGCTCTTTGCCAATCGTGCGATGTTAAGATCTTATGATAAGATAGTAGTATTCCCCTCAGATATCCTCTCTGAACAAAAGGTCTCCTTGTGTTTTTACCTAAATTCATTAGAATTAGGATGTGTAAAGTCTAGAAGGCAGGGATACGTATTGTTGATGACCAATGGAGCAGAGGGTGAGCAGGAATTAGAAGAGATTTTGGTAGTTCGAGAATACTCTGATGTATTTCCAGAAGATATACTAGCATTTCCCCTACAAAGGGAGATAGAGTTCTCTATTGACTTGGTACCAAGAACGGGTCCAATTTCCATAGCTCCTTATCGGATGTCTCTTTTGGAATTAGTAGAATTGAAGAAGTAGATTGAAGAGCTATTGAGTAAACACTTTATCCAACCTAGTGCATCACCATGGGGAGCTCCTGTACTCTTGGTGAAAAAGAAGGATGGAGGTATATGACTATGTGTTGACTACAGACAACTGAATAAGGCAACGATCAATAATAAGTATCCTCTCCTAAGGATTGATGATCTCATGGATCAGTTAGGGGGAGCAACAGTATTCTCCAAAATTGATTTGAGATCAGGATATCACTATATTCGAGTTCAGGAAGCAGATATTCCCAAGACTGTGTTTAGAACATGGTATAGGCATTACGAATATGTAGTGTTGTCCTTTGGATCAATGAATGCCCCAGCAATTTTCATGGATTACATGAATCGAATCTTCTGACCCTACCTCGACAAGTTCGTAGTTGTCTTTATAGAAGATATTCTCATCTATTCAAGGACCGAGGAAGAACAGAAACGCACCTCCAAACAGTGCTACAGATTCTACAAGAATGGAAACTATATGCCAAGTTGTCAAAGTGTGAGTTTTGGATGAAGGAAGTGAGCTGAGAGACCCGAGTTCCGAGGTCATAACCACGGTCCTGGAGTGGATTTAGGGAGTGAGTTTAGAGGTCATTAGTTTAGGATACGATCTCGAGATCCGAGATCTAAGGTCAGAAGACCAGAAATCAGAGGCTTGAGTCTAGCAATCCGAGGTCCCCTCATAGCAATTGTTATAAAAGAATTAAAGAGAATTTTTATAAGAAATTCAGGAGATTTTAAAGAGAAAAGAGTCTCACAGTAATTCAAGAGACTTAGCAGAGATAATCTCCAACTCAAGTATGAAAGTAGAACTTCGAAAGAATAAATCTTACTCAACAACTATGAGAATCTTTATACAATTGATAACGATGCACATGATGAAAGGAAACTTAAAACCATAAACCTTATACAAAGTAAATGGCTTAGTGGTAAACTCATGGATTCACGAGTAGTAGTAGATGTGCTATGCCCCTAGAACTATATCAGGGTGTAAACGCGACGGCATTGCATTGTTTGTGAGAAAGGGATGTACTGAGGATAGCGATGCTATCTAGATAAGATGTAGTAGACATACTCTATCTAGTGAACTATATTAGAATGTAATGCGATGACGTTACATAGTTGGCAGTATGATCCACAGAGAAGTATATCAGAAGAGTCCTATGAGTATTACCATTAAGTTTTAAAGCCTTCTAATAAAATTAAGTCATAAGATATAATGACATAAACTAACGAAACCCTTATATAAACAACTGAACATACATTGCTTGTTTTGCATTGAGATGAGTATCATTAAGTAATAGACTAGCGTTTTTCCTACTAGGAATCGTTGATTCTCATTCCTACTGTATGATGTATTTTATATATATGGCCTCGATCGTGCTCTTTCTCGAGATTCCTGACTTGCAGTGGCATTATGACCAGGAGTTAGGGTCACTGTACCTAGTTGCTGAGTCCTGTATTTGTATTTATGTACTATTTGCTCGCCCATTCATTACCACTGTTATGAGTCCTACTTGTAAGCCAAAGTCCTTTTTTTATGCATTTCCACTGTATATGACTCATCCACCACAGCCCATTGTTAATGCTGAGCCTGATCCTTCAGAGGAGATATCTTCTAGTTCCTCTACCCCTTTTGGAGGTAGTGGGGACTGGCAGGGTTACCTAGCTGATGTGCCTAATGGGCACTACTCTCTACTGGCTTGACATGACTATGGTGTACCCATCTTGTTGATAGACTCAGTATGACTTAGAGTCCCTCATATTACATGACTATCATAGGGTCATGTGTCTCACCTTTTTGATGAGCCGCTGACCGAGGGAATTATGTTTATCTATTTATAGTTGGTTGTATTTTGTTAGGCCCTAACCCAGATTAGGTGGTCACTGCAAGGGCCAGGGTAGGATTGTTTGCAATGTATATGTAATTAGGTAGGAATTGTATATACTATAACTGTATGACTTAACTTCTTATGGAGGTGATATAAAATGTAAATTATCATGTGAACGACCTTTTTAAATATACGTAAATTTCGATATGATGAGTATTATGTTGAAAGGATTGCAAAATACGAAAAAAATTAGTATGGCTTTTAGCACAAGGCTCCTATTTATTACAACACATACTTATATAATTCATATGGTTAAGACAAATAAAATCAGTAAGTTAAGTTATGGGTAACGACTACTTACTGTAATGTTATGACTTGAGCATAGCACTATGGTGGGAAGGGTGTTACATAAATAATTTAAAATTTTAATTTTAAACATAACTCAATTAATAACCATAGCATTCTTTTAATTTCTGCATGGTTTTACATTTAATCTTCAACCTATTTAATATTTGTCCTTAATTAATTTACAATATTTCAAAACTGATGTACAAGCTTTATGAATATGGTATACAATTTTTTGTATAATGGTTTACGACTTTTTCTGTATATAGTTTCACATTTTATCTTGAATCTGTTTAGTATTTGTCCTCAATCGATTTATAATTTTTCAGAACCGGTTTATATGTTTTATGAACAAAGTTTACAACTTTTTATGTATACATATGGTTTTACATTTTATCCTAAACTTGTTTAGTATTTGTCCGTAATTAGTTTATAATTTTTCAGAACTGGTTTATATATTTTATAAACATGGTTTACAACTTTTTTGTGTATTAATTTACAACTTTTTATAGCATGCATTTACAATTTTCTAACTCTGATTTTCAACAACAATAGCAAATCTCAACTTTTAGCAGAACCATTCTTAATTCATTTTATTGTCGAAAATTTGAAAAAAAAAATCATCCATGCCTTGGGACATAAATCACAAACATATGAAAAATCAAATGGAATGAGCTAAGCCTTTATTTGTGAGCATTAGTTTTGTGTGCTACCAATAGATCTTGATTCTCCTTCTTCTTCTTCTTGTGAATGATGAAGAACAAGAAAGAGAGAGAAATGTGTCAAAGAGAAAGAGAATGAAATCTTTTTAGAGGGATATGAGTGAGAGAGAGAAACAACACAAAGATAGAGAACGAGTTTTGAAAACAAATAGGAAGCTTTTTCTTTTTTTCTCCTCCCATTTTATCCATCTATATTTCATAATAGTTGTTTGACCTGTGCGTTACACAGGCTGATAATAAAAAATAGTTTGTTGACCATTAAGAAAAAAAAAATAATTTATTTAAACATATCTTATAGAAAATTAAATATATAAATTTATTTTGAAAATGAGTTAATAATTAAATAAATAGAAAAAATATATAAATGTGCCATTTTATTTTATATCTTATGTCAAATATCGTGTTTATAAGGATGAAAAATCTCAATAGATGACCTATAACTAATCATAAAGATCCTATTTTATGAATATTTTGCATATTTCAAAAGTTGAAATTATTGAAAAATGAAAGAGAATAAGTGGACAATTTAACTCTATCATGAGTTATTTATATAAATGACAATAGGTATCCATGAGAAAGAGAAAATGTTTTATGCCCATGTCCCAATTTGAAACTTTACTCCGATCCCGATCCTCATTCCTATCATGGATCCCCGTTCCCCATCCATGTTGGGATTTGAATCCATATAGGTATCCATAGTTTATTAAAAATTTTCAAAAAGAGAAAAATTAATAATATTTTGAAATTTAAAACGTAAATATCCATAGTAACAAATACTATTAATGTAATATAATCCAAATTAAAATTAAAAATGCATACATAATGCAAATCTAATAAAAATAATTGAAAAAAATGAGGGTGTGTTATTCCCGCCCTTGCTCTGTTTAACAAATGAGAACTTCTGTCAGCCATCCCCAAGAAAACAAAATCTATCTTCATTCTTATTCCATTATTATGAGTAATCCCTATATGTATCCACTTTCATTGGTTTTTTTTTTTCCATCCCTAGTCATTTACAACATTTTAGTAAATTAAAATATTTAATTTATAAAAACATAAAAATATATTTTCTAATTAATAAAAAATTAATGAATATATTTAATTTATGTTATTTCAATTACATGTCCTTTTCTTATACATCCTTTTAGTAAATTAAAATATCAATTTTAAAATATATATTATAATTGATATGTTTTTATTAGTAAAACATCATATATATTATAATTAATAAATAATTAGTGTCATTATCAAGGAACTGTAGATTATGGAATTGATAAACTGAAATGTTTAAGTTTCAAAAAATTAAATATGACAGTGATATATATATATATATATATATATATATATGTATGTATGTCTCTGTGTGTGTGTGTGTGTGTGTGTGTGTGTGTGTGTGTGATTTTCAAAAGCTCTAGATTTAAAGTTAGAAACTTTTCTCCCAACACTGTCTTCATTTAAAATTTTCCTTTCTTCCCCATCATGGGTCCTCATTTCTCATTTTTTACGGAGATTTGAATCCCTACATGTATTTATGGATTTATTAAAAAAAATTTCAGAAAAAGAAAAATTTTTAAAATGGTAATGGAAAGGATAATACTACTATTAGTATGTATATGTTATTGATTGATATGGATATCAGTATTAATTAAAGGTTATAATATTGGGCTTATATAAAAAGGTAATAATATTATTTATTATTAATTTTTGCTATGTTTTTATTTTCTTGGTGTGTGTAATATTAGCTTTTATGAATTAGAAAATAAAATGTGTTACTTAAATAGTTAGATGGGGATTTGGAAAATAAAATCAGCCATTTATCAATAATTATATTTTCTAAATAAAATAATATTTTAATAATGATTATACCTCAAAAAAGCAAACAAAAATAAATATGAATTGTATATACATAGAAAAATAATATTTTAAATTTTATCAATTAATTCAAAGTTTTAGCATGAGAAAAGAAAAATAAATAAATGCATATATTAGAGGAAAAATCAATCAATAGTTATACAGATATTAGTATATTCGATTCACATCAAAATAGAAAAGAATAATAGTTAACAATTAATTTGTACAACATTAATGCACAATGGAAATTTTAAATAAAAAATATAATTTTTTTCAAAATATTATTCATTCTCCATAATTAGTGTTTATAAATGGAATTGAAATTATAATTCAATGGCTATGTATATATATTGAATTTAGCAATCTTTAAGCCTTACAAAATAATGAAGAAAACATAAATTGAAGAAGTTGGAACAGCATAAACAAATTCCAACGAAGATTAGTCAATGTATTTTGTCTAATATTGTTACTGAAATCATCAGCTAGCTTGGTTGTGCACTGAACTAACTTAGGAAAGTGTTGTTCTCGACACAATAACAATTCCTTCTCATATAAATGCTCTACCAAACAAATGAGCAAACAAAATCAAAGGTAAAAATAGAAGTAAAACCAAATGCAATTTTTAATCATTCTTAGACCTTAATTTTTACTACCTTAAGTTTAGTTAAATAACCTATTGAGATAGTCCATCAATAGCATTTCCTTTACTTAATTATGGTTTCAAATTCTAAAAAGAAAAAAATTATAAAATCATTAATACTCATTTATACAACAATAAAATTAATCTCAAATTCAATAAAATGTTTAATTATTTATTTATGAAAATACAATTACTTTTGCCACAAAGGATCAAACGATACTGATTGAGCCTACAGTCTAGTGATTGTCTCCTACACAAAATATAGAAAAAGACCATTAAGATATTATACAAAGTAAATGACTAAGTAAGCATTGAAAAATCTCTATAAAAAACAAAAAAAAAATCACAAAGAAGATAGGTAGAAATAAATTGGATATAAATAATAAATGAAAAGGACAAATAAATCAATTTATTTTAAGAGAACTTAAAAAATCATATCTTTATTTCATTGAGGAAATATTTAAATGTATAAAATATATATATACAAATTAAAAATACTAAACAAACATAAAAATTGTTGTACAGAAAAAAAAAAAAAATCTCACAAAGAAGAAAAGAGCTTCAAAGAAGAATGGTGGAATATTTGAATTTTCTAACCTATAAATTCTTATTCCTTAATATAAACCACAAAGAAGAAAATTAAAAGATGAAGTAAATTAATGTATTTTAATAGAACTAATAGATAATGAACGAAGAGAAATTAAAAATATGAACATATGAGAGGAAGAATGGAAGAGAAAAGAAAGTTGTGGAATACAAAAGAGAAATGCAATGAGGTGTTAGCATTTCACACTAAAGCTTTCGGTAGTAGAGATATCAGTAAAACTGATATTGCAGATTCTAAAAGAAGTTAAGGTTTTTATTTCAATTATTATAAGTGGTCATCTTTTGAAGCACTGAATATGTTACAGATTCTAGGAGTAATTAAAGGGGTTTATACTTCGATTATAGCGAACATTTCTTGGTAGCAATAGTTTTTATTTCCTTTTTTTTTTTTTTTGCCCTAATCAGATTGGATTATGGTTTGTTATGGAATAGAAATAAAGTAATCTATTGAATCCAAAATTTAAAACATCAAGGTAAGTTCAAAATTTAAAATTTTGTAATTTAATATGGAAAAATACGTGTTTGATTGAAAAGAATAAAAAAATATTATAAAGAAAATAGAAAAAGATATGTATCACATGAATATCCAATTTTAATGTTAAATAATTTAGATTGATATATTTTGATTAGTTATATAATTTAAATTAAGAATTGTACTGATTTGAAATTCAATATTTAATACAAAATATTTATGTTGTATTAATGAAATAGATGTGAAGGTAATTTTATAATAAAATAATTAATAATCAAGATTATAAAATTCATGAGCCATAAGTTACCATGGTCATGTTGTATGGTAACTTTGTGATGGTCATGTAGTGAACTGAGTTAACTCACTTCCTATATATCCAACTTCATTTTGGATGGCAATAATTGGAGTAATGATACGTGAACACCAAAATAGTGTTTACGCCATACACCTATAGTAAAAAAGAAGAAAAAGCCAAAAACAGTGATACAATATAGAAATGATACTTTTCTTTCCCTCTTTCTCTCTCATAGTCTCTTCATTTCCCACCTCAGTTTTCGCTCTCTTTCTCTCTCAGCTCACATAGAAGAAAATTAATGGCAACGAACATACATCTGCTTCAATTTTCTGCAACAATCTTATTTATAAGGTATGTGTGTTCCTCATTTTCACTTATCTTTCTTTCGATGTGTTTGTGATGTTTGTGTTATGAGTTCCTTATCTATTTGCACGGTTTGAGCTAAGTTTGATTGTTGAACAAAGAATGAATGCTTTATTATTTAATAAACCTATAGAATGACTCTAAAACTCGTAAAGTGATGCTAAAAAATGGTTTACAAGTTTTCAAAAATGGTTTATAAGTTTTTTGCACTATGTTTACAAGTTTTAAAGACGGGTTTACAAGTCTTGTAAACAAAATGCAAACAATTTGCAAAACTGAGCATTGTTTAATACCTGTAAACCAAGAGTAAAAAGCTCGTAAACAAGGGAATTAAACTTGTAAACCCTTGCTTAAGACTTACAAAGTGGTTCTTGCACAAACTTGTAAACTTGTAAGCCAAGTTTCTTGTACAAAGTGGTTCCTCAAAGTTCTGAAGCTATTGTAAATAGTTAGAATCTAAGGCTAAATGATATAAACATGATTACAATACAATGTAATTGGACGAGGGTTTTGCCATTAGTTTACAAGTTTTTAACCCTTGGTTTAGAAGTTTTTTAAACTATGTTTATAAGCTTTAAGCACAAGTTTATATGTCTTGTAAATCAAGTGCAAAAACTTGTAAACCTAAATATTGCTTAAAACTTATAAACCAATTGCAAATAACTTATAAACAGATGGCCAAAAACTTGTAAACCTATGCTTAATATTTACAAACTAAGTGCAATAAGCTTGTGAAATTGGTGGTAAAAAAGTTGATATCTGATGCAAGATAGTTGTAATTTGGTTTTAAATTCTTGAAATTCGATTCTAAAAACTTGTAAACCTAGTGATAAATATTATATATGTAGGTTTTGTATCACAACTTTATTATAATTTTTTCGGATTTTTTTTTGTAGGTTTTGTCTTACACTCCATATGTAAAGTATGGAGGATTCAATGATTGTTGATGCAAATTTTGATGTTGAGATTCAGATTGATGACGATGATGGGGATTGTGACCTTTCGATGCCTGTTGTTGGGATGATATTTAATTCAAAAGAAGAAATGAAATTATTCCACAAAAATTACTCAAGTAACAAGAGTTTTAGGTCTAATAAATTCATAAATTCAATAAAGAGGTTGGATGGACAACTTAATTGCATGTTACTTGCATGCTTACGGGAGGGAAGTCGTGCATCAAAAACTAACTAATTTGTTCATATATTTCAAGTTTATTACAATCAATAAAAAAATTTAGTTTTTCTGTTATCATTATTTATAACTTCACATACACTCTTATCTATTGATTCATCATTATCACCAACTAATGTATTATTTTGAAATAAATCATTGGCACAACTGATGCCTTTGTCCATAATAATCCTATCATGTTCACATCTCTACTTGCCTTCTTGGGGTTTTGTTATCATTTAGTTATGTATCTAGTACAAAACAAAAAGGATACAAATGAGTCTATGTATCATCTACATCAAATAATATTGGTAATTTAATGTAGTAACCAATTTTAAGTAACTAAAATCAAAGTAATCTACTATTAAACCCGTACTAAACCAAAATATAATTTGTAAACATAAGGAAAAACTTGTAAACAAGTGGACAAGACTATAAACCCGTGTTAAAAACTTGAAAACTAAGTGCAAACAACATTAAACCCATTTTGAAAACTTGTAAATTAAGTGCAAAAAACTTGTAAATCCGTGCTGAAAACTTATAAATTAAGTGTAAAAAACTTGTAAACTCATGCTGAAACTTGTAAACTAAGAATAGAAAACTTTAAGTGCTTAAAACTTATAAACTATAGCTGAAAGTTTATTGTAAACCTATGTTTAAAACTTGTAAACATAATGCAAAAAACTTGAAAACTAAGCACATAAACCTTGTTAACCAATGACAAAAATCAATGGAAATTTTTTTTTCCAATATCTTGTAAATCATTTTCACAATATTTAGAATCAAATTTCAAATATTTACAACCACTTCAGAACTTTATAGCACCATTTTGTGAAAAGTAACTTAGTTTTCAAAACTTACTGCACTTAGTTTGTAAATATTAAGCATAGGTTTACAAGTTTTTGGCCATCTGTTTATAAGTTATTTACGATTAGTTTATAAGTTTTAAGCAATACTTAGGTTTATAAGTTTTTGCTCTTGATTTACAAGACTTGTAAACTTGTGCTTAAAACTTATAACTATAGTTTAAAAAACTTCTAAACTAAGGGTAAAAAACTTGTAAATCAATAGCAAAATCCTCCCCCAATTACATTGTATTGTAGATCATGTTTATACCATTTAGCATCATATTCCAACTATTTACAACAGCTTCAGAACTTTGAGGAACCACTTTGTGCAAGAAACTTGGTTTACAAGTTTGTGCAAGAACCACTTTGTAAGTCATAAGCAAGGGTTTACAAGTTTAATTCCCCTAGTTTACGAGCTTTTTACTCTTTGTTTGCAGGTTTTAAACAATGCTTATTTTTGCAAATTATTTGCACTTCTTTTACAAGACTTGTAAACTCATCCTTAAAACTTGTAAATATAGTACAAAAAACTTGTAAATCATTTCTAAAAACTTGTAAACCAATTATAACAAGCTTATAAACCTTTTTTTAGCACCACTTTACGAGTTTGAGTCATTTTTCATTCAACAATAAAACATTCATTCTTTGTTCAACAATCAAACTTAGCTCAAACCGTGCAAATAGATAAGGAACTCATGAACACAAACATTACAAACACATTGAAAGAGAGACAAGAAGTGAAAATGAGGAACCCACATACCTTATAAATAAGATTATTGTAGAAAATTGAAACAGATGTATGTTTATTGCTGTTAATCTTCTTCTATGTAAGCTGTGAGAGAAAGAGAGCGAAAACTGAGGTGGGAAATGAAAAGACTGTGAAAGAGAGAGGAGAGAGAGAAGTATCATTTCTATATTGTATCACTGTTTGTCTTTTCCTTCTTTTTTACTGTAGGTGCATGGTGTAAACACTATTTTGGTGTTCACGTATCATTACTCTCATAATTGAGGAAGTCACATGGTCTCTGAGATTTCTAACACCATGTTATTATCCTCGAAATAAAAAGTCGTGGCCACGTTCATTTGTGGCTTTTATACGATAAAATTAAATGAAGAAAGTGAAATACGGGTCAATTATTTCAATATGGATTGGCGACTGTGATTGTAGATTAATATGGAGTTGAAAATGAAATTATGGTGTTGTGGGCAAGTAAATCTCGCATGGTGCGAGAAATGAAAAAAACTAATTTTTTATTTTTGAAAATGAAAAACTCACTTGGTGCGAGATTTTGAAAATAAAATTTTGAAAAAATAGTCGCAGTCCCTTTCAAAAGTGGGATGTGTACTAGGTTTGAATTCAAATTTGAAATAGTAAAATTGGTGTGCATGTGTATACAGGGGATTGGAAAAAAATTTTAAAATTTTTTTTCGCATGTATGAGAATTGTGTAGTCGATTATAAGGTCTGTGTGATCGATTACCAGAACCTTCTTGTTGGCCAAATCAAAAAATTGAACTATGTAATTAATTACCAAATCTTATAATCAATTACCAGAATTCCAGAAACTGAAAAATTAAAATTTTAACACATGTTAAGTCACTCTTTAATTTTAAAAATATTTTCTTTCAATCAAATCAAACAAATGTTTTCACAATATTTCACTTCTTTTTCACTAATTTCCATTATTTCACTTCTTTTTTCTCTTATTAGAAACCCAATCTTGGTTTAGTTTTATGCTAAGAATTACAATTAAATAATCTAATCCCTTTAACTAATTAATTATTTTCACAAAAAATAGTATAACTAAGAGCCTTGTTTTTATTATTTAGTGAACCTAAAGATTAATTTTTTGAGTATTAACAATTTTTCTAAATCAGCATGTATTTACCTTTGTGTAGATGTAAGCATTTATCTTATCAAGTAATTTGAAAATGTAATATTTAATTACTTGATTGCATAGTTCAAAATTGGGAATTTAAAAATTTCAGTTCAACTTTTTAGAACTCCAATTTTAGTAATTTTTCCTATATTATTCCTTACTTAACTGGTTGATCTTGTATTATTAATTTAGAAAGAGATTGTCTATTTGTTTAAAAAAAAGAAGAACTAGGTGAAGAAGAAAGTTATTAAGCGTTTTCTTTATGTCTAAGTTTTGTTCCTTCACTTGTGCTTAGTTTATTTTGTATTAATAATTTTAAAAAATAAGAGTTATCATACTATCAATTTATCATTGGAGATGATCTTAAACATTAATATGACTCACATTTTATAATATTAAAGAGTAAAAGAAGTTTTAGTAATAAAAATTGTTTATATAAATGATTTTAAAGGTTATTGTGAACATTTACTTGAAATAATTCTTTTTATTTATTTTTATTTTCTATTTGAATAATCCTTTTTAGTTTTTTTTCTTTATTCGAATTATTTAAATGTCATAGAGGTTTTGAGATGTTAAATTTAAAATTGTAATATAAAATTTTAAAATAATTAAGATGAACTTAAAATTTTAAATCTTATGTTTAAATTTGTTTAAAAAATATAAAAATAAATTTTAATTTTAGATTTAATTATAATTTTATATATAAATGTGTAATTTAAATAAATATAATTATGGACAAACAAATTATATACAAAAATAATTTGAAGATATTACAATATTCGCATTACATCAAACCACAAAGAAGTACATATAAAAAAATGATAAAATAAGAACCCTAATGACTATTTCCCCTTAGACGGCTTCCTTTCCAAAGGCCACCATCTAGAAGGTGGCTAAACCTTTTCTCGTAACTCGGAGCCAACCTCTCTCTGAAAATGTGTGCTAGAACTACTACTTCTCCTCCTACTGTCTCTCCCTTGCTCATCCCTTCCTCCCTCCTCCCTCCCTCCAGTGACATCTCCTGTAAATTTAGATTTAGGCATTGTCACATGGGCAAATGAAGATGTTCCCTCCTGTACTAGCTGGGCAAATGTATGTCTAAATAGGGAAAGTATTGGCTGAGGTTGGTACGCATCTTCTTGTACACCAGGTTCACTAGCCATCACATTCAGATTAAAGTCATGTGGGGGTGCAGATATAGCATCATCAAGATGGTAAGAACTATTCATCCAAAATTCAGTGCCATTACTGTCAACGGACCTTCTGACTCAGAAGGCTCCTTGAACCCTATTGGCTGCCCCTTACATCTAGGGACATTCGTGATTGTTCAACACTATGTCAGCTCTGCACTGGGGAAAATTGCTAAATATTCCTATTCAAATTCAACCATTGATCCACATCATCATTTGTAGCAGGTACGGGTACATAGACATCCTACTGTTGAAGGGGTGCCAAAACCACAGGGAATAATTGAAACTGTAAGGATGACTGGTACTGTGAGAATGGCTCATATCTTGGGAATGGATGATACTGCACCCATTACTAGTCCATCTGGTGATGTGGGAATGCTTGGTCCAGCTCGTGACCTAGGAATGGATGAAACTGTAGGAATGCCTAGTTTGGCTCATGATGAAGAAATGGCTAGTGCTGACGAATTGGCTGGTCTTGCTACACCTGAGGGGACAACCATGACCAATTTCTTACATATTCTATATACCAGTCCCGGTAATCATCTGATGGGACATAATTGTTAGTGGGTTGTCCTGCAATAAACGGTCAAGTTGAGAATCCCACAACATAACCTACTCTTGATGCTTTTGTCTCCATTTAGTTGGCTTTCTACCCCGTAAGTCTTTATTATGAGATGCTCTTAGATTATGGGTTAGGCAGGAATTGGCTGATCAAAATTGAATTAACGCATTACATGGTCAGCCGCATGCCACTCTATTGTCTCAAAACTATCAGTGGGCTAACAGTTGACCATAATGGACACTCAACCAGCACATCATTTGGAATGTGGCCATCAATTGCTAGATCTTGATATTACTGCCACACAAACTGCATTAATAAACATGTTACATAAGAGATACAAATAATATTCAATTTGAAAATAAAAGAAAGTCTTTGCTATATTAATATCTACTTGATCAAATTGCATTTGATCCAATGCAAGCCTAATATTATGGAAATCATTGTATGGAGTGTTACGTGGATACCAATAATGCTTCCATATGTGAAATATTTTGTAGTTTAGATATAATCTTCATAACAATAGAAAATATTTATTTAAAATACTTTTAGCTCATAGCAAAGGGACAAGCAAATGGCATGGTTGGCAAACGAGCTAACCATGGGAGCCGTTGCCATGTCCATACTTGCAATAGTATCATGCAACTAGTAACTTCTTTTGTATTATTATGTGAAGCACAATCTATCCCATGATAAAGTGTAGAGAGACACACTGAGCCCCAACTATACAACACAATATGTTCCAAATTTTCAAGCAGTGACAGAAATTTTCCATGCACCATGCTTGAGCTTTCATTCAAAATCATGAAATGACCTAGCATAGATAAGATATACCCACGGGCATAGCATGCTATCCACTCCATCGTATCATATGAAAGTGAATTTAAATGAATTGTAAGCCAATCAAATTTTATTTCACCAGCAACAACATCGGTTAGTCCTGGCCGACCACCAACCAGCTGCTCACATATATTCCTAATTACTTCTTGGTTGCCATTAGTGCTTATAATAACCGACAAGCCTTCAATACGAAGCAATAGCACAATCGCAACATCCTCTAGTGTAATTGAACACTCCCTGTAAGGAAAGTGAAATGCGTGTGTTTTTTGCCTCCATCTTTCAACTAATGTGCTTATAAGATATTTATTTATTCTCATTTCGCAAATCTGCCCAACATGATGAAACCCAGCTTGCTATAGATGCTCATGTATATGTACCATGGGTGGTTCCATGAATAAATGATGGGGCTTTAACAGTTTTCTCTCTCGTGATGAATGATAGTTTTTTTTTTTAGTTTTTAATAACAAATTAACAAAATGATTGCTAACAAAATAACAGTTCCATCTCCAGTAACAAATAATAATTTTTTCAGTATTTAATAATAAATTAACAAAATGATTCCTAACAAAATAATAGTTCCCTCTCCCGTAATTATGTTTTCGATTACATATTATTATGCAATTAACACACGAAATAGATATTAAAAACCCTAACCCGTATAGTAAACTATTTTTAAATATTAGAATGTAAGGAAGGGAGTAAGTTTCAGTACATTTCAATATATAATAAATAAAAAGTTTATAAATAATTCAAATGAAAAGTTATAAAACTTATTCTTCATCTAACTAAAAATTATAAAAATATTTTGATGGAAAAATAAAAATTAACTTACAATATTTTGACAAATCTTCACTGATACATGCTCATAAGATATTACCGTATTATCAATTGGCACTTATCCTTTTCGCTATATGTTTTTAACATTGTCTCACTACACTCAACCAAAGCAAACTAGAAGAAACTTCCTCTTCTTCACTCAGCCAAAGCTTCAACCAAAAAACAACCTTCCTCTTCTTTACTCTCCTGATTTGTTTCTGCTACGCATTCTCTTCCCCCATAACATTATATAGGCAAGCAAAGCTAACAACAATGATATCACATTCTCTCCTTCAAGATTCTTGTGTGCTTTGTGCACTGCAGCCGAGGGAAGGACAGAAGGCGCTAGAAGGCGATGCGTCGAGTGCAATCATAAGGAGTGGCTCCACGTGGCCTACAAGCTAGGAGACATAACACCAAAGCTCGCATGGTGCGAGCTTCTTGGAGGCACCAGGAGCCGCCGCGTGGCAGCTTGCTAGAGAGGGGATGTAGATCGATTGGACAAGGGCAAAATCTCACATAAGGTGAGCTTCCTAGGGGCAACGGGGAGTAGTTACGTGGCACGAATGCAGGAGGTTGGACGCTAGCATGCCTGTAGCGATTGGACAACCCGAAAATAGCACACTGTGCGAGATTTTGAGGAGCTAATGGCGCGGCGACACGTGTCTGCTATTTGTGGTGACTAGACTACTCTGGCTAACATGCTAACATCCAGGGACTCTATTTTACTCCGTTTCATGTGTGAATAGTGCAAAATTGATAAATCATTGGTTTTGTTAAGCATAATCTCACATTATGCGAGATTTAAGACACCATATTGAGTGTAATTTTCTCCCCAATCTCATATTATTGTTATACAGCCATCTTGTCTCTATACAGAAATAATTTTTTCGCAACATGCAGTGGTGGAGGAGCAATTTCCCTTCATGGATTTTACTTTAACCTATGAGTTTTATTTGTGGTCCCATCTATGAAAAATTCTCCCACAATTGTATTCCTAATCAAACATATTCTTAATGTGCAGAAACATCTTGATCATAAAACTAAGTTTCTTGAGTGAATTTAATCACAAACCAGATACCAACACTTTCAACATGAGTAGCTAACATTAGAATGAAAATTACTAACAAAGTCACGGTCAATTTTTTTAAATTCACAAACTCACCACAAAATCCACCTTTTAATAAATTTAGTATATAATTAAGATTTAATTGATCTACAAGTCTTTATAATTTTACCAAATTTTTAATTAAATCTCTATAGTTTAAAAATTTATAATCAAATCCTTATATTAAATAGAAATCAATAATTTGAATCCTTATAATGAATAAAAATTTGCTATCAAGTTTCCAAACCTAACTGCCATTACAAAAAGATATGATATTAAACAAAATATTCCTTCTTATATGGTTAGTGGACATGTTAAAAAAAGAAAAAAACTAACAATAGTTTCATGTCTGATGCTTTTCCAAGACTTAATTAAACTCATTAATTATTCAATAACAAAAGAATAAAAGTCTACTGTTACATGTTTCAGTGATATGTTGACAATATTATTGCGTGTATAATCCTTGAGGGTCCGAGCCAAACCATATGGAGTTGGCGATAGAAGAAATTAAGGAATATTGCAACTAATCTCGAGATTTTGTAAAGGATATTAGGTTCAAGGACTTGATTATATGATTTTATTTTCTATAAAACATAACTATAAAATTTTAAATTACAAGAACTTAATTGAAAATATGGTGAAACTATAACGACTAATAAATCAATTAAACTTATAACTAATTATAAATGTTATATCCTTTTGATAGATTTATTATTAGTTAGATAACTAAAGTTTTCACTTATTAATTTTATTATATTATTTTAAAAAATTATTAATATTGCAACTAAAATTTCAATTATTTCTAGGTAATTTTTTAGTGTTTCTATAATGGTTTTTAAAAGATGTATTTCTACAGGCATCTTTCTGTGTGTTGCTTGCGGAATCTTTTATTTTACCAATAATATTATTTGATTCACCAAAAATGGATCGCACAGCATTATGCGATGGCTACCACTCTTGTGTGTATATTCGACACAAGCCCGCATATCTATTATTTCCAAATCTGTTAGTTATATCAGCCCCCACAGCTACTATTTCCAAATCTATTATATCTCAGGGTGATGGGGACACCCATTTTGGTTGTAGAATTACCACTTTTCCTTGAGATTGCTGGCTGCTAAATATGTGCTTGCTGAGGGTTTCGTTCACATGCATTGTGGAGTTACACGAGGACAAATGATGATACGCGTATTTTATTATAATAATAAATATTATTCTAACACTTAAAATTGGGTATCTAATTAAGACACTCATTCCATTATTATTGAGTGTAATGATAACCTCAACTTTCTTCACTTATGTATCATATTCAAAATGATGAAATGAGTATTCCAATTAGATATCTACTTATAAATAATATTGAAATAGCAATTATCTATTATAATATTGCAATTTATAGGTTGTCCAAGTAGTTGGTGTTGCAAGTTGCAACAAGAAGCCTGAACGAAGACACACTTAAAAGAACCAAAAGTAATATTTCAATACACAGAGATCCCATTCAGCAGATTCTGGATGGTAGAAGTTGAGCTTGCCAAATGGTCTTTTCGGACATATCTGATCACACCTCGTTATTATGAAAGGGAAAAAGCCTTAACCACATCTGCACCACACATTTCCAGTATATGCATGCAGGTTCTTGTGTTGCCGAGAGCAACTTATTGTACGTAGATGCCGTTATACCCGATTCAAGAGTGCACTGTAAATGACAGGCCAGACCCACTTAACTTTTCGTCCATGATTTTGCACAATTTCTCAACCATTGAAGGGGAAATGTAATTCACCCAATCCCCTATTTCAGCCTTCCTAAACAAGTGCTTTATCTCGAAGTTCCTTCCAAATGTTCCGGATTTGTTTGCCTCCAATTCCTTCATCTTCTCAAAGCTACACAGCTTGATTATGTTCTCAACCAATCCACCACTTTCCTCCTCCAATGTGAACGGACAACCCAAGAACTCGGCCAATCTTTCAACATGAAAATTGACATCTTCTTTGAGGTCCTCATATTTCAAGAACAGAACCTTGTCTGGTCTCTCTATGCTCTCCTTCCAGTAACCTAGCATGTGGTCCCAAGATGGACCAAACCCAATTATCCCCTTGCAGTACATTTCAAAAGCTTCCTCTAGCGGAAATGTGGGTAAAGACTTTGGCTTGATTCTGTTCATGAAAAACCAGGTGGAGACAAAAGTGTCCAAAGGGTTCCTGCAGATATAGATTATCTTGCAATTGGACTCCTTGATTGAATTAGCCAATGAAGGGAATGGAATGTGAGTACCAAAGATTCTTGGCTCAGGCATGTTGGACAAATCAGGGACATGGTCATGGCTACCACCATAAACAGTGTATTCAAAGAAAGGCACAAGGTTATGGGGATTCGATGTAAGCAAAGGATGGTTCTCTGAGGAGGTAATGAAACGGTTGCGATTGAGAATGGCAAAGGTGAGGGCTTTCAGCCATGTGGTGCTTGATTTTGGTATGGTAGCAACAATGACATCACTGTCATTTGCTTGGAAGTGATGCTGGAAGGTGCTTATGCCTTGGATTTCTTTTGGTTGGCACCAAAAGCCTTCGAAAAGAAAGATGTAACGTGTTCTCCATCCTTTCTCTCTGGGAAGGGAGAGAATCATCTCCTTACACTCTTGGCTTAGCATTCCCTCATCTTCAATTATTGCTTCCGCTCCATTAAACCTTGATTGGTTTTCTATGACATGGGTGATAGAAGTTGGAGACATTATTGGTGCAGTGTACAAATCGACAATGGTAGCTATAGCTAGTAGTGATTAACATGTGAATTTAGCGCTCAAGCTGCCATTACTTATAGGCTATTGTAGGAACTATTGGATTTATGCGGAAGCGATTTAAGGACCTAGTACATTGGTATGCTTCGAATCATCATTGTTTCATAAACACACAAGGAATGTTACCTCTCGGAGTGTCGATCTTTGATGATCTCCCTCGCCTGAGATTTGCTTGTAGTCGGTTGACGGCAGACCTTCCAGACTATGTCTCAAAGGGAAGGAGATAGTGTGTGGGCACTTTCTCTCTATCAGGAGATGACCTTGCCTCTACCTCTGTAACTTCTCTCTCTCTATGGAGAGGGTTAAGTGTAGTATATATATGGGTTCCTAGAAAACCTAACCCTTAGATGTAACGGGCTCTAGGTTTCCTGGGCTCTTTTTACACACTAGGCCCTATTGGGCTTTAGTGAAAGAGCAAAAACCCAACAATCTCCCACTTGCTCTTGAGTACAAACTTGAGCTTAAAGCCCAAGACCATGTAACTCACTAGTCATCATCAACTGAAATTTCCCCATCCCTTATCTTGAGCTAGCCTGGGGATCTACTAGCTGTTATTAATCAAGGCTCATGATAATCAACAAATGATTATCTAATTCGGTGCTACTCCACTAAAAGCCCGAACTTGAACTCCAAGATTAATAACATATATAACATGTATATGCATCACCCCTTTGTAGAATGTCTATAATTGATTGACTAGTTTTCTGTTACCCAATCAATTATTTATTCCCTTGACTATGATAGTTTCTCTAATGGATTACATGCACTGGCCAGTGTCTTCAATATCCAAGTACCGAAACATATCAAGGAGACATTTCCTACAAATTTCATATTGTTTATCTCATAAATACCGATACTCAAACAATCTCACTCCCAAAATACCGAGTTATTGGCCGTCAATAAATCGTACCTCACCCGTTGGTAAATCAAAGAATGAAAACTATTTGATTACCTATTTATAATAAACTCAGAATTAAGAGCAATATTATAACTGTAGTTATCTGGAGATTTGATACCTTATGACAGAAAAACACCATTAATCAAATCTCTCCTTGATCCTTTCAATGTGAATGTTAATTCACACCAATATTTTACAATGATTTGGACAAAACCATTTCATAAAATATTGTAGCCTAAATGAAGTGCCCAACTTTATTTAATAGCTATGAACTTGTTCATCAATTATGAGAACCTATGATCATGTCCTCCATGAACGTATCCATATGATCATATACTTCACAATTGATCCGGACCTTAGTGTTTGTAAATAGTGTGCGGAATAAATGAATAATACCTCATTTATAACATTCAGAAAAATTACAATGTCATAATGTCTTGCTCAAAAAGCATAAAACAACAAAGTGAAATAACAACTTCCTAAAGCTATAGCAAATCTGGAATCCTCCTAAGACCCATAGATGTTATATGCCTCTCGAACACACGTTCAGGCAAACTCTTAGTAAAAGGGTCAGCAAGGTTCTCGTCCGATGCTATCTTGACTACGTATCTCCTCTTTCAATTATATCTCGGATCAAGTGGTACTTCCTCTCTATGTGCTTTTGTCTTTTGTGACACCTTGGTTCCTTGGACTGTGCTACTGCCCCACTGTTGTCACAGTAAAGTGTGATGGGACGACTAATACCTGGTATCACACGAAGATCCGTTAGGAACTTCTTTAACCATGCGGCTTCCTTTGCGGCCTCGAAGCGACTAAATACTCAGCCTTTGTGGTAGAGTCAGCCACACATGATTGTTTGACACTCCTCCAACAAATGGCCCTGCCATTAAGAGTGAACACATACCAGTGGATTTTCTTGAGTCAATGTCTCCTTGGAAATCTGAATCTGTAACTAATGGTTTCAAGACTCCCCTTTGGAATAGACCAACATATAATCTCTCGTTCTCCTAAGGTACTTGAGTATATGTTTAACCGCTATCCAGTGTTCCTCTCCAGGATTAGATTGGTATCGACTTACTACTCCCACTTTGCATAGCGAGATATCCGATGCGGTGCACACATAGCATACATAAGGCTACCTCGCTGCAGCGTAAGGTATCCTACTCATGCGTTCTCTCTGCTCAGGAGTTTTAGGAGAATGCTCCTTAGAGAGATGAATTCCATGCTTGAAGGGTAAAATTCCCTTCTTGGAATTCTCCATGCTTAACCTGGCAAGTATTTTGTCGATGTAATTAGCCTGAGATAATGCCAATACCTTATTCTTGGTCTACTTAAGAGCTTAATACCAAGAATATAATTGGCTTCCCCGAGGTCCTTCATATCAAAATGCTTGCTTAGCCAAGTCTTTATGCCTAACAATACCTCTGTATCATTTCCGATAAGGAGTATATCATCCACATAAAGTACCAGAAAAGATACTGCATTACCTTGGATCCTTTTATACACACACGGCTCATCAGGACTTTTCTCAAAACCATAAGACTTAATGGCTTGATCAAACCTGATGTTCCATGATCTGGACGCTTGCTTAAGTCCATAAATGGACCTTTGCAACTTGCATACCATGTTTTCTTGCCCTTTGGCTATGAACCCTTTTGGTTGCTGCATATAGATATCCTCTTCCAAATTTCCATTTAGAAAAGCAGTTTTGACATCCATTTGCCAAATATCATAATCAAGATTTCTTTGCCTTGACTAAGAGAATCCGGATGGACTTGAGCATGGCAACCGACGAAAAGGTTTCTTAATAATCCACACCTTCTATTTGGGTGTACCCTTTCGCCACCAATCTAGCTTTGAAGGTTTCAACCTTCCCGTCCGATCCTCTCTTTCTCTTGTAGATCCATTTACACCCAATGGGTCTTACCCCTTTTGGTGCATTTACAAGAGACCAAACTGAGTTGGAATACAAAGAATCCATTTCACGATTTATAGCCTCAAGCCATTCCTGAGCATCAACATCTCCTAGTGCCTCGTCATAACTCGTGGGATCATCATCTTCTTCAATGATGAAATCCTGAGGTGATTCACCCAACAAGAGAAATCTTGCGGGCTTACGAATCAATCTCCCACTACGACTTTGCCGCACTTGTTGTTGTGCATCTACAGGGGGATCCAAGTTTGGTGGGTTAACAATTTCTAGATGAGGACCCTCATTAAGTGGATTAACCAATTCATGATTTTGTTGTTCTTCCACAAGCGGTAACTGCATCTCTCTGAGTTCCACTTGTTGATCATCATGCTTGAACTTACGGTTCTATTTACGGTTCTGTGTGTGTTCAACAACGGTATATTTTCCCTCTTTGAACAACCACAGGGAACAAAAGCTAGAACACTTTGAGGTTGAGGTGTAACTTGATCTGAGACTAGCTCATCAAGAATAACCTTACTCCTTGGCTTATAATTTGCCATATAGTCCTCCTCTAAGAAAGTCGCGTGTGTGCTCACTATGACCTTCTTTTCTTTCGGACTATAAAACAACCAACCTCTGGTTCCTTTAGGATAGCCTATAAACATGCATACTTCTGTACGTGAGTCCATCTTATTTGGCTTCTGTTGTAAGACATGTGCCGGAGCACCCCAAATCCGAATATGATTCAAGGAGGGCTTACACCCTCTCCATAATTCTATTGGTGTCTTTGAAACCGTCCTGGACAGAGCTAAGTTCAATAGGTACATAGCAGTTTCTAAGGCATATCCCCAGAATGAATCAGAAAGAGATGAATAATTGAGCATAGATCTTGCCATTTCTAAAAGGGTTCTATTTCTCCTTTCAGTAACTCCATTCTGTTGGGGTGTCCCTGGAGAAGATAATTGTGAAACTATCCCCTCTTTGGTCAGGTAAGACCTGAACTCTCCAGATAGGTATTCACCTCCTCGGTCAGACCGAAGAGTCTTAATTTGAACACCAAGATGCTTTTCTGCCTCAGCCTTGAACTCTTGGAATTTTCCAAAAGCTTCAGACTTGTGACGCATCAAGTACACATGTCCAAATCTAGAGTAATCATCAGTAAATATGATAAAATACTCATACCCGCCTCTGGCCTGGACATTTATTGGTCCACATACATCAGTATGTACCAATTCCAGCTGAAGTGTGGCACGATTTCCCTTGGCCTTGAAAGATCTCTTAGTCATTTTAGCCTCTAAACAAGATTCACAAACTGGTATCGGTTCAAAGTTCAGGGATTTTAGAATCCCATTATTGACCAAACCTTGTATCCTGTTAGAGTTAATATGACCCAATCTTAAATGCCAAAGATAAGTTTCATTGGAAACTTTTCTTTTCTTTGATGAATGAACATGCTCAACATCTCCTAATTCAACATGATTAACTTCACAGGGCACAGGACTAAGGAAATAAAGACCATTAAACATTACACTGGAACAAATGAAAGAAGATGAACTTCTTATTGAAACTGAGGAATTAAACTGAACTGCCAAACCATGTTTAACCATACAACTAACAAATTAAATTCCTCTTAAAATCCGGAATAAATAAACAGTCTTCTAAAACCAAAGTTCTGCAATTATCAAAAGATAAAACAACTTGTCCCACTGCTAGTGCTGAGACACAAGCTCCCCATTTCCAAGCTTCAAAACTCTTTGTCCTTCACTTAAAGGCAAGCTATGTTTGAACCAACGCAAAGAGTAACAAACATGGTTAGTGGCTCCTGAATCAATGATCCATTTATCATTGTAATTCTCCACTAAACAAGCCTCAATCACATGTAAATTACCCATACCTGGTTTATTCATACGTGGGCAATTTTTCTTCCAATGCCCTTTTTGTCCGCACTTGAAGCACTTGCCCTTTGGTCGCTTCATTGCAACCGGTTTGGCAAGCTGGAACACTGATTTCTTCTTCTTCTTGTTCTTGTTCCTTCCCTTAGGTTTCCCCTTAGGTTTCTGAACTCTCACCAAAAAAATGCAACGCTCGCTTGACTAGAGACTGTTAAGCACTCTCAAGCTCATGCATCAGCTGAGTAAGGTCAAGATTCATCTTATTCATATTATAATTCATCTTGAACTGATTGAAGTATTCAGCAAAGGATCGCAAGAGAAGGTCAACTTTTACTTCTTGTTCAAATCTGACCCCATGGTCTTCAGCCTTCTTGAAGTTTGCTATCATTGTCAGACAATGATCCTGCACACTTCCTCCGCATCTTGTCTTGGTGACTGCATTGGCGCATTGTCTAGCGAGCGCTAGACGTAGCAAACATGCCATCAAGAGTCTGGAGCATCTTTGCTCCACTCTCAATCATGCTTACTTGCTCCTGAAGATGACTGGCGAGACTGGTTAAAATATAGCAGCGAACTGCCACATTTGCCTTCTCCCATCTTTCCTTCTCCTGCTGAAGACGTGTCTTTGTTGCCTCAGGCGCATCTTCAGCAGGCTGCATAGGGGTAGTCAGAACAAAGTTGAGCTTTTCATATTGAAGAACAATATCCAAATTAGTTTTCCATTGTTTGTAGTTTGTACCATCCATAGGTTTTTGACTCAAGATAGTAGCTAAAGGATTGAATGAAGACATTTTTCTGAAAAAACAAGGAAAAACACACTAATTACAAACTTGAATAACTATAAACAGATAATGCGCTAGTAGATTCTGATAACTACTACTCGTTTATAGTTTAACAATCTATTAGTTATCTTTACAAGGCTTACGATGGGCAAGATACTTGTAAAACTAATATTGTTATTTTGGGCCTTCAGTTCCATTGCCAGAGCCTTGATGGGAGGGTTAACAACTTTACCAAAATTAAATGTATTTAACCATTATTTACTTTTAAAATTCTTTTTAGTGTCTAAGTGTTGCCGACGATGGGCCGTACAAAACTTTACTAAAATTTTGAAAATATTAAGGTTTAATCTAGTGAAATCCGATTATCCTTATCCGATAGGGCTTCAGCGATAACCTTTTCACTAATAAACCCATAATTGGAGCCCGTAGGTTTTAAATTAATTACTCAATAAAAAACCTTCACCCATTCAATATTTTAAAATTTAGAATTTTCCAATTTCCAAGAATTGTTTAAATTCGAGTATTCTTTGTTTGATTTCAAAAACTATGTAAGCACCTGCAAGCCGATGAACGTGCAAGCTTAGCTTATCGGAATTTTAAAATCATTAAGGTCCTAAAATCCGGTCATGATAGGCAGCGTGTGCTCCACACAATCATGATACATGATTGTGGTATGCAGCGTGTGTTAACACATGACCATTTTAGAAGACCCACAAGTTACTCGCAATGTAAACAGTTCTCTTAGGAAATAATTTGGATTATTTGTCTTGATTTTAATTATTCAAAATTAATTAATTCAATCATTAATCTAGATTTTTAACAAAAAATCATAATAATTTTAATTAATTTTCGAGAATAATTTTGAATCAAAATAATCCTATAATAACTATCATACTAGTCGCGGAATGACAAAATAGCTATTATGCTCATGTAATTTTCAAGTTATGCAGCAATATGGCACCACCTATTCTATATGACATGTTATCACAATAAGCATGTTATCAATCATATAATTCATCCATTCATAAAATAAAGCAATTTAAATAAAATAGACTTTAATCCATGGTTTCCTAGAGAAAAATAAAATAAAATAAAATAACAAAAATGTTCCAGTCCTTCTTGTCCTTCCTTTTAGTCCATAGGTATTTATCTCAAGCCCTTTTATGGTAACCATGGGTCCATAAGCCCAAAATACCAAATTTTTGGCAAGAAAACCTAAGACAACTTCAAGGAACCCTAACTGTTTCGTCCACTGCGCCGTCACCCGAACTCGGATCAGCACGAAATTTTAGGGTTAGAACCGCCATGAAGAGACGAAGCCAACGCCACTGGAATCACCTACTTTGGATGTCCCACGCGCCCTCACTCTCTCCATCTTCACAGGCGCGTAGAAACCACTGTCAGAAACTTCTGGCGGCGCGTGACAGCGCGTCGCGCTCCTCTGGCCGCGTTCCGCCCACCATTTTGTTCGTCTTTCCGTCCTCTTTCCAACGATATATGATACGTCCAATTCCAAGATCCAGAGGTCCACGAACATGTCCAAACAGTGATGAATGTCCTTCTTTTTGTATCTTCTTGATCTTCTTTTTATTACAACTTTTGTATAACATAAAAAAAAATATACAAGAATTGAAAATAATAAAAAAAATCAAGGAGGAAACCTAATCATATGGGATTAGCCTCCTTGTTACAACCCAAGAAAATACATTCAAATCTCTACCATGGATTAAAGTTGAAAACCAAATAAAGCATTGATTTTTATGAAAAGAATTATAAAGATAAACATACAACACATATGATCAACAAATATAGAATCCTAGGTGCCATATTTCACGAAGCAAACTAATTACATGAATAATGAAACTAGATTCACATACCAATGTACAGTCAGGCTCTGATACCAATTGTAGGAACTATTGGATTTATGCGGAAGCGATTTAAGGACCTAGTACATTGGTATGCTTATCGAATCATCATTGTTTCATAAACACACAAGGAATGTTACCTCTCGAAGTGTCGATCTTTGATGATCTCCCTCGCCTGAGATTTGCTTGTAGTCGGTTGACGGCAGACCTTCCAGACTATGTCTCAAAGGGAAGGAGATAGTGTGTGGGCACTTTCTCTCTATCAGGAGATGACCTTGCCTCTACCTCTGTAACTTCTCTCTCTATGGAGAGGGTTAAGTGTAGTATATATATGGGTTCCTAGAAAACCTAACCCTTAGATGTAACGGGCTCTAGGTTTCTTGGGCTCTTCTTACACACTAGGCCCTATTGGGCTTTAGTGAAAGAGCAAAAACCCAACAGCTATAGCAGCGCAGCTGTTAAGCGGGGACCAAAGTAGAGTAAAAGGGGGAAGTTTTTCACATATTTTCATTATTTGTGTAGAAAAGTTTAAGTAAAAAAGGAAGGCTCGTTTCAATTTAAGAACATGTATAGTTCTAAGTTAATCGAACCAATAGAAAAATTCATAAATCAAATCCAAATTATAAAGATGTATGAGGGAAAAAGTGAATCAAGTTTTTTTATCTCAAATTGTTATTTATTGATAATGTATTCTTTTATGTGAGATTTTTATATGACCTTATTATCAAGGATCTCAATATTAATTATGTTTGGGTCCTATTTAAAAAATTAATGATGAGATCATACATGACAAGTTCATATAAGCTATTCTGTTTCCTATATATATATTCTGCTACCTCGTTTAACATGCTCCACAATCTTTTATTTTGAAAAAAAAGAGTTTATAATAATTAATCAAAAGTTAACAACCTAACTCGTACTTACTCAAGAAAATTGATATATAAGTTTAATACTTTTGGTACCGGCGTGTCAGAGATATCTATATTTATAGGAGTGCGCGAAAGAAGTAATATTAGAGAGTTAACGTATATCTAGGGTTAACTATTCGGATTACAACACTTTTTTAGGGGGTTTGAATTGATGCCCAGAGTGGTGGTATACTTGACCTTGGTTTGATAACTTCACAAAACAGTTAAATGGTACTGCTTAGTTGAAATAACAATCTATTAAATGGCACTGCTTAGTTAATGTAACGATTATTTCACAAACTCTGAGCTTGGAGTATGGGTGACTGAGGGATTTTTATTTTCAAATAATATATGAAAAGTACTGACTAATAGTTTTTAATCACATATTTTAAAAGTCTTCTTAACATCTGTAAGAAAATTTCATTACAATATAATTGAAACTTAATAACATCTAAACATATTATTAAATTATATAAAACAATGGCAGAAGATGACCTAAAAATTAGTAGAGGTGAATATATTTACCAAAATAAAAATGTTAAATATTAAGAATATAATGTCACGACCCATGCCCGGGTTGTGACCGGTGCTTTGGGAATTATTCCTTTTCCTAGCAAGTCTCCCATCTAGTTAACCAAAACTGACGAAACCTCACCCGAAAATGGGGCTTTTCAGACATTTGATTTACATCAGCTGAGAGACAACAAAAATTAAACAGATAAACACCAACCGTATATAATTTCCTTAGGATATATGTTTGTGAGTTTGGATTTTAGAGGGAAAGGGGGGAGGAAAGGACTTATAGTGTAAAATTATATTACAAATCTTCCCCTTCCCTCTCTTTTCCTCCAAAATCCAAACTTATAAACACACCCTTAATGGCAAACTTAGCCTCCCCAATACACGACTAACAGCTATCGAGGATATAACATATTTACAATTCCAAAACATATAACTTAAAAGATGGCACACTTTTGCATCCTGCCTGTATATGTATCGAGCACTAATACTAGAAGGAGCCTTAGAAGGCTTTATAGCACAACTTAATTGATTTAACAGCTAGTGCCTCACAAAAAGGCATGCACTAGAGTTCTGGAAGTGGAAAGATTTAGGCTTCGTCCCAACCTGTATATGAAAAAGAATAAAGAGCCACGAAGTAAGTCATAAAAACTCAGTAAGGAACAAATATGTTTGTAATTGGACAAGAGATATGTAAGAAGAAACTTAACTAAATACTATAAAGAAAGCTATTAAAAACATAATCCCTGAGGAAGAAGTAATTGTAATATCTCTGATATTTGTCTTGCAAATACTTTATAGAAGAACCGTTTAATTAACGCATCCGAATAACTTTCAATCTCATAAGCAAATCTCAAAAATATGATTTCACTACACTTTTGCAAAACACAAATAACCATAGCTTTTCCAGATCTCGTCGAAGTCTTAATTCAAAGTACCATGTTGAAATCACATCAAAGTAAACACATTTAAACAAGAACGGGGAGGCATCTGTCATAGAAATAACCCCTAACTAGGTGGCCCCCATCAAGCAGACCGTAGAGAAGACATGATCACCCGCACCTGAGCAGCCCCCCTCAGCCTAACCTTAGTGTGCCGGTAAAACATCAAATGTGTTGGCGGGGCATTTATACCATTTATTTTACTTCTAATTCTTAGCTTTTTGTATAAGCTTAATCGAGTTATTGATATAATTAATTAGAATTTTGACTTATTCCTTGTGAACACACTATTTTTATCTTCAATTTATGTGCGTTTGAACTTTAAATTCAATCCCAACTAACTCAAAAATAAAATAAAAAAATCAAATCAAATCAAAATCTTAATTGGCTCAACAAAATAAATCAATTAGAATCCTAACTATCCTTAACTAACCCCTAAAATCTCTCTGCTCTGCTCTTTATATAATAATTAATCACGCAAAAAAAAAAAGAGATACTCATTCATTCACTATTCCCTTGCTTGACCTTCATTACCACTGTCACAATTTCTCCTAAAAAATCAAATCACAGTCATTCATTGTCCCATAATATTCATATAATCACCTTTATCCATTCACCATCATTATTAGAAAACCCATTTTTATTACTATCATCACATTTCCATCTTTGATTCTATTTCTCACATATCATTCACCATTCTATCTTATAGTTATCAAACTTATACTAACTAATCTATCATCACCACTATCAACATTGCATACCTTTTGTCTTCCCTTCATGTAGCCACCATCACTAATGTCGACAAACCTTGATCTCACCTCCTCTGTGAAGCCCTGCGAAGTCTATGTAGGAGCCACCCCTGTGAGTCCACCAGTTTTGGTCGCGAAGCCACCATTGCCACTGTAACACCTTAGTAGAACCCAACTATGCTTAAGTTCACATTTGGATTCTATTAGTTGTCACTTATGCCTTGAATTCATTTTTCTTTTTAAATTAACTTAGAAAGATAGTGGATAATTTTTTTTTATATTAAATTACTTTTTGAAAACTTAAGCCTATAACGAGAAGTGAAATACATAGCGCTTACGTAGATAATAATCCGAGTTACATTGCGCACTCGCTTAATTACATAAGTGGAATAAGAAATTAAGTGTAGAACTATCATCACATAAACTGAAATAAAATTACTTAATACATGAGTCATAATAGGGCATAAACCATAGTGATAAGTTATTACACATAATAATGCAAATACTACCATTACTAGTCTGTTTCTCACAATTTAACATACTAAATATCGGAGTACTAATTCTTGGAAGTTATAAAATCTTCACGTGTCACCTCCTTCCTTAGCTACTGACTCCGTTGCTTCAAGTGGACACATCTATCTCTGGTAACGACAACGGAAAACAAATATAGGAGTGAGAAATACGAGATTTCTCAGTAGGAGTTCCAACTTGTACTAAACGTGTCATCATTGTCGTCCCAGACACTTCGGGTTTATTATAAAAAGGTGAACAAGTAAGGATTCAATTACCAAACTTTCACAAACATGATTAGCCGAAGTGAAGTTTCTTTTAAACTAATCTTGAACATTAATGAAATATCCATTCAAGAATTAAGCATGTATACAAACAGATCATATAGAATTACTAATAGGTAATAATAATTTAAAATGCGTATGCATATCATGATTACTTCTCCTCAACATTTACTTGTTTAGGGACTTTCATCTTTCTTTCATTCCATTTCCTTTCATTAATATACTTCTCAATCTCTCACGGAATGAATGCATCAATGCCTTAGACCACCCTAAAGGGTAATGAGCTCATACCGTGGCCATCGCCACAACCTTTTTGATTTTCATTCCGTTGCCGTGATCTCAACGGTTTAGGGGGTTAAGCCGTGAGTTAGCTCAAGTCCACTTTTCCAGGACTTTCATTGCTACTTTTTCAAGCTTTACTTTTTATTTTCTTTTGAAAATGAATGTATGCATATCATCATGTAATCACAATAAATCATGAACAATCAATCATTCATCCTCATCATTTCATAACTCATCACCATACATTCACATTACTATAATTCACTTCATGAAACATGGATAATATCATATAAATCTCATAGTAAACATTTTCATAAATGATTCCTATTAAGCAACCAAAGTTATCAAGTTGAGTTCCTAGTGTTCCTAAGAGGTAATGGATGTCTTAGTATTATCCTTTTGTCTTAGTGTTCTTTGTACTCTTAGCATTCCATTAATATATTAATGCACTTTAAAACATTATTATTGGTTCTTTATATATTTTTATTATGATTTTCATATATCTCTTGAAAATTATTATTCTACTTAAATTCTTAAAATTCTCTCTTTACAAGACTTGATTCTTTTATTTATAGTTTTTGACATCTTTTAGAAGAAAGTTTACAATTCTTGTATACTTATTATCTCACTTAGTAAAGGTAGTTCCAAATTCCTAACTCATCAAATTTTAGCATTGACATCTTTCGAATAGCGTAAATCAACTGTAAACCATGTATAGGAGGGTTCCCAGGAAAGAGAGGTGGGTCACAATGGACATGCTTAAATACCAAGTCTTTCCTTAGCCAGAACCTTTCCAAATTACACTTTTACAGGATCCCACTATCTTCCAGACTTTCTCAGCACACTGTCCCGAAAATGTATTTTTCATTCTGTATTTTCGTGGTGCAAAACTTTATACATAGCATACATAGGTGTGTTTGTATATGTGTTAGCTTTCCTACAAAATTGAAATCAGTCCATTTGCATTTTTCTAGAGTGAGTTACACTTATTTTACTACTATAAGGTCAGATTTAAAGTTTCAGTCTTAGGCTCTACTTTAAAAATTTATATCTTGGGCTAGAAAACTCCGTTTTAGATGATTCTTTTTGGAGAGTGTTCTATAATGAGTCTAGTTTATAGTAAAATTATTTTTAGTTCGAGATGCTTCATATTTTATGAGCAGTAGATTTCAAGTATCTGCTGCCAGAAACAACTAGAAATTCCAGCACTTACCATTTTCATGTCTTAAGTTACCTTTATTAAATCAAGTTTTACATACAATCTTTTTAAGTTATATTTGAATTTGATAACATCATAAGATTACTCATAACAGAATAGAACATGTTATATTTCTAAAAATATATTTTACAAATAATCATTCAAAACTTTTGACAATAACTCAAACTTGAGGCATTCTATCAAGGTTAGAAGCCAACAATGCTTGAACAATTAAAGATGAAGCTCCTACCTCTTGTGTAGGGTCTAAAAGTAGTCCTCCTCTTCTTTCTTTAGCTTGAGCAAGAGTCCTTGGAGTGGATGACCCTCCTTGAATCTTGGCTCTAGAACTTGAGTGCTTAAGAAAATATTTCTCACTAGAGTTAAAGATTGCAACTCTTGTGAGGGCTAGTGAATGTTTAGGCTTAGGATTTAAGTGTTTGAATGAAGTGTGGAGAGTGAAGGGAAGTCTTTGAAAAGAAGAACATAAGAAGAAATGATGGATAAAAATTAAGAGAGAAGGATTACTTAGAGAGTTTCTAAGGTTTTTAAAGACAAATGAACTCACACACTTCCTCCTTTTATAGGCCTATTAAGGCCATGACTTTAAGAGTAGTTTTAGTGCTCCAATTTATTTTTCTTGAGTGCTCATGTAGTGGAGAAATATAATGGTGCATTATATTTTGTCTTGTCATAATTTAGTAATTTATATTGTAAAATATTTTACTTTATTATTATTTATTAGGTGTAGATATATAGCACTATTGGCACTAATATTATTTATCATTTTTGTTAGGTGTAGATATATAGCACTAATAGCACTAATATTATTTATCATTATTGTTAGGTGTAGATACATAGCACTAAAATTATTTAACCAAATCATGACAATCTTTTATATTTTATTCTCATAATGGAAATCCTATATCAATTTACCCCCCTTTTTATTTTAATCCAATGGCTTAGATTCATTCTTGTTTTATGACAAGTCTTATTATATTTAAAGTGATGGCATATGTATTAATTTCTTCATTTAAGACAATGATATTTTTATAATTAGATAATGATAGTGGAATTCTTCTAATTCCATTTATAAAATAATTGGTATATTTTTTTTTAACAAGTCAAGAGTGGTTTTATAATTTCTACCACATAGTAAGGTATTTTCAAAATTTCTACTTAGTAATGACATTTTCATAATTCTTTATGTCTTACTTATTCTAATATTATTTATTATATTGCATGAAATTTATATTAGTTTTTCTCTTTTTTTTAATCATGAATTCAATTAATTTATCTAGTTATGAATTTGGGGATGTTACATTTCTTCCCTCCTTATTAAAAATTTTGTCCTCAAAATTTGTTACACTGTGAATAGATTAGGAAATTCTTTCGCATATCTTCCTCGAGTTCCCAAGTGTGTTCTTCCATTCCATCTTGCTCCCAGGCCACTCGGACCAGAGATATAGATTTGTTTCTCAGCTGCTTAGTGCCACGATCCACGATCCTCATTGGTGGTAATTCGAAAGTTAGGTCCTCTCTTAATTGTATAGCTTCTGGCTCAAACACATGATTGGGGTCTGACTGATACTTTCTCAATTGGGACACATGAAAAACATTATGTAGGTTGGACAGATTTGGAGGTAATGCAATTTGGTAGGCTGAGGGACCTATCTTTTTGAGGATTTGAAAGGGTCCTAAGAATCTAGGGCTTAGCTTCTTGACTTTCATTGCACGACCTATACCTGTTGTAGGAGTAATCCGCAAGAATACGTGTTCCCCTTCTTGAAATTCGAGAGGCTTCCTTCTTTTGTCAGCATAGCTCTTCTGCCTGCTCTGAGCAGTGAGAATCTTTTCCCTAATTCTCCTTATTTGTTCAGTTGTCTCCTTTACCAAATCAGGGCCCAAAATACTGCTGCTTGGTCACACCAACAAAGTGGTGATTGACACTTTCTACCATACAAGGCTTCATAAGGTGCCATCCCAATGCTAGTATGGTAACTATTGTTATATGCAAACTCAATCAATGGAAGCTGTTTATCCCAACTTTTTGGCCGATCTAAGACACATGCTCTCAAAGATATCCTCAAGGGTTTGAATTGTTCTTTACGATTGTCCATCGGTTTGAGGGTGATAGGCGGTGCTCGGACATAATTTTGAGCCACACGCCTTTTGCAAGGCTCCCCAGAATCTTGAAGTGAACCTTGGGTCCCTGTCTGAGACAATAGTCTTGGGTACTCCATGGAGCCTTACTATCTCTTGGATATATAGCTGAGCTAATTTTTCCAAGGGGTAGTTTGCTCTTATGGGTAAAAAGTGAGCAGATTTAGTTAGTCTATCCACGATTACCCATATGGAGTCATGTCCGAGGGTGTTCTTGGAAATCCCATCACGAAATCCATGGATATTCCTTCCCACTTCCATTCGGGAATTTGAGAGGTTGCAATATTCCGGAGGGCTTTTGATGTTCTATCTTCACTTTTTGACACACCAAACATTTTCTCACTATATTCGCCACATCTGCTTTCATTCTTGGCCACCAAAACATCCTTTTAGGTCATGGTACATCTTAGTCATACCAGGGTGTATGCTAAATTGACTTTTATGGGCTTCTTCCAAAATCTTAGCTCTGAGTCCTTCTTTTACTGGTACACAAATTCTCCCTTGGTACCTCCACACTCCTTCCATATCTTGAACAAACTCTTTCAGCTTTCCCCGCTTCAACAAGGCCTAAGGTTCTAAGGAAATCCTCGTCTTCTCTTTGGGCTTGGATTATTTGATCCTTAAAGCTACTGGTTATCCTTAATTGACTTAACCGAATTGGTCCAGAAGACTTTCCATGTCCCAAGTTGAGGTTCCTAAAATTTTCTATCAACTCACTTTCCTTTACCATGAGCCACGCGGCATGCAAAGACTTACGACTCAAAGCATCCGCTACCACATTTGCCTTTCTGGGTGGTAGTTCAACCCAAGTCATAGTCTTTCAAAAATTCCATCCAACGCCTTTGTCTCATGTTGAGTTCTTTTTGGTCAAAAAGGTATTTCAGACTTTTATGGTCAGAAAATACATCAAACCTTACACCGTAAAGATGATGTCTCCAGATTTTTAAGGCAAAAACTATAGCACTAACTCTAAATCATGGGTTGGGTAATTAACTTTGGGGTTTGAGTTGTCTAGAGGCATAGGCTACTACGTTCCTATTTTGCATTAAAACACATCCTAGTCCTCTTCTTGAGGCATCACAATAAACCTCAAATTTCTCCTTTGGGTTAGGTAAGATTAGGACAGGGTAGTGGTTAGTTTCTTCTTCAATTCTTGGAAGCTTTCTTCACATTCTGGGCTCCATATAAAAGTTGAATTCTTCCTTGTCAGCTTGGTGAGAGGTAAGGCAATTTGGGAAAAACCTCTAATGAACCTTCGATAATAACCGGCTAGTCCTAGAAAACTCCTAATCTCCTTCACGGTGGTAGGGGTTTCCCATTGTTGCACCGCTTCTATCTTGCTTGGGTCTCTTGCTATTCCCCATGTGACACCACATGACCCAAGAACTTAACTTCCTTCATCCAAAATTCACACTTGGACAACTTTGCATAAAGTTTCTTGTTCCTCAATACCTCTAACACCACTCGTAAGTGTTCTTTGTGTTCTTCTTCAGTTCTAGAGTAGACTAGAATGTCGTCGATGAACACAATTACAAACTTGTCCAAGTATGGTCTAAATATCCTATTCATGTAGTCCATAAACACTGCCGGTGCATTAGTTAACCCAAATGACATCACATTAAACTCATAGTGTCCATACCTAGTCCTAAAGGCGGTCTTTGGTATATCTTCCTCCCTCACTCGAATCTGGTGGTATCCTGATCGCAGATCTATCTTGGAAAACACTTGGGCTCCTCTTAATTGGTCCATGAGGTCATCTATTCTAGGCAAAGGGTATTTATTTTTATGGTCACTTTATTTAGCTGCCTGTAATCCACACATAACCTCATGCTCCCATCCTTCTTCTTGACAAACAACACTGGAGCTCCCCATGGTGAAGCACTAGGCCTAATGAATTTCTTCTCTAGTAGTTCCTCTAATTGCTTCTTCAATTCTGTCAACTCGGCCAGTGGCATCCTATAAGGAGCTATAGATATGGGTCCCGTTCCCGGTACCAAATCTATAGAAAACTCAATCTCCCTTTGTGGAGGAAATTCAGGTATGTCATCGGGAAAAACATCTGAGAATTCTTTTACTACAAGGATCTCTTCTAGAGCTTGCTCTACTTCCTCTTCACTTGTCATCAGGAAAATATATCCTTGCTTTTCATTCCTACTATCCACCATGATGATGGAGTTTAGGTATAGCCGTACCTTTCTATCAAGTTTAGAGGGATTGGGTAAAGATGGTTTGGGAAGAAACACTAGTGACTTATTTGCACAATGTAGTAACACACGGTTAGCCGAAAGCCAATCCATGCCCAAGATTACATCAAAACTAGACAAGGGTAGACAGACTAAATCATGATGAAAAATCTTATCAGCTACCTCAAATTCACAATTTAGGCAGGCTTGGTCACCCTAACAAAGCATTTATAGTGGGTATAGAGACAACTAAGATAATTTTTAAGTCAGATATACACAGTCTCAACTTATTAGCACAATCATATGAAATGAATGAGTGTGTTGCTTGAGAATCAAACAATACAATTAAGGGTTTTCCATTAATTATACACTTACCTTGAATCAGATCGTCGGATTCTGAGGGCATCTCAGCAGTGATAGCAAACACACGTCCCTGTGCCCTAGGCTTGGGTGTAGATGACTGATTGAACTTTGGGCATTCCCTAGAATAGTGTCCCGCCTGTCCACACCGATAACAAACATTTTTACCAAATCTGCATTCCCCTCCATGTATCTTTCCACAAGTGGCACAAGGGGGTCTAGTCACAGGTTCAGGGATGGCGGCCATCCTAGGTTGATTAATAGCTTGTGTCCTAGGTCGATTCATTGTAGAGCGTTGGGGTTGTTTCCCTTTGAATCCACCTCCTTGGTAGGGTTTCTTGTGAGGGGGTGGAAATGCTTGGTAGTTTTGTGTGGCGATCCTCTTCCTATTCTCTTCAACCCGGTGAGCGACTAGCTGGCGATTACAATTCTCAGCCACTTGACTTTTGCTGACTAAAGATGCATAGTCAGTAACTTCCAGTGGGGCTACAGATGCCAAAATGTCTGGCCTCAAACCACCCTCATACTTCATGCATTTCCAAACCTCGTTGGGGTCCCTTTGGTAGCTAGTTGAGTGTTTAATCAGTTCTTCAAACTTGGCCGTGTACTCGGCCACACTTTGGTTTCCTTGAGTCAACAAAGAGAAATTCTACTTCTTTTGCCTTCTTCATCGGGTCTGGAAAATACTTCTTGTAGAAGGTAGTACGAAAAACTTCCCACGAAATTTGAGTCCCAGCACTTTCAAGTAGGTTCTTGACGCCTTTCCACCATGCAGCAGCTTCTCCTTTCAAAGATATAAGTGGAAAATGCCACCTTCTGCTCATCAGAGCATTCCACCACAGAGAAAACTTTCTCAATTTCCTGAATCCACCCATCAGCTATTTCGGGGTTAACTGTCCCTTTGAATTCTGGTGGTTCAGCCCTTTTGAATTCTGAGAACTTCCCTTGTTCTGGATTCCCAACCGCACCTTCCATCATTATATTCATTTGTTCCATCATCATTGTTGATTGTGCTTGCATCGCTCTAGCCATTTCTTGTAGTGCATTTGCCAGTTCATCATTGACTCTACCACGGGTTCCGTGCGTACGTCTGTATTCTGCCATTAGTTCCTAATCACACCAAACAACAGACATCGAGTTGATCAGGCTCAATACTATAATTAAGCATGGTAGCAACTATGGCAGCATTACAGGACGATCATGCATTTCTAAATCCTTCATCCCATCATACAGATAAGACTAACAAAGATGATATCATAGACGAAGCATAGTCACCCATTCCTCAGGCTTATATAGGATGAACTGCTCTGATACCATAATGTAACACCTTAGTAGAACCCAACTATGCTTAAGTTCACATTTGGATTCTATTAGTTGTCACTTATGCCTTGAATTCATTTTTCTTTTTAAATTAACTTAGAAAGATAGTGGATAATTTTTTTTTATATTAAATTACTTTTTGAAAACTTAAGCCTATAACGAGAAGTGAAATACATAGCGCTTACGTAGATAATAATCCGAGTTACATTGCGCACTCGCAATTACATAAGTGGAATAAGAAATTAAGTGTAGAACTATCATCACATAAACTGAAATAAAATTACTTAATACATGAGTCATAATAGGGCATAAACCATAGTGATAAGTTATTACACATAATAATGCAAATACTACCATTACTAGTCTGTTTCTCACAATTTAACATACTAAATATCGGAGTACTAATTCTTGGAAGTTATAAAATCTTCACGTGTCACCTCCTTCCTTAGCTACAGCTCCGTTGCTTCAAGTGGACACATCTATCTCTGGTAACGACAACGGAAAAGAAATATAGGAGTGAGAAATACGAGATTTCTCAGTAGGAGTTCCAACTTGTACTAAACGTGTCATCATTGTCGTCCCAGTCACTTCGGGTTTATTATAAAAGGTGAACAAGTAAGGATTCAATTACCAAACTTTCACAAACATGATTAGCCGAAGTGAAGTTTCTTTTAAACTAATCTTGAACATTAACAGAAATATCCATTCAAGAATTAAGCATGTATACAAACAGATCATATAGAATTACTAATAGGTAATAATAATTTAAAATGCGTATGCATATCATGATTACTTCTCCTCAACATTTACTTGTTTAGGGACTTTCATCTTTCTTTCATTCCATTTCCTTTCATTAATATACTTCTCAATCTCTCACGGAATGAATGCATCAATGCCTTAGACCACCCTAAAGGGTAATGAGCTCATACCGTGGCCATCGCCACAACCTTTTTGATTTTCATTCCGTTGCCGTGATCTCAACGGTTTAGGGGGTTAAGCCGTGAGTTAGCTCAAGTCCACTTTTCCAGACTTTCATTGCTACTTTTTCAAGCTTTACTTTTTATTTTCTTTTGAAAATGAATGTATGCATATCATCATGTAATCACAATAAATCATGAACAATCAATCATTCATCCTCATCATTTCATAACTCATCACCATACATTCACATTACTATAATTCACTTCATGAAACATGGATAATATCATATAAATCTCATAGTAAACATTTTCATAAATGATTCCTATTAAGCAACCAAAGTTATCAAGTTGAGTTCCTAGTGTTCCTAAGAGGTAATGGATGTCTTAGTATTATCCTTTTTGTCTTAGTGTTCTTTGTACTCTTAGCATTCCATTAATATATTAATGCACTTTAAAACATTATTATTGGTTCTTTATATATTTTTATTATGATTTTCATATATCTCTTGAAAATTATTATTCTACTTAAATTCTTAAAATTCTCTCTTTACAAGACTTGATTCTTTTATTTATAGTTTTTGACATCTTTTAGAAGAAAGTTTACAATTCTTGTATACTTATTATCTCAAATTTTAGTAAAGGTAGTTCCAAATTCCTAACTCATCAAATTTTAGCATTGACATCTTTCGAATAGCGTAAATCAACTGTAAACCATGTATAGGAGGGTTCCCAGGAAAGAGAGGTGGGTCACAATGGACATGCTTAAATACCAAGTCTTTCCTTAGCCGTAACCTTTCCAAATTACACTTTACAGGATCCCACTATCTTCCAGACTTTCTCAGCACACTGTCCCGAAAATGTATTTTTCATTCTGTATTTTCGTGGTGCAAAACTTTATACATAGCATACATAGGTGTGTTTGTATATGTGTTAGCTTTCCTACAAAATTGAAATCAGTCCATTTGCATTTTTCTAGAGTGAGTTACACTTATTTTACTACTATAAGGTCAGATTTAAAGTTTCAGTCTTAGGCTCTACTTTAAAAATTTATATCTTGGGCTAGAAAACTCCGTTTTAGATGATTCTTTTGGAGAGTGTTCTATAATGAGTCTAGTTTATAGTAAAATTATTTTTAGTTCGAGATGCTTCATATTTTATGAGCAGTAGATTTCAAGTATCTGCTGCCAGAAACAACTAGAAATTCCAGCACTTACCATTTTCATGTCTTAAGTTACCTTTATTAAATCAAGCTTTACATACAATCTTTTAACGTTAAAATTGAATTTGATAACATCATAAGATTACTGATAACAGACTAGAACACGTTATATTTCTAAAAATATATTTTACAAATAATCATTCAAAACTTTTGACAATAACTCAAACTTGAGGCATTCTATCAAGGTTAGAAGCCAACAATGCTTGAACAATTAAAGATGAAGCTCCTACCTCTTGTGTAGGGTCTAAAAAGAGTCCTCCTCTTCTTTCTTTAGCTTGAGCAAGAGTCCTTGGAGTGGATGACCCTCCTTGAATCTTGGCTCTAGAACTTGAGTGCTTAAGAAAATATTTCTCACTAGAGTTAAAGATTGCAACTCTTGTGAGGGCTAGTGAATGTTTAGGCTTAGGATTTAAGTGTTTGAATGAAGTGTGGAGAGTGAAGGGAAGTCTTTGAAAAGAAGAACATAAGAAGAAATGATGGATAAAAATTAAGAGAGAAGGATTACTTAGAGAGTTTCTAAGGTTTTTAAAGACAAATGAACTCACACACTTCCTCCTTTTATAGGCCTATTAAGGCCATGACTTTAAGAGTAGTTTTAGTGCTCCAATTTATTTTTCTTGAGTGCTCATGTAGTGGAGAAATATAATGGTGCATTATATTTTGTCTTGTCATAATTTAGTAATTTATATTGTAAAATATTTTACTTTATTATTATTTATTAGGTGTAGATATATAGCACTATTAGCACTAATATTATTTATCATTTTGTTAGGTGTAGATATATAGCACTAATAGCACTAATATTATTTATCATTATTGTTAGGTGTAGATACATAGCACTAAAATTATTTAACCAAATCATGACAATCTTTTATATTTTATTCTCATAATGGAAATCCTATATCAATTTACCCCCCTTTTTATTTTAATCCAATGGCTTAGATTCATTCTTGTTTTATGACAAGTCTTATTATATTTAAAGTGATGGCATATGTATTAATTTCTTCATTTAAGACAATGATATTTTTATAATTAGATAATGATAGTGGAATTCTTCTAATTCCATTTATAAAATAATTGGTATATTTTTTTTTAACAAGTCAAGAGTGGTTTTATAATTTCTACCACATAGTAAGGTATTTTCAAAATTTCTACTTAGTAATGACATTTTCATAATTCTTTATGTCTTACTTATTCTAATATTATTTATTATATTGCATGAAATTTATATTAGTTTTTCTCTTTTTCATTTTAATCATGAATTCAATTAATTTATCTAGTTATGAATTTGGGGATGTTACATTTCTTCCCTCCTTATTAAAAATTTTGTCCTCAAAATTTGTTACCTGTGAATAGATTCGGAAATTCTTTCTGCATATCTTCCTCGAGTTCCCAAGTGTGTTCTTCCATTCCATCTTGTCCCCAGGCCACTCGGACCAGAGATATAGATTTGTTTCTCAGCTGCTTAGTGCCACGATCCACGATCCTCATTGGTGGTAATTCGAAAGTTAGGTCCTCTCTTAATTGTATAGCTTCCGGCTCAAACACATGATTGGGGTCTGACTGATACTTTCTCAATTGGGACACATGAAAAACATTATGTAGGTTGGACAGATTTGGAGGTAATGCAATTTGGTAGGCTGAGGGACCTATCTTTTTGAGGATTTGAAAGGGTCCTAAGAATCTAGGGCTTAGCTTCTTGACTTTCATTGCATGACCTATACATTGTAGGAGTAATCCGCAAGAATCGTGTTCCCCTTCTTGAAATTCGAGAGGCTTCCTTCTTTTGTCAAAGATAGCTCTTACACTCGCTCTGGCGGTGAGAATCTTTTCCTAATTCTCCTTATTTGTTCAGTTGTCTCCTTTACCAAATCAGGGCCCAAAATACTCTGCTACTTGGGTCACACCAACAAAGTGGTGATTGACACTTTCTACCATACAAGGCTTCATAAGGTGCCATCCCAATGCTAGTATGGTAACTATTGTTATATGCAAACTCAATCAATGGAAGCTGTTTATCCCAACTTTTTGGCCGATCTAAGACACATGCTCTCAAAGATATCCTCAAGGGTTTGAATTGTTCTGATTGTCCATCGGTTTGAGGGTGATAGGCAGTGCTCAGACATAATTTTGAGCCAAACGCCTTTTGCAAGGCTCCCCAGAATCTTGAAGTGAACCTTGGGTCCCTGTCTGAGACAATAGTCTTGGGTACTCCATGGAGCCTTACTATCTCTTGGATATATAGCTGAGCTAATTTTTCCAAGGGGTAGTTTGCTCTTATGGGTAAAAAGTGAGCAGATTTAGTTAGTCTATCCACGATTACCCATATGGAGTCATGTCCAGTAGGTGTTCTTGGAAATCCCATCACGAAATCCATGGATATTCCTTCCCACTTCCATTCGGGAATTTCGAGAGGTTGCAATATTCCGGAGGGCTTTTGATGTTCTATCTTCACTTTTTGACACACCAAACATTTTCTCACTATATTCGCCACATCTGCTTTCATTCTTGGCCACCAAAACATCCTTTTTAGGTCATGGTACATCTTAGTCATACCAGGGTGTATGCTAAATTGACTTTTATGGGCTTCTTCCAAAATCTTAGCTCTGAGTCCTTCTTTTGCTGGTACACAAATTCTCCCTTGGTACCTCCACACTCCTTCCATATCTTGAACAAACTCTTTCAGCTTTCCTGCTTCAACAAGGCCTAAGGTTCTAAGGAAATCCTCGTCTTCTCTTTGGGCTTGGATTATTTGATCCTTAAAGCTACTGGTTATCCTTAATTGACTTAACCGAATTGGTCCAGAAGACTTTCCATGTCCCAAGTTGAGGTTCCTAAAATTTTCTATCAACTCACTTTCCTTTACCATGAGCCACGCGGCATGCAAAGACTTACGACTCAAAGCATCCGCTACCACATTTGCCTTTCCTGGGTGGTAGTTCAACCCGAAGTCATAGTCTTTCAAAAATTCCATCCAACGCCTTTGTCTCATGTTGAGTTCTTTTTGGTCAAAAAGGTATTTCAGACTTTTATGGTCAGAAAATACATCAAACCTTACACCGTAAAGATGATGTCTCCAGATTTTTAAGGCAAAAACTATAGCAGCTAACTCTAAATCATGGGTTGGGTAATTAACTTCGTGGGGTTTGAGTTGTCTAGAGGCATAGGCTACTACGTTCCTATTTTGCATTAAAACACATCCTAGTCCTCTTCTTGAGGCATCACAATAAACCTCAAATTTCTCCTTTGGGTTAGGTAAGATTAGGACAGGGGTAGTGGTTAGTTTCTTCTTCAATTCTTGGAAGCTTTCTTCACATTCTGGGCTCCATATAAAAGTTGAATTCTTCCTTGTCAGCTTGGTGAGAGGTAAGGCAATTTGGGAAAAACCTCTAATGAACCTTCGATAATAACCGGCTAGTCCTAGAAAACTCCTAATCTCCTTCACGGTGGTAGGGGTTTCCCATTGTTGCACCGCTTCTATCTTGCTTGGGTCTACTGCTATTCCCCCATGTGACACCACATGACCCAAGAACTTAACTTCCTTCATCCAAAATTCACACTTGGACAACTTTGCATAAAGTTTCTTGTTCCTCAATACCTCTAACACCACTCGTAAGTGTTCTTTGTGTTCTTCTTTAGTTCTAGAGTAGACTAGAATGTCGTCGATGAACACAATTACAAACTTGTCCAAGTATGGTCTAAATATCCTATTCATGTAGTCCATAAACACTGCCGGTGCATTAGTTAACCCAAATGACATCACATTAAACTCATAGTGTCCATACCTAGTCCTAAAGGCGGTCTTTGGTATATCTTCCTCCCTCACTCGAATCTGGTGGTATCTTGATCGCAGATCTATCTTGGAAAACACTTGGGCTCCTCTTAATTGCTCCATGAGGTCATCTATTCTAGGCAAAGGGTATTTATTTTTATGGTCACTTTATTTAGCTGCCTGTAATCCACACATAACCTCATGCTCCCATCCTTCTTCTTGACAAACAACACTGGAGCTCCCCATGGTGAAGCACTAGGCCTAATGAATTTCTTCTCTAGTAGTTCCTCTAATTGCTTCTTCAATTCTGTCAACTCGGCCAGTGGCATCCTATAAGGAGCTATAGATATGGGTCCCGTTCCCGGTACCAAATCTATAGAAAACTCAATCTCCCTTTGTGGAGGAAATTCAGGTATGTCATCGGGAAAAACATCGAGAATTCTTTTACTACAAGGATCTCTTCTAGAGCTTGCTCTACTTCCTCTTCACTTGTCATTAGGAAAATATATCCTTGCTTTTCATTCCTACTATCCCCATGATGATGGAGTTTAGGTATAGCCGTACCTTTCTATCAAGTTTAGAGGGATTGGGTAAAGATGGTTTGGGAAGAAACACTAGTGACTTATTTGCACAATGTAGTAACACACGGTTAGCGGAAAGCCAATCCATGCCCAAGATTACATCAAAACTAGACAAGGGTAGACAGACTAAATCATGATGAAAAATCTTATCAGCTACCTCAAATTCACAATTTAGGCAGGCTTGGTCACCCTAACAAAGATTTATAGTGGGTATAGAGACAACTAAGATAATTTTTAAGTCGATATACAGTCTCAACTTATTAGCACAATCATATGAAATGAATGAGTGTGTTGCGCCAGAATCAAACAATACAATTAAGGGTTTTCCATTAATTATACACTTACCTTGAATCAGATCGTCGGATTCTGAGGGCATCTCAGCAGTGATAGCAAACACACGTCCCTGTGCCCTAGGCTTGGGTGTAGATGACTGATTGAACTTTGGGCATTCCCTAGAATAGTGTCCCTTTGTCCACACCGATAACAAACATTTTTACCAAATCTGCATTCCCCTCCATGTATCTTTCCACAAGTGGCACAAGGGGGTCTAGTCACAGGTTCAGGGATGGCGGCCATCCTAGGTTGATTAATAGCTTGTGTCCTAGGTCGATTCATTGTAGAGCGTTGGGGTTGTTTCCCTTTGAATCATGAATTCAATTAATTTATCTAGTTATGAATTTGGGGATGTTACAGACATCATGTTTTTTTTGCCACAGACAGAGTTGCAAACATGTAAATTGGATTAAAGTACTGTCTGAGGTCATCATTAATTTTGTAAATATAAAAAAGATTGGTACATGTTGAAGGTTTATTGCATATTTTCATGTTTTGATTTTGCTTGTTTATTTGGTGGCACATCTTTGGGTTTCCTATGTGGGGTCAACCGCTTTGGGGTTTGGTTTCAAATAAGTTGCATTGTATAACCAGGTGTGCCTTTAAATATACAAGTTGTAAGAATTGGTGTATTTATCACCTATTGAGAATTAGAATAAGAATTCCAGGATATATTATACTGTGAACAGGTTTATCAATTTGGCAGGTACTTTGTGAAACCTAAAAACTTTTAAAAGTAGGCACGAAAGACTTGTAAACCATGGTCATTATACTTGTAAACCACAAAGAAAACTTGTAAACCTTTTTTAAAACTTGTAAACCAAGCACGTAAAACCTTTGAGCCATGCTTCAAATTTTCTGAGCAAGGTTTCCAAGTTTCCATGACATGGTTTACATGTTTTTTGTCAATGGTTTCCAAGTTTCTTACACATGGTTTCCATGTTTTTTAGTCATGATTTACAAGTTTTTTTTAGTGAGGTTTCCAAGTTCCCATGACATGGTTTACAAGTTTTTTAGCAGTGGTTTCCAAGTTTCTTACACATAGTTTCCAAATATTTTAGTCATGATTTACAAGTTTTTTGACCCATACTTCAAAGTTTTCTAAGCGAGGTTGAGGTTTCTAAGTTTCCATGACATGGTTTACAAGTCTTTTAACAGTGGCTTCCAAGTTTCTTACACATGGTTTCCAAGTACTTTAGTCATGACTTACAAGTTTCTTTTACAAATTTACAACATATGTTGCAAGTGTATTAGTAAACCTATTCACATCAATTTAAAATTACAATGTGGCTTCGATGCGATATGTCAAAAAATAATTACATAAGCCCTATGTAAGTGCTACTTCCAAAGTATATACGAGTCAATAAAGGATTAGTCAAAAAGTCTTTTTTTGCCTCCCTTTTACATGCCGTGAAGTGTACGGAGTCTTTTGCTTTGGACTTGGCTTTCTTTTCCTCTTGTAAGCCTTTGTGGGGACTTAGGAAGGAATGGCAACATCATGAGCTTCCACATGAGGGGAGTTGCTCTGATGAGACGCGACACAGTTGAACCAAACATGGCATCCAGTCCAGCAGCCTCCAAAACATGCTTCCTACATATGTTTTTGCCGTCCAATGCCCACCCTACAATGACATCACATCGAAAGCGGGCACACATTGCCTATCCATGGTGTGCACTAAAAATTAGACAAATTGGCAACTTGTGCATAATTGAACTTAAAAGGTTGTTGCAATAAAATGGAACTCACAGAATCCCATTCAGTCATGATTTGGTCTCCATCACACAATGCGACAACATTCTAGTCCTCCATGTATTTCATCGTGTATAGTCCGCAATCATAGCTTCAGAGACATTAATCAATGATTAGTAATCATTGGTAGGATTGATTCAAAAAAACTAAATATCACACATGATAGAAAATTACTTACGTATTGGGCTGCTTTGGAAGCTTAGCAATTTTAGTGTTTACTTTAAATTTCCCCTTCAGACCAGGCTGGAGTAGGATAACTAATTCATTGAACCGCTCAACCTAGAAACGTAAAAAACTTGTACTTATGTTTATCACACATGTTTGATATACTGAACATAATAGCTGGCAATTAAATCAAAATAATCATTAACATCTTACCATAATTTTGTCAAGTGCCAAACTGTTTTCTATATGGTCTAGCTGCAGAGAATAAAGCACATAATTACCGGCTCATCAAGGCTAAGTGCATAGCACCACCAATGATCCTTATACACAGCTGGGGCAAATATTTGCAACATGAAGGTTTACAAATTGCATAAACCAGTGCACTAAAGACCAGGAAATGACAATAAGACAACACAAAATTCATACCAGCTTGCACTTTGATAACAATACTTGATCCACCATTGACCACCACATGGAATGATCCCATGGCTTGAGCACACCATTTGCTTTGTAGTTTTGAATGTCATCTTTGCATGAATGCTACATTGACAGGCCCAAATTATACACAATAAATTTGGTTCACATAGATGACAATGAAAAATATGAAATCATACAAAACATATATAAGCACCACAAAAAATAATGGCAGACAATAATGCTGTGGGTTTGGCCTTTCCCCCTACTTTTGGTTGAGGTACGCACATGTAAATTTTACAACCTGAATAAATACCACACATTATCCTTGGCACTAAAAAATAATCATGGTTTAAAACTCTAGTGTTCATTATAATTTAAAATACAATCACATTAAGTGAAAGTGCCACATACCATGTTCCCTATTTTGCCTTTTGGACCAATGGTGGCATGTCCTCGCGAGTTAGAAAGCTATCTGGCATTTGGACAAGCACCTTAACCCATGGTTGCAAACAAGTTAATCCCACATACAGGTAATTAATTACATTATGGGCACATGTCATAATTTACCATTAACAAGAAAAATAAATAAAAGGAGATATGTGTTCTTACTCTTCACCTTCTCCAACTCTACTTCCAGTTCTCTTCTTACTATCCCTAATGCAATAAGCATAGACTTGATTGGCAATATTATCCAAAAACTGCATAGAAGTGAAGACTGTAGCAGGAGGTTCCTCTTCATCTTCTCCTATTGTCCCAGCAGTGGAAATAGCTTCCTCATACTCTTCTCCTACCTGCCTAGTGGTAGGAAGTTCATCATAATGTTCTCTAACTTCAATAATGCATAGAGATTTTTCGACTTCTTCTTCATTTTCAATAGTACGAGGCTCCACATTCTCTTCCCCCACCTGTGCTCTAAAGACAAGCATTTGAATCATTGTTAACAGGTTTTGTAACATGGTTTGCAGGTATTTTTACACATGGTTTACAAGTTTTTCTAACCTAGTTTACAAGTTGTTGTAACATAGGTTACAAGTTTTCCGGGGGTACTTTACATGTTAGTTGAACTATCTTTAAGGGTTTTGTGAACTTGGTTTAGAGGATATAAGTCACAGGCTTACAAGTTTGAGCAAGTTATGGCTTACAAGTTTTTTACACTTGGTTTCCAAGTTTTTATAACCTGGTTTGCAAGATTTCCTATTGTAACACCCTAAATCTTAACCTAATACTACTAGTATGTATTTAGGTTAATCCTTAGAACATTACCTCTTGGTCTCATTATTTACTTGAAAATACTTAGCAGAAATATGGGTAAAATTTTTCTTTTTGGAATTAAAACCAAAGTGAGAGCCACGCATGATTCTTTGAACGGGAATTCATACAAGTCATATGAGCAAATCATAATAAAACACATAAATAACATGGATACATCAACTAATTATATATATAGATAATGTACCTACCAAAAGGCAGGACTATTTGGTACATAGAAGAACGAAATATAACTGAAAAGCAAATACAAGGAAATCATAAAAGCAAGTACAAGGAAACCATGAAAGCTACACTCATACCCGTGTGCACCTAGAGTAGACAACCTCATATACAAAAGAAGGTTTGTCCTCAACTGTGGCGTGTGTGCACTAGCTACTACCCATCCTATGCACCTACTCCTGCTGGTCCGAATACTGAGGGGTAGAATCGATCCACTGGCGGATCTCGGCGGGAGTGGTCGTGCGGATCATCGGAGCGTGTCCACCACGGCGAGGGCGCATGGATAGCCTAAGAGCCAACCTCGGCTGAACCACTGTCTCCTCACTCCCAGCTCTCATCAGTGGGGGAGTGGGGCTAGAGCTCCAACTGTACATGTGCAAGGGCGGGTCCTCTGATGGATCCGTCTCCGAATACTGAGTCCAAGGTACGTACTCCGGGTAGTCACGTACTGCTGACGCCTCGAGCTGTATGCGGAGGATCTGCTCGTCGCGTGGTCTAGCTCGCTCAAAAATCGTGTTATGATGGTAGGGAGCAGTCGGGGTGAAGTGGTAGTTCTGTACTGGGTGTGCAAAGGGTCGTCCCGTAAACATAAATACTCTGACAGTGCAGCGACCCTCAAAATGATATGACCCAAGTGCTGGGTCATGGTGCAGCTCCCACGTCAGGGTATTGATGAAGAGTACGAAAGTCGTCATCTGAGGATGTGACGGAAGAAAAGAGAGAGGGAATGAGAATCTTCTAAAAGAATTCTCAGCAGGGCAATCGCTAACTAAGTGACATCATCACATCCTCAGGAACCTTGGGTTTTATTTCTAAAAAGGTGCGCATGCAGGTAAACTTCTTTTGAGTTAGTTTTCTAAAGCATTAGTTATTCAAGGTCCGTCATATTTTACAATGCGTCTTATGACTAAGCATGGAATATACTAAGACATGAATGCATCATAAGGATAAACTAATCACAAAAACGTTATAATAGTGGCATAAGTTGATAGGTATAAATCTCATATTAACTTTCTCGATTTTTCATAGCATATGTGACATTTCAACTTTAACTTTATCTCATGGGGCCACCCTAAAACATTTCTAGGTTATGAGCTCATACCTTAACTAGTCGTCACTAGTTCTTACTTATCCTATGATAAGCGTAACATACATAATCCCGACTTAAAGTACGGGCCAGGGGGCAAATTAAGGATCACCTCTTAGGGTCATTTCCTCTTTGAAACGCTCTACTAGCAACTAGTGCATAGTAGTATTGTCCGCTTTGGCAAGCTCTGTGTCAATACCCTCACGGATTTGTTTTCTTGGGGGTGCTCGGCTAAATCGGTGTCACCTAAGAAGGCGTCTCAGTGTTGTGTCACATTTAAGTTCTCCTGATTTTCAAAAAGACCTTTTCCCAAGTTCCTCAAATTTGATGGAAATTCGGCAGCATGACAGCTGTAGACCGAATTTCCTCAAATTTGCTTATGCCATGAAAACATATAGGACATACAAACATATCTTATGAGGTATAGCATATCATCATATAAAACTTCTTCATAGCACATATCAAGCTCATGTGTCATATATCATATTTACATAAATTACGCATCATAAAAACTCAAGACTTTTTAATGTCTTATGCATTGACCCTTAAGGTCCTTAACTCACGTTCTAAGTTATCAATCATCAAACCTAATCTCTTGGGTACCTATGAGGTTATAACTAAGCATTTCTCACCTCACACTATGATCAAGAATATCTCTAAATGTCAAGGATGCAGAATTTATAATCCTAACTTTACGGGTACCTAGGAGTCACAACAATGATCCTTTCTAAGTTTAGTTTGCTCCTAAGGCATCAAGATCAAGTCCTAAACCAATTATGAGTCATTCCTACACATTTAAACTAATTTAAAACCATGATTATCAAATCTAAACCTTTCTGGACAGAATCCAAAAAATTCAATAATTAAGGGATCTAAAACTCTCAAATTAATTCTTTTCTAGTCTCTAACTTATCTTATCTTTCACATATGAGTCTTAACATTATTCTTACTCAAACATAAGCATATTATCATCATTAAAACAGCACATACAGTGGCAAATAAGTAGTAAGGCAGAACCAAAATGTGCATCTCCATAAAAGGCATAGAACACAATTTCTAAAGCACATAGAATACTAGTTTCTCTTGGAACCTTTTTAGAATTTTCAACACTCATTTATAAACACTTTTATCCTTAAAAATCATAAAATACTTGAGAGGGCAGTAGCTAAATCATTTTCATCTCAAGAGGTTCTAAATTCATAAAACTTAGTTCTACATATTTCTTATACTCATATAAGCTTAGGAAATTTATGAAACATATTTTTAACACTTGGAAAACTTAAAATCTCTTAGGGCCGAAATCTCAACTATAGAAAATAATTATGTTAGACCTTTGTTTGAGACAACAATGGGCAAGTCTTTGAGCTCTAGGTTCATTAAAGTGATGGCATAAAGATAAACATGCTTATGCACTTGTTTTAGCTTTTGTTAGAAAGTAAAGCGAGAACATAAAATAAATATGAGATGCATCATATTATTATCTTTGATATTTAGGGGAGAACTTGAAATGTAAACATGATAATGCATAGCTTTGGAATATAAATTTGATAATGCAAGTTCCTTTATTATCTTGGTACTTAGTGATAGCAAGGAAAATAAACATGATGTGCAAGGTATAAAAGTAAACATGATGCAAGGTTTATTTTATGGTTAGCTAGACCTCATTCAAGACTTTAACAAGGTAACAACCCAACACATTTCTCATTACAAAGAGAGCTTTAGAGTTCTTGAACCAAGTTCTCAAAGGAACTATGAGGTTCTTGAACAACATCATCAAGCTCAAGTAAACCAACTTCCAAAACAAAACCAAACAAAATCTCAACGATCAAAATACCAAAACCGAAAACCTTACAAGAGAAAAAGAAAGTGAAACTAAATCAAGTTCTTTATTAAATACCCAAAACCCCTATCTAGAGAAAGATCTCTAGAATGTGCCGGCCAACTTTAAGGTTGACAAGGGTAGGCTTGGGCTTTTAGAAATCCTTAGATTAATTTTCTTAAGTTGAAAAACCATGTGAGCTAGATATCATATAGATGAAGTCATAAGAAAAGGAAAACTCAAGCTTTAGAGGTTTCTTTGAGATGAACACAAGGTCATGATCTAGAAACTCTCATCATCAAGCTATCATACTCATAATCAAGGCCAAGAGGCCGAAATGAAGAAGAAAAGAAAAACAAAAGAAATCTAAGAGGAAACTAGAAAAAAACACATTCTTGAGCAAAACAAGTTTGAAAAGCAAATCCCTACCAAGTGATAAGGATGAAAGCTTGAACTTGAAAAGGAAAATGAGAAGAGCAACTCCTCCTAAGGTGGTGTGATGGCTTCGGCCAAAGAGAAAGAAAAGCAAAGAAGATGTGTTTTGAGGAAGCTTGTGTTTGAGGTTTAGTGTTTAAGAGATTTGATGATAGTCTAAGGTTATGATATGGTGGATTGAAGTGGTGAGGTGATAATGTGAAGAGAGGATGAAGATAAAGAGAAGGAACTCTTGGAACTTTGAGAGAAAAGAGAAGAACTAGCAAGATAACTCTAGAATTCTAAACTTAGCAAATGCTTCAAGGTGCAACTAAGCTATCACAAGCATCCTATTTATAGAAAAACAAAACCATGGGCTCACCAAGGGGGGGAGTGGCCGTACCATTGGAGGAAAAAGGGAGAGGAAAATATCTCTTTGATTGTGTCATAGAAGCATGGTTTGAAGTATGGAGTTCATGACACAAAGTAAGGCTTGAAGCATGGGTTTTTGAGTGAGCTTTTATTTTAATTTTGCAAGAAATTAGTTTTCTAGAAACTCAACATGGCTGGAACATTTTCAGCCACAAATAAATGTGGGAAATGATTTATTTCAATTGGTTATTTACTTGGAAAATCAAGTGTGATGGAAAATATGGCAAGGTATGGTGTATGTGACTTGAGGTATGGCTTTGGAGTGTTAGAAAATTGAACATGTGATGCATATGGAGGGAGGAGTGCTTCGGCCAGGTTCAGACAGCTTGGGGGAGGTGAGTCTTGATCATCTAATTGGGTGTTAATAGTAGGTTTAAATGTGTATTAGCTTAGGTACAAGGTTAGGAATAATTAAGCTTAAGTTTAGGTAACTAAGAATGTGTTTTAAGGATTTTATGACAAGATTAGGAGTGCTCATATATCATTAAAGAATTTTAAACTCATTTATGAATAAATAATGTGTAACACAATTCCATGATTTAAGGAATTAGAGAGAGGAAACACTATTCAAGATTCCATGACTAGGAATCTTGAAATTAAAATATGATTTTAAGTTGTAATTAAGCACTTTTAGGTTCTAATCAACTTTAATAAATTATTTTGACTCAAGATTAATTAAGGAAATTAATTAACCTTCGATTAGAGCCTAATATTGCTTAGGTTTGCTTAATCACGCGATTAAGCGTAAAAACACGAAACTAGGGGCAAAACTGTAATTTTGTACTAATTTCGCCCGGGACCTCCGGGACCAAAACTAAAGTCATAGTCTACATAAAAGTGCCTTTTAAAATAATCTGGAGAAGTTTCGGGTTCATCCGGCAGTTGCAAATGGGTAAAACACCATAGGGGCGTTTTGGTCATTTTGACCTGAAAACTCGAAAAATGAGATTTTCGATCCCGGAAAGGTACTTAAGTCATCTAATCCCCTTCCAACATTGAGTTTTCCCTTCGAGTACTGCCAGACCGGCTTTCCTCGAATTCCGGGCCGAAAATTACCTCAGGGGCATTTTGGTCATTTTCACTCTAACAGAAAATCGGGGCGTTACACCTATCATGGTTTACAAGTTGTTGTCACATGGGTTCATCTTCCACTGGTTCATCTTCCACTGGTGAACTCTCTATATCACCAAACTCCTTACAAGCTCCACCTGCCTTTGATGTGCATTGAGTAGAAGGACTCTTTGTCACATTACGACCCTCTGTGACCTTCGCCGCTTCAATTTCAGCGTCAAGATCCTTCCTACTCTTAATACATGCACCCACCATTTTCCTCACTCCCTGAACAAGGACTAGTTTATAATTAACTTAACTACTAACCAAAGATCATGAAAAAATTCATGGCAATCAAATTAAATAATTGCTTAGTAAGGAAGCAATTATCTCATTTTTTAATATTATGCTCAAAAACTCCTTTACAACACTATCCTCTTCTTCTTTTTGGGCATTCAACATCCCCTGTATAGAAGGTGGAATGAGGCATAAGGAGAACCCATCATTTGACTTGTTAAAATAAAAACAAAAAAAAAACATAATTAATCTATACACATAAGCTAATATACCTCTGTGCTATGTCGTTCTTCACTGAAGCACTATTAGATGGATTCACTATCCCAATGCTTCACCAGTAGAAGATCATCCCCATGCATTGGCTTAGCAAATCGCCAGTGTATGTACTAGATCTATATAGTGTAAACATAATGTAAATTATATCATGTAAGCCAATGATTTACAACTACATAATTATCTTTAACAAATAATATATCAAAAGCAATAACCATAAATAATTAAAATTAAAGCCTACTATCAGAAAATACACACAACCTCCTATGCCCCACAATTAGCCTTGGTTTTTTTTATATGATTCAATACAACCAACCAACCAATCTAAGACAAATTCACCCCAGTTGTATTGTTAGGTGTTCTCAACATTAAGAACAACCCCTAACAACCTTGGACTAGGAGAGTGTTTCAAAGTTGGACATAAGAAGGTGGATAGGATGAAAAGTGTAACGCCCCGATTATTCTACTAGAGTGAAAATGACCAAAATGCCCCTGAGGTCATTTTCAGCCTGGAACTCGAGGATAGCCGACCCAACAGTCCTCGAGGGGCAAACTCAATGTTGGAAGGGGATTAGTTAGCTTGTGTACCTTTCCGGGATCGAAAATCTCATTTTTCGAGTTTTCGGGTCAAAATGACCAAAACGCTCCTGTGGTGTTTTACCCGTTTGCAAGTGCCGGATGAACCTGAAACTTCTCTAGATGGTTTTTGAAAGGCGTTTTTATGTATTCTGTGACTTTAGTTTTAGTCCCGGAGGTCCCGGGCAAAATTAGTACAAAATTACGAATTTGCCCCTAGCTTTGTGTTTTTGAGCTTAATCGTGTGATTAAACAAACCTAAACAATATTAGGCTCTAATCGAAGATTAATTAATTTCCATAATTAATCTAGAGTCAAAATAATTTATTATAGTTGATTAGAACCACTGAATGCTTAATTACAACTTGAAATCTTATTTTTAAATTCAAGATTCCTAGTCATGGAATCTTAAATAGTATTTTCTCTCTCCAATTCCTTAAATCATGGAATTGTGTTTTCAATTGTTTATTTACAAATGAATTTTAAATTCTCTAATGATATATGAGCACTCCTAATTTTGTCATAAAATTTCCTAAACCTTATTCTTAGTTACCTAAACTTGTGCTTAATGATTCCTAACCTTGTACCTAAACTAATACACATCTAAACCTATCATTAGCACCCAATTACATGAACAATTTTCCTCCTCCCTTGGTTGTCCCCAATCTGGCCAAAACCATTACCCCCCATTATCCATCACATGTGTGAATTTTTGCACTCAAAGAACCATGCTTCCACCTCACCTCAAACCATACTTTGAGTCATAAAACCCATGCTTTCATCCATGCTTCATAGGACAACTTCTAGAAGACTTTTTCTCTCATTTTTGTGGCTCAAAATCAGCCAGCCCTCTTTGCCTTCTAGATGATTTATTTCAATTTCAAACAAAGAGAAATTACCATACTTTGAGCCATACCTTGCACCATGTCTTTCATACTTCAAACCATGCTTGAATGACATTGTGTAAGAGATATTTTTCTCTCCCCTTGCCTCCCAAAACCTCACGGCCATGACCTCCTTTGAGTGAGCCTTCATTGTTTCATTTTCTATAAATAGGTGCCTAGGAAGAACTTGTGATACTTTTGTTTCATTTGGTAAGTTTGAGTGTTCTTAGCCTTTGTGAGTTTCCTTTCTTTTTCTCTCAAAGTCTCAAGAGAGTTTCCTTTCCTCTTCATCTTCATCTTCTTCATCCTCTCATCACATCATCATCTCATAACCTCTAAACACCACCTCACAACCTTGAATCATCATCAAATCTCTCAAACACTTGACCTCAAACACAAGCTCACCAAGAACACATCTCCTTTCCTTTCTTTCTCTCAAGGCCGAAGCCACATCTCCACTTTAGGGGGATTTACTCTTCTTATTTTCACCCGCAAGACCAAGCTTTTGTCTTCATACTTGGTAGGGAGTTGCTTTCAAAACTTTATTTTGCTTAAAAATGAGTTTTCTCTAGTCTTCTCTTGGTTTCTTTTTGAAGCTTTCCTTTGTCTTCCTTTCTTTTTTTTTTTCATTTCGGCCTCTTGGCCTTGTTTATGACCATGATAGCTTGATGATGAGAGTTTCTAGATGATGACCTTGTGTTCATCTCAAAGAAACCTCTAAAGCTTGAAGTTTTGTTCTTGAATTAGCAAAGTTTTAGTTTTTCTTTCCCACATAGTTTCGGTTTCCATAATCTTTACCTCAAAGATTTTGTTAAAATTTTCGAGTATCTCTATTTTTATTTCATGTCAAGAAAGAATGTTGTTTTGGTTTCTCTTTTCTTTTCTTTTCTTAAAGGATTTTGGCCCCAAGAGCTTTCCTTTAAAAGTTTTGTTAAAAATTTTCAAAGTGTCCTTATATTTATTTCATCTCTAAAAATGTTGTTGTTTTGATTCTTACTCCCTTGAGTTTTTGTTTTTTTTTTTAAGTTTGTTTCTTTTGAGCTTGATGATGATATTCAAGAACCTTGTAGTTCCTTTGAGAACTTGGTTCAAAAACTCTAAAGCTCTCTTTGTGATGAGATAAGTGTTGGGTTGTGTTATTCTCTAAAGTCTTGTAAGAGCTCTAGCTAAGACTAAAATGAACCTTGCATTCATATTTATGTTTATGCCTTGCACATCATGTTTATTTTCCTTGCTATCACTAAATATCAAGAATAATAAATGGACTTGCATTATCATATTTACATTTCAAGCTTTGCATTATCATGTTTATATTTCAAGTCCTCACTTAAATATCAAAGATAAGAATAAGTGCATCTCATGTTTACTTTATGCTCTCACTTTATTTTCTAAGGGAAGCTAAAACAAGTGCATGAGCATGTTTATTTTTATGTCAACACTTAAGAGAACCTAGAGCTCAAAGACTTGCCCATTATTACCTCAAACAAAGGTTTAAAAATATATGTTCTTTAGCTTTTGATTTCGGCCCTAAGAGGTTTTGTTTGTTATAAGTATTAAAATCTATGTTTCATAATTTTTCTAAGCTTATATGAGTCCAAGAAATGTTTAGAACAAAGTTTTATGATTTTAAAACCTTTTGAGATCAATTTAGATTAGCTACTACCCTTGAGAATATTTTGAGGATTTTAGATGATAAAAATGTTTATAAATGAGTTTTGATAGTTTTAAAAAGATTCCAAGTGAAACTAGTGTTTTATGTGCTTTAGAAATCAAAGTTCTATGCTTTTTATGGAGATGGATTTTCGATTATGCCTTGCTGTGATTGATCACTGTTTGTGTTGTTTTGATGATGATAATATGAGTATGTTTGAGCATAAATAATGTTGAAATTCATATGTGAAAGATTAGAGAAGTTAGTAATTAGAAAAGAATTAATTTGAGAGTTTTAGATCCCTTAGTAAATGATTTTTCTGGATTCTGCCCAGCATGGTTTAGAAATGATAATCATGGTTTTAAATTAGTTTAAATGTGTATGAATGACTGATAATTGATTTAGGACTTGATCTTAATGCCTTAGGAGCAAACCGGACTTAGAAAGGGTCATTGTTGTGACTCCTAGGTACCCGAAAAGTTAGAATTTTAGATTCTGCACTCTTGAGGTTTAGAGATGTTTATGATCATAGTGTTGAGTGAGGAATACTTAGATATGAGCCTATAAGTACCTGACAAATTAAGTTGTGATGATTTATAACTTAGAATGTGAGTTAAGGACCTTAAGGGTCAATGCAAAAGACACTAAGTCTTGAATTTTATGATGATGTAATAAGATGTTGAGATGTATATTGATGCATGAGGAAATGATTGTTTAAGATGCTGAGTTTCTTATGAACATGAGAATTTCATAAGAAATATGTTGTGTGTTTAGCTTGTGGCATAAAAGACAGTTTGAAGGGAATTCGGTTTAACAGCTGTTATGCTACCAAATTTTCGTCAAATCCAAGGGTTTTGAAAAAATGTTTTGAAGTACTATTTGAGATTGAAAACCTTGGGTGACATGGTTCGGCCGGGCACCCCCTAGAGATTTTTGTGTGACAAAGCACTGAGACGTACTTCTCTTGCTACGGTGAGGAGGAGGCAAATCCGTGAGGGTATTGACATGAGCCTTACCAAAGCAGACAATTCACTGTGCACTCGAGGCCAGTAGAGCATTTTAGAGAATGAAATATTTATATGTTACCCCCTCAAGTTCCCCATATTAAATCTAGTGACGACTAGTTAGGATTGAGCTCATTCCTAGGCGATTAGGTGAGACGGAGATTGGAGGCTATGATAAAAATCGCCGGGGCGCTGTGTCGATTGGATATAGGTGGATATGATTAAGAAGGTGGTCTTTGAGAAAAAGAACTTAAGAGTTCAACCATGAGAAAGAGATATGATGTTTTTAAAGTCACACAGTTATGAGAAAAGAAAGAGTTTTATATGAGAAGTTATATGCCACTTATACATTTACCTGATGTTATGTTTAATTGAATCTCCTGCATAATGTATTGTCATGCATCATCCAATATCTGTTGCATTCATATCATTAAGACCTATACTAAAAGACACCCACTTCGGATAAATAGATTTGAGAAGTTAAAAACTAAACCTTATGCATGACCACCTTTTTATAATTAAAACCGAAGTGGCTGGGGATGATGACGATGACACGTGCTAGAGTCGGAAATCCCTACTGAGAATCTTGAATGAGTTTCTCATCCCTCTCTCTTTTTTCTTCCGTGTCGTCTCCAGATAAAGATGATGGTGTATCTCGTGACTTTTACTAAGGCGTGGGCGTAGGGCATGCGCTACGAGTTAGATTAGTGGGATGGAACGAAAGCGTGGAGATGCCGCTTTAGATTTATATACCTATAGATGTGTATTTCTTTTGATGTGATAATAGGACTATGATAGTCGTAAATTATGTATCTATGATAATATGCTTATGTTGTGATGTAATGAACAATGTTTGTGTTTTGTGACCATGAATGATATGATATCTCTTTTCTATATGTTAGTCTTCGTTACGTCATACGTGGCTCTCACTTTGATTTTATATTTCAAAAAAAACATTTACCTGTATTTCCGCTAAGTATTTTAAAAAAAGAATGAGACTAAGAAGTAATAACCTAATGATTAACCTAATGTGTTCTAGAGTATTGGGTTAAAAATTAGGATGTTACAAAAAGAATGAAGGCTCGCTTGAATCATTCATATGTCCTGCCTTTTAGCACAATTTCTTGCAGTTGTTGGTTAATGAGTTTCTTAAACTCACTGACGATCCAATTCTACTCTTCATTTAAATTGGAAGGAATTGGCGGGCCTATTACACTAAAAACATATGTTTACGGCCTATTACTGACATTTTAACTTAAAAAAACAAAAGAATACTTTGCTTTACTCACCAATATAAGGTAGGCCTAAGACTAATCGGGATTACATGGCCCTTCCCCTGAATACACCTCTCATTCACATCAAACTCCTTCACTACTTCTAATATGATCAGCCGATTCAGTAATGTGTACCTTATGTTGGATAGGCCAACAAACCCCATTTCCCCAACCATATTTGCTTGGTTTAGGGTCAGCCTCTTCATAAGTGCCACAATCTTCTTGCTAGAATATTTGGTGTTAAATGCAACCTACATTGCACATTGCAAACGAACAACAAATTAGCCCCTAAAACTAAACTCATTGGCAAAGTAAACAAAATATAAGTGCATAAACAACCATTACATGAATGATGTAGATGGTGCTAATTGAACTAAAGAAATTGTACCACATCATGCTTCACAGAACTTAACCTTTTATCCACTTTTATTCAGGATTGTTCATGTTTACGAGCCCTATTTTCCTTCTCCTACATATTAGGTTTCTTTAGGCCTTTTTTCTCACTTTGCCTTATAGTACACCCCACTCTGCTACAATTTGGGTACCAAGTAACAAATTACTATCATTCTAGGTGCATAAAGATGCTAACTAAATGCTACAAGCATATAGCCTCGAGATGGACACTTCTAAAGAAAATTAAAAAAAAAAAACTTCACAACAACTAGCATAAAACTTGCTTTCAGAACTTGGTTCACAAGCTTCCAGAAGTGGTTTATAGGTTTTGCTATATGATTTGCAAGATGTTATACATTAGTGTACTAGTATTGTGCACACCTTATTTTTACAACTCTTAAGCAGTTAGTGTACAAGTTTTCTAATCCTGTGCTAAAACTTGTACAAAAAGTGCAAAAAAACAACCAAATAACCATGGGCCAACATACTTGTAAACCAATGGAAAATACATGAGTGTTTCACAAACCAAGTGCAATGAGCATGTAAATAAACTACAATTACTTTGACAGGCTTGTTCATGCATAATACATGGCTAACCATTTTATTACACCTGGATTACAATTTTTAGAATAGGTATACAAGTTAAGTTAATTAGTTTACACGTTTTGAAAACTAGTTTACAAATTTTGAAGACTAGTTTACAGGTTTTCAAAATGGGTTTTCAAGTTTTCAAAATAGGTTTTCGAATTTTCAAAATGGGTTTTCAAGGTTTTTTAAAAGTCGTTTGCAACATTTTGCATATTGGTCTGCAAGTTTTGTGCAAAGTTGTGTTTTATAGGTCTCATGCACTAGGTTTACAAGTTTTGTACTCCTCTACTCAAACTTGCAAATAAAGTGCAAGATCATTGTAAACCATCATCAAATAAGTTGCAAACAAACAGGAAAACTTGTAAACATGTGATTACTAACAAAGTGCAGTAAAACTCTAAGCCAAGCATATAAACTTGCAAACCCAAAGCATCAAACAAGTGTAATCAATGCAAAAGAGTTGTAACCTAGTTCCAAGATCTTGTAAACCCGTGGTGATTAGCAAAAACCTATTAAAATCCTTCCAATCACCTCCAACGCCAAAACAAAATTATTCCTTTAAGTAAAAGACATATTCTAACAACCCTAAACCATGTCAATGTATGCTCTAAACCGACACTAGCCCCTAAACTAATTTATTCCAGGAAAACATTCTACAATAAACCATTACATGCATTTGCAAGAATTTTCTCACAACTTACTTGAGAAATGTACTTCGAAGATGTCACAAGACAATGCAAAATGCAAGTGGATGAGCAGTTCACCTTTCGTGGGTTTTACGTACTTGGAACGAGTACCACACATAGCAAGGAGTTTCGCACAATCACAAGGGGAGTTGATGACTGTGGCCCATGTTCATGCAAGGTGGGAGTTAAGGGAAAGACAACACTGAACATCCGTTTAACGGACGGAGGTCACTCAACGTGTTCTTGGGGAAGGGAGGAGATGTGCAGTTGATGAAGGGAGGACGACGAAACGTTTTGTTCAAATTCTTCACTTGTGGTTGTGTGAGTATTTTGAAATTTTATTAAAAATACCTCAATGCCATTAATAATCACCAGGTTTTCTCAAGTTTTTTTTCTCATTTACAAGTCTTAAGGATCAGTTTCCAAGTTTCTTGTATGTTTACAAGTATTTGGCATTTGGTTTACAAGTTTTCAGTGCATGTTTACAATAAATACTTCTACACTACGTACAAGAAACTTGGAAACTAATACTTAAAACTTGTTAACCACTTGTGAATGACTTACAACCAGGCACAAGAAACTTGTAAACCTCGTATGTGTATACAGCCGTATAAATTTTTCTCTCTCTCCTTTCTTTCAAAATGTGTTGAAGTTTGACAAATTTTCAATTTTGCCATCATCCATGCCCATACCTCTGCTTTACAAATGTTTTGTTGTTTTGTAGCCTTGGCATATGATGTAACTACAGTGTCGCACTATTTTGGTGTGCAACAAACATTACTCTTTCTATGTTGTAACAATTCTTAGATAAAATTTGCACAGTAACTAGCTAGATCATATATATGAAAAAAAAAATTGTTCTAAGCATATATATTGTAACATAAACAGGCATATATTGGCAAGTAACTAACAACAATAGTCCCATGCTTTCTTTTTCTTTCTAAAATATAGTGATTTTCATGATAAAATACATTGGTAAATTGGCTATAGCCAAATGGACGTATAAATAGTATAATAAAAAATATAAAATAATTTACATGATAGTCATGGACAACTACCCACTCCTAATTCGGTTGGAGTTTTGCCTCTACGATAGAAATAGCACGTGTAGAGAATTGAGTTATCTTTCTAACACCATAAAGATCGCATTAATTATATATTTGTAGCTCAAAATACTTGTAAAATGTAACATCCTAATTTTTAACCCAATACTCCTAGAACGTATTTAGGTTAACCATTAGTTTATTACTCTTTAGTTTCATTCTTTCTTTAAAATACTTAGCGAAAAATACGGGTAAATTTTTTTTTTTTTGAAACATAAGGACAAAGTAGGAGCCACGCATATCGTAAACGAGCGTTGTCATACAGCGTAATGCAACACCCTAATTTTTATTCAGAAAATAATTGAGGCTTTAGTAATAAGAATATCAAAATTCTGATGTACATAGAAATGATGAGAATAATGTAACGAATGTTTAAAATAAAAACTTGAATAGTGTTTTGCGGGCCCAGTAAGCCAGCCGGGATGGCCGAAACCCTAGATTCGGCACCCGAAGGTGCCCGAAATTTGGAAAATGTGGGAATAAGGTTAGAAATATTTGGATATGAAAAATTTATACTTAGAATTAATTTTCAGGCAATGCTTGATTACCCGGTTACGGTGTTTCACCCATTCAGTGAGATTTCAGTGTGCGATTTCTAGCACCGAAAGTTATTTTAATCCTTACAAAATGATGATCCTTATCTCTTTATATTAAAAGAATGGCTACGATTCAATCTTGAATTGCAAGATTGATCCTAGCCATCCAATTTTCTTTATTAGGTTGAAAAATATCTAACTTTAATATATAATATTCAAATCATTTATTACAAGATAAACTTAAACAACAAGCTTCTTCATGAAGCTACATTCTCGGCTATCAAAAGGAAAGGAGACAACTTCAATTCCTCCATAATCAAGAGCTCCATATTGAGTTCAAATTACATATATACTAGCTAGAGCTACCAAAACCAAAAACTCCCTTCACTAAAATTGTTCTACACACCAACCTCTACAATTCTAACCGATTAAAATTCCAAAACCTCATCTTATTTACCCCAATCATCACTGATTAGAGAAGGGCTTGGGTGTCTCTTGAGAGTTGTGGAGTGAAGAGCATCACTTGGGAGCATCCTAGAGATCAAGGCACCTTTAGCTTCCAAGAGTAGGGTTTTCTTAGACCTATTCTTTCAAAATTTATGATGATAATTTCTACTGGGTTCTATCAAAAACTTTTCTTTGATTTGGTTGATGATATATGATTATTGATGTATGAAGTTTTTTGATGCATTTGGATGATGATAAAAATCCTTCTTGTCAAAAGAGATTTAGGGTTGTGCTGCTGGAATTTCAGTTTGGCTATAAACAATGAAATCTCATGAATTTTTGGACATATTTGTGATCATGTTTAGGAGCTGCGAAAAATATATGTTGGAGCTAACATCTTGGACTACATACACAAAAATTATTGAGCACTAATTTAAGTTTTACTGCTTAAAACAAAATCAGAGACCGAAAAGGTAACCTTGTTGTCTAGATTGTGGGAACTGAAGCTCCAATTTTGTATGATTTTATTACCATAGTAAATTATTTATTTTTCCTTTCAAGTTTTTATAGGGTGTAACTTCTTGAATGTAACTGTGATTTTTCTTTTGAGTTGATTTCATCGTTTCCCAGGGTTAAAAATTAAGAGAACTTTGGTCTGGGCTGTGAATAAGTGGTCTTTGACCACTAAACTTGTAATTTAACATGGTTAGAGGGCTCTGTTTGCTATAAAATTTTTACATGGACTACTAGACATATTGACATGTCATAGAGAATTTTTGTGGCCTTTTAATTGGCCATTTGATATGGAAAATAAATGTTGTTACCAGAGTGGTAAATCTGCCAAGCTGCTGGAAATGACAGAATGTCTTAAATTGACATCAAAATGGCATTTAGTCCACATATATGGTAGATGAATGCATGCTAATGGTTTTTAAAGAGTTACTTATAAGGCATAAATGAGACTCTAATGTACCTAAATGCCTATGTGTGATGTGAGCATGCATTTGAAAAATAAAAGTATATGATACAATTATATGACAAAGGAGAATATGTGAGATTTAATGATGCATGTCTTAACATATGGGGAAAATAGAAACAAGGCTTATGTGAAGTAAAAAGGGAAGGCAAAAATAAGAACTTCCTAGGAAATTATATGAGTCGGTAGACATATCGACTAGGAATAGAACTGTGTGTGATTTGAAAATGGAAAAAAATGAAGTTCAATGATCACGAATAGGAATGAGCTCATGTCCTAGCAGTCTATGGTTCTCTGTGGAGTTATCCACTACAAATGTTACCTTATGTGAAACTAAGCCTTCCCTATGTTAATGAAAAGAAACAACTGTACTGAATTGAATTCGAGGGATTATAAGAGAAAAATAGATGATTACTACCATTTTGTCTTTATATTTATTTGAATTATGTACATTAACATTTATACATATGATTTAGCATGATGGTTTCTATATGAATGAATTACTTGTTATATTCTGTTCACATTTGAGGGAATACCTTACTGAGAATTTTATAATATTCTCACCCTACAGCTATATTTATTTTGTGTTATTCAGATTCAATAGATGTCGTTACTAGTGTTTTACCTTGACTCGCCACACTGGGTGTGGCACTATGATCCTGCCTTAGAATCTCTTTATGCTGTTGGTTACTCACAAGTTCGTGTTTATGTGTTTTTTGCCCGTACCTTTAGTACTTCTGTATTTACTACTGAATTTGGTCCTGCTTTTCCGTATGATGGTGTGCCTCTCCACATGGCACACCCACTAATATTTGATATTCCACATGCACCACCAGCACCCCCTCCAGCAGATGTTCCTGCTTCATCCTCGTCTTCAGACTCAGACCCACCTAAGGGTCCTGATGCCCCTAGCGGAGGTGAACCATCATCCCGATAGCCAATGGTTTCATTCAGTAGGATGTGGGATCTTCAGGGACTCTTGATGTGTATATAGTCGTGCTTTAGTATTAGATATCCACCCGCCTGCAAATTGACTTGTTTAGATATTTTTGGGGTCCATTTATGTGAATATGAGATTTTGTGGGGCCTTGATACTTGAGCAGGTTAGACTAGACATAGAAGATGTCTTCTTTTGTACTGAGTTCCTGAATAGTTCAGTGGTTGATAGTTTATGTTCTAATGTACTGTACATAGTGCTGACTCGCTTATGATGTGTATGTGTATATATATATATATATATAAAAGTTGTTTCGATCCATGAGCTCATTTTATTATTAATTATTATCTTTTCATTTCTCGACTAATATAAAGTATAAAATAAGAGTAACACTATTCTAATTATTGTATAAACACTCGAGTAATATATGGTAGTTAGGAGGGTGTTACATTATGGTATCAAAGTCAAACTACCCTATAAGCCTGAGGATTGGACCAGCTAGGCTTCTGTAGTAATTATCATGCATTATGAATTCATATGTGTGTGTGTGTGTGTGTGTGTGTGTGTGACTGCTGATTATGAATGTTGTGGATTACTGCCATACTTTGCTTGGTATTGAGCCTGATCAACTCAATATTTTTGTTTGGTGTGATAGGAATCAATGACTTCGAATTGGCAAACTAGGAGTGGAGCTGGAAATGATGCCGACATGATGAATATTTTCTATGAGATGGCGGCTGCCATAAGGGAACAAGCTACAGCTACTACCCGAATGATGGAGCAGCTAAACCGCAATGAAAGGCAAAACCCTGTTGATAATCCTGTGGTGAACGAAGTTGATGTAGAGTATCATAAATTTGCTGAGTTCGGGAAGGAAAATCCCCCTCCATTTCAAGGAGCTTTTAACCCCAGTAAAGCAGAAGAATAGGTTAAAGCCATGGAGAAAATCTTCTCAGTCCTCCCATGCACAGAGGTATAGTAGGTGGCTTTCGCCACCTACATGCTAGAAGCAGATGCGGAATTCTAGTAGGTTGGCACCAGAAGATTATTTGAAGCTTCCCAGACTGAGGTTACTTGGAATATTTTTAAGGAAGCTTTTTACCATAAGTACTTCCCTATTTCTGTAAGAAATGCAAAAGAGTTAGAGTTTAATGCTCTCAAACAAGGACCTATGAGTGTAGCAGAGTATACTGCTAAATTTGAATAGCTCTGCAAGTTTTCTACAATTTATCAACGTGACCCGGATGAAGTCTGGAAATGCATGAAATTTGAAGGAAGTTTACGAGAAGATATAGAAGCATCTATAAGTCTCTTGGAGATCAAGGACTATCTTACCTTGGTAATAAATGTCGACATGCAGAGGAGTCCAACAAGAAGCTAGCAAATTTCAAGTATGCCCAAAACAATGCTAGAAAGGGATTAGCACCTTAAGGTCCCCAATTCAAGCCTGTTAACCAACCTCGGAGAAAGTTTTCACCCAACAATAACAATAACAACAATAACAAAGGAAAACAACTTCAACCTCCAAGACTTGAGGCAGGGAGAGATTGCCCTAAATGTGGGACAAATCATGGGAATCGACTGTGCTAGACAACACAAGTCATTTGCTTTGGCTGTGGGGAACTAGGACATAAAATATTTGAGTGCCCTAATGAGAAAAGTCAGCAGCCCATTTCCAGGCCACAACAACATGGGCATATTTTTACTATATATGCCAAGGAAACTTCTCAATCTACTAATCTGATCCGAGGTAAGTGTGAAATAAATGGTAATGTCCTAGATACACTGTATGATACGAGTGCCACTCATTCTGTCATATCCCATGATTGTGTACAGAAGTTACAATTATCTATGTCTAAACTACCTTATGATCTCCTTGTATCCACTTCTACTGCTAGTCTTATTAGGACTTATTATACATGTATAAATATTCCTCTTCAAATAGGTACTAGAGACTTTACTGCCAACTTAGTTTGTCTCCTTTTATCTGGTTTAGATGTAATTTTAGGTATGGATTGGATGGTACCCAATTATGTCCTCTTACACTGTCCAGATCGAACTGCCATATTTCTTTCCATTCTACCCTCCATTCCTGTGGTTCCTTTTTCTTTTTACTTGAACCTTGTAACATCCAACCCTAGCAAGATAGATTGTCAGGAATATGTTCTCCTTTTCTACTAGTGAAACTGAATGTGACTACGAGTTGAGCAAGATTCTAGTGGTGAGGGAATATCTAAATATTTTACCAGAGGATATTCCAGAATTTCCTCCTGAAAGGAGATTGAATTCTCTATTGAGTTGGTTCTAGGAACGGGTCCTATTTCAATTTTTCCTTATAGGATGTCCCCTTTAGAGTTGAAAAAATTAAAGTCCCAAATTGAAAAACTATTATGGATGCATTTTATTTGACCAAGTGCCTCTCCATGGGGTCCCCTATTCTTCTAATGAAGAAAAAGGATAGGGGTATGAGGCTTTGTGTAGACTATAAGCAGTCGAATAAGGTGACGATTAAGAACAAATATCCTTTGCCAAGAATTGACGATCTTATGGATCAATTGAGAGGAGCAATCGTATTCTCAAAGATCAATCTTAGATCAGGATACCATCAAATTCGAGTTCAGGATGAAGATATTCCTAAAACTACTTTTAGAACTCGAGATGGGCATTACGAGTATAGAGTGATGTCTTTTGGATTAACTAATGCTTCGACTATATTCATGGATTATATGAATCGAATCTTTCGCCCTTACTTGTATAAGTTTATAGTTGTCTTCATAGGCAGTATACTTATTTATTCAAGAACTGAGAAGGAACATGCAGAGCATCTTAGGATTGTGTTATAAATCCTAAAGGAGAGAAAGTTGTATTCTAAATTGTGAAAATGTGAATTCTGAAAGCTTCAAGAAGCTTAGTTTAGACACGTTTGTGAGCCCTCAAGGTGTGGTACTAGGCCAAATAAAAGTAACAAGTGAGTTCAAAGGTCAAATTTTGGCTGCACAATGCGAAAACCTAGAGTTTCAGGAGATATTAAGATCAATTCAAGCAAAGAAGTTGCCAGGATTCACTCAAGACCAACAATGTAACACCCTAATTTTTAACCCAATACTCTAGGACATATTAAGTTAATCATTGGGTTATTACTTCTTAGTCTCATTATTTTATTAAAATACTTAGTGGAAATTACGGTAAAATTCTTTTTTGAAAACATAAGCCAAAATGAGAGCCGCGTCACATCATATGACAGAAGACAAGATGCACAAATAATAAAGCATAAAGAATACAGTAAGTAAAACATATAACAAGGAGACAGAGACGAACACCACAAAAGAAAACACTTCATTAATACTTATAATTGAGATACATAGGTAGTCACGCCCTTATAGAAATGGGCTGAACTTGAAATACACAGGAAAATGAATATACATCAGAAATGCAAAGGCAAGGAAAGCAAAGATAAACCATAACTACCCGAGTGCACCTAAGGCGGATAACTTCAAGACAAAAGAAGGTTTATCCGATCTATGTGTGAGTGTGTGCACTAGTCTACCCCAAGGACGTCGGCTACTGGAACCCAGGATATGGCGGAACGTAACTAATCCATGGACATAAAGCAGCAGGAGTAGGCACTCGTGATGACTGGGCATGAGCTCCTCGGCCTGGCCGCATCTCAGGTCACCTCGCTAACCTCGACTGTGTAATGGTCTCTTCACTTTCTCCCCTCACAAATTGAGGACTGGGAGCGGAGCTCTCACTGTACATGTGCATTGATGGGTCCTCAGAAGGGTCGTCCTCCGAACCGGGAGACCGAGGCACGTAGTCCTAGAAGTCACGGGGCATCGATCCACCAGTATATGTCCGAAGAACCTCTTGTTGTGCATTCGGGCGTGCTCAAAAACCATGGCATCATCGTAGGGAGACATCGGGGAGAAGCGATAACTCTGTACAGGGTGTGTGAAGGGGCATCTGACAAACATGAAGACTCGTACCGTGCACTACTCCTCAAAATGATATGATTTGTGATCCGGATCAAAGTGAACCTCCCACGCTGGTGTGTCGACAAAAACCACAAACGTCACCATCGCTCTCTAAAGATGTGACAGAAGAAAGAGAAGGAAGAGGAAGGAGTGAGAATTCCTACTAAAGAATCTCAGTAGGAGTCTCCTATCCTAGGGTTACATCGTTCACATCCTCAGGAATCTTAGGTTTATTCGTAAAAAGTGTGCATGCATATAAGATTCATTATTAGGGTTTATAAAAACTATTTATCCAAGGTTCATTCCTTTTAGCATGCATCTTAATGTCATGAAATGCAACATGTTAAGGCATGAATGCATGGCAATACTTAGGCATATAAGTCAACAAATCATATCGTCAAGAAACAAGCCATGTGGCATAAAGGGCAGTAACTCTCAAATAAAACTTCCATCAATATGTGTGACATCATTCATGGTACTTTAGCAATATAAAAGGCCACCCTAAAAACAGGCTATGAGCTCATACCTCAGCTAGTCGTCACTAGCTCTTGCTTATTATCTGAATAAGCAAACAATAAAAATGATAATAAACCCGACTACTTAAGAATACGGGCTAGGGGGCTAGGGATCACCTCTCTTAGGATATACCCTCTTTGAAACGCTCTACTGGCCTCGAGTGCACAGCGAATTGTCCGCTTTGGTAAGGCTCATGTCCATACCCTCACGAATTTGTCTTCTCCTCACCGTAGCAGGAGAAGTACGTCTCAGTGCTTGTCACATAAAAAATCTCCTGGGGGTGCCCGGCTAAACCGTGTCACCCAGGGTTTTCAATCTCATATGGTACTTTAAAACATTTCATAAACCCTTTAGGTTTGACGAAAATTTGGCAGTATAACAACTGTTAAACCGAATTTCTTTCAAACCGATATTTATGCCACAAGCTCATAACACAAGCATATATCTCATTCGCTTCTCATGCTTATAATAAACTTAACATCTCAATGAATCATTTCCTCATGCATCATCAAAGCATATACATCTCAACATCATACTTGCATAAACAATATCGTAGCATTAAAGATTTCTTAATGTCTTATGCACTGACCCTTAAGGTCCTTGACTCACAAGCTAAGTTATAAATCATCACAACCTAAGCTCTCGAGCACTTATAGGCTCATATCTAAGTATTCCTCACTCAATACTATGATCATAAGCATCTCTAAACCTCAAGAATGCAGAATCTAAAATTCTAACTTTATGGGTACTTAGGAGTTACAACAATGGCCCTTTCTAAGTTCGGTTTGCTCCTAAGGCATCAAGATCAAGCCCTAAACCAATTATGAGTCATTCCTACATCTTTAAACTAATTATAAACCATGATTATCAACTCTAAACCATGCTGGACATAATCCAGAAAAATCCATTACTAAGGGATCTAGAACTCTCAAATTAATTCTTTTCTAGTTTCTAACTTCTCTTATCTATCACATATGAGTTTTAACATTAATTATACATAAACATACTCATATTATCATTATTAAAACAGCACAAACAGTGAACATATCATGGCAAGGCAGAACCAAAATTCAACATCATCAAAAGACATAGAACTTGATTTCTAAAGCACATAAAATACTAGTTTCGCTTGGAACCTTCCTAAAATTTTCAAAACTCATTAGTAAACATTTTTATCAACTAAAATCATCAAAATATTTTTGAAGGCAGTGGCTAATTTAAATTAGTCTCAAGAGGTTTTAAAATCATAAGACTTTGTTCTAGACATTTCTTGAACTCATATAAGCTTAGAAAAATTATGAGACATAGATTTTAGTACTTGTAACAAATAAAACCTCTTAAGGCCGAAATCAAGAAGCTAAGGAATAAATATTTTTCAAGCCTTTGTTTGAGATGATAATGGGCAAGTCTTTGAGCTCTAGGTTCATTTAGGTGATAACGCAAACTTAAACATGCTCATGCACATATTTTATCTTTCCTTAGGAAATAAAGTGAGAGCATAAAAAAAATATGAGATGCAACATATTATTATCTTGATATTTAAGTGAGGACTTGAAAATATAAACATGATAATGCAAAGCTTGAAACATAAACATGATAATGCAAGTTCACTTATTATTCTTGATATTTAGTGAGAGCAAGGAAAATAAATATGATGTGCAAGGCATAAATATAAACATGAATGCAAGGTTCATTTTAATCTTAGCTAGAGCTCTTACAAGACTTTGGAGATACAACCCAACACTTTTCTCATCACAAAGAGAGCTTTAGAGTCCTTGAACCAAGTTCTCAAAGGAACTACAAAGTTCTTGGACGTCATCATCAAGCTCAAAAGAGACAAACTTCTAAAAGAAAACAAAACCTCAAAGAAAAGAATACCAAGGTCGAAAATACTAAGGAAAGGAAATAAAGAAATTGAAACCAAAATGAGTAACGAAAATGAAGGAGTTTCTTGAGCTAAAATCATCTAAGTTAGAAAATGAATATAAAGCTTAAAGAAAGGAAAAACTCAAGCTCTAGAGGTTCCTTTGAGATGAACACATGGTCATCATCTAGGAACTCTCATCATTGAGCTATCATGAGCATAACAAGGCCTCATGGCCGAAACAAGGAAAAAGAAAAACAAAGGAAAGTTCAAAAAGATACCAAGAGAAAACTAGAGAAAAACACATTTTCAAATAAAACCAAGTTTAGAAAACCACTCCTACCTAGAGTGAAGATGAAAACTTGAACTTTTGAGAGGAAATGAGATAAGCAACTCCTCCTTGAGGGGTGATGATGATTCGGCCAAGGAGAAGAGAAAGGCAAGGAGATGTGTTTTGAGTGAGGTTGTGTTTGAGGTTGAGTGTTTGAGAGGTTTGATGATAATTCAAGGTTGTGAGGTGGTGTTTAGAGATTATGATATGATTATGTGAGGAAGAGATGAAGAAGATAAAGATAAAGAGGAAAGGAAACTCTCTTGAAGCTTGAGAGAAAAAGAAAGAACTCAAAGAAAGCTTGGAAACTTGAAACTTTGCAAATGATCTAAAATGTTTGCAAGCTCAAGTAAGCAAGGTATTTATAGAAAATGAAAACAAATGAGAGCTCATGGAGAAGAGGAAGGAACCGTGTGGTTCTCATGGCCTTGGGGAGAAAATATCTCTTACAAAGTGGTCATTCAAGCATGGTTTGAAGCATGGGAGGTATGGGCTAAGTTATGGCTCAAAGTAAGGTAATTTCTCTTTGTTTGAAATTGAAATAAATCATCTAGAAGGGCATGGAAGGGCTGACGGTTTGGGCAGTAGAAATGAGAGGGAAAAACCTTCTAGAAGTGATCATGTGAGGCATGGATGAAAGCATGGAGGTTATGACTCAAAGCATGGTTCATGGTGAGGTGGAAGCATGGTCCTTTGGAGTGTAAAAATTTGAGCATGTGATGGAAAATGGGAGGGTATGGTTCGACCAGATTGCTTACAGCAAAGGGGGAGAGAGGTTTGTCCATGTAATTGTGTGTTAATCATAGGTTTAAGTGTAGATTAGTTTAGGTACAAGGTTAGGAATCATTAAGCATAAGTTTAGGTAACTAAAAATGAGGTTTAGGGATTTTATGACAAGATTAGGAGTGCTCATACATCATTAGAGAATTTAAAACTCATTTATGAATAAACAATTGAAAACACAATTCCATGATTTAAGGAATTGGAGAGAGAATTTACTATTCAAAATTCCATGACTAGGAATCTTGAATTTAAAATAAGATTTAAGTTGAAATTAAGCATTATTAGGTTCTAATCAGCTTTAATAAATTATTTTGACTCTAGATTAATTATGAAAATTAATTAATCTTCGATTAGAGCCTAATATTGCTTAGATTTGCTTAATCACACGATTAAACTCAAAACACAAAGCGAGGGACAAAATCGTAATTTTGCACAAATTTTTCCTGGGACCACCGGGACTAAAACTGAAGTCACAAAATACATAAAAACGCCTTTTAAAATGATCTGGAGGAGTTTCGGGTTCATCCGGCACTTGCAAACGGGTCAAACACCATAGGGATATTTTGGTCATTTTGACCCAAAAACTCGAAAAACGAGATTTTCGATCCCGGCAAAGTACATAAGCCAACTAATCCCCTTCCAACATTGAGTTTGCCCTTCGAGGACTACCGGATCGGCCTTCCTCAAATTTCGGGCTGAAAATGACCTTAGGGGCATTTTGGTCATTTTCACTCTAATAGAAAACCAGGGTGTTACAAACAAGGTATATGGAGATACAAGGATAGGGTGTGCATACCTGCAAGTGGCGATCTCAGAAAGAAGATCTTAGAGGAAGCTCATAGAGGCGAACTTAATATACATCCAGGGACTAGTAAAATGTATGAAGATCGCAAGAAAATGTTCTGGTGGTCAGGAATGAAAAAAGACATAGAAGAATGTGTCAGGAAGTGTTTAACTTGCCAAAAAGTTAAAATAGAACATCAAAAACCAGCTGGAACCTTGCAACCTTTAGAAATCCCGGAATAGAAGTAGGAAAGTATCTCCATGGAATTTGTAATGGGTTTACCAAGGACATTGCCAGGTCATGATGCTATATGGGTTATAGTAGATAAATTGACCAAGTCTGCTCATTTCTTATCCATTAAAGCTAATTACCCTTTGGATAAGTTAGCTTCTCTGTACGTTCAAGAAATAGTGAGAATACATAGTGTTCCTTCCTCAATAGTTTCTGATAGAGACCCTAGATTTACTTCGAGGTTTTGGGGAGCATTCCAAAAAGCCTTTGGGACTAAGCTTTATTTAAGTACTGCCTATTACCCCCAAACTGACGGGCAAACAGAACATACCATACAAACCATGGAAGATATGTTAAGAGCATGCGTGATTGAACAGAAAGGAAGTTAGGATAAGTTACTTCCACTGGTTGAATTTGCTTATAACAATAGTCATCTCGCTAGTATTGGCATGGCCCCGTATGAAGCACTGTATGGACAAAAATGCCAATCTCCATTATGTCGGTATGACTTAGGGGAGATAAGATTATTGGGACCTAACCTTGTTAACCAAACAACGGAGCATATCTAAAAGATTAGAAGTAAGTAAAATCCTCACTGCACAAAGTCATCAGAAGAGCTACGCAAACACTCAAAGAAAACCTTTAGAATTTCAAGAAGCAGAACATGTATTCCTGAAGGTCACGCCCATTACTAGGGTAGGTAGGGCCCTTAGAGTTAAAAAGTTGTCACCTACTTTTATAGGTCCTTTTCAAATTCTTCGATGAATTGGGTTAGCTGCCAATCAAATAGCCTTACCCCCGCATTTGTCTAACCTCCATAATGTCTTCCATGTATCTCAACTCTGAATGTACCACCCAGATCCAAACCATATTATTGAGCCCGAATCTATATAGTTAAGGAATAACTTGACGTTTCAAGCCCCTCCTATTCAGATCATTGATAAAGAAGTCAGACAACTTAGAAATAAATCTGTGCAACTTGTAAAAGTGGCTTGGGGTGGACCTGGAAATGAAGAGTATATATGGGAACTAGAATCGAGTATGAAGAAAGATCATCCAAAATTGTTTCCAGGTATGAAATTTTAAGGACAAAATTTTTATTAAGGTGGGTGGTAATGTAACACCCTAATTTTTATTCAGAAAATAATTGAGGTTTTAGTTATAAGAATATAAAAATTCTGATGTACATAGAAATGATGAGAATAATGTAACGAACGTATAAAAAAATGCGGATAGTGTTTTGCGGGCCCATAGGCCCTCCAGGACAGCCGAAACCCTAGATTCGGCACTCGAAGGTGCCTGAAATTTGGAAAACATGGGAATACGGTTTGAAATATTTGGAAATGGAAAATTTATACTTAGAATTAATTTTCAAGCAATGTTTGATTACCCGATTACGGTGTTTCACCCGTTCGGTGAGATTTTGGTATGCGATTCCTAACACCAAAAGTTATTTTAATCCTTACAAAATGATAAGCCTTATTTCTTTATATTAAAGGAATGGCTAAGATTCAATCTTAAATTACAAGATTGATCCTAGCCATCCATTTTTCTTTATTAGGTTGAAAAATATCTAACTTTAATATATAATACTTAAATCATTTATTACAAGATAAACTTAAACACCAAACTTCTTCATGAAGCTACATTCTCGGCCATCAAAGGGAAAGCAGATAGCTTCAATTCCTCCATAACCAAGAGCTCCATATTGAGTTCAAATTACATATATACTAGCTAGAGCTACCAAAACCAAAAACTTCCTTCACTAAAATTGTTCTACAAACCAACCTCTACAATTCTAACCGATTAAAATTCCCAAACATCATCTTATTTACCCCACTCAACACTAATTAGAGGAAGGCTTGGGTGTCTCTTGAGAGTCATGGAATCACTTGGGAGCATCCTAGAGACCAAGGCACCTTTAGCTTCCAAGAGTAGGGTTTTCTTAGACCTATTCTTTCAAAATTTATGATGATCATTTCTGTTGGGTTCTATCCAAAATTTTTCTTTGATTTGGTTTATGATATATGATTATTGATGTTTGACTTTTTATGATGTGTTTGGATGATGATAAAAAATCTTTTTGTCAAAAGAGATTTAGGGTTGTGTTGCTGGAATTTCAGTTTGGTTACAGACAGTGAAATCTCATGAATTTTTAACATACTTGTGATCATTTTTAGGAGCTGAGAAAAATATATGTTGGAGCTAACATCTTGGACATTGAGCACTAATTTTAAGTTTTGCTGCCTCAAAAAAATCAGAGACCGAAAAAGTAACCTTGCCGTTTGGATTGTGGGAACTGAAGCTCCAACTTTGTATGATTTTATTACCATAGCAAATAATTTATTTTTCCTTTGAAATTTTTACAGGGTGTTGATAACTTCTTGAAGTGTGGCTGTGATTTTTCTTTTGAGTTGATTTCATCGTTTCCTAGGGTTAAAAATTAAGAGAACTCTGGTATGGGCTGTGAATAAGTGGTCTCTGACCACTAAATTTGTAATATTTATTTAACATGGTTAGAGCGCTCTGTTTGCTATAAAATTTTAGATGGACTACTAGACATATTGACATCTCATAGAGAATTTTTGTGACCCTTTAATTGGCCATTTGGTATGGAAAATAAATGTTGTTACCAGAGTGGTAAATCTGCCAAGCTGTTGGAAATGAGAGAATGTCTTAAATTGACATCAAAATGGAATTTAGTCCACATATATGGTAGATGAATGCATGCTAATGGTTTTTAAAGAGTTACTTATAATGCATAAATGAGACTCTAATGTACCTGAATGCCCATGTGTGATGTAAGCATGCCTTTGAAAAATAAAAGTATATGATGCATTTATATGACAAAGGAGAATATGTGAGATTTAATGATACATGTTTTAACATATGGGCAAAATAGAAACAAGGCTAATGTGAAGTAAAGAGGGAAGGCAAAAATAAGAACTTCCCAAGAAATTGTATGAGTCGGTAGACGTATCGGCTAAGAACAGAACTGTGTGTGATTTGGAAATGGAAAAAAATGAAGCCCGATGATCACGAATAGGAATAAGCTCATATCCTAGCAGTCTATGGTTCTCTGTGGAGTTATCCACTACAGACGTTACCTGATGTGAAACTAAGCCTTCCCTATGTTAATGAAAAGAAACAACTATATTGAATTGAATTCCAGGGATTATAAGCGAAAAATAGATGATTACTACCATTTTGTCTTTATATTTTCTTGAATTATGTACATTAACATTTATACATATGATTTAGCATGATGGTTTCTATATGAATAAATTACTTGTTATATTCTGTCCACATTTGAGGGAATACCCTACTGAGAATTTTATAATATTCTCACCCTATGGCTATATTTATTTTGTGTTATTCAGATCCAACAGATGTCATCACTAGTGTTTTACCTTGACTCGCCACACTGGGTGTGGCACTATGATCCTGCCTTAGAATCTCTTTATGCTGTTGGTTACTCACAAGTTCGTGTTTATGTGTTTTTTGCCCGTACCTTTAGTACTTCTGTATTTACTACTGAATTTGGTCCTGCTTTTCCGTATGATGGTGTGCCTCTCCACAAGGCACACCCACTAATATTTGATATTCCACATGCACCACCAGCACCCCCTCCAGCAGATGTTCCTGCTTCATCCTCGTCTTCAGACTCAGACCCACCTAAGGGTCCTGATGCCCCTGGCGGAGGTGAGCCATCATCCCGATAGCCAATGGTTTCATTCAGTAGGATGTGGGATCTTCAGGGACTCTTGATGTGTATATAGTCGTGCTTTAGTATTAGATATCCACCAGCCTGCAAATTGACTTGTTTAGATATTTTTGGGGTCCATTTATGTGAATATGAGATTTTGTGGGGCCTTGATACTTGAGCAGGTTAGACTAGACATAGAAGATGTCTTCTTTTGTACTGAGTTCCTGAATAGTTCAGTGGTTGACAGTTTATGTTCTAATGTACTGTACATAATGCTGACTCGCTTATGATGTATGTATATATATATATATATAAATCTATAAGTTGTTGCGATCCATGAACTCATTTTATTATTATCTTTTCATTTCTCCAATCTAATATACAGTATAAAATAAGAGTAACACTATTCTAATTAATGTATAGACACTCGAGTAATATATGGTAGTTAGGAGCGTGTTACACATAATACATAGAAAAGAAAGCACAAGATAAGAACAATCAAATAACTTCATAACATTAAACAATCAGCTGCACACCAACGATAATAAAATATTATATTAATACAATAAACTACCCACCTATGAAAGGTGGGATGAGTTCGGTACAACATAAATACAAATACAACTGAAATGAAAATACAAAGAAAAGAAAAAAGGAAGAACACCTCTACCCTAGTGCACTTAAAAAGGATAACCTCTAGAACAAAAGAAGGTTTATCCTAATCGATGTGCGTTGTGTACACTAACACTCCCTAAAGGCCTCTACTGCTGTAGTCCCAGGAAAGGTGAGACATAACCAATCCACTAACATAACTCAGCAGGAGTGGGCATGTGCTGTGGCTGGATGTGTGCTTCGTGACAGAAGCACATGGCCGGCCTCCGGGCCAACCTCGGCTAAGTCACGGTCTCCTCATTACCCTCTCTCATGAACGAGGGAGTGGGGCAGAGCTCTCACTATACAAGTGGGTCGGTGGGTCCTCCAAGAGGTCGGTCTCCGAAGTATGCGTATGGAGGATCCTCTCATTGCGCGTCTGAGCGCGCTCAAAAACCATGTCGTCGCCATAGGGGGATGTCAGGGAGAACCAGTAGCTGGGTACTGGGTGTGCAAAAGGACGTCCTATGAACATGAAAACTCTAACAGCATAACACCCCTCAAAATGGTATGATCGATGCTTGGGGTCATAGTGAACCTCCCATGTAGGAGTGTCGATGAACAGCATGAAGGTTGCCATCTGAATCTAAAGATGTGACAAGAAAGAAAGAGAGAAAGAAAAGAGGTGAGAATCTTACTAAAGAATCTCAGTAGGGAACCTCCTATCTAAGTGACATCGTCAACATCCTCAGGAACCTTAGGTTTGTTGTAAAAAGGTGACCATGCATAAAGTTTATTATTAGGTTTATAAACATAATTATCCAAGGTTCATTCATTTTAGAATGAATCTTGATGTCATGTATGCAACATAGCAAAGCATGAATGCATAATAATACATTATGCAAGTAAATCAATCACAACATCAAGAAACATCTACATATAAGTGGCATAAAGTGCCATGTAACTTCTCATGTAAAACTTTTCCCTTTTCTCAACTATGTGACATTAAAACATCATACTTTGCATCATGGGACCACCCTAAAACATCATCTAGGTTATGAGCTCATACCTTAACTAGTCATCACTAGCTCTTACTTATCCTATGATAAGCGTAAACATAATAATCCCGACTTCTAGAGTACAGGCTAGGGCATAAGGATCACCTATTATAACCTTTAATTTAGGGAGTCCATATCAATATTTCCTTCTTTGAAATGCTCTACTAGCATCTAGTGCACAGTGAATTGTCTGCTTTGGCAAGCTCGATGTCAATACCCTCACGGATTTGCCTTATCCCCACCAGAGATGGAGAAATGCATCTCAGTGCTATGACACATTTAAAAATCTCATTTTTGCATTCCTGGGGGTGCTCGGCTAAACCGGTGTCACCCAAGACGCATCTCATGAAGTTTTTCAAAAACATTATCAAGTCCTCAAATTTGACAGAAATTCAGCAGCATAACTACTGCATACCAAATTTCTTCAAATTTGCTTTATGCCACAAGAACTCATAGTGCATGTACTTTCACATTTAATTCCACATTTCAGAATAAATCACTAAAGTCATATATAAATAGTTTCATCATAGCACATGCAACAACATAGCTTAACTTGAATAAATAAACTCATTATGTCATTAGTCCTATGGCATTTCAAGCCCTTTTAAACCTTACGGGTCTTAAACTTATCATCTGATTAATCTTATATCTGTTCTTAACCTTTTATGCACCTAGGGGATCATTACCAATAATTCTTACTAATCATTATGATTATGATCAACATTAGACAGCATAGTGCAGAATCTATATATATCACAATTACGGGTGTCTAGGAGTCACAACTTTGACCCTTTCTAAGTTCCGTCTTCTCCTAAAGTACTAAGATGAATTCCTAAACCAATTATGAGGGATTCCTACACACGTATACTAATTATAAACCATTTTTACTATGGTTAAACATGCTGAAACAGAATCTATAATTTTTGTTTCTAAGGGTCTAGAAATCTCATTTCTAATCATTTTTAGTTACATGTTGTTCCTAACACTCACCAAATAATTTTTCCTTCACTCAAACATAATTTGTACACATTCTAACTTATAAAAACAGCATCATACAGTGGCCATAATCCTGGGCAGTAGCCGAATCATATGTGTCACACAATCACATAAAATCACATTTTCAAGTGCATACAAGTTACTAGTTTTCTCTTGGAATTAATTTAGGACCTCAAACTCTTTTAGGAACTAATTTATTTCTTAAAAATATAAGTAAGGGCAGTAGCTATATTATTTTACTCATAGTTGAGATTTAAAATATAAAACATGTTCATAACACTTTATAAGTTCACCTATGTATGAGAAAATTCTTAAAACACAGTTTATTGGTCCTTGTAACTAGATGAGACTTATGCTAAGTCTATCTCTATCTCATGACCGAAATCACACTCATAAAAACACTTTCATTTTCCAAACTTCTCGAGATAAAATGGGCAAGTCCTTGAGCTCTAGGATTTTTAAGTGATGACATAATTTAAACATGCTATGCTATTTGTTTTATTCTTTATTATAAAGTGAGAGTATAAAAATAAATATGAAATGAAATTTGTTATTATCTTTAAAGTTTAAGCGATGACTTCAAATACAAATATGAGGAATGCAAGTTTATTCTTTATTCTTGGAAGTTTAGTGTTGACATAAAATAAATATGAGTGCAAGTTCATTTTAATTTAACTAGAGCTCATACACAAATTTTAGAAGAACAATAATAATCTCAACCCAACACTCATCTAACAAGATAAAGTGAGCTTTAGAGTTCTTTGTACCAAGGTTTCAAAGAAACCTCATGGTTCGAATATCATCATCAAGCTCAAGGAAAATAGACAAAGAGATTAAAATAAATAACAACATTTCATGAAACAAAGTATATCTGGAGTAAACTACACCATATTCTTTATTTTATGCCTAAGAGCTCTTATCTAGAGTAAACTCTAGAACATGCTGACCAACTTTAAGGTTGACAAGGGTAAGCTTTGGACTTTTTGAAATCAAGTGACATATTTTCTTAAGTAAACTTTATGTGAGCTACCTAGAATTTTCATCACTATGTACAAAGAAAGAAAATGAGAACCGAGTCCAAAAGGAAAAGAAAAGGAAAAACCGAAGCCAAGAGGAAAAGAAAAGGAAAGGAAAACCAAAGTGTTTCAAGATTAAAAACTAGTTTCAAGCTTTAGAGGTTTCTCAAATGAAAATCTCAATACCATTATCTTGAAACCTCATCATCAAGCTCAAGATTTTCCTTTCAAAAATCAAGTCTTATGACTAAAAATAAAAAGAGAGAAAAGAGTTTGAACCAAGAGGAAACTAGCACTTTTTCATATCAAATAAAAGAAAAGCTTTTGAAACAAAACCCCTACCAAGTATGAAGATGAGAACTTGGTTCTTGAAGTGAGAGTGAGAAGAAAATCTTCTTCCAAAGCAAGGAAGAGGTTTCGGCCAAGCTATGAGAAAAGGAAAGGAAAGGTGTTTTGTGTGAGCTTGTGCTTGAGAAAGGATGCTTTGGTGTTTGGATGGTGGTTTATAGTGGTTGTGTGGTGGTTTGAGGTTGTGATATGGTGGCTCAAGGAGGAGGATGAAGAAGATGAAGATGGAGAGAACTTGAGAGAACTTTTGAACTCTTGGAGGAAAAGAAAGAAAACTCAAGACAACTCTTGAAGCTAGTTTGCAAGAATGAACAAAATGGATCAAGTTCTTCTAATACATGTATTTATAGAAAATTGAAACATAAGGAAATGAATGGAGGAGGAAGAGGCCGTGAGTTTCTAGGCCTTGGAGGGAAGAAAATATCTCATTTGGTAGGCATTCCAAGGTATGGTTTGAAGTATGGTGCGTATGGTTCAAGGTAAGGTCCATGGCAAGGCCTAGGTATGGTGCAAGCATGGCCTTGGAGTGCAAAACAAATTCAACATGTGGGAAATGAGGAGAGGAGGTTCGGCCATGATGCAGCCAAGAGGGAGGGATTTATTTCATCTAATTGTGGTTTAGTGATGTGTTTAGGTGTTTCTTTGATTAAGCTTTTGATTAGAATTTGTAAGAAAGTGTTTAGGTGAGGTAATTGTGTAATTAGGAATATTAAGACATGATTAGGAGTGTTCTTGCTTCATTAGCTAAATTAAAACTCATTTTATGATATGAATGTGCACAAACACAATTCCTTAATTTAAGGAATTGGAGAGAGAAAACACTATTCAAGATTCCATGACAAATAATCTTGATTTTTAGAAAAGATTAAGGTGTAACTAAGCAATCTTAGGTTCTAATTAACTTTAATAAATTATTTTGACTCTAGATTAATTATCAAAATTAATTAATCTTCGATTATAGCCTAATATTGCTTAGGTTTCCTTAATTACATCATTAAGCTCAAAAACACTATTCTATGGGTAAAATCCTAATTTTGCACAAAAACCGCCCGGGACCACCGGGACTTTAACAGATATCCCCAAACACATAAAAACATCATTTTAAACCTTTTAGAAAGTTTCTGGGCTCAAACGGCACTTATGTAAAAATACTATAGGGGTATTTTGGTCATTTTGACCCGAAACCTTAGAAAATGAGATTTTTCTGCTCTATTAACATTCGTTCACATATAATCCCCTTCTAACATTGAGTTGACCCTTTGACGACTGTCGGGTCGGCTATCCTCGAATTCTGGGTGGAAAATGACCTCAAGGGCATTTTGATCATTTTCGCTCAGACAGAAAAATCAGGGTGTTACATAAAATACTAGACAAAATTCATGATTGATAGCATGAGAACAAAGTTATATTTCAAAACTTTCATTCCAATTTTCATCTAGCATATATGAGAACTAGAATATGGTTCTAAAAGCAATGTTAGAGGTCTTTTCATGGTCTTTATAAAATGTCTATACTTTGGGTATTACATATTTGATTTGTTTTTTCTTTTATTAGGTTGAAGTGGAAGGGCGGTGGGAACATGCAGGTAAAGCAAACCAGATCTGTTTGTTGTTCTGCATGCTTCTGAATTTTTTTCTTCTTCATGGTTTTGAAGCTTGCATGATGATGATTTATGAAATATTTTCATAAGATTATTATATTGAATTCAATCTTGCTACTCATTAATTCTTTATTTTCCTTTTTATTTTTCAATTTTATTTTGCTTTTGATATATTGGTTCTTTACAATATTGTAGAGAGAGAGAAAGACAATAAGGTGATTGTGATTTAAGTGATATTATGTTTATAATTTGAAAATTGGGAATTTTGCATATTTAAAATAAAAAAGGTAAACTTCACATTTGTCCCGTTTTGGTAGAAACTCGAAATATGTCCTTTTTTATACATAAGTTGTACCAAGTTGGTGCGATTTGAATTTGGAACATAAGTCATATAAGGTCTTGCACGATTTACAAATAATGAGGAATGCTACACAACACATAAGTCATACTACGCTGGCTCGACTTGCACTGCAAAAGTTGCACCAACCTGGCTCGACTTACACAGCACATAACATGCACCAGGGTTGGACAACTTATGTTCTATTTAAGTCAAGCCAGGCTGGTGCGACTTACGCAATGCAAGTCGAGCCAACCTAGTATGACTTATGTGCAATGGCTATAAATGGCTAGTTCGCTTCTATATAAGGATAGTCGCCCAAGCCTTGCTAAATCGTTCAAGAGAGGAGTTTCATGCAGAAGTCACCCAAGGGAGTTGTTTTGGTTCTGTGGAGAGTTCATTCAAAAAAAAGTGATGGAGCAACAAAATCTCATCCACTATGATTATAATGGGCACATTGTTGGAAGATTGGAAAAACTAATAAGTTTTTTTTTTTTTGTTAACTTGTTTAATTCATTGTATTTTTATAATATAATTTATGTTTAGTTTGTAATTTATTTCCATTTTGTATGGTTTGTATTGCAGTTTGTCTTTCTTAGATTACATATACTTTAGTTTAATAACTTGTTTGGTGTAGTTAGTTAGACAATTTAGTGAAATGAGTCTAGTTATCCTTTTCAATAAAAAGATTAGTTTATATTTTTTTTGTGAAATTTATAATCATTGTTTTCGTTTAAGTTCATTTTAGTGTAGTTTAGTATAATTTTATTTTGTGTAGTTAATTAGTTTGTTTGGTTAGTTTATTTTAAATTTAGTGTTGGTAGTTTATTTAGTTAAATTTATTTATACTTTTAGTGTAATTTATTTTTTTGTTTAATTTAGTTTAATTTATTGTTTTAGTTTAATTTCAGTTTAGTGGAATTTAAAATAATTATATTTTATTTAGTTAATTAGTTTGTTTGGTTAGTTTAGTTTAGATTTAGTATTGGTAGTTTATTGTTATTCTGTGGATCGAGTATATAATTTTCATTTAATTTAAAAAAGTTAGCTTAATTTATGTAACTTTTTTTTTTGTTTATTGGTTATTTTAATTTCAATTTAGTGTAATTTAGTATAATTTTATTTTGTTTATTTAATTAGTTTGTTTGGTTAGTTTCGTTTAAATTTAGTGTGGGTGGTGTAATTTATATTCTTTTTTGTTTAATTTAGTTTAATTTATCATTTTAGTTTAACTTCAGTTTGGTGTAATTTTATTTTGTCTCATTAATTAGTTTTCTGAGTTTGGTTAATTTAATTATTTTCTTACATTTTTGTGTGATTTATTGTTTTAATTTTTTGGCGTAATTTAGTATAACTTAAAATTAATTTTAGTTTAATATCAATTTAATTGGTTGGTGTAGTCTTTGGTTTAATTTAATTTATTGTGTAATTTAACTTTTTTTTTTTAATTTAGTGGTTTAACATAAGGTATTTGATTAGACATAGGCATACAGCCCACTCCAATCCTCCGTGTTAGATGTAAATTGACAGCAACTAAGCCATTTGATCCATGGCTACAACCTTGCCTAAAAATTGCTTGTTTTTGGCACTTATCATAGGTGGGGTACTATGATTATGATAGGCCATTTATCAGTGCGCTTGTTGAGCGATGGCACCCTGAAACACACACATTTCATTTTCCATATGGAGAGTGCACAATCACACTAGAATATGTGGCATTATATTCCAATTAGGACATGTGTAGATGGCCCGGCTGTTAGCGGGTGCATGGATGTTTGGATAGGGTTTTACGGTCACGATATCATGGCATTGTTCCACGATATGTTTGGAGTCATCCTAGTAGGGGGAGCATGAAAGGGAACAGTGTGAACCTTTCATGGTTTAGCAAAAATTTCAAACAGCTACCAGAAAATGCTAATCAAGAGACACTTTTGCACTATACTCAGGCATATATCATGAAGTGCTTGGAGGCTTTTTTTTTTTCAAACAAGTCAAGTGCTAAAGTTCATCATAAATGGCTACAGCTTCTGAGTGACTTGCACCATTGTGGGACACTTAGTTAGGGATTTGTAGTTCTGGCCTTCTTGTATAATGCATTATGCCATGCTTGCAAGTATAAAGTGGTCGAGATTGATGGTTGTCAGGCTCTTTACAGTCTTGGGGTTGGTATAGAATGTGTAGTTTGCAGCTTTCTGGTCAGTTTCCACTAAGGTTTCCACTAGTAGCAAGGTAAATCTCTATAAAAATTTATGCTTTTATAAGTGTCAAAGATGATGTTGTTTCTTATGGCATTGCAATGGTTGACAATTCTTTTCAGGTGGCAAGACTTCAAATGTACTTCTGATACACACAATGGTCGATTGGTAGCATCTAAGGCAATCATCATCTTGGGCAATCGCCATCAACAGTTTTCCATTATACTTGCCGTATAAATGTGTGCCATCAATTGAAATAAAAGGCTTGTAATATTTGAATGCCTCTATGTATTGAGGGAATGTCCAAAACAATTGGTGGAACATCACACAATTTTGATCAACAATATTACCCACATAGTATGGTTGAGTCAATAGATGGACTACTGTACCTGTTGGAAAAAAATGATTGGAATAACACAAATAAATTCACACAACATTAAAATATTTCTAATTTTTATTTGATTTAATAGCACACTTTTAATAGCACTAATTTTTGTTTGATTAAGACTACCAAAAAAAGAAAGATGATAATAATAATAAGAGTAAACTTAGTCAAATCAATGAATGATAATATATAGACTTACTCAAATCAACATATTTATTAACCTAATAATAATAATAGTAATAATAACTTTGAAATATAATAATATTAGTAATAACTACAATAGTACCTGGCATATAAGACTGTAAACCAAGAAGCCATCTCAAAAGCTCTTTAATTTGTAGTAATCTTCCTAGTCGCCATAAATCTTTGCAATTGCCTTTTGTTTTGCATACCATACATTCATATACTTCAGCTTGAATTTAAACCCTGACTCCACAGCCCCTTGCAGTACTTTAATAGATATCGTTGGATCTTTCTTTACCATTGACAATATATTAGCACAAATAACATCACTATCCAATTGCCGATGGCCTTGCAAAACTGAATCAAATACACTTGTGTGAGGTCCATTATACCTTCGAATTGTACCCACTGCCAATTGCACCCGCTGCAAAACTTCATGCATTTTTCATGATATTTTATGTGGTCTAACTCATAAAATTTATACTCAACTAATCTTTGAATATTGTAATTCTTTATTGCAAATAATACAGCTTCCTTGTCCCTGAACAATTGTCCAACTTCTAGCTCTCTTCTTCCATCCAAACCAACACTTCTAGCAGGCCCACTTCCAACATTGCTTGGATTTATTGCAGCCAAATTCAATGTTGAATAGTGACTAGGTTGTCCTTGGGACTATGACTACAATAAGGACTATGACATCAATGATTAGTTCTGATTGTTTTCCTCTACCTCCCTATCAGATCCTTCGTCGCTCTCATTGTGTATAGGCCCATCAAATTGCTGTTCTTCCACATCTTCCCCATGCTCAATGAAATTTGAATAATCAAAACCTACAATAGGCTCACCTTGGTCCAATGGTTCAGGAAGTTGTGCAAAGGTTGGATTTGCCATCATATCCCCAGCATTTTCTCTATGGCGGGCTCATGGGTTGGGGAGCAGAAGGCCCCAGCAACTAATTGATGGCAATTGGAACCTCCAGAGCTGAACCAACTTTCTTGCAGAGTAATGAATATCTGCATAATACGATTCTCTGGAAATCGAGCTTGAAAAATGAACATCATACTCACATAATTGTCATTGTAGATTGGAAAACTTGTATACTTAATCACACCCTGTCCTATCACTATAGGCAACCTGTACGGCATCTCGGTAATCTGTATTTTATTTTCTTGGCACAACTGCTGTAATATACTCCTTTGCAACTATGAAAATTGATGGTTAAATGAACAACAACGCAAATCAGCCAGATACTAGTGAAAGTGACTCTTTCTACAATATTTGAAACCTCACCATTGTAGTGAACTAGTATATAACAGCTTTCAACCATGGTCCTTAGCTGTATCACACTTCAGAGCATTCATATTGAACTGGTTTAAAGCAAAAACTTCGAATTTGAGGCGACTTATATTTTGTGCAAGTAGTGTAACGACCCATATTTTTAACATTATTGTGATAAAATAATTAATTGTGAACAATCTATAGGGATTTTGGAAAATCCGACAGAAACCAATATATGATCACATTAACATAAGGATTCTGTAAAAAAAACGAAAATGAAAATTAATTTTCTATTATTAAAAAATTCAATATAATAATTATTTAAGCGAGAATATAGAATGAAACATTATAATTAGTATAAGGACATAGAAAAAAATAATGATAAGATTGAATAAATATTTTTAACCCAATAAAATTATTTAGGTATCAACGGGTACCAAAATAGTAATAATTGATACATCGAATTGGTAATAGTCGGTATACCAAAACACCGAGATTTGTACAAATGATGGACACTATCATATCTTAAATAATATTTAACTCAGAACAATTGACTGATACAAAGTAATTTGATCTGCAAATTAAAAAAAAAAAAGAAAAAAAAAACCTTACCCTTTACGACAACTTACTCTCCAAGTGTCATATATAAAAGTCAAAAAGAAAAGCAAATGAAGCTTCTCTCTATTATAGCTCATGTTTCTTCCTCCTTCATGTTTTCCATCTTCAAGTTTTCTCCTTGTAACTCCATCAAAGCATCATATTTCCAAAACATATTCTTAGATAAACATCAAAACTAGTTCCAAAGCTCTACTACAAACTCCATCCAAAACCTTGTTTTTCCCTTTCCAATCAGTCCAAACAGCTACTCATATAGGGGCTGGAGTTGGGTGGAGGCTTGATTTAGAGAAGGAAAGCTAGAGGAAAAGTTGTCAAAAAGCTTGGAGGGAGGTAGGAAATTCTTCTAGTCTTTTACTTTATGATGTTTGGTTATTTTACTAAGATAAGTGCTTCATTTTATTGAGTTGTTGTCTCTGAAATCTGAAACCCATGTTATGATTTATGATTTATGATTGTTTGAGTTGTGAACTCGATGAGATGTATATGTGGTTTACTGTTGTTGGCTGAAAGATGATCTTACTATTGGAACCAGAATAAATTGTATTACTTAGGTTTGAATTCTGCCAATGTGCTCTATTTGTGCTTAGGGCGAGTTTCGAGGTCCAAGATCAAAACTCATGTGATGGAGTGATTTAGGTCGAGATCCGAGGTCCGAGATTGAAACCTAGGTGATGGATTAGCTAGGAGCAAGGTCCAAGGTCCGAGGCTCGAGATACAAACCTAGGTGATGGATTAGTTAGGTACAAGATCCGAGTTTCGAGTTACAAACCTAGGTGATGGAGTGGTTTAGGGACGAGATCCTAGGTCAGAGGTGTTAGGGTACGAGATCCAAGGTCTAGATTATGGAATGGCTTAGTGTGGATATCCGAGGTCGGAGGTGTTAGGATGCGAGATCCAAGGTCCAGGTGATGGAGTGATTTAGGGTGCGATTTCCAAGGTCAGTAGTTTATGATGTGAGCTCTGAGATTTGAGATCAGAACCAAGAGTATGGAGTAGTTTGGGGAGCAAGTTCCGAGGTCAATAGTTTAGGATGTGAGCTCCGAGATCGGAGATTAGAACCCATGTTATGGAACAATTTAGGGTCCCAATTTCGAGGTCAATAGTTTGGGATGTGAGCTCCGAGATCCAAGATAAGAACCCATGTTATGGAGTGGTTTAGGGAGCAAGTTCCGAGGTCAATAGTTTAGGTGCGAGCTCCGAGGTCCGAGACCAAGTAATTTGAGGTCTAGACTAGAAATTTAAGGTCCTAGACTGGAAATCTGAAGTCTGAGACCAAGAAATCTAAGGTCCCCTACAACAATTATTATAAAAGAATTAAAGAGAATTTTAGTAGAAATTTTTTATCAGAATTCAAGAGATTTTGAACGAATGTTTCATAAGAAGCTAAGAGATTTTAAGAGAATATCTCATAAAACTTCATGAGACTTCATGAGACTTCAGAAGATTTTTAATTGATGTTGAATAGAATATCTCACAAGAGTTTAAGAAAAGAGGAAACATAAGAAAATAAGCCTCACACAAAGAGAGTGAATTCAAGAAAATAAGCTTTACGTAATAATCAATTGCATAGTTGTAAGCTCATGGATTCACGGGTAGTAGTAGACATGCTTCACCCTTAGAACTATATCAAGATTTGAATGCGACGGTGTTACATTATTTATGAGAAAAGGGATGTACTGAGGATAGTGAGACTATCTATATGAGATGAAGTAGACGTACTCCATCTAGTGAACTATATCAGAATGTAATCACAACTATGTTACATAGTTGCCAGTATGATCCAGAGAAAAGTATATTAGAAGAATCCTATGAGTTTTACCATTAAGCTTAATCTTTCTAATAAATCTTGTAAAATCAAAGAGAAATTCAGCAAGGAAATGTCATGAGAAGTTAAGATAATTTTGAACAGAATGTCTCATAAGAATTAAGAAAATTCTAAAGAGAATATCTCATGAGAAATTCAGAAGTCTTAACAGAGAAAATCTCAAAAGAGCTTTCAGGAGATTTTCAAGAGAAGAGTCTCAAAGATATTCAGGAGACTTAACAGAGAATATCTCAAAAGAGTTTTAGGAGATTTTCAAGAGAAGAGTCCCATAGTAATTCAAGAGACTCGGAAAAGAATTTCTCATAAGATTTCAGGAAACTTCAAAGCAAAAATATGAGAATACACAACTGATGAGACCCTTATATAAACATCTAAAGATATATTTTTGCATTAAGTTGAATATCATTTAGTATTAGATTGGTGTTTTTCCCACTTGGAATCTTTGATTCTCATTCCTGTTATTATCATTTTTTACATAGTTTGCGATGATGGAGATTCTTAGCTTGCATTGGCATCACGGTCCAAATCCTTTTGATGAACCAAGGATAAAGGGTTTTTAGTCAGTATTTTTATTTTCTTTTAGTGAATTTTGAGTAGTACCCTACCTAGACTAGAGGGTTCCTGTATGAACCAGGGTAAAGGTTTGATATAGTTATGGACACTACTGACTGGTCATCAGTTAATAAAGTTATGTATATTGCTATATTATTTATTTTCAAATGTAGCGATACAAGAGAATGAGGTTTATGTTTGTCATAAGAGCGGGCTCATATTTAATATTGTATACACACTTCCAAGGCCAACAAAAGTTAATGAGTAACAACTACTTACTATAAGGTTATGGCTTAAGCATAGCTTTGTGGTAGGAAGGGTGTTACTGGTCGCCCCAGCCTGCTGGGATTTATGCATGACTCTGTCCACAAATTCAATGCATAAGTCGTGCTATTCTGAAATGAATTATATACAAAAGTTAATTCGCACCAAACTGGTATGACTTATGTATAAAAAAAAGGACATGTTTTGAGTTTCCACCAAAATAGGACAAATGTGACGTTTCACATTTTTTTTATTTATTTTAGATCCACAAAAAACCCTATGAAATTTTGTAGTTGCTTGAGTTAGACATATTGATTGCTATAAATTGCTTAAGTTTGGCTAATGTTCAATTTGTGAATTGTAATGCCCCAATCTTTCTCTGCTTAGCAAAAGTAATCAAAATACCCTTAGGTCATTTTTGTGCGAAAATCGAGGCCGGCCAACCCCGGTGACCCTCAAAGGGTTATTTATATATTAGGAATGGACTACACGAGGATTAGATAGTTATTCGTGCGAAAATTGCAATCCGCTTTTTCCATATAAAAATGACCAAAATGCCCCTAAGGTCATTTTTGCCTGGAATCTGAGGACGGCCAACCAGGGCCATCCTCGAAGGGTTGGTTTGATGTTTGAAGGGGATTAGATTCCTTAGAAACAATAATAGAGATGAAAATCTCACTTTTTGAACTTTCAGCACAAAATGATGAAAATGCCCATGCAACGTTTTTACACAAGATTTAGTGCCGACTAAGCCAGAAAGATTTCTTGGGAGTTTGAAATGTTGTTGTTATGTAATGCATGATATTTGGATGAGTCCGGGTGGTCCCGAAGAGTTTTGATGTGAAATGACCTTTTTATCCCTAGATTAGTGCATAATGAACTTAATTAAACGATTAAGGAAACATAAGCGATATTAGGCTCTAATTAAAGGTAATTTAATTTTAATAGTTAATCTTGAGTCAAAATAAGTAATTAAGGTTGTTTAGAGCCAAAAAGTACTTAAGGAATTTCAAATTTCAATCTTAGTTATAAAGTATCCAAGACATCATATCATGTCATGCTCAAATAGTATTTTCTCTCTCGTGTTCCATAAAATTAGGAATCTTGTTGGAGTTTGAATTTCAAACTAAACAAGTTTTTTCAAATTAAGTGTGTATGATAACTCCTAATCATGTCTTGAAAGCTCTAATCACACAATTACAACTCTTAAACACCAAAACACAAGTTTTTAACTATGCTTCCTAATTAAAATGACCCTAAACCTAATTATCACACCCAAATGAAATGAAAATTTTCCCCCAAAGCCCCTAAGGCTATTGGCCACTCCCCCCCCCCCCCCAATTTTCACTCATATTTTATTTTTTTTATTCAATATACACACACACACTCAAAACCTAGTGAAACTCTTATTTCTTACACTAGCTTTTTTGTTGAGAACTTGTTACCAAAAAAGCTCTCATATTTTCTCTTAAACTTGAGTTCTTCTTTCTCCTCCATCTTCAAGAGAGAAACATCACACAAACAACCTTGAACCACCACACCACCACCTCAAACCACCTCCTAAATACACAACCTCACAAGAAAACCATCTCCTTCCTCCCCTCCCCTTCCCTGGGCGAAACCACATAAGCCACCAAGTGAAGATTTTGTCTTCTCATTTTAACCCACAAGAACCAAGCTTTCTTCCTTCCACCAAAGACAACATCCTTGGTAGAGTTTAGTTTGAAGTTTTTTCTCTTTTTCTTGTCTATATTTTTCGATTTTTATGTTGTTCAAGTGAGCAAAGTTTTTCCTTGTTATGTATTTGTCATTTTCAGCCATCTATGCTTGGTTTCCTTTTTATGTTTGGTTTTGGTGTTGAGCTCTATTCTCTTTACTCTATTTTTGGATCTAGTGATGAATGGTTGAACAAGCTTTCTATGTATTCTTTCTTTTATGTTTTGGTTTGAGTTTTTCCTTGTATTGTTTCATGGCTTCAGTTTGGGTTTCCTTTCCTTTATATTTTTGGTTTTGGGTTGGAGGAAAAGTGGTGGATCCATGGCTTGATGATGAGAACCCTTGATGGTGGTATTGGTATCACCAAGTTTAGGGTCTCTAAAGCTTAAAGAATTGTTCTTTTTCTCCTCTCATTTTCGGCCTAGGCTTCAAGGTTCTTCTTTTATTTTGGTTCTAAGGAGTGGCTCAAGGATGAGAGTTCTTGATGGTGGTTTTGACATCACCAGACTCAATGCCTCTAGAGCTAAAGGCTTGGTTCCTTAGTTTTATTTCATTTTCATCCTCATCTCCTTTTTCCTCTTAGATGTTAGTTTTGTTGTTGGTGTGAGTTTAGATCATAGCTTGATGATGAGTATCTTTGATGGTGGTTTGACATCACCAACCTTGAGATCTCTAAAGCCTAAGATCTTGATCTTTTTGGTTCTTTACTTTTTCGATTTCCGTCTCTCATTTCCTTTTCATTTTCGGTTTGAAGAGAAACATAGAAAATAAATGTTGTAGGTTATTTTCTTCTATTTGTTCTTTGTTTTGAGCTTAATGGTGAGTCCAAGAGATAGGGTTCTTGGAACCATGGTGTGGATGGACTCTAAAGCTCACTAATGTTTAAGATCTACTAGGAGCAAGCAACTAATCTTGTAAGGTTTTTGAGCTTTAAATGAACAAGATGTAAAATGAGCTTGCATTCATATTTATTTTTATGCTATCACTTAAATCTAAAGATAAGAATGAGTTTGCATAGCATATTTATATTTTAAGCCATCACCCTAAAGCATGAAGATAAAAATGAAGTGCATAGCATGTTTACTTTGATGTCATCACCTTAACCTTGAACATAAAAACAAGTTGCATAGCACGTTTACTTTTGTGCTAGCACTCTAATCTTGAATATAAAAATGGATTTGTATAACATGTTTATTTTGAGCTATCACCTTTAAATCTTGAAGATAAAAATATGATGCATAGCATGTTTAAATTTCAAGTTGTCACCTAAGATCTTAAAGCTCAAAAACTTGTCCTTAGATCTAGAATGAAATTTTAAATCATGGCTACACTCAATGCATGTGCATTTCGGCCATGACAAAATATTGAGGTTTGAGATCAGTTTTATTTGGTTTTATGGCTCAACCTCTATCTCTTAGAATTTTCTTAAAAGTTGTCTTAGAAATGTTGCTATAAGGAAAAGTAAAAATATGATTTTATGTGTTTTTAGTGCACAAACTTTTGGCTACTGTTTTGGCATTTCCTTTTCTGTTTTGTGCTGTTTGGAGAGGTTAGAAGATGTAAAAATTAGTATTAAATGTTGTAAAAATTGTTTTTGGCATCCTAGGATAAACTAGTAACAAGACGGGTCAAAGAAACAATTTTCAAATACTTTTAAGAAATGGATTTTTGGCTACTGTCCCATTTATTTAATTTCTGTCAAATTTGTTCAAAATGGTCTAAATGTGGATTAATCACTAATAGTTGATGCGAGGATCCAATTCTTTACCATGAGGAAAAACTAGAAACTCGAAAGGACCGAAAATGTGTTTTTGAGACTTCTAAAAATTAATTTTTTATACCTACTGTCTTGGTAAATTTATTTTGATGAGAATTCTGTTTGAAACTAATTTTATGTGTAAAATTTCCATTAATGGAGGTAAGAATTAATTTTGATGTCTTAGGAAATATCGGTAATTAAAAATGATCAAAAATGTGATTTCTAGAACCCCGAAACAGCCTTTTTAAAACACTGCCCAAAGCTTTCCAGCAACATTTGAAAATGTTTATGAGGTTTTATGTTAGTGAAAATCTTTGGGGAAGGTCCATTAGGTGCTTAAAAATTTAATTTCGGCAATTAGGTCAAACCGGGTCGCAAGTTTCAACCCATGCAGGACTATGTTGCGATTACTATAAATCGGGTACGTTTTCGTATAAAGTTCTTGATGATGATCTTTATTGCCTTACCTATGTATGTATATCTTATGTTGATAAGCATAGCATATGCATTAGCTGAGTCTGATCCATAATTCCGACATACAGGGTAGAAGCATGTTTAGCTTTCAATAGAAATAATGATGATATATGCTTATAGATGTATGAAAATAAGTGGTGATTACGTGACTTGAATGACATGCTATGATTATGTTTGAGTTATTGAGATGCATGATATATGTGAACACAGGGCATGAAGCAAATTTGGAGAAATTCGGTTTCTAGCCGTTATGCTGTCGGATTTCCGCCAAATTTGCAAACCTAGATAAATGATGAGATTTTCCAAACATGAATTATCACATGATGTGTTGAATGATGAATATATTTACGGATTATGATTGCATCTCTAAATAACATGCTAAGTTTTAAATGTGACATTATACACATGAAAATGATCCTCTAGACTCCATGAATTAATGGTTATGAGAGGTGATCCAAAGGACCTTTTGGACTCTAGCAATTCATGTGATGTGGAACCCCGTGGATATTAAGACCCAGAAACCCCAACACATAATTGATAAAGATGACAGGATTGAAAACCAAATAAAATACTACAAGGGAATCACTCTACCTTGTAATCCTCTATTCAGCTTCCTGATGCAACAAGCCAAGGGAATCACTCTACCTCACTTGTATGCACAAAGTTTCTTAAAAGAAACCAAGAAATTTCATCCAAACTAAAACTGAAAAGGTGGCTACCAAGTTTGGAGGTATTTATACCTCTTATTTAGGTTAAACTTATTTCCTAACCTACCAGACTAAGCCCAAATTACTACACTACCAATTAGGCTTAACAATTATAAAAATAAAATAAGTCTTGAACATTTTTTTTTTAAATGAAAACTAATAAACTAATTAAACAAACTTGACCCAACATGACCAAAATATTTTATCAATGCCAATTCACTAATAATAATATTTTGGGCTATCCATAATTGCCAATAGGAGTCTTGACTAATTCTTGATGTATCTCTTCAACAAATGATTTAGTCAAGTTTCCAAAATTGTTTTGAATCCTTTTAGCTGACGCCCTTGTGATAGGTCCCATGGGCATGCTACAATTCTCATCTGTTCTTCCAATACTAAAATGTCCAATTTGCCCTTCTAAGCACGTATCATCATGGTCATGAAAGGTGTTCCTATGCCCCCTAACCCGTGTTCTGGGAGTCAGAAAAATTGCTTATCATAGAATAAGTGTAGACTAGTGACGACTAGTTAGGTATAAGCTCATAACCTAGAAACTCTCAAAAGGAGATAGAGTATTAGGGTGGCCCCATAGAGGAAAGATTAACAAACTCAAAGTTACCTTAATTGATAAAAAGGAAAAGATTATTGTTTCTTTATGTCATTCATGTGATTACATTTTCTTATGCCATGCTTATTTAGTATGATTCTATATTTGGTAGCATATGGTATGGACATGCACTCATGATATAATGCAATGCATTCATAACATCAAGAATCATATTAAAAGACACGAACCTTAGATAACTAGCTTTGGAGCTTAATAAAATGAACTTTATGCATACTCACTATTTTCATGACAAAACCCAAGGTTCCTGACGTAGACGATGACATGCATGAGGAGGAGTGTACCCTACTGAGATTCTTGTTAAGTTTCTCATCCCCTCTTTCTTTCTTTTCTCCGTTACGTCTTCAGAAGTTAATGGCGACATTTGTGGTGTACGTTGATGCTCCCATTTGGGAGTTCCACTTCAACCCCGCGCACCAGTCCTACCACTTCGTGGGTCAATGTGTTGTCTGGCTTTTTGTGTTCAAGGAGTGTCCGTTCTCGCACCCCGTCACCAGTTATAGATTCTCTCCTGTCGCCCCGTACCCCAAGGACATGATCTTCGAGCACGCTCGCCCCTGCGGAGAGCAGATTCATCGTGCCCATACTTCTGCTTCATCAGTCTGAAGTTATCCTGAGTACATCCCTAGTTCACCACCCCGCTCGACCAAGCCCGAGACTGATCCTTCTGAGGAGTCACCATCCCAGCACGTACTCCTCTAGAGGTTCTACCTTGACTATTCCCATGGAGATCGGAGGAGGTTTCGACAGAGATGCCACGGTTAGAGGTCCTGTGAGATGAGCCACTTGCCCCTGCCGTGAAGCCCACGCTCATCCTACCCTGCGTCTTAACACGCTTGAGGAGTTGACACGCTTCATTGGTTACATTCCACTCCCTTAGTAGGGGCATCCTTTGTAGCTGATGGCGGACCTCATGGGAGTGCTCGAGCTTATGCGACGGATAGCCTTCTTTTGCTTCTATATTTTGGGGTTATCTTTTACAGGCACATCTTGGGGGGCATAGGGTAAGAGAGAGGTCTTTAGTACTTTGATTTATGTTTCTTTTCATGAGCTTTATTTATATGACTCTGGGATTATTGTACTAACCTAACCTTTGTTGGTGGGTATTATGCTACTTATTATTATTTATGCTGTCTGTATGTGATGTGGGTGATGACTATGATAATTATATGAAATCCATGATGTTTACCTTTGCTTATGATGTTATGATATTCACATGCGAATTGCATGATGTAGCTTACTTAGGTACGCAAGGCTCATATTTTGTTTTCACATATTAAAAAAAAAAATTACCCATATTTTGCTAAGTATTTTAGAAAAGTAATGTCAGATAACTAGAACAAAAAAGTAATAACTAGTATTTAACTCAAATATATCCTAGGCGTGTTAGCTATAGGTTAAATATTAGGGTGTTACATGAATCTAGTAGCATAATTATAAACTGATTAATTCCTCCAAATATTAGCTAGACTCTTGCTTACGTTAGACTTGTTGATCACTGCAGCTAGTTGCAGCAAAATTAGGCCAGCAAATGATATGGAAGCTCAAAAAACGCACATTAAATACGTATTCAACCTAAAGTGCTACACTAATACGGTATTACTGATATGGTCATTGATGATGCTAGGGTCGAGCGTCCACCTTTTTAATCAATTGTCTGTAGTTTGGTCATTATATGGATAATCCTTTCTTAATCCTTCGGCTTATCTAAAACAAGCTTTAACCCATTTTTCCTTGTTTTTAGCTTGAATTTTTTTGGGGTAAATATTTGTTGTGCTTGTTGTGTTACCTACTGATTGGTTATGTTTCAGCCGTGAAATTCTTTTTGCTTTTAGGCTCCTGCAGTGTTAATTGGAACGTTGTGGTTGTGACTTTGCCCTTAATAAGCATGATGCATGATAGTGTTTGAAGCTAGCAGGACATGGAGTCAGTGTTTGATTTCTTTGGTCTGGACAACATGATAATGTTGTTGAAAAGAAAGTAATGAGACATGTCGAGTATAATATATGTTTTCCTAGAGATAGTCCTAAGGTATGGTTTAGGGCCTTGAAGCCCATATTGTGTCTTTTGAATTTTTGCATCTTCTTAGTCTTCTTATTCTTTCTTACCCTAGTACAGTTTCTGGATATTGGAAATGAATTAGATCAACTAGTTTGCATATAAAAACACATAAATGATCTTGCAGTTTGTATATCAATGAAACGAAGATCAATTTTCAATTAATTTGATTGATTATTTTGTCATTTTTCTTTAGCGCATGTCGTCACATTTTCTTGAATGTCTTTATTTTACTATCATGAGTATGACCATCTTTGCATGTTAAATATCTTCACTTGCCTCGGCAACATGACAACGTCTCCATTTGCAGGCAAAACGAAGCGACGAATAAAGGTGGAGGAAAGGATGATGATTTGGTGCGACATGGTGGCTAGGTCGCTGATGGTGGACACGATGGTGTGGACAGTCGATAGTGTTGAGGAAAGAAGAGGAGGTGATAGGCATGTGTGCTTTAAAGTGGAGAGATTTTTGACTTTTGAGATGAAGCCAACAAGTCCTATGCGAGGTAAAATTCTTGCGCTTACTTTCTTTCTTTCTTTTTTTGCTTGAGTTAAGTTTGGGCACTTTGGCCAGTTGGCAACTCTATGGTTATCACGTATCAAGTAACTGTCATATAATACATAACTTAGATTTTGGCCTAAAAAAATATTATGCGGGTCAAGTGCGCAGGTGCACCAATTAACCTATAGGCCTAGCCCATTTATTCCACGATTTAAGCGATGCCAATTATAAAAGCCTGCAAATTAATGGACTAAACTTTTTTAGTCCATTTATGTACGGATTGCACGTAAACAAATCAACCTATGGATTGCGATCTATATACCTAGCCCTAGTACTATATCGACAAAATTTTCAGTCAACTTCTATGTCTTGTCCATTTATTGTTTTTGTTAATTCTTGTATATGTAATTTGTTTTATTATAAGTAGTGTTATATTTATAACAAAGTTGTACAACAATGTCACAATAACATTCATAATATTGTTTTGTCCTTTGGTGAGAGTGGATATTATGTACTACAAGACAAAACAATATTATTAGTGTTGTTTTAATAGTGTTATACGACTTTATTGTACATCACATATTATTCTTTGCTTTATAGTAAGCTATCTATTTGCTTGAACAACTTGATCTCATGTGAATAGTAATGGTTTATTGTACCCTGTATATGAAATGTACAAGCTAAAGATGAAGTACCGACCCATATCTTCTCCATGATATACAAGACATACTAGGGTCCATTCATATAATATAATGTTCACAACAGAATATTTGACTTTCCACACCAATGTTGGCTTTAACAACTAATGGCGCGTGCGAAAGTCAAAGAAAATATAGACTTAACACCAGTTTTAGTGTACATAGTTGGATTTTTACACCAAAGGCTTCACTGCGAACAATCTTAGAACAATGCATTAACCACTCCAAGAATTGTAATCTCCGCCTCCAGTGAGCAACTATCCTTCACCAGATAACCACTGGCGAGAGAACTGTTCATTATGAACCTGGAATAACCAACTTCATCGCTTGAGGCACTAATCCAGTAATTAGCTGCAACAAGGGGAAAACAGGGATTATCGGTAATTTAATCAAATCAATTCCTTTATCTGCATCGACTTAGGGATCATGATTATTTTAGTGCTAATTATTCATTCAAATTAAATACGATTCGGTGTTCATTAACTTAGGACTTGCAGCCCATAAAAATGATGACCATATATATTACCTTTTCCATAACAATGTTGGTTATTGACTTGATTAACCATGCGCAATATTATCTGTGCATGTATTTTGAAACGAGGAAGAAGGGTTGTTGGGTCAGCTATGGCTATGAACAAAGAAAGATAACCACTGCCCAATCCAACGCCTTTTCCTTTGGGATATAGTTTCATTTTCCTGTGGAAAAAAGCAGTATGACCAAACAGTTATTTTGTCTACCATATGTTTTCTTTTGTAAAAAAGAAATAAAAAGTCGGTAAAAGTTCATTTTGAGATTGTAATACTACTTCACTTTAGTTCTCGAAATTAAAATGTTATCAGTTTAGTTAATGAAATTCTGAAAAGTGATTCAAATTATTCCATAATATAATATTCATAAGACTAATCTAAATAACCAAAAGGATAAATTTGAGTCACTTTTTAGAATTTTACACACTAAATTAATAATTTTTTATTTTCAAATACTAAAATAAAATACAGATAATATCTAGAAACAAAATGAATCTTTACTTCAAAGAGAAATTGTGAAAGAGTAACAAGTGTAACATTATTTTCAAAACAAAACAGGGTTCATTCTTTTTATACCAGTTGTAGTTTCCTGTACTGAACGGCTCAGATACGAAACATTCTGAAATCAAATTTGAGTAGTTGTGAATCTTCCAATTGTGCTTGTAGGTAATGGCATCTTTCTTCATTACTAAACATTCTCCTTTAACTGTAGTTCTTTCCTTGCAAATAAAGACTTCTGCTCCAAACGCACACATATCATCCACCAAATAACCTTTAGAGCTGTCGTTGAAATCTTTCAAGGGAATAAATTGATCAAATCCAGATTCAACCTTCATTTTGTTAAATCTCCTTTCCTTTCTCAATGTATCTGTCAATTACCAAAACCAGTCCTCTAAAAATGGCAAGAGAAAAGACTCTTGTTTTGCAGTCCATAAACTAAACAATATATGTGGCACGGAGACTATTTTGTAAGACAAGCTTTAAGACAGCATATATCGCCATTTCAGAGAGCAGCTACAGGGCAAAGTGCTGATCACTATGTTATGAAAAACTAATATTGTCATTGGAACGAAATTAAGAATTAAACTGAACTCCATTGAGATTTGGCAATAATACACATAACACCTGTGGAATTGTCATGCCTACATTAACCGTCCCACAGAATATTCGGTCTCAGGTTTTTAGAGGTGATCAATGTTACATTCCATAAAATAATGATGATATTAAGTGTAATATCATCTAAACCTTAGGAGAAGTTATTGTATATCTTTACAATTTCAGGTAAGGTTAGTGTATATTTTTAACAAATAGTGATGCTAGGGAACCGAAAATTCTTGCAAATGTACCCAACTCAGTTGGCATACATGTGGTGAGTTATTAATTAGTGGTTTGACAAACATTATGAGTGGTTGAAAAAATTTTAGGTAGACCTAATTGTCATATATGTTGTGACGTAACTCTTGAAATTATTTCAGGCAAACAATTCTCGTTGACAGGTATTTCCCTTTTACGAATTGTGAGATTTATGTCTGATATCTTCTGATGTCAAGTGATGTTAGTATAATTTACTTTATTAAACTGAGATATTTCTATGAAAATGCACCGTTCACACTCATTCGAAATGACAGATTTTGAATTGTTTGTACAGGCCTTCACCTGCGTGAACGGTATGAGCATGTGATTGCTAGGAAATGGACTCAAAGAATGGGTAAAATTTTAAAATACCATGGACCACTAAGTAGTTGTCGTTGTTCTGATCAAGCACAAACAAACGAAGATTGACATAGATTTCCCAGTCAGGATAAAACGAACTTGTTCCGTCTAATGCCAAGTATAGTGAAATATGGTCCTTCACATTCTTGCTTGTGTTTCCACTTGGATACAGAACCAACTTCCTGTGAGCGCACAACAATTCACTTATAAGTACCAGAAACAAGCACAAATATCCAAGGAATTGTGGATACTAAGAGGCCAAAGGCTAAATTATGGTGCGTTTGTTTTACATTTTTTTCACAATAGAAAATAATTTTTAACTAAAAAGTTATTTTTCATAAATAGAAACTATTTGTTTAATTTTTACTATAAGGCTGAAATCAGGTTTTCCTCACTTAAGAAGAAAGGTTTTTTGCTAACTTTTGAATAGAGATTAAAATAAATAATTTCCATCAAAAATATTTTTTCATTAAAAATTAAAATAAAAATGCACCCTTAACATAAATTTATTCTTTTTTTTTTAATTTTTCAAAATATCTACCATCGACGACATTGACAAAGAGAAAGTTAATTAATCATACTTCCTGAAGTAAAAATAAAGTAAGATCTTTTAAAAAAATATTCATACCAGTTGTAGCCTCCAGCTTCAAATGGCCCTGACTCATATCTCTCTATTGAATTCTTTGTAAGGAGTGAAAATAACCGGATTTTGACTACGTAATGAGCTGGCGGAGCATTTGATATAAATCGTGAAATGCCTGCGCGAAACACATCACATAGAATAAGCAAAAGAGGCAAATTTCTTTTGTGCTATCATGCACATGCCGTGAGTTAATCATTGAAATAAGATCGTCGCTCTATTTATCAGCATCTTCCCCTTCCAATCAAAGCATATTGATTTAGTTGTCAAGCAATCATGGGCATATTGAAGGACACTTCAACAACTATTAGCTAGTGCAAATAATAATAATAATAATAATAATAATAATAATAAATCAATGATTGACGAGCATCCATCACTAACAAACAAGTTGTGTTTTAGTGGTATGGACTGTATTAATTGTCAGATTCATTTCTGATGTGTTTATTGACTACTCCCTTCATTTCAAAATCAATACATTTTTCACTTTTTAGATTAATTCATTCATAAAGTGTTGTATTTGTGTCGAGATACATTACTTTATGGATAAACCTAAAATGTAAAAAAGACATTTATTTTGAAACGGAGACCATATACATTTGCATGTCGCATAGATGCATGCATGCAATAAATATGCAAACACATATTCAAACAGACTCTTCCAGAGATAATACCCAAACCCAAGAAGGAAAGGAGGGGGACAAACCATCTTGCAGATCCATCGTAAGACTGATAATTTTTAAAATATGATCAAAATGGTCTATTTATATTGATAGAGAAGCTTTCGTTTCTGTTTGCTTTACTTGAAGAATATTGCTATCAGTTCATGGAAGTAGGCATATATTCTTTGCTTTTGGAATGATTGTAGGGTAAAAAAGGGTTCCATGAATTTTTGAAGAATGATATGTGGAATTCCTTTTATTATATGGAGAATTGCTTTCTCGCTTATGAATATTCTTTGTTTCGGGTTGTTTACGAAGAAATCTTGCAGAACTACATGGAGTAATTATCATGGTTTGTTGTCATAACGAGATTCATCCTGGGCAAGAGAAAACTGTCTTTTGACAATAACAAGGATACAATATTGCAAAAAGTATTTCATATATAGTAATAGTTAATTTAATATTCTTATTAATGACCATAATCTCTAGCTCATCTCCATTAAAGGCTCATTTGGATAACACTAATTATGATTATTTAATTGTCCAAAATCAACAATCACATGTTTAAAGCATAAAAAATCAAATAATATATACATTAAGAAAAACAAAAAAAATCTTGATAAATGTAGAAAATTATATGAGTTGACAAAAGTATTATTTTATGGTCATTATCATTTATCTTGATAAATATATTGATTACTTAAATAATACATTTATATTGCGGTATAAATGGAAAAAAAATTAATAATACCTAAATATTATAAATAGACAGATAAATACTTTTATATTTACATATTTAAATGTATTATACCTTATTCATAAATTATTTTTCAAAAATTTCTTCCACATGAGAAGCTAATAAACCACTTATATAAAAGTCTCTAACAGGACATTTGTTTCGAGGTATATTTAAATATTTCTGGGAATAAGTAGATGAGAATAATACGTTCGTACATTTGTTATAAGTTTTACAAAAAATTTATCAGGTATTAATTATTCCATAGAAAAAGATTTTTCTATAGTTTAGTGAAATCTCATTCCCAAGTTGAAATGTGAAAAAAAAAATTTCATGACTTGGGAATCGCAATTATTAAGTATAATTACTAAACTATCTATCAATTATTTGACTTTTTCTCTTTTATGATTGTATTAAGAGTATTTTGGAAATTATAACTATATTCTTAAGAATATAAGTTATAAAACAAACAAGTTTTAAATTTGTTCTCAAAAATCTTAACAAATAATCATAGGAATATTTAATGCTAAACAAACAATTTTTTAAAGATACCTGAGAATAATATTTCCAGGATATTTCAAACCGTGAAACAAACGTCCCTAAGGGGGCATTTGTTTCGAGGTTTGAAATTAAGTTCCCAAGAATGCGATTCTTGGGAATATTATTCCTAGGTATCTTTAAAAAATTGTTTGTTTAACATTACGCATTCCTAGGATTATTTGTTAAGATTCCAGGGAATAAATTTAAAATTTGTTTGTTTTATAATCTATATTCCCGAGAATATATGTCATAATTTCTAAAATACCCTTAGCACAATCATAAAAAGAGAAAAAAGTCAAATAATTGAGGGATTGTTTAGTAATTGCGCTTAATAATTGTGATTCCCAAGTCATAGGAATTTTTTTTACCCACTCTTCAACTTGGGAATGAGATTTCACTAAATCATAAGAAAATCTTTTTCTATGGAATAAGTAATACCTAGGAATAATTTTGTAAAACTTGTAATAAATGTAGGAACACATCATTCTCAACTACCTATTCCTAGGAATAATTAAATATACCCTTAAACAAATGCCCTATGAGTATTTGGAATTTTGGAGGTTAGATATACTATTTCAAAAGGAAATAGGATGAGAGAACTTAATAGAGATGAAATTTGATTTTCAACATTTAAGGACTTGACGTATGAATTTTCAATGTAGGAGAGGTGAATGAAACAAAAGTTGAGTTAGATTTTGTGAATATATTAAGAAAAAAAGAAAACATGGATACACCATATATTTTAATTATTGATATATTAATTTAAAATAAAACAAAATTTTACCACTAATTATGGGTTTTTTGGGTTCAAGAATTTTGTGAATAATTAAGTAGGTTAAAATCGTCCATACTGTGATGTAAAGTGCGTTGGTTGTCTCCGGTCTCTGGCCTACAACATTTTGTTTTCCCGAATGCCTTCTGGGCTATGAAGGATAGACAACACATAGGATATGACACGACACAGATACGAGAGATACACTCAAGTTGAAAAGTTATAGGACACAATTACAGCATATAGATAACTAAAAATTTAAAGAAAATGATATATTATTCAAAATATCATTTATATAAACTTTACTCATACTTTATTTTTTAATAGAACAGACACGTCACCCAAATTATGTGTCCATACTTCATAGCTTCTGGGCAATATATAGGGTAGGATTTTTGAGTTGTTACTATTAGCTTTTTCAAATGGCCTGATCCTTTCTATGCAATATAGGGTAGGATTTTTGAGTTGTTACTATTAGGGTTTGTTTGGTTCCATTTTTTATTTTCAATTTTTCATTTTTCAGGAATTTGTGAAGAAAAAACTGCAAATGAAAACTGAAAACTAGAATTTGTAGTTTTCAGAATTTTTAGTATTTCCTTTATAAAATTTGAAAAACTGAAAAATTTAAAATAAAAACTGAAAACTAAAACCAAACATGTCCTTAGCTTTTTCAATGGGCCCATAAAACTTGATGAAGTGATTGAATTGAATGCATAATGCCAACACCCCCACCCCCTACGTGTGTGTCAAGAGATTATCATTTTACACATGCACCAACAAAGTGTAATCTTATGTACATGTTTCGGCACTATCGGTGATTGTCGGAATAGGTGCTAGAAAATGAAAGAAATATTGTCTGATTTATGTGATGAAATAATAAAAGGGTTTATGTAAAAGGTATTGATCAAAGTTTTTAATAAATTAACTTTTTAATATATCAAATTAGCTTGTTTCTCACAATGATTATTACTCTTTCCATTTCACAATAATTGTCAATATTTTATTTTTTGTTATTTCAGAATATCTGTTCATTTATAATATCTAGGTAATTTTTTTTCTTCCATTTACATCTTTAATATAAATGGATTTGTTAAGTATTTAATATATTTATCAAGATGAGTAATAACAATTAGATAAGGAAGGATAATTTAATCAATTCATATAAATTTTACCTTTACCAAGATATTTTTTTTTCTTGATATATGTATTGTTTGGTTTTTGACAGTTATTATAAAATAGATAAAGTAATAAAGAATAGAGGGAGCACAAACTTGGTGGTAGGCCCTATATTTTTAAACCTAAAAAGTCACATATTCCCAATGAAAACTTACCATTTTAAAAACCCTTAGCTAGTGCCCTTATTTTTGCAGCTCTCATTGTTGTAGAAAAAATTATTAATGAAAAATGATATGTGTACAATATTTTTGTAATTAAGTTATTTTTAATTTAATTCATTATTTATTGATCCTTTCATTTTAATTATATACTAATATTTGTAAATTTAAATTTAGAAAAAAAAATCTATTTTCATTTCTTATCTTTTAGCAATTTCGATTTCTTTATATTTTTTTCCTCTAGTTATTCTTCCTCTAACATTTTGATAATATTTCAAAATTGTTCTATTCACTAACTAGGTCAATTTTATTAATGAATACTCTCAACCCAGTTTTGAAATATTTATTTTGATCTCATATGGATGCTCCATTATATAAGCAAAAACTCTATTTTCATTTAATCATACATATTTGTCTGAAATTTATAGCCAATTTCTAACTATGAAAGTTGAAGTTTAAAGTTTGTACATATAACACTCTATAGTTTCACTCAATTTTCAATTAGGTCATACAATTTAAAAGTTTATAACTAAGCTCTTATATTGCATAAATTTTTTAATCAAGTCCCTATCTCTATAGGGTGATACAAAAATACTAAATTAAATAGAATATTCCTAAAATATTCTTCTACTACGATTTTAGATTTCAAAAAATAAAAGACAAAAAACCCACTGCACCCTTCCCCCATCACAGCTTCCATTATTCATCATCACCATCCTTCATTCTCACCACTACTATTATTCATCGTCTATCACCATCACCAACCCAAATTATAAATAAAATCACAATATTTTTAAAGGAAAAATAAATATGGCTTATTACTAGACATAGCAACACTACTTTCGAGCTTCTCTCTCAATTTCTGAACCTCCAAGTCCTTCCCTTTCGCCTCCTTCTTCAACTCCTCCACCACCACTTCATACATACAGCGCCACCACCTTCCTGACTGCCATATCTTAACCACTACTATTTCCTCTCATCCTCTACCGTTTGCTGTTGTGCTCATCACCAAATCAACAACTCACAACCAAGAAAAGAAGCTAGCCTACCTACGCAAACACAAATTAAATTACTTCATCCAAGCTCACTGATACCAGACAATAGAGATGACAACAGTTGAAGCAATGAAGCTATGACAATGGTGGTAGCTTATTTTAAAATGGCAGTGGTGACTGTGAAACATTTTTACAAAGTGAAGCAGGAAATAGAAGCCTAGGAGGAATGTTAATTTTTGAAAAGTTCCATGTTTCACCACATTTTTACTCTTATTAATTAAAATTTTGTGAAACATTTTTGGAATGTGCCTAGTATAATGGCAATGGTGAAAAGAAGCATTTCAATCAAAGAGAACATTAAGGATTCAAGATAATTTTAAAAAAAATAATCATAAAAAACAAAATAGATTTTATTTTTTTTTTAAAATATTGTGACTTATTTATTTGGGTTAGTGGTGATAATCAATGATGAACAATGGTAGTAGTGATAGGGAAACGTAGGGTGGGGTGGTTTTTTTTTTTTATATCAAATCTTAAATTGTAGTGAAAGAATATTTTAAAATATTCTATTTAATTTAACGTTTTTGTAATGACTTATAGAGATAGGGACCTGATCGAAAAAAGATATTAAATATTTTTTTTAACTTTTGTTTTTTTTACTCTTTGCTATTGTATTAATTATGTTTGGCTATGGTTCAGATTATAGTTGTTAGACAATTTTATATTTTATGATTATGGAATTCAGTTAAATTTGAATTATTTGGAATATATATGTTATTGATTTATGTATATTAATCAATTACCTTACCAGAGACTTTCATGGCAATCTAATCTCACGTGACGGTCACATTCCCAAATCGAATTTTTGACAGAGGCCTTCACCTTTTCCTTTTCAGAATATCGCTATTTTTCTTCCCATTTGTTGCCGCTAAAATATTCAATAACTCTTGATCATAATCACCCACCAATCCCATTTCTTTACCAAATTCCCAGTCCTTCCTAATTTCTTCCACATCAGCAGCCTTTTCTTGTCTCAATACTAGAGCTAGGTATACGAGTCGTGATCTACAGACTAACTCGTTTAACGTGCAATCTGTATGAAAATGGACCAGAAAATTTTTTATCCGTCAACTCGCAAACATTTTAATTCTGCACTGCTTAGCCCGTGGGCTAAATGGGCCTGGCCTGCTGGGTTCACAGACCAACCTACTACCTCACATAAGTGAAAGAATACTTCCATTTATTTAGTGAGTTGGTTTATTCTACTATTTTTAGTATTTATATTTGATATTTGATTTACTTATGTTTGGTGTTTGATAGATAATGGTTGTTTATGCATATTTAAATGATTTGTCACTTTGTATGTTATTATTTGAAAAAAATTAACATTTTGGATTTTTGAAATTGAATGTTTAATTTTAATATTTGCAGTATTTAATAATTAGTATTGTTATTTGTTTAAAATTTAACTTGGAAATTGGATACTATAAAAAAAGTGTGCATACATATTTTACGAGCCTCGTAAAATATATGGTATAAATATAAATGTATAATATAGGATATAAAAAAGTTAAAAAAAATATGAAAGAAAAAAAAAGGGTTATATGAGCTGGTCGGCGTGGACCGCATTTAGTCCAAGAGCTTATACATGGGCAAAAATGTGAACAAAAAAAAGAGTTACGCGAATCGATCCACTGGTGCACGGGCTTATACGGGGCGGATGCAAACTATCCTGAAGCCTAGTCCATTTTTGAAATAGACTGGTTTGGTCCAACCCATTTAATTGTGGTTTACTTTCACCCAATCAGTGGACCCCCCTCAGCTAGTATCTTCGCAAGGCACCTCAAGTACCACCTCAAGCCGAACCTTGTTAACAAAAATGCTCTCCTTATTCTCTGTTGAAGGGATCACTTTTTGTTGAAAATGAGACCCGTTCTCCATCCCATCCTTAACCCATTCTTCTTCTAGTTCAGCTCCAAGTCCAGGCTAAAAGTCTTATTCATCACTTGGGCCCATATTATAGCTGGAACCCACAACCTCCACCATCAGTCTTTGAAGACTAAATGGGTCATCCACATTATTATCATCCTTTGATTCATTCCCCGCCATGTCCACCTCACATGCTTCATTATTAGGTATTTACTCATGTGTCAATATAAGTCAATGACTACAGTGTCTAATGTGATGTGTTCAATTATGCACATGTGTTATGGTGTGAAGCAGTGCAAAGTCGGATTAGATTAATTCAAGATAGTGCAATGCATTTTTAATAATTCTTTTTTCCTTTTTATTACAAAAATTTAGCTTGTTCGAATTCTTAATAATGTACAATGTCTTAATTTAATACTTTCTTCTTTTTTTCTTTTACAAGAATTCAGCTTTGCTGTATTCTTCACAATGTACGGTCCTCTTTTTAAAGGCTTTTTTCTAGAATTCGGCTTGTCCGCACTATTAAAAAAGAGTTCTTTTTGCTTTTTCCTTTTTTAAACATTTCGGCTTGTCCGAATTGTGCAGAATACATGGTTTTTTTTTTCAAATAATTCTTCTTTCTTTTCGTTTTTAGTTTTCAGTAATTCGTCTTGTCCAATTTCTTAACACTGTCCCTTTAGAAATTGTATTAACAAGTTGTAGTATTGAATGATTATAATATTTTATTCTTTAATAATTATAATATTTTATTTTATTTCTTATAATAAATAATTATTAAGTAAATTAAAAATTAAGTTAAATAAATCTTTACCCATAACTTGAAGCCCTAGGTGTGCGTTTGGATAGAGTATTTCCAAAATAGAAAATAATTTAACATACTAGGAAATTAAAATGCATCGATTAAATTTTCTTTAATTTTTTTTAAAAAAATTTGGATACATAATTACATTTCCTTCATTTGTAAAATACTTTATTTAGATGAGATAATTATATTAACTTCATTTTAATATATTTTATTTGAAAAACATAATTTTTTAAATAAGAATTTTTTTTAAATAATCAAAATTCAATGAATCTAGAATTATGCACGTAGGCATTGCACTGTACATTGTTAAGAATTTTGACAAGTCAAATTTTTTATAATAAAAAGGAAAAAAGAATTATTAAAAATGTCTCGTGTTGCACTGTAGACATTGCACTGGCTTGCGTTAATCTAATCTGACCTTGCACCGCTTCAAACCATCACACATCAAATACAAAATTGAACACGTCACATTAGACACCTTAGGCATTGACTCCCATTGACACCCACCTCATTATTATTCACCCTTACACCATCTAACCCTTTGTCACATGCCAAGAGCTTACATAATTTCTTATATGAATTTACATAGGAGTATAGTGGCGCTGTTGCAGTCTTCGTACCACACCCCCACTAACCTCGAGGAACAAACATTCCACATCCCCATTAGTATAACCCCTCGACATACCATCTGTACCTCTTCCCCTTCCTCCATTGTCACCAGAGAACTACCCATTCAATTGCCCCGTCCTCCATGGCCATTAGATCACTGCCCATTCAAGCTACCTTCTCACAGCTTATCTCACTAACATGCACCTCATAAAATAAACCATCAACGTAAAACCGAATCCATGTATTAACAAGGTCCATCAAGTTGGTTTCAATTTGAACGTATGCATGTGAGAAGCTTTCCATATCCAAGTTAGTAGTCACAAGTCACAACACGTCCCCAAAGACTACCAATAGAATGCATATTTGGTACACGCCAGCCATGTAGACAAATCCCTCTACATACTTGCCACGTACGTCGAACCTCACAAAGTTCCTCCTCAAACCATTTGCCGTAGTCATCCACAATTGCAGATAATGCATCACCACCATTGCGAACTGCCTTATCAAGGTCATCTATCGATTTGAATATTAATATTATAGAACTTTGTATAGGTCAGTAGATTTTACTGCTAGAATTTCCTGGTAATTTGGGTTTCTATTGATTAGTGATGTCTTGATTTTATAAAACGGATTGAATGGATAAGCCTGATATTTCCTGTAAGCCCATGAAGTTAATGTGTGATCCACAGTGGGTTTTGGAAGTCACAATGTATTATTATTTGGTTTGGGCCTAATAATAAGTGTACTGGGTTATGATGTAGAAGCCCAATGTAACCTAGGTCTTTGATGGACAAGACCAGGTTACTATATATATATATTTCATATTATGTGGGCAGGATCCCCACTCCCACCTTGATATCTCTTGACGGTTTACAGCTCCATCGACGTGACATCTCTCTCTCTCAGAGAAAGATAAGGAGTGGGTTCTCCTACACCTGACGTATAACGGTATATATGAGTCCTAGTGGTATGTAATTTACATGTTAATTTTATTTAATGTATTGGTGTTCCAAATTCTTAGTATTTGATCTGTGAAAATTTAATATGTGGTACCAGAACAAGTTATACTATATTTGCAACCTTGAATTAATATGAGATTGATTTTTAATAGTATTGTCTATTATTTCTATTAATCTCTGTTATAAATCATGTCACGGTGGAATTGATAAATTAATTCAGCAATGAATTCCTGTCACTATTTTGCCTTGTCAGGTTTGACTTTTGTCACCCTTCCACGGTTTTGCCTCTGGAATGAACTTTTCTTTCCTTGTTTCTTGATTTTCCTTTTACATTTAAAGAATTGACAAGCAAAGGGCCTTGGATTTTGCCTTGTCAGGTTCTTTTGGTGTTGATTTATTTTTCATTCTTTTTCCTTGCCTTTTTCTTTTTCTCCCGTCGCGTTCTTTTCCATGCCTTTGGAGTTGCGCGGCGCTGTGCGCCCTTGTGTTCCTAGGTAGCACTGTGCCTTCGCAGTGGAAGGAGGAAGAAAGGGAACCATGTGGCCCCCGCCCTAAAATAATAATAATAAAAAAAAACCTCAGATATTTTTATTTAAATGTTGTATATTTAGTTTAATTAAATATTCTATGATAGATTATAATCTGTTTTATGATTGATAATTGATATAGAGGCATAAATTATTTTTGGTAATTATATATTGATTTAGTTATTTATGGAAAGTTTGGAATGAATTAAAATTGATTATTTGGGCAATTATTTTTCCCTATAGAGTGCTCTATTACTTAAGTGAATTTCACCACTACAGTGGGTTGCTCACAAAATTAATGGAGTTTCTTGTTTAATTCATTTGGGATATTTTGTCACTTGAGTTAATTATGAGTTGACACACCCACAGGTGGTTTGCTCATTAATTAATTCTGATGTGGCATGCAGTGTCATTTGAGTTAGTTATTGGCTAGTTCACCCACAGGTGGTTAGTCCATTAATTAATTTGACAAGACATGATGTTTGGGATGTATCAATGGTAAGATCCTTCTGCCCACAGGTGTTGGATTTTCGAAACTGTTGTCTTGTATGATATATTCTTCGCCCACAGGTGGGTTTATATTATATGTTTATATCCTTGTTGTGATATATGTTTGTTGTTTATTGCCCATGTGATTAATCAATCTTTAATTTTTCCAGCTCCTGTGAAATTTTCCATGAATGACACTGTTAACCATGTTGAGATCCTAACTGGAAACAATTATAAGAGGTGGAAGGAGGACATTGAGTTGGCCCTCAGCTTATTGGATATTGACATGGCTATTAGGGAGGATGAACCTTCCCTAAATGATCAAAGCACAGAGGAAGAAAAGATGTATCACAAGGAGTGGACAAAGGCCAATCGCAAGGTCTTGATGTTGATCAAGCGGTCTATTGATGAAATGCTTGTAAAGGCAATTCCTGCATCTGAGATGGCCAAGACTTTCCTTGCTTCCATTGGGGAAATGTATGCAGTTTCTAGTAAAGCCAAGGCTGGTCAGTTGATGGATAATTTCATCAACATGAGGTATGATGGGAATGGTGGTGTTAGACAATATATTATGAAAATGGTAACCTTGTCCTCTAGACTTAGTGACCTCAAGTGCCCAGTAGATGATAAGTTCCTTGTGTACCATGCCCTTAATTCTCTACCTACTAGATTTGAAGCACTGAGAAGCTCTTACAACACCCAGAAAGAAAAGTGGGACATTAACACCCTTATCTCCATTTGCTCTCAAGAAGAAGATAGGATGAATCATGTTCTGTCTGAAAGTGTGAATCTAGTCTCTCAATACCAACACAAGAAATCTTTTAAAAAGAAGAAGGGGAAGATTCCTGATGGAAAAGGTTATACTAAGAAAAAGGCCGATCCACCCCAAAAGGACTTTGCTCCAAAGCCTAACATTCAAAAAGGTGAGCTCAAGTGTTGGTTTTGCAAGTCAGTAGGCCATAAGAAATCTCATTGCCCTGTCTTGAAGGCAAAAGGTAAGTCACTAGCTTTCGTTTGCTATGAATCCAATTTGGTAGACGTTCCTGTAAATTCATGGTGGATTGATTCTGGATCGTGTATTCATATTGCTAATACATTGCAGGGGTTCAAAAGCAAACGAAAGCCAAGTGATGCCGATGGCAACCTATTCGTAGCGAATGGAAATAAAGTGGACATTGAGTTCATAGGATTAGTTGAGTTAAAATTGGAGTCTGGATTTATTTTACGTTTGGAAAATATTGTTTGTGTGCCGTCCATGAGCCGAAATTTAATTTCTGTGTCAAAACTTGATGATTGTGGTTTTTCATTTAATATTAAAAATGGATTTTGTCATATTTCTTTTGATTCTCGGGTTGTTGGCACAGCTGTTAAAGTTGGTAATTTATATCATCTGAATCCAGACTCCAATGTTTATAATTCGCTACATGTTCAGGTTGTTGGTAAAAAAGGGCCATAATTAAAGAAAATTCTTATTTCTTATGGCATAGGCGTCTTGGCCATATTTCCAAGGAAAGAATTGATAGACTTGTTAAAGATGAAATCCTGCCCTCACTTGATTGTACTGATCTTGAGAAGTGTGTGGGTTGTTTAAAAGGAAAGATGACCAAGATGTCTAAGAAGGCTTCTACTCATAGTAACGACCTTTTGGAAATTATTCATACTGACATATGTGGTCCTCTAAAACCAACCTTGTGTGGAAATAGATATTTCATTACATTCATTGATGATTTTTCTAGACTTGGTTATGTTTACCTGATCAATGATAAATCTTTGTCTTTAGAAAAGTTTAAAATATTTAAGAGTGAGGTAGAAAACTAGTGTGGAAAAACTATCAAGATTGTGAGGTCCAATCGAGGTGGTGAGTTTTATGGTAGGCATGGTGAGGCTAGATAGCTTATGGGGCCCTTTGCTAAGTATTTGCAAGACTGTGGAATTGTTTCCCAATTTACCATGCCAGGGACTCTTGAGCAGAATGGTGTGGCTAAGAGAAGGAATCGCACTTTGATGGATATGGTGAGGTCCATAATGAATCAAGCTAAGTTACCAGAATCTCTTTGGGGAGAAGCCCTTAAAATAGCCATGTTTATCCTAAATAGAGTACCTTCTAAATCTGTTCCCAAAACACCATTTGAGCTGTTTAAAGGGTGGAAGCCTAGCCTAAACCATTTTCGTGTGTGGGGTTATGCTACTGAGGTCAAACTCTACAACCCTACTGCTTCAAAGTTAAATCCTAAAACCACCAGATGCTACTTTGTTGGCTATCCCATCAATGTCAAAGGCTATAGATTCTACTATCCTACCCATGGAACAAAGATAGTTGAGGCAATCTTGGCCTGGTTTCTTGAGGATGATTTGGGTGATTCTGACATCTCCATTGATGAAGGATCAAGTTCAAGTTGTCAATGTATCATGGTGCCTATTCTCGTTGTACAAGAGAACCTGCGAGAGAGAGTGGTGCATCAACTAGTTGAAGTGATTATTGTAAAGCCATAACAGGAAATTTTGGAGCCGCAACAGGAAGTTTTAGAGGATCCTCTACCACAGGCTCTAGAACAACCTACTAAGGATCCACCTCTTAGGCGATCAGAGAGATAGCGAAAGCCAGTGAACCGTGATGATTATTAACTTTTCCTTGGAGAGTCAGATATTGGGTGCATATCGGATCCAGTTGATTTTAATGAAGCTGTTTCTAGTGCTCTTGCTGAAAAATGGATTGAAGCCATGGAGGATGAAATTCTTTCTATGAATCACAATGGTGTGTGGGAGCTTGTAAAGGTTCCTAATGGTTTCAAGCCCATTGGTTGCAAATGGGTTTTCAAGACAAAAAGGGATTCCAATGGAAATGTGGAGCGGTATAAAGCAAGACTAGTGGCTAAAGGTTTTACTCAGAGAGAAGGTATTGATTACACTGAAACTTTTTCTCCTGTTTCTTCAAAAGATTCCTTCAGAATCATTATGGCTTTGGTGGCACATTATGATTTGGAGTTACATCAAATGGATGTGAAGACAACTTTTCTAAATGGAGATCTTTATGAGGAAGTATATATGCAGCAGCTAGAGGGATTCATAGAAAAGGGAAAAGAGCACTTGGTATGTAAGTTGAGGAAATCAATTTATGGTTTGAAGCAAGCTTCAAGACAGTGGTATTTCAAATTTGATGAGATTGTTTCTTCCATGGGCTTTGTGGAAAACAAAGTTGACCCATGTATATACCTCAAGGTTAGTAGGAGCAGATTCATTGTTCTGGTTCTTTATGTGGATGATATTTTACTTGCTAGTAGTAACTATGATATGCTTGTTGAGACCAAAAGTGTGTTGTCAGCTCATTTTGACATGAAAGACCTTGGGGAAGCCTCTTTTGTTCTGTGGATTGAGATCTATACAGACAGATTACGGTGACTTTTGGGTCATCCCAAAGGGCTTATGTAGATCGTGTCTTGAAGCGTTTTGGCATGGAGAATTGTAGGCCTACTGATACCCCTATTGCTAAAGGGGATAAATTGAGCAAGGATCAATGCCCTAAGAATGAACTTGAGAAGAATGCTATGAAGGACATTCCTTATGCCAGTGCAGTGGGTAGCATCAAGTATGCACAAGTTTGCACCAGACATGATTTGTCTTTTGTTGTGAGTGTCTTGGGTAGGTTTTAGTCAAACCCAAGACATGCTCATTGGGTTGCCATTAAAAGGGTAATGGGGTATTTGCAGAAGACAAAGGATTATATGCTTGTCTATAGAAATGTTGATCACCTTGATATAGTTGCATATACTGATGCAGACTTTGCTGGGTGTCCAGATGATGAGAAATCTACTTCTGGATATGTTTTCATGCTGGCCGGAAGAGCTGTTTCTTGAAAAAGTGTCAAACAAACTCTAACTGCCTCCTCCTCTATGCAAGCTAAGTTTGTAGCATGATATGGTGTGACGACACATGTTGTATGGGTTTGAAACTTCGTCTCTGCTTTTGGCATAGTAGACTCCATTGCCAAACCCCTAATGATTTATTGTGATAATAGTTCTACTGTGTCTTTTACAAAGAACAACAGGACAACTTCTGCCTCTAAGCATATTAGGATTAAGTTCCTTGTTGTCAGGGAGATGGTTGAGAATAGAGAGATCATTGTTGAGTGTAACACCCTAATTTTTAACCCAATACTTTAGAACACATTAGGTTAATCATTAGGTTATTACTTCTTAGTCTCATCCTTTTAATAAAATACTTAGCGAAAATTACGGTAAATTTTTTTTAAAAAAACATAGAACCAAAGTGAGAGCCGCATTCATCGTAAAGCAGGAATATAAAGCACAAACAACAAAGTTTAAAGAACACAGTAAGTAAAGCATGTAACAATGGAACAATGATTAACACGACAAAGGGTACACTTCATTAATATCATATTTAGGATACATATATAGTCACGCTCTTATAGAATCGGGCTGAGCTTGCAATACATAGAGAAAGAAATACAACAGAAATATAAAAGCATGAACAACATAGAACTACTACCCGAGTGCACCTAAGACGGATAACCTCAAGACAAAAGAAGGTTTATCCTATCTATGAGTGAGTGCGTACACTAAACCTCCCCTAAGACGTCTACTACTGGAACCCGGGATATGGCGGAGTATAATCGATCCTTGGCCTTGATGTGAGAGTAGGTACATGCAGTGGCAGCACATGAGCTCCTCGGCTTGGGTGCATCTCGGCTCACCTAGCTAACCTCGGCTGCATGACGGTCTCCTTGCTCCTTTCTCTCACGAACTGAGGAGTGGGAGTGGAGCTCTCGCTGTACATGTGCGTCGGTGGGTCCTGAGAAGGATCGTCCTCCAAACTAGGAGACCGGGGCACGTAGTCCTGGAAGTCACGGGGCATCGATCCACCGGTATACATCCGGAGAAGCCTCTCATCATGCGTCCGAGCGCGTTCAAAAACCATAGTGTCGTCATAGGGATACATCGGGGAGAAGCGATAACTCTGTACAGGATGAGCGAAGGGATGTCCTACGAACATAAATACTCAAACTGTGCACTGTCCCTCAAAATAATAAGATCCGTGATCCGGATAAAAAATGCACCTCCCACGTCGGAGTGTCGATAAAGACCATGAACGTCGCCATCGAGCTCTGAAGATGTGACGGAAGAAAGAGAATGAAGAGAAAGGAGTGAGAATCTTACTAAAGAATCTCAGTAGGAACCTCCTATCTAGGGTTACATCATTCATATCCTCAGGAACCTTGGGTTTATTATTTAAAAGGTGAGCATGCATATAAAGTTCATTATTGGGGTTTACAAAACTAATTATCCAAGGTTCATTCCTTTTAGTATACATCTTAATGTCATGAATGCAACATATCAGAACATGAATCCATGGCAATGCTTCAAGCAAATAACTCAACAAATCACAACATCAAGAAGCATACAAGTGGCATAAAGGGCATAAAACTTTCAAGTGGAACTTTTCACAACTTTGTGACATCAATCATGGTACTTTAGCATAATAAGGCCACCCTAAAAACATCTAGGCTATGAGCTCATACCTCAGCTAGTCGTCACTAGCTCTTGCTTATTATCTGAATAAGCGAAACATAATAAAAAAAAATCCCGACTCCTTGAGTACGGGCTAGGGGGCTAGGGATCACCTCTCTTAGGATATACCCTCTTTGAAATGCTTTGCGGGCATCTAGCCACAGAAATTTTTCCGCTTTGGTAGGCTACATCTACTCATACCCTCACGGATTTGTCTCCCCTAGGGGTGCTCGGCCGAATCGGTGTCACCCAGGAAAGCGCATCTCAGTGCTTTGTCACATAAAAATCTCCTAGGGGTGCTCGGCTGAACCGGTGTCACCTAGGGTTTTAAATATTCACATCATACTTCAAAAACATTCTCAAGTCCTTTAGGTTTGATAGAAATTCGGCAGCATAACGGCTGTGAACCAAATTTCCTTCGAACCAACTTTAAGCCACAAGCTTATAACACATACACATTTCTCATTCAACTTTCATGCTCATGATAAACCTAATAACTCAATAAATCATTTCATTATAGCTCATGTATCATCCAAGCAAGTACATCCAAACATCATACTTGCATAAAACAACTCATAGCATAAAAGATTTCTTAATGTTTTATGCGTTGACCCTTAAGGTCCTTTAACTTGAAATCTAAGTTGTATATCATCACAACTTAAGCTCTCGGGTACCTATAGGCTTATATCTAGGTATTCCTCACTCAAAACTATGATCATAACTATTTCTAAACCTTAAGAGTGTAGAATCTATAATTCATACTTTATGGGTACCTAGGAGTCACAACATTGACCCTTTCTAAGTTCGGTTTGCTCCTAAGGCATCAAGATCAAGTCCTAAACCAATTATGAGTACTTCCTACATATTTAAACTAATTATAAACCATGATTTTCAATTCTAAACCTTCCTGGACAGAATCCAGAAAATTATATTTCTAAGGGATCTAAAAGTCTCAACTTAATTCTTTTCTAGTTACTAACTTGTCTTATCTTTCACATATGAATTTTTGCATCAAATATACATGAACATACTCATATTATCATCATCAAAACAGTATAAAACAGTGAGCATAGCAAGCAAGGTAGAACCAAAATTAACTCCATCATGCAAAGCATAAAAACTTGATTTCTAAAACACATACATTGCTAGTTTCTCTTGGAACCTTTCTAAAACTTTCAAAACTCATTAGTAAACATTTTTATCTCATTAAAATCATCAAAATGCTTCCTAAGGCAGTAGCTATTTTTGAATAAGCCATAAAGGATTTAAAATCATAACACTTGTTCAAAACATCTCTTAAACTCATATAAACTTAGAAAAATTATGGAACATAAGTTTTAGTATTTGAAACTACATAAACCTCATAGGGCCAAACTTAAAGGAATTAAGAGACATGTAATTCCAAGTCTTTGTTTGAGATAATAATGAGTAAGTCTATGAGCTCTAAATCTCTTAAGTTATGACATAAAAATAAATATGCAATGCACTTTGTTTTAGTCTTTATTTAGAGGTGAGGGCATAAAATAAATATGCTATGCAAACTCATTATTATCTTAGAGATTTAGTGAGAGCATAAACATAAATATGAATATGCAAGTTCATTCTTTAATCTTGAGCATTTAGTGATAACATAAAAGTAAATATGGATGCAAGTCTTTTATCTTAACCTTAGAGCTCATATGAGACTTTTAAAGAGAACTAAAAATCTCAACCCAACATCTATCTCATCAACAAAGTGAGCTTTAGAGTTCTTGGACCAAGTTCTCAAAGGAATTACTTGGTTCTTGAACATCATCATCAAGCTCAAAAAGAAGTAAGCTTTAAAAGAAAACAAAACCTCAAGGAAGTAAGAACCAAAACAACATTCTTTCTTGATATAAAATAATTATAGAGATACTTTAAAAATTTTAACAAAATCTTTGAGGTGAAGACTATGGAGGCCGAAACTATGAAGGAAAGGAAAAGGAAAGAAAAACCAAAACTTTACTAGATCAAGAACAAAACTCAAGCTTTAGAGGTTCCTTTGAGATGAACACAAGGTCATCATCTAGGAACTCTCATCATCAAGCTATCATGTTCACATAAACAAGGCCAAGAGGCCGAAATAAAAAAAGAAAAGGAAAACAAAGGAAAGCTCAAAAAGAGACCAAGAGAAAACTAGAGAAAGCAAAACAAAATTTTTGAAAGCAACTCCTACCAAGTGATGAAGAGGAAAACTTGAACTTGAGATGAAAAAGGAGAAGGAAAACTCCTCCTAGGATGATGAGATGGCTTCAGCCTTATGAGGGGAAAAAGGAAGGAAATGTGTTCTTGGTGGGTTTGTGTTTGAGGTTGAGTGTTTAGGTGTTTAGGAGGTGATTCAAGGTTGTGAGGTGGTGTTTAGTGGTGGTGCTATGGTGGCTCAAGGTGGTAGAGGAAGAAGATGAAGATGAAGAGGAAGAACTCTTAGAACTCTAGAGAGAAAAGGAAAGAACTCAAAGAAAAGCTTGAAAAACTAAACTTAGCAAATGATCTAAAGTGTTTTCAAGCTCAAGTAAGCAAGGTATTTATAGAAAAATGAAACAATGAGAGCTCATGGAGGGGAAGGAGGAACCGTGTGGTTGCCTCATGTTCCATAAGGTGAGAGATTGAAGTTTGAGTCATGGAGGAGTAAGGTTGAAAGTATGGGAGGTATGGCTTCAAGCATGGTTTCAAGCATGGTGTTTGAAGTGATTTTCCTTCAAATTTTGGAAATAAAATAACTCTTCTAGAAAGGAAAGAAAGGCTGACGGTTTTGGCAGCAAAATGAGGGGGAAAATATCTAATTCATCTAGTCATTCACTTAAGCATTCAAGCATGGGTGTAAGTATGACAAAGTATGGTGTATGTAAGGTGAAAGCATGGTCTTTGGAGTGTAAAAATTTAAGCATGTGATGGATATTTTGGGGGCATGGGTTCGGCCAGACCTGATGCAGCCAAGGGGAAGGAAAATTGTCCATGTAATTGTGTGTTAATGATAGGTTTAGATGTGTATTAGTTTAGGTGCAAGATTAGAAATAATTAAGCACAAGTTTAAGTAACTAAGAATGAGGTTTATGAATTTTATGACAAGGTTAAAGAGTACTCATACACATTTAGAGAGTTTAAAATTCATTTTATGAGTAAACTATGTAGACAAATTTCCATGATTTAAGGAATTGGAAAGAGAAAATACTATTCAAGATTCCATGACTAGGAATCTTGAATTTAAAATATGATTTGAGTTTAAATTAAGCAATCTTAGGTTCTAATTGACTTTAATAAATTATTTTGACTCTAGATTAATTAAGAAAATTAATTAATCTTAGATTAGAGCCTAATATTGCTTAGATTTGCTTAATTACACGATTAAGCTTAAAAACACAAAACTAGGGGCAAAATCATAATTTTTCACAAATTTCGCCCGGGATCACTGGGACTAAAACTGAGATAACAGAATACATAAAAATGCCTTTTAAAACCATCTGGAGAAGTTTTGGGTTCATCCGGCACTTGCAATTAGGTCAAACACCACAGGGGTATTTTGGTCATTTTGACCCGAAAACTCGAGAAACGAGATTTTTGATCTCGGAAAGGTACACAAGTCAACTAATCCCCTTCCAATATTGAGTTTACCCTTCGAGGACTGCCAGATCAACTTTCCTCGAATTCCGGGTCGAAAATGACCTCAGGGACATTTTGGTCATTTTCACTCTAACAGAAAATCGGGGCGTTACATTGAGCATATTCACACTGAGGAAATGCTTGCTAACCCCCTAACTAGGGGATTGAGGCCCATTGTGTTTTTAAAACATGTTGAGGGTATGGATCTTGTTAGATCTTTTGATTTACTTAATTAGTGGGAGTTGCTATTTATTTTTACTTTCATTTAATTCCATTGAATTTATGTAATTTTGATGATGGACTGATTACATTGGGTTTTATGTAATCTGGATGATAACCTTATGTGCATGTTATTACTTTGGTACCATTGATTTAATTGCTTATCCCAGGATATGGATGTTTTCTTCAGAAGACATTAGTCTTTTGTGAGAAAGATGAGGATCTCCCTTTCGGAGATTGGTTGTGTCTTCTTATGAAGATACAATGAGGATCCATACACAATAGCATTAGAGGATCACTTTGAGCGCTCTCTTTATTGTTATGCTATAATGTGTATGTCTACATTGTGTACACTTGATTGATCATTGTTGGTAAGCTTATTGCTTATGAGGTTGTGGGGGAACTAGGCTTTTCATAGTCTATCATTCACATATGATTCTTAGCCGGTGCCTTGTTGATTGGAGTGATCTGATTTATGGTGAATTATTTTCAGGTTGTAGTTTATGGCCACAATTATTCAACCTGAGAGTCGTTTTCAAAATATTTTCTAAAACTAAATAAAACTCAATCAATATTGCCCAAGTGGGAGAATGTTATAATTTCCTGGTAATTTAGGCTTCTATTAATTGGTGATGTCTTGATTTTGTAAAACGAGTTGAATAGATAAGATTGATATTTCCTGTAAGCCCATGAAGTTAATCTGTGATCCACTGTGGGTTTTGGATGTCACCATGTATTATTATTTGATTTGTGCCTAATAATAAGTGTATTGGGTTATGATGTAGAAGCCCAATGTAACCTAGGTCTTTGATAGACAAGACCAGGTTACTATATATATATATATATATATATATATATATATATTTCATATTATGTGGGCAGGATCCCCACTCCCATCTTGATATCTCTTGACGGCTTACAGCTCCATTGACGTGGCCTCTCTCTCTCTAAGGGAACGATAAGGAGTGGGTTCTCTTGCACCTAACGTATACACGTGTGTACGCTTCCGTAAAACGGTAAATATGAGTTCTAGAGGTATGTAATTTACATGTTAATTTTATTCCATATATTGGTGTTCCAAATCCCTAGTATTTGATCTGTGAAAATTTAACATTTACACCCTCAATCACCATACCTCGATCATGAAGCTTCTCAGCCACTTGATTGATGTCCAATGAGTTCAAGCTTTTCCCTCACAAGACTTCTTCCCAACCAAGCAAGATTATCCTCGCTATACCAAAAGCAAGCATCACATATCATTCATTTCCTCTATCATGGCATTTTCTACAATCTAGACAAGCCATTTCCTCTGTTCACACGATAAAGCATTTACTTTTTCTCATCATCCAATCATTTATTTTGATACTATTGCATCATTTATTTATTTTACAATTATCACATCATTTATTTTTTACACCATTATCATTTACTTTTTCACACCATATCACATCATTTACTTTTTTTGTAATTATCACATCATTTACTTTTCTTGCAATTATCATATCATTTATTTTGTGCATTATCACATCATTTACTTTTCTTGTGATAATTACATCATTTATTTTTTTTTTACAATTATCACATAATTTACTCTTTCACATTATTATATAATTTATTTTGCCGCAATAATCATTCCATTTACTTTTTATACTATCACATCATTTGCTTTTCCAACAATAATCACATCATTTATTTTTTCACAATTATTGCATTATTTACTTTTTTGCACTAGCACATAATTTATTTTTTTGCACTCCCTTATAATTTATTTTTTCACAATTATCGCGTCACTTATTTCTTCACATTATCACAACATTTATCTTTTTGCACTGTCACATTATTTATCTTTTCACATGCATTTATTTTCACATGTATTTATTTTTTACATGCATTTAATTTCACATATGTTTACTTTTCACATACGTTTATTTTCACAAGTTCTTACTTTTACATGCGTTTACTTTTAACATGTGTTTACTTTCACATGTGTTCACTTTGCATATTTGTATACTTTCCACATGAGTTTGTTTTCACATGAATTTAAATTTCATGTGCATTTAATTTTCACATGCTTTTAAATTTTATATGCATTTAATTTCCATGTGCCTTTACCTTTCCACATGTATTTAATTTTCACTTGCCTTTGCTTTTTCATATGTGTTTACTTTCACATGCATTTAATTTTCGCAAGCTTTTATTTTTACATGCATTTACTTTTCATATACTTTTATTTTCAAATACACTCACATGCCTTTAATTTTCACATGCTTTTAACTTTTACAAGTGTTTAATTTCCATGTGCTCTACTTTTTCACTTTCTTTTAAATTTCACATGTGTTTAATTTACACGTGTCTCTACTTTTTCACATGTGTTTACTTCACATGCATTAATTATATTCGCATTGCGTTTACTTTCACATGCGTTTAATTTTCATATGCATTTACTTTTCACATACTTTTATTTTCACATTGAAACAAAAATATGTGTTTATGTCCTCACTAGTTCCTTACAAGGAAAATATAAAAAAAAACTATAGTTTTTATATTATCTAAGTAACAAACAAATAAAGAAGAGCAACCGTAAATACTATATTTTTATGTTCAACTTTTTTTTCTTTCTTCTTTTTCACTTTTTTGGTCTACTTTTAAAGGTAAAATTTTAAATTTAATTCCCTCATTTAAAATCATGACCAACCCAATCTTAACTGACTATCTTGACTCATTCCAAATCCTAACGGACTCTATCTTAACTGACTCCAAATCCTAGCTAATCCTATTTTAACTGGCTAACTGATTTCCCAAAAATCCTCTCCGCTACACCCTCTATACAATGATCACTCCCCTTCTCATTAGGGAGACACATTGGATGACACACACAGATAAACAGAGACACAGACGAACGAAGGGCTGACAGGGAGGAAGAAAGAACGGGGGATTGCAAACAGAAAGCAAAAGGGAGCACTCATTGTTTTTCATATCATCCTAAGTTTAACAAGGTAAGGCCTCGTTTTGGTTTTACGAGCATGCAGCCTCATTCCCTCTTTTCTTAATTTCAATAAAGTCCTTGAATGTTCTTTTTAATATGTATTTACTTTTTCTATTTATTTTGCTTCCTTTTTTTTTAGCTTTTACGTGTTCCCTGTTTGAATTTTTTTAAGTCTAGCTTTTTTTTTTTTAATATTTTGTTTTACAATCTTATGTGTTCTTAGTTTTAAATTGCAGTGGGTTTGTTGTTCAGTTGAAACAATAATGGTCTTGGAATTTAACAAAAAGACAGTAACGTACTTTGGTGTACCCATAATTTTGGTTAAAACGTTCTTGTGTATAACAAATAAATAATCAATAAAACTTTTTGTTTTTTTAATAAATTTTTTTCATAAATAAAATCAATCAACACATACTTATTTTTAGAAGAACAACATGGCTTTGAATTCTTCATTATACTAAAGGATATATAGGCACAAACTACATACCTATCATGTAAAAATTAATCTTTTCTTAAATTTTGTTCTTTGATTTTTATTCATAGAAGAGAAAACTAAACTGAACTGGCCGGTCTGATTGGGAACCAGTCACCTGGCTGGTTTGATTGACCTCTAAAAATCAGAGAAGTCAAAACCAGTCAAGAACCGGTCAAAACTGAGGAAAATAGGGAAAACTGACAAACCAGACCGGTTGGACCGGTTCAGAGCTTTTATTTTATTTTATTTTTTGGTTTCAAAACTTAAATATTGATATCTTGTGACAGTCACAGAGCAAAAATAAAAAAAATGGAACCAAAGAAGGGCACTAACAAAAATTATTGAATTATTCTTCTTCTCTCTCCATCATTCGCAGACTGCTCACCATAAACCTCGCTGGTCACTAACAAATATTATTTTCAAATACTTTTATGACTGTGTTGTAAGGCTGAGACTAGAAAAATTTTATATAGTTTATGTTTTATTTTTATAAACCTATGAATATATATATATATATATATATTTGTGTTGATTATGTCAATGTTAATTATTTAATATATTTATTATATTTTGGTTAAACTCCGATTAAATCGGTTGGACCTCTAAACTTTTGAACCAGTATCTTAACCGGTTCGATACTCGATCTGATTTTCTCTTCCTTGTTTTTATTTCATTTTCTTTCTTTTATTTTTAATTAATCATCATTTTTTGGAGAAAAATAAATATTATTAAAGCTATATATTAAATTGCATAATAAAATTTACTGTAACTGTGTTTATATGGATATATTAGGGGCGCAAGGAAATTCAATTTTTACCGTCTCTAATCATGCATAATTTGATTGATTCCTGGACCAAATCTCTTTTAAAATATTAGTTTTGTAAATCAAATTTTTCAACTTTTTACCATAAATAAATTTGTTGGTGGCTCTATTTTTAAATTTATTTTTAATTTCAATTAATATATATACTATTAATATGTCTCAACTTCTCGCTACATGCTTAATCTTTTAGAAATTTATTTGTACAAAATTTTTCTCACTATTTTCATTAATGTAACGTCAAAAAGTAGTTAAAGTTTCACAAGCATAAATAATAGCTAACAATTTGCCACAAAGCGACTTAAGGATAGTATGGAATTATTAGGATATCAAAACAAAATGGCCAGATATTGGACTATTGCCCTTTTCGTCTGCTGATGTGTCCTGCGATTGCATTTTTCTCATAACTACTGTGTGTGCCCATGGGTTACACCGATACGAGTTATATAATAATTAATTATTAAGAATTTATATATTATATATTTGAAATGAACTATTTATATTGATGTAAGACTTGTTGTATATCTTGCACATTTGAGAACTTTTTATTCAATAATTTTTTTTCTAAAACCCACCGTTAGATCGAAAGTTTATAAGCAATAGATCATTTCAAAAAATTTTACATTAAGCCTAAATTGTGTGATACACTTTTTCTATACAAAAAAATCAACATAATAAATACCTTTTAAATGTATGTAAATAAGAATTATTTGATCACAACCTTATAATTATTTTTAATTTTATTTTAAATGGCAATAGAACAACTCAATAGATAAAAATTATTGTTTTTTCTCCTTTATCTTTAGCTTTATAATAAAGTAATTTCTCAAATTAGATAAATTTCTTGAATTAAAACAAGTAAGATTTTAATACCTTTATCAAATTCAACTACTTTAAAAAAGAATGGGCAACAGTATTGTTGTTTGGCTCTTCGATTGTACCCATCCCACAGCAAGTACTATAACATGAATAACAACAGATTTTGAAATAAGATCTAAAAAAACTTATTAAGCAATTATTACATAATGAACTTTATAAAAGATTACAATTTTTTTTATTTAAACCTTTTAGTCAAATTCAACTTTGTAAAATTTAAAGGTTATGGCTGTTCAATTCATAATATAGGAAGGAAGCTTTATCTGAAGATAAACAATTGTTTTTAAAGTTGAAGATGAATCAGCTACACTAATTCAAAAAAAACTACAAACTATAAATATAATTTAAAATAAAATAATGATTTATTATTCAAGTTCAAAATTTGAAAATGATATTCATAATGTTGTTCCACTTAAAAAAGTGGAGGATTTTACCAATTTTTTAACTTTCAAAATAATTTATTTATTTAAATTAAGATTTTATATATAATGAAAAATAAATAAGTTGACCCATTCTTTAAATAAAACTAATTAAATATAGAAGAGAATAAACAATGTAAATGTAGTCTGATATATATATAAATTGCTGCTATAATAAAAGTTATTAAGTTAGTGGAGTGAAAGGATAATCTAGTAAACTAAACAAAGTGAAAAGATATTCAAATTCATTTTCAAAAAATTTATTTTTTAGGTAAAAAATAGGATTAGAATTTGGAAGGAAATATAATCAAGTTTCCAAGTGTCATTATCTCTTTAAACTTTCAAGTTAATAGTTTTTAATTATTAATCTTATAGATTGTAGATTAGGACGATTAAGAGAGGAAATCTTGTTTCTTGATAGCTCATAAACCTTCTTAGGGCTGCTCTCTTCTTCTTTGATAAGATTCAGACTTGAGAAATATCTTTATGAAACATAAAACATCTTTTTGGTACCAACTATCATGAGGATACTGCAACTTTCTAAAAGCTTCAAAAAACTTTTTGAAGATTGATATACATTGAACTCATCCAAATTTCTTGAACAAGCATAGAGATATTTACGATTAAGAACATGGATATTGAGTTGTATATATAATCAATTTCAGTAAGTTCTTGATCAACAGAAAGCTTAAAATGGCAATATTATAAATCTATGCTAAAAGATACACTCTTGAACAAACATCAATTCCATTTCTCAAAAGAATTTTGCAAAAATTGGTTTGTAGTGTTTAAAACCAAGCTTCTTGAATGCTTTAAAAGGGTTCTGGAACTTACATTCATAAGTAGCCCAAAAAAAACAAATGCTCTGACCAAGAAATGCTCCAATAAGTAATCCATTACGTACTGACGACATCCATTAAGTAAAAAAATTGGATATTAAATTAGTACTTGTAATAATTTATTTTTATATTAAGAAAATGTAAAATGTAACAAATCAATAGTCCAAAAAAATTTATCTTCAGGAGATGCAGTGGTAACGGCAACGAAGGAGCAACAAGTTAAACAAAAAAATACAATGTGCAACAAAATGACCACAAAAAAAAAAGACATAAAATAAAAAATGTAAATCGATTAAGTTGTATAGCACTTCAAGAGGATCACAATGGAGGTCTCTTTACCTTCAGCGATAATGCAAGAACTGTAGAATTGCTGGAATATCGAGGCGACAGTGAGGGGAAGAGAGAGAGAGAAAGATGATGGGTTGCTCACAAATATGCTTTGGAATTTCCGGTGAATTTGAGTTAATGGGTGAACCATAGAGACACGGTGTCTCCCTTTGCATTTTTGGCGGAAAATCCATCGATAAGAAGGGAATGGGATACAAAACATTTCACGTGCCAATGTTGGTGGATATTCCTTAGTAACTATTGCGCTTTTGTTTTTTAAAAAGTATTTCCCTATTTTTATGGCAGATATTCCCTCACTGCTAGTTTTCTATTCTTATTTGTTTGCCTCAAATTATTAGCAAGTAGCATTAGCACATTTTGGCGTCAATTTTGACGCTCGACTTACCATGTATAAGATATTCTGCCGATAAGTGGCACGCCATTATTGGCACCAAAAGGTGCTCGGCCAACAACATATTTTTGTTTTTATTCTTCCAATTTATCCTCTAATCCACCGATAAATATCCACCGCTAAAACCATGGGAAAAAAAACCACGGATAAGATTCGTTGTTAGCTCACATGTTTTTGTTAGTACTGTTCACTGACCTAAACTTGTTGTTCAGCTAAAAAAAATTTTTTTTATAATGAGGGTCACAAAAAGTAGAATTCAACCCCTTCGATAATTTTTTTAGAATTGGAATTGTGACGTAGAATTATAATTTTAATTTCATTTTTTTAATTTAGAATTGCAATTAACTTAGAACATTAAATTTTATGTTTGGTTTTATTACAAAATTGTACCATATGTTATGGAATAAATGTGAAAGAGAAAAACTATATACACTTTAATGGTAAAAGAGATATTTAATAAGTTTTAGAATTGATAATTCATAGTGTATAAGTCAATAATTCAGAAGAGTCTATTTTAGTTATTTTTCAATTCTATGAAATTGGATTGTAAAATTATATTATTCCATTTTTATATGTTACTCTAAACATGGAAATTGGAATTGGGTCTTTGAATGCCAATTTTAAATCCTAATTTCAGGCTCAATTCCGAATGCAAAACCTGGACATTAAAAAAATCATATTGTTGTAAAATAGCTAACATAGTTCTTTATTTTTATTTTAAATTTATCATTCTTTTATTTTCTGATTTAATCTCATTCTATTTTAGCTTACAAAAATAATTGTTATTAATAGTGATAACGTAACAACAAGATTATATGTACCATCTATTTATGACATAATTATTTTGCAATGTAAGAGAGATTAATTTTGATGTACTATTAGTATAAAGAGTTTTATACTATTATTTAATTATATGTTTTGCTTTATAAAACTTTTAAGATAACGGATAGTTGAGTTAAACACTTTTGTTGATATAACAATATATAATTGAATATATGTTTAAGTATTTTGTATACCTACCGTGCATATAAATTAAAGGTTTAATTAATCTATAAATTTCTATAGTTTTACTCAATTTTCAATTGGGTCCTTAAAGTTTAAAGTTGGTAATTAAGTCCCTATATTGCATAAATTTTTTCGATCAAGTCTCTATCTCTATAAGTCATTACAAAAATATTAAATTAATTAAAATATTCCTAAAATATTCTTTCATTGCAATTTCAGAATTGGAAAAACAAAAATAAAAAAAGTCATTCCAGCCTTCCCCTATCACCACTACCATTGTTGATCATTACGATCCTCCATTATCACCAATGCCATTGTTCATCATTGATCATCACCACTAACCCAAATAAATAAGTCACAATATTTTAAATAAGAAATAAAAGCTGTTTATTTTTTATTATTATCTTGAATCCTTAATTTTCTCTTCGATTGAAATGCTTCTTTTCACCACTGCCATTATATTGGACACATTGCAAATGTTTTTCAAATTTTTAATTAATAAGAGTACAAATGTGATGTAATATATAACAAATAAATAATCAACAAACTTTTTATTTTTTTAATAAATTTTTTTCATAAATAAAATCAATCAACACACGCTTATTTTTAGAATAACAACATGAGTTTAAATTCTTCATTACACCAAAGAATATGTTGACATAGATTACATACCTATCAAATCAAAATTAATCTTTTCTTAAATTTTTTTCTTTGATTTTTATTTCATTTTCTTTCTTTTATTTTTAATTAATCATCATTTTTTTTGGAAAAAAATAAATATTATTAAAGTTATATATTAAATTGCATAACGAACTTTAGTGTAATCGTATTTATATGGATGTATTAGGAGGTGCAAAGAAATTCAATTTTTACCCTCTCTAATCATAATTTGATTGATTCCTGGACCAAATTTCTTTTAAACTACTAATTTTGTAAATCAGGAAGTTTTTCAACTTTTTACCATAAATAAATCTGGTGGTAATTCTATTTTTAATTTTATTTTTAATTTCAATTAATATATATACTAGTAATATGCCTCAACTTCTCGATACATGTTTAATCTTTTAGAAATTTATTTGTACAAAAATTTTCTCACTATTTTCATTAATGTAACTTCAAAAGGTAGTTAAAATTTCCACAAGCATAAATAATAGCTAACAATTTGCCACAAAACGACTTAAGGGTTTTATGGAATTATTAGGATATCAAACAAAATGGCCAGATATTGTATAATTGCCCTTTTCGTCTGATGACGTGTCTTGCGATTGCATTTTTCTCATAACTAGTGTGTGTACCCAATGCATTACACAGATACGAGGTATATGAATATAGCTATATAATAATTAATTATTAAAGATTTATATATAATATGTTTGAAATGATCTATTTATATTGATGTAAGACTTATTGTATATCTTGCATATTTGATAACTTTTTAGTCAAATATTTTTTTTTTAAAACTCACCCTTAGATTGAAAGTTTATAAGCAACAGATCATTTTGAAATATTTTACATTAGTCCAAAATTGTACGATACACTTTTTCTATACATATAAGTCAACATAGTAAATACCACGTAAATGTATATAAATAAGACTCGTTTGATAACAACCTTATAACTATTTTCAATTTTTAAATGGCAATAGGACAAATCAATAGATAAAAATTATTATTTATTCTCCTCGCTTTATAATAAAATTTTTTTCTCAAATTAGATAAATTTCTTGAATTAAAACAATTAAGATTTTAATACCTTTGTCAAATTTAACTGCTTTAAAAAAAAAGGGCAACAACATTGTTGTTTGGCTCTCCAATTGTAGCCATGCCACAACAAGTACCATAGCATGAATACCAACAGATTTCGAAATCAGATATGAAAAAAATTATTAAGAAATTATTACATAATGAACTTTACAAAAGATTAGAAAAAAATTATTTAAACCTTTTAGTCAAATTCAACTTTGTAAAATTAAAAGGTTATGATTGTTCAATTCATAATACAGAAAGGAGGCTTTCTCTGAAGATAAACATTTATTTTTAAAGTTGAAGGTGGATCAGCCAATAATTCAAAAAAACTACAAACTATAAATATAATTTAAAATAAAATAATGATTTATTGTTCAAGTTCAAAAATTGAAAATGATATTCATAATGTTGTTGTAATTAAAAAAGTGGAAGATTTTGTCAATTTTTTAACTTTTAGAATAATTTATTTATTTAAATTAAGATTTTATATATAATGAAAAGTGAATAAGTAGACCAGTTCTTTAAATAAAACTAATTAAATATAGAAGAGAATAAACAATGTAAATGTAGTATGATATATATTGAAAAATTGTTGCTATAATAAAAGTCATTAAGTTAGTGGAGTGAAAGGATAATCTAGTAAACTAAGCAAAGTGAAAAGATATTCGAATTCATTTTCAAAAACTTTAGTTTTTATGTAAAAAATAGGATTAGAATTTGGAAGGAAGTATAATCAAGTTTCCAAGTGTCATTATCTCTTTAAACTTTCATGTTAATGGTTTTTAAATATTAATCTTATAAATTATAGATTAGGACGATTAAGAGAGGAAATCTTGTTTCTTGATAGCTCATAAACCTTCTTAAGGCTGCTCTATTCTTCTTTGATAAGATTCAGACTTGAGAAATATATTTATGAAACATGAAACATCTTTCCGGTATCAACTTTCTTGAGAATACTGCAACTTTCTAAAAGCTTCAAAAAACTTTTTGAAGATTGATATACATTGAACTCATCCAAATTTCTTGAACAAGCAGAGAGATATTTACGATTAAGAACATGGATATTGATTTGTATAATCAATTTCAGTAAGTTTTTGATCAACAGAAAGCTTACTATTGCAATATTATAAATCTATGCTAAAGATACACTCTTGAACAAACATCAATTCCATTTCTCAAAAGAATTTTGCAAAGATTGGTTTGTTGGTGTTCAAAACCAAGCTTCTTGAATACTTTATAAGGGTTTTGGAATTTACATTCATAAGTAGCCCCAAAAAAACAAATGCTTTGACCAAGAAATGCTCCAATAACTGATCCATTACGTACTGACGACATCCATTAAGTAAAAAAATTGGATATTAAATTAGTACTTGTAATAATTTATTTTTATATTAAGAAAATGCAAAATGTAACAAATCAATAGTCCAAAAAAATTTAGCTTCAGGAGATGCAGTGGTAACGGCAACGAAGGAGCAACAAGTTAAACAAAAAAAATACAATGTGCAACAAAATGACCACAAAAAAAAGAAAGACTTCAAATAAAAAATATAAATCGATTAAGTTGTACAGCACTTCAAGAGGATCACAATGGAGGTCTCTTTACCTTCAACGACAATGCAAGAACTGTAGAATTGCTGGAATATCGAGGAGGCGACGGTGAGGGGAAGAGAGAGAGAGAAAGATGACGGGTTGCTCACAAATATGTTTTGGAATTTTCGGTGAATCTGAGTTAATGGGTGAACCATAGAGACACGGTGTCTCCCTTTGCATTATTGGCAGAAAATCCATCGATAAGAAGGGCATGGGATACAGAACATTTCACGTGCCAATGTTGATATTCCCTAGTAACTAAGTGCTTTTGTTTTTTAAAAAATATTTCCCTATTTTTATGGCAGATATTCCCTCACTACTAGTTTTCTATTCTTATTTGTTTGCCTCAAATTATTAGGAAGTAGCATTAGCATCTTTTGGTGTCAATTTTGACGCTCGACTTACCATGCATAAGATATTCTGCCGATAAGTGGCACGCCATTATTGGCACCAAAAGGTGCTCGGCCAACAACATACTTGCCAAAAATTTGTTTTTGTTCTTCCAATTTATCCTCTAATCCACCGATAAAACCATGGGAAAAAAAATCCGCGGATAAGATTCGTTGTTAGCTCACATGTTTTTGTTAGTACTGTTCACTGACCTAAACTTGTTGTTCAGCTAAAAAATAATTTTTTTTTATAATGAGGGTCACAAAAAGTAGAATTCAACCCTTTCGATTATTTGTTAAGAATTGGAATTGTGATGTAGAATTATAATTTTGATTTCATTTGTTTTCATTTAGAATTAGAATTAACTTACAACATTAAATTTTATGTTTGGTCTTATTACAAAATTGTACCATATGTTATGAAATAAATGTGAAAGAGAAAAATTATATTCACTTTAATGATCAAATAGATATTTAATAAGTTTTAGAATTGATAATTCATAGTGTATAAGTCAATAATTCAGAAGAGTCTATTTTAATTAGTTGTTTTTCAATTCTATGAAATTGGATTGTAGAATTATATCATTCCATTTTTATATGTTACTCTAAACATGAAAATTGGATTTGGGTCTTTGAATGCCAATTTTAAATCCTAATTTCATGCTCAATTTCGAATCCAAAACCTGGACATTAAAAAAATCATATTGTTGGAAAATAGCTAATATAGTTCTTTATTTTTACTTTAAATTTATCATTCTTTTATTTTATGATTTAATCTCATTCTATGTTAGCTTACAAAAATAATTGTTATTAATAGTGATAACGTAACAGCAAGATTACATGTACCATCTATTTATGACACAATTATTTTACAATGTAAGAGAGATTAATTTTGATGTATTGTTAATATAAAGAGTTTTATACTATTATTTAATTATATGTTTCGCTTTATAAAACTTTTAAGATAACAGATAGTTGAGTCAAACACTTTTGTTGATATAGCAATATATGATTGAATATATGTTTAAGTATTTTTATACCTACAGTGCATATAAATTAAAGGTTTAATTAATCTACAGATCTCTGTAGTTTTACTTAATTTTCAATTAGGTCCTTACAGTTTAAAGTTGGTAATTAAGTCCCTATATTGCATAAATTTTTTCGATCAAGTCCCTATCTCTATAAGTCATTACAAAAATGTTAAATTAAATAGAATATTCCTAAAATATTCTTTCACTGCAATTTCAGAATTGGTAAAAAAAAAAAAGTCATCCCACCCTTCCCCTATCACTACTATCATTGTTCATCATCATGATCCTCCATTATCACCATTACCATTGTTCATCATTGATCATCACCACTAACCCAAATAAATAAATCACAATATTTTAAATAAGAAATAAAATCTGTTTATTTTTTATTATTATCTTGAATCCTTAATTTTCTTTTTGATTGAAATGCTTCTTTTCACCATTGTCATTATACTGGACACATTGCAAATGTTTTTCAAATTTTTAATTAATAAGAGTACAAATGTGGTGAAACATGGAACTTCAAAAATCAATATTCCCCCTAGGCTTCTATTTCCTCCTTCACTTTGTAAAAATGTTTCACAGTCGCTACTGCCATTTTAAAATAAGCAACCACCATTGTCATAGCTTCATTGCTTCCACTGTTGCCATCTCCACTGTCTAGTATCAGTGAGCTTGGATGAAGTAATTTAATTTTTGTTTGCCCAGGCAAGCTAGCTTCTTTTCTTGGTTGTGAGTTGTTGCTGTGGCGATGGTCGATGAGCTCTGGAAGCTCGTCGTTTTAAGGGAGCAATTCCGATGGAGCATGATAGCAAATGGTGGAGGAGAGGAGAAGGAAAGGCAGTGGTGGAGACATGGCAGTGAGGGAGCGAGGTGGTGGCATCGTATGTATGAGGCGGTGGTGGAGGAGCTGAAGAAGCGGGTGAAGGGGAAGGACTTGGAGGTCAGAAATTGAGAGAGAAGCTTGAAAGTAGTGTTGTTATGTCTAGTAATAAGCAACTTTTATTTTTATTTAAAAATGTTGTGACTTTATTTATTTAGGTTGGTGGTGATGATAGACAATGAACAACATTAGTGGCGATAATGGAGGATAGTGATAATAAAAACTGAGTTATAAACTTAGTTATAAACTTTTGAACTGTACGAACCTAATTAAAAATTGAGTAAAACTATAGAGACTTACAGATTAATTAACCTCTTCTTTTAGTGATATTTTGATTTTGTCTTAGAGTTTTTTTCTTTTTTTGTTTGAATTTCATCATTGACATTTTGATAATATCTCAACATTATCCTATTTGATAACAATGTCAACATTTTAAATGGAGATTACTGATCTTACTCAAATATGTCAATTTTTCTCTCATATCTATGTCATGTTATACATACAAAGCTTTATTTTGATTCTTGGCCCTTTAAACTTCAACTTTTATAGTGAGAAGTTAGTTATAAATAAGATTTATTTCATATAAATACATATGACTAAATGAAAATAGAATTTTTGCTTATATAATGAAGCATCCATATAAGATAAAAATAAATATTTCAAAATTGGACTAAGATTATTTGTTAATAAAATTGATGCTTTTAGTGAATAGAACAATTTTGAAATATTATCAAAATGTTAGGGGAGGAATAGGGGAACAATATAAAAAAATCGAAATATCACTAAAAGATAGGAGATGAACATAAATTTTTTTTATAAATTTAATTTGTAAAGATTAATATATAATTAAAGTGTAAGGATAAAAAAATAATGAAAAAACTTAAAAATAAATTAATTAAATAAAATTATAAGTTATTTCTTTCTATGTTGTAAGTACGTTGTACAAAAATATTGTATAGATATCATTTTTCATTAATAACTATATTTCTACAACAATGAGAGATAAAAAAATAAGGGCACTAACTAAGGGTTTTAAAATGATAACTTTGCATTGGGAATGTGTGATTTTTCAAGTTTAAAGATGTAGGGTTTACCACCAACTTTATACTCCCTCTGTTCTTTATTACCCCATCTGTTTCAAAATAACTATATAAAAAAAAAATCAAACAATACACATATCAAAGAAAACAAAAATATCTTGATTAAGTTAAAAAAATGATATAAATTGACAGAACTATCATTCTCTATCTAATCATTATTACTCGTCTTGATAAATATGTTGAAAACTTAACTAACATTTTTCTATTAAGAATATAAATGGAAAAAAAATAATGACACTTTGTCACAACCCGATTTGGATCGTGATCGGCACGTGAGGATCCCCGTCCCCACGTAAGCCTTGTGATCGCTACGCCGTACTATATGCATATTTTATTCATAAAATCTACTTTAAATCATAATCTGAATTTCATCTTGAACTCATAATAAGCCTAAATAATCATTTTCTCATAAATAAAATTTGAAACTGCAGCTGTGATATAAATTAAACTGAGTTGCTCATTTACAAAATATACCATGAATGCTAAATAATTTTAATACAAAAGAATCATGGTGAGCAAAATAAAATAAACATTTGGTCTGGGACCCTGCCCGTATCGTCACTGGAGCACTCTACACAAAACAAATAAACTCCACACTAATGTGAAGCTCACCCCAAAGCTGAAAAAGGTACTAAAGCTACTGACTAGGGGGAGGAAGAGGAGGATCCTAAGCTACACCTGGATCTATGAAAAAAGAAAGAAAAGAGGGGTGAGTTTTATAACAAAACTCAGTGAGTGGATCCTCACTCATAACCATACATGGGACAAGAAGGAAATATATAAATAGTAATGCAATTCTCATAATTCAAATTCTATAAATAAATTGTACAATAGCTATAAATTCCTAACTTGAAATAAACATGGAAATCTTATTTAATTTCCCAAGAATTACTAAAAGAACAGATAATCCATAAATTGAAAGTGGGGCTCAGTCCCTCGCAAACAAGAGCCCCTAACTATGATCTCAACGGTCCCTCACGAACCACGTCCCTCGTGGACTGATCTGACATATGGATAAAGTGCCCCTCATAGGTCTTGGTACCAAGGTTAGCAAATTAACTGTTGTTAACTTACAGTTCTGTTCCTTTCAGTAACTCCCTAGTCTAATTTAAACTGAAGTCATAAAATGGGGTTCTATCAATTTAAGTTCTATATGTCTCCATTCCCATAATAAACATAAAGTTTGGTAACTCATTTGATGAATCATAAATAATCTAAATTTTTTTGAATCAATGGAAGAACATAATTTAAATCACAAAAAACCTTTATTGAACAAATATGGTCCCATGCATATTCCAAAACCATAATATTCATGTATAAGTTCAAATAAATCATTCATAACTAAAACATAGCTATATACATTAATTATATCATGCAAAAATCCATTTTTATTCTCTGACACTCCATAATGTTTGACAATAATTATATAATGACCAAATTAAGGCCATGAGATCAAACCCACTCACCTGGAGGGGAGGAAGAGATGACGTCAACACCCATTGAGCTTTGGGGAGCCGAGAGGGCACCAACATTGACTATAACAATAACAAAAACTCCATATTAATCTCTAATAATATCTAGATAGCTCTAAAACAATCCTAACAATATTGGGGGAGCACCCACACTTGACAACAATGAGAGAAAACTAAAGTCCCATAGTAAGAATATGAAAGAATGGAAGAAAAGAGACCAAAACCCATCAATCAACACATACCTTGAAGCTTGAGAAAGGATGGATTTGAATGGGGTTGAGAGAAAATGTGACGGAAGGAGTTTGGGATGAGGGTTTCGGACTTTGGGGGTGATTTCAAGAGTTGGGGAAGATTTAATAAGGGTAAGGGGTTCATTAACTGATATTACGTCGTTTGTGAGATTTTTGGGTTTCAGGGGGACTGCTATAGCTGTGCATGATCGCTATGGCGGTAATAAGTCATCCCGTCCCTGAACGCTTCACTGAGCGGTCTTGGACCACTATAGCGATCACCAGAATGCTGAAATCGTGACTGCACCTCCTGTGACTACTATAGCGGTCTAGGACCGCAATAGCGGTGACAGTAAAACCCAATTTCTGCAGAATTTGCTATCATGGCATAATCTCACCTCTATACTCACTCACTTATTTCCATATCTTTATTCTAAGTTAAATAATTTATTTTACTTCATATTAACTTTAAAAATCACTCTTCAATTCATTTCTCTTTGGGGAGCAATTACCGGGGCTTTTGGCCCCAAGATTGTGGCTCTAACATATAGCCTTCCAAGGAGGTGTAGGGCTCCAGACTTAGCGAAAACCTAGACCCAACAACATTAGTGGGTCCCGGGGGACTCTAGGACAATACGAAACTTGTCTACTGACACGTGTACCCCAAGTATTAGATACTACCCCCTTAAAAGAGATTTGGTCCCCAAATCTAAAACATACCTTGAGGAAGGAAAAGATGTGAATATTTGATCCTCATGGCTTCTTCAGCTTCCCAAGTGGCTTCCTTGCCAAAGTGGTTCCTCCAGATGACCTTCGTTGAGGCCATTTCCTTTGAGTGAAGCTTCTTGATCTGCCTATCCATGTTGGCAACCGGTTCTTCTTCATATGATAAGCTCTTGTCAACTTGAACTGCTTGTGGTGTGAGCATGTGGGACTGATCGGGCATGTATTTTCTGAGCATGCTGATGTGGAAAACTAGATGTATCTCTGATAGACTTGGAGGTAGTGCCAATCTATAGGCCACTGCTCTAACTCTCTCTAGAACCTCAAACAGGTCAATATAGCGTGGATTCAACTTACCCCGCTTACCGAACCTCATTACTCCCTTTATGGGAGACACCCTCAGAAAAAAATGATCACCCCCAGTGAACTCTAAGTCTCTGTGCTGGTTATTAGTATAAGATTTCTGTCTAGACTGAGCTGCCAATAACTGTTCTCTAATCAGTTGAACCTTCTTTAGAGTCTCTTGGACCAAGTCTGGGCCTAGGGACTTAGCTTCCCTAAGCACAAACCATCCAATGGGAGATCTACAACGTCTCCCGTACAATGCCTCAAATGGTGCCATCTGGATGCTAGCTTGATAACTGTTGTTATAAGAGAACTCTATCAGTAGCAAGTGGTCACACCAACTCCCACCGAAGTCTAACACGCAAGCTCTAAGCATATCCTCCAAGGTCTGGATAGTCCTCTCTGACTGGCCATCTGTTTGCGGATGAAAAGCTATAGTCAAGTCTACACGAGTTCCAAGAGCTTCTTGAAAAGCCCTCCAGAACTGCGAAGTGAACTGAGACCCTCTATCTGATATGATAGACACTGGCACGCCATGAAGTCTAACAATCTCATTTATATACAATTGGGCATACTGAGCTACACCGAAGGTTGTCTTCACTGGAAGGAAATGAGCTGACTTGGTCATTCTATCCACAATCACCCATATGGAGTCAAAACCTCTAGTGGTCTGAGGTAACCCGACCATAAAGTCCATGGTTATCTTCTCCCACTTCCACTCTGGGATCTCTATCTGCTGAAGTAGCCTGGCAGGTCTTTGGTGTTCAGGTTTGACTTGCTGACACACCAAGCACCGTGCCACAAAGTCACCAATGTCTTTCTTCATGCCTTCCCACTAGTCTAGCAGTCTAAGATCTTGATACATCTTGGTTGAACTAGGGTAGGTGGAGTATGCTGCACTGTAGGGCTCTTCCATCACTCTTTTCTTCAACTCGCCCACATCGGGTACACATAAACGGTCACCAAAGCGTAACACACCATTCACATCAACCGAAAACTCAAAGTTCTCCCCTCTATGTACATCCTCCATAAGCTTGACCAACTTAGGGTCTTCCCCCTGCTGTGCCTTAATCTGCTCCACTAAGGTTGACTGGGCCTTAATGTGAGCAAGAAAGGCTCCAGACTCATCTAGTCCAAACTGAACTCCCTCTGCCTCTAGCCTATGGATATCCTCTATCAACCGCTGCCTCAAAGGTGCTATGTAGGCTAAACTACCCATGGACTTCCTACTCAATGCATCTGCTACCACATTAGCCTTGCCCGGATGATAAGATATGGTGCAATCATAGTCTTTCAACAACTCTAGCCATCTACGCTGCCTAAGACTCAAGTCCTTCTGCTGGAATATATACTTCAAACTCTTGTGATCGGTGAAAATCTCATATGTTTCTCCATACAGATAGTGCCTCCAAATTTTCAAGGCAAAGACCACTGCCGCCATTTCTAAATCATGGGTGGGATAGTTCTGCTCATGCTTCTTAAGCTGCCTAGATGCATAAGCCACCACTTGACCATGCTGCATAAGGACACAGCTGAGTGCAACTCTAGAAGCATCATAGAACACCGAGAACGCACCTGTACCCAAAGGTAACACAAGAACAAGAGTTGTGGTCAAACAAGTCTTAAGCCTCTGAAAGCTCTCCTCACAAGCATTCGACCACTGAAACTTAACACCTTTCTGAGTCAACTTGGTCAATGGTGCCGCTATCCTTGAGAAATCTTTAACAAACCTCCGATAGTAACTGCCAAACTTAGGAAACTCCGGATCTTTAAAATGGTAGAAGGCCTTGGCCATTGCTGAACCGCTTCAACTTTCTTCGAGTCAACTAGAATGCCATCCTTGGACACTATATGCCCAAGGAATCCCACTTGATCAAGCCAAAACTCACACTTAGAAAATTTTGGCATACAACTAGTTCTCTCTCAAAGTCTACAAGACAATCCTTAAGTGCTGCTATGCTCCTCCTCACTCCTAGAGTACGCTAGGATGTTATCAATGAAAACAATCACAAAGTGGTCTAGGAACGGCCTGAAAACCCTGTTCATTAGGTCCATAAAAGCTGCTGGGGCATTGGTCAACCCAAAGGACATCACTAAAAACTCATAATGTCCATAGCGTGTCCTAAAGGCAGTCTTGGGCACATCTTTACCCTTGATCTTCAACTGATGATAACCCGAATGGAGGTCGATCTTAGAGAAACACCTAGCCCCTTGGAGCTAATCAAATAGGTCATCAATGCGTGGTAAGGGGTAACGGTTCTTGATGGTAACCTTGTTCAACTACTGATAATCTATGCACATTCGCATAGACCCATCCTTCTTCTTTACAAACAAGGCCGGAGCACCCCAAAGTGAAGTACTTGGCCTGATAAACCCCTTATCAAACAACTCTTACAACTGCTCCTTTAACTCTGCAGAAGCCATCCGATATGGAGGAATAGAGATAGGCCTAACTCCAAGCTCAAGCTCTATCCCAAACTCTATCTCTCTCCCAGGTGGCATCCCTAGTAATTCATCCGGAAACACATCCGGGAACTCATAAACCACAGGAACAGACTCTATGCTCGGCACTTTCATCTCTACATCTCTAATTGTTGCAAGAAAGCCTTGATTTCCCTTGTCCATGAGTCTTAAAGCACACATGGCTGAGATCAAACTGGTCGGAACTGAACAACTAGTGCCCTTAAACTCTTTGAGCTCGCCTCCAGGAACATTAAATTTCACGGACTTACTGTAGCAGTCCACCATGGCATGGCATGGGCCTAGCTAGTCCATGCCTACAATGATGTCGAAATCTGTCATGTCTAACAAATGAAGGTCTACGGGTGCCTCCATATCCCCAACCTTTGACTTCATATTCTCTATAAACCAAATCAATTAGGAGGGGACCTCCTGTAGGTATCCCCACAAGAAACGGCTTCTCTAAGGTGGAAATAGATCTCTTAAACTGTGCAACAAAGAACGCGGACACATAAGAATATGTCGACCTGGAGTCGATTAATGCAAAAGCCTCAAAGGAGAAAACTCTAATGATACTTATCACAACATCTGCTGAAGCTGCTGCATCCTGACATGTGATAGCAAATAGACAGGGTTGCCCCCCACTACCTTGGCCTCTGCCCCTATGGCCTCTACTTCCAAGTCCTCGGCCTCCAGCTCCCCTGCCTACTGAAGCCACAAAGCCCTCTCGGGTCACTGACTGATATGATGGTGCTGGAGTAGTGGGGTTCGTCGACCCTTGGCTAGAAGATCTACCTAACATTGGACACTCCCTCTGAAAATGGCCCTGTTGGCCACAACCAAAGCATGTTGTGGATCCCACCATACATTGACCTATGTGCCTCTTCCCACACTTCTGACAATTCGGGTATAAGTGCGTAGAACCTTGCCGATTACGCTGACTACCTCCTCTGCTGTGACTGAAGGAGGTAGTAGGCCAAGTTGGTGTAGGCTCTGAGAATACAGTCCTACTCGGCTGAACTCACTGTTGGCCCTGATGGCCCTGTCCCTCGCTAGAACCAACTCCCCCAGAAAAAGAACCATGAGTCTTGACCCTCTTGGCTTTGGTTGATGCTTTCCTCTCTGCTAAACCACCCTCTAATCCAATGGCTGTGTCTACCACCTGGGCATAGTCCATGGTCCCCACGTGTGGCTGCAGGCTCAAAAACATATCCTTGGGGCAGCCCATGGACAAACTGTCTCACCCTCTTAGTCTTTGATTGAAGTAAACCTATCGCTGCCTGGGATAGATATGTAAACCGCTTGTCATACTCAGCTACAGACATGCCTGGGGTCATCCATAGCCTCAAGAACTCCTCTAACATCCAGGCTCGCCGACTTTCAGAAAGGAACCTCCACAAAAAAGCTGCCCGAAACTCTTCCCAGGTGGGTGGCTCAGAGTCACCACATCCCTGGAGGAACTCCTCGTACCATATACCAGCTTGGCCTCCCAGTTGGAAGCCAACCACTCTCAGATGAACAGTGGATAACTCGAGTGATCTTCTCAATGTCTCGAAGGAATTCCTGTGGATCCTCTGTCGTCAAGCGCCCGTGAAATGTGGGTGGGTCCATCCTCCTAACCCACTCTAAAGCCGAATCATCTGGATCTCTGATAGGTGGCTGAACCATAGGCTGGGCTGACTGGGGTCCTACCTCAACCTGCTTGGCCAACACTCCTGCGAGGGTGGCCCAAGCTTGCTCCAAAACTCTGAAGTGAGCATCTGAGCTGGAAGAGCCGCTACTACGGTGGCGGCATGAAGAAGGATGACGAAAAGGGGGCATGTTGAATCCTGAGAAACATAAACATATTGGATAAGGTACTGATAGTGTAAGAAAGGATAGGACTCTATCTCGAGACTTATTCATGACTGACAAACCTAAAGGCCTCAAGTAACTCTTCGTTAATGCAAATGGGCGTGCTTCCATTTACATAAACGACGTGCTACTTGTGGACACTCGCTCCAGTGACATGCAGGGAAACCTATAGCTCTGATATCACTTTGTCACGACCTGATTTGGATCGTGACCGGCACGTGAGGATCCCCGTCCCCACGTAAGCCTTGTGATCGCTATGCCGTACTATATGCATATTTTATTCATAAAATCTACTTTAAATCATAATATGAATTTCATCTTGAACTCATAATAAGCCTAAATAATCATTTTCTCATAAATAAAATTTGAAACTGAAGCTGTGATATAAATTAAACCGAGTTGCTCATTTACAAAATATACCATGAATGCTAAATCATTTTAATACAAAAGAATCATGGTGAGAAAAATAAAATAAATGTTTAGTCTGGGACCCTACCTGCATCGTCACTGGAGCACTCTACACAAAATAAATAAACTCCACACCAATGTGAAGCTCATCCCAAAGCTGAAAGGTACTAAAGCTGCTGACTAGGGGGAGGAAGAGGAGGATCCTGAGCTACACTTGGATTTGTGAGAAAAAGGAAGAAAAGAGAGGTGAGTTTTAGAACAAAACTCAGTGAGTGGATCCTCACTCATAACCATACATGGGACAAGAAGGAAATATATAAATAGTAATGCAATTCTCATAATTCAAATTCTATAAATAAATTGTACAATAGCTATAAATTCCTAACTTGAAATAAACATGGAAATCTTATTTAATTTCCTAAGAATTACTAAAAGAATAGATAATCCATAAATTGAAAGTGGGGCTCAGTCCCTCGCGAACAAGAGCCCCTAACTATGATCTTAACTGTCGAAAACTTATAGTTTTGTTCCTCTTAATAACTCCCTAGTCTAATTTAAACTGAAGTCATAAAATGGGGTTCTATCAATTTAAGTTCAACATGTCTCCATTCCCATAATAAACATAAAGTTTGGTAATTCGTTTGATCAATCATAAATAATCTAAATTTTTTTGAATCAATGGAAGAACATATTTTAAATCATATAAAACCTTTATTGAACAAATATGGTCCCATGCATATTCCAAAACCATAATATTCATGTATAAGTTCAAATGAATCATTCATAACTAAAACATCGCTATATACATTAATTATATCATGCAAAAATCCATTTTTATTCTCTGACACTCCATAATATTTGACAATAATTATATAATGACCAACCAAACTAAGGCCATGAGATCAAACCCATTCACCTGGAAGGGAGGAAGAGATGACGTCAACACCCATTGAGCTTCAGGGAGCCGGGAGGGCACCAACATCAACTATAACAATAACAAAAACTCCATATTAATCTCTAATAATATCTAGATAGCTCTAAAACAATCCTAACAATATTGGGGGAGCACCCCCACTTGACAACAATGAGAGAAAACTAAAGACTCATACTAAGAATGTGAAAGAATGGAAGAAATGAGACCAAAACCCATCAACCAACACATAACTTGAAGCTTGAGAAAGGATGGATTTGAATAGGGTTGAGGGAAAATATGACGGAAGGAGATTGGGATGAGGGTTTCGGACTTTGGGGGTGATTTCATGAGTTGGGGTGGTTTTAATAAGGGTAAGGGGTTCATTAACTGATATTACGTCATTTCTGAGATTTTTGGGTTTCAAGGGGACCGCTATAGCGATGTATGACTGCTATAGCAGTCATAAGTCATCCCGTCCCTGAGTGCCTCACTTATGACCACTATAGCGGTCTTGGACCACTATAGCGGTCACCAGAATGCTAAAATCGTGACTGCACTTCCTGTGACTGCGGTGACAATAAAACCCAATTTCTGTAGCATTTGCTGTTATGGCATAATCTCACCTTTATACTCACTCACTTATTTCCATATCTTTATTCTAAGTTAAATCATTTATTTTACTTCATATTAACTTTAAAAATCACTCTTCAGTTCATTTATCTTTTGGGAGCAATTACCGAGGCTTTTGGCCCCAAGATTGTAGCTCTAACATATAGCCCTCCAAGGAGGTGTAGGGCTCCAGACTTAGCGAAAACTCAGACCTAGCAACATCTGTGGATCCCGAGGGACTCTAGGACAATACGAAACTTGTCTACTAACAGGTGTATCCCAGGTATTATATACTTAGATATTATAAATGAATAGACATTCTAAAATATAAAAAAATAAAAATAAAAAACTGATAGTTATTGTGAAATGTAAGGAGTAACAGTCGTTATGGGAAACTATGCCAACTTGATACATTAAAAAGTTAATGTATATGGCTACAAATTTTAACTAGCTATGTTAAATTTTTACTGTACTAAATTGGTTTGATTTTCTACAATGATTATTAATAAGAAATTGGAGAGTTGTGAAAACCCAATTTTGCCCGATCATTTAAATAAGAAAACAAAAAAAAGACATTGCATTTCATTCACTCCGAAACTTTTTTTTTATTTGCTTTTTTATTTTCTTTTCATCTCATAGCCTTCTCATGCATTTCATTTAAAAATAATAAAAAAATAAAAAGACGTGTTAACCCATGAGCCCATTTTCTCGTCAGCCTACCCATTTGTTAGTCCATCCAATTCAGTCTTTGCCCACATTTTTGTTAGTCCATCAACATAAGGTTCAAAATGAAAAATAAAAAAAAAATAAAAAAATAAAATACATAAATGTATAAAATAAAAATATGTGTGTGATTGACCCGTCCTTTTAATCTTGTCCCAAACCACCTGTGACACAAGAAAGCAAAACAAAATGAAGTCAGAAAAGGAAGTCAAATAATAGTAGTGGTAACACAATGATGGTGTTCTTCCTCGCTTCTTGCAGAAGAGATAATTATCATTCAGCTACAGCTAAGAAGGAATGAGTGGCTATCCCTACATCCAACTTGTAAAAATGATATGATATGATTTTTGTTAAGGGATGAACAGCCGTATATAGATCCACTGACAACAGAGAGAGTGGGAGTTTTTTCATTTTTCTTAACAGAGAGAACGGTTTTCATTTTCCTAATACAAAGAGGGGAACCAAAAATATTTTTTGAAGCTCACCTCACAGTCATTACTATTCTTCGAAGCCTTGACTGCAACCATCATCATAAAAGCCATCCTCACCTCAGCCATCAATCTCCTCCATTTACATCCTCATAACTTCTTCCCTCACCACAATAGCCTCCATCAACAACGATCATTTTTTATTTTTTATTTTTTTTAAACCAACATTGCAACTATACTTAAGCTAGGAACAAAGTCCTAAAACCATAAAAAAAACCAAAAAAAAAAAGCAAAAAAAGAAAAATCACAGCAAACCACTCACCCTCCATTCAACAAAAAAAAAAATACTGCATCATTAAACAATTAAAAAAAACAATAATAAGGAAGAGGAAGAAAGAATCAAAGCTTGTAGTCACTGTTGGTGTTTCCACTATTAAGCTAGCACCCTTCGTGATCAACCTCGAAGCCGCCGGGCAAGCCTATACCGAAGCTCCATCGCTGTCGAGGAAGCTAGCCACTGCGACCTGTGCGCGGCTAGCCCTTCCGTCCGCGCCGTCATCCCTGCCAGCCGTGGCATCCACCTGCACCCACCGTGTGTCACCGCAAGCGGCACCCAGCCTCTACGCGTTGTCCTTCCAACGCCTTATCTGTGATACCCATACACCTCCGCGTCGTCGCCCCTCCACCAGCCAGCAGTACCACCAAACCAGTGCAGAACTCCGTGCTAGAACCCCCCACGAACAGCCTCGATCGCTCACCCCTGCTTCTCGTCGTCGGCAACTCTTCTCCTGTTGCATGCAGCCTCGTGGTCACCGGCCACCGCCATTACCCAGCCGCCACGGTTCCCTCATCCCCACTCCCTTGCATGATTTCCTTATTCTATTATAGAGGTAACTCTCTCTCCATATACCCATGTGTTTCTGCTGTTTAACAAAGTAAAAATGAAGAAAGAGAGTCAAGACCACAAACCACTACCACTCCTCTCTGTGTGCCAGTCTCTGTTTTAAAAAGGGAAGTTTAAGACAAATGTTAAAACCAAAACCATTAAATCCCCACCCCATTCCAACGTTCCTTTTTTCTTTTTTTTTTTACTGACATATTTTTTTAGTTTGTTTTGTAAGTGGTGTATATGTGGGTTTATTTTTGTTGTGTGAGTAGTATGGATATGGGTAGTAGTTTTTTGGAAAACAAAAGCTAGGCTGTGTTTTTTTCAAATTTATTTTATAAAAAAATATGACAACAAATTGTATTCATTGGGTTGAAACATTATGTTGATCTTTGGTTATGAGATAGCCAGCTCATGGGCACGACTTCATTTTATTGCGTCACTTTTATCCTTTTGTGTATGTTTTTGTTAAGTTACCTTTTTATAAATTTGTATTGGTTTTTTTTTCTTTTTTTTTTCATATTTTAACATGTCATTGAAAAAAATAAAAAGAAGAGTTTGTGATATGTTCTTTTAGCAATTTGCTTTAAATCATTTGAGAAGAGTGAATGAATAAATTGGCTTACGGAATGATTTATTTATTTTTATTATTTTGTGTTGGTGAATTTTGTGTTAAAAGCTTTCAAAAAATTAAAATCAATCAACTAACACATTTTTAATTTAAAAATCTATCGAACACACAAGCATTTTCTACCGAACGACGTGGTTTTGAGCTCCTCATTGCACCAGAGGATACGTCGGCGTAGCTTACAACGATCAAACCAAATTAATTTTTCATTAAATTATGTTCTCTTTTAATTCCAATTTCTTTTATCTTATTTATATATAATCGTTAACTTCTGGGAAAAAATAAATATTTTAAAGTCCTAATTAACTTGCATAATAAGCTCTAGGGTAACTGTATTCATACGGACGTATTAGGGGTGTAGTGGGATTAAGTTTCCACCCTTCCCTAATCGTAATTAGACTCCCGAATCTCAAAATCTCTTTTAAAGACAAGTTTTACAAATTAATGGTTTTTCAATTTTAGCCAGAATAAAGTTGGTGGCGACTCCCAATCATTTTCAAAACATGTTGTCATTTGTGTTATGGCGTCCTCCAGGTACATTGTGACAAGAGTAAATTTAATTTTTTTAAAAAATTTAACCAATCCCTTTACATAAATCCTTTTATTATTTCATCACATAAACTGGACAATATTTCTTTCATTTTATAACACCTATTCTAACAGGCATCAATAGTGCTAAAGCATAAATGTAAGATGAGGACTACTAACATATGACCATCACTAGACTTACATTCTACACTTAATTACACCATGCTACAAGACAAAAAAGAGAGTATAAAATACAAAGGATAAAATGTAAAGAGAAAAGATAAGGCAAAAAGTAAACGTACAAACTTTTTTTCTCTCACTCACCATCCCTCAAAAGCTTTCATTCTCTCTATCTCTTCTGTCATCTCTCTTTCTCTCTCATTCTTCATAGTTTATAGGAAGAATAAGGAGGATCAAGATTTGTTGGTAGCACAAAAAATTAATCCTTACACATGAAGGCTTAACTCATTCCATTTTGATTTTTTATGTGTTTATGGTTTATGTCCCAAGACATGAATGATTATTTTTTTTTTCAATTTTTTTAGTAACAAAATGAACTGAAAATGACTCTGCTAGAAGTTGAGATTTGCTATTATTGTTGGAAACTGGAGTTAAAAAATTATAAATGCGTGTTACAAAATGTTATAAACCAATACCCAAAAACACTACTACAAAAGAGATATCTTGTGGCACTTACCTCATGGTGGTTTAGGGACAGGATCATCGGTGTCCCAAAATCAGAACATTTTGCTATGGTGTGAGAAACCGCCGTCGTTTCTATTCCTCAATCCTTCAGCATTTTGGCGCTCATAGTCTGAAGCTCTCCCGCTTTTAGAAACCTTCTATTTCACATACTTTATTTTGGTTTTGTTTAATATATCCCTTTGTTTTTCACATTCTAGCTCTGAAACCCCAAATCGACTTTGAAACCCTACATCCCAACGTTGTTAACCACCTAATCCGACAGTCCGCCACTTGCGCTGCCCAGCCCTTCAAGCTTCCGCAGCCTGTCATTTGTGCAGGTTGTCTTCCCTTCTATTTTGTGTAGGTCCGCTTCTTTTTTCTCTTCACATCTTTCCATTTGCGTTGTGTGAATGTTATGTTGATGGGTTTTTGGTAGTTTCCTTAGGTTTGCTTCTCTTTTCTCTTCTCTTTTCAAAGATGAGGATCTAGTGGAGCCACCACATTGCTTTGATTTTTTCCATGCCTTTTGTTGGGTCCTTCTCAAGGATCTGTCATGAGACCCATCATATATCTTTGGTTGTTAGCATAAATAATGTTGATGGAATCATATCACTCTAGAATATAATATCTGTTAATCTTGAGACTCTCATAGTTCTACTTCCATATTGGTTGAACTGGTATAAATTTTTATTGCAGGGCTATAGCAATTTTCTTTCGGAAGAGAAGTTACTCGAAGCTGTAGAAGTTAGTCAGATTGTTAGTTTCGATTAGTACGTAGACATGCTTCCTGGTTATTTGAAGATTTGATAGATTTTTTTTCCTCTCTTGTAGACATGTGGATATGGATGTGATATTAAATATATTGGCTTCGCCTCATAGAAGATTTGTTAATTTATAGCTGCTTAGTATAGATCACAGAAAGCGAGTTGTCTTTGCAGGAGTTTATCCTTATCTTCTTTAATGTACCGGTGTCAGTTAAATTATTTTGAGACATCTCTCAAAATCCCCTTTATTCTGTATTCATCTATTTAAATTATCATAACCTTCGATTTACTTTTTCTTTGACAATTATGTTGTTCTGTATTTGAAATGTTCACAAAAAGGGGGTCATTCATGACAAAAGTGAGTCGCTCGTCTCCCTAAGGGATTTAGTTTTAGTTATAGAGGGATTAGCATGCTTTACTTTGTCATGTCCTATTGGTTATTTTTTAAGATATCTGGCTGATGATTCTATGGCATTTTCCAGCTTTAGGGGGTCTGGAAAGCTAATTTCTATGGCATTCTAATAGTTTCAAGAAAGCCAAACCACCAAGCCATTAGCTGCCTCATTTTTCCTATAGTTTATGCCACTATATATAATAATGCCTTTGGTTAAATTCTTTTTTATGCTAATCGTAATGCTCTTGAACTCCCTCCCTCTGATTACAATCTCTTTCTTGGATCTTAATGGTGATTGCTCTCTGAACAGCATTAAAAAATGGTTCAACTAGTTTGATGATGCAGAGTGGACGTACTTTCATTTTTGCTGATACTGGTGCAATGGTAGAATAATCTACTAGACAGTTTCATCCTTGTAAAAAGTATGTACTTCATACTTCAAACTTTATCTTATTTGAATGCTATTAGGTGGTTGAACTAAACAAGTAGTTGAAAGCATTGATCATATATATCTTGGGTTGTGGTAGATAAAATGAAGCCTTACTCTTAACAAGTGGTCTGTTAGTATTTTGGAAATGCTTTGAGTAGTATAATAGTTGCACCCATGTTAATCTTATATGCTTCTCTATTTTATATTATTTTCCTTGTGATCCTTTTTTTTTTTTGGGCAACTTATGGATGGCGGCATCTGTGTCTTTATTGCCCTTCATATGTCCATGATACAACTCAATCTATTTGCTTGTAACTAAGGCTTTACATATTTATTGAAATTGTATGTGTCTTTGATAGAAAAATGGTAGTAATAGTTAGGTTCTCTTTGGCTATGCTTTCTTTCAAAGTTTTTGAGATTCAAGAGTTTCATTTGTTTTGATTTCATTCAAGAGTCTTTAAGATTCAGGGGTAGTAAAATTTCGGATCAGGTGATGTTGTTTGTGTTTATGTATATAACCATGTGAACACATGGATGCAGGTAAGTTTCCAACATTGGTGACACACCAGGAATCTCTGGAGTCAAAGGTTAATGAAACAAAAGCTATGGTGAAGTTTCAATTGAAGAAGGTTCTTTGTATAAGTGTTGCTATTGGAAATTGCACTTCAAGAATGAAAATGTTTGAAATTTGGTATTACTACCATTTCCTGTTATCACAACAGGCCTAGGCATCTATGCATATATGCATGTTAGGTGTTTTGTAACCAAATATTGGGCGAATTGTGTCAAATTAGAATAATAGGTTTTAGAGATTTTGTTTATAAATGTAGAAGTATCTTATTTAAAAATTCCATCAGTTAGTTTGTAGTAAGAGCATAGAATGAACTGATGATTATTTATTTTAGCAAGTTAAATATTGGATTGTAAGTAATTAATGAGTACTAGTTATTTTAATATATGTTTAATATTTGAATTTTTTGGATGCTTTAAAGTAACTATTAGAAGAAGAAAGTAATTATAATTAGAACAATGATAAAAAATATTAAAAATGAGATTTTTTTTTCAGTATTTTATACACAACGGCGGTTCAGAATTGCCGATATTATTTTATGGGATATAAAATGTTTTCGATCCTCGCTACAGTTTGAAACTGCACAATAATTTTTCTGCATTTTCTTCTCGGCATTTTGCAGTGGTTTGTAACTGACGCTATTAACTAAAAGCTTCTGCGGTGGTTATTCTAGCGGTTGGTTGAAACTGCTGCTATTGACTTGGCGACGATTGACATAGCGGCGGTTCCAAAACTGCCGCGAGTGGAAAATAGTGGTGATGCAAACCGCCTCTAAAGGTAAAAAAAAACCGCTACAATTTTCCTGTTTTCTAGTAGTGAAAGTTATGAACCAATATATCAAAAGTTATAAACCAATACGTAAAAGTTGTAAACCAAATGAGGACACATATTAAATAGGTTCAGGATTAAATGTGAAATCATATACAGAAAAGTTGTAAACCAATGTACAAAAAGTTATAAACATGTATGCAAAATGTTATAAGCTAATACGCAAAAAGTTGTAAACCGATTTACAATTAAACAAGATGCACAATAACATATAAAATCGAATTTTATACGTATTGTAAGAATGCTTTGAGTTAGATTTATTTACTGCTACTTTTAAAATTACTTCAATTTGAATTCTTCAATCAACGCTATTGATACATAAGTTGAGAAAAGTCATGAAATTGAATTTGTGAAAAGACTTATCCTCTTATGTCAAGATTATTGTCATCGCAAAGTTTGTTCATAGGTTTAGTATTAATTGTAAGTCAGTTTACAATTTTTTGCGTATAGTTTATAACTTTTTGCATATCGATTTATAACTTTTCTGCATATGGTTTCACATTTAATCCTGAACCTATTTAGTATATGTTCTTAATTAGTTCACAACTTTTGCATACTGGTTTAAAACTATTTAAATACTGGTTTACAACTTTTTGGGTATTGGTTTACAATATTTCGTAACATGTATTTATAATTTTGTAATTGCAATTTCCAACAATAACAACAAATCTCAACTTCTAGAAGAGTCATTTTCAGTTCATTTTGTTGCTAAAAAACTATAAAAAAAAAAATATCATCCATGTATGTTTTGAGACATAAATCACAAACACATGATAAATTAAAATGGAATGAGTTAAATCTTCACGCGTAAGGATTAATTTTGTGTGCTGCCAACAAATCTTGATTCTTCTTTTTCTTTCTGTAAACCATGAAGAATGAGAGAGAGAATAATTTTTTTTTAGGGATGGTAGGTCAGAGGGAAGAAGTTTGTACGTTGCATTTTATTTTATCTTTTCTCTTCCCATTTTATCTATTATATTTTATACTCTTTTTATCTTGTAGTATGATGTAAGTGTAAATTGTAAGTCTAGTGATAGTTATATATTATTCCTAGTACACTTTGTTGGTGCACGTTTAAAATGATAATCTCGACATGCACGTACATTCAATTATTCTCTTTTTTTGTTGGGGGAAGGGGAATAAGTGATTTTTTGTGGGTCTGGGATATGCATTCAATCCAATCACATCACTATGGGCCCATTTGAAAAAGCTAATAGTAACAACTTAAAAATCCTACCCCATATATTGCACAAAAGGCATTAGTAAAAACAAAACGTGGTAGGCCAGAGGCTGGAGACAATATGAGGTGGAGAAGAAGGAGTTGGATTTTTACATGGGAATGGCTAGCATGTGTAATGAAATGAAAACTAAAAATAAAGGTTTACGTTCCTTCTCTTATATTCTAGACGCATAGTTTTTTTTTTTTTATTATTATTTTGGTCAATAGGGACACACACGTGTCTTAAATGGTGTGTTTGTGAATTAAAAAAATTGACCGTGACTTTGTTGGAAATTTTCATTCTAATGTTATCTACTCATGTTGAAAATGTTGGTAACTAGTTTGTGAGTAAAATTTGTAGCGCCCCGATTTTCTGTTAGAGTGAAAATGACCAAAATGCCCCTGAGGTCATTTTTGGCCTGGAATTTGAGGAAAGCCGATCCGGCAGTTCTTGAAGGGCAAACTCAATGTTGGAAGGGGATTAGTTGGCTTGTGTACCTTCCCGGGGTCGAAAATCTCATTTTTTGAGTTTTCGAGTCAAAATGACCAAAATACCTCTATGGTGTTTTACCCGTCTGCAAGTGCCGGGTGAACCCAAAACTTTTCCAGATGGTTTTTAAAGGCGTTTTTATGTATTCTGTGACTTCAGTTTTACTCCTGGAGGTCCAGGGAAAAATTAGTGCAAAATTACGACTTTACCCCTAGTTTTGCGTTTTTGAGCTTAATCGTATGATTAAGCAAACCTAAGCAATATTAGGCTCTAATCGAAGATTAATTAATTTCCATAATTAATCTTAAGTCAAAATAATTTATTAAAGTTGATTAGAACCTAAGAATGCTTAATTATAACTTGAAATCTTATTTTAAATTCAAGATTCCTAGTCATGGAATCTTAAATAGTAAATTCTCTCTCCAATTCCTTAAATCATGGAATTGTGTTTTCAATTCTTTATTCACAAATGAATTTTAGAATTTCTCTAATGATGTATGAGCACTCCTAATCTTGTCATAAAATCCTTAAACCTTATTCTTAGTTACCTAAACTTATACTTAATAATTCCTAACCTTGTACCTAAACTAATCTACACTTAAACCTATCATTAGCACCCAATAACATGATCAACACTTCCTCCCTCCTTGCTGTCTGTGTCCGGTCAAGCATCCTCCCCCATTTTCCATCACATGCTCAAATTTTTGACACTCCAAGGCCATGCTTCCACCTCACCATAAACCATACTTTGTCATACAAACACCATGCTTTCACCCATGCTTCATATGACCGCTTCTAGAAGACTTTTTCTCTCATTTTTGTGGCTTAAAATCTGCCAGCCCTCTTTGCCTTCTAGAAGGATTATTTTAATTTCAAACAAAGGGAAATTTCCATACTTGAAGCCATGCTTTGCACCATAACTCCATACCTCAAACCATGCTTGAATAACAAGTTGTAAGAGATATTTTTCTCTTCCTTTGCCTCCTAAACCACACGGCCTCTCCTTCCTTCCATTGAGCTCTCATTTGTTTTCATTTTCTATAAATACCTTGCTTACTTGAGCTTGCAAACACTTTAGATCATTTACAAAGTTTCAAGTTTCCTTGCTTTCTTTGAGTTCTTTGTTTTCTCTCAAATTTCAAGAGAGTTTCCTTTCTTCTTCATCTTCATCCTCTTCATCTCTTCCTCACATAATCATCTCATAGCCTCTAAACATCACCTCACAACCTTAAATCATCTCCTAAGCCCTCAAACACTCAACCTCAAACACAACCTCACCCAAAACACATTTTCTCTCCTTTTTCCTTCACAAGGCTGAAGCCATCTTGCCATCCTTGGAGGAGTTCTTCTTCTTGTTTTTCATTTCAAGTGAAAGTTTTCATCTTCACTCTAGGTAGGAGTGGTTTTCTAAACTTTGTTTTGTTTGAAAATATGATTTTCCTCTAGTTTTCACTTGGTTTCTTTTTGAACTTTCCTTTGTTTTTCTTTTTCTCTATTTCGCCCATGAGGCCTTGTTTATGACTATGATGGCTGATGATGAATGTTTATAGATGATGACCTTGCGTTCATTTCAAAAGAACCTCTAAAGCTTGAGTCTTGTTCTTTATCTAGTAAAGTTTTGGTTTTTCTTTCTTTTTCCTTTCCTACACATTCGGCCTTTATAGCTCTTCCTCAAAGGTTTTGTTAAAATTTTTAAGGCACCTCTATTTCTATTTTATGTCATGAAAGAATGTTGTTTTGGTTCCTATCTTCTTAAAGTTTTTCTTTCTTTGAAAAGTTTGTTTCTTTAAGGCTTGATGATGATGTTCAAGAACCTTGTAGTTCCTTGAGAACTTGGTTCAAGAACTCTACAGCTCTCCTTGTGATGAGATAAGTGTTAGGTTGTGTTGATCTCTAAAGTCTTGTAAGAGCTCTAGATAAGATTAAAATGAATATTGCATTCATATTTATGTTTATGCCTTGCACATCATATCTATTTTCCTTGCTATCACTAAGTACTAAGATAATGAATGAACTTGAATTATCATATTTATATTTCAAGCTTTGTATTATCATGTTTATATTTCAAGTCCTCACTTAAATATCAAAGATAATAATAAGTTGCATCTCATGTTTATTTTATGCTCTCATTTTATTTTCTAATGAAAGCTAAAAACAAGTGCATGAGCATGTTTATTTTTATGTTATCACTTAAGAGAACCTAGAGCTCAAAGACTTGCCCATTATTGTCTCAAACGAAGGCTGGAAAACATGTGTTCTCTAGCTTGTGATTTCAGCCTCTAGATGTTCTATTTGTTATAAGTATTAAAATCTATGTTTCACAATTTTTCTAAGTTTGTATGAGTTCAAGAAATGTCTAAACAAAGTTTTATGATTTTAAAACCTCTTGAGATAAACTTAGATTAGCTACTGCCCTTGAGAATATTTTGAGGATTTTAGATGATAAAAATGTTTATAAATGAGTTTTGAAAGTTTTAAAAAGGTTCCAAGAGAAACTAGTATTTTATGTGCTTTAGAAATCAAGTTCTATGCTTTTATGGAGATGGATTTTCAGTTCTGCCTTGCCATGATATGCTCACTGTTTGTACTGTTTTATTGAGGATAAAATGAGTATGTTTATGTATAATAAATGTTAAAATTCATATGTGAAAGATTAGAGAAGTTAGTAACTAGAAAAGAATTAATTTGAGAGTTCTAGATCCCTTAGTAAATGATTTTTCTGGATTCTATCCAGCATGGTTTAGAAATGATAATCATGGTTTTAAATTAGTTTAAATGTGTGAATGACTCATAATTGGTTTAGGACTTGATCTTGATGCCTTAGGAGTAAACCGGACTTAGAAAGGGTCATTGTTGTGACTCCTAGGTATCCGTAAAGTTAGACTTTTAGATTCTGCATTCTTGAGGTTTAGAGATGTTTATGATCATAGTGTTGAGTGAGGAATACTTAGATATGAGCCTATAGGTACCCGAGAGATTAAGTTGTGATGATTTATAACTTAGATTGTGAGTTAAGGACCTTAAGGGTCAATGCATAAGACACTAAGAAATCTTGAATTTTATGATGATGGTGAGGTGTATATGATGTATGAGTTATGATGAGATGAATTGATTAAGACATGAGTTTATTCCAAGCTTGAGGTTTGAATGAGAAACATGTTTGTGTTTTTAGCTTGTGGCATAAATGTCAGTTTGAAAGAAATTCGGTTTAACAGCTGTTATGCTGTCGAATTTCCATCAAACCTAAAAGGGTTGAAAAATATTTTAAAAGTACCACATGAGTTGAAAACCTTGGGTGACACGGTTGAGCCGGGCACCCCCAGGAGATTTTTTTATGTGATAAGCACTGAGACGTACTTCTCCTGCTACGGTGAAGAGGAGGCAAATCAGTGACGGTCTGGACATGAGCCTTTCCAAAGCGGACAATTCGCTGTGCACTCGAGGCCAGTAGAACGTTTCAAAGTGGGTATATCCTAAGAGAGGAGTTCCCTAGCCCCCTAGCCTATACTCTTAAGTAGTCGGGTGTATTATTTTATTATTTGCTTATTCAGATAATAAGTAAGAGCTAGTGACGACTAGCTGAGATATGAGCTCATAGCCTAGTTTTTATTATTGGGGTGGCCTCTACATTGCTAAAGATTCCATGAATGATGTCACACATACTGATGAAAGTTCCATTTGAGAAGTTATTGCCCTTATGCCACATGGATTGTTTCTATATAATTTGATTTGTTGATTTATATGCTCAAGTATTGTCACGCATTCATGTTTTGATATGTTGCATTCATGACATCATGATGCATGGTAAAAGGAATGAACCTTGGATAATTGGTTTTATAAACCCTAATAATGAATCTTATATGTATGCACACCTTTTACAAATAAACCCAAGGTTTCTGGGGATGTGAACGATGTAACCCTAGGATAGGAGACTCCTACTGAGATTCTTTAGTAAGAATTCTCACTCCTTTCTCTTCCTTCTCTTTCTTCCGTCACATCTTCAGAGAGCGATGACAACGTTTGTGGTCTTTGTCGACACGCCGACTTGGGAGGTTCACTTTGACCCGGACCACGGGTCATATCATTTTGAGGGGCAGTGCAGAGTACGAGTCTTCATGTTCATCGGACGCCCCTTTGCACACCCTGTATAGAGCTACCATTTCTCCCTGATGTCACCCTACGATGACGTGATGGTTTGTTAGCGTGCCCAGACGCGAGATGAGAGGATTTTGCGGACATATACTGGTGGTTCGATGCCTCGAGACTTCCATGACTATGTGCCTCGGTCTCCCAGTTCGGAGGACGACCTTTCTGAGGACCCACTAACGCATATGTATAGTGAGAGCTCTACTGCTACACCTCAGTTCATGTGAGGCGAGAGATGGCCTTACCGAGGAGCTAATGCTCAGTTTTCACGTGTGCCTACTCCTGTCGCACTGCATCCATGGATTGGTTATGCTCCGCCATACCCTGGGTTCTAGTAGCCAATGTCATAGGGGAGGGTTAGTGCACACACTCTCACATAGAAGGGATAAACCTTCTTTTGTCTTGAGGTTATCCACTTTTGGTGCACTCGGGTAGTTGTGATTTATCTATGCTTTCTTTGTTTTACGTATTTCCGTTGTATTTCCATTTCCCCTATGTATTGCAAGCTTAGCCTGTTCCTATAAGGGCATGACTACTATGTATCTTAACTATGTTATTAATGAAATGTTTCCTTTGTTGTGATGACCATTGTTCTATTGTTACTTGCTTTAGCTTTTGTGTTCCTTATGATTGATATTTATGTCTCTTGTTTAGATAAGAGCGTGGCTCTCACTTTGGTTTATGTTTTCCAAAAAAAAAATTCACCTGTAATTTTCACTAAGTATTTTAATAAAATAATGAAACTAAGAAGTGATAACCTAATGATTAGCCTAATATGTTCCAGAGTATTGGGTTAAAAATTAGGGTGTTACAAATTACTCAAGAAACTTAGTTTTACGATTAAGATGTTTCGGATACATTAAGAATATGTTTGATAAGGGATAAAAATGTGGGAGAATTTTTCATAAATGGGATCACGAATAGAACTCATAGGTCAAAGTAAAAACCATGAAGGGAAATTACTCCTCTAACACTATAGATCTCTTTCTTCATTTAATTTTATCATATAAAAGCCATAAATGAATATGGCCACGACTTTCTATTTTGAGAATAATAACACCATGTCAGAAATGCCAGTGACCATGTGACTACCTCATTTAGGCACCCTGCCATCTTGAATCAATTGTGTTACTCATCATAACCGGGGTATGAATTCAAGACCTTTGAAAGGGTGGCCGGGGAGGGGGGATCTTAGCTGATGCTTTTTCAACTCCAGCATGGCGGGGGGGTACCTGCAATGGCACTCCAATGCCCAAGTCAGAATGAGCAAGAGATGGGAAAATAGTTGGTAATAGGTTAGGCTTACCACTGTTCATTTTTCCCTTTCTTATTTATACTCCTAGGTTTCCTTTGTAATAGGAAATTAGGACTGAGCTGTTGTGTATGGAAAATGGTACAGATGGTATCTGAATTGTCAAGCTATACCTTCTAGAAGGTGGGGGAGGTCCGACCTTAGGTATATGCTACGCCAACATTTCTTCCTTGTCCTTCTCATTTAAGATGGCCTTATTTTGGAAGTCGGAGGTCGGAATTCCAATATAAGAAATTCCAAGCTATTTATTCGTAATAGTTGCCCCAACTCGGCCATTGGGTGGCTGAATCGGTGACTGAGTTCAGCTAATGCCTTGTTCATTTGCGCGCCTTCTAGTCGAATTGGGACATCTGAACATTACCTTTTCATGTAGTCGGAAGATGTTAGGGGTTTAGGAGAGAAATATCTGGCATTGTGTGAACCTTGCATCATCGATTCATGTCCCGCGATGCCTCGTTTAGCAAACCGTCTATTCCAATAGAGATACAATGTGTGGCTTGGCTCCTTTACCGAAGGGTCGCGTTATGATATCAGTCCCCTATTTGGACCATTATCCCCATTCCATTTTTTATAAGTTCGATCCTTAACCCCTTATTTTCCCCTTTCTCCTCTTTTTTGCTTCTGCATTCAGTTTCTTTCTTTACCTTTTTCATCTCCTCCACCGTATCACACCTCGTCTTTGCATCCTGTGCCCTGTAGTTCCTCCTCTTTAGTCATTGTTCAAGACGCCCTTACTTCTAGGTAAAACTCCTCTTACTGTTCTTATCCCTTAGTTAAATTGGGCTTGGTTTTTCTATTATCTTTCTTTTTGGGTTGCTCTGAGAGTGAGCAGCGGTGCTGCAATCCCTTCTGCTGTGAATGCCATTCGCACAAGCGGCACCGCTCTTTTTGAGAGGAGGGAACCACCATAGGACATAATCTTTTATTTTTCCACTTTGAATTTTCTTTCGGATGATAAATTTCGAGTCTTAGGGATTTTCAGTGGTTCCCTTGTAGGCACTATGAAGAACAGAGTGGTGATCCTAGATTCCTTAGATCAAGATCTAGTGTAGCACTTTTCCTCTGAGGTAGTTGGTATTCAGAGTATTATGAATGAGAGGATGTTGGAAAGGTACAAGGAGTTTCCCATCTTTCTAGACTCCGTTCTGGCTAGCCATCACGAGATAGAACTTCCTGGAAGGGAGGAGAGGATTTGTATGAGACCCATGGAAGGCAAAGAGGATTTTTTATGGATGTATGATACCGTCCTATCCCAGTTGAAAGTTGTCCTCCCCTTTTCCGATTTTGAGGTGGCCTTATTTAACAAGATGAATCTAGCCCCTTCCTAGCTTCACCCAAATTCTTGGGCAATTATACGCGGGTTTGAGGCCATCTGCAGCTACCTCAGGATCCCACTATTATCGCGGGTATTCTTTCCACTTTTCTTGCTGATGACTTATCAGGGAAAGGATAAGAAACTGACCATGGCATCCCTTCGAGCTGTAGCCAACAAAAAAGGGGTCCCCTGATGGGTCCCTTCTTTGCTGATGACCGTACCATGGCTTTAAACACCAATATTCAAGATTCGAGGAGTTCGGGGTAACTCTCCCTTTTTCTTTTCCCCTAATGGGTCCCCTCTTTTTCCTCTTTACTGGCAGACTTTTAATTCCTCTCCGACCTATTGCGCCTATAATCTCACATCCGAGGAGCGACTGTTGTGAGATTTTTTACTAACACCTGGGGTACCTCCAAGAATATGAATCTTAAAAGGGTCTTAGATGTACCTGCCCAGGATGCAAAGTCTTATATAGGTTTGTTTTGATTAAGCGCTTTATTCACAATTTCTTTATACTTGGTGATTCTTATTTTCTTGCTTTTCTTTTTGCAGAGATGGTAGCAAACAAGAACTTGGCCCTTCTTCGCTCCTTTAATCATACTCTGGCTTCGACCTTGGCTCCGCCTATTAAGAAGGACGCAAACTCTGAGGCCATGCTTAGTTCCTCCCTTCCTCTGGTTGGTCAAAAGAGGAAAGCCCCTGAGGGACTAGTGTTGGAGCCCACACTGTTGGACGTTGAAGGATTCTCGAAGGCGGAGGTTAACTCGTTTTCTCACACGTGGGGGGGGGGGTTTCCCTAACTTGTCCATCTTTGCCCCCAATTTTTGTTTCAGGGAATTTATGTCCTGCATATGCAATGTTGCCCTCCACCGCCATGTTCGTCAAAGGGATCCTAGGGAAGTCCTTTCTCATCTTCAGGAGGATCTGGTGAAGGCGGATGGCTACCTCGGTTGTTAGGAAGAGGAATTGTCCGAGGTCCCTTCTCTCAAGAAACAAGTCAATTCTGTAATGCCCGGGGACGAGGACAACGAGTGATCGTCGGTGCAAATAGGGTAGGACAAGGAGCGGCTCCTCGCAAGGTCCTCTAAGTGGAGGGGTACATGAATGAACCGATTACACACTCGAATGAGAGGGATCCTAAGATTGTGTAGGTATGGGACTATACAGTTGAGGAGGGCTTATATGAATTCATTTGCACTACCTATACCAACAAGATGCATCTTCTTTTCGGTAGCCTAAACTGAAAGAACTCCATAGTTAAGCGTGCTTGACCTGGGGTAATTTTGGGATGAGTGACCTCCTGGGAAGTTTTCCTAGGAAGCATGTGAGTGAGGACAAAGCATGCTGAAAAGATCCATGTTGGTTTGTGGGGACAGTCGTTAATCCATAAAGCAGCAGGGGATGTTACAAATTCCTTGGAGACCGAGAAGGTTGGCTTTCAGGAGATGGTTCTGAACTCTGAGAAGGAGGTATCCACTCTTAAGGCGAAGCTAGAGGCCGAGGAAAAGCAGTGTGTGAAAGAGTGCTCCGAGCTATAAGGTAAGCTGGAAGCTCATGAAAAGAAATTCAAGTTGTTAGAGGGGGACAAGGTGACAGCTGACGCTCTTATTGCTGAATCGGAGTCTGAGCGTATGAAGTTGGTAAAGGCTTGGACGGACAGCTCTTCTGATTTGTTCAACAACGCGATGGCTCAAGTTTGAGACCTGGTGGGTTTTGAAGTTGATCTTTTCGAGGTGGGAGTGTTTTGCCATGTTGTAAACGGTCATATTGAGGATATCTTGGAAGATGGGGATTTTGAGTAGTTTTATTTTTCTTGTACGTCCCCTCGGGGCTCCAGTTGTATTTTGTTGATTTTGCCAATCGTTTGGATATTTCGTTAAGGCTTCTTTCTCTTATATTTTGCTATATTTTGCCCTTTAAAAGGGGATAAGGTTTGGTATTTTCCAAAACCTGTTGCCTTTCTATAGCACTTGTTAGGAAATGTGGTTTTTGTACAGGTCGGGTTATTCTCATAAAGGCTGTTCCCACTTTCTGCTTTTGGATTACTTATTTGGGGGAGCGTTTAAGTGCGACCTCTCCGAGGTGGATTCAGGTGTGGCCTATTTTTGGATTAACTATAGGGGAGAGTTCGAGTGCAGCCTCTCTGAGGTGGGTTCAAGTGTGACCCACTTTTGGATTAATTATAGGGGAGAATTCAAGTGCGGCCTCTTCGAAGTGGGGTCAAGTGTGACCCACTTTTGGATTAGTTAGTTTGGAGAAAATTATGAATGCTCAATAGAAAGTCGAATTTCATTAGTGAACTGGAAATTTTCCTTCCAGCCTATGAGGTTGGGGCCTCGTTAAAACTTTTTCGGGAAAACCCATTGGTAAAAAACCCGGGTGAGGAAAAAGAATACCACAACAAACCACCATTTTCATTTCATGGTTTTCATACATAAAACTTTCGTAAATTTGCCACATTCCATGCTCATGCGACTTCTTTTCCTTCTAAGGTGGACAACTTGTATGTTCCTTTGGCAAGGGTTTGGGTGATTCTGTATGGTCCATCCCAATTTGTAGCTAGCTTTCCTTCTCCCGGAACTGGCGGACCGATGTTGGCCCTTTCGAGGACTAAATCTCCATTACTGAATGTTCTTGAGATCACCCTTTCATGGTATCTTTTGGCGATTCTCCTCTTGAGCTCTATTTCTTGAATGTGGGCATGTTCCCTGACTTCGGTAAGCAGGTCCAGCTCTTCTTTTCTTCGATCAGCATTATACCCTTCAGAGTATAGGATCATTCTGAGTTATGGTTCTCCGATTTTGACTGGTATCACTGCCTTGGACCCGTAGACCAATCGAAAGGGGTTTCCATTGTGGCTGATTGGGGAGTTGTCTGATACGCCCATAGGATGCTCCCTAACTTTTCTACCCATGCTCCCTTTGCCTGATTTAGTCTTCTTTTTAACCCCTGAATAATGACTTTGTTTGCTGCTTCAACTTGTCCGTTACCCTGTGGGTGTTCCACTGAGGTGAATTGGTGCATTACTCCAAAGCTTTCCAATAAGTGCCTAAACTTGTGGTCCGAGAATTAGGTGCCGTTGTCAGTAATGATTTTCCTTAGAATTCTGAAGCAAATGAATATATTCTTCCACACAAACTTCCAACACTGTGTCGAGGTTATTATGGCCAAAGTTTCTATTTCTATCCATTTCGTAAAATAGTCAATTGCCATAATTAAATACTTGACTTGTCCTGGGGCTAAGCGGAAGGGTCCAAGAAGGTCCAGCCCCCACTGCTCGAATAACCAGGTGCTGATGACAACATACATTTTTTCAACCGGGGCGACGTGGAACTTAGAGTTTTTCTAGCATTTTTCACACTTCTTCACAAATTCTACGACATCCTTTTTCATTGATGGCCAGTAATATCTTATCCGAAGTGCTTTCAGAGCAAATGTCTGTCCTCCAAGGTGTTGGCTGCCGATCCCTTCATGGATTTCTTCCAATACATACTTGCTTTATTTGGGGCTTAGGCACTTGAGCATGGGCTGGGAAGAACTTCTCCGATAAAGGATTCCATCCATTAGCGTAAAATACGGTGCTTCTCTCCGAATTTCTTAGCTTCCACCACATCTTCTGGTAAAGTTCCATGTTGCACATAGCACTTGAGCTTGGATGTTCAATCTATTCCGATATCCATTGCAACGATGTCGCCCTCTATGGCTATGGTTGGTTGTCTTAGTGTTTTTATTATTAAGCTTCGGTTGTTGCCTCTTGGTTTGGTGCTAGCCAGTTTGGAGAGAATATTTGCTCAACATTTCTTCTCTTGAGGAATGTGGCACACCCGAACGTCTCCGATTTCCATCATGAGTTTTTGGGCCCTGTCCAAGTACTGTCGGAGTCGTGGCTCTTTCGCCGGATACTCTGCAAAGATGTGTAATGCAACGATCTGGGAGTCTGTGAGAACTTCAAGGTTGGAGATACCCACTTCTTTGGCAAGGTTAAGCCTGGCTATTAGAGCATCATACTCGGCTTGATTGTTAGAGGTGGGGAATTCAAAACTGATAGACATTTCAATCCTTGTCTCATCCTTGTCTTTGGGCATTACTCTTGCGCCACTCCTTTTTTTGTTAGAGGAGCCATCAATATACAGTTTCCATATTTTCTCAGATGTGGGGACCTCATCAGTCCATTCTTGGATGAAAGCAGCTAACACCTGGGTTTTAATGGCAATTTGTGGTTCGTAGTGAATATCGAACTCAGAGAGCTCTACTGACCAGGAGATCATTCTCCCAGCTATGTCTGGTTTTTGGAGGATCTGTTTGATTGGATGCTCTGTGCATACTTGAATGGGATGTGCTTGGAAATACTGCCGGAGTCTTCTGGCTAATAAGACCAAGGCAAAGGCTGCCTTTTCTAACCTCTAATATCGGAGTTTGGGCCCGTGTAGTGCTTTGCTGGTGAAATATATGGGCTCTTGCGGTCCGCCTGCTTCTCGGATTAAAACCACTACAACTGCCACTTTCCTATGGACAAGTAAAGGATCAATTCCTCCCCCTTTTATGGTTTTGCCAAGGTTGGTGGGGAGGCTAGGTATCTTTTGAAATGTTGGAAAGCTTCTTCACATTGCCCATTCCTTTGGAAATCTTGATCTTTCTTAAGGAGCTCAAAAAGTGGGAGGGATTTTCATGCTGCTTGGGATAAGAATCTCGAGAGTGTTGTCAGGCGCCTAGCAAGCCTCTGAACTTCTTGTTTGTTCTCTGAGCTTTTCATCTCCAACACTACTCGATACTTTTTTGGATTGGTTTCAATTCCACAACAAAGGCACACTTCGCACGATTGAGGTGCATCTGATGTGTTCTGAGGCAATCAAAAACTGTTTTCAGGTCAGACAACAAGAAGTCTTGATCCGTTGTCTTGATTAGCATGTAATCAATGTATACCTCCAAGGTCTTCCCCAAGTGCTCTTTGAAGACTCTATTCATCAATTGCTGATAAGTGGATCATGCATTTTTCAGTCCAAAAGGCATGACTTTATAACAATAGTTGGCTCTTGGTGTAATGAATGCAGTTTTCTCCTCATCCTAGGGATGCATGGGGATTTGGTTGTAACCTGAATACGCATCTATGAAAGACAAGAATCGAAAACCCGAGGCTGAATCCACGAGGCTATCAATGGTGGAAAGTGGGTAGGGGTCCTTTAGACATGCTTTGTTTAGATTGGTGTGATCGATGGACATTCTCAATTTTCCATTGGCTTTTGCCACCATTACCACATTAGACAACCATGTGGGGTACTGAACTTCTTGGATGAACCCTGCTTTGCGTAGTTCCTCTGCTTGCCTAACCACCTCTTGCTCTTTGTTGGGTGCAATTCTCCTTTTTCTTTGGATTATCGGTTTTGACCTTGGGTATATAGAGAGTCGATGGCACATTGTCTCTAGTTTTACTTTAGGCATGTCCTCTGCTGTCCAGGCAAAGATATCGACATTTTCTCGTAGGAACTTGACAAATTCCGCCTTGATTGTCTCTAGTAGCTCCTTATTGATTTTGGTTAGCTGGTCCGATGCTGATCTGATTTGGATATCTTCCGGTCTTCCGTCAGGTCTGGATGGTCACTAAACTTTTAACCTCGAACTTCCAAATCTACCATGGCTACTCTGTGGGCTTCTTCCCGTCCGGATACTTTACCTAATTCAAGGTTGGCATTATAGCATCGTCTAACTACTTCCTGCCTCCTTTTGACTGTGACTATCTGTCTTTCATTAGTGTAAAACTTCATAACTAGGTGGACGGTTGAGACAACGACCCCCAACTTGTTGATCATTGGCCTTCCCATGATTACGTTATATGCTTATGGGCTTGGGATTATCAAGAAATCCACTACCTCTGTTCTAGCTAGCGGAGGGGTTCCCACTATAGTGTGCAAAGTGATGAATCCATCTGGCCTTACCTTTTCTCCATTGAAACTAACGAGGTCATTCAGGTATGCTTTCAAATCATCATCCTTTAGTCCAAGCTTATCGAATGCATCCCGGAAAAGGATGCCGGCAGAACTTCCTTGATCTATAAGTACCCTTCTAATTTCCAAATTGATAGCCATGATTGAGATTACCATTGGGTCATCATGACCAGATATGCTTTCAGGTTTGTCTTATTTCGAGAAGGCTATTGGAGGTTTACGTTGGCTCTTTGTGCTTTTTGTCAGCCCTTCGACTTTCATTACTTCTTTCAAAGCTCTCTTTTGAGAGGACTTGGATGTTCCACCCCCTGCGAATCCTCCTAATATGGTATGAATGGTTCGGGTGATCTAACCTCTGTGTGGTTCTTCATGGACTTCTCTTCATTGTGCTCTTGTTGTTATTTTGAGTGCCACCCTTTTGACTGGATCCCTCCTCAAGGCTGATGATCGTAATTTTTTTGGGCTCCTCTAGGAGGCTACATATCCAGCTAACCTTCCTACCCTGATTAATTCTTCGATAGCATCATGGAGATCCCAATATTCCTCAATCCGATGGCCATGGCTTCGATGGTATTCACAATATGTTGTCTTGCCGGTGTATGGAGTAACTTTTATCAGTGGAGGTTTTGACAGGCGTTCGGTGCTATGTATCTCCTTGAAGAGTTGGGCTAATCCTACACTGAGTGGGGTGTATTCCGAGTATCTTCCACCTTTTTGGGCTCTGATGTCCTTCGAAGTTCACTTATATCTTTTTGGGCTTTGTCGGCTACTGTGATTCTCCATATGGATGAGTATTTCTTCAAGATTGATGTATTTCTCAGCCTTGCTCTATAGTTCTTCGAGAGTTTTGGGCACTTTTTTGCTAGCGACCTTTGGAAGTCACCCACTCTCAATCCTCTTATAAGTGTTACCAGGGCAGTTTTGAGGGGGGGTCAGGTCTCATATCTAGAGTGCCTCCTGATTGAACCTCTCTAGATATTGCCTTAGCATCTCATTCTGTGCTTGTCGAAAACTGAGCAACTGGGTGATGGACTTGGCCTTGGTTTTGTTGGTGGTGAATTGGGCAAGAAATCTGGAGCTTAAATCAGTAAGCCGATGGATGGATCCAGTCGGGATTTGGTTAAACCAAGTGAGGGCAGGTTTTGTAAAATGAGAGGAAAAACTTTGCATTGAAGAGGGTCTGTTGTTCCTTCAAGGAGCATCTGTGTCTTGAAGATGTCTAGATGCTCTTGGGGGTTGATGTTTCCATCATACTATTTCATATCGGTTAGCGGCTTGAAGTCGGGGGGACAGGGCAATTCATGATTGCCGCGTCAAATGGCGTTTCCATTTCCTCGTATTTGCTTTTAGAGGCTGCGAGGCGGGAGGCCTCAGGCCCTCGAGTCGATGGGCTATTGGTTTTATAACGAGTCGTAGCGGGCTAATATACTGGAGGGCGGGATGAACTCGGATCAATGGTTTGTATCAAAGTATTTGGTAAATAGGAAGTACCACCATAACGTGAATGGTCATCATGTCCCTTGCAGTCTTCTCTCTGCATTTCTCCTGAGGGAGGCGGTTCATACAGTTTCAGATGATCTTCTAGCTCACATAGCCTTTTGTCTCTTCTTCTGATCTTTCTTTCGACTTCATCGAGTGCTACCTCATTTCTTCTGCACCTTTCTTTGTGGTGTTTTCGCTTCTCCAACTCAACCTCCAGGCTCGCCATTCTCGCGTTCTGATCATGTAGCAAGTGGAGTGTCTCCTGATGGGGGAAGTTAGTTCCTTCAGGAATCTCCACCACTAAGGTGAGCTAGGTTCTATGATGTGGCGGCGCCTGTTCATGCAATGGTGATCCCCTTTCTAGTTTGTGATCCGCCGTTGCGGAAGGTGATTCCGAAGTAGTGTGCCTATCGGGCGGGGAGCTGTTCGGGGGTGCCGACAAGCTTAGGAAGGTAGCGGCAGGGGTGGCACCCCCAAGTATGGCTTTTCTAGTAGCCTTGATTCTAGCCATGAACGGGTTGTGGGGTTGGGACAAGTTTTGGTTTCAAACCTTGGGGGTGAAGACGAGACAAGTGGTGAACAGTGTAAGTAGTGGCACGGGTCATATAGGGCAAGTAGAGTGGGTCACGTATGAAGGTAAGTGGTATGGTGGTTCAGTCCTCGACAATGGTGCCAATGCTACTCACCGTAACCAGGGTATGAATCTGAGACCTCTGAAAGGGTGGCCCGGGGAAGAGGGATCTCGGCTGATGCTCATTCAACTCCGGCACACCGGGGGGTACCTGCAATGGCACTCCAACGCCCAAGTCAGAATGAGAAAGAATGGTAGTGGGTCAGGCTTACCACTGTTCATCTTTCCCTTTCCTATTTATACTCCTAGGTTACCTGTGTAATAGGAAATTAGGGCTAAGCTGTCACGTACGGAAAGTGGTACGGATGGTATATGAATTGTCAAGCTATGCCTTCTAGAAGGTGGGGGAGGTTCGACCTTAGGAACGTGCTGCGCCGCGTTTCTTCCTTGTCCTTCTTGTTTAGGATGGCCTTATTTCGGAAGTCGAAGGTCGGAATTCCGATATAAGGAATTTTGAGCTATTTATTCGTAACAAGTTGGATATATGGGAAGTGTGTTAACTGAGTTCACTACATGGCTATTTGCTGTCTTTTAGTTTTTAACAAATCATTGATTACAATACCTCCATTTCATTGCCATAAAAGTAGCCAAATCTCTTTGAGGGGGCGTGCACGAGAGAAAGATTGAATTTTCATTTCGGAATGCTATTTCCATGAATCACATTATCAACAAGGGTGAGTTTTATGGTATTGCTGGCCAATTTTAAGGAATAGTGTAGTAAGTGGCAAATGGAGGAGAGGATATATGGAGGCATTTTGCAAGAGTTGTTGACCATGAGAATTTTAAAGTGCTTCTTATTAAGTTGAAGACCATTTTACTTCCTCTTCCACATCCAGCTGGTAACCACTGCGGCCAATCATGTTGGGTCATTGAAACGTCACCGATGTCGTTTCCTCCATCCACCCCTCCACATCTCATGATGGGCACCATGGCACCAGAATGCTACCGCCATTTCCGCCTTTGTCCATGATGTGCCAGGACTGTCTTGGCCTCCAACAAGTCGCATTGTTCTTAGACTCTTGCAACCACCCCCACAACTAGTGGTCGCAACAAAGTTGGGGCAAGTGATGGCAAAGGCCAGTCAAAGGGATGCATGTTCACTGCTTCCATCAGAACGCAGTCAACCCACAAGGCATGAACTCGGGGTTTTGAAAAAGGAAATTTTTTTTTTGGATCTTAAAAATCCTGATCTATTACTAGATTATGGTAAAATTTCAGGTTTGGATTAGAAAACAAAGCTGATTTTCATTTTTTAAAGAAACAAGAATGTACTTGCGCTTTTGATTCTCTAAAGATGAAGTCTATTTGAAAAAAAAAATTATTCCGTTGCTCATTGGCTTCTTGTCTACTGATTTGTTTTAATAACACCACCATCAATTTGTTGAACGGTCGGAGAAATGGACTTGCTGATATAAAACATTTTCAGCATATTGAAATTGGGGTGGTTAATATGGGAGGAAGCAAGGCAGAAGCAGAAGTGGCGTCTAACTTGCCATTTGCTCTTGGCTGAGTTTTGGGGAGGTGGAGGTTGACGTCGAAGGTGAGAGGTGAGAGGCAGAGATAGAGAGGAAAAAGGGAGGACAAAATGAGAAATAAAATTTGATCATTTTAATTTCATTATCTTTTAGGTTATTATGTTGTTATTATTAGCATTAATTAAATTATTTTTATATCAAATAAATTTTAAATCTAAATTAATCTCAGTCTTTCATCTCTAAATTTGGTGGCTAAAATTCAAGAACTATAGTCGTCCTTAACTCACTAAGATCACCTAAGAATTCTCCTTTGTCCTTGTGACTAGTGATTAACAACCGGATATGGAAAAGGAAGTATGGTGTTCTTCAACTCAAGTAAAAAACACTTTAAAATTCTCTTGGTCAATAACTCTTGCCAAATGCCTCCATATGTCCTCTCCTCCATTTGACACTTACTCACTTCACTATTCCTTAAAATTGGCAAGCGGTACCGTAGAACACACCATCAACAAGGCGTTTAGACACATTTGGCATGTATAGTAAAATCTTGAGAATCTTGTATATTATACATGAGAATAATTTATTAATGTGTTTGGTTGACATTGACATTTTTAAGAATGCTAGGTATTATTTAAAAAATTACCCCTAATAAAATAGTAGTGACAGCACTGATGGTTCAGCCATTGACAATGGTGGTGATCTGGTTTCTATGGAGATGGCCTTGCGTCAGTGGTGATGGTTCAGTGTTGGCAGCAATTGCTCGGTGTCAATGGTGGTGGTCCAGCATCAACGGCCATGTTCTAATAGTAGTTGTGGTGTTTAGGGTTAAGAAACACATCCATGTTCATCTCACTCATCCTTCCACTCTCTCTCACCCCTCATGCAACCAACAACAGCAACAACAAACTAAGAACTCTAAAGAGAATCGTTTAATTGACATGTGCATTTTCATTATTTTCATTCATTAGTTCTTATGACTAGGGGTCTTGGCATTTTGAATCTTTAATGGCCAATAAAGACAATGGAACATAGTAAAAGAAATGAGAATCACATCTTGTCTTTGATTTTGTCCAAGTGCAGCACAGCTAGTCTCCATTTACACCAGCAAATTAGCAATTTTTGTTTTGATTGAAGCAAAACAAAAATTATCTAGAAAAATTAAAATTTTGATGTTGACATTTGCAACGACACCTCAAGAGTGTTGTAGGTAGGTGTGGTAGAGCAAAGACTGAAGGGAATAAAATTAACATAACAGAGAATCGATTAATTAAACTCTAACAGAAAAGAAGAAAGGGTTAAGGGTTGAAGCATTTTGTAGAGCGATTTGGCATTGAGCATCGCCGTTGTTGTTCGAATGTTGAAAAAGACGAATAATGGAAACTGAACAGAGGGAGAAAATGAGAAAAAGCTGCTGGAATCCATTCGCAGCAAGAGGAACACTTTCTATCTGTTGTTTGCTGTTTTTGGTGGCGTGAGGGGTGAGAGAGAAGAGAATCGTGCATGGGATGCAGGAACGGGGTTGAGTTTCTAACTAGGGTTGGGTGGGTTGGAAAATTAGTTTAAAAGGAGAGGTAATTTTGTTCAAAATTTTGATCATATGACATGCATATGGTCATTTAACGGTCCAAATGAATGACAACTTAACAGAAAAGGTTTTTTTGCATAGTTTCAAAAAGTCAGGGGTCAAGTTGCATATTTTAGAATGTTAGGGTATATATCACATATGAAGTAAAGTATAGGAGGTTAAAATGTATTTTAATTTTTTTTTCCAGAAACATTCTCTTTCCATGTGGAAGGCTAAATTTATCTTATATAATCTAATTAATTAAAATGAGAATATTTATCTGGTTCTAAGTTTTCTAATTGAACAATCACCGGTTTGGCAAAGGGAAAAGAGCATTACATTGAGAAAAGCACTACGCAGTAGGCAGATTTAAAGCAGACGCATGCATTCACCTGGGCAGGGTTCATCCATAGTCCAAATAAAACCTACTGTTTTTGGCAGAAGCACACACAGCGACTAGTATTAATTTCCTTTTTCATGCATATAGTTGCTAATATTCATTAGCTAGTTTATTATAAAGGAAGATAATTGATCTGAATCTTTATTATTGATATCTTTTTTATGCAGTTAGGAAATTCTAAGCAAAAAAGCTGCTTCTAAAAACTCATGTATAATGTAAACCTTACTTTTTCTTTTAATTTTTTGATGGGATATATATAGGATGCATTCAAGCTGTCAAAGTGGGTTTTGAAGAGAGCTTTTGGCTCGTGAACCAACCCAGATCGACTCACCAAAATAGTAAGTTGGGCCATCACTTACATAAAAGTGGGATCGAGCTGAGTTGACTCGTGAGCCAACCTCTTTTTTTTCCCAATCTAGCTTACTCACTCATAGTTGACACACACTTAACACTAGTCACAAAGTGCGCGAGCTAGGGAAAATTTTTATATCAATTTTTTTATATATATTTGGCATTGGGAAAATATTTTAAATTTTATTAATGAATTTTAGATATTTTTAATTATTTTCTGAAACTCTGAATTATTTTTTATGATTTCAGATTTTTATTTTTTAATCGGCTAGTCCGAATTTGTCATTCTAGGCTGCAACATCCAAATTTGCCCGCTGCCATTTGCATGAGCTTTTAATTTTACTCAATCACTTTTCTCAATATATATATTTATATACAAGCATATTTGGAATTTTTAAAAATAATCAGAATTAAAAAAAAATTCAGCTTCATAATCAAGGTGAATGATGGGCTTTTTTCACTGAAATAAAATGAAAAAAAAATTATATATGGAAGTGCCACATTTTGAACTTTATGTACGTATCGAAACTCATTTTTTATATTAGGGAAATCGGCTAAGTATCAGGTAATTTCAGAAACTCAAAATCCAAAGGAAGCAATCAATAGCTAATCGATTTCTGTTGATTATTTTTCCCACAGAAATCAGTCAATAGTTGGATGATTTCTATGCATCTTACATGTGTCAGAAAATCGGTCAATAGTTAATCGATTTTTGACATGTATAAGATGCATAGAAATCACTCAACTATAAATCAATTTCCTTATACTCCCCTAGTGCTAATCGATTTTCTCAAATCTCCTCTCACAATGATTCTGGCCTTCTCCGTCTCTATAAAAACTCCACATTTTAGCTTCTTTTTGTGTGAAGACAGTGAGAGTCAAAATGTTGTGAGATTAGGAAATCAGGTTTTTGTGAGATTTTGTAGGAGAAATGGTCACAAGAGGTTATATTCTTGTGCACTATAATTGTGAAATAGTGCAAAATACACAAGATGAGGTAAAATTTTGTTGTCTAAATCCAATACTTGGCATGTTTGTTCATCCATAACTATTTTTGAGCTTCATGAGAAAATCGTTCACAAGTTACGGTAACAGAACAACCAAATAATGCATATGTTGTATTGGTTGTCATTGTTGGTAGGGTAAGGTACGTTACGTTTCACAAGTTGCTTGATTCAAACTGATAATGACATCGGGATGATGTTTGATCGTCATGCTCGATTTCTTGATCTTAGTGTTATGGAGGTATTCATAGCTCTCGGAGACTTGAACTTAAGTTTTGGGGGATTTGCTATTGATTTAGCATTTGTTGAAGGATCATTAGCCCAGTCTTCTCCAACATTGGCGATGTCAAATGCAGTGTAGAATTAAAATGATATGCTTGAAAATGAGAATGACTTGATCGGTGGCCAAAACTTTGAAATGAATGTTGACAGTGATTTGGCTCAAATTGGACAAATCCGAGTTATGATGATATTTCTAATGAGGAGGGTTCCAAAGAGGACCTAAATGAAGGCAATAACTCAAACTCCTTTTATTACATTTTAATGGTTGTAATATTTTATATTTTAGTATATGATTTGAATTGTAGATGTGGTACAATAAATTTCAATATAATGCCATATCTTATTTTTATATTATTTAATTTTTACTGCTATGAATTATATGGTGTTTAGTATTGCAAATAAATTAGTCGACAAATAAATTAACACCACACATTATGTTGCTTCAAAATGGCCATAGGTCACCCCACAGAAATCTTTTGGCCTGACGATGCAATGTAGGATTCTTGCTGTGTGTGACAACAATACGGTCATATGAACCTTTTGTTGCATCCCGATTGGTGGATCTAAACACATTCATTGTCACCTGTCTGCCCTTCATGACAGGCATGAATACTATTTTACCCCAGCCACCCCCAAGATCAGCATTACCTGTTTCATCTCCCTATTTCTATCCCACTTGCAAGTACTAGTAGAAGAAATCTGAACTCACTCAAACAATTGATTAAACACCTGATATGCAGACATCAACAAGGCACCAGATGTGAAGAAAATCCTGAACAAGTGAAGAGAGAGGCCGAAAATGAGCTCAAAATGGACAATAACGAACTAGATTGGAGCACTGAAACAAGTCTGAAGCCATCACACTAGATGAAGAAAATGGAGAAGATGAAAAGAACGCATTAGCAAAGCTCGCCAGAAGCAAACCAAAACAGAACTAGAACAGCGAAGCTTGCCAGAGAACGAGTTGAAAGTGAAGGAAGAACTGTAAAACAAAAGAGGAATTCGGGAAATAGTGTGCAAACCTCGTCAGATAAGAAAACTTGAGCTCAGATCGGAGATGAGGAATAACCAATCTCTGTCGGGGTGACAAGGTATAGGAGTTCCATATCGGAGAACACAAACAAAGATGAACATATATGATGAAGTTGAAACCAGATCTGCAAGATGAACCACACTATCATATCTATGGGCGAGGCTCGAACGGATGAAAACAGATCTTGAATCGGAGAAAGAACACTGAGAATAGAGATCTTGAAAAATGATTGAGAAAAGGAATGGCTTGAGAAGCTTTGGTCAGAAAAAGAATGAAGGTGCAAATGATGCGAAACTCTATAAATATCAAAACATAGAAACTCTAACACACAATTTATATGGAGGATAGAATTGAAAATCAAAAAAAAATATTACAAAGAAATCACTGTACCTTGTAACACAAAGTTTCTTTAAGAAACTATAGAAGTTTCATTTAAACAAAAACTAAGAAAAGTGGTTGACAAGTTTGGAAGTATTTATATGTCTTATTAGGTTAATCTTATCTCTTAAACATACTAGGATAGATCCAAATTACTACACTAATAATTTGGCTTAACAAACATAAAAATAAATCAAGTCTTGAAACTTTTTAAAATATAAACTAATAACTAAATAAATTAAACTTGACCCAACTTGCTCGAAATATGCTTGATGCAAATTAAGTCAATTATAAGAATTTTTTATGATACTAAAATGTCTATTTTGCCCTCCAAAACTTGTATGATTCCAAATGTTGTAGAACTCCATGGATATCAAAACCCAGAAACCTCAACCTACAATTGATATGAAAGATATGATTGAAACTAAATAAAATACTACAAGGGAATCACTCTACCTTATAATCTTCTATCTAGCTTCCTGATGCAATAAGTCAAGGGAATCACTCAACTTCACCTGTACACACAAAGTTTCTTAATAGAAACCATAGAAATTTCTTTCAAACAAAAACTAGAAAAGTGGCTACCAAGTTTAAAGGTATTTATACCTCTTATTAGGTTAATCTTATCATCTAAACCTACTAGAATAGGCCCAAATTATTATATTAATTAATAATTGGGCTTAAAAAGCATAAAAATAAATCAAGTCTTGAAACATTTTAAAATATAAAGTAATAAACTAAATAAATTAGACTTGGCTCAACTTGTTCAGAATATACTTGATGCAAATTAAGCTAATAATAAGAATTTTTTTATGATGCTAGAATATCGATTTTGCCCTCCTAAACTTGTATAAGGAAACTTAAATGGTCAAAAAAGAAGAATCAGAAAAGAAAAAGTGTTTGGGTCAAGGGAAAATGTGAGAAAATGAAGAAAAGCCATAGAAAGTGAAGAGGATTAGTTTAGTGACCCACGAGCAGTGAAAAAGAGAGTTCAAGGTGAGTGGAAAGGCTTTTATACCAAGTTGAAATTCATGGTGATAAGAGAAAAAGGAGAAATAACTAATGGAAACTGAAATGAAAAGTTTTACTAATAATTGAAAAGGTGAGCAATACAAGAGGATAAAACCTTGTATAGGCAATAAATAAAACTAACTAGAAACTACTCTAAGTAACCAATTTAACTAACATAGTAATATTCCTAATAAGAATATATTTTGTTCAAAAGTATTTCAATAAAAAAAAAAAACAAGCATGCACAAGTGTAACAATTACCGTAGTCAGTTTCAAGATCCTCTGGATTTCTTTTAGGATGCTGCTCCTTCAGAGTCTCAAATTTCATATCATCTAGAGGCCAGAGTTCCCTGGTCAAAGGCATGAGTAAAAATAAATCAGAAATTCATGGTACGAACAGCGAAAGCATGCATGCTTCAGACATGGTTTATGCACTTCAGTGGTCAGGGAGGGAAGGAAGGGAAGCGGTGCCTTCAGAATTAAATCGTCATCAATTATTAATTTGGAGGAAGCTTGCAACGAAATACACGCCCATAGGCTTGTTAAAATTTCACCGAAAAGAGCTCGCCGCATTTCTTGTTGGAATTTGATTTTGATGCCGTCAACAAATTTGGCACTTGCGTCCAATCATATGTTGATAGGACATTTAATGACATCGAACATAATTGTTAGAATAGTTATATTTATTAAAAGATATGTCAATACAAGATCAAATAATAATATAAAAAAGTTCAACTTTGAAGCAATTCTGTTTGAATATTGCTTAGGTTCAAACATGAAAGATTTATTCAAAACACTTGCCTTGGTCTTTGTTCGCGTTTGAAAGCAACAAAGGAAACTTCTCATCTTCAAAGCCACGTAAAGGCTCGCCCTTTGAATGCTGCAGAATGATAAAATATAGAACAGAAGCAAATTTCTTGACATGTTAATCATTCTTGAATCAAAAGGAGGAGGAAAAAAGAATACGGAGACATGACTCTTTCCAGTGCACAAAATAAAATAGGGATTAAGGAGAAACATTGTAAGTACGCTGTGATGATGTCCTTTCCAAGCGCTGAACAAAATGAATGTATTTTCCAGATTTTGCCAGTCGACAAATGCCATCATGAGGACACTGCATGAAGAGAAATTATCAAACAAAAAGATAGAATGGGACAGGCAGAGAGAGAGAGAGAGAGAGAGACTACAAAAGCACCAGCTTTCTGAGTAATCAAATCTTTACAAACTTAATCATTCTTACGGGCAGATTTACGGTGTTTCTACAGATTGCAGTGAAGTCCATTCTTTGTAAGAATAAAATATCAAAACAAAAGCACAACCATAATGGGAAAAGACAACTCAGATTATTTATATTGTTCAAAATTTTCTTAACAGAGTACTATAAATGAAGTGCTAAATTTACTTCACTTGTTCCATCCATAATATGTGAGATCTCATCTGAGCTATAATATTAGATTCATAAGGCGTTCCAGGTTCAACCAAAACCTGCACGATATTGAAGATAGCATTAGATAAAAGATTGAAATGGATTAAACGAAGAGATAAATTTGTGAAATTCAAAAGTTATATGACTGAAAAGGATCAGACCAAAAGATAACTTTATAAAATTCAAATACTGCTCTCTTTCAATTGCTTTTAAAGATGTCTTCTCGATATTCATATGTTAGAATTTGCTTGTAGGGGCTACAATTAATTATGGATTTTATTTTGTGAAAATTGGATTAACAATATAATCTTGATTGTAGACAAATACGATAAGCCCAATAATTATAATTGATCCATGTTGTGGGTTGTACTTACCTATTACTAAAAGTTAGTGTGATTAGGCAGCATAATGTAGGCCAATTATCATAAGCTCATAAGGTTTTTCCTGACAGTGACTCTTGATGAGAGAGCCTGTTGAGATTATAAATACAAGGCTAGGTCCCCTCCCTATCATTGACTGTGATAGGCATTTCTGGCTTATTCGATCCCATCGACAACCGCCTCCTTGTGAAAGAGTGGATAGGGAGAAGGGTCTGGCAAGAGGAATACTCCTCATCTCAATCACAAATCTTTCATGGCGAATTCAGGTATGTTTTTTATCCCAATTCTATTATAGTGTCTTGAATTTATATGATGAAAAATTTATCTTACATTTGATATCAGAGCTAAAATCATATAGATTCAAGATCTATTGTCTAATATTGAATATGCCCTTTGTCCTTCGTTGACGAACCGTAATTGTTTTCCTTTTTTGAAATACCAAAGCCAAATCGTAATTCTGAGTTTACTTTCCCAATATGTTGGCTAATTCAGTATTGAAAATTCAATTTATTATTAACCTTTTCTCTCTTTATTCAATTCCGTCTGGTGAATTGGTTTGGAATTGCAAATATATATATATTTGGAAAGGAAATTAAAAAATAGGACCGTGTATATTCGTATTTTAACAATTCCTTTTCTTTTGGAATTGGAAGGTTGCGGTTTGTCTTTCTTCTCAGAGTCATAGAAGTTTTTTCCAGTTCCCAATTTTATTGTAGTGAAAAGCCATATGCTTTAACAAATTCTGGTTTTGGGAATCAAGATGCCTTTTGGTTTCTTTTAATAACAAATATGTGAATTGATATATATCTGCATATACGCAAGTAGGTGATTGGTGTTCACTTATGTGTTTATACATTATACATGTCCGAACCAACTATGTTCATGTTATTCCTCTGTGCAATTTATTTTAATTTTTTTACTTTCTTATTTTGGGCATTGTATGTATAAAAATTATGTATCTATATTATTTTATATAATTTAACTTGAACATGAGTTTGTATAAAATTTTATTGTTCATGGAATGCACATTATACTATCTTATGACCAGTAGAGACACATGTTGAAAAGTATCTCATATTTTACTGGATCATTATTGTTGTCTGTTGGGCATTATTTCCCTGTATGATTAGTTTTGTGAATTCATATAAATATATATCCCCAAAGTGATTTATTTATGTGAGTTTGTTAAAATTGATCATCATGTGAGGGATATTTCTAATTATAGCATACAGTCACCATCCTAGATGGGGTTATTGTGTGCTATAAATTAGGAACTTTGGGGCATGTTGATGTGAGTTACTTTCTAATATTTGAGATTATCATCCCAAAGGAGGTTTTCTTTAAGTATAGGAAATTTTCTCACTACTAACTTCACATGAAGAATCTTTATATAATTTTTTCATACCCACCCAAAGGGGGGTTATGATTTTATATTTAGGTCCTTGATATGGCTTATATTATTGGCAAGCTATTTTTATTCTAATTCCCATGTAACTAATTATTGTTTTGCATTCCTATTGTAGTTTCCTTTGCTATTAATAACAGTACAGCTACAATTGAGGTTTTGACTGGTTCAAACTGTAACACCCTAACTTTTAACCCAATACTCTAGAACACATTAGGTTAATCATTAGGTTATTACCTCTTAGTCTCATCCTTTTAATAAAGTATTTAGTGGAAATTATGGTGATTTTTTTTTTGAAAACATAAAACCAAAGTGAAAGCCGCGTTCTTGTCTAATCGTGAGATAGAAATATAAAGCACAAATGACAAGCATGAAGAACACAGAAATTGAAGCATAGAACAACGATTATCACAATAAGGAAACATTTCATTAATAACATAGTTAAGGAACATATATAGTCACGCCATTATAGAATTGGGCTGAGCTTGCAATACATAGGAAAATGAAAATACAACAGAAACGAGAAAGCATAAATAAATAGCGACTACCCAAGTGCACATATGGTGGATAACCTCAAAACAAAAGAAGGTTTATCCTATCTATATGTGAGAGTGTGTGCACTAAACCCTCCCTACGACGTCGACTACTGGAACCCGGGGTATGGCGGGACATAACCGATCCACGGACCTTGGCCAGCGTCGATGAGTGGGCGCGTCACGATGGTGAGCATGAGCTCCTCGGTAGGGGCGCCTCTCGGCTCGCCTAGCCAGTCTCGGCTGCATGACGGTCTCCTCACTCTCGGCTCGCACAAACTGAGGAGTGGGAGCAGAGCTCTCGCTGTACATATGCGTCGGCAGGTCCTCAGAAGGGTCATCTTTCAAACCGGGAGACTGGGGCACGTAGTCCTAGAAGTCACGAGGCATCAATCCTCCGGCATAGGTCCGAAGAATCCTCTCGTCATGCGTCCAAGCACGCTCAAAAACCATAGCGTCATCATAGGGTGACATTGGGGAGAAGCGATAACTCTGTATAGGGTGGGCGAAGGGACGTCCGACAAACATGAAGACTCATACCGTGCACTATCCCTCAAAATGATATGATCCGTGGTCCGGATCAAAGTGAACCTCCCACGTTGGCATGTCGACAAAGACCACGAATGTTGCCATTGCTCTCTGAAGATGTGACGGAAGAAAGAGAAGGAAGAGAAAGGAATGAGAATTCTTACTGAAGAATCTCAGTAGGAATCTCCTATCCTAGAGTTACATCGTTCACATCCTCAGGAACCTTGGGTTTCTTTATAAAAGGTGTGCATGCATATAAGATTCATTATTAGGAGTTATAAAACTAATTATCCAAGGTTCATTCCTTTTAGAATGCATCTTAATGTCATGAATGCAACATATTAGAGCATGAGTGCATGGAAATACTTGAGCATATAAATCAAATAACTCGTAACATCAAGAAAACATCCATGTGGCATAAAAGGGCAATAACTTTCAAGTGGAACTTTCCTCAACTTATGTGACATCAATCATGGTACTTTAGCAATATAAGGCCACCCTAAAAATCTAAGCTATGAGCTCATACCTCAACTAGTCGTCACTAGCTCTTACTTATTATCTGAATAAGCGAATAATAAAATAATAATGACCTGACTACTTAAGAGTACGGGCAAGGGGGTTAGGATCACCTCTCTTAGGATATACCCTCTTTGAAACGCTCTACTGGTCTCGAGTGCACAGCGAATTGTTTGCTTTGGTAAGGCTCATGTCAATACCCTCACAGATTTGCCTCCTCTTCACCGTAGTAGGAGAAGTACATCTCAGTGCTTGTCACATAAAGAAAAATCTCCTGGGGGGTTCCCTACTAAACCGTGTCACCCAGGGTTTTCAATCTCATACAGTACTTAAACCATTTCTCAAACCCTTTTTGGTTTGATGGAAATTTGGCAGCATAATAGCTGTTAAACTGAATTTCCTTCAGACTGACATTTATGCCACAAGCTCATAACACACATATATTTCCCATTCAATTCTCATGTTTATGATAAACTCAACATCTCAATCATGCATTTCAACATCATACTTTCATAAGTAAACATCATAGCATTAAAAGATTCTAAGTGTGTTATGCATTACCCCTTAGGGTCCTTTAACTCGAAATCTAAGTTGTGAATCATCATAACTTAAGCTCTCGGGTACTTATAGGCTCATATCTAAGTATTCCTCACTCAATGCTATGATCATAAACATCTCTAAACCTCAAGAATGCAGAATCTATAATTCCTACTTTACGGGTGCCTAGGAGTCACAACATTGACCCTTTTTAAGTTCGCTTTGCTCCTAAGGCATTAAGATCAAGTCCTAAACCAATTATGAGTAATTCCTACGCATTTAAACTAATATAAACCATGATTATCAATTCTAAACCTTGCTGGACAGAATCCAGAAAAATACTTTCCTAAGGGATCTAAAAGTCTCAAATTAATTCTTTTCTAGTTACTAACTTGTCTTATCTTTCGCACATGAATTTTTGCATCAAATATACATGAACATACTCATGTTATCATCATTGAAACAGCACAAAATAGTGGGCATTCATAGCAAGGCAGAATTGAAATCAACTCCAACAAACAAGGCATAAAACTTGATTTCTAGAACACATAAAATACTAGTTTCTCTTGGAACCTTTCTAAACTTTTAAAACTCATTAGTAAACATTTTTATCAACTAAAATCATCAAAATACTTTCAAGGGAAGTAGCTAATTTAAATTAATCTCAAGAGGTTTTAAAATCATAAAACTTTGCTCTAATCATCTCTTGAACTCATATAAGCTTAGAAAAATTATGAAACATAGATTTTAGTACTTGTATCAAATAAAACCTCTTAAAGCCAAAATCAAGAAGCTAAGGAATAAATATTTTTCAAGCCTTTATTTGAGATAATAATGGGCAAGTCTTTGAGCTCTAGGTTCTCTTAGGTGGTGACATAATTTAAAAATGCTCATGCACATATTTTAGTTTTCATTTGAAAATAAAGTGAGAGCATAAAATAAACATGAGATGCAACTTGTTATTATCTTTGATGTTTAGGTGAGGACTTGAAAATATAAACATGATAATGCAAAGCTTGAAATATAAATATGATAATGCAAATTTATTTATTATTCTTGATATTTAGTGAAAGCAAGGAAATAAACATGATGTGCAAGGCATAAACATAAACATGAATGCAAGGTTTATTTTAATCTTGACTAGAGCTCTTACAAGACTTTAGAGATACAACCCAACACTTATCTCATCACAAAGAGAGCTTTAGAGTTCTTGAACCAAGTTCTCAAAGGGACCTCATGATTCTTGAACATCATCATGAAGCTCAAAAGAAATAAACTTTTAAAAGAAAACAAAACTTTAAGGAGGTAACAACCAAAACAACATTATTTCTAGAGATGAACAAATATAAGAACACTTTGAAATTTTTAACAAAAATTTTAAAGGAAAGCTCTTGGAGGCCGAAATCATTTAGGAGAAGAAAAGAAAGGAAAAACCAAAACTTTGCTAGATCAAGAACAAAACTCAAGCTTTAGAGGTTCCTTTGAGATGAACTCAAGGTCATCATCTAAGAACACTCATCATCAAGCTATCATAGTCACAACAAGGCCTCATGGCCAAAAACAAGAAAAGAGAAAACCAAGGAAAGTTTCAAAAAGAAACCAAGAGAAAGCTAGAGAATGACACATTTTCAAGTAAAACAAAGTTTAGGAAACAACTCCTACCTAGAGTGAAGATGAAAACTTGAACTCTTGAAAAGAAATGAGATGAGCAACTCCTCCTAGGATGGAGATGTGGTTTCGGCCAAGGAGAGGGAAAAGGAAAGGAGATGTGTTCTTGGTGAGTTTGTGTTTGAGGTTAAATGTTTAGGGGCTTTGATGATGATCTAAGGTGGTGGTGTGAGGTTGTGAGGTGATGATGTAAAGAGAAGATGGGGAAGAATGAAGATGAAAGGAAGTTCCTAAGAACTTGAGAGAAAATGAAAAGAACTCAAAGGATGCTTGAAAGCTTAAACTTGCCAAATGATCTAAAGTGTTTGCAAGCTCAAGTAAGCAAGCTATTTATAGAAAATAAAAACAAATGAGAGCTCATGGAGAGGAGGGAGAGGCTGTGAGGTTCCCATGAGGAACATGAGGTGAGAGATTTTATTTTTGAAGCATGGTTGAAAGCATGGGAGGTAAGGCTTCAAGTATGGGTTCAAGCATGGAGTTTGAAGTGATTTTTCCTTCAAATTTTGAAATAAATAATTCATCAAAGAGGAAAGAAAAGCTGGCAGTTTTGGGTAGCAAAAATTGAGGGAAAATATCTTCTAGAAGTTGTTCTATGAAGCATGGATGAAAGTATGGTGTTAGTATGACAAAGTATGGTTTATGGTGAGGTGGAAGCATGACCTTTGGAGTGTGAAAATTTTGAGCATGTGATGGAAATGGAGGGTATGGGTTTCAGCCAGCTGATGCAACAAGAGAGAGGAAGAATTGTTTCATGTAATTGTGTGTTAATGATAGGTTTAGATGTGTATTAGTTTAGGTACAAGGTTAGGAATCATTAAGCATAAGTTTAGGTGACTATGAATGAGGTTTAGGAATTTTATGACATGATTAGGAGTGCTCATACATCATTAGAGAATTTAAAATTCATTTGTGAATAAACAATTGAAAACACAATTCCATGATTTAGGGAATTGGATAGAGAAAATACTATTCAAGATTCCATGACTAGGAATCTTGAATTTAAAATAAAGTTTTAAGTTGAAATTAAGCATTCTTAGGTTCTAATCAACTTTAATAAACTATTTTGACTCTAGATTAATTATGAAAATTAATTAATCTTTGATTAGATCCTAATATTGCTTAGGTTTGCTTAATCATACGATCAAGCTAAATAACATAAAGCTAGGAGTAAAATTGTAATTTTGCACTAATTTTGCCTAGGACCACCGGGACTAAAACTGAGGTCACAGAATACATAAAAAAGCCTTTTAAAACCATCTGAAGAAGTTTCGGGTTCATCCAACACTTGCAAATGGGTCAAACACCACAGGGGTATTTTGGTCATTTTGACCCGAAAACTCGAAAAATGAGATTCTCGATCCCGGAAAGGTACACAAGTCAACTAATCCCCATCCAACATTGAGTTTGCCCTTCAAGGAGTGCCGGACCGGTTTTTCCTCGAATTACTGGCCGAAAATGACCTCAGGGGCATTTTGGTCATTTTTACTCTAACAAAAAATCCGGGCGCTACACAAACTATAAGAGATGGAAACAGGACATTGATTTTGCTCTGGGTATTGTTGATATTGATTTGGTTTTGTGTGTGGATAAGCCAAGTGATCTTACAAATGAAGTACACAGGAACAAAAGAACTATTATGCAAAATGGGAGAGGTCTAATAGGTTAAGCTTGATAGCGCTCAAGAGAACCATTTCAGATCATATTCTTAGTGGCTTGCTAGATACTAACAATGCTAAAGAACTTATGACAGCGATAGGGCAAAAGTATCTTGTATCCAATAATGCTAAGTCTGGAACCTATATGAAAGAACTGACCACTATGTCATAGGACAACAATAGGGGAGTCAGGGAATACATTCTGAAAATGGCACATCTCCAATCTAAATTTAAGGCCCTTAAAATTCCTATTGATGATAGCTTTCTTGTTCATCTCACTTTAAATTCTCTAGCAGTTGAGTTTTCCCAAATTAAGACAGCTTATAACACTATGAATGAAACTTGGATTGTAAATGACCTTATTACTAAGTGTGTTGTTGAGGAAGAGAAAAACAAGAAAGAAAAGAGTGAGAGTTCCTTTTTAACCTTTTAGCCAAATCCTTATCATGGCAAGGGTCCTGCACATCATGGTAAAAGTAGAAAATATGCTAGTTACCCTATTCATCATAAAGGAACTAACAGGCAGGGTAGCAATATTGGTTAGAACCTTTTTATAGGAGGTCCCAACGTTGCCATAGGAAAAAGTGTGAAATGTTTCCACTGTAAGCAGAAGGGTCATGTAAGGAAGGATTGTCCTAGATTTAAGTCTTGGTTGCAAAACAAATTGAAACAAGGAGGTGTTCATAAACAAACAGAAACCAACTCTAATGAAAGCCAAGCTGAGGGTAGGAAATAACCTTGAAGTTGTTGTTGAGTTTGTGGGAGATGTCAAGTTGTCTTTAAAGTCTGGTTTTGACATTGTTTTAAAGAATATCTTTTATGTGCCTTCTTTTAGGAGAAATTTAATTTCTGTTTATGTTTTAGACCAAGTTGGTTTTCATTTTAATTTTGGTGGTGGGAAGGTTAATTTGATATGTGACTCTAAAGTTTTGGGACATGCTTTTTTGGATAATGGTTTACATAAATTATGTTTGGCTATGGATGATCTTTATGCTCCTTTAGTTATTGAATCTTCAATTGCAAAGCGTGCTAAAATTAAGGATAAATCTTACACATTGTGGCATAAACGCTTAGGACATATCTCTAAGGAAAGGATTGATAGATTGGTTAAAAATGATATTCTTCCATCGCTCATTTTTGATGATGTAGAAATTTGTGTGGATTGCATTAGGGGAAAATTAACCAAGACTAAAAAGAAAGGGGCAACTTGTACTTTAGACCTTCTAGAAGTTATTTACACTGATATTAGTAGGCCTTATACCTCTACAATATATGGAAATAAGTTCTTTATCACTTTTATTAATGATTTTTCCCGATATGGTTATCTTTACTTGATTAAAGAAAAAACAGATGCCTTAGAAAAATTCAAAATTTTCAAAATCGAGATTGAAAAGCAATTGCAAAATGTCATCAAAATTGTGAGGTCTGACCGGGGAGATGCGTATTATGGTAACACATGATATTTTTGGGCAGCATATGGGTCCGTTTGCTAAATACTTACAAGAATGTAGGATAGTTGCCCAATATACCATGCCTGATAGTCCTAAGCAAAATGGGGTGGCCGAAAGGCGTAATAGCACCCCTTAAGGATATGATGAGGAGCATGATAAGTAGAACTAAATTGCTAGATTTTTTGTGGAGGGAATGTTTTAAAATTTCCTTGTATATTCTTAATAGAGTTCCTTCCAAATCTATTCCTAAAACATCTTTTGAACTTTAGACCAGTAGAAAGCCTAGCCTTAACCATTTTCAAGTTTGGGGATGTCTAGTGGAAGTGAGATTTTATAACCCTATAGAGAAAATGTTGACCTCAGAACTAGTCGATGTTTTTTTTTATAGGGTATCTAGACCATGCAAAAGGCTACAAGTTCTATAGTCCTAGTAGAGGTCATAAGATTGTGGAGTCTTTAACTGCAAAATTTCTTGAATATGATGTTGCTGAAGCAGAAGTTCTTCTAACTAATAATGTTCATCCAGACCTTGTTAAGACAGTTTCATTGCCTTTGCCAGTTTTTCATGATGTTGTTATGCCTACGGAAAGATATGATTTTCCTATTGATGATCCAATTGTCCATGTTGAGGTTCCTCAACCTATAGAGGTTCTTGTAGAGGCCCCTGTTAGGAGATCAGAAAGACAGAGAAGACCTGCAATATCAAATGATTATTATGTTTACCTTGGAGAACATGACTATGATATTGGACAAGTGATAGACCCAATAACTTTTCAGGATGCTGTATCTTGTCCTCAATCTTCCATGTGGATAGATGCTATGAAGGAGGAAATGCAGTTAATGGCAAACAATGGAGTATGGGAGTTATCCAAACTTCCTGAAAATTGCAAACCCATTGGATGCAAGTAGGTTTATAAAACAAAGAATGACTATACTCCAAAGGTAAAATTGAGTGTTTTAAAGCTAGATTAGTGATGAAAGGCTTTACTCAAAAGCAAGGGATTGATTATTCAGAAACTTTCTTTACTGTGTCTTCAAAAGATTCTTTTAGAGTTATAATGGCTCTTGTTGCTCACTATAATTTGGAGCTACATTAGATGGATATCAAAATAGCTTTTCTAAATGGTGATTTGGTTGAAGAGGTATATATGGTTCAGCCAACGGGTTTGCTGATATTGAAAGAAAGGACATGGTTTGTAGATTGAAGAAATCTATCTATGGTCTAAAGCAAGCTTCTCATCAATGGTATTTGAAGTTTGATGAGGTAGTCACTTCACACGGCTTCATAGAAAATCCAGTTAATTAGTGTATCTACCTCAAGGTGAGTGGGAGTAGATTTATTTTTCTTGTCCTTTATATTGATGACATTTTGCTTGCCAGTAGTGATCTTGGGTTGCTTGTTGAAGCCAAGAAAATGTTACGTGAGGCTTTTGACATGAAAGATTTTGGAGAAGCTTCTTTTGTGTTAGGTATTGAGATACATAGGGATAGAGCACATCATTTGTTGGGGTTCTCAGAGAGCTTACATTGATAGAGCATTAGATCACTTCAACATGGGAGGTTGCAAGGCTGGTGATGTGCCAATGGTTAAAGGAGAAAAATTTATCAAATCTCAATGTCCTAGTAATGATATTGAGAAAGCGAGAATGAAGGACATTCCTTATGCAAGTGGAGTCGGGAGCTTGATGTATGTTCAGGTTTGTACAATACCTGACATAGCCTTCGTAGTGTCTGTTCTTGGAAGGCATCTTTCTAACCCTAGGGAATCACATTGTACAGCTATTAAGAAGGTGATGAGATACTTGAAATGGACAAGAGATTTCATGCTTGTGTATAGAAATGTTGAGAATCTTGAATTAGTAGGATATATTGATTTAGATCTTGCTGGGTGTGCTAATGATATGGAGTCTACTTCAGGCTATGTTTTCATGCTAGCTGTAGGTGCTGTATCTTGGAAGAGTCTTAAGCAAACTCTAACAATTTCTTCTACTATGCATGCTGAGTTCATTGCTTGCTATGGAGCAGCCACTCAAGCTGTTTGGTTGAGAAATCTCATTATTGGGCTTCAGATTGTTAACTCCATTTGCAAACCGATCTTGATTTATTGTGATAACAGTGCAGCCATGTTCTTCACAAAGAATAATAAAACAACCAGTAGGTCAAAGCATTTGGAGTTGAAGTATTTGATGGTGAAAGATTTGGTGTGAGAGAGAAAGATAATAGTTGAACAAATAGATACCGAATCAATGATAGTAGATCCTCTGACCAAGGGTTTAAGGCCCATATGTTTTCACAAACATGTTGTGAATATGGATCTTGAGCTCTTTCAATGTTCTTGGTTAGTGGGACTATTATGTATAAACTTACCTTTTTTGTCATTGACTTATATAATAAACTTGGTACACATGTTCTTTATATTATACTCGCATGTTGTAATTGAAGTTACAAGTTTGATAATGCTTTTGTGAATACTTATATTAATGAACTTGAGTTTGGTGTTAAACTCAAGCATATAGATTCTGTCTCTCCATAAACACCATGATAGATATGTGAGACAGCTTGATTGAATTTCTCTTGCTAGTAATGTAAACAAGCATGTTGGAGAGAAATTGGAAGACCAACAAGAAAACAACATATATTTTGGATAATTTTTTGATGTTGTTTTTCTTGCTACACTACCACACTAAGACTTGTGTCAATGGTGTAGAACTGTGTTTGTAACCATGGAAAGAAGTTGTGATCAATGACTACCATGATTCAACATAGTTGACATTATTTGACAGAGTCATATGAAAGGTGTTGTCTATAGATCATATTTTTTTAAATGTGGCCACATATTGTCTTTTTTCATAGTTATTCAACCTTAGAGTCTTTTTCGAAATGTTTCATAAAAGAATTTAAAAACACAATTAATTTTGCCCAAGTGGGAGAATGTTGGAATTTCCTTGTGTGGGCTACAATTAATTGTGGATTTTATTTTGTGAAAATTGGGTTAACGATATGATCTTAATTGTAAACAAGTACGATAAGCCCAATAATTATAATTGATCCATGGGCTGTACACACCTATTACTAAAAGTTAGTGTGATTAGGCAGTATAGTATAGGCCCATTATCATAAACCCATAAGGGTTTTCCTGATAATGACTCTTGATGGGAGAGCATGTTGAGATTATAAATACAAGGTTAGGTCCCCTCCCTACCACTGATTGTGATACGCATTTCTGGCTTGCCCCATCGACAGCTGTCGTCTTGTGAAAGAGTGGATAGAGAGAAGAGTCTGGTAAGAGGAATACTCCTCATCTCAATCACAAATCTTTCATGGCCTATGTCTTTTATCCCAATTCTATAATGGTGTCTTGAATTTATATGAAGAAAAATTTATCTTACATCATATACATTTTTATTTGCTGCAAATGCTCCTGTTCTAGTCCCAGTTACTTTGTTTTGCTTTCTGAAATTTGTTTCCTTTTTTCCTTTTTTTATTTAGAGTACTTTCTAAAATTTATCACAGTGGCACCATTCTGACATGCAGCATGAATTAGGTCTAGACAATCCTCTCCATCATAAGACAAGAACTATATGCTTGACATCATACCAGAACACATCCCGTGATAAATCCCAGAGCTGGCGCACTATGGTAATTCGATCCTTTAGTGATGAGATCTCTCCAAGCACGTAAGACTTCAGTCATGAAACATATTGAAAGCAATTAGCATTAATTTAAGAAAACATGAGTCATAAACAAATACTTCATAAAAACAAATACTTCATAACCACAATGCTCCAGAAGAAAAAAACATCATAGGTATGTCCCTTCCAGCATTACAGAAAATTTGCATAGGGTTCTACAACTAAACTATGAAACTGAACGAATACAGCTGAAATATTTAGTTTGCTTGATCATATTATAATCGGAAGGGACAGAAAATAATCTCAATGCAATACTGATTAATATCCTACTTGAATATTCAAACCATAACGAAATATTTGATCATCTTTTGCATATATAAATGTTATCGTAGCATATAATAAATTAGTTGAGCAAAACAATTTGGTTCTGTTTGGCACATTGCCAAACAAAATTGCCAGTAATCTAGATCACCACTCAGAAAGATGGCTACTTTTAAATTGCTGGTAATGCACAAACTAGACTGAAGAACAAATTACCTGTTGCAGATATATGTAAAACAAAAAACCAAAATAATAAACTTACAACAATTACAAGGTCATGCCCTCTCTCTGATTTCCTAATACCTTTGGAAAGTGCTTGAATGGTATCAAAGCTATGTATAAGTGGCAAATTCTGGAGACTTATACAACCAATAGTTGAACAACATTCAAAATTCGTTGACTAACAAACATTTTTCGCCTCAGCTTTTCTCAGGAATATAAGAAGGGAAGGATTTCGGTATATTCAATACTAAAAGTAAAAGGGAAATGCACTTCATAAGTTCATGTATAATCTGCAGCATTTACAATGGGGAAGTCTGGGGACACAGTTGATGATTCAAACCGTTTAACTCATTTCAATATGACTTATATTCACCATCACTAGAAAGATGTTTCTGAATGTAATAGTGAGGAACTAAACTTGGTAAAACCTCTGAGGTATATCACTCAAACTTTAAAATCTCCTTGTGCTTTTGGCCTTTTGCTGACAATCTCCTCCTATAATAGATAAAACCAACCCTTAACCTTTTCACTCTTGTAAACAAAAATTATGGCCAAATATTTTATTCATCTGAACACGAGAAATCTCACTTGTTCTCAGCAAGATTAGTAGCACTTAAATTTCTTAAAATTGAAATAATAAGCAACCCTGAATACATCATCTGATGGTTCTTTCTGTCAGCTGCAAGCCACTCAATAATTTGGAGAATAATAATTTTGCGGCAACCAATCTGCAGGTCCAACGGGCTGCTTTGCAATCAAATGTCTGGTAATTAAAAATACTTGATTCTTTAAAAGTTAATTTCCGACACCAAATCGTTCCCCTAAGACATGCCTCAGAAAACTGACATATATTCTGATATTTCCTTAGATTTAATCACATTCATGTTTTGTCCATAATGCAAGACAAATAATCAAAATAATCCCACTTGAATCAAATGCAAACACCCCTAAAAGATTTCAATATAACGGGTAATAATCCACTGACCAAAAATTCATTTAAGGTATGACTATTATGCATACAAGTATGTTACTGTATTATTTACTCTTCAGAGAATTAGAATGTTTAGATGGTTCCGCTTATTGACACTTTGCCTGTCTGATTTTTCTTAAGATTTTCTCAATTTCAGAGTCAAGAGGTATCAAATTTCCAACAGACAAGGAACGCCTCATACAAGGAAACAACCATTTTTTTTTTTTTGAAATAAATAAAAGGAAGAAAATAAAATAAAAACATTAAATAGATAAAAGCTAGAATAAAATGAAAAATAAAAACAATAAATAAACAACTATGTTCTAATGCCTTCTCGGCAATGGTGCCAAAATTTTGCTAGGATGGTAATCAATTATTATTAGCCAAATATTGAATCCATTCACTACAAAAAAATAGGTAAATTATGGTGGTTCTCTAGGTAAATTGCGGCGGTTATAACTGCCATTTTTTCCAGTCAATGGCGGTTCAAGGAACCACCGTAATTACCAACGTCATTTGGTAAATTACAGTGGTTATAAAAGAATCGCCACAATCGCCCTGTACAACCACCATAATTTACGTGAATTGCGGCGGTTGAATTATGGCGGTTCAAACCGCCGCAGTTAGTGAAATATTTATAAAAAAAATTGCGCCACAATTTGTGGAAATGTTTTTTTAAAAAAATTAATCATGGCAGTTTGAAACCGCCACAGTTTGTAGTGAAATATTTTTGAGAATTTTTTAAAATTATTTATTACAACAATTTTAAATTATCCTAATTGCAGCACCAATTTAAAAAATAATCCCAATAATCATGCAAAATAGTTTAATAAAATCAGCTTCAATTTCATATTAAGCTAATTATATAAAGTAAAATAATCAATCGTGGATCAAGACACATTTTAAGCACTAAAATGACTACTAGCTTTAATTACTTCAAGAGGAGTTTTCATTATTCCAATCCATAGTGCACACATCTTCACTAGTTACCAAAATTCAACACAAACTTGCTCCCAACTAGATCACAATACACTCAAAATGTCAAAAAATCTTCGGCTACAATACTCTAGTCCTGACCTAGATAAATTTCCAGAATACAGAAAATTTTAAACAACATTGAAACTTTCACTTGAGAAAAAGAATGAAACAGAAGAACACTCATAAGGCATATCTTGGAAAATCATAGAACAAAGTAGCTTCCAACTATTACTTGAGGTTTGTATTGAATTAGCAATTACCAGCAAGAATTTGATGAGAGAGCCAAAACAAAATCTGATTGCCAATGTCATAAGGGAAATACTGCCATACAAAGAATTAATGTAGTAAACTATCCAATGTATACAAGTCATACCAAGAGAAACTGAAGCAAGAATATGCATTTACAAGTTTATTTCATTTTGTTGATGACACTATTCTCACACTATACACTTTTTCAGGGAAGATAATGATACTTTTATGCATGTCCTTTCTATTCTATCTAAGGCTCTATCTAGCTCAAAGTTTAATTTGGTTAGGACTGTTTTGGTAGGTTTGAATGTATAGTCATTCCTCTCTTTTAATGTTTCTTTGGTAGGTTGTAAAATTTTTCAATTACTAGCAATTCTACCAGTGATCAATCTATCCTAGAATTTGACCAATGAAAATAACCAATAAACAAGATCTTAGTTTAATTGGAACTTGTGATTTAAGGCCAATTACTATAGCCTAACCGTCAATAGGAAGATTAATTATGATGTTCTTCTTCAAACATCAACTAATAGATCTATCAATTTATACCCAAAGGGTTTCTATAAATGACAATCGTCAATTTAATTATTCCAATAAAAATTATAACAATCACCACAATAATTATAAGAACAAAAACTAAAGAACATTGAGAAAACTAATGCATTTAATATAAACAAAGGGTCTCAAATGTCATCCTAATATATTCGGAAATCGCTAGTAAGAGAAATCTACTCCTTTATCTCTAAAGGATTACCATCAGTCATTGTTACCATCCACAAGGACAAAGCAATTCACCTATGGAATCCCTAAGAGAGTGTAATATCCCCCTACATATGAAATTTAGTGTTATATGAATTATTATTAGTATTATTATTATTACTATATATATATATATATATGAAAATCCAATGGTTACATACTCAAAGCATATGCAATACGTAAATTACAAATCTTCCCTGCTGTAGAATGTGTTCGCAAAGATGCTGTGTGGCGTGCACGGGACGCCAAATGCGTCTGGTTTTCAATCATTTATTTACCTCCTAGTATATATTTGATACATCCTAATACTCCTAAATATTTTTCTAAGAACTCTAGCCGCCCTTCCCTAGAGAGAAAAACATAGTTTCTCTTTATCTTCTCCAATCAATCTTTTCCGGTAAGTGATTTTTGTGAAATTTAACCAATTCCTTCCCCCTTTTATCTAGTCTGTGAGTTTGAGTATTATTAGGCATGATTTTCTCTCACCATTCTTCCTCCCTATCATCCCAAACTCAGTTTGGAAGAATAAATCAAATTATTTATATTTTCATTATATTGTTTGGCAGTTACCAGTGTCATTTATGAACCCCAAGGTCAAGTTGTCAGTGAAAGCACACTCTCGGCTACCAACTATGGCTGGGTTAAAGTTCATGACCATATTTTTAGTCATTATTATTATTATTATTATTATTATTATTATTTTTCTAGTATTATATATATTATTTATGGAATTTTAGAATGATTTACGCCTAGAAATTATGCTTGTATATATTATAGAAATTTTAGAAAATTATTATTTTGGACTTATCATGAAAAATTGTTATTTGAGAAAGCTCATGGGACCATACTTGCTATAACGCCCCAATTTTTTGCTTGAGTAAAAATGACCAAAATGCCCCTGAGATCATTTTCGGCCCGGAACTCGAGGATAGCCGACCCGGTAGTCCTCGAGGGGCTAACTCAATGTTTGAAGGGGATTAGTTGACTTGTGTATCCTCTCGGGATCGAAAATCTCGTTTTCTGAGATTTCAGGTCAAAATGACCAAAATATCCCTGTGGTGTTTTGACCCGAGTGCAAGTGCCGAATAAACCCAAAACTTCTTCATATGGTTTTAAAAGGTGTTTTTATGTATTTTGTGACCTTAGTTTTAGTCCCGATGGTCCCGGGCAAAATTTGTACAAAATTACGATTTTACCCCTAGTTTTGTATTTTTGAGCTTAATCGTGTGATTAAGCAAACCTAAGTAATATTAGGCTCTAATCAAAGATTAATTAATTTCCTTAATTAATCTAGAGTCAAAATAATTTATTAGAGTTGATTAGAACCTAAGATTGCTTAATTTAAACTCAAATCTTATTTTAAATTCAAGATTCCTAGTCATGGCTTGAATAGTATTTTCTCTCTCTAATTCCTTAAATCATGGAAATTTGTCTACATAGTTTATTCATAAAATGAATTTAAAATCCTCTAAATGTGTATGAGCACTCCTTGATCATGTCATAAAATTCCTAATCACACTCATAGTTACCTAAACTTATGCTTAGAGATTCCTAACCTTGCACCTAAACTAATACACACCTAAACATATCATTAACATCCACTTACATGGGCAATTTTCTCTCCCCCTTGGCTGTTGCAATCTGGCCGAACCCATACCCCCATTTTCCATCACATGTGTAAATTCTTACACTCAAAATATCCATGCTTACACCTCACCATGAACCATGCTTTGAGTCATAAACACCATGCTTTCATCCATGCTTTATATGACAACTTCTAGAAGACATTTTTCTTCAATTTTGCTGCCCAAAAACCGTAAGCCTTCCTTCCCTTTTTGATTAATTATTTCATTTCAAAATTTGAAAGAAAATTACTTCAAACACCATGCTTGAAACCATGCTTGAAGCCATACCTCCCATGCTTTCAACCTTACTCCTCCATGCTTCAAAATTCAATCTCTCACCTCATGGAACATGAGGCAACCCACACGGTTTCTTCCTTCCCTCCATGAGCTCTCATTTGCTTCATTTTTCTATAAATACCTTGCTTACTTGAGCTTGGAAACACTTTAGATCATTTGCTAAGTTTAGTTTTCAAGCTTTTCTTTGAGTTCTTTCCTTTTCTCTCTAAAGTTCTAAGAGTTCTTCCTCTTCATCTTCATCATCTTCATCTTCCCTTTGAATCATCATCTCATAACCATAAAACACCACCTCACAACCTTGAATCACCTCCTAAACACTCAAACACTCAATCTTAAACACAAACACATCCAAAACACATCTCTTTTCCTTTTTCCTCTTAGTGGCCAAAGCCATATCTCCACATTAGGAGGAGTTGTTCACCTCATTTTCACCCTCAAGACCAAGCTTTCATCTTCACTCTTGGTAGGAGTTGCTTTCAAGTTTTGTTTTTACTCAAAAATGTGATTTCCTCAAAGTTTCTTTTGGTTTCTTTTTAAGCTTTTCTTTTCCTTTTCTCTTCATTTTGGCCTCAAGGCCTTGATATGAGAATGATAGCTTGATAATGAGAGTTTCTAGATGATGACTTGTGTTCATCTGAAAGAAACCTCTAAAGCTTGAGTTTTCCCTTTCTTTGAGCTTTATCTATATTATCCAACTCACATGGTTTCAACTTAAGAAAAATTAATCTAAGGTTTTCAAAAAGCCCAAGCCTATCCTTGTCAACCTTAAAGTTGGCCAACACATTCTGGAGATTTTCTCTAGATAGGGGTTTTGGGTACTTAATAAAGAACATGACTTAGTTTCATTCTTTCTCTTTTTCCTTCCTTATTTGATTTCGGTTCTCATTCCTTTTCCTCTATGAATTCGGTTCTTGTTTCCTTTTCTTTGAGTTTATTTCCTTAGAGCTTGATGATGATGTTCAAGAGCCATGTAGTTCCTTTGAGAACTTGGTTCAAGAACTCTAAAGCTCACTTTGTTGATGAGATAGATGTTGGGTTGAGATTTTTAGTTCTTTAAAAGTCTCATATGAGCTCTAAGTTAAGATAAAAAGAACTTGCATCCATATTTACTTTTATGTCATCATTAAATGCTCAAGACTAAAGAATGAACTTGCATTTCCATATTTATGTTTATGTTCTCACTAAATCTCTAAAATAATAATGGATTTGCATAGCATATTTATTTAATATTCTCGCCTTTTAATAAAGACTAAAACAAAATGCATTGCATATTTAAGTTCATGTAATAACTTAAGAGATTTAGAGCTCATAGATTTACCCATTATCATCTCAAACAAAGCTTGAAAATGAATGTTTCTTACTCCTTTGATTTCGGCCTCATGAGGGTTTGTATAGTTACAAATACTAAAACTTATGTTTTATGATTTTCCTAAGCTTAGGTGATCTGAAGAGATGTTGTGAGCAAAGTTTTATGTTTTAAAACCCCCTTGAGATTAGTTTGAAATAGCTACTGCCCTCATGCATTTTATGATGGTTTTGATGAAATAAATTGTTTCTAAGTGAATCTTGAAAGTTTTAAAAAGGTTCCAAGAAAAACCAATAATTTATGTGCTTTAGAACTGAAGTTTTGTGCCTTGTATGATGGAGATGTTTTCAATTCTATTTGGTTCATATGCTCACTGTTTTATGCTATTTTGATGATGATAATATGAGTATGATCATGTGTATTTAATGCTAAAGTTCATTTGAGAAAGTTAAGATAAGTTAATAAATAGAAAGGAATTAATTTGAGACTTTTAGATCCCTTAGAAATATAATTTTCTGGATTCTGTCCAGCAAGGTTTAAAATTAGAAATCATGGTTTATAATTAGTCTAAATGTGTAGGAACTACTCATAATTGGTTTAGGATTTGATCTTGATGTTCTAGAAGCAAACTGAACTTAGAAAGGGTCAATGTTGTGACTCCTAGGTACTCGTAATAAATTATGGTTTCTGCACTCTTGAGATTTAGAATTGTTTATGATCATAGAATTGAGTGAGGAACACTTAGATATGAGCCTATAGTTACCCGAGAGCTTAGGTTGTGATGATAGACAACTTAGATTTCAAGTTAAAAGACCTTAAAGGTCAAAGCATAAGACATTAAGAGACTTTGATGTTTTAAGTTTGATAATGAATATGATATGTTGATGCATATGCCTTGATGATGCATGAGCTATGATGAAGTGTTTTATCGAAATGCTAAAGTTGAATGAAAAATGCATATGTGTAATGAGCTTGTGGCATAAAGTTGATTTGAAGGAAATTTGGTACATAGCTGTTATGCTGCCGAATTTCCATCAAATCTAAAGGACTTGAGAATATTTTTGAAGTATGATATAAGATTTAAAACCCTGGGTGACACCGGTTCAGCCGAGCACCCCCAGGAGATTTTTATGTGACAAAGCATTGAGTGCGCTTTCCTGGGTGACACCGGTTCTGCCGAGCACATTCAGGGGAGACAAATCTGTGAGGGTATGAGTAGATGCAGCCTACCAAAGCAGACAAATTACTGTGGCTAAATGCTCGCAAAGCATTTCAAAGAGGGTATATCCTAAGAGAGGTGATCCCTAGCCCCTTAACCCGTACTCAAGGAGTCAGGATTATTTTATTATGTTTCGCTTGTTCAAATAATAAGCAAGAGCTAGTGACGACTAGCTGAGGTATGAGCTCATAACCTAGATGTTTTAGGGTGGCCCTATAATGCTATAGTATGATGATTTATGTAACAATGATTGAGGAAAGTTTCACATGAAAGATTTATGCCCCTTTATGCCACTTGAATGCTTCTTGATGATTATGATTTGTTGAGTTATTTGTTTAATGTATTGCCATGCATTCATGCTTGATATGTTGCATTCATGACATTAAGATGCATTTCTAAAAGGAATGAACCTTAGATAATTTAGTCTATGAAACCTAATAATGAACTTTATATGTATGCCCACCTTTTTATAAATAAACCCAAGGTTCCTGAGGATGTGGACGATGAAACCCTAGATAGGAGATCCCTACTGAGATTTTTTAGTAAGATTCTCACTCCTTTCTCTTCCTTCTCTCTCTTCCGTCACATCTTCAGAGATTGATGGCGACTTTCGTGGTGTACATCGACACTCCGACGTGGGAGGTGCATTTTGATTCGGACCACGGATCCTACCATTTTGAGGGACAGTGCATGGTTCGCGTTTTCATGTTCATCGGACGTCCTTTCACTCACCCTATATAGAGTTATCGCTTCTCCCTACGACGATGCTATGGTTTTTGAGCACGCCCGAACACGTGACAAGAGGATTCTATGGACATATACTGGAGGTTTGGCAGCTCATGACTTCCAGGACTATGTACCCCTATCTCCTGGCTCGGAGGACAACTCTTCGAAGGGCCCACCGATGCACATGTATAGCTAGAGTTCTGCTCCCACTCCTCAGTTCATGAGAGGAGGGAGCGAGGAGACAGTTATGCAGCCGAGGTTGGCTAGGCGAGCTGAGATGCGCCCCTGCCGAGGAGCAGACATTCAACCAATGCACGTACCTACTCCTGCTGCCTTATGTCCATGGATCAGTTTCATCTCACCATACCCCAGGTTCCAGTAGTAGCTATTTTAGGGAGGTCTAGTGCACACACTCACTCATAGATAGGATAAACCTTCTTTTGTCATGAGGTTATCCCCCTTAGATGCACTAGGGTAGGAGTATTTATTTATGTCTTTCATGTATTCTTGTTCATATTGTATTTCATTTCTTTGTATTTCAAGTTCAGCCCGATTCTATAAGGGTGTGACTTTATGTATCTTAAATTATGTTCTTAATGGAATGTTTCTTTGTTGAAAGTTTTCTTGTTGAAATGTTGTTTGTTCTATGCCTATATATATCTGATCATGTTGTGATTATCTTTCTGTATCTCAATGAATGCGGCTCTCACTTTGTTTTATGTTTCAAAAAAAAAAATTTATCCGTAATTTTTGCTAAAATTTTTAATAAAAGAATGAGACTAAGAAGTAATAACCTAATGATTAACCTAATATGTTCTAGAGTATTGGGTTAAAAATTAGGGTGTTACACTTGCTGTATGTATGATTTAGATTTATTTTATCAGTCAGAAATTTCATGAACTTCAATATTGTATGAATAGTGAATTTTGTTGCTATTACTTTTAGTTAATAATTAGTGAGAAACATATCAGTATGTTAACGACTGCAAAATTGATTGTTAACCTTGGTACCAAGTGGTCCGTTAGAGGACTAACTCATCCACATTAAGAAACCTAGTGAGGTGTCCATTTATGGGACCTAGTTAGGTGCCTATCAAATTAGCCATTAGCTTAGATTTAGCTATCAAGCTCAAATTATTTATATGTAGAATACATTTTGTTTCTCTACTAGTTGTTGCCATGGATTTAGTCAAATTATTGTTTTCATTGTTATGATATGTAAATATATATAAAATGCTTTACACAATTGCATATATCTATTATGTATTTTTGTTGTTGCCCCATGTGGGTTGTAGGTGGAGGCTCACTCATTGAGTTTTGATGAATTCACCCCTCTCTTTTCCTCCCCCCACAGATACATCTACAGGTTCAATTGCACCACAAAATCCTTCTCGGTAGTGCTACAACTTCTTTTGATGAGCTTCGCTTTAGAGTGGAGCTTATTATAGGTTATGTTAGTCTGGTAAGGGTTTGTCTTTTCTTGGAACTCATGATCTTGTTATATATCCTCCTTTTCACAGGTGTGACCATGCTACCTGTACACCCTTCACGCCTTTGTCATCGTCAAAGAAGCGACGTATCCAATGATAGTGCTTGCCTTAGAGCTTTTGAGAAAATGGTAGAAAACTTGACAGATGTGATGATCAAGCAGCTAGAGGTGACTACACAGCCGCCTCCAGTCAAAAGTGCTGATGATTCAGCCTTGGAACGTTTCAAGAGAATGGACCCGCCCACTTTCAATGGGCATTTGATGACTGAGGACCCCCATGAATTCCTCAGGCAGCTGGAGAAGATAGTTGTTTTCATTCAATGTTCTTCAGAGAGAGCAGTGGAGTTGGCTGGCTTCCAGCTGGGAGGCCAAGCATAGTTATGGTATCAGGAGTTTCGATAGAGGCATGAGACCGCTAGTTCTCCCTCTTGGGAACAGTTTAAGGAAGCCTTCATACAGAGATTCATATTAGAGAGCCGGTAGGCACAAATGATTGAATAGTTTTCAAAGCTCCGTTTAACTTTAGGCATGACAGTTATAAAGTATGATGAGCATTTCATTTATCTGGCTTAGGGAGCCTTAAGCATAATACTGATAGAGACAGCTAGGGTGAAACATTTTGTTCAGGGTCTGCCCAGAGATATGTTTCTCAATTTGCAACCCTACATCAGGACCATGGACTATGCTCGAGTGGTAAACACAGCGATTGGCCTTGAGAGTGGTTCAGCAAAATGCAAGGTGATGTCAGAGGCTAACAAGATGACTAGGGTTCATGGCTCTTTTCGAGCGGAGCAGGTTCGAGTAAGGGTCACCATCAGCAAGGCCAGCAACGGGGTCAGTCAGGTTAGGCTGCTCTCTTAGAGCCCATCCCGGCACTCCTAGCCGCATCATAGACTCATAGCAGAGGGCACAGTCAGTATAGTGGACATGGTTCATGGCATTGACATACAATATACCTGACTTGCGAGAAGAGACATCAGGATCAGTGCTTATTTGGTTCCTCAGTATGTTATGGGTGTGGCCAACTGGGCCATAAGCGCAAAAAGTGCCTGATATTTCAAGGAGCTTCTAGTCAGGGATCAGCTAACCCCTCCATGTCAGTTTAGTCTCTCTAGTCGACAGCCTAGGTTGGCTTTATCACTCTGGCAGGCCGCGGAGCCGGGGTATAGGCCCTGGTGGCAGAGGTGCAGGTGGTAGAGGGGCAGGTGGCAAAGGCCAGGGTAGTGGGGGATAGCCCCGTTTGTTTGCTTTAACCTGTCAGGATGCTCAGGCTTCAAAGGAAGTGATAACAGGTATGACGATAGTATGTGGGGATGATGCCCTGAGGGAGTGCATGCTTGCCCTCAACCAGGAGCAGTAGCAATAGGCACAGTTGATCAAGCAGTAGCAGGCATAGCTCCTTCAGCAGCTCCAAGAGCATATGGCGAGCAGCTGTGGAGCAAGAACTGAGGGAGATATGAGAGCTTAAGCTCTCCCAGGAGTGGTAGCAATAGGAGAAAGCAAAGAAAGAGAAGGTTAAGTTTCAAAAAATGTAGGAGAAAATCATTGCTGATATGATCACCTTCTTCCGGGACATGCGGGCTTCGGGATCCTCCAGCTTTGGCAAAATGCTCCACCAGATCTCATTCCCTTATATCCCACTCCCCTCCATTTCTGAGGGCCATTCACAGTCAGATGGCATAGATGATGACGATAGTTTAGATGATGATGATGATGATGATGCCGCTGTCGCCAACGATGCCGACGCCTAGGAGTTCAGCTAGTTTTTGTCCAGCCTCATTTTATTTTTTTTTGCATTTTGGATTATTTTGCAATTATTACAATTTGTATATATTTTATTGACATAATTTGCTATTTTATTTAATTAGTTTACTTTATTCATTTTATTATTTTCTTATTTAATATCATTTTAATTGATAATTAAGTTATTATATAAATAAATAAATAAATAAATAATAAACTGCCAATCACTTCATAGTTAAATAGGGAAATTAAAAAAATTATTAATTTTTTTACCAACAGTGTCATATTTTAAAATAAAATAAATTTTTGTTAATCAAATTATCGTCGGTACAACCATCGGTAAAAATTTTAAAAAATTATTTTATTTATTTAAATGCCCATCGATAAAATTAAATAAGCCATCGATATAATTATGTGTCTATCGACTATGGTGACTTTTATCTAACTGTACTGACAGCTAAATATTTTATTACCTGTCGGTTCATGTGTCGAAAATGACTGATGGATTTTTTTTAACCATCGATAATATTCATCGACAGCCCAAAAATCGATGCCCTCATAACTGTTGGTACAACCGTCGGGATAAATCCAACCGTCGGTATAAATCCCTCGTATCAGTAATATCGTTGGTTATTCGCTCTTTTCTTATAGTGGCCCTTATATACAAAAATCATACCTAGAGACAGGTTAAATGCAACAGGTTATAATATAATAATTATTCCAAAATCAATGTAACAATCAATGATTCTGTATAAAAGAAAAAAAGAACAATGAGGAATGTAACAATGTCCCCGGAGGATGCTACAAAAAAAAATTTAATTTATTCCTAAAAGAAACAAATTTAAAAATGGAGTCGCCACCGATTTTAATTTTAGCTAAAATTGGAAAACCTTTTGATTTACAAAACTAGTCTTTTTTGAAAAAATTTGAGTCTGGGAGTCTAATTATGATTAGGGAAGGGTGAAAACTTAATTCTATTGCACCTCTAATATATTCGTATAAATACGATTACTCAAAACCTTATTATCCAAATTAATTTATAACTTAATATTATTTATTTTTTCCCCTTTAAAAGTCACAATTATATACAAAAATAAAATTAAAAGAGAACAAAACTTAATGAAAGATTAATTTTGGTTTGATAGTTGTTGGCTACACCCACATATCCTTTGGTGCAATGAGGAATTCAAAGTCACGTCGTTCTTGTAGAAAATAAGTGTGTGTTAACGGATTTTAATGAAGAAATTAAAAATAAAACTGTGTTGGTTGATTTTATTTATGAAAGGAATTTAGATTGACAAATTATTTAAAAGAGAAATCTATTTTTTTTTTTTGCACAGGATTCAAGTTAGCACTAATTTTTAAAAGTCCAAAAGAGTGACTAAATAAAACTTAGTAAAGAAGGAAAAAAAAAAAGAGAGACAGACCTAACAAAAAAACAAAGAATAAAGGAAATAAAATAAGACTAAACAAAATTTAGTAAAAAGAAAAAAAAAAGATGTACCTAACGAAAAAAAGAGAAATAAAATAAGAATAAAACCTGAAAAGAATACCAAACCTGATTCACTACAATTTAATGTTAAGGGAAGCAAATAAGAACGGAGATTATGAGGAAGTGACGGGACAAGGGGTAGTGTGAAGAACGATCACTGTGGCAGCGGTGACTTTGCGACCAAGACTGGTGGACTCATAGGTGTAGCTCCTACATAGACTTCGCAGGGCTTCACGGAGGAGGTGTGTTCAAGGTTTGACACTAATGATGGTGGCTGTGCGAAGGGAAGACAAAAGGTATGCAATGCTGATGGTGGTGATGATAGATTGGTTAGTGTAAGTTTGTTAGCTATAAGATGGAATTATGACTGTTATGTAAGAAATAGAATCAAAGATGGAAACTTGATGATGGTGATGAAAATGAGTTTTTTGATGATAATGGTGAATGGATAAAGGTGATTATATGAATAGTGTGGGATAGTGAATGGCTGTGATTTGGTTTTTTAGGAGAAATTGTGACAGTGGTAATGGAGGCTAAGCAAGGGAATGGTAAATGTATAGGTATCTCTTTTTTGGTGCGTGATTAATTATTATATAAAGAGTAGAGTAAAGAGATTTTGGGGGTTAGTTTGGGTTAAGCTAGTTAGGATTCTAATTGATTTATTTGTTGAGCCAACTAAAATTTTGATTTGATTTGATTTTTTTATTTTTATTTTTGAGTCAGTTGGGATTGAATTTAAATTTCAAATGCACATAAATTGAAGACAAAAATACGGTGTTCACACTTGTCCCTCTTTAGTCATTTCTTACTCAAATAATATAAAAACATTAGTTTTTGATATTTTCGTTGTAAGAAACTAGGTAAAGATATGGACACATATTTTTGTTTCAACTTGAAAGCTAGATGCACATGGAAAGTAAATACATGTGAAAGTATGTGAAAAGTGAACACATGAAAATGCTTAAAGCAAGTGAAACTAAAACTTGATGATGATACTGAAAGTATGTGAAAGTAAAAGCTTAACGATGATGAAAGTATGTGAAAGTAAAAGCTGACAGTGTTGAATGTATGTGAAAATAAATTGGTAGTGCTAAAAGTGTGTGAAAGTAAAAGTTGAACAGTACTGAAAGTATGTGAAAGTAAATGCTTAACAGTGCTGAAAGTATGTGAAATTAAATTGGCAGTGCTTAAAGTATGTGAAAGTAAATGATAGTGATAATGCTGAAAATATGTTAAATAAATGCTTGACAGTGCTGAAAGTATGTGAAAGAAAAAGTTTGTTGGTGCTAAAAGTATGTGAAATTAAATTGACAATGCTAAAAGTATGTGAAATTAAATTAACAGTGCTAAAAAGTAAATCATGTGATAATTACTAAAAATAAACCATCTCATAACTGTGAAAGATCAATGATGTGACGGTGCTAAAAATACGTGAAATAAATTGACAGTGCTAACAGTAAATGATATGATATCTGCAGAAAAGTAAATGATGTGATAGTTGCAGAAAAGTAAGTGATATGATAATTACAGAAAAGTAAATGATGTGATAGTGCTAGAAAAAATAATAATATGATAATTGCTGAAAATAAATGATGTGATAATTGCTAGAAAGTAAATGATGTGATAATTGCAGAAAAATAAATGATGTGATGATTGCTAAAGAATTAAAAATGATGTAATTGAGACAAAAATATAAATGATTGGGATTAACACAAAGGAAATTAGTGAAATATAAATAGAAATGTAAATGATCAGGATCAAGATTGAAAAAGTAAATGTTGCTGATTAGGATAGAAAATTAAATAATGTATGTGAAAGTAAATATTATAAGACACTAAATGTTGTGAAAGTATGCAAAATGAAATACTTGGTGGTGTGAAATAGGAAATAACTTGCAAAGACATTGAGAAAGGCATGAGAGATGGAAATGAATGATGGATGCATGATGTGATATGTGATGTCTACTTATGATATGTGATATTTATAAAAGACAATGATTCATGGTACAGAAAAGCAAATGCCTAGGGATAATTATGCAATGATGGTGTGATGAATGATGTAATGACTATGATAACTATGTCTAGGTGATTTAATAGTGTAAATGATGAATGTCCTAAAATAATGAAATAACTCCACACAGAGAATTTCTTTTTTTTTTGCCCTAGTTTGGGGTATGAAAATGATGAATATCCTAGGTGATCTAGTGATAGAAAATGTGTATGCCCTAATGTTATAGATAAATCTAGAGAGAGAGAGAAAAAAAATTGCCCTAGTTTAAGGTATGAAAATGTTGATGGTATGAGTATGATGAATGTCCTAGATGATTTCATGATTGAAAACTTTGCATATGATAAATGATGAAACCTAAATGATCTAACAAGAATGAATGGTATGATCATGAAACTTAGATGGTTTAATGATGTAAAAGTTTCACAAAGGGAGAATGAGAAAGAGAGAGAAAGTGAATTACCCCAGCTTTTTTTTAAAAAAATGAATGATGATGGCATGCTTTTGGAAAGAGAAAAACAATTGCTCCAGTTTACCATATCCAAGCATCACATTTCTTGTAAAACCTTAATCTGATTCCAAATGAGCCATTTTGTTCAAAGAGCCACTGCGATTGACTTTATCTTTCTTTTTCAGACTACTAAGGGATTTTATTTTTGGCTCTTACCCTTGTCCTATGTTGGAGCTGTTGGTAAGAGAGTGCACAAGAAGAGGGGTTGAATCATGCTTTCTGAATTCTTCTTTTCAAATCTAAAACATTCGTCAAAAGCATACTATCAAACATGAAGCTTGAAGTGCAGCGGAATAGTGGTTAGATGTTTCAGAAAGAAGGTTTCTGACGCATGAAAATAGTTATGCATTTTAATGATACTTGATTAATAATTAATTTAAGGTGCATAACATGAAAATAAAAGGTTAGGGAAGAGAAAGATAAACACAAGGATTTTTATACTAGTTCGGCCAACTTGCCTATATCCCAAGTTGAACACATGTTGAGATTTCATTAAACAACAACTTTCTCAACCCGAGAAAGTAAACTGGATAGTCTTTACAATAGCCTTCACAAGCTCTAACTTGCACAGTGGCCAACCCCAATTGCGACTTAACTTAGTAGTTCTGTACCAGCCTCTCCAAGCTGAACCGAGTAGTTTTGAACCAGTCTCTCCAAGCTGAACTGAGTAGTTCTGAACCAGCCTATCTAAGCTGAACCGTGACTTGCAAACACTTTCTACTCGCACGTTGTAAGTAGTTTTGAACTAGCCTCTCCAAGCTGAACCATGATAACCAAATACCTTTGCTATCTCGTTGCAAGTAGTTTTATCTTAGCCTCTCCAAGCTATGTCTCACACTAATCACTACCGGATCAAGTTTACAAAGGTTAAGTGTTTGGGTTGCCACTCAAACTAACTTACACCCATGTTTCCTTAAGAATATTAGCTAATACAAACCTGGGAAACATGAGCAACTCCTTCCTCATATCTTTTCATCAGAAGAGCATATAAATCATTATAGAATAAAGAAAGAAGATTTTTACGCTTCAAGATGATTGATTACATAATATGATGAATAGCACAAAAAGTGTAGAGAGATTTTTCCAGCATTTCTGCTCTTATGTCTTCAACTCTCTCATCTACATTCATGTATGGCATCTCTATTTATATAGGTCCACCTTCATGATCGTTGCCTTTGATTAGATCTCCCAGTAACACATGTTGATCATTAGTTGTGTCTTAGAATGTTACTCTAGAAAGATAGGCTGACAAATTTGTTACATCGATTGTAGAAGTCATTGTAATATAGAGGTTTCTAATGTCCTCACTTTTTCCTTTTACTTTTTGACCATGGTTTCTGAACTCCTCCTTCTAGAAGATATGATCATGAACCAATTAGGCAGAAGAGATGACGTACTAGTTATAACACTGAGTCTGATTCGAGATTTGAATTTTGAAATTTGAATTCTCCCTTCATTTTCTTCAGTGTTTTGTGCTCCACAGTAAAGTGAGCTTTTTGATAGGCATAATCATTCTCTTCAATTTTCTTTGATTTTCTAGCCTTCAATCTTGATTGTTTGATGATGATTTCTTTGCGATTGTATTGATTGATGACTGAGTAACACGTTGCTCTTAGACATGAATTGATTTCTTCATCTTGGTTGTATTTTCTGATGTCTCATGCTACTTTCTAAAAGTTCCTTCCTTGGTTTCTTGATCTCTGGCTTGAACTGCTTCAGTCATCAGGCACTTACACTTTCTTTCCACGAAATAATATTCACCTTTTTAAGCTTGATCTATTCTCTTGAGATGAACATGATTTTGCATGTGTAGTGAAATTATTCTTAATTCAAGTATGCTTTTGTGCCTTTGGTCTGTAAACATGAACACATTCTTTGTTTGAAATAATATGCACTTTCTTTTCAACTTAATCTTTTCCCATGAGATAAATCATGCTTGTGCATGCAAAGTGAAACATTATTCTTGCTCTAAGCTCGTATTATGCTTTAATCTGTATACACGTTTTTTACTTGACATAATATTCACTTTCTATTTAGCTTAATCTCTTTTCTTGAGATGAAACATATTTACACATTCAAAGTGAAATATTAATCTTGCTTTAAGTCTGTGAGATACAAACCGGATTAACCTATTATGCTTTGTCAAGAAACTCAAGGTAAGTATTTTCTTTAAACTGGCTTTGTTGTCAATCAAAACATTTAAGCTCTTACTTTTTGAAAGGTTTTGGGGTTTACAATCTCCTCCTTTTTGATGATGACAAACCAATTTGAAGAAATCTTTTTAAGAGAAGTTGAAAGAAATAAGGCATAATATAAATACAATGAATTATAATTTCTTTCAACACATTATGATTCTTAAATCTTAGTAAGTCTTTTTCTTAAGCCATGACAAGACATATATAAGAGAAATTTGAAGCCTTAAGTTGACTCAAATCAAAGTTGTTTGGTTTATGATGATTTGCTTATGATTTAATCAGAGAACTTTAATTTGTATCACAAAGATACTTAAGCATATCTCATCGTTTTAGTCCAATTTTCCAATGAGCTTGATTTTAGTCATAAAATGACTTTCTAACATTTACGTGTACTTGAATAAATAAACAAGTAATATTTGCAATATTGTTTTCTGATAGAGAACCTTATTCAGCACTATCGTTTCCTATGTTTTCCCTTTTTAACAAAGAAAATGATGCTCAATGACATATATATATATGAATGATAAAAATGTATACATGAATGATGAAAAAAAAACTTTTTGAGCATGATTGGAGATACAAATGAAGTTTCTGCTACTCAGAGAAACCTTGATGTTGAAGAATTTCAATTATGAGGTTTCTGAAGCTCAAACAGGGATCATCTGAGCATTATTAAAAACATTACATTCTTGTGAGCTTATTTTTGTGAGCTAGAAAACTTTATGAGGATCAGAGAATGACATGATTTTTGGAATTCTTTTTCAAAACATGATTTTATCAACTAAAACATATCTACTTAGAATATTTTGCTCAGTTTTCTATGTCAGCTCGCTTACTGGTTTAATTATGATTACACTGTACCATATCATTTGCAGTTTGAGCGTAACATACATGAGAAAGATTTTAATTCTCCCTAACCGATCTTAGTTATGTTAAAACATTTAGAGAGTAGGTTTATGAAGACTATCAGCAACGTGATATACATAACCAATTTTGAACAAACTAAGCAGAGCATTTTAAGCACATCTCAAGTGAGTAGTAAATAATGATGTGTTGATATCATATTAAGCTTATCATACATATCAACAACACTCAAATGAATTCAAGCTATAGCTAATCATGGATATGTGTGTGGACTATCTATATTTGCATGTTGATGATTAGGCAAGACAAAGAATATGCAACTGAGCCACACATTTTCAATCACTCTCTATGATTGACTGAGCATAATGATATAGGCATTGATTAAGTACTATGGCTTAAACAAATATCACTTAGTGTTAAGAATGGATGTGTAAACAAGCAAGCATAGGCTAAGCATAAAGATGATGGATAAAGCATTGATAAGTACCAGAGCAGAGCAGAGGATAAGTATCTATGTACCAGAATATATATATATATAAAGAAAGAGCCAAAACCAATCATAGACATGAAAGATAATAAGTACTATATTTAAGATAATGTTCAAGACATTGTGGCATGTTAAAAAAGATAAAATTATGCAATATGCACGAAAAGCATTTTGGGCTCCCCCTCAGGATGACTCCTTCTGAACTTCTGTACCAATTTTCTTCAACTTTCCTTTTTTCCCCTTTTGTCATCATCAAAAGGAGACGTACAGAGGAAAAAATCAAAGTGATCTCTCTAGCCTTGATGTTTTACTTATTGGATAATCTCCATCAGAAGAGCATCATGTCTTTTTGACTAAGTTTCCAATTTCCCTAACCATTCGAGGATTTCCCTTTGCTATGCAGTTAGCCGGTGTTGATTTTGTGCTGGGTTAGCTTCTAGAGTGATGGCAGGATTGGAAAAAGGTATGGTTGGAGTTTGGTGATATGTTGGTTGTAAGCTTAGTCTGGGTTGGCTTATTTTTGAAATATCTCTTAGAAGAGATTTAGGCACAGATTCAGAGGTGAAGGAGTCTAAACTTGATTCTTCTTCTGATTCAGAAACCATACTTGTTTTTCTTGGTGAAGCTCCATATCTAATGATTACTTCTAGATTTTTGCTTTCATTGGAACTGTCTTCCAGCACAATGATTCTTCTTTTTCTTTCTCTTCCTTCATCTAATTCAACTGCCTTTTTCATTGTGGCTTCTCTTATCTTTAGATTTCTGCTTGAGGCTCCTATTGAAGCAGCACCAATTGGTCTTCTTAGAGTTCAAAACAAGTTGAAGGTATACATGGTGTTTTCCATGTACATAAACCGCTCGACTGACAGAGGGTATCTCAAAAATTGGAAGACTTTTGTGACAAGAATACCATAGGGAACAAAGGTGTTTTTCCATGTTTCAGGAGAGATGGCTTGAAGCACGTAGTCAAAGACAAGTCTAGGTAAACTTACTTTCCTCTTTGCAATAAGACAAAATAGGAACATGCAGTCCATTCATACTAATTGATGAGTAAATTCTGGTTTGGGCAGAAGAGTTGACTGAATCAGGGTAAGAGTTTGGCTGGCTTTTGAGTTTAGCATGAAAGAAGTGATGGCACTGGGATGATGTTTGGGAAAGTCCATAAGGCATCTTGACATGTCTTCTGTAGGAGCCCCAAGAGTCATAAACCAGTTCTTCTCCAATAAGCATCTAAGTCCTTTAAAAAGAGCTTGTGCAATATTTGAGAGATCAGTTAGGTTGAGTTCCAGGTTCGTATTTCTTATGTAAGAGATAAGCACCGAATCAGACATTTGTGCTAGCCTGGAGTATAAGGCAATCACCATCCTCGTAAAAACCTTGTAAGCAAGGTTTACAAATTCTTCCCATCCTTGAAAGGAAATAATTTCCCATCGGGTAAAGACTTGCATCATCACCTCCTTTGGAAGAGTTTTTCCTAGAGATATTGGACGTTGAGCAAAGTTCTTAGCATAGTGTTGTTGGCAAATGGGTTCATCAAACATATGAGGGGCTTCTGTGACATAACAGAGAGCTTTTCCTTTTGCCATTCTTATCATTGTAAGGAGGATACTTGAAGGGGAGAAAAAGATTAAAGCTATGAGAAAAAGAGGAAAAAAAAGGTTTGCTTTCAATAAGGAAGTTTTAGGGAGCAGAGATTCAAAACGACTCATGAAGCATATAGAGGAAGACCAAGATGAGCAAAGGAAAGTGTAAGGAGAGATTGGTTAACAGGTATTGGAACGTGGTGGTCCGGAGTTGAAGCGACATGGGAGAGAGAAAATAGTATTTCGAGGGCATTTATGCACTCATTAGACTTTCATTAAAAAAAGATTACCGACATTTTAGAATAACTTTCTGAAGGATCTACTTTCTGCCCTCCTTTTAGCCCTTTCTGTTTCCTTAGAGTTCTGTGATGATCACACTTAACTGGTCACTTTTAAGCAGATTATGATGACAACTTTCTTTCCAAACTTTGGAGACTTATCTTCCCTTTGAGATTTTGATGAAAACTATTTGAGAACCATGAGAAAAACTTTGCTATTTAGGTTAATGTAACTGTGAGATCTTTAGGTCTTTCATGGAAAGAAGAGTGCCTAAAAAACATTTGTGTATGAATGCTTATGCAAGTTTTTGAAAAGCTTTGTTAAATATATCCCAAGCATAGTTTTAAAACTCGGACCGGTGATCGACTCGGTCGAGGTACCGGGTCACTGGGTCACTGGTTCAACCGGTGAGTCACTGGTCGAACCGGTTGAACCGGGTTTATATAAAAAAAATATAAAACTATATAAAAATTTAAATAAAATATAATAAAATAACAACTAATTAACAATTTGATACCTTTTAAGAGCTCCAAATATAAAAATATAATTAAATAACATAAATTCCTAAATATTGTTTTTGTTTCACAATCACAAATCACAATTAACAAGTTTAAAATATAATTGTACAAGTAAACTCACAAAGTTTTATATCACAAACTCACAAATCATGACAATATAAACAAATTTATTGTATTTTTCTAAAAGTCAAATTAGAATATTATTTTTTAAGGTTTAGAAAAAAATATTATTTAGCCCAAAAAAGGAAAAAAAAAGTGAAAAAGCAAAAAAAAAAAAAAAAACAAACCGAGTCAACCGGTCCGGTTCAACCGGCCGAGTCACCGGTTTTGATCCAAAACCGGCCGAGTCAAACCGGGTCGCACCGGTTTTGATACAAGGCCGATCCAAATAGTGGCTCGGACCGGTTTCATGACCGGTTCACCGGTTTTCCGGTCGAACCGGCCGGTCCGAGCCGGTTTTTAAAACTATGATCCCAAGTGTTAAATCAAAGAAGATTGGCTTACATCAATAGAAAGACATGGATTTGCAGTGCTGAAAGGGGCTCTTCCAATCAGAATTAATTACCACTATTATTATAGAGTTCTTAGGAATACCTTACTGCTTGGTGTTTTGTCTAATTCCTTATCCATAGCATCTGGTTGTGGTTGATTGCTTTAGTCTTCCATTTTCTCCTTGTTCTTTTTTGCATGATCAGAATTTTCTGAGTCTCTTAAGAATGGAAGCACTTTGGAGATTCTTAGATCCAAATAACCTCATTTAATTTTCAAGTATTCAAGCTTCGCATTTTCCAGTTCGGATTAGCTTTTACGATGAAGTCTCCACCTAATCTTGACTAATCAAAGCCTTTTTCACAATTTAGCTTCACAGGTGAATATGGAAGCATATATTTCCAAAGTTTTTAGATTGCTTCAATTTGTTCTTCAAAAATATTTTTCTGATCTTCGTTGAAGTTCCTTAGCATGCTTTCTAAAGTGTCTGATTTTTGGAGTTTACTTTCTGAGGATGCACTTTCCATTCCCTTTTTTTTTTTTGCTGATCAAGAATCTTTTTGAGACCCTTTTCCTCAAAATAGTTGGCTGAGTAGTTCTTGAATACCTTTTATTATCAAGTTTTGATTATTTGGGAATCTAGAGAACCCTGCTTCTAATTTCTTTCTTGAGTTGTGAGAACAGTTTGATATAGCACCTGAAAGAAAATTTTATCTTGGTCCTCAATTTTCTTGAGTCCATCTTGGTTAGATGTTCAAGAGGGATATTCCCAAACTCTTTAAATGGATTTCTCATTTAAGAGACATTTAGCGTAAGGATATCCCTTCTTGTGAAAGATAATAAAAATAGCTGAGAAAAAGATATTTGATGAGACTGCATTTTCTTGTTACTTCATGTTTTCTTTTCATTTCACAGATTTATTTCTCTAAAGCAATGGTCTTTATTCTCAAAACACAAGTTTGAGGATGATGATCCTTTTGTCATTTGACCAATGCAAATGTTTAGAAGCTATAAAGAAATATTCTCAAATTCAAAAATGACTTTATGAGATTTATCTAGTTTAATTCTAAAACTTTAGCTTCTAAGCGCCAAAAGTTTGAAAATATAATTTATATTTTCTTTTTGAGTTTCTTTGTTCAAACTTAGGCTTATTCTTCCAGAGATGATTGAAGAGAAAGTAAACTTATTATGTGGTAGCCCATCATATGACATTAATGAAGATAAGGAAAAAAGTTTAGGTGTTCATACCTTGTGTGCTTCTGGAAGTTATTCCTCATGTTATGCATTTTTAGAAGATGCCTTTTTGACCTTCATTTTGTCACTTTGATCTTTGACCTATGCAATCATCAGACTGCTCAACCCCTAGAAGCCTGGCTCTGATATCACTTGTTGCTAAGAGAGTACACAAGAAAGGGTTGAATCGTGCTTTCTGAATTATTCTTTTCAAATCTGAAACATTCGTCAAAAACATACTATCAAGCATGAAGCTTGAAGTGCAGCGGAATAGTGGTTAGATGTTTCGAACAGAAGGTTCTGATGCATGAAAATAGTTATGCATTTTAATGATACTTAATTAATAATTAACTTAAGGTGCATAACATGAAAATAAAAGGTTAGGGAACAGAAAGATGAGCACAAGGATTTTTATACTGGTTCGACCAATCTGCTTGCATCCAGTACTCAATACATATTGAGATTTCATTAAAAAACAACTTTCTCAACCTGAGAAAGTAAACTAGATAGTTTTTACAATAGCCTTCCTAAGCTCTGACTTGCACCGTAGCTAACCCCAACTGCAACATAACTGAGTAGTTCTGTATCAGCTTCTCCAACCTGAACCGAGTAGTTCTGAACCAGCTTCACCAAGCTGAACCGTGACATGTAAACACTTTCTACTGCCATATTGTAAATAGTCTTGAACCAGCCTCTCCAAGCTGAACTGTGATAAGCAAATACCTTTGCTATCCCATTGCATGTAGTTTTAGCTTAGCCTTTTTAAGCTATGTCTCACACTGATCACTACCGGATCAAGGTTATAAAGGTTAAGTGTTTGGGTTGCCACTCAAACTAACCTACACCCATGTTTCCCTAAGAATATTAGCTAATATAGACCTGGGAAACATGAGTGACTCCTTCCTCATATTTCTTCATCAGAAGAGCATACAAATCATTACAGAATAACGAAAGAAGATTTTTACACTTCAAGATGATTGATTACCTAATATGATAAACAACATAGGAAGTGTGGAGAGATTTTTCCAGCATTTTTGCTCTTATGTCTTCAACTCTCTCATCTGCATTCATGTATGGCATCTCTATTTATACAAGTCCACCTTCATGACTGTTGCCTTTGATCAGATCTCTAAGTGACACATGTTGATCATCAATTGTGTCTTGGAACGTTACTCTAGAGAGGTAGGCTAACAGATTTGTCACATCGATTGCAGAAGCCATTGTAATATAGAGGTTTCTGATATCCTCACTTTTTCCTTTTACTTTCTGACCACGATTTCTGAACTCCTTATTCTAGAAGATATGATCAGGAATCAATTAGGCAGAAGAGATGACGTACCAATTATAACACTGGGTCTAATTCAAGATTTGAATTTTGAAATTTGAATTCTCCCTCCATTTTCCTTAACGTTTTGTGCTCCACAGTAAAGTAAGCTTTTTGATTGGCATAATCAATCTCTTCAATTTTCTTTGATCTTCTAGTTTCAATCTTGATTGTTTGATGATGATTTCTTTGTGATTGTATTGATTGATGACTAAGTAACACGTTGCTCTTGGACATGAATTGATTTCTTCATCTTGCGTGTACTTTCTGATGTCCCGTGCTATTTTCTGAAGATCCCTTCCTTGGTTTCTTGATCTCTAGCTTGAACTGCTTCAGTCCTTAAGCACTTACACTTTCTTCCCACGAGATAATATTCACCCTTTTAAACTTGATCTCTTCTCTTAAGATAAATATGATTTCTCATGTGTAGTGAAATTATTCCCAATTTAAGTCTACTCCTGTGCCTTTGGTCCATAAACATGAACACATTCTTTGCTTGAAATAACATTCACTTTCTTTTCAACTTAATCTCTTCCCATGAGATAAATCATGCTTGCACATGCAAAATGAAACATTATTCTTGCTCTAAGTCTGTATTATGCTTTAATTTGTGTACACATTCTTTGCTTGACATAATATTCACTTTATATTTAGCTTAATCTCTTTTCTTAAGATAAAACATGTTTACACATGCAAAGTGAAATATTAATCTTACTTTAAGTCCATGAGATACAAATCGGATTAACCTGTTATGCTTTGTCAAGAAACTCAAAGTAGTTATTAGTCATTCTTCAAAGTATTTTCTTTAAACTGGCTTTGTTGTCAATCAAAACATTTAACCTCTTACTTTTCAAAAGGTTTTGGAGTTTACAGGAGCTTGACTTGATTTTAATCTAACTTTTGCCTAGATCGTCATTTCTAATTTTCGACCTAGCGAGCTTCTTTTCTTTTTTTTTATGTTTTGTGATTTAGTGAGATTTCTCATGAATTCTGTTAGCTAAGACCTTTTGACTTTATATGATTATGCATAGTTCAAGAAAAAGATGGAAAAAGAAAAATGCATTCTTTGAAAGAACATACCCTTTGATGATGATGAAAAAGGAATAGAAAGATGAAAGTGAGGCATGGAAGTTTGGAAAAAGTGTAGATCTAATCGAATTAACCCACTTTATTGATAACTTGGTTATGTTGAGCTTAAAGTCATGATCAAAACTGCAATATTTTGCTATGCGACCAGCAAATCTATATATGAAAGTTGTCTTTTGATCTTATGTCGAATGCCTCTTCATTGATCCTTCGTCACCAAATCAAATTGCCCTAGTTTTGGGCTTTTTCTTTTTTTTTTAAAAAAAGTCCTTATTTGTAGACTTTCCCAGCTGATGCATTTTTTAGGTCGTCCTTTTAGGTTTTCAACCGAATGGGTATTTCTTGCTCTAACTTTTGCCTAGATTGTCATTTTTCTTTTGAGACTTCAATCTAGCGAGCAGTTTCTTCCTTTTTTTTTTTTTTTTTGGCTCTCACTTTTGCTTGAACTATTTTTTTTCCAATTCCAATCCAGCGAGCCTTTTTTTCTTTTCTCAAAATGTGCGCTTTGACTAAGTGCTTTCTTGTAAAGTGTTATATATTTGCTTGGGTTGTCTACTAGGCATGATACTTCAAGACTGAGTCATTTGATTGAAACATTCAAGGTCATTCTATATGATTCCCTTAGTTGATGGCGACAACATTCAACATTTGAACAAATTATTTGTATAGTTTAGGATCTTCATCATGATCATGATCATTCATGCTCATTGTAACACAAGAATCAATTAATGGGTCTTCCGATTATTTTCTACCTCAATCTTAGAGAAAGAAGATGATTAAAAAAATAAAGTGAAAGAACAACGGTGATAAGAAAAGAAATAAATGATATAATGATTGGAAAAAGAACCACACATAATCATGAACATTTCTCAAGACATGATCAAACTGACAAATCTAGTAAAGCTATAACAATTTTCAACAACACATTCAAGCACCACCGCTCCCAATAGGGGCTTCTTCTGCTCTTGCATCTTGTACTTCGATTACTTTGGCATCGATTAGATCCCAAACAATGTCTCTAAAGCTCTTACAATCATCAATTGAGTATCCGATAGTGTTTGAATAATATTCACATACATGATTTGGATTAAACCAATGAGGATATGGGGGCGTTGCAACACCAGCAGGACATGGAGCTAATAGATTTGCATGACGCAAGCTCTTAAACAATTCAGAGTTACTTATTTTGAAGTTGGGTAAGGGACAAATGTTTCTTGGTGGTCTATGGCTAGCAGTGTTGAAAGGGGTTCTTTGGTGATTTGGAGGCAAGGTCTGGTGAAGCATGTCTTTGAAGGGTGCATGTGGTTAAAGGGAGGAGATGTGATTGACTTGATATAGCTGAGATGGGTAGTATGTGGCAATGGATAAGGTGAGGAAGATGGGTGATGTAGGTATTGGTAGGATAGATAGTGATTTGGGTAAAAAATAGGCTTGGAGGATTGGCATGGCTGTTGTGGTTGTATGAAGTTCATAATGTCTTCTTTCTTTTTACACAATAACCCTTACTTGGATTGTGGCTTACTTGACTCATCTTCTATTAACTCCAACTTCCGCTCTTGGATATTTGCTTCAATTCTTTCTCCGATTTCCACTAAGTCTGTGAACTCCTTGACATGAGTTCCTAATATATTCTTGAAGAATGGACCCTCTAGTGTGTGAATAAAGTAAGAACACATCTCTTGCTCAAGCATTGGTGGAACAACTTTAGCGGCCATAGCCCTCCAACTTTGGGCATATTCTTTGAATGTCTCACTCTCTTTCTTTCTCAACCCTTTCAGTTGATCCCTGGTGGATGCGACATTCAAATTGAACTTGTACTGATTGGTGAAAGCTTTTGCCAAATTTAATTTGTGTTCGATCCATCTGCATGTACCACTCCCATGCAAGCCCGTCCAAACTTTCAGGGAAGAAGATGATTAAGAAATTCTTATCTTTAGATCACATTCCCATTTTAGTGTAGTACATTCGGAGATGCATGATAAGATTGGTGCTACCATCGAATTTGATTAATTTAGGCATCTTGAAATCCTTAGAAATGGTGACATTTGGAGTCAGGCATAGGTCATTGATGCTCATAGGGCCATAGGGGTTAGGCCCTCGCAACATTTAAAACTACTCTTGCATGCTTTCTTTTAATTATTCCCTAAGCTTCAATCGCTCTATTTCTCTTATGATCTTGCATATGCTCCCTTCCTCATTCTACAAGATTGCATTGCTATTGTTTGGATCATCATTTTTATTTCCAGCACCTTCCTTGGATTTCTTTATAAACTCAAAAGCTTCTTTGAACATGATCCCCTGTTCAAGCATTATGGTCTTCAGATCATCAATCTCTTGACTCAGATTTCTTCCTTCAGCAGCCATGATCCTTTTTTCTTTCCTTTGCTAAGATTAGACAAAGTTTTCTAGGAGAAAGCAATACTTGGAGACAGCAAACCTTTGAATTGTATTTGGGAAAGAAAACAAATTAACGAAAAAAATAAAAAGAGAAAATTTCATGTCATGAGTCTTTGAAAAATGCATGCCAAATATATAAAAAAGAAAATGCATGTCAATTGGATTTTTTTTTTTTTTACTTATGGATATATGTTATGTCATGAATGCATGGGATGAATGATTTAAGATAAGAGATATCCTTTTTCTTTTTTTTTTTTAATGTATAATGTTATGAGAATGCATACTATACATGTTGCTATCTAGGGAAATGATGGATGAGAGATGAGAATGCTTGTTTAGTGCCTTCCTCTTCTTTCTTTTTTTGTTGCTATTATGAGCTAAAAATGAATGATATGAATGCATGAATTTATGTTGGATGACTTAAAAAAATGCTATGCATGATTTTTCTTTATGTTTATGAATGTGAACTTTGTATATAAGAAAATGTATGTATGAATGCATGTCTTCTTTTTTTTTTTAAATGGGTGTGGACTATGCTTGAAGAAAATGTATGCATGAATGCATGCCATTTTTCATGAATGCATGAAAATGCATGTCAAATGATTTTTGTTTTATATGATGAAAGAAAGTGAATGTATGTTAAATGAATTTTTTTTTTATGTTGCATGCATGCATGTATGTTTGAAATGAGTGTATAATATGTGAGATGGAGAAAAGAAAGAAGGATACTCCTTTGTTTCCTAATAGGGTAGGACCCAATAGTTAAGTACTTCTAAGGCTAAGACCCTAATTTGGATAGCGCTAGGCATAATCTATTGGTGCGTGATTTTTTTTTTTTTTTTTTGAGTTGGATCTATGTACCTAAAAGTCAAGGTCCCCAGATTGCCCTTATTGATAAGATAAGGACCTAACTCTACGAGTCCAACCATAGGAACATGAACGTCACAATATGGTGGCTCACAAATTTGGTAATAATCTAAGCAGAAGAATCAATGACTGTCAGGAAAGCATAAGCCTCACAATAACAACGTCAAAACCCATTCTAACTCTATGGATTTCGAAGGCCCGGGTGTAGAGCCCAACTATGTGTGTGAAATAAGTGATTGTGTATTGTGTGTGAGGAGCATAGAAATTGAAGGCCTAAAACTACACAATAAAGTCTAAAGAATATAAAAAAAATCTTAAAATAAAATAAAAAAGTCCACTACCCTAAGGTTTGAATGACAAAAATTTACAAATAAAATATACAATTATTTACAAAAATAAAACAAAAGTATTATGAAGGGGAAAAATAAATATTATAAATTCATAATTATTTTACATAATTAACTCTATTGAGCTTGACTCTCTAAAATTCCTAGTGGAGTCGCCAAATTGTTACAACATCCCCGGAGGATGCTATAACAAAAATAATAACAAAAAATTTAATTTATTCCTAAAAGAAACAAATTTAAAAATGGAGTCATCACCAATTTTAATTCTGGATAAAATTGAAAAATCTTTTGATTTACAAAACTGGTATTTTTTGAAAAAAATTTGAATCTCGGAGTCTATTTATGATTAGGGAGGAGTGAAAACTTAATTTCACTGCACCCCTAATACATCTGTATAAATACGGTTACTCAAAAGCTTATTATGCAAATTAATTTATAACTTAATAATATTTATTTTTTCCCCTTATATACAAAAATAAAATTAAAGCAAAGAAAATTAAATTAAAAGAGAGCAAGACTTAATGAAAAATTAATTTTGACTTGATAGTTGTTGGTTACGCTGATGTATCTTCTAGTGCAATGAGGAATTCAAAGTCATGTCATTCTTATAGAAAATAAGTGTGTGTTAATGGATTTTAATGAAGAAATTAAAAATAAAAATGTGTTGGTTGATTTTATTTATGAAAAGAATTTAGATTGACAAATTATTTAATAGAGAAATCCATTTATTTTTCACAAGATTCAAGTTAGCACTAATTTTTAAAAGTCCAAAAGAATGACTAAATAAGACTTAGTAAAAAAGGAAAAAAGGGAGACAGACCTGACAAAAAAACAAAGAATAAAGGAAATCAAATAAGAGTAAACAAAATTTAGCAAAAGGAAAAAAAAAAGATGTACCTAACCAAAAAAAAGGAGAAATAAAATAAGACTAAAACCTAAAAAGAAAACCAAACCTGATTCACTACAATTTAATGTTAAGTGAAGCAAATAAGAATGGAGATTATGAAGAAGTGAGGGGACAAGGGGTAGCGTGAGGAATGACCACCGTGGCTGTAACATCCCCTACTGCTTTATGGATTGACGACTGTCCCCACAAACCAACACGGGTCTTTTCAGCATGCTTTGTCCTCACTCACATGCTTCCTGGGAAAACTTCCTAGGAGGTCACCCATCCCAAAATTACCCCAAGTCAAGCACGCTTAACTGTGGAGTTCTTTCAGTTTAGGCTACTGAAAAGAAGATGCATCTTGTTGGTATAGGTAGTGCAAATAAATTCATATAAGCCCTCCTCAACTGTATAGTCCCATACCTACACAGTCTTAGGATCCCTCTCATTCAGGTGTGTAATCGGTTCATTCATGTACCCCTCCGCTTAGAGGACCTTGCGAGGAGCCGCTCCTTGTCCGTGCCTTCTTTGCACCGGCGATCACTCCTCGTCCTCGTCCCCGGGCGTTACATGCCCACCAGCTTCCGCCTGGTTCGTCCCCGAACCACACCGTACTGGGAGAGGTGAAGGCTCTGATACCATTTGTAACATCCCCTACTGCTTTATGGATTGACGACTGTCCCCACAAACCAACACGGGTCTTTTCAGCATGCTTTGTCCTCACTCACATGCTTCCTGGGAAAACTTCCCAGGAGGTCACCCATCCCAAAATTACCCCAAGTCAAGCACGCTTAACTGTGGAGTTCTTTCAGTTTAGGCTACTGAAAAGAAGATGCATCTTGTTGGTATAGGTAGTGCAAATAAATTCATATAAGCCCTCCTCAACTGTATAGTCCCATACCTACACAGTCTTAGGATCCCTCTCATTCAGGTGTGTAATCGGTTCATTCATGTACCCCTCCGCTTAGAGGACCTTGCGAGGAGCCGCTCCTTGTCCGTGCCTTCTTTGCACCGGCGATCACTCCTCGTCCTCGTCCCCGGGCGTTACAATGTCCATTGAGCTCTTTCATCCATATTGAAATTAGTTTGCAAAACAAAGATTGGTCTTGCAAATAAGTCATATACAAGAATAATGGTGATCAGAGTATTGTGGATAGCATGAAATAGTCACCTACTTGGTAGTAAATATGGTAATGTACCTATACCAAAAAGACAAAATTAGTGGGCATGGGACACCTTATTTGTAAACAAGAGAGATTAGTAATCTTAATGTTGTTCACTTTGATAGTTCAGTTCATCATGTGAATAAATCATAAAGTCATTGCTTGGGTTTACACTGCCAAGTACACTTGTGAATGACATGTCATGCATACTTGATTCTTGATTATATGATTCAAGCAATGACATAAATCCACCATCTTGCATATTTGAACTTTTAGACCATAAAAAAGAATCTTTCCAGTTGTCAACCGCAGCACTTTGGTTGGAGCCAACACCCGTGAGCTGTGGCAATAAATAAAAAAAATAAGAATACGAACAAACAACTATGAGAATATATCACAAACTCTAATGATTGTGCCTTATGAAGCATTCAACAAAAACTACACCTTGAATCTATTGGATTACCAATAGAATTATACTTGTAGACACGTACATTTTATAATGTTGTTATAGATTGATCAACAATCGGGGTACAATATAACCACTGACAAGTGGTATTTTACATGTAATCCTCTCGAAACTGAAAGGTAAAAAATTTAATTCAAAGGTAATGGCATGGCAATTAAATATTTCCATAAACCCCTCAGTCAAATTTGCAAATTAATATTAAGTTTAGTGCTCACACACGATATGGCCCTTTCATCAACCATATTTCCACTGCCTCTGACATCAACATGTGACTCTATGGACAAATTGGCCCCTCCCTACTGGCTAAGAGTTGCTTCAATAGATTCCTACATATTAGTTCAGATAAAAATTTAGTTACGATTTCAACATGTTACAAACCATGACTAAAAAACTTGTAAGCCATGTGTAAAAAACTTGTAATCCATGACTTAAAAACTTGAAAATCATGTGCACAAACTTTTTATACAATGACTAAAAAACTTGTAAACCATGTGTAATAAACTTGTAAACCATGACTAAAAAACTTGAAAACCATGCACAAATAACTTGTAAACAATCACTAAAAGCTTGTAAACATGGGTAATAAACTTGTAAACCATGACTAAAAAACTTGAAAATCATGCGCAAAAAACTTGCAAACCATGGATAATAAACTTGTAAACCATGACTGAAAAACTTGTAAACCATGTGTAATAAACTTGTAAACCATGACTAAAACTTGAAAACCATGCGCAAAATAACTTGTAAACAATCACTAAAAACTTGTAAACTATGGGTAATAAACTTGTAAACCATGATTGAAAAACTTGAAAATTATGAGCAAAAAACATGTAATGTGTACTGTCAGCACCCAATTTTTGACTAAGTTAACAAAAATATATATCAATTTAACTTTATTTTATCTTTTGAGTTAATTTTAAATGTCATGTTTACTGTCAACATTATCTTTTCAGCCTATTTCTCATTTTAACCAAAAAAAAATCTTGGCCCATTTCATTTTATGTCATTACGCCTATTTCATTTTTTGTTAGCTGTTAGAAAAAAAAAAAGCCTATTTCATTTTGTTGAATTGTAGAGAAAAATCAAGCCCATTTCATTTTGGTATGAGTTGTAAACAAAAAAAATAAAAATTTGTGAGCTGTGTCATTTCATTTCATTTTATTTTTCTTTTGAGCTAAAAAAAAAATAAAACATAGACACACGGGAGAGCACCGAATTGAAATAGAGAGTCAAATATGATGGTGCAAGTCACATGCAGTAGGAAATAAGTTAGAAAGAGCAGCACCTAAGAGGAAAATTGCAGAGAGATTAGATGCAATCAAATCCCCTAAAATTAGCATGATTTGTTGATAAATTCTTCAATCAAATCATAAGAGGGCAAGAAATCAATCCACAATTCTGTATAAATAAGGACTAAAATCCACAGCCAAGGGGGAGATGGCCAGAAAAGAGGGGGCCATAGCCAAGCTTATCAAAATTGCACCATCACCATAACTCACAGCCACTATTCCATCTCCCATTAAAACAACATCCTAGACTATTATAGCAACATACACCATCACTCTTTATCAACACCATTAACATCACCACAATTTGAAACCCATATTCATCACATTCCCTCACCATATCACCAAGCTCACTTTGAGATCAGATCTTCCCCTCCACAAAACTCTGCTCACGGCCTTCCTTTTTTCCCCCTTACAGGATTTCATCCCTTCATCATAGCCTTTCTCTCATTTTCTCTTTCTCTTACTCTCTTTCTCTACGTGAATGGGAGTGTGTTTACAACTTTTGTGAATAATGAACCTATACCCCTTTTGTTTCTCACTTTTGTTATTCTATTATTTTATTTATTGTGTTTTTTGTTTATAGCTCTTGTAATGAAACCCAAACCCCAAATAATGTTCCAGATGCTTTTCATGATTCTTGCTAGTGTTATATATATATTTGCATTGTGCTTTGATTCATATTCTACATGGGTCACGTGGGGTGGGATTTCATTTTCTTTATTTAGATCATATTATTATTTTATGTGCTTTAAGAAGTCTTCATTTGGGTTGTGTCAGAATATGGAATGCATTTGGGATCATTGGACTATTTGGCCTAAAAAAAATGAAGTCCCTGACACTCTCATTCCAAAACCATGATATATCCCTCCTGTTTTAGTTATATTCTATTATTTTTCCTTTATTTTGGGGTGGGATTATTTTTGTTTGGTTTGGATTGAAGGCATTATTTTTGTACGTTCTTCGAAACCCTTTTTGGACTGCATTAAAAAGTGAACAATAAGGGTGTTTGGGCTATTGTGCACAATGCAAATCTTGTTAGGCTAGTCTATGTTGGGTCATTATTTCTTTATAATTTTTTTTGAGTTGGCTCTCTTAAAAACAAGGAGGTTCTAGACAATGTTAAAGCCAACTCTGGTGATAAAGTCACAAGAACCATTCATTATTTTGGCTGATTATTTTATTTTATTTTTATTTTTATTTTTAATTTTGTCTTTTAGTTTGTGTTTTTGGGCTTGTCTTGCTATCATCCTGGTTGATATACACTAGTGCCCAACACTGGAAATTTGTTTAATTATTTTTTTTTTCAAAAAATATGGGTTAATGATGTAAGCTATTTTTGTATATACATTTTTAAAGAATGTTGTTTTATTAAAATTGTATTTTGATTTGCTTAAAGATAAATAATAAATTATTATAAAATTTTTTTTCTTAATTTAGCTGCGACAGCTTATTAATTTTATACTGAAGAATATTTTAGCCGTGACAGCTTGATATTCTAAAAATTCCTTTCCAAAATAAAATCAAGCCAACCAACACTCATTTTCTAAAGAACTATGTGGCTTTGAGTTCCTCATTGTACCAGAGGATACGTAGGAGCAGGAGTTTCCTGTCAAGTCAAACTTTAAATCTTCATAATTTTATCTTTGATTTTTTTTTATTTTATTTTCTCTATTTGTAAATATTTTAATTGATTTTTGTTATTTTATTTCCTCTATATGTAAATACTTTGATTTATTTTTTTTCATTTATTTGTAAATATTAAATTTGTTTCTTTTTGGATAAATTTTATATGCTTTAATTTATTCTAATTTGCACAATTAATTTTTGGGTAACCATTCTAGAACGGATGTATCAGGGGTGCTGTGGGGTTTAGTCTCCACCCTTCACTGTACATAAACAGACTCCTGAATCTTACTCTGTTTTCGCACACTAGTTTAAAATTTTGACAAAAAAGTTTTTCCAATGGTTTTCCTAAATAAATATTGGTGGCGACTCCATGAAAAATATTTTTCAATATTTTTCGCTGCCCCATCGCGATCCCGATTGTATCATGTACAAACCTTAATTTTCAATTTCTGAACTTCCTTTGTGGTTTTCTTTTTATATTTCTGCTAGACTTTCTCAACTTGAGAGATTTTTCTCTGAATGCTGGTCGACCTTTACATGGTAAGCACAATGGGTTAAGGATTTCAATATCTTCATGCCCACGACCCTTACTCAAATGACCTGTCACTGACTCATGCGTGGATGGCATGTTCAATCCTCCTAAAGAAGGAGCCACAATTTGTAGATGAGCATGTAGCTTATCCAGAGTAGAATGCACCAGATTGCTACTAGCATCAAAATTTGCAGCTACTTCAGCCACTTCATAGAAATGCTTCAACAACTTGTTAAACGTACGTCTCCATGTTTAGTCTAACCTTAGTAGCATCAAAGCCATACTTTATGTATGAATGCCTCATTTTGATTTTGTTTGCTCCATCTTGCAATATGTACTTCTTTGGCACTTGTTTCACTCTTTCAATACCAAATAGACATAGGGAATGTTTGCACATAATACCTTTAAATCCAAATAGCAAGCATCGGCAGAACACGTCATGATTATCACGATTGAATATAACCTCAAATTTCATTTCCTTTGGCTGGCCAAACTGCATCAGTTCCTCATAAACTTCGAAAGTGGTGATAGCCCCGTCCACTAATTTCATATTTGGCACAAAAATCATTTTGCACCTGAATTCAGCTCGCATCTTAGCAAATTTTACATTTGTGTATTCTTCTTGAAATTGTTTTTTTGATGGGGGAGTTAGAGCTGCAGTGAATTGTTGTGTTCATGGATTGGAAACCAGCCTCCACTTCTTTTTCTGCCTTACTCCTAAGCGCATTTTCATACTGTTTTCCAAATTGTTGTAAGCTGGTGGTCAAGTTCACATGTCCATAAAAAATGGTGTATGCTTTCACTTCTTTGTGTGCTTGATAGCCCTGCCCAAAAATCCTTTTTCAAGTATATTGTAACGCCTCGATTTTTCTATTAAAGTAAAAATGACCAAAATGTCCCTGAGGTCATTTTCAGCCCGGAATTCGAGGAAAGCTGGTTCGGCAGTACTCGAAGGGCAAAATCAATGTTGGAAGGGGATTAGATGGCTTGTGTACCTTCCCGAGATCGAAAATCTCGTTTTCCGAGTTTTCGGGTCAAAATGACCAAAATGCCCCTGCGGTGTTTTACCCGTTTGCAAGTCTTGGGATGAACCCGAAACTTCTCCAGATGATTTTAAAAGGCGTTTTTATGTAGACTGTGACTTTAGTTTTGGTCCCGGAGGTCCCGGGCGAAATTAGTGCAAAATTACGGTTTTGCCCCTAGTTTCGTGTTTTTACGCTTAATCACGTGATTAAGCAAACCTAAGCAATATTAGGCTCTAATCGAAGGTTAATTAATTTCCTTAATTAATCTTGAGTCAAAATAATTTATTAAAGTTGATTATAACCTAAAAGTGCTTAATTACAACTTAAAATCATATTTTAATTTCAAGACTCCTAGTCATGGAATCTTGAATAGTGTTTCCTCTCTCCAATTCCTTAAATCGTGGAATTGTGTCACACATTGTTTATTCATAAATGAGTTTAAAATTCTTTAATGATATATGAGCACGCCTAATCTTGTCATAAAATCCTTAAATCACATTCTTAGTCACCTGAACTTAAGCTTAATTATTCCTAACCTTGTACCTAAGCTAATACACACTTAAACCTACCATTAGCACCCAATTACATGATCAAATCTCACCTCCTCTCTTCTGCCTAAGGCCTGGCAGAAGCACTCCTCCCCCCATATCCATCACATGTTCAATTTTCTAACACTCCAAGGCCATACCTCAAGTCACATACACTATACCTTGTCATAACTTTCAATCAAGCTTGATTTTCCAAGTAAATAACTAATTAAAATAGCCCATTTTCTCCATTTATTTGTGGCTGGAAAAGTTCCAGCCATGCATTGTTTCTAGAAGCCTAATTTCATAAAAATTGATAGGAAATTAACTCACATCAAGCCATACTTTGTAGCATAGCTTCCATACTTCAAACCATGCTTGAATGACCTTGTGTAAGAGATATTTTTCTCTCCCTTTTTCCCTCTCAAAGCTACGGCCAAGGCTTCCTTTGGTAAGCCCTATGGTTTTGTTTTTCTATAAATAGGATGCTTGTGATAGCTTAGTTGCACTTTGAAGAATTTGCTAAGTTTAGAATTCTAGAGTTGTCTTGCTAGTTCTTTCTTTTTCTCTCAAGTTTCAAGAGAGTTCTTCCTTTCTTTTCATCTTCATCTTCATCCTCTCTTCCTCTCATCATCATCTCTCAACCTTGAAACACCACCCCATAGCCTTGAACCATCATCAAACCTCTCAAACACCACACCTCAAACACAACCTCACTTGAAACACAACTCCAACCTTTTTGCTTCCTCTTAGCCGAAACCATCAAGCACCAAGGATGAGCTCATCATCTTGTTTTTCTTTTCAAAAGTTCAAGCTTTGTGTCTTCACTCTAGGTAGGGGTGTTTTCTAAACTTTGTTTTCTTGAAAATGAGTTTCTTCCTAGCTTTCTCTTGGATTTTCTTTTGAAACTTTCTTTGTTTTTCCTTCCTTGTGATTTCGGCCATGAGGCCTTGAGGAGCACATGATAGCTCAATGATGAGGACTCCTAGAAGATGACTATGTGTTCATCTCAAAGGAACCTCTAGAGCTTGAGTTTTTCTTGTCCTTTAACTTCATCTATACTATACTTAGCTCACATAATTTTTCAACTTAAGAAAATTAATCTAAGGATTTCTAAAAGCCCAAGCCTACCCTTGTCAACCTTAAAGTTGGCCGGCACGTTCTAGAGATTTTTCTATAGATAGGGGTTTTGGGTATTTAATAAAGAACTTGGCTTAGTTTCGCTTTCTTGTTCTTTTGTAAGGTTTTCGGTTTTGGTATTTTGATCCTTGAGATTTTGTTTGGTTTTGTTTAGAAAGTTTGTTTTCTTTGAGCTTGATGATGATGTTCAAGGACCTCATAGTTCCTATGAGAACTTGGTTCAAGAACTCTAGAGCTCTCTTTGTAATGAAATATATGTTGGGTTGTTACTTTGTTAAAGTCTTGAATGAGCTCTAGCTAACCATAAAATGAACCTTGCATCATGTTTACTTTATGCTATGCATATCATATTTACTTCCTTGTTATCACTAAATACCAAGATAATGAATGAACTTTCATTATCATGTTTAAATTTCAAGCTATGCATTATCATGTTTATAATTCAAGTTCTCACTAAATATCAAAGATAATAATATGTTGCACCTCATATTTATTTTATGCTATCACTTTACTTTCTAATGGAACCTAAAATGAGTGCATGAGCATGTTTACTTTTATGTCATCACTTTAATGAACCTAGAGCTCAAAGACTTGCCCATGGTTGTCTCAAACAAAGGTCTAAAAATATTTATTTCCTTTGGTTCATATTTCGGCCCTAAGAAGTTTTGATGTTTCCAAATATTGAAAACTATGTTTCATACTTTTTCTAAGTTTTTATGAGTACAAGGAATATGTAGAACTAAGTTTTATGAATTTAGGACCTCTTGAGACAAAGATGAATTAGTCACTGCCCTCTTAAATATTCTTATGATTTTAGATGTTAAAAATGTTTATAAATGAGTTTTGAAAGTTTTAAAAAGGTTCCAAGAGAAACTAGTATTTTATGTGCTTTAGAAATTGTGTTTTATGCCTTTATGGAGAGTGTTTGTTTCGGTTCTGCCTTGCCATTATTTTGCCACTGTATGTGCTGTTTTATTGATGATAATATGCTTATGTTTGAGTAAAAATAATGTTAAGACTCATATATGAAAGATAAGATAAGTTAGAGACTAGAAAAGAATTAATTTGAGAGTTCTAGGTCCCTTAATTATTGAATTTTCTGGATTCTGTCCAGCAAGGTTTAGATTTGATAATCATGGTTTTAAATTAGTTTAAATGTATAGGAATGCCTCATAAATGGTTTAGGACTTGATCTTGAAGCCTTAGGAACAAACCGGACTTAGAAAGGGTCACTGTTGTGACTCCTAGGGACCCGTAAAGTTAGGATTATAAATTCTGCATCCTTGAGGTTTAGAGATATTCTTGATCATAGTGTGAGGTGATAAATACTTAGTTATAACCTCATAGGTACCCAAGAGATTAGGTTTGATGATTAATAACTTAGAACATGAGTTAAGGACCTTAAGGGTCAATACATAAGACATTAAAAAGTCTTGAGTTTTTATGATGCTTAATGATATATGATACATGAGCTTTTAAGTTGATATGTGCTATAAAGAAGTTTTACATGATGATATGCTATACCCTATAAGAAATGTTTGTGTATGTCCTATATGTTTTCATGGCATAAGCAAATTTGAGGAAATTCGGTCTACAGCCGTCATGCTGCCGAATTTCTATCAAATTTAAGGAACTTAGAAAAAGGTCTTTTTGAAAATTATAAGAACTTAAATGTGACACAACACTGAGACGCCTTCTTGGGTGACATCGGTTTAGCCGAGCACCCCCAAGAAAACAAATCTGTGAGGGTATTGACATAGAGCTTGCCAAAGCAGACAATACTACTATGCACTAGTTGCTAGTAGAGCATTTCAAAGAGGAAATGACCCTAAGAGGTGATCCTTAATTTGCCCCCTAGCCCGTACTTTAAGTCGAGATTATGTTACGCTTATCATAGGATAAGTAAGAGCTAGTGATGACTAGTTCAGGTATGAGCTCATAACCTAGAGATGTTTTAGGGTGGCCCCATGAGATAAAGTTAAAAGTTAAAATGTCACATATGCTATGAAAAACCAAGGAAGTTATTATGAGATTTATACCTGTCAAACTTATGCCACTATTACAATGTTTTTGTGACTTTGTTGATTAGCTTATCTTTATGATGCATTCATATCACTAGTGTATTCCATGCTTAGTCATAAGACGCATTGTAAAATATGACGGACCTTGGATAATGAATACTTTAGAAAACTAACTTAAAATAAGTTTACATGCATGCGCACCTTTTTAGAAATGAAACCCAAGGTTCCTGGGGATATGATGATGTCACTTAGTTAGGGATTGCCCTACTGAGAATTCTTTTAGAAGATTCTCATTCCCTCTCTCTTTTCTTCCATCATATCTTCAGATGGCGACTTTCGTACTCTTCGTCGACACCCCGACGTGGGAGCTGCACCATGACCCAGCACTCGGGTCATACCATTTTGAGGGTCGCTGCATAGTTAGAGTATTTATGTTTATGGGACGACCCTTTGCGTACCCAGTACGGAGCTACCGCTTCACCCCGACTGCTCCCTACCATCATAACACGATTTTTGAGAGAGTCAGACCACGTGACGAGCAGATCCTCCACATACAGCCCGAGGCCACCAGACGTGACTACCAGAGTACGTGCCGGACTCAAGATTCGTGAGACGGATCCATCAGAGGACCCGCCCTCGCACATGTACAGTTGGACCTCCAGCCCCACTCCCCCACCGATGAGAGCCGAAAGTGAGGAGATAATAGTTCAGCCGAGGTTGGGTCGTAGGCCATCCATGCGCCCTCGCCGCGGTGGACACGCTCTGATGATCCGCACGACCACTCCCACCGAGATTAGCCAGTGGATCGATTCCACCCCTCAATACTCGGACTAGCAGGAGTAGGTGCATAGGATGGGTAGTAGCTAGTGCGCACACGCCACATAGTTGAGGACAAACCTTCTTTTGTATATGAGGTTGTCTATTCTAGGTGCACACGGCTTTCATGGTTTCCTTGTACTTGCTTTTATGATTTCCTTGTATTTGCATTTCAGTTGTATTTCGTTTTCCTTTGTACCGAATAGTCCTGCCTTTTGGTAGGCACACTATCTATATATAATCAATTGATGTGTCCATGTTATTTATGTGTTTTGTTATGATTTGTTATTTATGCGTTTTATTATGATTTGCTCATATGACTTGTATGAATTTCCGTTCAAAGAATCATGTGTGGCTCTCACTTTGGTTTTAATTCCAAAAAGAAAAATTTTACCCATATTTCCGCTAAGTATTTTCAAGTAAAGAATGAGACCAAGAAGTAATATTCTAAAGATTAACCTAATTACATACTAGTAGTATTAGGTTAAGATTTAGGGTGTTACATATATTGGCACCTATTTATGTCACTCATTGTAGAGTCCAACTAACCAATCATTCTATTGAAGCTCATACTCTTTCACAAAATTTCCCCATCTTCCCTTAAACTCATCTATTGTCATGTTTTCATGTACAGCTTCTTTCATACATGTCTTGATTTTGGCATATTCAGCATAGCATTTTAGCTTTTCGGGGATATTCTTCATGATATGCCACAGACACCACCTGTGTCGTGTATATGGTATAACAATCTCCAATACATTTTGTATTGCTCTACATTGGTTAGTTACAATCACACTTGGTGGCTTCCTGACATACATCTAATCCAGTTGTCAAATAGCCACACAAGTGACTCAGTATCTTTAGTTGATAACAAGGCACATCCAAGGAGGGCAGATTGACCATGGTGATTAACTCCCACAAAGGCAGCAAAAGGTATTGCATACTTGTTTGTTAGATATGTTATGTCGAAGCTCACAACATCCCTGAAACTTTCGTAGGTAGCTCTACTCCTAGCATCTGCCCAAAATATATTCCTCACATGGAACTCATCATCTAAATCGATGTCATAACAAAACTCTTTGTTTTGTGCCTTCATATTCCAACAAAGCCTTGGCATCCCCTTCCTTTCCAATTGCTCGCCTTTCTTTATGGATGTAGTTCCTTATATCCTATTCACCAAATGGTAAATTCTCATATCCTCCACTTTCATGCACAAGAGTTTGGAATGACTTGGTGATCCTCACCCCAAAACGGTCACTTAATTCAATACTTCTCTTTGCATGAAGACTTAAACTCTTATTCATGGTAAACATTCTTGACTTTGAAAGGTTAAGATCATGGTTATGCTGAAGAATAACTGTTTTAATACACCACATACTGTCTTCTCTTTTACCTGTGGTAATCTTAGCCTCACAATTCACTTGTACAGTTGGGAACGTCTTCAAGCTTTAAGGGATCTTGGATGCATGGCTTCCCTCTTGTGATTATGGAAGGATTAAGTAATTAGGTTTTCCATCTAATCCTTTCCTTGAATTTTTAACTTTAAATGCAAAACCTTGTTTCAGTGAATAGGACTTATAGAATGATTTCACATTGTCTTCTGAATTGAAAACCATCCCAACAGCAGGCATCAACAAGTCATAATTGCGACCATGTTCATCAACTTCAACATCAAAATCTGCATTTGCTGGGGTTACGTCCTCCATGCTTTGCATATACAGTTCAAAATATAACATATAACAAACATTAAAAAATATAAACTAAAACACCATTGGTTTACAATGTTCATATAATTCAGAATCAAATTCCAAGTATGTGCAGCCACTTTAGAACTTTAAGGAACCACTTTGTGTAAGCAACTTGGTTTACAAAGATTCTTACACTTCCTTTATAAGCCTTAAGCAATAGTTTACAATTTCTTTTACGCTTGGTTTATAGGTTTTAATCAATGCTATATCTTACAAATCATTTGCACTTAGTTTACAGGACTTGTAAACCAATGCTTAAAACTTGCAAACCTTGCCAAAAAACTTGTAAACCTATGCAAAGAACTTGTAAACTTATAGGAAAAAACTTGTTAACTAGAGGGAAAACACTCTCCCAACTACATTTTATTATAGATAGTGTTCACATGATTCATAATCAAATTCCAAGTATTTGCAGCCACTTCAGAACTTTAAGGAACCACTTTGTGGAAATAACTTGATTTACAAAGACTATTACACTTCTTTTGTAAGCCTTAAGCAATAGTTTACAAGTTCTTTTGTACTTGGTTTATAGGTTTTAAGCAATGCTATATCTTACAAATCATTTGCACTTAGTTTACATGACTTGTAAGCCAGTGCTTAAAAGTTGCAAACCTTGTGCACAAAACTTGTAAACCTATGGTAGACAACTTGTAAACCACACGCTAAACACTCTCCTAACTACATTTTATTGAAGTCAGTGTTCACATAATTCAGAATCAAATTCCAAGTATTTACAGCCACTTCAGAACTTTGAGAAAGTACTTTGTGCAAGGAACTTGTTATGCAAAGTTTATTACACTTGGTTTGTAAGTCTTAAGCAATGGTTTACAAGTTTTATTGCACTTGGTTTATAGGTTTTCAGCAATGCTGCACTTGGTTTACAAGACTTGCAAACCTTGTGTAAAAACTTGCAAACCTATGGGAATGAACTTGTAAACTAGTGGTAAAACCATCCCCAACCACATTTTATTGTGGATAGTGTTCATATAACTTAGAATCAGATTCTAAGCATTTCCAACCACTTCATAACTTTGACGAGCCACTTTGTGTCAGAAACTTGGTTTACAAGTTCATAGGTTTGTGCATGAACCACTTTTCAAGTCTTAAGCAAGGGTTTACAAGTATTTTACACTTGTTTTTCCAAGTTTTAATCAAAGCTCAGATTTACAAATTATTTGCACTTCTTTTACAAGACTTGTAAACCGTCCTTAAAACTTGCAAACCATATATAAGAAAATTGGAAACCACTGCTTAAAACTTGTAAACCACTTTCTAAATTAATTTTAGAATTACTTTGTTAAACAATAAATCATTCATTCTATGTTTACAAATAACATTTACCTCTAACCGTGCGAATAACAAATACAGAAACATCGCATATCAAAAGAGAGGCAAGAGTGAAAATAAGGAATCAACACACCTTATTAACAAGACTATGGCGAAGGCAGTGGTAGTGAAGATGTGTTCTTCTGGATAGAAAAACCTAGGGGGAGCTTAAACAGAAAGAGCATGGGAGCTGGACCTTGAGCGGGAGCTGGGGGAAACTGAGAGAGAGAAATGTGTTTTTCTCTTTTTCAAAATGTCAAAATGTGATAAAGTTTCTCCAATTTCTACTTTTGCCACTGCACATACCCATACCTCTGGTTTACAACAGTTTTGTCGTTTTGTAGCCTTGCTATACAGTGTAACTACGGTGTCACACTATTTTGGTGTGCAACAAACATTACTCATATAGAAATTATCAGCCTGCAGTTAAATGTCCATTCAATTATCTCATGAGAATCTAGCATTATATGGATTAAAATATTATTGAGATGAGTTGCACGTGTCAGATCAATTTATACGGACTATGAAAATTTATTGCTAGGCACTTGGCATAATATAACTTTCTCAATAAGTAGAAATTAGTTATCTAATAGTGATCTTTTTAAAATTAAATTATTTAATTATTATTGAGTGGGTAGAAGCCATAATGATAAGAATGGTTTCAGATTTGACTAAATTATTAAAATAGTCACGACAGAGTTAAGTCTACTACAAGAAATTAGTAAAATAAGAGGGGTGTTATTCAAACACCTAAAAGTGAGTGTCTATTGAGATATCTACTTAATAATTATTGGATAAGATGTGATAGATGAAGTGTATAGGATCCACCATTACATTCAATAATTATTAAGTGGGTGTCCAAATAGACATGTATTTTTTGTTTTAGTGTTTGAGTAATATTTTTGATCAAATAATTAGTACAAATTTCCAAATAAGATATTTATAATTACTCTATCATGATAGGATTCAGTTGATTCACCATTACTTGGAAATAATAAACAATTGCTATAATTCCCCAATTAAATTGATTACTATATTATTATTATTATTATTATGTAACATGAAATACTTTTAGTAAATAGGAGTTAATTAATAACTCAAAATTTTTATCATTAAATTGTGAACAAATTATTAATTAAGGTACAAGTTCAACACAACAAGATTAGTTTCACTCTTATTAATATTATTTAATTATTATATAAATTGTTATGATGTGAACAATAAACAACGTATTAAGAATAAGATTTGTCATGTAATGGGGTTCATGGCCAAGCAAGTAGTTGGCTATGTTGGTATTGGATTCTTGAAGAAGGTATCATATATTTAAATACATAAATATAAAAGCGTTTATCTATCTATTCATAATCTTTAGGTTCAAAGAGTCATGGAAGAGGGAATAACAACATTGAGTATATACTGATGCTTGCATTCTACCCTACCATTTTGCTGTGGAGTTTCTCTACAACTAGTTTGATGGATTATTCCTTTTGAACCATAGAATTTTGGCACGAAAAACTCAATTCCATTATCAGTTCTAATTGATTTGACTTTGGCCTGAAATTGAGTATCAATAAATGTGACAAAATTCATAAGTTGTTCAGAAGCATCTCTTTTTGTTTTAAGAAAAATCCAGGTAAAATGACCATAGTTATCCACAACTGTTAAAAATTATCTATAGCCATGCACTGATTGAATGCGAAATGGCCTCCAAATGTCTATATGTACAAGTTCAAATGCAACCGAAGCTTTATTTGTGCTGATGGGATATGTTAATTTCTTTTGTCTAGCAAAGTTGCATATATCACAAGGTTCTGATTTATGAGAATCTATATAGGGATGAGTTTTACTCATGAGTTGCATTCTATTGGTGGATAGATGTCCTAGCTTATAGTGCCATAGGTCTTCTTGGTCAATGGTTGAGGCAATAGTGAGTTGATTAATGGAGTGTATGGGTAAGGTATGGGGTAGGGGTGATGTGGCTATCATCAAGTGGTACAATCCATTGATCACCTTACCCAAACCAATCATGTTCTTGGAGATCATATCCTGTATAATGCATGAATCATGAGTAAAAGTCAGCTGGCAATGTAAGGAAGAGCAAAGCTTGGAGATGGATACAAGATTCAAGGAAAAATCTAGTATGTAAAGTACATTATGCAATATAAGTGACTCAGAGAAAACAACAGTTCCTATGGTGCAAGTGGCGACAATGTTATCATTTGGCATTTTAACATAGACTGGTTCTATTTTGGTGTATGAAGTGAAGAAAGCTATGTCTGAACATACATGATCTTTTGCTCTGGAATCAAATATCCAGATCTGATCTTGAGATATCAACCTAACAGACATCACAAAAGAAATTTTACCAGATTGACTTGAAGTAGAGGCTGAATTTGCAGCAGTAGAGGTGGTGATGTAGTTTGCCGACTGTTGTTATGGCTGCATCAGTTTTGATTGCTGCAACAAAGCCATTAAGCTGTTATATTGATCTTGAGTGAGAACTTGACTTGAAGCAGTATGAGGACCTTCTTCACTATGTGTTTCATTATCCTTAGCACCACACTCATCAATCTTCGTGGTGCTATTCACTAAAAGATTCCTAAACTTAGGAAAGATTCCAAGTTTTCTGTAACACGTCTCAATAGTATGGCCTACCTTTCCACAATAGGTGCACACTTTGCTCACACCTCTACCTCTTCCTCTGCCCGTAACACCTTCCTAACTACCATATATTACTTGAGTGTCTATACAGTAATTAAAAAAGTGTTACTTTCTTTTATATTTTATACTAGTTGAGAGAAATGAAAAGATAATAAATTGAACTCCTATGTTGCAACAACTCATATATATATACACACACTTCATAAACAAGTTAGCAATATACATAGCACACTGGAGCATAAACTGGTCGACTACTGAACTATTTAGGGACTTAGTATAAAAGAAAGCATCTTCAGTGTCTATTCTACCCTGCTCATATATGCATAGAAATGGACCTAAAACATCTAATAGTAATCAGTCGGCAGCCTGGTAAGGTCCTAGCACTATGCTACACTATATACAAGTCATAATTCCCTACAGATCTTGTGTCCTCTTAAATGAACCTGTTGGCCATTGATACGATGGCCTCACCTCCGCTCGGGGAATCAAGACCCTTTGGTGGGTCTAAGTCAGAGGACGAGGATGAGGAGAGAGCATCTGCTGGAGGGGGTGCTGGTGGTGCTACCGGGATATCAAATACAACTGTGTGTGCCATATGGAGAGGCACACCATCGTAGGGAAAAACTTGATCAAAATCAGAGGTGAAGACAGATGAACTAAAGGAACGACTAAAGAACACGTATGCATGGATATGGGAATAAGCTGCTGCATAAAGAGAGTCAAGCACCGGCTCATAATGCCACACCTATTGTGGCGAATCAAGGAAGAATACTATTGATAGCATCTGTTGGATCTTAATACAATACAAAATACATGCAGACATAGGGATGATAATATTATAAAATTCTCAGTAGGGTACTCCCTCAAATGTGAACAAAATACAATATATAAAAATCATCATGCTAGATCACATGTATCAATATTAATGTATATAAGTCAAGTTAAATGCAAAATGGTAGTAATCATATGTGTTTTTCTTATATCCTATGGAATTCAACTTAGTGCAGTTGTTTCTTTTTATTAACATGGGGAAGGCTTAATTTCATAGAGGACCATAGACTACTAAGACATGAGCTCATTCCTATTCGTGATCATCGAACTTCATTTTTTTCCATTTTCGAATCACACACAGTTCTATTCCTAGCCAATACGTTTACCGACTCATAACATTTCTTGGGAAGTCCTTATTTTTGCCTTCCCTCTTTATCCCATATAAGCCTTGTTTCTAGTTTCCCCATATATTAAAGCATGCACCATTAAATTTCACATATTCTCTTTTGTCATATAATCTCATCATGGAGTTCTCTTTTTCAAAGGCAGGCTTATGTCACGTATATAGGCATTTAGTTTGATTGGAGTCTTATTCATGCTTTATAAACAAGCCTTTCAAATAATTAGTATACATTCATATGCCATATATTTGGTCTAAATGTCATTCTATTATCAATTTAAGACATTCTTACCATTCCAGCATCGTGATAGATTCACCACGCTGGTAACAACATTTAATTTCCATACCAAATGGCCAATTCAAGAGCCAAAAAATTCTCTAGGATACTTCAATGTGTCTAATAGTCCCTGTAAAAATTTTATAGCAAACAAAGTTCTCTAACCATGTTAAATAAATTTTACAAAATTGCTGGTCAGAGACCACTTATTCACAGCTCAGACCAGAATGATTATAATTTTTAATCTTAGCAAATGATGAAATCAACTCAAAAGAAAAATCAAAATTATACTTCAAAAAGTTATCAACTCCCTGTAAAAATTTCAAAGTAAAAATATATCATTTGCTATGGTAATAAAATCAGACAATTTTATAGCTTTAATTTCAATCATCTAGACAACACAAATACCATTTCGGTCTCTAATTTGTTTAAGGCCTTAATCCTTAAAACCAGTGCTCAAGAAAATTCATGTATATAGTATAAGATGTTATTTCAACATATAATTTTCCCAGCTCATAAAGATGACTACAAATAGGTCTAATAATTCACAAAATTTCTCTGTTTGCAACCAAACCAGAAATCTAGCAACATAGCCCACAATCTCTTTTAACAAAAATGATTTTTATCATCATCCAAACACATCATCAAAATTCATGCATTCATAATCATATATCATCAATCAATTCCATCAAAAATTTTGGACAAGACCAAGCATAAATATTCATCATAAATTTTGAAAGAAAAGACCAAAGAAAACCTTATGAGAACTCCAAAATGATGCTCTCACTCCAAAACTCTCAAGACACACCCAAACCCCTCTCAAAATAGTGAGGTATAAGGTATCAAGATTGAGATTTGGTGAGGGATTGAAATTTTGATCGGTTATATTTGTAGGTGTTAAGGTGTAGAACATGTTTAGTGAAGGAAGATTTTGATTTTGACAAGGTTTGGCATAGGATTTTTGAGGTTGAAAATCAAGGTTTTTGTGAAAAAGATTATGGACAATTTGGTTTCCCTTGCTGTATGAGAACTTAGAAAAGGAAATTATGAGGTAAGGTGAGTTAAGTTTATCTTATAAGATGTGATATTATTGGTTAACATAAAGTTTAAAATTTTTCCTTAAAATAAATTAATATGAATGGCTAGGATTTGATCTTTTTATCCAAGATGGAATCTTAGCCATTCATTGGGCTTAAAATGGATAAATTTCTTCATTTGGTAAAGATTAACTAGCTTTCGGTATTAGAAATTGTACATCGAAATTTTATCGAATGGATAAAATAGTATACCCAGGAAATTAAGCATTGCTCAAAAATTAATTCTAGGTATAAAATCTTTATTCCTAACAACTCCTAATCTTGATTCTATAATTTCTCACTTTCAGGCATCTTTGGGCCCCCAATTCTAGGGTTTCGGCTGTCTCGATGGGCCCATGGGCTCACTAGGTTACTATTCATATTTTTTTTATAGATCTGTTGAGTTGTTCTCATCATTTCCATGTCTATTAGAATTTTGAGATTCTCATTAATAAAGTCTTAATTAATTTTTGAATAAAAAAATTAGGGTGTTACACTGCCCATGGTCCTAGCTAGCTACAACATTCACAAGAAGTCTTGCTTCATCTTGCATCATGTTTGGAATTTGCCTCTCTTGTTGGAGGATCATTGCAAACACTTGATTCAATGGAGGAATTGGATCCATGAGTAAGATTTGAGATCTCACATATCCAAAATCCTTATTCAATCCACTTAAAAATCAAAGGATATAATCCTGTGCTCTATACACACTCGGATTTCTAGTGGCTACACAAACACAGTTGACCGAGCATAAAAAAGGTCTATAATTCTCAAGTTCTTCCCATAAAGCTTCCAATTTAGTGAAATACTCCATCACAGTGAATGTACCTTGTCTCAAGCCATATAGTTCTTACTGCTATTCCAAGATTCGCATCATATCAACCTTGGAGAACCTCTCCTTCTGATCCTTCCATACTTCGGCTAAACTTTCAATCGGATCTATGCTGCAAGCTATGGAAGGAGATATGCAATGCATCAACCAAGAGTGCACCATGTTGTTACATCGTTCCTAAGCTCCGCTGAGTGGATTGAAATCATCTGGCATTGTAATCGATCCATCAATAAATATGAATTTGTTCTTAGAAACTAAAGCTTGTTTCATTGATCTGGCTCACACATGATAGTTTGAGCTGATGAGAAGTTCCTTCACAAGAATTTGCGAAGGATTTTCATTCGCATGAAGAAAATAAGGTTCTCAGCTCTCTGAAGTGGATCCTCACTTTCAACATGATCTACTGCAGTTCCATGATTACTGGAACCTGCGTTTTGGTTCTTGCGTGCCATTGGAAGCGTGGCAGAGCTCTGATACCATCAAAGATTCACGGAAGAAGGAAGAACGAGAGAGAAAACAATGGAGCAAAATTCTGATTTGGAGAAAATTATTCATGTTATTCATGCACAAGAGTGAAACTAGTATTTATATATGAGAGTCTTGGAGAGCAAAGCTAAGCTACTCCATGTGTAAGGTAATATATCAACCTACGTAATTATGTAACCAACTAACAGAATTTCCCGCATTATTTGATGTGGAAGCTGCATGTGTTATTGATTCATCCTCTATGCTTGAGCACACTATGATAAGTAGCATTAATTTTTTTTCTTTTATTTGTAGCCTTAATATAAATGTTTTAGTTAAGTAATCAATAGATTTATCAAGATAAATAATAATGACTATAAAAGAATAGTTTTTTCAACTCTATTTTCTACATTTACCTAGATATTTTTTCCCCTTAATGTTTGTATTATTTGATTTTTTTTACTGTTTAGAAGTGTGACTGTTGATTTTTGGAAAATTAAATAATTATAATTAGTGTTATCCAAACGATACTTTAATGGAGATGAGCTAGAGATTAAGGTCATTAACTAAAAATAGTAAATTAATAATTACTATATGCAAAGTACTTTTTGTTGTATTGTTTCCTTGATCTTGTCAACATATAGTTTTCTCTTGCCCAGGATGAATCTCGTTATGACGAACAAATCATGATAATTACTCCATATAGTTCTGCAAGATTTCTTCGTAAACAACTTGAAACATTGAATATTCATAAATGAGAAAGCAATTCTCCATATAATAAAAAGAATGCCAAAGATCATTCTTAAAAAATTCATAGAACCCTTTTTCACCCTACAATCAATCCAAAAGCAAAGAATATATATATATATATATATAATATGTCTACATCCATGAACTAATAGCAATATTCTTCAAGTAAAGCAAATGGAAACAAAGGTTGCTTTACCAATATAAATAAATCATTTTGATCATATTTAAAAAATTATCTGTCTTGCAATGGATTTGCAAGATGGTTTGTCTCACTCCTTTCTATTGGGCTCAGGGACTAATTTACAGTATAATTAAATGATATTAATTTGTGATAATAAGTACTAAAATAAATCTAATAGAATTAAATCTATCAATCGACAACATGCAGCAATAACAACTATGTGCAAAGCTAAAAGAAATTGGACACCAAATTTTTAACATGGAAAGCCCTAAATACCAAAGGAAAAACTACAGGGTAGACTTTGAAAAATATTTCACTATACTCAGGATAATTATGAAATATCCTTTCTACATTCTCCAACCCAAGAGGTAAATATAGTATTTCCCAGTGAGAACCTTCATATTCAAATACTATAATTTTGCATTACCAAAGAGTAATAAAAATAATACCAAAAAATATTTCTGGTGTATATACCCACACCTTATACTCTTTGGGATTTACTCTCATTCTCTATTTTTCCTCTCACTCTTAGAAAAATAACACATTCTCAGTTTATTTTCTTCTCTCTACAGCTCTCTCTATTTTCCTTTTCGCTACTTGTACTTCAACTGAATGAAATGCCTCTATTTATAGAGGCTTCCTATAGTGCAAACGCGATCTACTTATTATAGTTATAGGAGAAAATTTCTTCGCATGCACCATGATTCAACAACTCTTCACTGTTGAACTTGAAAAATTGTCCCTTCCTATTACAATTTTTCAACATCTTCGGTTGCCTGTATCTCTCTCTCTTCTCTCTTTTCATCTGGACCCACAATTCTCCTCTTCCAACTAATGAAGAAATAATCTGGGAGCAATCATCTGGGATCTAGGCCGATTAACTCAGCACAAAGTTAAAGCTCATGTTGTGATACAACTTTTTTCATCATATCAATAGGGTTTTCATTAGTGTGAATCTTCTCCAGCTTAAATTGTTTTTCTTCTGCTGCTTGACAGAACCAATAATACCTGACATCAATGTGCTTTGTCCGGGAGTGATACATTGCATTATTGCTCAAATCCAAAGCACTTTGACCATCGTAATGGATAATAGACCTATTCTGCTTTATTCTCAATTGTTCAAGGAATCTTTTCAACCAAATCATTTCTTTCCCAGCTTTAGTCATAGGGATATATTCTACCTTAGTAGTGGATAAGGCATTACACTCATTACCAGAAAAACGTGGAATATCGATGTAAACTACTGATGGCATTCTCGGTGGGTTGATGCAATTTGGGAAACAATTATGGTTGTTGCGTATACCTATCGGTAAGACCGTCAGCAAATGATGTTGCTAATACCCGCCACTTGGCACGCATAATATCCAACGGGTAAACCAACAAGTGAATTCAAAAATTTGTTTTATGTATAAAGTTATCGACAGATTTACTAAGGTGTAAATATTATAATTAATAATTATATTTATTAATTACATTACTGACGGTGTAACCGACAGGTTAATTTAATATTACGTTTTAAGTTTTTATGTTTTATTATACAAATTGACGGGCTAACCGACGGGTATTTATTATAATTATAACTACATTTATTGATTAATTTACCAATGTGGTAGCTGAAGGGTTTATCGGCGGGCATTAATTATAATTATATTTATTAATTGCTTTACTGACAATGTAATTGACAAATATATTTTTTAATTGTTATTTTTTTATTTATTACCTACATGGTTAGCGACGGGTTTTTGAAAATTCATAAGTTGCAGTGCAAATGATTCTGTTATGGATTTTTCATCGATAAAACTGTCAGTAAATAATTTTTTAATGAAATATATTATTTCACTAAACGCGTACCCATTGGTAAACTCATCAGTAATTCGCGGATTTATCTCTACTGTGACCTTTCTTTCTCCTCACTCAGTCTTTCTCTTTACAACCTCTCTATCTCTCTCTCTCTCTCTCTAAGCTCGTTGCCGCCACCGTTTTTTCCCCCGTTCACCACCACCAGAGCTCCATTTAAGAAACGAAGGCCATCATTACTATTTTGGGGATTTGGTGAGCATTTTAATCGGTATAGCTTTTTTTATTAGGTTTACATTTTTCATTCGTTTATGGGTGCCCATAGTATTGTGTTTTGTTGCATTGGAGAGTAATTAGTGTTGTTAATTTGTTAACATAAGAGTTATTCTTGAGGGTGATAGCGATTATTGATTGTGGGATCGGTTTGACATTCTTATTATTTGTTTTTTCATGTATATAATTGTATTGATTTAAATTTATCATATTGGATTTGGTCGGACTTTGAGAGCTTTACTACATTTTTTTTTTTTTTACTACTGTAGAGGTTAGTAATTCAATCTTTGTTATTTATATCGTTTAATATATATGTAGGATATATAGACTTATGTTTTCTAGGATAGAATTGTAGGAAATAGGGATTGCATGACTAGGGAAAAGGCGTAGAGGTCCTTCCTCAACTTGTTTCATTTGTTTGCTGTGAGATTCATTGTGTTTGCTGAGATTGCAAGATGCATGTTGTGGAGTTATAAGGGGATGCACAATAGAACAGTTTTTAGGATTATGTGAATTGTATATAATTATTAACATATAACTATTTCACTATATCTATTTTGTTGTTGATTTTATAATAAAATCTATAATTGTTGAAATGACTAATATATCTAATGAAGGAAGCCCCTAATTTAAAAGGAGATACTGTCGAAATTTTGTTATAATCTTTTGTAGGAATAATAGATTAAAAAAAGGAACTATATTTAAAAAAACTTAAACGCCAATTGAGTTTGTTTAAAAATAATAATTTAAATAAAAGTTAAAAACCGATTGAATGTGTAGCTCCTAATTTAAGGGGAGATATTGTCAAAATTTTATTATTTTTTTAGAACTAATATATTAAATAAAAGTAACTATATTAAGAAAAACTTAAAAGGCAATTGAATTTTTTTGAAAAAAATTATTTAAATAAAACTTAAAGACCAATTGACGACGGAAGCTCCTAAATTGAGGGGAAATGTTGTCAAAATCTTGTGAAAATTTTTGTTAGGAATAATAAATTAAATAAAAGTAACTATATTAAGAAAAACTTAATATGCAATTGAATTTGTTTTAAAAAATAATTTAAATAAAACTTAAAGACTAATTGCATGTCTTTTAAAGACCAAATACAATAAATATTTGACGATGGAAGCTCCTAATTTAAGGCGAAATGCTACTAAAATTTGGTTAACTTTTTTTTAGGAATAATATATTAAATAAAAGTAACCATGTTAAGAAAAATTTAAAAGGCAATTGAATTTGTTTAAAAAAATTATTTAAATAAAACTTAAAGACCAATTGATTATGTTTTAAAGGTCAATAAAAAGAAATATCTGACGACGGAAGCTCCTAAATTGAGAAGTGATGCTGTCGAAATTTTGTGAAATTTTTTTTAGGAATAATAGATTAAATAAAAGTAACTATATTAAGAAAAACTTAATATGCAATTGAATTTGTTTCAAAAATAATTTAAATAAAACTTAAAGACCAATTGCATGTGTTTTAAAGACCAAATACAATAAATATTTGATAATGGAAGGTCCTAATTTAAGGGGAGATGCTATCAAAATTTGGTTAACTTTTTTTTAGGAATAAAATATTAAGTAAAAGTAATTATATTAACAAAAACTTAAAAGGCAATTGAATTTGTTTAAAATGAGATAATTCAAATAAAACTTAAAGACTAGTTGCATGTGTTTTAAAGCCTAATTAAAAGAAATATATGCCGACGAAAGCTCCTAATTTAAGGGGAGATACTATCAAAATTTGTTCTGAATATTTGGCGAGGGAATAAGATTAAGGGAGTTGTACTAAAAATTAAAATAGCAATTGAATTTGTATTTGAAAGTAGTAACTTACCATCTTTATAAAATTGCAGGGTCTAGGGTTAAATCTAAGTGCAATGTTACCTTCAAATCGATCACGGATGTAAGATAGATTGCATCCTAATAGTGGGGGGATTAAACTAGAATTTTATAGTCTCCTAGAAGCTGCCAATCAACCTTTATGGGAGGATTATGTGCACTCTGAATTGTCATTAGTAGTTCGAATGTTGAGTATTAAGTCTGAAGGGAATCAAAGCCAAAGTTCTTTTGATCGATTAAATTTGCCTTGATAAGTGAGCTAAGTTCGAACCCTGATATAATTCCAAAAGATTTTCATCAAGCTAAAAAATTAGTTTTTAAACTTGGGTTGAAGGAAATAAAGATTGATTGCTGCTTGAAAGGTTGCATGCTTTATTATAAAGATGATATTTCATTGATTGAGTGTAAGTTCTACGAAGAGACTAGGTTTAAACTCAAGAGATGTGGAAGTGGGACGTATAAGGATGTCCCTCAGAAAAGAATGCACTATTTGCCCTTAATCCCTAGACTCATGAAACTCTATGTGTCAATGAGCTCGGCTTCTCATATGAGGTGGCACAGTGAAAATTAGAGGGATGATGGTGTGATGGCGCATCCATCGCATGTTGAGGTGTGGAAAAAGTTTGATCAACAATATCCTGATTTTGCTTGTGACCCCTAAAATGTTAGATTGGGACTCTGTTCATATGGATTTACTCAGAACAACCAATTTAGCAAACCCTCTTCCTGTTGACCCATAGTTGTTACACCATATAATCTCCGTCTTGAAATGTGCATGAAAGATCCTTAGCTTTTTTAACATGTATAATCCCTAGCCATAATAATCCAAAAGCTGAGATTGATATGTATCTTCAACCCTTAGTTGATGAACTAAATGAGTTATGGTGCCAGGGTGTTCTTACTTACGACATTTCAGCAAAGCATAATTTCATAATGAGAGCTACATTAATATGGACCATCAATGACTTTCCAATATATGGAATGCTGTTTGGATGGATGACCCAAGGCAAATTAGCATGCCCGATTTGTATAGAGGATACTAAAGCATTCACCTTGAAACATGGAAGAAATAACTCTTGGTTTGCTTGTCATTGAAGGTTCTTAGATTCTGATAATCCATATAGGCAAAGTAGATATGGCTTTAAAAGTAATTTTGTTGAACATGATGAGCCTCTAGTTAGACTACGTGCCACGAAATATGGGATCAAGTTAAGGATATCCTAAACATAATAGAAGTCGGAAAGGTAGTGTGAATGCCAAGGTATGTGGTATATCATAATTGGACCAAACAAAGTATTTTCTGGGAGTTGCTGTATTGGAAGGATAATTTGGTATGTCATTGTTTAGATGTCATACATATTGAGAAAAATGTTTTTGACAACATTATGAATATTGTATTGGATACAGATCAAACCAATGACAACGACAAGGCAAGGCATGATCTGGCTGAGTATTACACATGGCCTAATTTGCATTTACAAGAGTTAAGAGATGTTCATTTCTATAAACTAAATGCCAAATATTCTTTGAGTTCTAATCAGAAACAAGCTATTTGTCAGTGGCTGAAGGAGTTAAGAATTCCTGATGGTTATGATTCTAACATAAGTAGGTGCGTGAATGTTGCATAGGTAAGCTTGTCGGCATGAAAAGCCATGATTGTCACGTCTTCATGGAGTGTTTGCTTCCAATTGCATTAAGAGAGCTACCCGATGTTGTCTGGAAGCCCCTAACCGAGCTGAGTCAGTATTTCAAGGATATATGCTCTTATACTCTTAAGGTTGATGATCTGCTTGCCATGGAAAAAAAATATTCCTATAATTCTCTGCAAATTAGAAAGAATTTTTCCTCTCGGGTTCTTTGCCTCAATCAAACACTTGCCCATACATTTGGCATATGAAGCATAGGTGTGTGGACTGGTTCAATACAAGTGGATGTATCCATTTGAATGGGAAATAGGAAGATTTAAAAAAATCGTGAAGAATAAATCTCAAGTGGAAGGATCAATATATCAAGCCTATTTAGTGAAAGGGACTTCAAATTTTTTCTCATTTTACTTTCAACCACATGTTCAATCTAGGAGAACTCAGGTTGGTTGTAATGACAATGGAGGTGACTATTCTATTCCACTAACTTTGTCTATATTCAATCAACCTGGTCGAGGAGCTGGAAAGAGCATTGCTCGATGGCTTACTTCCTAGGAGTGGATTCTGCACACTTAAATATTTTGATAAATTATGATAAGGTACAGCCATTCAGATTGTAAGTCAACAATCCCTTTTTTAAGGTGAAAGTGCAATGTTATGCATCTTTAAAATAATGTAAAATAGATTTTTAACAACAGATACTTTAAGCAATTGCATGGTCAAGATTCTATTCAACAATTTCTGGATTGGTTTAGATTACATGTAAGTGCACTTGTTTAAGTTTATGTAACCCAATATATTTTTATCTGTTTATTTTGTTTGATACAAGTCTGTTTGACATTTCAAACTTCATGTATGTAGGTTCATAACAAAAATAATGGCCATTTGTTTAATTTAGCTTAGGGACCAAAAAATAAGATAGTACATTGGCCAATGTACTATGTTAATGGGTACAAGTTTCACACAGCAGATTGGAGTGCAAGGAAAAAAACTGACAATACAGGTGTTTCTATTAAAGGGGATACTGAGGACGAAGAATGTGATTGGTATAGTGTCATTAAGGAAATCCTTGAGTTTGAGTACGTGGGTAAGCTCGCAAATAAATGTGTCCTTTTCAAATGTGAATGATATGATCTTACCCGACTTACTGGGACACGACAACACAATAATTACGAAATCATTGAAATCAATCAAACAAGAAGATATAGAAGCTATGATCCATTTATTATAGCCCAAAATGCTAGACAAGTATATTATATATCTTAGGAAAAGTAGGTCAGAGTGAAGGGTTGTGAACAAGATAAAACCAAGAAGTAGGATTGAAATTGAGGAAGATACTGTTGAAGATGCTTATCAAGTGGATGATCCACCCTCTTCAAGGGCAGTAATTGATGCAAACAATCCTGAAAACCCTTTTTCGTTGACTACTGGGGAAGTTGACATAATTGAATGCATAAGTAACCACCTAACCAGAAATCACAAAGATGAAATAAGTACTAGTAGTGCTCATGATTCACTTAGTGATCAGTAACAGAGTGATTATGAAAACAGCCCTACACTTTTAGATTAATTGAGGTTTTTAATATTATATGCAATATTATTATGAAATTATTTGAAATTTTCTAATTTAATTAATATTTTTTATGGAATACTTTTTAATTGTTTTAGTATGGCTGGTAGAAGCAGAGGTCAACCTCAGAAGTTGGTTTACCTATCATCACCTCGGCCACCGTCCCTCCCACCACCTCAATCACCACCCTCCCACTACCTCCGTCATCGCCCCTTCTACCACCTCCACTACCTCCCTTTCTGCTACCTCCACCTCAGTCCCTATGATTAGCACCCCAGGCTTTAGGATGGTGCCTACTCCTAGGTATGCTGAGCCCCTACCTCCCCCGTATTCATACCCACAGCTCATTCACATCAATGACCCCTCCCTTAGCCTTGCCACTGCCCCTAGCCCTACCACTGCCCCGACTCCGAACCTTGTATCTGATCAGACTCCTCCTTCCTTTACTGGGTCAGAGGCATGGGATACAGATGGGAGGCCCCTCAGCCCAGATGGCAGGCTACTTGGGGCCTGATGGCAGACCGCTCCGCCAAATCAGGCCGGAAGGTAGAGATAGATAAGTTAAAATATATTTTTTTATTACATTCTAGCATTACTTATGATATTTAAAATATTTTGATTATTCTTTTATTTATTTAATCTATGTAATAGTTTTCAACCATTTGCGTCGGCTCATCGCAGGATCACAGAGGTTATATAAAGTTAGTATAATCATCCGTGGCCCACATGGACTTTCATCCCTGCTGATGTCAAGGAATCGTGGTGGATGGACTTGAAGGTAATTATATGATTTATTTGCTTTTATTAAAATATATGCTTTTATATAATAACTTATTTGTTATGATATACAGAGATCCTTCTACACTCAACTCAAGCATGAGCCCATAGTGAAAAGGGCTTGGAAGATTAGGTCCTCTAAGTGACTATGGGACATGTAGCTCATGGGTGAATGATGCCAGGCTCAATGAGTTGTAGTACCATTAGGCTAGCGACTCGACCTTTAAGGATAGGTCGGATAAGGGAAAGACAAACCAAGCCTTATAGAAAGGCGGGTCGCTGCACACGAGTGGGTTGAGCACCTAAGAGGGGACCCGTAAGCGTTTGGTAATTCTTTAACCTTTCTCTATTTGAATTGTGGCAAATACTATATGCTTATGACTTTATTGTGGTTATTTGTGTAGGCGAGGGAATTAAGCCACCCTCCGACACAGGGCAAGCTATTTTGGGAGACCCACACCCAAAAAGGGTGAGCAAAGGGATGAGTCTGGAGAGGTCTAGGTGGACCCTCGCTCCAAGGTGACCTATGTAAGTTTGAATCTATACATAAATTTACTTAACTTTTATTATTGTTTTCATTTATATCATAATTATTACTTAAAATGTTTTTATCATTTTTCCTTGCAGTACGAGTTTATTGACCTCTTGGAGTAGGCACAAACCAGTACTAGACCCAAGTGGCTGAGGCTGGGCCCGATGCTGACATTCCTCCTCCTCCAAATGAAGAGGATGTCTAGGCCCAGGTGGTTGGTGGCTTTTACAAGGCCTGCATATATAGGATGAGGTAGTACCTTGAAAGTATATCCCTATCCTCCGCCATTGGGGATGATGCCCTGAGGAAGTGTGTGTATGCCCTCAACTAGGAGCTACAGCAATAGGCACAATTGATCCAAAAGGAGCAGGAACAGCAGGCACAACTCTTTCAGTAGCTCCAAGAGCAGCAGTTAAGAGAGATCCGAGAGCTTAAGCTCTTCTTGGAGCACCAACAGTAGGAGAAAGTAAAAGAGCAATAGCAGATCATTGCTGATGTGATGAGCTTCTTCCGAGATATGCAAGCTTTGGGATCCTCCAGCTCCGATAAGATGCTCCCTTAGACCTAATTCCCTCATATCCTACTCCCCTCCATCACTAAGGGCCACTCACTGTCGGATGGGGCAGATGATGATGATGGTTCAGATGATGATGATGGTGATGCCACCAACGCTACAGACAATGTCGATGCCCAGGAGTTCAGCTAGTTTTTATCTAGCTTCATTTTTTTTCCATTCTAGATTTTTTTTTACATTGTAATTTGATATTTTATTTAATTAGTTTAATTTATTCATTTTATTATTTTCTTATTTAATATCAATTTAATTGATAATTAGGTTATTATATAAATAAATAATAAATAATAAATAACATATTACTAATCACATCATAGTTAAAAAGAAAATTTTAAAAAAATTATTTATTATCGACGGGTAATACCATCGGTAATATGTAATATTTATTTAAATATAATTTTTCCACGAATAAAAACAACCGTCGGTATACTCATCGGTAAAATATTAAGAAATTAGAATTTATTTATTTAAATACTCGTCGGTAAAAATAAATAAACCTATTGGTATAAATATGTCTCTGATGGTCGAGGTGACGCCTTTTATTTAATTGTATCGATGGCTAATTATCATCTTTCCCTTTGATAAAAGCATCAAAAATTGCCGACGAATTGTTTTTACCGTCAGTAATATTCATCAATGGCCTTGTCATCAATGTCCCCGTAATCGTCAATAATCTCATCGGTAAAAATCATACCCATCGAAAAAATCGTCGGTAAATGTCTCAGTTTTCCACGCCTTTCTTGTAGTGACTTCTGCAGTTTTGATTGCCAAGACACAGCTCCATTTGCAAAAGTAAACACGAATCTAGAATTATATTTCCTACTGTCTAGATTACTTGCCATACCAGCATCTACATAGCCTTCCAGAACTGGTTCTAGTCCTCTAAAGATCAAGCACATTCTCGAACTACCCTTAACATATCTCAAGATCCACTTCACAGCTTCCCAATAGTCTCTACCAGGATTGGAAAAAACCTACTAACAACTCCAATTGTGTAAGCGATATTTGGCTGAGTATATACCATAGCATACATCAAACTCCCGATTGTAGAAGAGTAAGGAATATTAGCCATAGCTTTCTTTTGTTCATCAGTTGTGGGATAACTCTTTTCGCAGAGTTTGAAATGATTAGCCAATGGTGTGCTAACTACTTTATCATTCTTCATATTGAATCTGCTTAGTACCCGCTCCACATATCTTTCCTGTGACAACCAAAGATTTCTATCCATCCAGTCTCGCAAAATTTGCATACCTAGAATTTGCTTTGCAGGACCTAGGTCTTTCATATCAAAGGACTTTGATAACTCCTTTTTTAAATCACCAATCGTCTTCACATCCTGTCCTACTATCAACATATCATCTACAAACAACAAAATAAAGATAAACTTATCACCTAGAAATGTTTTGACATATACACAGTGATCTACATCTGTCCTAGTATATCCATGACCCACCATTAATGAGTCAAATTTCTTATACCACTGTTTAAGAGCCTGCTTTAATCCGTACAAGCTCTTCTTCAATCTGCAAACCATGTGCTCTTTTCTAACCTCCTCAAATTCTTCTGGTTGATCCATGTAGATTTCTTCCTCCAAATCACCATGGCAAAACACATTCTTCACGTCTAATTGCTCAAACTCCAAATCCAAGGTAGCCGTCAATTTGAGTATAACTCGAATAAAACTCATTTTGACAACTGGAGAGAAAATATCATCAAAATCTATCCCTTACTTTTGACCAAAGCCTTTTACAACCAAGCAAGCTTTATACTTCACTAGCTTATTGTCATATTTCTTCACCTTGAACACGCATTTATTTTTCAAGGCTTTCTTGACTTTAGGGAGTTTTACCATCTCATAAGTATTGTTCTTTTGCAAGGAATCCGTCTCTTCTTGCATGGCCTTGATCCACTGAACTTTATCCTTATGGGTCTAAACTTTTTCAAAACTCTCTGGCTCCTCCTCATCAGTGAAAGGAACATACTTCGATCTAGGGAGCTTGTTGGATGGATATAACTCTCTATTAGGTCTTTTGAGTTGTGGTGTATAAGCTTGCTCCCCTTACTCAACATCTCCTCCATCTCTAGCATCATCAATTGTTGGCTGATCATCAACCCCATGGTCTTGAACCTCTCCCCCTTTTGTGGCATTTTCTTTAGGAAGAGAGACTGGTGTAAAATCAGCCTTACCACTAGATTCATCAGTTTTATCTAGAATAACAGAATCTAACATAATTTCTTGCTCATAAAACACTACATCTCTGCTTCTTATAATCCTTTTCTTTTTTTGGATCCCATAGATTGTAGCCAAATTCCTTATCAAGGAATGTCTAAAAAAAGGATTGAAGAAAAAAATAATTATCCTTTTTTTTTTAAGATTTAAGCTAAGCCAAACACGAGGCTATTGTGATTACTGATGTTTTACTCATTATTTGATTATGTTCTCTCCAAAATTGATGTCAAGATTTATAGTTTGAAAGAGATTGGGTAATGTTTCTAATTCTGGGGAAAGTGTGAAAGTTGATTAGTGCTTGTTTTTGTTCAGCTAGATTAATTGTTTGCTTGATGCTTTTTTAAGCATGATATGTAAACTAATGTATAAAGCAATTTTATGCCTATCTTTAATCCTTGATCTTTTTGTTTTTGTTTTCTTCATTTATACTTTTGGTGACTAATTGTATTTCTGATTATGCAATAATAGGACATATGCAAGAAAAATGCTGAAAATCAAAAGAAATAATTATATACCTACACAGGAGGTTCAAAAACCATGGCAAGGAGAAAACATGAACAAGTGATTAATGCGTTATTTGACTTATTAGTTCAATTTTTTTATTTAATTATTCACTATATGTAAATAATGACATATAGGAATGACAACGTGGAAGTAGCCTTAGTAGAGAGGAGTTATGGGTTATGTTGCACAAAAAATAGGATGGTTCTTATATTCACAATGATGCTCAAGTAATTGGTGTAAGTATTTTATTAATTAAAGTTGTCATACCTTAATTTGTTTCCCAAAAAATGTACTTAATTTTTAATGTTTAATGGATAAACTCTTACATGTATGCAAGAAAAAATTATGAATATTGAGTGTGAAGATGATTCCTCTAAGGGATTTTCACAAAATAATTCACTTTCTCAAGCTATAGGGAAAAAGCACTCTGGCCGAGTTTGAGGTATGGGTTCTGGGCTATGTCTTACTAAAGTCTTTGGTCAAACCACATGTTCAAATACACCTGTTGATCATAGATTCCAATAAGATATGAATGAGATGAAGTCTAAATTAAAAGCTTCTCGATTGAAAGTGTAGAATATGGATTCAATGATTAAAGCAAAAATATTAAGAAGATAAGTAGTTGAGGGAGCTGTTAAATATATGCTACAAATTATAGGAAGCAATTTGCCACCTGAATTGGCTGCTTTGATTAATGTAATGGTATGTATTTTAGAACTTTTAAAATTAATTAGACTACTTTTGGTGTTATACAAACCTATGTACACGAGGTAGTGAAAAAATTGTTACAATTTATCTTTTATTCATAATTTCAAGTCCCAAATCAATGAAGTAGACCAACTTTACTAGGTGTAAGACCATCTTCCTAAGCTAGTCATGATGCTAAACACCATGATGATCATTTCAACCAAAGCTGAAAATGAATGCATCATAGCTCAAGGCTACTTTGTTTAGCTTTCACTTGAGACACTTTTTTGTTGCTATGCTCTTTTAGTTTTCTCTTATTTTGTGCGGATTTGTTTAACTGTTGTTCAACATTATGTTATGATATTTGATACACTCATTCTATATTTAAAAGTTTAAGAATTTCTATGCAACTTATCCTTTTTGTTCATGATTGTTGATCAGTAGTGTTGCATAGGATGCCAATTAGTGTTTTTTGACTTATATGCATCAAAATAAAATATTAAGAAGCGAAAAAAAAAATATACAGCTAACATTTAGCTTTTTTGTGGCAGTTTTGAACTACTAGTAAATGCAACATCCTAAATTTTAACTAAATACTCCTAGAACGTATTTAAGTTAATCATTAGTTTGTTACTTCTTAGTTTCATTCTTAAAAAGAAATCTTTCTTTAAAATACTTAGCAGAAAATACGGGTAAATTTTTTTTTGAAACTTAATAACAAAGTAAGAGCCGCGTATAACTTAAACATGCGCTAACATAGATCGTAACCCATAAAGAATAAATCACAAGATGGAAAAGCATATCATAACATTCAACAATCATTAGCACACCAAAGGAAAAATCATATTAACATCATAATATGCCCACCTAAAGGCCGGACTTAGTTTGATACAACAAGATACAAATACAACATAAAACAAATACAACAGAAATGAAAATACAAAGAAAGCATAAGAAATAACATCCCTACCCTAGTGCACCTAAAATGGATAACCTCATAACAAAAGAAGGTTTATCCTAATCTATGTATGGTGTGTGTGCACTAGCTCTCCCCAAGAACCTCTACTGCTGTGGTACTAGAAAAGGTGGGACATAACCGATCCATTGTCGTAACTCAGTGGGGGTGGGCATGCGCAGTGGCTGAACATGTGCTTCATGACTGGGATGCATGGCCGGCCTCCGAGCCAACCTTGGCTGAGTCACGGTCTCCTCGCTCCCCTCTCTCATGAATGGGGGAATGGGAGCAGAGCTCACACTATACATGTGGGTCAATGGGTCCTCCGAGGGGTCTGCCTCTGAAGACTGAGAATGGGGCATGTAGTCAGGGAAGTCGCGTATGGCCGATGCAGTCGTGTACATATGGAGAATCCTCTCATTGCGCGTTTGGGCATGCTCAAAAGCCATGTTGTCACCGTAGAGGGATGTAGGGGAGAATCGGTAGCTGTGTACTGGGTGAGCAAAGGGACGTCCTATGTACATGAATACTCGAACAGCGCATCGTCCCTCAAAATGATATGACTGGTACTCCGGGTCATAGTGGACCTCCCATGTAAGGGTGTCGATGAACAGTACGAATGTTGCCATCCTGATCTGAAGGCGTAACGGGAAAGAAAAAGAGAAAGAACGGGAGTGAGAATCTTACTAAAGAATCTCAGTAGGGAATCTCCTATCTAAGATGGCATTGTCAACGTCCTCAGGAACCTTGGGTTTATTATAAAAAGGTGAGCATGCATAAGGTTCATTATTAGGTTTATAAACATAATTATCCAAGGTTTGTTCATTTTAGAATGAATCTTATTGTTATGTATGCAACAAAGCAAGGCATGAATGCATGATAATACATTATGCAAGTAAATCAATAAAACATAATATCAAGGAACATATTGTGGCATAAAGTGGCATATAATCTTTCGACTTAAACTTTTCTCTTTACTCAACTGTGGGCCTTTAGAACATTATACTTAGCATCATTGGCCCACCCTAAAACATCATCTAGGTTATGAGCTCATACCTTAACTAGTCGTTACTAGCTCTTACTTATCCTATGACAAGCATAAACATAATAATCCTGACTTCTAGAGTACGGGCTAGGGGCATAAGGATCACCTATCATAACCTTTAATTCGGGGAGTCCATAGGAGTATTTCCTTCTTTGAAATGCTCTACTGGCATCTAGTGCACAGCGAATTGTCTGGTTTGGCAAGCTGTATCTACCATACCCTCACGGATTTGCCTCCTCCCTACCAGAACGGGAGAAATGCATCTTAGTGCTACGTCACATTTAAAATCTCATTTTCCTGGGGCTACTCAGCCGAACTGGTGTCACCCAGGACTCATCTCATGTGGTTTTCAAAAACATTCTCAAGTCCTTAAATTTGATGGAAATTTGGCAGCATAACTGCTGTATACCGAATTTCTTTCAAATTTGCTTTATGTCACAAGAATTCATAATACATGCACTTTCACATTCAATTTCCATAATCATGATAAACTTAAACCCACATAAACATAACCATCATAGCACATACATGATCACATCATACTTGGATTAATAAATTCATTACGTTATATAACCTATGGTGTCTTATGCTTTGACCCTTAGGGTCTTAAACTAGAAACTTAAGTACTTTATCATTTGATTTTAATCTCTTATGCACCTATAGGTTCACAACTAATTGCTCTCACTAATTATCATGATTATAACCAATTCTAAACATCATTAGTGCAGATTTTATGTTTCACAATTACGGGTACCTAGGAGTCACATTTTTTACCCTTTCTAAGTTCTGTCTTTTCCTAGAGTACTAAGATCAATTCCTAAACCAATTATGAGGGATTCCTACACATATACACTAATTATAAACTATTATTACTAATGTTAAACATGCTGAAACAGAATCCATAATTCTTGTTTCCAAGGGTTCTAGAATTCTTATTTTACATCTTTTCTAGTTACTAGCTTACCTTAACTTTCTCAAATTAATCCTAATATCAATTATACATGAATATACTCATTCTAACATAATAAAATCATCATCATACAGTGAACAAATCATCAAGGCAGAACCGTGAACATCATCATATCATGCATAGAATTTCATTTCTAATACACATAGATTGCTAGTTTCTCTTGGAACCTTTTTAGAACTTCTAAAACTCATTGGAAATCAATTTATTTTTATTAAAATCCTCATAAAATAACTAAGGGTAGTAGCTATTTTAATTTCTTTAAGGTTAGCATTTAAAACATAAAATTATGCTTGAAATATTCTTTAAGCTCATCTAAGCTTAAGAAAAATCCTAAGACATAGATTATTGGCACTTGTGACTAGATGAAACTTACACCAAGCTCATCATTATCACATGGCCGAAATCACTATCCATGAAACACTTCCATTTTCCAAACTTTTCTTGAGATAATAGTAGGCAAATCTTTGAGCTCTAGATTTCTTAGGTGATGACATAAACTTAAACATGCAATGCTCTTTGTTTTATTCTTTATTATAAAGTGTAAGCATAAAATAAATATGAGATGTAACTTATTATTATTTTAAGAATTTAGGTGATGACTTGAAATATAAATATGAAAATGCAAGCTTATTATTTATTCTTGCTAGCTTAGTGTTGACATAAAATAAATTTGAGTGCAAGTTTATTTTACTTAACCAGAGCTCATACAAGACATTTTAGGAGAACAAAATAATCTCAACCCAACATTTATTTAGCAAGACAAAGTGAGCTTTAGAGTTCTTGTACCAAGGTTTCAAAGAAACCTCATGGTTTGAACATCATCATCAAGCTCAAGGAAATGGACTCAAAAGAAAACAAAACTTTGAGGGAAAAGAAAAAAAAAGAAAAGAACCGAAACTAGAAAGGAAAGGAAATACACCATATTCTTTATTATGTACCCAAAAGCTCCTATCTAGAGTAAACTCTAGAACGTGCCAACTAACATTAAGGTTGACAAGGGTAAGCTTTGGGCTTTTTGAAATCATTGTAATTATTTTGTTAAGGTAAAATCATTAGTGAGCTAAATAACATTTTTAATAAAACTTAAGAAAAGAAAAACTCAAGCTTTAGAGGCCTCATTGCGATGAACACAAAGTCATCATATACAGAGGAATCTAGGCCTTGAAGGTCGAAAATGAAAAGGAAAGAACAAAGGAAAACTGAAAAGGAAAAACCAAGAAAGGTCATAAAACAACATTTTCCTCCAAGATCAAAGCATATTCAAAAAAAAGAATGACTTTAGAACAACTCCCTACCAAGTGTGAAGATGAAAGCTTGGTCCTTTGAAATGTGGATGAGAAGAAAAATTTCCTCCAAAGTGAAGAGGAGGTTTCGGCCAAGGTCCAAGAAAAGGAGAGGAATGTGTTTTCGTGTGGGCTTGTGTTTGAGAAAGGATGTTTTAGTGTTTGGATGGTGGTTGTGTAGTGGTTTTTGAGGTTGTGATGTGGTGGTTCAAAGAGAAAAATGAAGAAGATGAAGATGAACTCTTAGAACTTTTGAGAGGAAAAAGAAAGAACTCAAGTTGCTCTTGAAAACTCAAAGCTTAGCAAATGAACCAAAGTGATCCAAGTTCATCCAAGCAAGCTATTTATAGAAAATCAAAACAATGAGGGTGCTTCAATGGAGGGGGTAGCTGTGTGGTCTTCCTCATGGAACATGAGGTGAGAGATTGCTACATTAAAGTAAGATGAAGCATGGCATGGTGCAAAGTATGGCCTAAGCATGGCCTTTGTGCGTAATTCAAATTCAACATGTGGGAAATGAGGAGGAGGGTGGCGCTGGTTTCTTTAGGTCATCGCAAGGAGGTTTCTTTCATTTGATTGTGATTTAGGGGTGTGTTTAGGTGTATGTTAGATTAGGCTTAAGATTAGGAGTTGCTAAGTAAGTGTTTAGGTAACTAAGTAAGTAATTAAGGTCATCAGGAGATGATTAGGGAGTGCTCTTGCATCATTAGAGGAATTTAAACTCATTTTAAGGTATAAACAAGTGTAGACACAATTCCTTAATTTAAGGAATTGGAGAGAAAAAACACTATTCAAGATTCTATGACTAGGAATCTTGAATTTAAAAAGAGATTTAAGTTTAATCTAAGCAATTTTAGGTTCTAATTAACTTTAATAAATTATTTTGACTCTAGATTAATTATGGAAATTAATTAATCTTCGATTAGAGCATAATATTACTTAGGTTTGCTTAATTACTTCATTAAGCTCAAAACACTATGCTAGGGGCAAAATCGTAATTTTGCACAAAAACTGGTCGGGACCACCGGGACTTAAATGGATGTGACGAAACACATGTAAATATCATTCAAAACCTTCTGGAGAAGTTTCGGGCTCAAACGGCACTTATACCTTCGTAAAAATGCTATAGGGGTATTTTAGTGATTTTGACTCGAAGCCTCAGAAAACAAGATTTTCATTTTCGAAACCATTGAAAAGCCATCTAATCCCCTTCAAACATTGAGTTGGCCTTTCGAGGACTGCCAGGTCGGCTATCCTCGAATTCCGGATGGAAAATGACCTTAGGGGCATTTTGGTCATTTTTGCTCAGACAGAAAAAGCGGGGCGTTACATTACTCCTGTCCTTGAAAAGAATTTCGTCCTTGAAATTCATTACCTTAGAACAACTCGGGGTACTTCGTCCTCATCTCTGACTCTAGCTCCCATGTAAATTCTTCCGAATTGTCTCATCCCCACGCTGCTTTTACCACACGAACAGACTTGTTCCTCAACTGCTTGACCTTGTGGTCCACGATCCTCGTAGGCAGTAGATTGAAAGTTAGGTCCTCCCTTAATTGTACATGCTCGGCTCTAAGACATGGCTAGGGTCGGACTCATATTTTCTTAACTGAGAGACGTTAAAGATGTCGTGGAGATTGGAAAGATTAGGGGACAAGGCTATTTTGTAAGCTACTAACCCGACTCTGAAGAATTTTAAAGGGACCGAGAAATCGGGGACTCAACTTTTTGACTCTCATAGCTCTCCCTATGCCTGTAGTGGGGGTGATCCTAAGAAAAACATGCACGCCTTCTTGGAATTCCAAAGGCTTTCGCCGCTTGTCCACATAGCTGTTCTGTTGACTTTTGTAACGCCCCGATTTTCTGTTAGAGAGAAAATGACCAAAATGCTCCTGAGGTAATTTTCGGCCCGGAATTCAAGGAAAGCCGATCCGGCAGTACTCGAAGGGCAAACTCAATGTTGTAAGAGGATTAGTTGGCTTGTGTACCTTCCCGGGATTGAAAATCTCGTTTTTCGAGTTTTCGAGTCAAAATGACCAAAATACCCCTGTGGTGTTTTACCCGTTTGCAAGTGCCGGATGAACCCGAAACTTCTCCAGATGGTTTTAAAAGGCGTTTTTATGTATTATGTGACTTTAGTTTTAGTCCTGGAGGTCCCAGGCAAAATTAGTGCACAATTACGATTTTGCCTCTAGTTTTGTGTTTTTGAGCTTAATCGCATGATTAAGCAAACCTAAGCAATATTAGGCTCTAATCGGAGATTAATTAATTTCCATAACTAATCTTGAGTCAAAATAATTTATTAAAGTTGATTAGAACCTAAGAATGCTTAATTACAACTTGAAATCTTATTTTAAATTCAAGATTCCTAGTCATGGAATCTTGAATAGTGTTTTCTCTTTCCAATTCCTTAAATCATGGAAATTTGTCTACCTTGTTTACTCATAAAATGAATTTTAAACTCTCTAAATGTGTATGAGCACTCCTTAACCTTGTCATAAAACTCTTAAACCTCATTCTTAGTTACCTAACCTTATGCTTAATAACTCCTAACCTTGTACCTAAACTAATACACACTTAAACCTATCATTAACACCCAATTACATGAGAGATTTTTCTTCCTCTCTCTTGCTGCCCAATCTGGCCGAAGCATGCCCTCCCCCATATTCATCACATGCTCAAATTTTTGACACTCCAAAGCCATACCTCAAGTCATACTCACCATACTTTGTCATACTTTCCACCATGCTTGATTTACCAAGTGAATGACTAAATGAATTAAACTAATTTCCTCATTTATTTGTGGCCCAAAAACCGCCAGCCATGCCTTGTTTCTAGAAGAAATATTTCATTCAAAATTTGATAGGAAATTCACTCAAATCACCTTACTTCAAACCATGCTTGAATGACAAGTTGTAAAAGATATTTTTCTCTTCCTTTCCCTCCCATTAGCTATGGCCAAGGCCCTCCTTGGATGAGCCTTCATTGTTTCATTTTCTATAAATAGGTGCCTTAGATGAACTTGTGTTACTTTTGGTTCATTTGGTAAGTTTTAGTATTCTTAGCTTTTGTGAGTTTTCTTTGTTTTCTCTCAAGTTTTAAGAGAGTTCTCTCTTCATCTTCATCTTCATCTTCTTCATCTCATCATCATCCCCTAACCTCTAAACACCACCTCACAACCTTGAACCACCATCAAACCTCTCAGACACTTGACCTCAAACATAACCTCACTCAAAACACATCTCCAACCTCTTCATCCCCCTTTGGCCGAATCATTATCAACCCCCAAGGAGGAGTTGTTCATCTTATTTCCTTTCCAAAGTTTAAGCTTTTTATCTCCACTCTAGGTAGGAGTGTTTTTCTAAACTTGTTTTTCTTGAAAATGAGTTCTTCTCTAGCTTTCTCTTGGATTTCTTTTTGAAACTTTTTCTTGTTTTCTTCCTCCTAGTTTCGGCCATGAGGCTTTGTTTGGTTCATGATAGCTCAATGATGAGAACTCCTAGATGATGACTATGTGTTCATCTCAAAGGAACCTCTAGAGCTTGAGTTTTTACTTTCTTTAAGTTTCATCTTTATTTTCTAGTTCAAAATGATTTTAGCTCAAGACTACCTTCACTTTTCCTTGCTATTGATTTCGGTTTCCTTATTTCCTTTGCCTTGAGGTTTTGGTTTTGGTTTTCTTTTCCTTGAGGTTTTATTTTCTTTTACAAGTTTGTTTCTTTTGAGCTTAATGATGATGTTCAAGAACTTCATAGTTCCTTGAGAACTTGGTTCAAGAACTCTAAAGCTCTCTTTGTGATGAGATGAGTGTTGGGTTGTTTGATCTCTAAAGTCTTGTAAGAGCTCTAGACAACATTAAAATGAACCTTGCATTCATATTTATGTTTATGCCTTGCACATCATATTTACTTTCCTTGCTATCACTAAGTATCAAGATAATGAATGAACTTGCATTACCATATTTATATTTCAAGCTTTGCATTATTATGTTTATATTTCTAGTCCTCACTTAATATATCAAAGATAATAATAAGTTGCATCTCATATTTATTTTATGTTCTCACTTTATTTTCTAATGAAAGCTAAAATAAGTGCATGAGCATGTTTATTTTTATGTCATCACTTAAGAGAACCTAGAGCTCAAAGATTTGCCCATTGTTGTTTTAAACAAAGGCTTGAAAACCATATGTTGTTTCGCTCTTTGATTTCGGCCCTAAGGAGTTATATTTGTTACAAGTATCAAAGTCTATGTTTCATAATTTTTCTAAGCTTATGTGAGTCCAAGAAATGTCTAAAACAAGGTTTTATGAATTTAGGACCTCTTGAGATAAATTTAATTTAGCTACTGCCCTTGAGATTATTGTGAGGATTTTAAATGATAAAAATGTTTATAAATGAGTTTTGATAGTTTTAAAAGGGTTTCAAGAGAAACTAGTATTTTATGTGCTTTAGAAACCAAGTTTTATGCCTTTGTATGGAGATGTATTTTCGGTTTTGCTTTGCCATTTATGCTCACTGTTTATGCTGTTTGGATGATGATAACATGAGTATGTTTGTGTATAATTGATGCTAAAATTCATATGTGAAAGATTAGAGAAGTTAGTAACTAGAAAAGAATTGATTTGAGAGTTCTAGATCCCTTGGTAATTGATTTTTCTGGATTCTGTCCAACATGGTTTAGAAATGATAATTATGGTTTTAAATTAGTTTAAATGTGTAGGAATGACTCATAATTGGTTTAAGACTTGATCTTGATGCCTTAGGAGCAAACCGGACTTAGAAATGGTCATTGTTGTGACTCCTAGGTACCCATAAAGTTAGAATTTTAGATTCTGCATTCTTGAGGTTTAGAGATGTTTATGACCATAGTATTGTGTAAGGAATACTTAGGCATGAGCCTATAGGTACCCAAGAGATTAAGTTGTGATGATTTATAACTTAGATTGTGAGTTAAGGACCTTAAGAGTCAATGCATAAGACACTAAGAAGTCTCGAATTTGTATGATGGTGTAATGAGATATGTTGAGATGTTTATGATGCATGAGGAAATGATTGTTTGAGATATGAAGTTTATCATAGCATGAGATTTAAATGAGGATTATGTTGTGAATAGCTTGTGGCATAAGTCTCGGTTTGAAGGAAATTTGGTCTAACAGCCATTGTGCTGCCAAATTTCCGTCAAACCAAAAAGGGTTGAAGAAATATTTTAAAGTACCACATGAGTTGAAAACCCTAGGTGACACCAGTTCGGCCGAGCACCCCCAGGGGAGACAAATCTGTGAGGGTATGAGTAGATGCAGCCTACCAAAGCGAACAAATTGATGTGGCTTGATGCCCGCAAAGCGTTTCAAAGAGGGTATATCCTAAGAGAGGTGATCCCTAGCCCCCTACCCGTACTTGCATAGTCGGGATTATTTTATTATGTTTCGCTTATTCAAATAATAAGCAAGAGCTAGTGACGACTAGCTATGGTATAAACTCATAACCTAGTTATTTTAGGGTGGCCTTATTATGACGAAGTACCATGATTAATGTCACGAAGTTGAGGAAAGATCCACTTGAAAGTTATATGCCCTTTATGCCACTTGTATGCTTCTTGATGTTGTGATTCATTGAGTTATTTGATTGAGGCATTGCCATGCATTCATGTTTTAATATGTTACATTCATGACATCTAGATGCATGCTAAAAGGAATGAACCTTGGATAATTGGTTTTATAAACCCTAAAAATGAACCTTTTATGTATGCACACCTTTTATAATTAAACCCAAGGTTCCTGAGGATGTGAACGATGTAACCCTAGGATAGGAGACTCCTACTGAGATTCTTTAGTAAGAATTCTCACTCTTTTCTCTTCCTTCTCTTTCTTCCGTTACATCTTTAGAGAATGATGGTGACGTTCGTGGTTTTTGTCGACACGCCGACTTGGGAGGTTCACTTTGATCCGGATCACGGATCATACCATTTTGAGGGGCAGTGCACCGTATGAGTCTTCATGTTCATCGGATGCCCCTTTGCACACCCTGTACAGAGCTACTATTTCTCTCTGATGTCACCCTACGACGATGCGATGGTTTTTGAGCGTGCCCGGACACGAGACGAGAGGATTCTGTGGACATACACTGGTGGTTCGATGCCTCGAGACTTCCAGGACTACGTGCCTTGGTCTCCTAGTTTGGAGGACGACCCTTCCGAGGACCCGCCGACGTATATGTATAGCGAGAGCGAGGAGATTGTTACATAGCCAAGAGGCGCCCCTATCGAGGAGCTCACGCTCAGTCTTCACGAGTGCCCACTCCTGCCGCCCTGAGTCCACGGATCAGTTACACTCCACCTTTCCCTAGGTTCCAATAGCAGACGTCTTAGGGGAGGCTTAGTGCACACACTCACACATAGATTAGATAAGGCTTCTTTTATATTGAGGGCATCCACCATAGGTGCACTCGGGTAGTTGTGGTTTGTTTATGCTTTCTTGTTTCTGTTGTATTTCCTTTTCTTCTGTATTGAAGCTCAGCCCATTCCTATAAGGGCGTGACTACTATGTACCTTAATATGCTATTAATGAGATGTTTTTGTTGTGTGATGATCATTGTTCTATTGTTACTTGCTTTAGCTTTTGTTTCCCTTATGATTAATGTGTATGCCTCTCGTATAGATAAGAGCGCGGCTCTCACTTTGGTTTATGTTTTAAAAAAAAAAAATTTACCAGTAATTTCCACTAAGTATTTTAGTAAAATAATGAAACTAAGAAGTGGTAACCTAATGATTAGCCTAATATGTTCTAGAGTATTGGGTTAAAAATTAGGGTATTACAACTTTGAGTGGTTAAGATTCTATCCTTGATTCTCTTAATTTGCTCCATCGTCTCCTTCACAACTTTAGGTCCTAACAGACTCTGCTCTCCGGGTTCATACCAACACAGAGAGAATTGACACTTCTGTCCATACAGGGCTTCATAGGGTGCCATGCCAATACTCGAGTGATAACTGCTGTTATACGCAAATTCAATCAGCGGTAGATACCTATCCCAACTTCCCCTTTGGTCCAAGACACAAGCCCAACATGTCTTCCAAGGTTTGGATCATCATTTATGATTGGCCATCTGTTTGTGTGAGGTACGCTATGCTTAAGCACAACTTTGAACTAAACACCTTTTGAAAGGCTCCCCAAAAACGCGATGTGAACCGTGGATCTCTATCCGAGATTATTATCGATGGCACTCCATATAACCTTATGATATCTTGGATATGTCACTCTAATAGGTAGAAAGTGGGCCGACTTGGTTAGTTGATCCACGATCACCCATACGGCATCATGGCCAGCTTAGGTCCTAGGCAATCCTATCACAAAATTCATTGATATACTCTCCCACTTCCACTCAGGGATTGACAGGGGTTGCAACATACCTGAAGGTTTTTGGTGCTCGATCTTCACCTTTAGGCAAATCAAGCACTTACTTACCCAGGTGACCACATCCTTCTTCAATCCAGGCCACCAGAACATCTTCTTCAAGTCCTGATACATCTTGGTAGTACCAAGATGAATGGTGAAGTGGCTCTTGTGAGCCTCCTCCAAGATCTTTTCTCAGAGGTCACCATCCCATGACACGCAGATTTGCCCTTCAAACTTCCACAACCCATCGGGGCCTTTTTCAAATCCTTTCAACTTCCATGCTTTGACCGCCTCCAGGGTCTCCCTAAACTCCTCATTCTCCCTTTGAGCTAGAGTGACCTTCTGCTTAAAGCCACTTGTCACACTGAGGTGACACATCTTTATTCCTCCATCGGTCAAAGACATCCCCAGATTCATGTCCCTAAACTTCTCTATTAACCCAACTTCTTTAACCATCATATGAGACAGGCGCAATGAATTTAGACTCAAGGCGTTGACGACTACATTAGCTTTGCCAGGGTGGTAACTTAAGCTAAAATCATAGTCTTTCAAAAACTTCATCCACCTTCCCTGCCTCATGTTTAACTCCTTTTGATCAAAGAGATGCTTAAGACTCTTATGATCGAATAAAACTTTGAACTTTACACCATATAAATGGTGCCTCCATACCTTCAAAGCGAACACTATGGCTGCTAACTCTAGGTCATGGGTGGGGTAACTTAGCTCATGAGGCTTGAGTTGTCTGGATGCATAGGCTACCACTTACCTATTTTGCATCAACACACAGCCTAAACCTTTGCCTGAAGCATCACAATATCCCTCGAAAGGTACATTAGGGTCAAATAAAACCAAAACCAAGGTCGAGGTTAGCTTTTCCTTTAGCTCTTGGAAGTTTTTCTCACACTCAAACTCAGGGTTCCACACAAAGGGGACATTTTTCCTAATGGGCTTGGTTAAAGGAAGGGTAATCTGGGAAAATCCTTTTGTGAACTTGCGGTAGTAGCCTGCTAAACCCAAAAAGCTCCATATTTCCGTTACGGTGGTTGGTTTCTCCCAATTCATCACAACCCTGATCTTACTGGGGTCAACGGCTATACCTCCTTTCGACACTACATGTCCTAAAAATTTCACCTCATCTAACCAGAATTCGTATTTAGATAGCTTAGCATACAACTTCTTCTCCTTCAAAATCTCTAAAACCAACCTTAGATGACGTTCATGCTCTTCGTGGGTCTTCGAATAGATGAGTATATCATCTATGAAAACAACCACAAACTTATCTAAATAGGGTCTAAAGATCCTATTCATATAATCCATAAACACCGCAAGAGCATTTGTCAATCCAAATGACATCACATTGAACTCAAAGTGTCCATACCGAGTTCTAAAAGCGGTTTTAGGAATGTCTTGATCTCTTACCCTAATCTGGTGGTATCCCAACCTCAAATCAATCTTGGAGAATACCACCACTCCTTTTAATTGATCCATCAGATCATCAATCCTTGGCAAAAGGTGCTTGTTTTTCACTGTTACTCAGTTCAATTGCCTATAATCTATGCACAACCTCATACTTCCATCCTTCTTCTTCACAAATAAGACTAGGGCTCCCCAAGGTGAAGCACTAGGTCTTATAAAACTCTTCTCCAAAAGCTCCTCTAGCTGGGCTTTCAACTCGGCTAGTTCAAATAGTGACATCTGATAAGGGGCTATAGAGATAAGTCCCATTCCAAGAACCAACTCTATGGAAAGCTCCACTTTTCTCTCGGGAGGGAACTTGGGTATCTCATCCGGATACACCTCGGGATAGTCTCTCACAACAGGTATATCATCTAGGTTTTGCTCAAAGACTACCTCACTAGCGGCTAGGATAACATATCCCTTAGTCTTCTCCCCACTACAGTAGACCTCTACAGAATTCAGGTAAGTCTCAAGGGTTGACTAGTTTTACTAGGAGGAGAGGGAAAAATGACAGTTTAGGTAACATAGTCTAACAATACACGTTTAGCGTGGAGCTAATCCATGCCAAGGATTATACCTATACCTTTCAGGGGCAAACAAATTAAATCTATAATAAAGGATCTATTTTCTATAGTAAGGTGACAATTTAAATAGCAGTTATAGGTATTTATAGGGCGATTAGTTGGAGTAGAAACAATAAGATCAAAAGGAAGTTTAGGAACTTTTAGATTCAGAGATTCGACATTAGCATATGAAATAAAAGAATGGGTTATACTAGAGTCATAAAGTACAGCTAAGGTCCTACCATTTAATTCGCGCTTACCTTCAATGAGGTCATTGGACTTTTCCGCGTCTTCCGCACTGAGGGCAAAGACCCTTCCTTGGTGTTGTGGGCTGGGGTTCTGGTTCGACAGCCTTCCATTCATGCAGTCCTTGGTGTAGTGGCTGTGCTTGCCACATCTAAAGCAAACCTCCTTGCCTAGCCATGGAGGGGCGATTCCTATGGTTCTTCCCACACTGGGGGCACACTTTAGCCGATGCGAGTCTAGGGAAAGCAGCGGGGGCTCTTTGAGGTGCCTTGTTCTTGGCCCCGTTGGACCCTCCTTGTTGGTTGTTTCGAGGACCAACCGTTCCTCATTGTTGATTGTTGAAGTTTCTTGGGCCATTGTGCTAGAAAGGTGGCCTCTGGTGTTGTTTGGATTGTTGATATGCGAGTGCTCTCTATTGTTGTTGCTGTTGCTTGAACTCGTTGTTGTGCCACGGGTTGTAATGGTTCCGCGACTAGTTCTGGTGATGTGGTTTGAACCTTGGGGCTTGCGGTCTTAGCCCCTTGGAACGTTCCGCCCTCGTGGCATTGAGCTTCCTCTGTCCTTCTTCCAAGATCCGGTACTAAATAAAACTTTTTTCTAATTTAAATTGATCTCAAGAGGTTTTAAAATCATAAAACTTTATTTTAGACATTTCTTGAACTTATATAAGCTTAGAAAAATTATGAAACATAGATTTTATTGCTTATAACAAATAGAACCTCTTAGGGCCAAAATCAAGAAGCTAAAGAACATATATTTTCAAACCTTTGTTTGAGGTATTAATGGGCAAGTCTTTGAGCTCTAGGTTCTCTTAAGTGTTGACATAAAAATAAACATGCTCATGCACTTGTTTTAGCTTCCATTAGAAAATAAAGTGAGAGCATAAAGTAAACATGAGATGCAACTTATTATTATTTTTGATATTTAGTGAGGACTTGAAATATAAACATGATAATGCAAAGCTTGAAATATAAATATGATAATGCAAGTTCATTTATTATTTTTTATGTTTAGTGATAGCAAGGAAAGTAAACATGATGTGCAAGGCATAAACATAAACATGGATGCAATATTCATTTTAATCTTATCTAGAGCTCTTACAAGACTTTAGAGATACAACCCAACACTTATCTCATCACAAAGAGAGCTTTAGAGTTCTTGAACCAAGTTCTCAAAGGAACTACATGGTTCTTGAACATCATCATCAAGCTCCAAGGAGACAAACTCAAAAGAAATAAAATCATAAAGAGAAGGTAATAGAAACCGAAACTTAAAGGAAAAGGAACTTAGAACCGAAACCAACAAGAAAGGAAAAGAGAATGAAACTAAGCAAAGTTCTTTATTAAGTACCCAAAACCCCTATCTAGAGAAAAATCTCCAGAACATGCCGGCCAACTTTAAGGTTGACAAGGGTAGGCTTGGGCCTTTTGAAATCCTTAGATTAATTTTCTTAAGTTGAAAAATCATGTGAGCTAAGTATCATATAGATAAAGTTTAAGGAAAAGAAAAACTCAAGCTTTAGAGGTTTCTTTGAGATAAACATAAGGTCATCATCTAGAAACTCTCATCATCAAGCTATCATGCTCATAAACAAGGCCAAGAGGCCAAAATGCAAAAGAAAAGGAAAGCAAAGGAAAGCTCAAAAAGAATCCAAGAGAAAACTAGAGGAAAATCATATTTTCAAACAAAACAAAGTTTAGAAAATAACTCCTACCTAAAGTGAAGATGAAAAACTTGAGCTTTTGAAAAGAGATGAAAAGAGCAACTCCTCCTTGGGTGGCAAGATGGCTTCGGCCAAAGTGAAGAGAAAGGAAAGAAGATGTGTTTTGAGTGAGGTTGTGTTTGGGGTCAAGTGTTTGAGAGGTTTGATAATGATTCAAGGTTGTGAGGTGGTGTTTAGAGGTTATGAGATGATGATGTGATGATAGGATGAAGAAGATGAAGATGAAGAGGAAGGGAGAACTCTCTTTAAACTTTGAGAGAAAAGGAAAGGAAACTCACAAAAGCTAAGAATACTCAAACTTACCAAATGAACCAAAAGTAACACAAGTTCATCTAAGGCACCTATTTATAGAAAATGAAACAATGAAGGCTCACACAAAGGAGGTCTTGGCCGTAGCAATAAGGCAAGAGGGAAGAGAAAAATATCTATTACAAGTGGTCATTCAAGCATGGTTTGAAGTATGGAAGTTATGGTGCAAAGCATGGCTTCAAGTATGGTAATTTCCCTTTGTTTGAAATTAAAATAATCCTTCTAGAAGGCAAAGAGGGCTGGCAGATTTTGAGCCACACAAATAAGAGAAAAAATCTTCTAGAAGTGGTAATATGAAGCATGGATGAAAGCATGGTGTTTGTATGACAAAGTATGGTTTATGGTGAGGTGGAAGCATGGTCCTTTGAGTGTAAACATTTGAGCATGTGATGGAAATTGGGGGAGGAGTGGCTTCAGCCAGACCTGGGCAGAAAAAGGGGAGGAGAAATCTTCCATGTAATTGTGTGTTAATGATAGGTTTAAGTGTAGATTAGTTTAGGTACAAAGTTAGGAATCATTAAGCATAAGTTTAGGTAACTAAGAATGAGGTTTAGGGATATTTATGACAAGACTATGAGTGCTCATACATCATTAGAGAATTTAAAACTGATTTATGAATAAACAATTGAAAACATAATTCCATGATTTAAGGAATTGGAGAGAGAATTTACTATTCAAGATTCCATGACTAGGAATCTTAAATTTAACATAAGATTTCAAGTTGTAATTAAGCATTCTTAGGTTCTAATCAACTTTAATAAATTATTTTGACTCAAGATTAATTATGGAAATTAATTAATCTTCAATTAGAGCCTAATATCGCTTAGGTTTGCTTAATCACACGATTAAGCTCGGAAACACAAAGCTAGGGGTAAAATCGTAATTTTGTACTAATTTTGCCTGGGACCTCCGGGACTAAAACTGAAGTCACAGAATACATAAAAACGTCTTTTAAAACCATTGGGAGAAGTTTCGAGTTCATCTGACACTTGCAAACGGGTAAAACACCACAGAGATATTTTGGTCATTTTGACCCGAAAACTCGAAAAACAAGATTTTTGATCCCGGGAAGGTACACAAACTAACTAATCCCCTTCCAACATTGAGTTTGCCCTTCGAGTACTGGCGGATCGGCTTTCCTCGAATTCCGGGCCGAAAATGACCTCAGGGGCATTTTGGTCATTTTCACTCTAACAGAAAATCAGGGCGTTACAATGTTTACCATCTCACTTATTACCGATAGGTATGTGGGAATTCCAATAGTTTCACTCCAATAGACAAAAGTATGAAAAATTCATTGGTGAACCTGTCAATAATGTAAAAATTTAAAACATTATATATATATATATATATATATATATATATATATATATATGTATATTTATGTGTACCGGTGGGTATATTTAATAAAAAAAATAAGAAAAAGATACTGAAAATGTAGAAAAAAATTTTTTTTTTCAAACACCCATTGATATACCCATCAGTAAACATAAAATTGTTTTATAAAAAATTATAATTGAAAAACATATTTAACCAATCGGTAAACACGTCAGTAAAGTTAATAGAAAATAAAAAAGCTATTGAAAAATTAAAAAATTATTTTTTAATAACTAATCGGTACACCTGTCGGTAATTTAAGGAAAAAATAACTAATAATAAAATATCAAACAACTGTTGGTACACCCGTCAATATGTTTCTCGTGCCACGTGGCATACGTGCAATTATCAATGGGCAAAGAATTACTACTGAACCAATCATTACACCCATAAGAAATTCTGTGCACCATATGACACATAGTGGGCCCGTTAACTACCGACAGTTTTATCGATGGGTTGTCGTGTAAATTAATTATTACAACAAATATGCGACAACCAGTTGGAAATCCTATCGGTATTTATTGATGGATACGTAACCGCCGTCGGTAATATCCGTTGGTATCTCGCGGATTTCTACTAGCGCTCTAAGGACTGTGGACAAGGATCCTAAGGTGCATGAAGCTAGGGACTCATAGGAGATCCTCGGGTCACAGTCCTACCTCTATTTATATATGAGGGGAACATTATATTCCTTTGGTGGCTTCTAAAGGGTGGTAGAAATTTATGTTTCAAAGCAACCCAAATTAACGTTTGCCTTTGAAATGTTTTGCTTTTGTGCACATGGTTTCATCGTCATGAGGCTCAAGTGGCCATTGTTGAGCTAATAGAACGATGTTTGATGGTTTCAGCAGCTTATGATAGAAGATAATCTAGTGAGTCTTAAGCGATTTAATCGGTTGGAGCGAGCAAACGTACATTCTCCTCGATCCATCTAATCTTTTTGTTGAGCTTGAGAACGTTGATGAAAAGGCAGAGGATGAACACGTCCATGCCGTGAGGGGCGAGGTATGCAACTCGTCTTGGCTTGGTTCCAAAACAGCTTGGTGTTAAATATTCTAATTAAACCATACAATACAAGCTTTGATGATCTCAACAAATTGGTGGACGTTACACTCCTTTATACCCGCCTGGTTTTGATGAAGAGACCTTATGCTTTGTTTGAGCAGAAGAGTGTTGGGCGAGAATTTTGGTTATGAGGATGTGGAGGAAGCATTCCCGCCTGCAGGTGTAACATATGATTATAAGTTGAGTTCTTTTGTAGCGGGCCGAATGATGTTGGCTATGTTCGAGAGGAAGCCGAGAAGAAAATATTGTCCTGTTGGAGAGAAGCATACGCTATGGATATAGATGATGATGATGACGTTCTTGCAGAGACCGCCTCAAAATGTAAGTTCTCAAAGAAATCGAATTATGACTGAGTTACATGGTAATTAAGAATTATGATATTGAGATTTCTAGTGATGACGCGTTGAAGGAAAACAGGGTACTCTTGGAATCTTGGGGATGTGATCCGCATACTGGCTGATCTACACTTGTCGAAAGAAGAGAGACCAAAATATCTTTGGTTCTTGTTTTGTGGGCTTATTTGCCTTTCTATGTCTTGCTTTTGTCTACTTGCTACTCAGTGATTTCCTCGTTTTTTATTTTGTGATTGTGTTGCTGTTTTGGTGTCCCCTGCTCGTGTGATGCGGGTTTGTCTTACTCCCGCCCTCTTGGGTGTCTAAGTACTTAAGAATTATATATATGAAAAAGAAGCAAATAGACTCAAGAAAATGAAACAAATAGATTATATGAACAAAAGTAAGAACATTAAGCTAAGAAACAACCTATTATTATAAAGATATTTACATAAATTATTTTTCATATAACCAATTATAAAATTGTCATTTCATATTTTCATTATCAAAATGACAGAAGCAAGGTTGCCTATTATCCCCGAATAATTTGTCATGAGCGTACATGCTCAGGATGCTCACCAACTTTTATCAGCAGGGAAGTCATTGCCAATAAGTAAACCCATCATTCAATACCAAAGTAGTACCATTCACTCTGAAAAGTACAAGTATATTAGAGGAATTTTTTACAAAAATTAAAAAATACTTTATATACAAAAAATCAATCTAAAATAATTTCCTTGGAGCCTCAAATCAAATCTCCTAATATACCCAAAATGATGTATTTTTCATAAATAATGCTCAAATGGTTTATTATTGTAAATAAATGGTTTTTTTTCTTATTTTATAGTGTAAAAAATCTTCAAAATAAATTACTTAAAATCAGAGTTTCAAATTCCAGTAATTCAAACATATATAAACTTTCTCTTCTTTTTGTATCAAGGATTAAGATTGTTCTCCATATTTTGCAAAATAGACCAGGCATCTTAGACGAACTAAAATAAAAATAGAAGAAATGAATCGCAATTAGCCATGCATAACAAACCCAACTGGCCTTAGGAATGTGGCTACGTAAGAGTTTAAGCTCGTTTATTGACTTTACGTGGGTTATATTCTATACGCAACTGGCATGGACACAAATCCATTCCTTTTTTCCCCCTCTCAAATTAGTTTTTCATAAACACATTCCTCAGTGTGACCGATAGACAACAAACTTTACTGAATTACGCCAAAATTAGAGTTACACAGAACAAGTTAAATGAATGAATTTGACCGACAATATTCATGTAACTCTTAATAGAATGTTAGATAGGTACGCGCCTTCTGGGTACGATGGATCAATGGGATGATCACAAGCTGCTCCAGCCTGTCTCAGAACAGTAATTTTCCTCCCCGCTGTAGATGCTGCACCCTAATAGAAAGAGAGATAGGGAAAAATAAAAATAAAAAAAGGTAAAATTTTAAAACTTTGGGGATATGCAGGTTACTCTAAATGGTAAAAATTAAAATATCTATTACATAAGCACATAGCAAGGTCATACCAGCACCATAACTTTTCGTGCATACAAAAAGTTCAATGGTAAGAAAGCTTTTATATCTCACTGAATAATAGTCGTTACTACTTACTACTCAAAATGTGAGTGAAAATACTCAAAAATTATAAAACTTCTTCATATTATCTTATACTAGACTAATTAAGTTTCAATTCATTATCAACATGAAAGCTTTTAGCATTATCACTGTTCTTTACTCATCCAATGATGCGTAAGCACATTACTTAAAGAATGCGTCATCCTAGGTAGTTACTATGACAACCAAATTCTTAATGGTTTGATAGTCTATGATTGGATGACAATGGATATAAGTTTTTCATTGACATAAGATAAATACTAAATTTTGATGATGTTTGTGATGCACCTCGTAACTATCGTTGGGCTACAAATTTTGAAGATCTAATGCCCCAGATTTTATATACTACCTATTCCACTTTTGTGGTGTACTAAAGAGCTCCTAGGTTTTCTTTCCCAGCACGCCTCTGAGACTCTACGACTGCCCCCTCCCCCAACATTTCCTTTCCCAGTGCCACTAGGGCTGTTCAAATAAACCGTATAAACCAATTTAAACTATAACCAAACCAAACCTAACCTAAAACAACCAGTTTTACGAAAGGGTTTATTTAGAAACTAAACTGGTTTTTTCTCAATAAATCTGGTTTTAGGAACTGCACCGTCAAATAAGCTCAGTGCACAGCTAAAACTGTAACCATATTATTCTTCTTTAAGTATTAATGACTCGAGACCCACCTCATAACTCTACTTCTTCCAATCTCATAATTTGTCACATCACTAAGGTTGCATCCCCTCTATTTTCTTGTTTTTGACTCATGTCTTCATTTAGGAGTTTTGAAGCCGATACCAACTGGAACTGTTGTAGATCTATTTTGCTCTGACGAACTCATGTTCCCACTCAAAGAATTATGGTTACCAGTTCAAAACTGGTTTGAATTTTTTTCATGGGTTTGGTTTGGTTTTGCAAACCAAATTTCCAGTTCATTACAATGTGATTTGGTTCTTGACATAAACTGAACCATGCACACCCCCACGTGCCACCATCCGTCACTCCTTTCCAAGCTCCACTGCCTTCTACCACCATAGCACCAGGGAAGTAGCAATTAGGAGCAGGAAATACAACAAGGGTGTTAGAAATAAGGAAATATTTATTAATATCTATTATATCTTAGAATATTTCATATCATATCTTAGATTGATTTATATTTATTAGGTTAATTTTATCATTATAATTAGATTTTATCTTTAACTTATAAATAGAATTACCTCATTGTATTATAACACCACATGACATCAATATATTTTCATATTATCTAGAGTTGCTATTCTATCTCTTTCCCTCTTCCACTTGTATAAGAGCGGTAACATTTACCATGACCTGTGTGGCCACTCTTCCGCATCAGAGTTTCCTACAATTCGGAGCTCTTTTTATTTTTCCTCTTTCTATGCATCCTAATTAAACCAAATTCCACTAAAAATCACAACTTTAAACATAAAAACTATCACTGTTTCAGTTGCCAGCCACTTTTCCGGTGACTTCTCCAACAACATTTCTGGCATTGTAGCCCTTTCCCTCCTATGTCATCAACTCCAACAGCTAGAAGCCATTGTCCATCGCTCTCTGCTACTATCCGTCGCCCTTCCATAGCTACCAGTGACATTTTTCGACAGCCTTTCCTGTCGAAAGCCCCGCCATCAGGTTCGCCTCCCTTAGTGGGGCAAAACCCCACCAGTCATGTCCTATTTCGGTGACAAACATGCCTCCACACACCTCTAACAATGTCTGCGATTTTTTTCTTTCGCCTCACTTTCCACCAATCCACCATGCGTAATCCACCATGCGTGAGGTGCACCTGGCATCATCTTCGACCGCTGCTTGCACCGCTTGATTAACCTTGACCTTCTCTTTCTGGATCTACCCTTGGTTTTGAGATCTGTGCACTACGTCTACATAAGATTTTTGTGATTTTCAATTTTACCCCTTGTTTTCTTGTCACCTATTCTTTGTTTCTTTATAGGGCTTTGGCCATTACAATTTCTATTGGCTTCTTGTTTGCCCCATGGCTAGGAATGATGAATATTTGGTTATGCTTCCTACCAACCTCCTATTGTGAATCATACCCATAGTGATATTCGTCTTTCACTCAATCATGCCGATGATATGCTTTTCTGCCTTTGGATCTCCAATCTTTCAACTATTCAAGGCTTCCATATGCTGTTCTTGCAATCTATTGTTGCATGTATAGGAAATTTCCATTGCCTTCACTACATTTCTTACAGCTTTCATTGGTAGCGCGGATAGCAATGTGTCTTTTCTTTCCCTAGTTATGCAATTTTCCAACAAGTTGTTCAAGCTGATGGTCATTTCAGCTACCTTGATGTGTTACCTTTTTCAAATGCATCTAGCATCCCTAAGTTGCCTTGCTAGTCATCAATGGAGGGCATTTTTTTTAAAAAAAAATTTAAGGGTTTAATTGTAACAAGCTTAAAGCTTATTAAGCTTTAGCTTCAGGGGAAGTGCTAGAAATAAGGAAATATTTATTAATATTCCCATTATATCTTAGAATGTTTCATACCATACCTTATATTGATTTATATTTACTTAGGTTGATTATGTCATTATGATTAGATTTTATCTTTAACTTATAAATAGGACCTCATTGTATTATAACACCACAATATCAATATATTTTTCATATTATCAAGAGTTGCTATTCTGTCACTTTCCCTCCTCCATTATCCAAAATCCTCAATTTCAACAAAGGGGAATTGTGCAACAATAGAGGCTACCATGGAGGTGGAGGTGGCCCTTCCTACCACTCTTGCTCATTGACATGGCAGCCATAGAGGCTGCGCATCATTCTACTTGGCGTTGTATTCAGTGAAGGTCCTTTAAAGGGAAAGGTGAAGAGGCAGGTACTGCAAGCATAGAGATAGATGTGTTGGGGGGGAAGAGGGTGAGAAATTTTGCTCGTGTATCATATCTTGGTTTCTCAATGTATCCTCATATTTTGGCCATCAGATCAAAGGAGGCAGTGTGTGGTGCACCATACTTGATGTGGTGCAGCACAATTTGCACCACAAATCTTTATATATATATAAACCCAAAACCATTTACATATTTTTTCCCTTACCACAGCAATCCATACTAGTATAGGGTTTTGTTACCTTCCCAACTATCTCTACATTAGGTAGGCCCTTTTTTTTCCCCAAGCAATTATATGTTGAGAACTTAAATGTTTGAGTTTATATTATATTAGAATATGTTTTCTGTTAGACAAAAGGAAAAATAATCAAATTGAAAAAGATTTCCAGCCCATATATTGTGAAATAATACTCCAGGTTCTCACGAAAATGAGTCAATTTTTTAATACCAACTCATTATTATTATCAGTTACCATTCGTAGTGATTTGATTTTTGTGTTTTCTGATAACAACTTAAGACAATAAATTTAGAAACCTCTTAGCCTATAGCAGCTATCGGCTGGAAATTGGTAACATCCCTTATACTAATCAGGTCCAAAACAACTCAATTTCTATTCAACTTTCAACTGTTACAATGGGTAATACTCCCTTGGCGGCTTCTCAAATGGTCATTGTCATTGAATTACAACCTTAGATATAATACTATTTTAATATCTGAGGTTGAAAATATTCATTGAAAACTTGCCTGAAATTTTTCTGTTAATAAAAAACTATAAAATTACATTACTATCCTTTAACATTTCAGTCTTCCTCTCCTCCTAATCTTTTCACTGTCATCCTCTGCTCCTTTCCAATTTCATCTCATTCACTTCAATTCTATCATAGTTCATAGACTTTATCCAATTTAATACTACTAACACTAGGGATAATGGGAAAAGCAAGACCTACATTCAATGTTTTCTCCTTTCCCTCATTCAAACCTGTGCAGTGATACTTTAGCTTTAAAACTCTAAACAAAGAAACCCTCTTCAAAAAAATTTGGCTACAGAAACACTCTAAACAAAGTGTTATGCTACAGAAAGGTAAAGAAGGAAATACTAGAGAAATTAATCAGCCTACGGGCAAGTTAGTTGAAGAGAGGAGCAACGTGGCTAGTGATGCTGAAAAAGTGGAAAACGGTAGAGGCATAAGGAGGAAATTGCCAAATGCTATGCTGAGGGAATATCTCTGCTGAGAGGATATAAGGCTGGACTTGTGATTTTGGGAAGTTCTTGAGTCTGGTATGAATTCTGTTTTCCTTTGTGAAATTATCTTCTTTCCCCATTCTCCATCTTGAGTCCAATTCCTAAATCATTGCAGGTGTGATTTGAGGGCTGATGGAGCAACAAGGTGTTCTTACCTGCTGAGTGCTCAATTTATCTTCTATCCTGTGTCTTTACTTCACTATTCTATTGCCTTATTTCATATTTCCATACTTGTTAAACCAAACAATTTTACATACCGTCAGGTATTAATATCCATCAGTATATGAGGTTCCTTTTCTATAGATTTGTTCCAGTAGACATAACACAAAGATGGGGATTTTTGAAGGAAAATAAAAGAGCAAAAGGCTGCAAAAGCAAAGCTTGCTTGAAGCATGTGATGAGCGATGCCCATTGGCTACACGTGACACCTTTTCTCCTCTCTTCCCGTGGCAACCACTCAGCGGCTGATCTTAGCAATGCCAACAGTTGGGATTTTGAAGACATTGTGTTAATAAAAATACAAGAGGAAAAAATCTACATTGTATTAAAATGTTATGGCTTCAATAGAATTGAAGTGACATACTGAATGAGTAGTACCATTTGTTTTTAATAAGTAAAATCTATGATCTAGACAAATTTCTTCTTCTAGATGTAAAAACTCTAACAGTGATATTGCCCTTTAGCACGGTTGTGCACCTCTGGTCAAAATCTATGGGCGTCACAAATTGTCATCCTCTTTCCTTTCTCTGTTTTGCTAAGAATAAAATTTTCTAAAGTCACAAATTGGCTGGCTTTTGATTGAGGAACCATTTGGAAGCTTGATGGGAAGGAATCAAAGTAAGCATAAGAGAGAAGATGAGAGAGGAAGGTGTGAGAGATGAATGGGGGGCTAAAATGAACATTTAACAGTTGTGAGTTAACAGTGACCAAAATGGTTTTGGTTACTAACTGTGTACAGACCATTGTAGAAGCTGCCTAGTTCCTTATTTATACCTAAACTAAACAACTAACATCTGACCAGTATTGTATAGAAATCCAGCATGGCTTCTTATTACAATCTTAATCAATTAATTCCCTATTTCTTTTCATTTATGAACCCTAAAATGTTCTGTTAAAAATAAAATATCACTACTTCAACGCAACTTCCATGAGATCCAGACCCAATGGTTGGCCAAATGTATTAGAAAACAGTGATATGATAAGGACACTAAACTATGAATTAAACCTATGACCAATCAGAAATTCTTTGTAATAAAATAATGCTTGAATTATAAATCTCAGAAAATACCTATAGCAAATAGGTCAATAATATACCTGAAGGATACGCAGGAATATTCCACTTTGGGTCATAGCTCCAGAACATGAACATGTCATCAGAAGACCACCTCTTTTAGTAAGTTGCATGGCAAACGAATTCAATTTTCTGTACATACCAGATGCACCATGTAATGCCTGTAACATAATTTCAATCTAAAGTTCAATGACAAAAAATTTGATACCTGAAAATGAGAAAAAGCAAGATTGGAACAGAAAAATTTCTGAGACATTTCCAAATAGAAGAATTGGCATGAACTACACACACATTATTGTTTCATGATTACATATTAGTTAGAGAGAGTGATTCGGTGAATATTGCTTGAGGAAAATAGCTCCTCAACCCTAAATATATATATGCTAATAATTGAATCTTAACAGAATTGTTATAGATATTCAAGTATCCTAGTTGATATTTACATCATAAAGACTTGAAAGAAAGAAATCAGAAATGTGTAGTAATTTTTCTGTATATATTCATAAGAGGAAGACACCATTATATATACAATCCTTGGACCCATTTAGGACCCACACAAATAAATGTAAAGGAAACCTACACGGCTACACCTATTCATCATAATAAATATAGAGACAAAAACATTAAATACTAAGGTCAACAATGTCAGACAATTCAACACTCCCCCTCAAGCTGGTGAATGGATATCTATCATTCCCAACTTGCATGTAAGCTCTTGAAACCGCTCTTTGGGTAGGTCTTTAGTCAACACATCTGCCAACTGTTGTTTGGAAGGAAGATATATTGTGGCTATTAGTCCACTATCCAACTTCTCCTTGATGAAGTGTCGGTCAATTTCAATATGCTTTGTCCTATCATGTTGGACAGGATTATGAGCGATGCTAATGGCTGATTTATTGTCACCTAACATCTTCATAGGAGTCTCATATTTTATTTTCAAATCATCTAAGTTAATTTTTCAACCATAGTAGTTCGCAAATCCCTTGTGACATGGCACGAAATTCTGCCTCTGCACTTGATCGAGCAACAACATTTTGCTTTTTGCTTCTCCAAGTCACCAAATTTCCTCCCAAAAACATACAATATCCTGATGTTGATCTTCTATCACTAATAGAGCCTACGCAATCAGCATCAATGTAGACTTCTAAAAAGAGCTTGTCACCACTGTTGAACAGCAGTCCTCTACCGGGTGTAGATTTAAGATACCTTAATATCCTTTCTACTGCTTGCATGTGTCTCACTTTAGGATCATGCATGAATTGGCTTACCACACTTACAGCATAAGCCAAGTCTGGCCTGGTATGGGCCAAGTATATGAGTTTTCCCACCAATCTTTGGTATTGTGTCTTATCAACACTAAAACTCTCTTCTTCACTTCCCATTCGATGGTTTTGTTCAATGGGAACACTAGCAACTTTGCACCCAAGTTTCCCAGTCTCTTTAAGTAGATCCAGGATATATTTCCTTTGAGAGATAAAGATGCCTTGCTTAGAGTATGCCACCTCTATTCCAAGGAAGTATCTCAATTTTCCTAGATTCTTCATTTCAAATTCAGAAGCTAACTTCTCCTCTAAAAGCTTCTTCTCAACTGGATCATTACCTGATACAATGATGTCGTCCACATATACTAGGAGAATCGTAAGTTTTCCTTCAACTGTATGTTTAAGGAAAAGGGTATGGTCCCCTTGACTCTGCTTGTATCCGAGTGACATCATAGTCTTTGCAAATCTCCCAAACCATGCACGAGGGGACTATTTCAACCCATACAAGGCCTTTTTGATCCTGCACACTTTGTTTCTCCGGGAGGAATTTCCATATACACTTCTTCCTCTAAGTCTCCATGTAGGAAAGCATTCTTTACATCGAATTGATGCAAATCCCATCCAAAATGAGCTGCAAGAGAAAGTAAGACTCTGACTGTATTCATCTTTGCTACCGAAGCAAACATCTCCTCATAGTCGATTCCATATGTCTGTGTGTATCCTTTTGCAACTAGTCTTGCTTTATATCGATCTAGTGCACCATCTGACCGATACTTCACATTGTATATCCACCTACATCCCACTCGCCTTTTATCTCTTGGCTTCTCAACAATCTCCCAAGTTCCATTCTTCTCTAACGCCCTCATTTCCTCATTCATGGCTTGAACCCAGTTCTTATCTTTTAATGCCTCTTGTACTGAGTTTGGGATTTGTATGGAATCAATAGCTGCAATGAAACTCTGATGCTGAAAGGAAAGGTGTTTAGATGAGACAAACAAGGAAATAGGATGTTTAGTAGAATTCCTTTTTTCTTTTCTTAAGGCAATCGGTAAGTCATCTAGGTTGGGTTCATAAATATTGGAAGAATCAGTTTCTTCAGTACTTACCATAGGTTCAGACTCTTGAAGTTGCGGTTGGATCATTTCGTGTTTCTTTCTCCTTTCATATACTAAAAGTGGTTTCTTTTGAGTTTCTTCATATGGTGTAGTAGAAGACACTAACTCTTGGGAACACTCTTGGAAACTAGGAGGAGCTAATTCTTGTGATGATGGGAGGGGGAGAAAGGATTGAGGAGAAAAGGTTGAGGTCTCTGCTTCTACTATACTCTCCCCCTGAAGCGGAGGACTAAAAAACGACTCAGTTTCAGAAAATGTAACATCCAAAGAGACAAAGAAACGACGACTGGATGGGTGAAAACATTTGTACCCTTTCTTGTTAGGAGCATAACCTATGAAAACACATTTGAGGGCCCTAGGATCAAGTTTAGTACGATGTTGACGATACACATGGACCAAAGCTACACATCAAAAAACCGAGGTTCTAAACTTTGCATAATTGGAACAGAAGGAAAGTGAGACAACATAGATTGAATAGGACTAACATTACCAAGGACTCGAGAAAGCACCCTATTAATCAGGTAGGCAGCTGTTAAGACTGCTTCACCCCAATAAGAGCTAGGGACAGACATTTGAAAAAGAAAAGCACGAGTAACCTCTAGCAAATGTCTATTCTTTCGCTCTACCACACCATTTTGTTGAGGAGTATCAACACAGGTAAGTTCATGAATAATGCCGTGTTCTTTCGTAAAGGTACAAAACTGTTGATTCACATATTCCTTGCCATTATCTGAACGTAAACGTTTAATGGATTTTCCAAACTGTGTTTTAATCATATGATAAAACTGAGCAGATTTATCTTTCATAAGAAAAAGCCAAGTCACGCATGTGCAATCATCAATAAAAGAAACAAACCATTTTGTACCAGTGATATTAAGAATAGATGCAGGACCCCATACATCAGAATGAATGAGTGCAAAAAGTTCGTCACTTTTATTAAAACTAGATGGAAATGACACACGGTGGTGTTTAGCAAACTGACAAACTTCACAAGAAAAAGACTCAACTGACTCTTTTAAAAACAGAGACGGATACATGGACTTTATTAATTGAAATGGAGGATGTCCTAGACGTCTATGGTGTAACCAAATTTGTGATGCTTGAGACTCTGTTTTTGCAGTATAACCTGAGGTTGGTGTCCTCTGTCTATCATCACCTTCATTTAGTGCATTAAGGAGACAATATAACCCTCTTTGTTCCTTAGCAACTCTAATCGTCCTCCCCTTGGCAAGTTCCTGAACAACACAATGCGAATGGAAAAAAGTTACAGCACAGTTAAGCTCTTTGGTAAGCTTATGAACAGAGACAAGGTTACTGGCGAGTTAAGGAACGTGAAGAACATCATTCAAGTGTAAGGAAGGGTGAAGAGAAATGCTACCAGATCCTGCAACTGAGGTTTGGGAGCCATCAGCGGCAGTGATATGACGTTTTTCAAAATTGGGAAGGTAGGAAGAAAAATGAGGAATTCTAGAGGTCATATGGTCAGTCGCACCAGAGTCAATGATCCATAAATCCTTATGTTCAGTATTAGATATATGAAAAGATTGAGAACAAAGAACCTTACCAGACAAGGTTAGAGAGCAAGAGTCAGACGGCTTACTGATAGAGCTTATGAGAGATCGCAAGTGTGTAAGCCCATCTTTACTAAGGACAGGAATTTCTTCATCCACTTGAGGAGTGGGGGCAGTGTCTGATGCAACCATTGAGGCTTGACTGTTTGACAACCCTCGAAATCCTCCTGTGCGATTGAGAACTTTGTCTTTTCCATGAAATTTGAAGCAAGTTTCTTTAGTATGCCCGGACTTCTTACAATATGGGCACCAACGACCATCTCGGGAAGGCCTTGAAAAAGAAGGGGGTCCTGGCTTGGTTGTCTTGCCAGTGACCAAAGCTGAACCACTACTGGGTTTGTCATCAAGCATAACTGCCCTACGACTTTCCTGTCCTCGTATAGTGTAGAACACCTCTTATATAGATGGGAGTCGCTCTTTACCCAGAATTTGAACTCGAATAGGATCATATTCTGGATTTAAGCCAGAGAGGAACTCAAAAATTCTATCCCTGTTAACAAAGCCTACCAAAGTAGAGGTATCCTTGCTACATTCCATCTGCAAGTTTTGATATTGGTCCAACTCAATCCACAGACCAATGAGAACACCATAGTGATCTGTTACTGACATCACTCCTTGTTTGGTGGAGAATATTTTTGTCTTCAACTCATAACAAGTAGCAATATCTTGCTTCTTGGAGAAAGTTTTGCTAAGTACATCCCAAATTGCACGAGAGGAAGTAAGAAACATACAATTTCGACTAATTTCAGGAATCATAGAGCTCCATAGCCATTTCATAATAAGAGAATCCTCATTATCCCAAGCCTCAAAAGTAGGGTCGTCCTTCTCAGGAGGATTTCCCTCAATGTGGGACAATTTCCGACGTCCTTTAAGAGTATGCCGGATAACTTGAGCCCATTGCAAGTAATTTTTTCTGTTCAAGTGGTAAGTTGGGTGCAAAACAGGAAGGTCATTGGGATTTAAAGGTGTAGGTGTAATAGTTGTAGAGGTTTTTGGTTCTGCCATGGTACAGGGTGGTCAGGGGATGAAGAATGGTTATAGTCTGAGCCAATCTGGTCTCCTGCAATTTGTGCTCTTCAACAAAACTTTCTTTCAGGAACCAAAGAGCCCCACTTCAGTTCTACGTCACTTAATCTGGATGTTAAAACATGTTCTGGCTCCTTTTGTTGTTTCAAACAAGCTCTTGGTAAAAAAAAAAAAAAAAAATTCCCATTTTCATTTCAGGGACAAGAACATCATCAAAGCTGTCACAGCTCCCTGAAATAACAAAAAAAAAATTCAGAGAAAGTGAGGGTCATGGGAATGAAATAATGGTGGTCAAGATGGAAGGAACAGGTCGGAATCGGTCGAAAACAGGAAGCGCGGCCAGAGCTGAGTGTCCACGCGCCTTCACACGCTGCAAGTGTGGCGGCGCGAGAGACTGTGCGCAGAATATTGTGGCGGCGCGTGGAGGCGCGTCTGGCGGCGATTGGTGGTCGAATTTGGTGGGTTGGCCGGTCTATGGGTGGCGGTTTGGATGGAGTGGTTGGTTGGTCGAAACAGTGACCGGAGGGGTTGCCGGCGGCAGTAACAGTGGCGGAGCGGAGAGAGAAAAAACGGAAAAATCAAAGGAAAAAGAAAACAGGAAAAAATGGGAGAAATGGCTCAGCAATGAAGGCTGTAGATGAAGTATTGCAATGAAGGCTTGAACCGGTGTTAGTTGTGAAGGCTGAGAAATCAAAGTCAGCAATGAAGGCTGAAAAACACTCCTACAACCCAGCAATGAAGGCTGGAAAACAACAGCGGAGAGTGTTCAGGCTCCCAGATCGGGAGCTCTGATACCAACTTGAAAGAAAGAAATCAGAAATGTGTAGTAATTTTTCTGTATATATTCATAAGAGGAAGACACCATTATATATACAATGCTTGGACCCATTTAGGACCCACACAAATAAATGTAAAGGAAACCTACACGGCTACACCTATTCATCATAATGAATATAGAGACAAAAACATTAAATACTAAGGTCAACAATGACAGACAATTCAACACAAAATGTAAAATATCTTAATAAATTTCAACATCATCAATCATAAATCTCAACACTTCCTTTCAAGATGGAGCATATAAATCATATGCACCCAAGTTGCCACAAATATCATCGCTTTGAGGACCTCTAAGGGACATGGTAAAGATATCTGCCAACTGATCACTAGAGTTGACAAACTCAGTGACAATCTCCTTGGATATCACTTTCTATTTGATGAAGTAACAGCAACTTCCAGGTGCTTAGATCTCATGAAATAATGGATTAGATGCAATGTGGAGGATTGTCTGATTATCTTAATACAACTTCATTTGTGCATCATCCCCAAACTTTAACACTAGAATTAATTATTTAATCCATATCAATTCACAAGTTGTTACTGCCATGGATCTATATTTTGCCTTTGCATTAGATCGAGCAACAACATTTTGCTTCTTGCACTTCCAACATACAAGATTATTGCCAATAAAGACACAATACCTAGAGGTAGACCGTCTGCATTCACAATACACAATAACTTGAGTATTTCCTTTGTCTTCATATAACAATCCTTGACCAGGTGCCTTCTTGATATATCTCAAGATTCATACCATAGCATTTCACCACTCACCACACTAACCGAATGAGAAATAACAAGTCTAGTAATGGTTAGACAGTTTAGCTTCTGCACTAGTCTCCAATATCTACCTAGATCAGAGTAAGAGGCTAACTTAGGTTGTCAAGGGAAATTTATTTATACACTGCCAAATTGATCATACTATGTTTGTCACACACTCTTCAGGGGGCAAGCTAGCATTGTTCATAATCTATGTCGATGAAATTGTTATCAGAGGAGATGATTATGAAGAGATAGATCACCTCAAGAGCTCTTAGCCAACAAGTTTAAAGTCAAGGACTTAGGAAGTCTCAAGTACTTCCTAGGAATGGAAGTTGTCCACTCAAGAAATGGAATCTCTGTCCAAAGAAAGCATTCATTGGACTGATTGAATGAAACAAGGACATTGAGCTGTAAACCAATAGATACCCCAATGGATCCAGCACAGAAATGTGGAATAGAAGAAAGTCCTCCAACAAACAGAGAGAGATATCGAAGACGTGTGGGAAAACTGATCTATCTAGCTCACACAAGACCAAACATTGGTTTGCTGTGAATAAGGCAAGTAGGTACATGAATAATCATACTGAATCTCACAAAGGCTGTCAACTGGATTATCTAGTAATTGAAAGGGACACCGGGTAGAGGGTTATATTTTGCAAAGAATCCTAACAGAACCATTGAGGTGTACACTGATGTAGATTGGGCTGGATCTACAAATGACAAGAAATCTCGGTATGATTTGTTTGTATGGGGAAAGTTCGTCACATGGAGAAGCAAAAAACAGCCTCTGGTTGCAAGAAGTAGTGCTGAAGCAAAGTGTAGAGCCTTATGTCATGACATTTGTGAAGGGATATGGTTCCAAAGAATGCTTAAGGAGCAAAAAATCATCTCAGACTATCCTATGAAGATTTTATGTGACAACTGCTGCTATTAGCTTTGCCAAGAACCCTCATCATGATGACAAAACCAAGCATGTGGAAATTGACCACCTCTTCATTAATAAAAAAAAAAAAAAAAAAAAGGATTGATAGCGGGGCTGATATCTTGGAATATCTACCATCAAGTCAACAAATTGTTAATATCTTAACTAAGGGTCTTTAAAAAGCCACCTATGAGGCTCTAAGATCCAATCTTGGAATATGGTAGACATCTACCACCCAGCTTGAGGGAGAGTTCAAGACAAGCATAAATTTGAGGCTCGGAAGGAAAATAACAATGCCATTATCAGCCCAACCTATATACTTTGACACAAATTACCATGACTACATGCTTTTGTGGACTAAAGTGCAGCTTCCAACTCACCAAATGATATAGACTTTTATCTGAAACAACCAATCAACGAAAATCACTCATTATATAGTATGGCCAAAGTATTCTCAGTTTTCAGGGGCAGTTTCTCAGGTGTCCAAATTGGATAGTGGGTAGTGCAAAAGATTTTGACACAATAGTGTGCATAGAGGATAGGCAACTCAACCAGCAACAAGCGTTTGAGTCATTTCTCTGAAGAAATGTTTTTGTTGCAATGGGCATATCTAGGAGAGATTGGACAAAAATTGGCTCCTATTTGGCATTTTATCTTTCCTACCACTTGGCTTCTAGTCTCTATTTCTATGTATTTTACTTTGATTTGTGAGTATGAGTTGGGATCGTGGTGATTCCTCTACAGGAGGCAAGAGTGGGTCCTTGGATACTACCTACATTCAGGTTTTGGATGAAATGGCCCCATCGATTATCATAATTACTTGTTGGAAACAGAATTTTGATTGGAGCACTACCCTTAGATATAGAAGGCTATTGACATGAACTTGAGGGCTCATGATAAGGAAGATCATCTTGATAATGATGCTCTACAGATGTGGTGACCAAGAATGTCTGCTTTTGGGAGGATTTGCAGCTGTATTAACTGATGCAAGGGACCTAAGATCCTCAAGAGAAAGACAGTACCACTGATTACAGAACACTGAAGAATTATGGCAAATATCTGCACACCCTTTTGACAGAGGCAGATGATTTCTTTTCTTTACACCAAGGTTGTCGAAATTGATACCATATATAGGACCAACAGGGAAGGATAATATGCCATCACATGGATCGTAAGACTGTACCTAAAATATAAAATTAAACATATTTATACACATATAAATAACATAAAGAACAAAAAATCTTTTAATTAAAAATAATATTTATTAAACTCGAGTTGGTCAAGCATAAGAAGGTTACAACTCAAGTCAAAGTTACAATTTCTAATATAATAGACAAAAAAGAACTCTGTGAATACCTATAAAATTAAAAGACACAGCAAAAATACCCCAAAAGAAAGCCATAATGTTGTGGACACTTAAACAATGTGAAAAAAGAAGATATACTATTCGCAAGCACCCAGCCACCCACAAGTCTAAAATGATACAAGGAGCACCACCCAAAACATTGGATGGACATGCTAGATAAGAAAAAAAATTGGAATGGATATATTAGAGAGAGTTGGTAGATCACCGATTGTGGACAAAATGGTAGAATGTCGCACTACATGGCTTGGACGTGTGTAGAAGACCTATAGAAATCCTAATAAGAGAAGATTGGATGGAGATTAGACCAATAGTTAAAGATAAAGAGAGACCAAAAAAGAAAAAAATACATGCGGAACCATTCAAAGTGAGTGGCACAGGATGGCATACTACAGTGTTGTCTAACCTATATAGCCAACCTCACCTAGTGAAACGACACTTGGTTGTTACATATTTTGGCACAAAATGAAACAGTAAACAGGTACCACTGGATCAATAAATGGGGAGCTTTTCAAGAAACAGACCCTAAAGCAACTCATTGATAATTGAGAAAATTAGTCACCGTAGTATATACATGGTGGGAGTGACCTGTGCCTGCTAAGAAGACAATGAGACATGCTCTCACACAAACATTCACACTTACAGGAACATGCGGCTTCAAGTACAATAACAATCACCAATGCTAGCAAATGAAAAGAAAATTCCAAAAGATAATTCATATGATGAACCAGCAGTGAAGAATTCAATTACTGGGAGCTCATCTCTATTTACCACATTAGAAGGCAGGGTTTCAAATTTTTTTTCCAAGAATCATGGTTAGAGCTGGCTGCTAGTTGGTTAGAGCTGGCTGCTAGTGGTTTGCATATAATTCAAGAAGTATGATTAGCATATGCCTATGGTTGCATCCACAAGCTAAAAGGACATAACCCTGTAGCACTTTGGTCAGCAACTCCCTCCTTGAGTAAACTAAAACTCGTGTCATAACTCTGTTTCCCGCGATAATTGATACCTTTCTCGTTGGCGCCAGTTTAGGAGGGTCAATGATGACAATATCCCAGGATTCATCTCTTAACAGAGCATCCTTCATAAATTCAGTTACATCTTCTCTCAAAAATGATATTCTTCCTGGATCCAGATTGTTTAGTACCACATTTCCTTTAGCAAGCTCCAGCGCTGGCAATGATGTGTCAATACCTAAAAAATTAAGTTAAACCATAATAAGAAGGGTGCATCAATGTAACAACAACTAAAGAAATATAAAAGACGAGAGAGCAGATCAGAAAAAGAACCCACAGAGAGAGAGAGAGAGAGAGAGAGAGAAGCGTAACTCAAACTTGCAACTGGGAGGGAGAAGGAGCATCAAAGGTCAGCTTTAATGTCTAGGTCTCACTAAGCCGCTGGGTTTTGTCAATAAAAATGGTGGCTTTTAGGGGAAAAAAGTGCTCCTCGTGAAGAAAGGAGAAAAGAGGAATTGTATGACAATGAGAGGTGATTCTGTTATTTTAACCCTACGAAGCTTATGGAAAAATAGTAGCAAAATCACCAAAAGATCCTTGTCCGTATGGACATCGGAATTGGTATTGCAGTTCAGAATTTTAAATTCAATTCCCATTCGAGCAGAATTGGAATTAGCTAAATTTTATGTTTGGCTTTTACAAAGAATTAGAATACAGAATTACAATTCTAAATTCATTCTAATTCCACTGTTTGGAAAGATGATCTTCAACTTCAATGCAAAACGATCAAATCAATACAAAATACATTAAAAAATTACCCAAAGAATCTTATACCCTTTGAATGAGAGATCCTGTGTTCAAATCCCATCATCCCCCTTCCCCCAACCCGCAGGAAGAATTCCTAGCTATAATGCCTTAAAAAAAAAAAAAAAAAAAAAAAAAGGAACCATACACCCATATTATGCAAGGAATTATTGAAAACAAAACCTCCTGGAAAATGCAGTCAAAGTAGTGCCATTATGTAAAAAGCCATAAATTAACGCTATTACATTCATTTTATTTGAAATATTTTTTTTTTCCGTTTTCTTACTATTCAGTAGATCTCAATTGTTATTTAACCCGTTCGGGTTGTCTAGTAAAGTGATGCCAAGTTGATGGTGGTATGAAGTTTGGGCTGCAAAACTAGTGAATGTTATCAGAGGGAGATGAGAAGTACAACAAAGATGAAGAGATCAGAGACTAAACCACCATGAAGAGATGAGCAAAAAATGAGAGAAGAAAACAAGGCATATATTGTTAAACTTTGTTGTCAGAAGAGAGAGGTAGTCATGCTGGAGAACGATAAAAAAAAGTCTGAAGTATTGAATTGGGAATTTTTAAGGTATGAGTTAAGAATTGAAAAGGGATTAGGCTAGTTGTTTTCTAATTCCATAGAATTCTCATATGGAATTATGAATCTAATTCTAAAAAGGCTACCAACACAAAAATTAAAATTAATGAACCCAAATTCCAATTCTAAATATCAATTCCGTACCTAAGTCCATGTACCAAAGAGGCACTAAGAATTCCTCAGAAAAAGCACAATGGGGAAAGGCAAAGTCAGGTCTATGAGCCCGAACATTACAGCAGCCACAATTTGCAGCTATGACAATCACTAAGCTGAAACGCAATGCAATGGGGACTGCCGTTGCATGATCACTCCGCACTGCAACACCGCTATTATGGGCACTATTGACAACTATGTTACTCAATATAAATATAGAGATATGGAGACTGACAATACTGAGTCACTGATTCGCAGTCTTAAACTCTAACAACCAGCATCAGAGTCAGAACTGATATAGAGATGAACTTAGTAACAAGTAATGGTGGAGCCAGCCATTCATGGTGGGGGTCACAACAAAACACAAGCTCTGTTTTGAATCAATAGTGTGCACCTAGCATGTGAGATCTTTTCATTACCCCAACATTTGTGAACTCATGATTACTGGCTTTCACAGTCTAAAATTTCATTTGCACATTTTAGAAGTTTGGTTCTGAATTTGGATTAGTCTCAATTATATTAAACCTGATTTGCTGCTTGATATTAACTGTGAGTTTCCTTTCTTTCTCAATTTCAAGCATGAGTTAGGTGAACAACCAAATTTCCTAAAAATTAATGTCAATCATAGACTCATTAACAATGAACGAGAGAATTAGCAACATATAATGTACCAGTGACATTTACGGCACCTCCACGTACTGCATTTAGAGCAAACCCACCACTGTAGCAACAAAGATCAAGGACCTTTTGACCATCTGAAATGCTTGATATAAACTGTCGGTTCTCACGCTGGTCTGCATAGAATCCTGTCTTCTGGCCCTTCAGTGAAATTGTGTATACAATCCCATTTTCCATAATCTGACATATTGGGACATCCCGCAAAAATCTCAAACTTGGTAAATTTCATATCTCCATGACATAATTCCTAAATTCCAACTAACTTTTGACTGGGGGCTATCCATAACCTGCCCCCCCAAAAACACCCGCCCGCCCCCCCAGCAACCCAACCCAACACCCCCACCCATCTTTTTAGTAAATAAATAAAAAAAAAATCAGTTAAGGCGGTGAAATGTGTTTCTGCGCTGGGGGTGAAAATGCCCAGTTAAAACTTTTAATAGAAATATGCCAATACATATTATAAAATTTAGGTAGAGAAGGACGATTAGAGAGGGAGGGAACAGTAAGAATAAAAAGATTAAGATCATTGTGGCATGGAATCAAATGATACAAAATACAAATCATTAACTCCTAATTATATATGCATTAAACTCCAAATCCTAATCAAATAAGAAAAGATATCAGGAAATGCATAACGGAATCTGAAAACCACTTATAAGAAATAATCTAAGACACTCAAAAACATTCTATGATACAATGAAAATATTACGAGATATATTCTAGATATTCTAATATTCCACTTCATGCTAAAGCTTACTAACATTTATGTTTGTTACAAATAAACAGCTAATTATAAGGTAGTTGTTTAGTTATTTTACTGCTTTGTGGGCGCTCTTACGGAGCACTGGTCAGTATCTATCCTGTGCCATGCATCAATGTGGTAATAACAAAAATTTCATGTTGAACATAATAAGGCTATTGTCCAGCACAATACCTGTTCAATTATCGAGCGGACTCTCAGGCTTACCCTTTGCATTAACAAAGTATAATAAATAAAAAATAAAAAAAGGAAATCACCAAGAAGAGGACCAGAAGAGAAAAAATGAAATTCTGATGAACAGTTCTTTCTGGATTGTTGCATACCTTTGTTCTTTCAGGACAATTAGATGAATGCATTTCCTTTAAAGGAGACACATCAACTCCATCTTCCTTTAAAATATCAACAGATGGCCTCCAATTTACATGATTGATATAGTTGATTTTCCTGATGCATGCCTCTATCACTGATTTGTATTTCTCAACCCAAGCTGCAGATGATGCTACTACAGCTACATCTCCAAAGACATCAATTATCAAACCTGATAATCTGTAGGGAACCAGTACAACCCAATTCAAAATCATGCAAGTGAACCTCTTTGAGGTGATATCATTTGAGCTGCAAAGAGTGGTTATCAGTGATTGAACCTGCTTAAGAACTGGTATCAGTTATGCAAATGTAAAACAGAAACTGGGAATTAAAAGAGGAGAGAAAAAGCAGTACCAGAGAAATATGGCTCTCCTTGGCAACGTTTGAATGTTATTCACACAGAAAAAAAAGACAAAGAAGAATAGTGTGTAATCGGCTAAGTTTTCGAGAGACTTAGCACTCTCCTAGTTCCAATCCTATTCCAACTTTTCTGAATGCCCCCCTCAGCAATTCTCCCACCTCCCTATAATTCCCACCATCCCCCCCTAACAGAATAACAAACATCCAGCCCCCTCCACCTCCACTAACTTGCCAGCTAGGCAAGTTAGTTACACTCCCCTCCCCTCGCTTCCTGGTCACATGTTCCCCTCGTGTCACCTTTCCCTTTTTCTGTCCTCCTACTGTAAACCTTAGCATATGGTGCAACAAGTTTATTTGGGCTTACCCTATCAGGGCCCAAAGTAAATTCAGTATTAGACATACCAGTTGGGGTCCTAACAACACCCCCCCTTCAAAATCCACCTTGTCCTCAAGGTGGAAAAGAGGGAATAGTTTGTAGATATCTGTTGCCAATTCCCAGGAATTTTCAAAGTCAGGCAAGGCCCTCCATTTAATCAAAACTTCGAGTTGGTTAGCTGAGTTGGTGCGGACAGCAATGACTTCTTCAGGTTGCACCTAAAGTTCCCAATCTTCCGAAAGAACAGCTGGAAGCGGTTGGGCCTGTACATCCTTGGTGACACATTTTTTTAGCAAAGAAACGTGAAAAACAGGATGCACTGGAGTCAGTTGGAAGGTCTAATTTGTAAGCAACAGGCCCTATTTTCTCTGTTATAACATATGGTCCATAATATCTAGGACTCAACTTTTGGTTGATCCTTTTGGCTAGAACCTTGAGTCTATAGGGCTGTAACTTCAAATAAATTTTATCTCCCACCATATATTCCACTTCTCGTCGTTTAAGATCAGCAGAAGCTTTCATTCTGTTTTGAGTCTTTTCTAGCTGGAATTTCAACTCATCCAACATCTGATTCCTCTCCTCCATTAGAACCTGGACTTCCTCTACTGTGGATTCCTTTCCTTCCCTGAAAAGTGCAGGAGGTTCTCTCCCATAGAGTGCCTTGAAAGGAGTCATTCGAATGGCGCCATGATAGTTGGTATTGTACCAATATTCAGCCTAAGGAAGCCACTTAGGCCACTGTAGCTGTCTTGAGCCCGTAAAACAGCAGAGATACGTTTCAAGACATTTATTAACCGCCTCACTCTGCCCATCGGTTTGAGGATGGTAAGCGGAACTATATTTTAATTTAGTCCCCGCCATCCTAAATAATTCTGTCCAAAAATTACTCATGAACACCTTGTCTCGATCGGAAATAGTGCAGTTAGGAAACCCATGAAGGCGAACTACTTCCTTAATGAGATTGGCAGCCACCTCCTTGGCAGTAAAGGGGTGGGATAGAGGACAAAAATGAGCATATTTTGACATCCTATCGACCACCACCATGATAGTGTCTATGCCCATTGCCTTAGGCAACCCCTCTATAAAATCCATTGTGACCTCTGACCATGTGTTGCTGGGAATAGGCAGTGGCTGCAATAGTCCTGCAGGAGAGAGAGTTTGATGTTTGTTTCTTTGGCAAACATCGCACTCTCTAATGTATTTCTGGATGCATGACTTCATGCCTTCCCAATATAACAAGCCCGAAATCCTCTTGTAAGTGCGAAAGAACCCAGAATGACCCCCAATGCTGGAGTCATGAAATTCGCGCAGTATTTGTGGGATCTTGGCTGAGTTCTTGGCAATTACAACTCTGCCTTTATAATATAACCTGCCCTTTCTCAGTGCAAAGCCCGGATGGGAGTCTTCTCCCCATAATAAATCTTGAATGATACCCCTTAACCTTGCATATGCCTGAACCTCGGCCTCCAGATCACTCCATTCAGCCACGTTAACAGTAGAGATTGCAGAAAACTGGAGCTTCCTAGAGAGGGCATCTGCTGCCCTGTTCTCACTACCCACCTTATACCTGATTTCAAAATCATATCCAAGAAAATCATATCCAAGAAGCTTCGTCACCCATTTCTGCTGCTCTTCGCCAACAACTCTCTGATCCAGCAAATATTTCAGACTCTTCTGGTCTGTGTGCACTATAAAGTGCTGTCCTAGCAAATAATGACGCCATTTTTGCACCGCCATCACTATGGCCATTAATTCCGTCTCATAAATGGATTTCTGTTGGGCGCTATCCGAAAGAACTCGACTCACGTAAGCGATGGGCCTCCTGTCTTGCATCAAAACAGCCCCAATCCCCTTATCTGAAGCATCCGTTTCGAGCTCAAATTGCTTGTCAAAAGAGGGGACAGCTAACACAGGTAAAGAAGTCATGGCCTTCTTTAATGTGTCAAAAGCTCTTTGAGCTTCTTCTCCCCATTGAAATTTGTCCTTCTTAAGGAGTTGGGTGAGTGACCAAGCGACCTTCCCATAATCCTTCACAAACCTCCGATAATATCCGGTCAATCCCAAAAAACCCCTAAGTCCCTTCAAATCACTAGGAACAGGCCAGTCTACCATGTCTTGGATTTTCTTGGGATCCGCAGCCACCCCATCACCCGAAATGATGTGCCCCAAATATTCAACCTGGGGCTGTTCAAAGCAGCATTTCTTTTTATTAACATATAACTCATTAGCTCTCAACACTTCAAAAATGTGCTGAAGATGCATATGATGGAGATCAACATCTGAACTGTATATCAATATGTCATCAAAGAAAACTAGAACAAATCGCCTCAAAAAGGGTTTCAGCACCTGGTTCATTAGGGCCTGGAAGGTTGAGGGTGCATTGGTGAGCCCAAAAGGCATGACAAGGAACTCATAATGCCCCTCGTGTGTTCTAAAATCAGTTTTCGGGATGTCTTCCTTCTTCATTCTAATCTGGTGATAACCAGATTTTAAATCCAATTTGGAAAAAACTTTGGCACCACCTAGCTCATCCAATAACTCATCGATCACAGGTATGGGGAATTTATTTGGAATGGTTATTTGGTTTAAGACCCTGTAATCAACACAAAAACGCCACCCTCCATCTTTTTTCTTGACTAAAATTACAGGACTAGAGAAAGGGCTAGTACTAGGCCTCACAATTCCAGATTGCAGCATCTCATCAACAATCTTTTCAATCTCAGTTTTCTGGTAATGGGGATACTTGTAAGGACGAATGTGAGGAATTGGAGCTCCTTCTTTCAGAACTATGGCATGGTCTTGCTCCCTGGGTGGTGGTAAACCCGAAGGAAGCTGGAACAGATCCTTGTAATCAACCAATAATTTCTGGATTGCCGCTGAAACCTCCGGTTCCTCCTTACTGCCTTCTTCAAATTGTTGTGGTGCCACCAAATAACCTTCCCCTTCCGCCTTGAGGGCCTTAAACGCTGCCTTCCATGAAGATTCACTCTTGCACAAGGCGGGATCACCCTTAATTAACACCTTATTACTATCCTGCCCCCAACTCAAAGTCATGTTCCGGAAGTTACCCGTGAAATCTCCCAAGCTTTCCAGCCAATCTGTCCCTAAAACCACTTCAGGCTTGCCTAACTTCACCACGAAAAAATTCTGAATAATCTTCACACCTTATACGTGTATTTCCACTCCCCTACAAACTCCAAACCCCTCTTGAACTTCTCCATTCCCCACCTCCACCTGGAAGCCCTTCACCTTTTCTACCTTCAAATTTAACCTTTCAGCCAGCATGGTGGAAATAAAGTTGGCAGTAGCCCCTAAGTCAATCAAAATGACCACCGGTTCCCCTTTTATCACCCCCCACAGTTTGAGTGATTTGTTCGAGGTTAATCCCCAATAGCTAAGGGAAGAAAGTTGTAGCTCTCTTACCTCGTTTTCTACCTCTTCTTCGATGGTGTTCTCTTGTTCCTCATCCTCTTCATCCCCTTTTTCTTCTTCCCCCATCAAAATAATCTGTTGATGGCGCAGGAGACATTTGTGTGCAGGGTTCCATTTGTCCCCACACCGGAAACACAATCCTTTTCTCTGCCTTTCTTGCAATTCTTCAGGAGATAGCCTTCGGGCATTGTTGTTACTGCCTCTACTCTCAGCTGGTCCACTAACATTATCACTTAATGCACTACCGCGGGCCCCACTGGTGATATTTCTGATTCCGGTGTGTGGTCTAGAAAATTCTGGGCCTCCTTCACTCTTAGGCCCGTTTCCCTGAGAGTGTGCAGCCCCATTCCTAGTAAAAAAAGTAGGCCGAAATTGATTGGCCCCCCTGGAAGGCCCACCTGCGCCCCTTCCTCCTGGATGCACTCCAGCCTCCACCCAAGCTAAGTTTCTTTGCTCCAACTCCAGGGCTCAGTCCATCATCATTGCTAGACTCCGGAACTCCCCCACCGCCATTTCTGCCCTTATTTCCTTCGCAAGGCCATTCAAGAAAATACACATAAGAATTTCTGGATCCAAGTTCTTCTTAGTTCTAGCCACCAATTCGAACTCCCTTCTGTATTGCGCTACTAAACTGGTTTGTTTCACATCAAGAACCGGTCCCATGGGGTTCTGAGCTTCCCCTAGTTGGAACCTTCGGAGTAGATCTTCCCGGAACCTCCGCCATGAAGGGAACTCAGTTTGCTCCTCCCACCACTCGTTCCAAGCCAACGCCTCGCCTTCCATGGCTACCAGCACTAAATCAAGCCGGTCCCGTAAACTGACCTGAGCCACCCGAAAGTACCTCTCCGCTCGCACCAGCCACCCATATGCATCTTCGCCTGAAAAAAAGGGTAGATCTAACCTCCGACTTACTTTAGTTCATCTCAATCTTCGATTTCCGTCCCTCCCCGTCTCAGAGGAGTCCTCTTCTTCATCACTCTCTCCTTCGGGTTGTGACGATGAGTTTTCTTCCCCTTCTGGTTCGTCGCGACGCCTTCCGTTGTGCAGCCGGTGGTGGTTCCGACGTCGCCTATCGCTGTTCCAACTTCGAGACCCGCTCGAGCTCCGATCCCGCCTCAACTCTTCAATCTGGCGAGTCAGGTTGGCCACGGCCCTCGCGTTCTCTGCTGTGGCTCGTGCAAGGGCTTGCGCATTCTCGGCCTGTATTTCCATCAGTCTTCTTTCCATTTCCCCCATCCTAGCTTCCATTGTTGCGCGCGTGGTTACCATACACATGGCCCCCGAGATCGAGGGCTCTGATACCAGTTGTAAGAACTGGTATCAGTTATGCAAATGTAAAACAGAAACTGGGAATTAAAAGAGGAGAGAAAAAGCAGTACCAGAGAAATATGGCTCTCCTTGGCAACGTTTGAATGTTATTCAGACAGAAAAAAAAAAGACAAAGAAGAATAGTGTGTAATCGGCTAAGTTTTCGAGAGACTTAGCACTCTCCTAGTTCCAATCCTATTCCAACTTTTCTGAATGCCCCCCTCAGCAATTCTCCCACCTCCCTATAATTCCCACCATCCTCCCTAATGTAATAACACACATCCAGCCCCCTCCACCTCCACTAACTTACTAGCTAGGCAAGTTAGTTACACTCCCCTCCCCTCACTTCCTGGTCACATGTTCCCCTCGTGTCACCTTTCCCTTTTTCTGTCCTCCTACTGTAAACCTTAGCATATGGTGCAACAAGTTTATTTGGGCTTACCCTATTAGGGCCCAAAGTAAATTCAGTATTAGACATACCAGTTGGGGTCCTAACATAGACATTCAAATAAAGAGAGATATGCATATGGTGTATAACATGTGTCCAATACTAATACTATGATGGCATTGGTAGGACAACGTATCAAGGAAATACTTCTTAATAAGTTTCCAAGATAAATGCAATATAATACATTGATTTGCAAAAAGGAAGGTTAGCTGAAATGGTGAATATTAGGCAAGTGCTGACAAAATCAAATATATTGAATCCTTAATTCTAAAATCCACATAGATTAATCATTTAGAGATGTAGGTACATTCAAAAAGTTGAGAAACCGAAATACAAAGAAGAAAAATTCAACCCCCGCATCCCTCACCTGTCACCCTCACTATTGATTAGACGATAAGCATTTGTACGGACTGAAGGAAGACCCAACCTTCTGCGCAATTCAACAGCTGCATTTATTCTTGCTTCAAGCAGTTTCTCCATGTTCAATGCATATGATGAATCACTGTATAATCAAGAATTTTGGAAAAAATATCTGGTTAATAAGGTAAGCAGAAACATAAGGAAATGAATAATCAAATATATAAACCTGGTAGCTTCATCTTCAAGCTGCATCAGCCTAACACAGAACATAGAAACTGAGTTGTACAAGCCCCACCCAATTGGCTTTTCAGCCCCATCTGCTACCAAAACAATGTCTCCAGTCTTAGGTGGTGGCCTCCCAATTATTCTATCAACAGCTCCACTATACACCATCGGGTTGCCATCCTTAAATAGTTGTGTCTTCCCCTTTTTTAGTACAACCTTTGCAACACCTACTAAACCCAAACTGTTCAAAAAATGATTCAGCAAGTTGAAAAAGGACATGACTTTCCCATTTATGACTGCTGGCCTCACTCGATAACTCTATATACGAGTATTTGTGTGCATTGAGAACACGCAGACGAAGCGTTTCTGGAGTGTTTTATTAATGTAAAGTGCAAGAATCAAATTTCAAACATGACAGCCCCAGTTGAAAAATATTGGCACTGGCATGAAATTTTTTTGTTCTAGGATTAGGCAAAATAGCACCAATAAAGATGAGGATATCAGTCAAACATAAAACAAGCCGTCCTTGAATTAATCCATATAACCACTTGCTTCTCACGTATGCTTAAGAAAGAATAACACTTCACTAAAGTTTCACGTCTCATGGGCTTATTCCTACACAATTGTTGTTATTCTTTGAGATCAATGTTTTCGGTATTGATATCAGAGTACAGTTTTAGACAAAAATTCTGTTTTCCAATTTTTAAAATTTGGTAACAGAATTAGTCAACCAATCCACGCCCTTCAGTTTCCGATAAAATGAAACACTATTAGCAAATGCATTTCATTTCATCATAGTGGCGAATTTCAAGCGGACAATCAGATAGCAAAGGCATCAAAAAAAGAGGAAGAAAAGGAATTGTTAGTTGTTTCGGTTCGAACGGTGTTTTGTGGGTGTGCGTGTATATATATATATACATATAGAGAAAGAGAGAGAGGGGGGGGGAGAGGGAGAGAAATAAGAGACGCAGAAGTGACACCTTTTGATTGAGAGCAGGCAATTTCTTGAAGAGTGGTCGTTCTAGCTGGCAAAGAACAAACTGAGAGGGACTTCACTAGGAGGGTAGGAATGTGCTTCATTTCGTTATCCAAGAGGCTGGGCTCCGCCTTCCGGAGCCGGACAGGGTGGATGGACTTTATCCGGAATTCGGAAGTATAATACACTTTGTATCCCTTCGTTTCGTTATCCAAGAGGCTCAGCTCCGCCTTCTTCCCGATATCTTATTTTTATATTACACGCTTCACTTTAATTATTATTGAAATACTGATAAAGTTGCATCATTGGTAAAATAGAAATGCTATCTTAACACCTGGTTTGGGTGTCACGGTACAGACACCATAGAGCTTCATGCATGGAGTTAAAAATTGTAATACACGATAGCGTGCTTGGGAAAATTTTCCCTCCATTCTCACTCTTGAAACTCTCTTTGTTCCCTTTCACTCTCATCATTCCCTGAACCCTCACCCCACCTCTGCCTCACTCTTTATCTTCTCAACACTCAGCACTCTAAAGCCTCTGTATAGCTCACTCTCCTTCACAAGATTGCCTCAGCCATAAGCTCCTTCATAATCGCTCACTGTCACGTCTCTCAGTCTCACTATAACCCATCTTAGGTTGTGCTTCATTGGCGCCGCGGTTTGTGTCTTTCCTTGGTAGTCTTCAACAAGTCCTCTCATTCTTTGAGTGTGGGTTCCTTTCCTAGTGAGTGATTGTGCTCTACAATCTTTGATTTACACTACTGAGCTGCTATTAAATTTTTGTTTTAAAGGGAAGTGGAGGTTGTGGCTGAGAAGAATTAAAGCACTTGCCTTAAGAATGAACTTTTAGATTTATCAATTAAAACTTTTTTAATATGATTGATCAAACTTTTCGATTTAATATAAAAATGGCATTGAGTTGCTTCCTGTTTAACAAAGAAAGATGCTTCCTTTTTTCTTCAAGAGTCTTTTCTCCTTGTAGATTAAACATAGAGAGATGCTTCTTGTTTGTTCTGTTTGCTGTTATAGTTCAATTTCACAAATGGAAAAAAGAGAGGGGCAAAAATGGGAGATATAAAAATGGGTATGCATTTCAAGAAAACCATTAGACTGTAAGGGGAGGAGAAATTCTGTTTGGAATGTTTTAATTGGCAAACAAGGCAAATGTAGAAGATTGTACAAGTAGAGGTTATGGCTAAGATGTGTTACATGTTTGGTAATGGGTATGCTTTAATTCTGTTCCAACGTGTTATGTGGCATTTCACATTTCAACAAATATAATATTGCAGTAACTTTTGCACTCAAATGATTTAATGAATCAAAGAGGTGCTCCTTTGAATAAGTTGTAGAAGGTTTTGTCCATAAAACTTCTAATACAATCTCCCTTATTTCACTACCCCTTTATTTAATCTCAATCTCAGTCCTTGAATGAACTTATTATGAAACCTAGGACTTAGCTATGTAGAATCAGTATTTGCTTATGTTCATTTATTTCATAAAGAAAATGGTTGTGTGAAAATCTAAGTGGCAAAGAAATTTTTTTAAAAAAATTACTAGCATAATGAGAAGAAGTTTTATCTTTTAACACATGCTTTTATCAACTGTTGAAAATTCTATTGTGCTGCTACTCATTCTTTCAATTTATAACTCCAAGGCATTGTATCTGTAAAGTATCAAGTTAGTGAAATTATTAGGAACTTCTTTTTTGGTTTTTTTTTTTTTTTTTGCTTTCTACTTTCTTATGATATTTTTTTAATCCTTAAAGGTTCTTATTACCTTTTTTTAAAAAAAATTTTGCAGCTTCAACTGTTGCAACCAATGAGTTAGATTGTGGATCTTTAATTGTATGTACCTTGCAATTCATTATTATAGCAGCTGGAAATCTAACATATAATCAACTTTGTCTTGTTGACTTTGTAGGACAAGGATAAGTTAATAGATATGCTAACATATGCTGAAGTTCAAGAGGCACGAAAAGGAGAGTAGAGATAAAGGTCATAACTTATGGGAAGAGATGATTATAAATGCGAAGGAGCATCAAGCTGAGCCATTGTACAAAATAATTCCAACCTTGGATGTTCACTTGTATGATGATTGGATCATGCCATTGATGAAGAAGACTTAAGTTGTATTTATTGAGGATGTTGCACTGAACATAATACTATTAGCCCTTAGGGTTCATAGATGTGTAATTTTTGAATTTGCTAACTCTATGATTACCTTTTTGAAGATGGTTTATTTGATGGTACAATATTGATTGTTATTGTCTAAGATAGGTTGTAGTGAACGGTACAATAAAAAAATTATGATTTACCCATTGTAAACATATCAATTGTGCAATGAAATATACCATTAATTTTTTATGTAAATATAATATATGAAATATTAATGAAAATTTACTTTACTCTTGGTTGACAAATCTTTGGAGGAATTGAAGTTAAAGCTTCCAATCCCATGTCTTACTTAGCCTATTATAAGGCTCCCATAGTATGCTAGTAATTTGGCACAGCACACTGGTAATTCATTTTGAAAACGCTGATAATTTTCTGAAAAAGCTAGTAATCATGTAGGTCTCTTTCAAAATTTCTTTCCCAATCCCATAAGTCTTACTCAACTTGACTAAAATCTTCCAAAGCCTGTAGCCCCTTTTTTTTGGACCAATACCAACAGATAAAATGACACTAGTGCAAAAATGATTAGAATTCTCATTGAATTTGACAGCCTTTGCTGGAAATTGACATAATACGCTGGTAATTCATTGAGAAGGCGCTAGTAATTTTGTGAAAAAGCTAATAGTCATGGACTATCTATTGATGGTAATTTAGTACAATATACTAGTAATTTATAATAATTACGCTAGTAATTACATGAAAAAGCTAGTAATTATGTAGGTTTTTTCAAAAAAAAATTTCACTCCCATAAGGCTTACTCAACTTAATTAAAGGTTTCCTTAGTATGTAGCCTTTTTTTAGGACCAATACCAATAATTGAAAATGACACTAGTGCTAAAATGATTATAATTCCCCTTGAATTGGACTGTTAAAAGTTGGTAATTTAGCATAATTTGCTGCTAACTATTTTCAATTGCGCTGGTAATTATTGAAAAATGCTAGTAATCCTATAGGTATCTTCAAAAAGAAATTTTTTTCCCACCCCCATAAGTCTTACTCAACTTAATTGTAGACTTCCTTAGCTTGTAACCTTTTTTTAGGACCAATACCAATAAATACAAATGACAATTATGCTAAAATTATTAGAATTTTCCTTGAATTGGACTGTCAGATGCTAGTAAATTGGCATTCTTTGCTAGTAACTTGTTTTGATGTCGCTGGTAATTTTTAGAAAACACTAGTAATCCTATATGTCTCTTTTGAAAAAAAATTTCCACTCCCATAAGTCTTCCAAAGTCCTTACCTTTATTTTTTGAACCAAGCTTATTTTCCGCTCCCATAATTAAATTGAATACAACTTATGAGATTGGAAAAACATGTTTCTGGAGAGACTTGCATGACTACTAGCTTTTTCACAAAATTAGTAGCGCCTTCTCAATGAATTACCAGCATATTATATCAATTTCCAGCAAAGGTTGTCCAATTCAATGAGAATTCTAATCATTTTTTAACTAGTGTCATATTTATCTGTTGGGATTGGTCCCAAAATAAGGGGTTACAGGCTATGGAAAATTTTAGTCAAGTTGAGTAAGACTTATGGGATTAGGAAAGAAATTTTGGAAGAGACCTACATGATTACTAGCTTTTTCAGAAATTATCAGCATTTTCAAAATGAATTACCAGCGTGCTATGCCAAATTACCAGTATACTATGGGAGCCTTATAATAGGCTGAGTAAGACATGGGATTGGAAGCTTTAACTTCAATTCCTCCAAAGATTTGTCAACCAAGAGTAAAGTAAATTTTCATTAATATTTCATACATTATATCTACATAAAAAAAATCAATGGTATATTTCATTGCACAATTGATATGTTTACAATGGATAAATAATAATTTTTTTGTTGTACCATTCACTACAACCTATCTTAGACAACAATAATCAATATTGTGCCATCAAATAAACCATCCTCAATAAGGTAATCATAGAGTTAATGTAACACCCTAACTTTTAACCCAATACTCTAGAACATATTAGGCTAATCATTAGGTTATTACTTCTTAGTTTCATTATTTTATTAAAATACTTAGCGGAAATTACGGGTAAATTTTTTTTTTGAAAACATAAACCAAAGTGAGAGCTGCGCTCTTATGTAAACGAGAGACATAAATATCAATCATAAGGAACACAAAAGCTAAAGCAAGTAACAATAGAACAATGGTCATCACAACAAAGGAAACATTTCATTAATAACATAGTTAAGATACATAGTAGTCATGCCCTTATAGAAACGGGCTGAGCTTGCAATACAGAAGAAAAGGAAATACAATAGAAACAAGAAAGCATAAATAAACCACAACTACCCGAGTGCACCTATAGTGGATAACCTCAATACAAAAGAAGGTTTATCCAATCTACGTGTGAGTGTGTGCACTAAGCCTCCCCTAAGACGGCTACTACTCGAACTTGGGGTATGGCGGAACATAACCAATCCATGGATGCAGTGCAGCAGGAGTAGGCACATGTGAAGACTGAGTGTAAGCTCCTTGGTAAGGGCGCCCCTCGACTCGCCTAGCCAGTCTCGGCTGCGTGACAATCTTCTCGCTCTCGCCTCGCATGAACTGAGGTGTAGGAGCAGAGCTCTCGCTATACATATGCGTCGGCGGGTCCTCGGAAGGGTCGTCCTCCAAACTAGGAGACTGAGGCACATAGTCCTGGAAGTCTCGAGGCATCGAACCACCAATGTACATTCGCAGAATCCTATCATCTCGCGTCCGAGAGCACTCAAAAAGCATCGCGTCGTCGTAGGGCGACATCGGGGAGCAACGGTATCTCTGTACAAGGTGTGCAAAGGGGTGTTCGATGAACATGAAGACTCGTACTGTGCACGGCCCCTCAAAATGATATGATCCGTGGTCCGAATCAAAGTGAACCTCCCAAGTCGGCGTGTCAACAAAGACCACAAACGTTGCCATCGTCCTCTGAAAATGTGACGGAAGAAAGAGAAGGAGGAGAAAGGAATGAGAATTCTTACCAAAGAATCTCAGTAGGAGTCTCCTATCCTATGGTTACATCGTTTACATTCTCAGGAACCTTGGGTTTATTTGTGAAAGGTGTGCATACATATAAGATTCATTATTAGGGTTTATAAAACCAATTATCCAAGGTTCATTCCTTTTAGCATGCATCTTGATGTTATGAATGCAACATATTAAAACATGAATGCATGGCAATACTTGAGCATATAAATCAACAAATCAAATCATATAGAAACAATTCATGTGGCATAAGGGCAATAACTTCTCAAATGGAACTTTCATCAATATGTGTGACATCATTCATGGAATCTTTAGTAATGTAGAGGCCACCCCAATAATAAAAACTAGGCTATGAGCTCATACCTCAGCTAGTTGTCACTAGCTCTTGCTTATTATCTGAATAAGCGAATAATAAAATAACACACCCGACTACTTAAGAGTACAAGCTAGGGGGCTAAGGAACTCCTCTCTTAGGATACACCCTCTTTGAAATGCTCTACTGGCCTCGAGTGCACAGCGAATTGTTCGCTTTGGAAAGGCTCATGTCCAGACCCTCACGGATTTGCCTCCTCCTCACCGTAGCAGGAGAAGTACGTCTCAGTACTTGTCACATAAAAATCTCTTGGGGGTGCCCGGCTCAACCGTGTCACCCAGGGTTTTCAATCTCATATGGTACTTTTAAAAAAAAAACATTTCTTAACCCTTTTAGGTTTGATGGGAATTCAGCAGCATAACAGCTGTTAAACCGAATTTCCTTCAAACTGACATTTATGCCACAAGCTAAAAACACAAACATGTTTCTCATTCAAACCCCAAGCTTAGAATAGACTCATGTCTCAATTAATTCATCTCATCATAACTCATTCATCATATACATCTCATCATCATTATAAAATTCAAGACTTCTTAGTGTCTTATGCATTGACCCTTAAGGTTCTTAACTCACAATCTAAGTTATAAATCATCACAACTTAATCTCTCGGGTACCTATAGGCTCATATCTAAGTATTCCTCACTCAATACTATGACCATAAACATCTCTAAACCTCAAGAGTGCAGAATCTAAAATTCTAACTTTACGAGTACCTAGGGGTCACAACAACGACCCTTTCTAAGTTCAGTTTGCTCCTAAGGCTTCAAGATCAAGTCCTAAATCAATTATGAGTCATTCCTACACATTTAAACTAATTTAAATTTATGATTATCATTTCTAGACCATGCTGGACAGAATCCAGAAAAATCATTTACTAAGGGATCTAAAACTCTCAAATTAATTCTTTTCTAGTTACTAACATCTCTAATATTTCTCATATGAATTTTATCATCAATTATACACAAACATACTCATGTTACCATCATCCAAACAGCATAAACAGTGAGTATAACATGGCAAGGCAAAACTGAAAATCCATCTCCATAAGAAGGCATAAAACTTGATTCTAAAGCACATAAAATTCTAGTTTCTTTTGGAACTTTTTTAAAACTATCAAAGCTCATTAATAAACATTTTTATCAACTAAAATAATCAAAATACTTGTGAGGGCAGTGGCTATTTTAAATTAAACTCAAGAGGCTCTAATATCATAAAACTTGGTTCTTGACATCTCTTGAACTCATAAAAGCTTAGAAAAATTATGAAACATAGATTTTAGCACTTGTAATAAATGGAACCTCTTAAGGTCGAAATTTAAAAGCCAAAGAACACATATTTTCAAGCCTTTGCTTGAGATAATAAAAGGCAAGTCTTTGAGGTCTAGGTTCTCTTAAGTGATAACATAAAAATAAACATGCTCATGCACTTGTTTTAGCTTTCATTAGAAAATAAAGTGAGAGCATAAAATAAACATGAGATGCAACTTATTATTATCTTTGATAATAAGTGAGGACTTGAAAGATAAACATGATAATGCAAAGCTTGAAATATAAATATAATAATGCAAGTTCATTCATTATCTAGGTACTTAGTGATAGCAAGGAAAATAAATATGATGTGCAAGGCATAAACATAAATATGAATGCAATATTCATTTTAGTCTTATCTAGAGCTCTTACAAGACTTTAGAGATCAACACAACCCAACACTTATCTCATCACGAAGAGAGCTTTAGAGTTCTTGAACATCATCATCAAGCTCAAAAGAAACAAACTTTTAAAAGAGATCAAAACCTCAAAGAAAAAGGAAACCAAAACTGAAATCTCAAGGGGAAAGGAACAAGGAAAACCAAATCCATTAACAAGAAGAAGTGAAGATGTTCTTTGAGCTAAAATCATTTAAGTGAGAAAATGAAAATGAAACTTAAGGAAAGTAAGAACTCAAGCTCTAGAGGTTCCTTTGAGATGAACACATGGTCATCATCTAGGAGTTCTCATCATTGAGCTATCATGTAAAGAACAAGGCCTCATGGCCGAAAACAAGAAAAAGGAAAACAAAGAAAAGTTCAAAAAGAAACTAAGAGAAAACTAGAGGAAAATTACATTTTCAAGCAAAATAAAGTTTAGAGAAACACTACTACCTAGAGTGAAGATGAAAACTTGAACTTGAAAAGGAAAACAAGAAGGATAACTCCTCCAAGGATGATGATGAGCTTTGGCCAAAGTGAAGAGAAAGGAAAGGAGATGTGTTTTGAGTGAGATTGTGTTTGAGGTCAAGTGTTTGAGAGGTTTGATGATGATTCAAGGTTATGAGGTGGTGTTTAGAGGTTATGAGATGATGATGTGACGAGAGGATGAAGAAGATGAAGATGAAGATGAAGAGGAAAGGAAAACTCTCTTGAAACTTTGAGAGAAAAAGGAAGAACTTAGAGAAAGCTTTGGAAACTTGAAACTTTGCAAATGATCTAAAGTGTTTACAAGCTCAAGTAAGTAAGGTATTTATAGAAAAATGAAACAAATGAAGTCTCATGGAGAGAAGGGAGAGGCCGTGTGGTTTGGGAGGCAAAGGAAGAGAAAAATATCTCTTACAACTTGTCATTCAAGCATGGTTTGAGGTATGGAAGTTATGGTGCAAAGCATGGTTTCAAGTATGGTGATTTGGAGTGAAATTTCTTTCAAATTTGAAATGAAATATGTCTTCTAGAAGCAAGGAGGGATGGTAGATTTTGGGCCACAAAAATGAAGGAAAATAGCTTAATTTATTTAGTCATTCACTTAGCAAATCAAGCATGAATGAAAGTATGACAAAGTATGGTGTAAGTGAGGTGGAAGCATGGCCTTGGAGTGTGAAAATTTTGAGCATGTGATGGAAATTGGGGGAGCATGGCTTCAGCCAGAACAGGTACAGCAAGGGGGAGGAAGTGTTGATCATGTTATTGGGTGCTAATGATAGGTTTAATTGTAGATTAGTTTAGGTGCAAGGTTAGGAATCATTAAGCATGAGTTTAGGTAACTAAGAATGAGGTTTAAGGATTTTATGACAAGATTAGGAGTGCTCATACATCATTAGAGAATTTAAAACTCATTTATACAATTGAAAACACAATTCCATGATTTGAGGAATTGGAGAGAGAATTTACTATTCAAGATTCCATGACTAAGAATCTTGAATTTAAAATAAGATTTCAAGTTGTAATTAAGCATTCTTAGGTTCTAATCAACTTTAATAAATTATTTTGACTCAAGATTAATTATGGAAATTAATTAATCTTCGATTAGAGCTTAATATCGCTTAGGTTTGCTTAATCACACGACTAAGCTCGAAGACACAAAACTAGGGGCGAAATCATAATTTTGCACTAATTTTGCCCGGGACCTCCGGGACTAAAACTGAAGTCGCAGAATACATGAAAACACCTTTTAAAACCATCTGGAGAAGTTTCGGGTTCATCCGGCACTTGTAAATGGGTAAAACACCACAGGGGTGTTTTGGTTATTTTGACCCGAAAACTCGAAAAACGAGATTTTCGATCCCGGGAAGGTACACAAGCCAACTAATCCCCTTCCAACATTGAGTTTGCCCTTCGAGCATTGCTGGATCAGTTTTCCTCGAATTTCGGGCCGAAAATGACCTCAAGGGCATTTTGGTCATTTTCACTCTTAACAGAAAATCGGGGCATTACGGTTAACAAATTAAAAAATTACACATCTATGAACCCTAAGGGCTAATAGTATTATGTTCAGTGCAACATCCTCAATAAATACAGCTTAAGTCTTCTTCACCAATGGCATGATCCAATCACCATACAAGTGAACATCCGTGGTTGGAATTGTTTTGTACATTGGCTCAGCTTAATGCTCCTTCGCATTTATAATCATCTCTTGCCAATAAGTTATGGCCTTTATCTCTACTCTCCTTTTCATGCCTCTTGAACTTCAGCATATGTTAGCATGTCCATTAACTTATCCTTGCCCTACAAAGTCAACAAGACAAAGTTGATTATATGTTAGATTTCCAGCTGCTACAATAATGAATTGCAAGGCACATACAATTAAAGATCCACAATCTAACTTATTGGTCACAACAGTTGAAGCTGTAATTTTTTTTTAAAAAAAAGGTAATAAGAACCTTTAAGGATTAAAAAAATATCATAAGAAAGTAGAAAACAAAAAAAAAAAAAACCAAAAAAGAAGTTCCTAATAATTTCACAATAGGAAACTAGCTTGATACTTTATAGATACAATGCCTTGGAGTTATAAATTGAAAGAATGAATAGCAACACAATAGAATTTTCAATAGTTGATAAAAGCATGTGTTAAAAGATAAAACTTCTTCTCACTATGCTAGTAATTTTTTTAAAAAAACTTCTTTGCCACTTAGATTTTCACACAACCATTTTTTTTATAAAATAAATGGACACAAGCAAATACTGATTCTACATAGCTAAGTCCTAGGTTTCATAATAAGTCCATTCAAGGACTGAGATTGAGATCAAATAAAGGGGTAGTGAAATAATTAAGGGAGATTGTATTAGAAGTTTTATGGATAAAACCTTCTACAAGTTATTCAAAGGAGCACCTCTTTGATTCATTAAATCATTTGAGTGCAAAAGTTATTGCAATATTATATTTGTTGAAATGTGAAATGCCACATAACACGTTGGAACAGAATTAAAGCATACCCATTACCAAACATGTAACACATCTCAGCCATAACCTCTTCTTGCACAATCTTCTACAGTTGCCTTGTTTACCAATTAAAACATTCCAAATAGAATTTCTCCTCCCCTTATAGTCTAATTGTTTTCTTGAAATGCATACCCATTTTTATATCTCTCATTTTTTCCCCTTTCTTTTTTCCATTTGTGAAATTGAACTATAATAATAGATAGAACAAACAAGAAGCATCTCTCTATCTTTAATCTATAAGGAGAAAAGACTCTTGAATAAAAAAGGAAGCATCTTTCTTCATTAAACAGGAAGCAACTTAATGCCATGTTTATATTAAATCGAAAAGTTTGATCAATCATATTAAAAAAGTTTTAATTGATAAATCCAAAAGTTCGTTCTTAAGGCAAGTGCTTTAATTCTTCTCAGCCATAACCTCCACTTCCCTCTAAAACAAAAATTTAATAGCAGCTCAGTAGTGTAAAACAAAGATTGTAGAGCACAATCACTCACCAAAAAAGGAACCCATGCTCAAAGAATGAGAGGACCTGCCGAAGACTACCAAGGAACCACGGCGCCAATGAAGCACAACCTTAGAGGGGTTACAGTGAGACTGAGAGACATGACAGTGAGCGATTATGAGGGAGCTTATGGCTGAGGCAATCTTGTGAAGGAGAGTGAGCTATGCAGAGGCTTTAGAGTGCTAAGTGATGAAAAGATAAAGAGTGAGGCAGAGGTGGGGGTAGGGGTTCAAGGAAGGATGAGAGTGAAAGGGAAGAGAGAGAGTTTCGAGAGTGAGAATAGAGGGAAAATTTTCCCAAGTGCTACTATCGTGTATTACGATTTTTAACTCTACGCATGAGGCTCTACGGTGTCTATACTGCGACACCCAAATAGGGTGTTAAGATAGCATTTCTGTTAGTAAAATAATTCAGATATTTACTTTATGAAACAACAAACTATGATTTTCCTACACTTCAAACTAATAACTTGATAGTATTTTTATTAAATATTTCAGATTAATAAAGCACGATTTAACCCCCTTTCTCATGCTCTCTTTTACCTATAGTCTAAAGGTAATCTCCACCTTTTTTGGCTATACTACTCCATCACTTACCTTCTATTAATCATTTTTGAGATTCACTTCTTGCTTTGCCTAAGGTGTCGTAACCGCTAGTCCACGCTGGCTGTGATTTGTACCTATTGAAGATGCTCCAAACACCTCAGATGATCCTTTAGAAAAGATTGTTATGACTCCCCCTTTTAAGCATTTTTTATCCTCAGGCTGCCGTGGATCCTATGGTGGCCATTATGTCTGAATTCACCTCCAGTAGCCCTGACATACACTCGCCTACCCAAGAAATTATTGCAAGATCTTCCTTTGGAGGCGCTCCCACTGCTCCAGCCGTATCTGATGACACTAAAACTATAATTGTGAACTTAGCACCACTACACCATTCGAATACCTCACACAAGTGACTTTATGTTTATTTCTTCTTAGAACTTCTAGGCATATTTTGCTAGTTGTACTAGCTTGTGGCCAGCCTCTAAACACTTTTAGCTTAGGATGTTTTGTTTCGTTTCCAAATGGAAAGATAATATTGCTTTAAAAATTTACTATTTATGCCCACAGCTAACTTTTCTCTTTCTAACGTCATAAGATGATATGCACCTCCATGAATGATGACTTAACTTATTAGAAAGATACCTCCCAATTTGGCAACCATTTTTTGAATCTTACATCTTTTGATCCGGCTTTCCAAACAAAGTCACCTTCCATGAAGGTTTTCTTTCTAACTTTTTTGTTGTAGGATGTAGCTACTTTAACTTTGCTAGCTTAGATATTTTCCAAAATCTATCCTCATCCAAATTTTTCACGTCTCGGAACATGGCTTGACTACAATTATTTGAATACAAATGTGCTAGTTCGCCACTCTAAAAGATTTCATGTTAATCTCTAGAGGCAATATTGTTTCTTGCCCAAATTTTAAGTTGTATGGTGTTAAACCCATAGCCATACTTCTTGAATCTCTTCCATAGAGTCTCAAATAACATTTCAAGCCATTTGCACAGATGATCCTCCATAGACTTCTTAATGATATCAATGAATACCTTATTTGTGTAAGTATAAAAGTACACAAGAAGAAGGTTGAATCATTCTTTGCTACTTTTTCATATCTGAAACATTTAACAAAATACTATTAAGCATTAAGCTTGAAGTGCAGTGAAAATAAAGTTAGATGTTTCAAAAAGTAGGTTTATGAAGTATCACGTCAATAACTAAATAGACAATGATTAATTTCAGCACATATTAAATAATAAATCAAAGCAGTAAAAATAAAAGAGATTAAAGAGAAGAAGATTATGACACAAATATTTTTATACCGGCTCGGCCAAACCTACTTACATGCAGTACTAAACACACGTTGAGGTTCCACTAAAACATCTTTCTAACATGAGAAAGAAAACTGGATAGTCTTTACAGTAGTCTTCCTAAATTCTAACCAGTGAACAGTAGACAACCCTTAGTGTCACAAACTGAGTAGTTCTTCCTAGCTTCTCCAAGCTAAATCGAGTAGTTCTTCCCAGTTTCTCTAAGCTGAACTGAGTAGTTCTTCCCAGCCTCTTCAAGCTGAACTATGACTAGTATACAACCCCTACAGCTACGTTGCAAGTAGTTCTTCCTAACCTCTCTAAGCTAAACCATGATGAGTAGAACGCCTCTATCACTACATTACAAGTAGTTCTTCCCAGCCTCTCCAAGCTGAACTGTGATAAGTAGAACGCTTCTATCATCACGTTGCAAGTAGTTTAACCTTAGCCTCTCCAAGCTATGCCTTAATGATCATTAATAGATCAAGGATACAAAGGTTTTGTGTTTAGGTTGCCACTTGAACTAACCTACACTCAAGTTTCCTTACAAATATACAATAAACAGACTTGAGATAACTTGAACGATTCCTTTTAACATCTTTTCTAGGGAAGAGTATACAAATAATTGAGAAACATAGAAAGAAGATCTTTTACACTTCAAGGAAATTGATTATTTGATATGATGAACCTCACAAGAAGTGTGGAGGGATTTTAATAGAGTTTCCACTTTTATGTCTTCAATCCTCTCGTTAGCTTTTCAGCATAGCATCTCCATTTATAGAGGTCTTCCTTTATGACCGTTGCCCTTAATCAATTATTCAAGGGATATGTGTAGATCATCTGTTTGTGTCTTAGAAAAGCAGTCTAGAAGAGTAGGTTAACAATTTATCACATCAGTTGCAAAAGCTATTGTATAGTAGAGGTTTCTGATGTTCCTTTAGAAACTACATTTTCACTCTATGATCATGGTTTCTGAACTTCTTTTTCTAGAAGCTATGATGGTTAACCAAATAGGCAGAAGAGATAACATACTAGTTTTGAAACTGGATTTGACTCGAGATTTGAAATTTGAAATTCAAATTTCCCTTCTTTTTTTGTAGCGTTCAATGTTCCACAATGAAGTGAGCTTTCTGACATGCACTATTAGTTTCTTAATGATTCTTTAGTATTCTGATATTCAATCTAAGCTTTATGACGATGAAAGAATTATGATCATGAAGATTGAAGAATGTGTAACATGTTGTACTCAGATTTTGCATAATATCTTTATTCTCAGCGTATTTTCTGATGTCCCATGTTACTTTCTGAAGACTCGTGTCTTATTTTCTTGCTCTTGATTTAATTTACTTCACTCCTTGATGCATTTAAATGTATTTTACATGATATAGTGTTCACCTTTGTTAAGCTTAATCTCTTAACACGAGATAAAACATGTTTGTGCATGTACAGTGAAATTATTCTCACTTAAGGATGTGTTATGCAATTCAAAAATACCTGTTATACTTAGTCAAGAAACTCAAGATAGAAATTAGTAGTTCTTCAAAGTATCTTCTTTAAATTAGTTTTATTGTCATTCAAAACATATAGCTCTCATACTTTCTGAGGGGTTCTAGAGCTCACAATCTCCCCCTTTTTAATGATGACAAACCAATTTGAAGAAAATCTTTTGACGAGATGTTGAAAGAAATATAACAAAATATATCTTGACACGCACATGTTCTTTTTAAACATTACAGACTTTAAATTTTAGAAAGTCCTTTTCTTAAGACATGATATGAATGAGTTCAAAAATGTTTAAAAGCCTTAAGTAAGTCAGATCAGAGTTGTTAGGGTTATGGTGAAAATTTCTGAATTATATCAGAATGCTTTCTGAGATGTATCATAAAGATACTAGAGCAGATGTCATCGTATAAGTCCTTTTACACCAACAGCCTGACTTTTTTGTTATAAAGAGACTTTCTAAAATTTAATGTGATTGAATAAAAAACAAGTAATACTTATGATATTTCTTCTTGATTAAAATTCTTATTTAGCACATTATTTTCCTATGCCCATTTTAAAACTAATGCTTAAAGATGTATATATGATAAACCAATTAGAGCATGTCATAAGAAAATACACATGATGCAAATATAGTTTCGGACACTCAAAGAAACCTTTTATATTTTAGCAGCATATTACACTACGAGGTTTATGATGCTCAAATAAGGAGCAGTCCTGAAAGAATTAAAGCATGCAAAAAGGGACAAGCTTTTTATGCCATGAGTTAAGAAACTTTTCACATAAGTATCAAAGCATGAAATATTTTTTTAAAAGTTTTTCTTAAAACAACCATATGTGTTTATGCTATTTATGTAAACTTGTTCACCGATGCATATATGAATCATAATTTAACATATTATATGTCATATAGGCGCAACACACTCTAGAGGATTTTGAGGCTTACAAACTGATTTTAGTTGTATTAGAAGCATATTAGAAACAAGTTTCTGAAGATCGTCAGAAACTATTCACAACTATATTTGATCAAGCTAAACAGAGCCTTTGAAAACATCTCATAAGTGTGTTAGAGAGAATGTGTTTTATAAAGATAGACATTTTAAGCATATCATACATATCGAAGTACATTAGATAGATACAAGTATCAAAGCAACAATAGAGAGATTTTTGTGCTTCAAAAGATACTTGCCAGTGCTAATCACAGATATAGCTGTGAGCTAATTACGCTAGTGTGCTAATGAGTAATCAGTTTAGAACAAACTCTTAAAAGATCATAAGCATACATCAACAAGCATGATATATGATTAGCTAAGCATGATAAATAGGCATCCATATATATCAGAGCTTAAAAGAACCACATATGTATCAAAGCATAAAAAACTTAAACAGAGAACATGATATTTTAGCAAATATAACAAATTGATCAGGAGAAATCATACACATATAAAGATTGTTCAAGAATAGTAAGAAAACTGTTAAAGCAATAGAAACCTAATTGTTCAAGACAAAGAAATGCATGCTAAAAAATTTATCCTTGAGCTCCCCCTCAGCATAAGCTCTCCTCTTGAGTTCCATCACACAAGATTTTCTTCATATCTTTTCTCATCCCCCTTTTGGCATCATAAAAAAGGAGGTGTGTAAAGAACTAGAAACCACATCATCCAACATCTTAGCTTCCGAAGGATCTCTTGATTAGTCTGATAGATCTGCAGTTGTAGTTCTTCATGGTGTCTGAGTTGATCACCATGCTCTATGAGTATAGCTTCAAATTGATCCTGTCTTGAAGCTATATCTCTTAGATGCCTCAAAATGATCTGATTGAGCTGAGAGCTTATTGGAGACACAGGTGAGGATGGAGGAGGTAAATTAATGGGTGCTGATGCTGGAGCAGCTCTTGGAGATGGCTCTGGAATGTCTATGGGTACAGTATCCCCAAAGTTTAGCAATTCAACCTGAGTTTCAGCATATGCATTAACAAAAAGTGGAGAGATTGGCATGTTAACAACTAGGGTGGTAGGAGCATCAGCAGGCTCAGGAATAGGAGCAGCAATGGTTTCAAGCTTTTGAGCCGAGGCAGAAGTAGCAGCTTCTTCAGCTAGAAGAGCACCAACTTCTAATGCCCTGTCCTATTCATCATCAATTAGAGAGATGCAAATAGAAGAAGGAAGTTGAGGCGCCATTAGAATGAGAGCAGTTTTTGGTCTATAATCCTCTTCATCTTGCTTTTCTATGATTAGCTACATTGATGATATCTCTATAGTGGACTCCGGCCTGATCATCCCACTTATCCTGGCCTTTTCACTTCTCAGCAAAGTTTTTTTCTTCTTCTTCTTTAGATGAGGATACCCTTGTTGGTTCTTCTCCTTCTACTTCTTCCTCTTCATCTTCAAAGTAGGTGAGAACAACTCGATAGCCGACCTCTTCATACTTTGTGATTTTCTTCATCAGTATAAAGATTCTGGATTCATGTATAGGCATTTGTTTTCATTTGAGCTAGACGTCTTTTCTACTTATGATTTTCATAAGATTGGCTGCCATATGAGTTTCTGAGGTGCCAACTCTTGTTTTATTTTAGTTCTTCTTTCATTAGTGTGGAGAATCTGATTTTATTCCTCTTCCTCTGAGTTCTTAGTTTCACTTTCCAGGAGTATTATCTTCCTCTTGCCTTTGACTTTCTCTTATTAAGATTATACCTTTTGGGAGGCTTTTCTAGCTTGATCTCCCCTTGTCTAGGGACTCCACTATGTTAGTTCAGAAGTTGGAATGGTGAGCCTTTTTCTTGTCGTTCAAAATGAAGAAGGCATGAATACAGTTCCTTCTTAGTATACATTGTTTTCAGTGAAAAGTGGAAATCCATCTTTTGGAAAAGCCTTGTTATCAATATGCCATATGGAACACTGGCACTTCTTCATTTTCCCTTTGTGGTTGCACTTATCATGTAGTCCAGAATGAGTCTTGGCAGATTCACCTTCCTCTTTGCAATTAGACAATATAGGGGCATGCAATCCATGCTTACAAGTGCATTTGTGCTTCCTATAAGAGGCAGAATAGAAAATTGCACTATCGTATATACTTTCCTAGCCCTAGCCTTAGCATGGCAGTAGAGATTTCATTTGGCTTGTGACGAATGGAATTAGTTTAGATACCTTGAGACATCTCCTTCATTGATTCCTAGAAAGTTAGCCCAACTGGGTGAGAAGCTATAGATGAGTCCATCATTTGGTACTGAGATGATCTTGGAGAGTCCTGAAGGAGTAATCTTGATAGAGCAATCCCTGATTATCGTTTTCAAATATGATGCTAAGTTTCCTTCTAGGTGAGAGTAGAAGGCAGTAACTAGTGTTAGAAAGACCCGTTCATTTATCTGTAGATATTCATCCCTTTTTAGAAACGACAATACTTGCTCAAGAATTGATATTTCTTTAAGAAGATCTTTTCGCAAAGTCTTCCCCGAAGCCATTTTTCTTGAACAAAAGTTCTTTTCATAATGATTCTACATATGTGGATCATCATACATGTGGAAAGAAACTCCTTCTTCAGCAAATTGATCACGTTTCCTGCCTTTGGCCATTCGGTATGTAAGAAGGATAAAGAAAGATTGAGTCTTGGAGAGATTTGAGAGATGAGGAAGAAAGAAGGATTATGTCATATGGTAAATAGTTTATGTTGAAATGTGAAAGTTTGAGAAGATGATGAGCGGTTTCAAAGAAAATTTTGAGAGAAAGGAAAATGAAGCAATAGAGGAAGCATGTGGAGGAAGATGAAGGCAAAAGATGTGACGTGTAAAAAGTGGGAAGTTATTTAAGTAATAGGACGTGACAAACTGAGGTGGACCAATCGTGAGAGAGAGAAACTCTCAATTAGAGAGCATTATCCCGTCTTTTTCATCTATTTCAGAAAGAGTGATCTCTGGCTCTTAAGATTACTTTATGAAGAAATTACTTTCTAAGCTCCACTTTTCACTTTCTAATCCCTTGGAGTGTTACAATGCTTTAGCTAAAAAGCCATCTTCACATTCTAAACCTCATGAGACTAGGAGTTTCCCATTTTTTGATCCTCAATATTTCTTTCTAATCGTTCCTCCTTCCTTTTTAGCTTGATGAAACGTTCTTCAACGTAATCTTTGGTCTTGCAAACTGATGTCTCTATGTGTTCTTCAAGTTGGAGCAATGGATAGGAGAATACCCAGAGATGTTATGCATGAATGCTTATATAGGATTTAGAAAAGTTTTGAAAATAATGCAACAACAAAAGCAATTTTCAGCAAAAGTCTTGTGAATGCCTCTAACATTTTCATCTTCCATATTCGCAAGCATTTGACATAAAAGATCCTTTTTCAAATGTGATTTCAAACAAGATATGTTAATAAGTGGCTTGAATATAAAGAGTTGAACAAAATTTTCAAACAAGATTAATATCAATAGTATTATTAAGGAAGATAGAGATTTTCAAAATACCTTAATTAATGATTTTAGTTGGTTTCTTATCCACAGTATCTGGGTGGGATAGTTTGCTGCTGTAACGCCCTGATTTTTTTCTCTAGACATATAAATGACCAAAATACCCCTGAGATAATTTTTACTTGGGATACAAGGATGGCCGACCTCGGCCATCCTCATGAGAGCTTTGATATGTATGAAGGGGATTGTATGTACTTGAGTGTTTAATAAAGCAGAAGAATCTTATTTTGAGGTTCCTACTCATCCAAAATACCCTTACAGTAATTTAAGGTAGTTTTGAGTTTTGTTTTGACCCGGACTTGTCCTGGAGATCCAAAACAATGTTTTTAAGGCATGACCTATGTTTGTTTAAGTCCCGGTGGTCTCGGGCAATTTTTTTGAGAAAATTTATGATTTTACCCCTGCCTAAGTGCATTAAGGGCCTAATGACTTTTTAAAACAAAACCTAAGCAATAATAGGTTCTAATTAAAGATTTATTAATTTTCATAATTAATCTAGAGCTAAAATAATTATTTAAGATTGATTTAGAACCTACAATTGCTTAGTGAAACCTAAAACCTATTTCTAGCACCTTTTCCTAAAAAGCATTCTTGAATAGTGATATATTCACCTTTTTCTCAATTCAAGAAAAGTTTATCATTCCTTAGAAACTTTATTCACAAAAAGTTGATCCCATCAATCCAACAAGATTTCTCCTAAATCTAAGTTAATCATGGCCTAAATTACCTAATTAGTCACCTAGACACTTAATTATAAAGCTTGATTAGTGACCTAACTTTGCTTACTCCTTAACACTCCACTAATACATGATTGTTTGAAATAAAAACTCTTTCCCCATGGTTCCTTCATGACCGCCACTTTCCCTTCAAATTCTAGAAGAATATTTCATTCAAAAAGAATTATATTTTATGTAGTCAATCAAGCATTCACTAGCCACCCTATGAACTATGCCTATTATGGCTTCCATCACACTGTGAATGACAACTCAAAGAGATATTTTCTCTTTTCCTTCTCCAAGAAGCCACACTCCTCTTCATGATTCAACTCTATAAATACATTGCCTTGGTGAGCTTTGCTTCACTTTACACCATTTGCCAAGTTTGAGTTTTTGAGAAAGTGAGAGTTCTCTTCAAAGTTCTCTAAGGAAAAAAAGTTAATGATGAGCTTTATGTTTCTCGTGAACCTTTTCTAAAAAAAAAAAGGTTTTGTCTTTTGTAAGTTAAGTTAATGATGAGCTTTATGTTTCTCTTGACCTTTTTGGAACCTTTCTTTTTCCTTTGAGATTTTGGCCCTAGTGCCCTTGGGAACTTGGAAAAATGTGAGCTTGATGATGATGGTTTCATGATGGTGTTTAACACTTGAACAACCTTTAAAGCTTGAAGCTTATTTTTTATCTTGAAGTATTTTAGTGTTTCCTCTCCTTTTCTTCAAGTTTCGGTTTTGCTTCCTTATTTCCTTTTTATTTTTCGGCCTCAAGGTCTTGACATGATGGCTTGATGATGAGTGTTCTCAAGAGATGATTATGTGTTAATCTCTCATGAAACCTCTAGAGCTTGAGTTTTTCTTTAAGTCTTGCTTATTTTATATAGCTCTTTTATGTTTAAAGCTTAGAAAAGCTTACTTTTCATGTTGGATGAGTATTGGGTTTAAGCTTGGTTCTTTTAAAAGTCTTGGAGGAGCTCTAGATAAGATAAAGAAGTGAACTTGCATCCATATTTATTTTATGCTATCACTAAACTCCCAAGATAAAGAAATGAACTTGCATTTCATGTCTTATTTCAAGTTATCACTTAACTCAAAGATAAAGAAGTGAACTTGCATCTCATATTTATTTTGAGCTCTCACTTTACTTTCTAAGCAAATCTAAAATGGAGTGCATATCACGTTTATGTTTATGTTATCACCTAAAACCCCTAGAGCTCAAAGACTTGCTCTCTTCATCCTAAGAAAAAGTTAAATATGTAGACATTCCTTGGAATGTACATTTCGGCCATGTGGTGATAATGAAGCTAGAATGAGTTTCATTTAGTCACAAGGGCCTATAATCTATGTCTTGGGATTTTTCTTAAGCATAGGTGACTATGACGAATGTTTTAAGTATGATTTTATGATTAAATTTCCTTTTGAGATTATTTGGAAATGGTCACTGCCCTCATGTATTTTATGGAGATTTTAAAGAAATAAATTGTTTCCTAATGAGTTTTATAAGTTTTAAAAATGTTCCAAGAGAAACTAGCCATTTATGAGTTTTAGAAACAAAGTTCTATGTGTCATATGATGTTATTATTTTTGGTTCTTCCTTGTTATTTTCCAGCACCTTAAATTCTGTTTTGGGTGGTCTATATGTGTTTAAATACCTTACCAATTGTATGATAATTATTCTAGGCATCTTAGGTATGCTTAGTAACTTATATGTTTGAAAATGTGATTTCTAGAACTCCTTAGGAACTGAAAATATGCATTCTGTTCCAGCCTTGATAGAGTTTGTAGAATCATATTATATCATGGTTAGATGAGTTAGAATGACTCATAATTGGTTTAGGTATTAATTATTGCATCATAGAAAAAGTCGGTAATGAGAAAGGACCTAAAATGCAACTTCTGGAACACCGTAATTCATCAAAACATGTTTCCTGCCTATGCTGTCCAGCCATAATTGATTAGGTTCTAGGACTTATTAAATTGTGGTAATGAGGCCAATCAATCCCTTAGAGGCACAAGGAAATAATTTGGAAGTTTTAGGTTACCCGATTAGGGGTTTTTACTTTTAAGGGAATGGTTGTGTGTCCTCTATGATTGATGAATTTATGTGTTATCTCATGACTTATATGATGCTATATGATGATGGAATTGCATGTTATTGTTCTCTTAAGAACCCTAGAAATGCCTATGTTAAAGTTATATGAAATATGTAACATGCATGATTTATGTGGCATCTTGTTATAACATGCTAAGACTTAAGGTGACATAAAACTATGTGAAAATGATCCTTTGAATCCATCAAAAGAGATGGAGGATGAGATGATTCTATGAGAAAATGATCCTTTGAAACCATCAAAACGGATGGAGGATGAGGTGATTCTAGCCCCCTAGCCCGTACTTTATGTCGGGACCTTAGCTTATCAAAAGGGATAAGACCATGTGCTAGTGACGACTAATGAGGTATGAGCTAATAACCTAGAGGTTTCTCAAAAGGGAGACCAATTAGGGTGGCCCCATGTTCAAAGTAAATGTCTTAATGTCACCTAAGTAACCAAGATAAGATACCATGTACCAAGTCCTATGTTTTATGCTTTATGCAATATGATCCACGTACCATGTACCAAGTTCCATGTTTATGCTTTATGATCTATGATCTATGCACCATGTACCAAGTTTTATGCTATATGCTAAATGCTCTATGATTTATGCTTCATGTTATAAATTCTATGCTTTATGCTCCATGTCATATGTTTTACGTTTCATGTTCTATGTTATAAGTTAGCTATATTGCCGCATATCATAATGAATTATGATGCATCCATGTAAGTACAAGAGCGTATGTTAAAAAGAACGGGCCTCGGTAATTAACGTTTTAGAACTTCATAATTGAACTTTTATATGCCCACTTTTTAGAAGTAACCCGAGGTTCCTGGAGACGTAGATGATGACACCTAGATAAGAGGAAAACCCTACTAAGTTTCTTTAGTAAAGATTCTCACTCCCCCTACCTTTTCTTCCGTCACGTCTTCAGATTCAGATGGCGACCTTCGTACTCATCGTTGATATGCCGACTTGGGAGTTTCATTTTGACCCAAACCACGGATCATACCACTTCGAGGGACGTTGCTCGGTTCGTGTGTTCGTGTTCATGTGGTGCCCTTTTGCGCACCCTGTACAGAGCTATCATTTCTCCCCCACCTCCCCTTCTGGCGCTGACATGGTGTTCGAGAGAGCCCGACCCCATGACGAGCGAAGGCTTCGAGTACGCCCATCTGGATCAACTTTTCAAGACTTCCCCGACTATGTTCCGCACTCGAGGATGTCAGAGACTGACCCTGAGGAGGATGAGCATACGCAGATCTACTCGGAGGGTTCTGCCCCTACTCCCACATTCATGGCAGCTGGGAGCGAGGATATGGTGACGTAGCCACTGATGGTGCGGAGGCAGGCTATATGTAACATCCCCTGCTGCTTTATGGATTGACAACTGTCCCCACAAACCAACACGGGTCTTTTCAGCATGCTTTGTCCTCACTCACATGCTTCCTAGGAAAACTTCCCAGGAGGTCACCCATCCCAAAATTACCCCAAGTCAAGCACGCTTAACTGTGGAGTTCTTTCAGTTTAGGCTACCGAAAAGAAGATGCATCTTGTTGATATAGGTAGTACGAATCAATTCATATAAGCCATCCTCAACTGTATAGTCCCATACCTATACAGTCTTAGGATCCCTCTCATTCGGGTGTGTAATCGGATCATTCATGTACCCCTCCGCTTAGAGGACCTTGCGAGGAGCCGCTCCTTGTCCGTGCCCTCTTTGCACCGGCGATCACTCCTCGTCCTCGTCCCCGGGCGTTACACTATACGCCCTAGGCACGGAGGTCATGCTCGCCTTTTTGGTGTACCTACCCCCGAGGAGTTACGTCCATGGATTGGATATGTTCTCTGCTCCCTACCAAGAACCATAGAGGTTTTAGGGAGATTAGTGCATACACGCCACCATAGTTTATAGGGACTTTCTTTTATTTAGAGGTCTTCTACATTAGGTGCACTAGGCAGATTTATTTCCGTGTATTTCTTTATATGTATTCCCAGTTTCCATGTATTCGCATATTTTAGTCTCTGTACTTGAACTAAGCCCACCACTATGGTGGGTAGATTTATATATATATATATATATATATATATATTGTGATGTTGTGGAGCCATTTAATGTTTAAATTTCCGCACTTTATGTTACCGTCTATATATGCTACGCACGGCTCATATATTAAAGACTTTTCAAAAAAAAAAATTGGCTCGTATTTTCCATTAAATAGTTTCAAAGTTAGCTAAGTTAAATCAAGAAGTAACGAGTAATATTTAGCCTCAGTACGTACTAGTAGTATTTGGGTTGAATATTAGGGTGTTACAGCCGCAATCTTCATTCTCACTTTAGGCATAAGAGAAGGCAAAGGTATTCTTTTCTTTGCATAATCAAGAGCTTGAGTTTTTCAACATAATGGCGGCATCCTGTTATCTCTTAATTCCATATGGCTTATTTCTGAACATCATTTTGTGCTCATGATGACTCTCATTTTGGTTAAGCATTCAGACTTTCCATTTATTTGATTTGGTGTAGCTCTCTTAGCAAAGCATCCACCCAACTTTGATTACTCAAAGCTTCTTCAATATATTCAGGTTCAATGGTGAAAATGAAAGCATAGTTTGACATATTTCTTAGAGGTGATCCGAATTTCACTTCCTTTGAAATTTTTCCAAGAACTCTGTATTTTGAAACTATCTTTAGATCAGAAGCACTTTTGTAGTTTCTGTCCCTTGAAGATCTTTAGTTTTTTTTCCATCTTCTGATTGTTCTTCTATGTGTTCAGAGATTTTTTTTTTATTGCTTTGGAGTTCTGAGCTGTTTTCTGAAGTATCTAAGTTCTGGAGTCTACTTTTTGAAGGTTTGGAGTCTATCTATTTGCCATCAGAAATTTTCTTAAGACTTATTTTCTCAAAACTTTCTTCCAGTCCTAAGTGATAGCTAGCAAAGTTTTTCTCGAATACTTTTCATCAATGAATTTAAGCTATTGGGAGATCTTTAGGCATCTTGCTCTTGATTTTCCTTCTAAGTCGGGGAAAGTGTCTTGAGACGGTCACTGTCTTTTATGCTCCTAGAAACCTTAATCAGTGAGAATGTTTAGATATACCTAGAATAAAGGAATTTTGATTATGGTACTCATCTTTCTTGAGTCCACCTAGGTTAGTTGTTCAAAGAGAGGTTTCCTATTCTGTCTAACAGATTTCTTCTTTAAGAATCATTTGTCAGATGAGTGTCCCTTCTTGTAATCGAGAGTAAAAGAAACTATGATGATAAATCTTAGATGAAGCTGCGTTTCTTTTTCTCTCCTATTTCCTCTTCATTTCTCAAATTTGTTTTCTAAAATAATAGCCTCTGACCTCCAAGCATAAGTGTAAGATTTTAGGACTTTTTGCCATTTGTTTTAGGTAAGATTTTAGAAGCCATGAAGCTGTCTCAAATTCAGAAAAAACTTTTTGAGATCTTTCTAATTTAGTTATAAGAATTCAACTTTTCAGGCTTAGAGTTTGAAAATAAAATTTATATTTTCCTTATTATTTTCCTAATAAAACTTAAGCTATCCAAGTTGAGAAATTTAGAAGAGGAAAGTATGCAAGTAATGTAGTAGCTCATCATATAATGCAAGGAATAAGAAATAGGAAAGAATGGATTTGGATATTTTTACCTTGTAGACTTCTATTAAATCACACTCATCCGATGAAACATAGATTTTCAGTATTTTCAACATTTTCATGACTCACTGATTCATTCTATTCATCTTCAGAGTTGCTCCGAGTGGCCATTTTGCTCTCCTTCTTGAATTTTTCATTTTTGAAGTACTTTGAGCTTGGGACAAGTTAGTTCACGATGTCCCTTCTTGCCACAGTTAGCAGGAATATCATTCAAGATTTTCTTTGCTCTTTTGTCTCATCTCAGATTGATACATCTACCTTTCTTGGTTTACCTTCATTAGGCTTTTGGCATTTTCTTCACAAGCAAGGAGATCTCATCAGAGAAGGATGACCAGTTGATAGAGTGATCTTCTGTTCTATAAGTGTTCTTAGCCATTTTGTCTTTTCGATCTTTGTTCTTTGCAATTTTTGGATTGCTCAACTTGTCAGAGGCCTTGCTCTGATACCACTTATAGGTATGAAAGTGCATTAGAAGGTAAGTTGAATCATGCTTTGCTACTTTTTCATATCTTAAACATTTAACAAAATACTATCAAGCATTAAGCTAGAAGTATAGTGGAAACAAAGTTAGATGTTTTAGAAAGTCGGTTTTTGAAGTATCACGTCAATAACTAAACAGACAATGATTAATTTCAACATATATTGAATAATAAAGCATAGCAGTAAAAACAAAAGAGATTAAGAAGTAGAAGATTATGACACAAATATTTTTATACTAGTTCGGCTAAACCTACCAACATCCAATAATCAACACACATTGAGGTTTCGCTAAAACATCTTAATTAACCTGAGAAAAGAAAATTGGATAGTCTTTATAGTAGCATTTCCAAGCTCTAACCAGTGAACAATAGATAACCCCTACTGTCACAAACTGAATAGTTCTTCCCAACCTCTCCAAGCTAAACCGTGATAAGTAGAATGCCTCTATCATCACATTGTAAATAGTCTTACCTTAGCTTCTCTAATCTATGTCTCACTAATCACTAATGGATCAATAATACAAAGGTTTTGTGTTTGGGTTGCCACTTAAATTAACCTATACTAAAGTTTCCTTTCAAATATACAATAAGCAGACTTGGGATAATTTGAGCGACTCTTTTCTAACTTCTTTTCCAAGGAAGAATATACAAATCATTGAGAAACATAGAAAGAAAATTTTTTACACTTCAAAGAAACTGATTATTTGATATGATGAACCTCACAAGAAGTGTGGATGGATTTTCACAGAGTTTCCACTCTTATGTCTTCAATCCTGTCATCAGCTTTTGAGCACAACATCTCCATTTATAGAGGTCTTCCTTTATGACCATTGCCTTTGATCAGTTCTCCAAGTGACACGTCTTGATCATCCGTTTGTGCCTTGGAAAAGCAATCTAAAAGAGGATATTGACAGTCTGTCACATTGGTTTCAAAAGTCGTTATATAGTAGGGGTTTCTGATGTTCCTTCAGAAACTACTTTTTCACTTTTGATCATGGTTTCTAAATTCCTCCTTCTAGAAGCTAGGATGGTTGATCAAATAGGTAGAAGAATGACATACTAGTTTTGAAACTAGGTTTGACTCGAGATTTGAAATTTGAAATTCAAATTTCCTTTATTTTCCTGTAGCGTTCAACATTTCACAATGAAGTGAGCTTTCTGACTTGCTCTATCTGTTCCTTGATGATTCTTTGGTATTCTGATCTTCAATATGAGCTTTATGATGATGAAAGAATTACGATCATGAAGATTGAAGAATATATAACACGCTGTACTCAGATTTTGCATGATATCTTCATTCTCAACGTACTTATTGATGTCCGGTGCTGCTTTCTAAAGACCCGTGCCTTGGTTTCTTGTTCTTGATTTGATTTACTTCAATCCTTGATGCATGTAAACGTACTTTACACGATATAATGTTCACTTCTATTAAGTTCAATCTCTTAACATGAGATAAAACACGTTTGCATATGTAAAGTAAAATTATTCTAACTTAAGTCCATGTTATGCAATTCCAAAATACCTATTATGCTTAGTCAAGTATTGCATTTCATGTTTATATTTCAAGATTATCACCTAAACCTTAAAGACTTAAAAATGAACTTGCATCTCATATTTATATTTTTAAGTCTTGAACATCATATTTATATTTCCAAGTCCTCACCTTATGATGATAAAGACCAAAAAATGAGATTTGCATAGCATGTTTATGATTCTAGTCATTACCAAAACCTTTAAAGCTTAAAACTTGCCCTTTATATCTTAAATGGAAATTTTGATCATGGATGTATTTTTGTATATATATTCGGACATGTTGTGATGTTGGATTTAGAATGGATTTTATTTTGTTGTAAGGTTCAAACCTTGTGCCTTGATTATATAAAGGAATTTTGAAAGAGTTGGAAACTTAAAAGATAGTAAAGATATGATTTTTATGAGCAAAAGTCTTATTAATGAAAATTTTTTTTGTTTATGTTTTAGATGTTATTATTTGAGTTTTCAAAGAGATAGAATGGTTTCAAGTGTTTCTAATGTCTTAGAATAATTTTTGAGAAAAACTAGTAACGAGAAAGGATAAAAAAATGTGATTTCTAATGCTTCTAGAAATTAAAATTTTGGCTACTATTGTCGGACTAATATTTATGTAAAGTGCTGTTTGGAAGTGTTGAGATGTGTAAAAATTACTATTAATTGTGATAAAAAAAATTATTTCTAGTATTTTAAGAAAAACTAGTAACTAGAAAGGATAAAAAATGTGATTTCTAATGTTTCTAGAAGTTAAAATTTCAACTACTATTTTGGGACTAATATTTCTATAAGGTGCTGTTTGGAAGTGTTGAGATGTGCAAAAATTACTATTAATTGTTATAAGAATTATTTCTAGCATTTTAGAAAAAACTAATAACTAGAAATAATAAAAAATGTGATTTTCAAGGCTTCTACAAATTAAAATTATGGCTAATGTTGTGACATTATTATTTCTGTAAAAATTCTCTTTGGTACTGATTATAAGTGTAAAAATCACTCTTAGTTGTGATAATAATTATTTTTAGTACCTTAGGAAATGCCGGTAATTAGAAATGGTAATAATGTAACTTCTAGAACTCAGAAACTAATTTTTTTTACACTGCCCAAATTGTACAACACTGCTTGGTATTGTTTATGAGTTTAAAAATTAGTGAAAATTATTGTAAAAATTGTTCTTGGTCTCTTAGGTGCCTAAAAGGGTAATTACAAGTGTTAGATTCGACTGTTTTGCAAAATGCGAAAAGTTGGGTTTTGGACTTATCGTTTTAGCATTTTGGCAAATGGGTCTCTTAGGAATGCAATTGTTATGTACTGATGGCTATTTGCAAATGAATTAATTGGAGATTCTATGACTTGAGATAAATGTGAAAGAAATGATTACTAGTATGTGTAAATCCTGTTGAGCATAGCATATACATTAGCTGAGTCCGGTCCTTGATTCCAGCATATTGGGTAGGAGCATGTTTACTTTCCAATACCATATTGATGATGAATTATGGAATGTTTTACTTGTAAATGAATGATTGGGATGCATGATTGATATGTTTTGTGACATGAAGCAAATTTGGGTAAACTCCATTTCTAGCTGTTATGCTACTGGATTTCTGCCAAATTTATGGACTTAGGAAATATTATGAGCTTATGAGCATGAAATGTTAAATGATATGTCAGGATAATAGTTGTTATTCTATGATCATGTTTGCATCTCTAAATAACATGCTGAAATTAAAGATGACAAAAGACACATGAAAATGATCCTTTAGACTCCAGGAATTAATGGCTAGGACAGGTGATCTTATAAGGGGATCCTTTAGACTCTAGGAATTTAATGATTATGAAAGGTCAACCTATGCCCCCTAACCTGCACTCTAGGAGTCGAGAATTAGCTTATCAAGAGGATAAGTATAGACTAGTGATGACTAGTTTAGGTATAAGCTCATAATCTAGAACTCTCAAGAGGGGAGAGTATTAGGATGGCCCTCATAGAAAAGAGAATAATAAATTTAAGTCACCTAAAAGAATAAAGAGGAGGGATCATGTAGGATGACTATGTTCTTTATACTATGTTCATTTATTATAATTCTTGTGATATGTTGCACATGGCATTGACTTGCATTCATGATATGGTATGATACATTCATGACATTAAGATTCATGGTAAAAGATATGGACTTTGGCTAACGGTATTTGGAACTTAATAAATGAACTTTATAAATGCTCATCATTTTTATAATGAAACCCAAGGTTCCTGAGGACATAGATAATGGCAAATGTTAGGAGGCAGAAGCCCTACTAAGATTCTTATATGAGTTTCTCATCCTTTCTTTCTTTCTTTCCATCCCGTCTTCAGAGGTCGATGGCAACCTTCGTGATCTACATTGATGCTCCCACCTGGAAGATATACCTCGACAATGCCCATTAGACTTATCACTTCATGGGTCGTTGTGCCGTCTACTTGTTTGTCTTTTTGGAGTGGCCCTTTGCACATCTAATTACTAGCTTTAGGTTCTTTACTGCTGCCCCTTTTGCTGACTACCTCATCTTCGAGCATGCCCATCCGCATATGGAGCAGATTCCCCGTGCCCACCTTACTGCACATCCGTTCGTGACTTCCCCATCTGCATCCCCCGATCACCACCTCTCTCGACTGAGCCACTGACCAACCTGTCAGAGGAGTCTCCTTCCCAATACTCCTCAGGCAATTCTGCATATACAATTCCATGGAGATAGAAGGAGTAGCAAGGGAAAGGCTACGGTGACGACAACCCTTGAGAGCGGTTCCACATGCTCGTAGGGGAGTTACTCGTCCACGCCGCGGAGCTCATGTTCATCTCGGCAGACGTCTCACTACTCCCACTTACATCGCTCGTGTGCTCGGGTACATTCCTCCTAAAGTCTACAGTAAACTCCCCTACGATCATGTGGACCTTGGAGCGCCTATGCATATATCATGGATAGGATAGCCTTCTTTTGTTTTTTTTTTCATTTGAGATTATCTACCTTAGGCGTACCCCAGTAGGAGTCGTGGGGGGAAAGTTTTAGCTAGCTTGTATTTAGCTTTCCTTTGCGCACTTTTCATGTTTACTTTAGATGATTGTACTAGCCCAACTTTCGTTGGTGGGTAGGATGCTATTACATATATGTATATTTTGGTGTGCAAAGAGGAACAATTGGTATTAGTGCTAGATGATATATAAACACATGATGATATGATTATGTTTATGATGTTGTGGTACTTATATCTTGTGTATGCTTGTGACATTTTTTTAGCTTTCTTTCATATTAAGTAAGACGAATGACATGTTTTACTTAGTATGTGTGGCTCACGTTTTATTTTAAGTTTCAATATAAATTTTTTTTTTACCTGTATTTTTACTAAAGTATTTCTAAAAGCCTAAATCAAGAACTGTATCTTTACTAAAGTATTTCTAAAAGCCTAAATCAAAAACTAGAACAAAAGAGTAATAACTAATAATTAACTTCAGTGCGTCCTAGGTGTGTTGGGTTATATATTAGGGTGTTACATTTTCCTTGACTGATTAGTAGTGGATGAACTAACCACTTTACTTATCTCTCCTTTTACGATTATTGGCTTAGATCTCCAGATTTTAACTAAAGTCTTATTGATGGCACTCATGTAAATGGCTCTTTCAACTTGGCTATGATAAGATAATAAGACCATATTAATCACATTTGTGGGGAAAGGATCTGTGTCTACAGACATACTACTAGCTTTCTTTTTTGGTAACTTCGATCTCCCTTCTTACAAAGCCTTCTATATGGCTCCCAAAAAATCAAACAATTTACTATTGAATATGTATCAAAGTTGTGCTACTTACAATACTTTTTGTTCTTCAATTGCCCTGGTGAAGGCATCTTATGTCTTTTCGGTAATTTTAGCTGCTTATTATTTAGCAATAAATCAAAGATTTGATCTGCCTTTGTGATGTAAAAAAGGTATACCTCTTCTTACTCAGGTCTAACCTTATTTTTTCCTTTAGCTGGGAGGCAAGAATATGGCTTTCCATTAACAATCTTGGCTGCCATTATCTCCCCTTCTAGGGACAATTATTCTTTGCAAAGCTCTTCTTCATATTCATACTCCACCATTGAAATAAACTCAGATGCCTTGCCTCCAACCTTATTTGAATCCATTTGTTCCCTTTCATGTATGAATTGTTCTACCTTAGCTACTTTCCATACCAATTTATTCAGATCTCCATATTTTGAATTGTTCAATTTTTCTCTCAATTGTGGATGCATATTGTTTACAGCTATAGACATGCATTCAGTTTATGGTAGTTGCACACTACATTTGCCGTGTATCTTCTGGAATCTTTCAATGAAATCAAGTATTGGCTTATGTACTTGTTAATTAATCCCAAACAAATCTAATACTGAAGCCTTTGGTAAGGGTTATAGAAATGATCATGACAAACACACTCTATATCCACCCAACTATGTACTAATTATGTGGAAGGGAAAAATACCATGAAAAAGCTATCCCCATTAGTGATAAAGGAAAAAATTTGAAACCATAACATTTCATTCCATCGGCTTCTACACATTAAGCCATAAACTTCCTTACATGCCCCATTCAAGATCATTCATCCTCTCTTGAAAATGGGACGAAATTTGGCACTCTAAAACCTCATAGGAAAAGGACCTTATCTACCTAATCAAGATAATGTTTCCTATGTACAGGTTTCTACAATAGTCTCAAATGCACCCTAAAATAGCATCTGCAATAATATTTGGATCCATAATATGAGGACCAACCTTTCTTTGATCCATAATATGCACCCTAAAAAAGGTGCCAATTATCCTTAACTGTTATTCCGAGTCCTGAATTTCACTTAGTCTGGATCCTATGCATCCTTAAAGGGCTATATGATAGAGTAATTTTCTTGGGACCAAAAGTCCAGGTAATTGTTCCTAAGAGAAAAATAAGTTAAAGAGTGATTTTTAATGAATTTTATGGAACATTCAAACACTCCATTTTTAACCTACAAGTTTATAAAACTGTTAGAATTCCTGAGTTTGAACTAAACCCCAAAATTTGGACTTTGATTTGTTAGGATTTTTATTTGATACCATTTTGTCACAACCCGATCTGGGCATGTGACCGGCACATGAGAAATTTCATTCTCATGTAAGTCTTATGACCTGTTGATTGTTTCTACATGCATGCTCTACTCACAATATCCATACAAATCACATGTTCCTTAAGGTTCAAAATAATCAAGTCTACAGTTTCACAATCTGTCTCTAAGGCCTAAAGTCATAATACAACATATGAATATACGTTGCTCTATGACAAAATGTCCGTAACTTAATACAATTAAGTCATTAAATATATATATATAAAAAATGAATAGACTATTGTAGCATGCAAAATGCAAAACATGACTTAAGGTCCGGGATTCTGCCTACGATGCACTGGAGCACTCTAAACAAAAATATCAGACATTTCACCTAGGAAACTCAGTAATTGGAACCTAACGTTGTTGGGAAAAAGGTGATTACGAGGTATTCTCAGTTGTTGTTGTATCTGTAAAATAGAAAAAAGAAAAAAGGAGTGAGTTTTGTTACCAAAACCCAGTGAATGAGTGCTCACCTAAAACCTCCTTTCCTAGGACATCAAGAAAAGATTGCATAAAATCATAATAGCAATAACAAATAAATAGATTTCAAAATAGTTCCATATACATTTATACACATCATATTTAAAACAATCTTAACATTTTTGAATCATACACATGAAGCTATAATAACTATTTGTAAATATCCACACTCTCTATGGACACCTCACTAGTCGGCCTCCATAGCAGTTTGGCATACCATCTCCATGGCAGTTAGGTATGCCAAGTTTCAAGTTTAAGGGAGTGCTTCCGTGGCTGCTTAAGGAATGGCCTCTGTGGCTGTTAGATATACCATGATTTACATTTCATAAGATTACTTCCATGGCCACTTGGTACATCGCCTCCTCGGTAATTAGATGTACCCAGTTTACTATTCTCTAAACATGAATCATATCAACTGAGAAGGAATAGAATTAATAATAAACTCTTAGTATTTTGAGAGCATCTGAATCCTTGAAACTCTGACAATCTATTCTTAGCATAACTGTGACTATGGAATCATGTCCAAAAGGATCACCCTTTGTAGACATTGTGATTTCATAAGCTCACAAAATATGTAGTCATCAACTATCATGAACCAAAGGATATCCAACTAAAATTCCTAGACCATATCTTAAGTTAATCTATCTTTCTGTGAATTTTTGCAAGGTCCCTATCTTAGGGTTCAAAGCTCCAACATACAACAGTGTTCAACATTGAGACTCATACAACCATAATCATAACAGCTCTAAACAATGACAATGACAATCCAATTATTTATAAACTCATTTTAACAACAATAGTACCATGGTGTTGCATAGAAAATATAATTCATACTATTTTGAAATTATAATATCGTAAACCAACAAAAGTCATAAATCTTTAAACAATTATCTAAAAAAAATTAAGTAGAAAGGTGGGTTTTGATGAAAATAACTATAATAACAGATATAGAGGTCATAGGTGTGAACCCACTCACCTGGAGGGGGGAAACAGTGAAGAATTTACATCAACCAAACCCTGGGACATAGAATGGCACCAATATCTAGTATAGGAGCAAAGGAACTCTAAATAAGCTATCTTCACCTTATTCTTGGTGAATGGACTTCATGGCATAAAACCCATGGAAATACCCTTAAGAACATGAGAAATTGAGAGAAGAAGGAAGTAAAATCATTAAAATAACATACATTTAAGCCTTATAAGTGAAGGATTGAAGTTTAACTGACAAAAGGTGAAAGAAATGGAGTTTGGGAATGCAAACCCTGTCTCTGGGCATGGAGAGTAATATTTGGGGGTGGGGGAGTCAAAGATATGTTTGGAAACCAGAAAACAGGGGTTTTTATTAAAATTTTGAGCGTTGTAGCGCTTAACAAAATGCATAATTTTCCTGACTTGGATCACCTTATTGTTTTATTAAGCCCTGTAGTGCTCACCATAATGGTTTTTCTCAAATCTTGGATCAATAATTCAAGTACTGGTTTGTTTTAGACTGGGTAATCTCAATACTCACTAATGTCATTATTTATTTTAATCTCAATTAATTTTAAAACATAGATGTAAATAAGGAAATACCCTCATTTGAATTCAAATCAAATATTAGAAAAATCACAATCCCAACAAATCAAAATCCAAATTTTGGGTTTTAGTTCAAACTGAGGAATTCTCACAGTTTTATATTCATGTGGGTTAAAAACAGAGTGTTTAAAGGTTCTTTAAATTCATTAAAAATCACTCTTTAACTTATTTTTCTTTAGGGAACAATTATTGAGAATTTTGATTCCAAGAAAATGGCTCTATTATATAGTCCTCCAAGGACTTGTGATCTAGTGAAATTCAAGACCCGGAATGATAGGTAAGGGTAACTAACACCCTTTTTAGTTCGAAAAAATTTCTAACCTTTTGATTTAAATTAGGGTATTACAATCTTCCCCTCTCAAAAAGATTTAGTCCCAAAATCTAAATTGATGTAATTGGAAGTATAAGGAGGTAGAATACTTGACCTATATGGGTTTCATGAATGGGTATGAATGCCCAGAATACTCTAACATGATACTCTGAGAGACAATGCCATCTTGAAGGTCACTATTCCCTTACTCTAAGCTTTCAGGGCTCTCATCATGATATTTACTTTGATCATTTTCCTTCAATGTTTAACCTCAAATAATACCACAAAGATTCCTAATCTTTAATCCTTAATCTCGTTCCTACCAAGTTGTCTGTGTTTAAAAATTCAAAATTATTCTCTATAAGCTACTCTAATCATCTTTGTGCAATGCTAACTATTAGTAAATCATTACATGAGCAGGTGATAAACTCTTCCTTTAGGAATCTTTACTTAAGTTAAATTATTTACAATATTTTTTGTGTACTATATAAACCAAACAAAGGCATACCTAGCAGTGGCGTGTATGTTGCTTAGGCTTCTATTTTTGCATCTCTACCTCCATTTCCTCTGCCAACTTTAGAAACTATACCACTCTGGCTCACCTACTGAAAAGAATAAGTCAACATGGTAGGGTCCACCAACCTCTGGCTAGAAGTTGCCTGGATATATCGGCAATCTTTCCACTTATGACCTCGCTATCCACATCCATAACATATAAAGGCACCAAGCAAAGACTGGTCTCCATGGTATTTCTCACATGTCTGGCATGCTGGATGCGATCAGCCAGTTTGCACTGAACTCTGCCCTCCTGACTAGCTACCTCTCTTATTGTGAGTCCAGTCAAGGTAGGCTCTAAAAAGATGACCCTACCTAACTGACCTTGTTGCTGGCCAGATCCCCTACTAGTACCAGCTCCCCCAGAAAACAAACCATGAATTCTAACCCTTTTGCTAGACTTTGAGGTAGCTCTTGTTTCTGCTAGCCCTATCTATAACCCAATAGCTGCATCTACTACCTAAGAATAATCCATCGTACCCAGATGTGGTTGTAGACTGAGGAATAGAGCCTTAGGTAGCCCCTGAACAAACCACCTAACTCTCTTTGTTTTTTACTGCAGCATTTCTACAACTGCTTGAGCCAAGTATGTGAACCTTTCATCATACTTAGCTACTGTCATCCCAGGCATCATACAAAGCCTCAAAAACACTTCTACCATCTATACTCATTTACTCTCTGACAAGAATCTCTTCAGGTAGGCAGTTCTGAATCGCCATGCCCCAGATGAAATTCATCATACCAAGTCCCCGCTAGGTCGCTCAATTGGAAGCCAGCCAACTCTACTACTCTTTCTAATGAGCAACGAATAACTCTGATAATCTTCTCTATTTCTCTAAGGAAAGTTTAGGGGTCCTCTATTGTGAAGCGTCCCTGAAAGATGGGTGGATCCATCCTTCAAAAACACTCTAGGACAGAATCATCATAATATCTAAGTAGAAGTTGGACTAGGGATGAATACAACCCCGCCTCTATCTGTCTGGCCAGTACCTCCTAAAGTGTGGCCAAAGCCTACTCTAGGGCTTTGAAGCGGGCTCTGGAACAGGAGGAATTGATCCTACAGCAGTGTTGTAAAGTGAAAGGATAGAAGGGAGGCATTCTGAGTCCTGAAGGATATAATCAAATAAGACAAGAAATACTAATCATGAAAAGAAAAATCGAGTCCTATTTCTAAACCTAACACTGACCGTTCTAAAGGCCTCAAGTAATGCTTCGTCAATGCAAATAGGCGCATTTCTATTTACATAAATGATGAACTACTTGTGGACACCTACTCTAGTGATATGCAGGGAAACCTATGGCTCTGATACCACTTTGTCATAACCCAATCTGGGCACGTGACTGGCACGTGAGAAATTTTATTCTCACGTAAGCCTCAAAATAATCAAGTCATTAAAATATATGTTCCTTAAAGTTCAAATAATCAAAATCATCAAAATAATCAAGTCTGTAGTTTCATAATCTATCTCTAAGATCTGAAGTCATAATACAACATATGAATATACATTGCTCTCTATCAAAATGTCCATCAACATAATACGATTAAGTCATTAAGTATAAAAAAAAATGAATAGACTATTGTAGCATGCAAAATGCAAAACATGACTTAAGGTTCAAGATTCTACCTGCGATGCACTAGTTCACTCTAAACCAAAACATCAGACATTTCAACTAGGAAACTCAGTAACTGGAACCTAACACTGCTGGGAAGAAAGTGGTTACGAGATATTCTCAACAGCTGCCATATTTGTAAATAGAAAAAAGAAAAGAGAGGTAAGATTTGTTACCAAAACCTAGTAAGTGAGTCCTCACCCGAAACCCTCTTTCTTGGGATATCAAGAAAAAATTTCATAAAATCATAATATCAATAACAAATAAATAGATTTTGAAATAGTTCCATATAAATTTATACATAATATTTAAAACAATCTTAATTACTTTGAATCATTAGAAAGAGTACTCAGAACATGATGAATACATACATATGAAGCTATAATAACTATTTGTAAATATCCACACTCTCTATGGACACCTCACTAGTCTACCTCCATAGCAGCTTGGCATAATGCCTCCATGGCAGCCAAGTATGCCAAGGTTCAAGTTTAAGGGAGTTCCCCCATGGCTGCTTAACGAATGGCCTCTGTGGCTGTTAGATATACCATGATTTACATTTCATAATATTGCCTCTATGGTCGCTTGGTACATCGCCTCCTTGGTAGTCGGATGTACCAAGGTTACTATTCTCTAAAGATGAATCATATGTATTTCAACTGAGAACAGATAGAATTAACAATAAATTCTTAGTATTTTGAGAGCATCTGAATCTTTGAAACTCTGACAGTCTGACCTTAGCATAATTGTAACTATGGAATCATGTCCAAAGGATCAACCTTTGTAGACATTATGATTTCATTAGCTCACAAAATTTGTAGCTGTCAACTGTCATGAACCAAAGGATATCTAAGCTCTCAATTTTTCAAACTAAAATTCTCATACCATATCTTAAGTCAATCTATCTTTCTCTGAAGTTTTGCAAAGGTCCCTATCTTAGGGTTCAAAGCTCCAGCATATAACAATGTTCAACATTAAAATTCATACAACCACCATCATAATAGCTATAAACAATGACAATCACAATCCAATTCTTTATAAACTTATTTAACAACAATAGTACCATGGTGTTGCATAGAACATATAATTCATATTATTTTCAAATTATAATATCATAAACCAACAAAAGTCACAAATCTTCAAACAGTTATCTAAAAAATTAAGCAGAAAAGTGGGTTTTGATGAAAATAACTATAATAATAAACATAGAGGTCATAGGTGTAAATCCAATCACCTGGAGGGGGAAACATTGAAGAATTCACATCAACCAAACCCTAGAACATACAAATAACACCAATATCTAGCATAGGAGCAAAAGAACTCTAAATCAAACTCTAAATAGGCTATCTTCACCTTATTCTTGGTGAAGGGACCTCATGGCAAAAAACCCATGGAAATACCCTTAACATGAGAAATTGAGGGAAGAAGGAAGTAAAATCACTAAAAGAACATACCTTATAGCCTTAGAAATGAAGGATTGAAGTTTAAATGAGAAAAAGATGAACAAAATGGAGTTTAGGAGCGAAAACCCTATCTCTGGGCATGGAAAGTCATATTTAGGGGTAGGGGAGTCAAAGATATGTTTGGAAACTCGAAAATAGGGTTTTTATTAAAATTTTGAGCACTGTAGCACTTATTTAGCACCGCGACACTCACCAGAGTGTATGATTTTCTTGACTTGCATCGCGTTACAATTCCAAGATCGCTGCAATGCTCACTAAGCATTGCAGTGTTCATCAGAATGGTTTCTTGCAGATCTTAGAGCAATAATTCAAGTATTGAGATATATTAGACTGGGTTATCTCAGTACTCACTAATGCCCTCATTTATTTTAATCTTCATTAACTTTAAAATATAAATGTAAGTAATGAAATACCCCCATTTGAATTCAAATCAAATATCAGAAAACTCAATCCCAACAAATCAAAATACAAATTTTGGGTTTTAGTTCAAACTTAGGAATTCTCATAGTCTTATAAACTTGTGGGTTAAAAACAAAGTGTTTAAAGGTTCCATAAAATTCATTAAAAATCACTCTTTAACTAATTTAGGGAATAATTACCGGGACTTTTTGGTCCCAAGAAAATGGCTCTATCATATAGTCCTCCAAGGACATGTAGGATCCAGACATAGTGAAATTCAGGACCCGGAACGATAGGTACAGGCAACTGACAACCTTTTTAGTTTAAAAAATTTTCTAACCTTTTTATTTAAAAAGGACATTACAATCTTGTACAGCATTGAAGCCTACTAGTGCATGCATATCCCATGACTAGTCATTTACTGAAGCAGTATAATTAACCTTTGGTTAGGCCTAGCACCATAATTCAAATTAATTTCGATATATGGTACTGTAGCCCATTGATTCTCCATATTTGGACCTCCTTCTACACTTTGCACTCTTTTAGGGGGTCCAAACCATGGCGCCTTAGGACCTCTTAGACCAGCCATCCCAGAAGCATTATTGTCAGCAAGTGGCAAACCTAAATGACCTATTGCATTTGTAGGTTGTCTAATCCAATTGATCAGCCCCCTAGTTTCATATACAACTAGATATAATATCCCCCTGGATGATAACCTGCATTCATCATCATTTGCATGGCTTCATATGGTGATTCTCCCATCTGCAAATTATAACCATTACTTTGAATGACATCCAACACCATTGTCTTTACTATATCTAGGAGTTGTTTTGACATGTTCAACATCACATTATTAACTCCAAATTCCATTTGTTGTATTATGAATAAGGTAGATACAGTAGTGTGTTGTTTGTTTTCTTTATTTTTTGAGTAGACTTCAAACTAGAAGTAACATTTTTTCAGGAGGTTGAAGCATAGTATTCTCTAGTATACTCAAGCCTCTTTTGTTCACTGGAGTACCTACTATACTATCATTCCCTTTTATGATTCCTATGCTTAGGATTAGTTGACATTGCAATAGCAGTACTCATCTTGTTAGAGTGCAAGTCCTTGTGCTGCTAAGAATCCAACCTTGGAGATTGGAAATTTCTACTAGCAATCTCTTGCTGTCCCATTAGGCAGGCCAAAATATGTTGTCGTGAATTTTGGTTAGGTCAAGTTAAAAGAACAAACAAAGCCAAGAACACAAAATCACCCTTGATCCCAAAGTGCAAGTAATTGCACCATTGAGTGGAATCTTCCATTTGGTTATGAGTTCTCCAAACACTAATTACAATACTAAGCTTTGGACTGAGATGGAAATATGAATTTTATTAAGCAAATTAGTATTGTACAACATTAACTTAAATGACGCATAGATTGAAGTCATAAGTTTACATTGGACGAAACTAAACTGTTCCTAGAAGAAACTAGAAATCTGTAAATGAAAGAAGTTAAAAAGTTGTGTGAATGATTTGTTGTATCTCCCTCTTCTTCTTCTTCTTCTTCTTCTTTGCCTTTTATACTTGCTCATTTTTTCTTCTCAACCTTCCTTCCGCGGATAACTACCTCCCAATCTCCTCCTACATGGTTTGCAATCATGCCTTTGATCTTATACATGCACATTCAAGGTGGTTATCATGACTTCTTTTTTAATGCTTGTCTTCACTCCACAATCTCAATTGTGGGTTACCGTTCCTCCTATGTAGCTTTGCACAGCTCATCAACTGTGGCAATTTTCATGCAATAAATTTGAATCATTTTCATCCAAATTTGCCTCGAAGCCCAACTCTTCTTTGTTTGTATTATTTCCATTTAGGGCCTAATCATATTCCTTGGCCCACTCTATTTTACATGGCAACAAACTATTTAGAGTACATTTGGATTGGCTTTTTTCTAAAATAAAGTAGTTTTTTCTTTAAAAAAAAGTGCTTCAATGTATTTTTTTTAGGGTGTTTAGATCAGCTTTAAAAAAAAAACACTTCAAATTAAAAAAGTAGTATACTCACTTTTTTTTTAAAGTTAGTGATACTCAGCTTCTAAAGAAGTTAGTAATACTCATAATGTTATTCATAATTACAACCCTATCCATTGGCAATTTCTTAAAATGACTTCTTCCTTTCCACTCCATATAGTCATACATATCCCTCATCTCCTCACAGTCACTTTCTCACACATCTTTAATATATTGGCCGTCTATGATTAAGGAAATGAGAAATAATATAAGGGATTAGTTACCAACAAAATGCTTCATTGGTGTTTTACATTGTTAAACTTGTATTGTTGTCGTTTTATGTAATTGGGTCTAAAAGAAGCGATTTTATTTTTGTTTATCTAAATATATTTATAAGTAGTTTTAATACTTAAAAGCACTTGTCGAATTGTTTATCCAAATGCAAAATAACCTTTTCTACAAGACAAAGTTAAGTAAAAGAAGTACTTTTTTGAAAAGCCAATCCAAACACACTCTTAAATAGAGTAAATATAAAAGTACTTTTTTGGTAAAATTACAATTAAGGGATAAAAAAACTTACTTTCTAAGAAAATTGTTTGCATTTCCTAAGTTTTTTACACATGAATTTTTTTTGTATAAAACTATTTTTTTATTTTTAAACAAATATAATTAATAAAAATATTTAAATTAAATATAATCAATTCTTTAATATTTTTATATTTCTTTATTTTATGCAATATTTATTGGACTTATCAAACAAATTATATATATATATATATATATATATATGATGTTTTCCATAATTATTTTAGCATTCTAGGGTAATTAAGCATGTGTGATGTATGTTTACATGATTAATTAGGCTTTAAGGACTAAATTAGACCTTGATTAGTGCTAATTTCACCTAATCTAACTTAATTAAACCTAAATGAGCTTAAGTAAGGCTAATTGAACTTAGTTAAGGCCAATTGATTTAATTAGATTTAATCACCCTAGTTAAGAAAATTGTGCTCGATTACTTACTTAAGAGTTTCTAATAAGTCACTAATTATCTAATTATCATTGATCATATCATCAATCAAAAGTGTAATAGCATGAAGACAAGGAGACATGATGATATCACCAATTACTACACTTGTCTTTTAGTGACTACTTGTTTATGACACGAGTAAGTACAAAGTACTACATTTTTTCAAACTAATGACATCCTTAATAGTGGTAATACTTGATTAATTCAAATTAATCCTGATTAGACCAAATTAATTTTACTTTGACTATTACTTTTATCAAATTACCCCTAGTTAATACACTTTCTACATAATCTAATCTTATCTTTTTTTACCCAATACCCCTAAACCTAATCCTACGTACTAACTCACATAAACATACAAATACTCAACCACTCCTTCCCTATGTAATTTTCAGCCATAACCCTCACAGAAATAGTCTCACATTATTTTTTTATCATACACACAAGACTCAACCAAAAACTCTATCATCTTCAACCTCTATCTCCACCATCCTTCATAATTATTCATAACCTCTAACTTCTTCACATCTTTATTTCTTCAACAAATCCAACATATAAATGCACTTTTCTATACCTTTTTCTCCCAACAAATCCAAATATACCATTAGTTTCACAAGAAAAAGCCTAAAACTCCTCCATCCAAACTTGGCTGAAACTTGTTGGTGAAGAAAGGAAAAAATTTTGCTTCCTTTCTTGTGAGCTTGGGCTTCAAGGAGCTTGTTGGTGCCTTGATATCCTATAAAAAATCCTCTTTTCATAAGGGTTTGTTTTCGAATGGAGGGATGTGTTTAGAATTATAAAAAAAAAAAAAGAGTTTTGGGATTATTTTGCAATTTTTATAAAGTTTACGGGTCAAAATGTAATTTCCAAAAGGTTTAGGCTTTTTTTTATATATAAATTTGAGAATTTTGAGGGTATAAGTATATTTTTATTAGAGTAAGGATGATAAACTATTTTTGGGTAATAAATTAAGTTCAGAGGTTGTTTTGTAAATTTTACGAAGTTTAGGGGCTTTTTAGCAAATTAGAAGTTCTAAGGTTCTTAAAAATAAATTTCTATAACATGTACCTTTAAGGGGAATTAGCTACCATTTTCACATATCTTGGGAAGAGAAGAATATGTTTTTCAAACTACTTTTGTCATCAAGCTCGAGCCAATTTATCTAAAGATATTTGTTAACTGTGATATTATATGTATTATTGACTCTTGGTTATCTACCAACGAACTACGACTATCTACTGCACTTGATTGTTATACTTGACTGGAATTGTGATTACTAGTTGTTGACTATAAATAATTGATGTGACATATTTGACTGTGATCCAATTGTATTTTATGTTATATTAATTGTGATATTAAATATTGTTGGTTGGACTAGTTGCATATGCATTGATACAGAGCATTATTGTTTATGATTAATTTTGAATAAATCTTCTTAATGGAATGTGTTGGAGTTAAGTTTGTATTGTGATGTTGGATAAACGAAGTAATGAGCTTGGGATACTATTATAGTGTACCATGTAGTGCATTTGCAGGCTTTCTTACAAAATAAGGGAATCGGAGCAAGTAAGGGCTAACAGATATACTAAGTGTTACACTATGGCACAAACCATGGAGAATACAAAGTATAACTATCTATAAGATTAAAAGAGAACTCTCATCCCTTATATTAGGTTAAGTATTGATTGAGGTTCAATGATACACTGATATTGATGATTACTATCTTTAACTAGTCAAGCTTTAGTATTGATAAAGTCCAGTGTCAATTGATCAAATGATATCTTTATTTTAGGCATGATCTCATAGCTTGGGGGGGTTCTTGAGAGATTAATAAATAGTCAAAAACCAACCATATTCAAAGAAAGCTTAAAGCCATGTGTGTATTTAATGTTTAAGTTCATTTCTTTCATGGATACATATGCCTGTATAAGATTATGGTAATTTCTTTTCCTACATGCATGTACTCATACAACTATGTTTCATCATTTCATGCATTCATGTAGCCTAGATAATATGTTCTGCTCTTTTCATGCATGCATGCTCTTGTAAAATGTAACTGTGAATGTCAAGTACTTTTCATGCATGCATGTACCTAACTTGATACATTCATGATCAAGACCATGTTAAAACTGAAATGTCAACTTGATAATGATGTTTGCAAAAACTCTAAAGTTGGAATGCATTGTTGTATTTACAACTTTTAATTTCTAAAATAAACCAAGTGGGTCAGAGATATACAATGACAACACCGTGTGTTTTTTACCCCTACTAAGATTCATTAAGATTCTCATCCCTTTAATTTCCTTGTACGTCTTTAGATGAGCCAGACATGCAAGCGACTAATACTTGAACTCGCTTACGGATAGTAATATCTATGTTGGAGATTTTTTTTGAGCTTATTAGTTATTTATTCTATTTCTATCTCTTGGCATATGACTATTGGTTTGGTTTGTATTATTGTATGCCAGATCCTTAAGGCCGTATGACATGTCTATCTATTTGCTTTTTATGTTATGTATCTTAGATCTTAGTAGACAGGTTGTTGTGCTACTATGGTGCTACTATGGTACTACTATATATTTGGATATTTGTGAGTCGTTGTGGCTCTTATGCTAGACTATAATTTTAATAGGTGATTGATGATAGACGATAATTTGTGGGATAACTAATGCTTGAAATTTGAATTAACTAGTTAGAATCAATTACTTCATTCTTTCACTTTTTTTTTTGTATAATATAATTAATACCACAATTTAAAACTAATCAATGAAAAAAATTTCTCTCTCCATGATAATAAAACTTTTATATCTTTCTTTTCTCTATATTTGTATTTTATTTTTATCGGTGGCATTTTTTCTTCTTCTCGAACATTTCTTGCTGCTGAGATGAATCATTGTGATGAATTTTTACTATTTTTCCCAAAAAAAAAAATTCTTTGCATTTTCTTTTTAAATTTGACAAGAACTGTTTTATGTTTATAAGTGCATTTTTCTTTTCTTGGATTCTTTTGATTTGCATGAAGTGGGGACCATGAGTGAAAAGGCAAAATAGTTTATGATGAACATGAACAGGGAGAGAGAATGAAGAACAAGAAGGTTGCATAGTTTGTATGAAGAGGGAACTAGGACAAAAAATGTTAAATTTAATTAATTATTATTGATTTTATTTACATTTATCAATTTAGCAAATAAAATTTATATATTATTAAATTCAATAATTATTATCTATTAAAATAAATTTTTAAAAATATAGATAATAAAATCTAAACAATTCAAATTGATATTAGTATTTTTAATCATACATTACTCAAAAGATACATAATATAGTAATAAGTTTACAAAGTAATCACATTTATTTATGATAAAAATTAATAATTTAATAACTCTATCAATTAAGTACATAGGTGCTATTCTTATGTGCTTAATTGATAAAGTTATTAAATTAGTATTTTTTTATCCTATATATATATAACCTACGAAAATCGACCGCTTCTTTTTGATTTAGAAGAAATTAATATTTGCGGTCTCAACTCTTATAACAAATGTCGTATGTATTGACGGTTAGAGTGTGTTTAAAATTATTAAAAAAAATGTGAATATATAATTTTATAAACCAAATCTTGTGTTTGATCTTTAAAAAAAATAAGAATTTATTTCATTGTAAATCATGATATTTGCTCCCTTTATTTTTAAAATGTTATTAAATATGGTAGGGTATGAGAGAAATTGATTTGATTCTAAAACTTAAAATAAGCCAAATCAATTTGATTTCATTTTTTAATCATTCCAAATATAATCTACTATATTTTAAATATGAGAATTAATCTCTAAATCAGAATTAATTTCTAAATCAGTTAAATTCCTATTCTATTTAATATCATTCTAAATATAAATTTAACTTTATTTTTTAATTTTAATCGTTCCAATATATATATATATATAAACAGAGTCACAAGCAAGCTATCGATCTGATACAAGTTCACATATTCAGAAGTGCAGAGATGATCATTGTCTTATTGCTGTGCTTATGTCTGTCTACCGGCAACTACAAAGTTGATGGACGGATGCCAAGTATATCCAAAGACGAAGATTTGGAATTGGAGAAACAATTGAAAATCACCAACAAGCCCCCTGCTAAAACTATTCATGTATCGCCACCAATTGCTCATCCTTTTCTACACAACCTTGTTAATTATTAGTATGATCTTAAGAGCATTGTTACAATTTTATTTGTTGATTTGTAATTTTGCAGACAAAATTTGGGTACATTGTTGATTGCATTGATATTAATAAGCAATCAGCTTTTGACCACCCTTTACTGAAAAATCATCGGCTCCAGGTACTACATCTTAGATTTTATCAGGTTTTATATATGTAATGATATCTCCATTTTGTTTCTGTATAATTTGTTTTGGTTTTACTTGCAGCTGAAACCAAGCTTTGAAGATACAACAGCAAATGCAAATGTAGGTGACGAGTCAACTAGAATCTCAGAGATTGGAATTGATAAAGACTTGTGTGCAAGAGGAACTGTTCCTATCCGTAGAACAACTAAAGATGATCTCATTCGATCAAAACGGCTATCAAATTTTACTGCTATCCTTACTCAAGAGTTTCCAGGGCAGCATGTAAGTTTCTTCCTCCTATATAATTCCATATAAACCATTAAATAGTTCCTTATATACAGATTCACTAAATTATTACTCTTTTTTGTTGTTGTTTTTTTAACAACAAACTCCTAAACAGTCTTTCACACAGACTGGACTATAAGTAGAAATCATTAAAAATTTGAAAAATCATATACAATAACTTTTTGGTTTTAGATTTAAAAAATTTAAAATAAATCTCGGAGTTTATCAAATCTTCGAACGTCTTTCATATTAGTTAAATTAGATGACAAATATTGTCTGTCTTCATTTTTATTGTCGAAGGTATGACGCTCATTAAGTCATTATGAAGATAAGACTTCACAAATCACAAGACTCTTTTCATTCAAAATTTAATTTTCGAATTCAATCGTAAGTTTCATTTTAGTCTTTTTAGTTTTAATTAATAAATAGAAATTAAATATTTAATATATTTTAATATTCAATTTAATAATTTATAGTTAATTAATAAATTTAACATTTAAGTCAAAATCTCCTTTTATTGAAATTAATTTAATAATTCTCTTTAGTCATTAAAGCTAAATTAAATCTCTGATATTCTCTTTATTAAATTTAATGATACTAAATTATTATTATTATTCAATTCTAAATAATTCCTGATGGAGAGAAGGAGGAAATGGGAAAAGAGATCAACTAATGAGAATAAAACTCTTGATCCAATAACAACAAACTCCTAATCACTTGGACTAAAAGTTGTACTATATAAGTTGCGGTTCATTGGCACTAAATTATTAAATTACCCGCTAAACTAAGTTATTTGATAAGGGGATTCAAATTAATTTAAAAATATTTAGTTTACTATGTTTGCAATACGTTAAAATAAGATTTGATTTGATTTTACTTTATTATTTTACATTAATAAATCAAGTATTTTGTCCAGAATTAATTGAAATAGTGTGAATTGAATGAAAAATTAATGTCTATTCAATCTTATGAAATCTGATAAAATATTAAAGTTAAAACAATTGAACCCAATTTATCAAATCAAATATCGTTACGTATGTTTAAATATTTTAAATTTAAACTCTACTAGAAGCCACGACCCAAAATCTTGGCCTCGACCAAATCATGACGCTCACTTATTTATGAGTCCTGTCAATTTTACTCTGGGTGTGTATAAAGATGAATTGTGGTTGTTCACTCGAGAATTTTTCACGTAGCAATTTTATTAGCTGGATTTCGTGCGTTGTTATTAGACATCATTGACATATCTTCATGATCTCTATTTTTCAAAACACTTCCAGCTCTTTTATTTTTCCCCGCTTAAGTCATTAGATTGGGTTAACGGTAAATAACTTAAGTAGTCTACGTAAGATGTTACGTTCAAATCTTGCTTTAATTTTTTTTAAACGTGTACAAAATAGGTTTATTTTAAAAGAAAAACAAAAAAACACACCTTCTCTTTCACAGTATGCATAAGGTGTTTAAAACTGTCTGAAAAAGATGTATAGAAATCATCTTTCGCCAAACTACACAAGATTATCTATTCAAAACAGGCATAATAACCTAACCTTTGAGAACTATAATTCATGTGTTTATGCTTGTATTGTTGATTTATACTGTGTTAACTTGTAAATATATGGTATTGTTTGCAGTTTGCAGAAGCATTTTTACATAACGGTTCTTATTATGGAGTTAGCGCAACTCTCAGTGTATACAACCCGACTGTTGCCCAAGGCCAAATGAGTGCTGCTTATATATGGGTGGGAACTGGAACTGGCGATGGTGTTAGTAGTATCAACGCTGGATGGCAGGTTTTTCTTTTTCTTTTACATTTTTATTCCCTTACTTTAAGTGATACATTCTCATATTTTATTCAATTTAATTACTAGATAATTCAATGAAGGATGGTAACCAGTAAACTAGACAAAGATTGTAGTTATTCTACACGGGGTAAAAAAAAAACAAAAAAGAAAACTAATATGTATGTTTGATTACAATAACTACTTAAAAGGTCAAACTTTGAACAACAACGCATAACATAGAATTTATTAGTATTTTGTATGTCATTCTCAACATTTTAATGTAGAATAATTTATTAGTATCTACAATTTAATGTATTATTAACAGTGAATCATCTTGATATTTCGTCGTATTCACATTAATTATATATATACCTGTTTATGCATATATATCTATATCACGTGGGTTTTTTTTTTTTTTTTTTACTCAGTATTTGTATCCAGTTCTTTCTCTTACATATACTCTGTTGATATGCTGTCATGAACCATTTAAATAGTTTATCAGAAATCAGAATAGAGAATGATAATGATCAAACTCCAAACTACTTATCTATCAAAGCTCTGATATTGTATCTTAAATCATTTTCCACAAATGTTTAAACTATTAAATAGATCCAAATAAATAATTTTATATCTATAGCACAAATGAAAAAGTAAAACAACACTAATTTTTTAATATTACCTAAGCAGGCTTAGCCCAATAAACTAATCCAAAATTTAATATGTTCAAACGCATTTATCACTAAAATGTCGTATACTATATATTTGTTTTAAACTATAACTGTTTTTTTTTTTGTGGATTATATTTATTAATCATTGATCTTGAAATACTATAGTCACTTTTGGATAATGATTTCTTTCACTTGCCAGGTGTATCCGGAGTTATATGGAGATAACAGAACTTATTTTTTCATATCATGGGTGAGAAATAAAAACATTAGTCTATGATATTGTCTTTACTATCCAGCACTCATAATAATTCGTTGCAGTATTATTTTTTGTAATATAGAACAAAAGTTCATTTTATTACTTAAATCAAATGCAGTTAGATAAGACAAAAAATGCTGGATGCTACAATTTACAATGTGGCTTCGTCCAAGTTGATAACAGAATTCCAATCGGTGCACCTGTCTCTAACACATCTACCTATGAAGGACCACAATTTGATATAAGCATCTCTCTTTATCAGGTATACTTTACACTTCCAAGTTGATGATAGATTACATATATAGACACAATTGTAATATTAAATTAAAGATTTTGCTAACTAGTCTCCTTAACTCAATGGTTAAGGTTATAAAATTGATAAGTTTATCATATTATATTGTTATACTTTTCAAGGTGTGATGTTCCTCAGAAAATTTATAATTTTTTCTATTGTAAAAATCTTAATCATTACTTTTAAACCACTAATTAGATAAACTTCCAAATTAAATATTAAATATCTGTCAATAAGCTATAGTTCAAATGATAGCACTCTTAGTCTAAGTGACTAAAAATTAATTTATTAATATTGAGTTAAATGTTCTATTTCCATTTACCCTTCCATTCTCCTATTTATCCTTTAACTCCACTTAAGGCTTCTTAGCGAAAAAAGAAAACTCTTATCCTTTGTTTATTGAAAAAAATTCTGAGCTTAAAAAACGTCACATCACGTACACATATGCATAACAGTACTTGTCACAGATTTTTTATTTATTTTTTTTCTTGGAGAACACTCGTCTCTGATCTTTTGAAAAATGGCAGTATTTTGTGAAAATTATATAAAGTGTAACTTTTTATCATCATACAAATTCTCTTGTAATTGACTTTTTTTACATATTAAATGTGATAAAAAAAAAGTAAAATCTAATTCATGTTTTTAAAATCTTAAAGAGTAAGTAGAATTGATTTTATTTAATATACAAAAGGATTTGTTGCAGATTTGCTTCTTTCCTCCGCCTATATTTTCTTAAGGATCATCCAACATACGAAATAAAGTGAATTTTAATTACTTTTTAAGATTAAAAAACATGAGTTGTATTCATTTTAAGTAATGTTACATAGCTATAAAAATATATATAATCTTTTATAGAAATTGGATGAAATAAAATCATATGACCTATTAATTCATTTAAAAGTTAATAATTATAATGAATAATTCTAGATAAAAAATTCTTATAAATTTTTTAGGGCCTGTTTATTTGTCTGTTTTCTTATAAACCCTAAACCATAAACCCTAGAAAACTGAAACCAAACAGGCCCTAATTATTTGGTATTTTCCATTCACTTTTTAAATCCCATTTAATACATAGGAATATTTGTAGAAAGATCTATTGGATGATATATCTTACTCGTTCATATTTTTTTAACTTAATTTAATTACTATATACGTGTGTGTAGCAAGCATTGCGCGAAAAGCAAATAGTTCATGAGCACACCATAAGCCATATTAATTCTCTAAGAGTGTTTAATATATAGTAAAAGTAGAAGAAAATTTTTTGTAAAGTAAATATTTATTTTGGTCATTAAAATTATATACTTATTTTCTTAATTAGTAATATTAAAAAATTATCAATTAAGTTTCTAAAATTATAAAAACTAATTCAAATTAATTATTTTTTTTTGGTGATTCAAATTAATGACTCATATATTATTCTAGAAATTAATGTGAATCACTTTGTGAAATTCAAGGACTAATATAAATTGATAATTTATTAATTTTAAAAATTAAAGTGAAGTATGTATATAATTTTAAGAACTAAAATAAATCTTTACTTAAAACAAATATATGATTTTATATATAAAATTTAATTATTAATAATTTATTTTTCTTTAATTTTTCTCTCACATCAATCATCGTAAATTGGAGAGATTAATCCTTATACCATGATTCTGTTTATATTTTGTTTTTGTATTATTTCAGGATCCAGCTACTAAAAACTGGTGGCTCCGGGCACAAAACATTGATGTTGGATATTTTCCAGAAGCTTTGTTTTCCAACTTGGCTTACGCAGAGCATGGAGGTTGGACTGGGAGAACTTTGACTAGTGTAGGCAGTGCTAGTCCTCCAATGGGATCTGGACACCTTCCAGACGACAATCCCACTCATGCATGCTATTTTAGGCAGATGGCATATAGGGATCAATCCGGAAAAGACTTTTGCCCCGAAACTTTTAAGGTGGGCACAAATGCTGACAACCCTAGTTGCTATGACGTGAAATACTATGGGTTTGTGAATGAATCGTCCTTGGAATGTATTGTCCTGTTTGGTGGACCTGGTGGGAACTGTGGAGATTGATTGATTATTTTTTATGTAAGTTCCTCAAAAGTAAAAAGAACAAACATTGGTAAATGAAATAGTTTGGTTGATTGCATGCGGCGCCACTACAAGGAAACTGCCATTTACCCACGGAAGTTTTCAGTGACGGATGTAAAAAATTGTGGGTATAGAAAATATGTAGCCACAAAGTTATAGTGTTGGTCAGTATAACTTTAGTGATAAAAAAAATTGAAAAATGAGTACCGTGGGTATAGGCAATATACATTTTTCAAACGTGGTCACTTCCATATTATTACCACTGAATCTCTACTCTACCCAAACCTCCGCCTCATCTTGTTCTTCGCCGCCGCCGTCGCAACCGTCGGTGCTAATCTTCACCGCTGCCATCACCACCATCGTCACCAACTCACCATTATCGGCGTCAATGGAGTACCACAATATCTAGATCTCACGTAATCTTGCACTTTATCGATCTGCTCCTCTTCTCTCCATGTATTTCTCATCATCGATTTCCACTACTGTCGCCACTGGTTTTTGCCCGCCGTCGCTGCCTTCGATTACCGTTATGCTGTCAACGGAATCACAATCTCATCAGAGTCTAATGTGAGCTCATTATTGTTCCTTCTTGTGCTTGTTTGTTAGAGTTGCGAATCAGATTGGAAATCTAGGTTATGGTTTTAATTATTGTGAGTTTCTTTCTTTGATCAGTTCTTTCAATTTTTTATTAAATTTTTTTCTTGTGTAGAATTTCTTTCACTGCTAGCTTCATTTTTCCTGAATCAATCTTACCTTTTCTGTTTCTTCTCAAAATCGCTCATTTCAATCGATCTCAAATTCACAGGGGGAACCACTTTTTTGAACTCGCTCATTGAAGTAGATCTCAATAGCTCAAGGTCCTCAAAGCTCACGGTTGGAGAAGTGTTCATTTCTACATTCGAATCTACATTTAGTATTTTATTTTTGTTCAGTTACACAATTAAAATAATGAGATTAAATGCTAGTTGACATTTGAATTTGGAGGCCTACAGTTCTGTTAATCTTGTTTAGATCTAGAGAGATTTACCTATTTAGAATTGGTTATGCCAGTGGTGATGGCTCCTACAGATTTAGCGAATTGCACTCCTTCAACAAATATATATTTATGGTTCTTTGTAATGAATATATGTGTAAGAGTTTTTTGTGTTGATGTGTTTATTTGGTGAATTGAATAGTGCTTGTGAATTAGCTAAAACGTGAATTGGAAATTTATGTTCTTCTATTTTGTCCTTGGGATAGGATCATAGGAATTGATATTGTATTATGGACTGTCTAGTTTGGATTTCTTTTTCAAATTTCAATGCTTTCTTACATGCCTTCGAATGCGTATATACAAGAACAAAAATTTTTCCTTTCCTAGAGTGTCTATTTTTTTCATGGATATCTATCTTAAATATAAGAACAGAAAGGGAACTTTTGGTTTTCATTTTACCTTTCAACCGCAAAGAGAATGAGGTCTCCTAGCTTACGTGACTTATGAACTCACAAGAATCTTCTAATTAACATTTGTGATTCTGCAATATTTAGATGTTCATGGACATGGGGAAAATTGAATTTCCAATGCCATTTGGAAGGGATATGAGTCCTGTAGAGGCTTTTTCATTCATGGACTAGATGAAAAGGCGAACACATAGTCACATACACTTTTAATCTGTACACACAATCTTATTCAATTCAGTTATAACTAGAAGTGAAGATGTAGCACAAGAAGGGAAAGGCTGAATCGTGCTTTCAAGTTCTTTTTGTTTCTGAAACTCAAACAAAATCTATCAGGTGTGTAAATTAAAAGGTAGCAAAAAATACAAGTTAGTAAGCTTTAGAAAAGTTACTTTCTGAAGTGGTCAGAAACTTAACAAAACTTTCAAAAATTATTTGAAATAAATTTGAAACTTCACACAATAAAACTAAATCATACACAAAAATTTAAATAGATAGAGAAAGAAAGATATCACTTAGGAGTTTTTATACTGATTCAGTTAAGCACTGCCTACATTCAGTTCTCAACAAATTTATTGAGCTCCACTAATCATCGCTTTCTCAACCTGAGAAAGTAAAATATTTTTTGAATAGTTTTCTCAATCTATCTCTAGTGAGTAGTATGTACAATTAACTCTCACTCTCAAACAATATTGTCATAGCCTTTTCAAGCTAATCTCACTTTGATACTACTAGATTAGGGTACAAATTAAAGAGTTTTAGGGTTTGGTGTGAAACACTCCAAGAAAAACACACTGAAGTTTCCTAAAATATTACAATGTTCAAAGAGACAACTTGAGAGATTTCTTTCTAATATTCCTAAGAAGAATATTTGCTAAGATATACAAATAGAAGATTTTTCTTTTTAGAAACTGAATTTCAAGAAAGAAAGAAATTCAGAAAGTATAAGAATGCTAGAGCATTGAGAATGCAGAAATTTATACTAGTTTGAAGGCTTCTTCCTTATATAATTGGATTTTGAAATGGATCATTATCCCTTGATCTTTCCTCCTCTTGACATATGTTAATCATCCTTTATGTGTCCTAGGTTCTATCTTCAAGAAATGTAGGCTAAGCTGTGTCAGTATTGTCTTTGTTGGTACATCCATTGGCAATGGTTTCTAAATAATGCTTGAGAAACCAATTCTTTATTTTGAATGTGGTTTCTGAACTTCTCTTCTTGTGAAGACTTTCAAGAAGGAAAATATCCAAACATGAAGTTGATATGTCTTTACTAATACCTTTTGAGTTGTTGACTTCATTTGAAATTCAAATCTTTATTCAGTTTCTATTGACTAAGTATAGTTTCTACCATATATATGCTTTTTTTGATGTAGTTCTACACTTTTTAAGCCGTTTATATCTTCTGAGCTTCTCTCTAAGGTGTATGATTATCTTCAAAAGATGTTAATATTCTTCAATGATGATCACAATAAAGACTGATGATGAAGTGCTTGATATGATTATGACAAATCACATTCTTATACACTATTGACAATTTCTGATATCACAAGCTGTAGGAACTATTGGATTTATGCGGAAGCGATTTAAGGACCTAGTACATTGGTATGCTTATCAAATCATCATTGTTTCATAAACACACAAGGAATGTTACCTCTCGGAGTGTCGATCTTTGATGATCTCCCTCGCCTGAGAATCCTTGTGTTACATACGATTGCTTTGCTTGTAGTCGATTGATCTGAGACCTTCCAGACTATGTCTCAAGGGGAAGGAGATAGTGTGTGGGCACTTTCTCTCTATCAGGAGATGACCTTGCCTCTACCTCTGTAACTTCTCTCTTTTTATGGAGAGGGTTAAGTGTAGTATATATATGGGTTCCTAGAAAACCTAACCCTTAGATGTAACGGGCTCTAGGTTTCTTGGGCTCTTCTTACACACTAGGCCCTATTGGGCTTTAGTGAAAGAGCAAAAACCCAACAATCTCCCACTTGCTCTTGAGTACAAACTTGAGCTTAAAGCCCAAGACCATGTAACTCACTAGTCATCATCAACTGAAATTTCCCCATCCCTTATCTTGAGCTAGCCTAGGGATCTACCAGCTGTTATTAATCAAGGCTCATGATAATCAACAAATGATTATCTAATTCGGTGCTACTCCACTAAAAGCCCGAACTTGAACTCCAAGATTAATAACATATATAACATGTATATGCATCACCCCTTTGTAGAATGTCTATAATTGATTGACTAGTTTTTTGTTACCCAATCAATTATTTATTCCCTTGACTATGATAGTTTCTCTAATGGATTACATGCACTGGCCAGTGTCTTCAATATCCAAGTACCGAAACATATCAAGGGGACATTTCCTACAAATTTCATATTGTTTATCTCATAAATACCGATACTCAAACAATCTCACTCCCAAAATACGGAGTTATTGGCCGTCAATAGATCGTACCTCACCCGTTGGTAAATCAAAGAATGAAAACTATTTGATTACCTATTTATAATAAACTCAGAATTAAGAGCAATATTATAACTGTAGTTATCTAGAGATTTGATATCTTATGACAGAAAAAACACCCTTAATCAAATCTCTCCTTGATCCTTTCAATGTGAATGTTAATTCACACCAATATTTTACAATGATTTGGACAAAACCATTTCATAAAATATTGTAGCCTAAATGAAGTGCCCAACTTTATTTAATAGCTATGAACCTGTTCATCAATTATGAGAACCTATGATCATGTCCTCCATGAACGTATCCATATGATCATATACTTCACAATTGATCCGGACTTTAGTGTTTGTAAATAGTGTGCGGAATAAATGAATAATACCTCATTTATAACATTCAGAAAAATTACAATGTCATAATGTCTTGCTCAAAAAGCATAAAACAACAAAGTGAAATAACAACTTCCTAAAGCTATAGCAAATCTGGAATCCTCCTAAGACCCATAGATGTTATATGCCTCTCGAACACACGTTCAGGCAAACTCTTAGTAAAAGGGTCAGCAAGGTTCTCGTCCGATGCTATCTTGACTACCACTGTATCTCCTCTTTCAATTATATCTCGGATCAAGTGGTACTTCCTCTCTATGTGCTTTTGTCTTTTGTGACACCTTGGTTCCTTGGACTGTGCTACTGCCCCACTGTTGTCACAGTAAAGTGTGATAGGACGACTAACACCTGGTATCACCTGAAGATCCATTAGGAACTTCTTTAACCATGCGGCTTCCTTTGCAGCCTCAGAAGTAGCTACATACTCAGCCTCTGTGGTAGAGTCAGCCACACATGATTGTTTGACACTCCTCCAACAAATGGCCCCGCCATTAAGAGTGAACACATACCCAGAAGTGGATTTTCTTGAGTCAATGTCTCCTTGGAAATGCAGTTGTGTAACCAATGGTTTCAAGACTCCCACTAGAATAGACCAACATATAATCTCTCGTTCTCCTAAGGTACTTGAGTATATGTTTAACCGCTATCCAGTGTTCCTCTCCAGGATTAGATTGGTATCGACTTACTACTCCCACTTGCATAGCGTATATAAGTCCGGTGCACAAGATAGCATACATAAGGCTACCCTCTTTGCTGAAGCGTAAGGTATCCTACTCATGCGTTCTTTCTGCTCAGGAGTTTTAGGAGAATGCTCCTTAGAGAGATGAATTCCATGCCTGAAGGGTAAAATTCCCTTCTTGGAATTCTCCATGCTGAACCTGGCAAGTATTTTGTCGATGTAATTAGCCTAAGATAATGCCAATACCTTATTCTTCCTGTCTCGCAAGAGCTTAATACCAAGAATATAATTGGCTTCCCCGAGGTCCTTCATATCAAAATGCTTGCTTAGCCAAGTCTTTATGCCTAACAATACCTCTGTATCATTTCTGATAAGGAGTATATCATCCACATAAAGTACCAGAAAAGATACTGCGTTACCTTGGATCCTTTTATACACACACGGCTCATCAGGACTTTTCTCAAAACCATAAGACTTAATGGCTTGATCAAACCTGATGTTCCATGATCTGGACGCTTGCTTAAGTCCATAAATGGACCTTTGCAACTTGCATACCATGTTTTCTTGCCCTTTGGCTATGAACCATTTTGGTTGCTGCATATAGATATCCTCTTCCAAATTTCCATTTAGAAAAGCATTTTTGACATCCATTTGCCAAATATCATAATCAAGATTTCTTGCTTGACTAAGAGAATCCGGATGGACTTGAGCATGGCAACCGGCGAAAAGGTTTCCTCATAATCCACACCTTCTATTTGGGTGTACCCTTTCGCCACCAATTTAGCTTTGAAGGTTTCAACCTTCCCGTCCGATCCTCTCTTTCTCTTATAGATCCATTTACACCCAATGGGTCTTACCCCTTTTGGTGCATTTACAAGAGACCAAACTGAGTTGGAATACAAAGAATCCATTTCACGATTCATAGCCTCAAGCCATTCCTGAGCATCAACATCTCCTAGTGCCTCGTCATAACTCGTGGGATCATCATCTTCTTCAATGATGACATCCTGAGGTGATTCACCCAACAAGAGAAATCTTGCGGGTTTACGAATCAATCTCCCACTACGACTTTGCCGCACTTGTTGTTGTGCATCTACAGGGGGATCCAAGTTTGGTGGGTTAACAATTTCTAGATGAGGACCCTCATTAAGTGGATTAACCAATTCATGATTTTGTTGTTCTTCCACAAGCGGTAATCGCATCTCTCTGATTCCACTTGTTGATCATCATCTTTGAACTTCGGTTCTATTTATGGTTCTGTGTGTGTTCAACAACAGGTATATTTTCCCCTCTTTGAACAACCACAGGAACAAAAGCTAGAACCGCCTGAGGTTGAGGTGTAACTTGATCTGAGACTAGCTCATCAAGAATAACCTTACTCCTTGGCTTATAATTTTCCATATAGTCCTCCTCTAAGAAAGTCGTGTGTGTGCTCACTATGACCTTCTTTTCTTTTGGACTATAAAACAACCAACCTCTGGTTCCTTTAGGATAGCCTATAAACATGCATACTTCTGTACGCGAGTCCATCTTATTTGGCTTACATTTGTAAGACATGTGCCGGAGCACCCCAAATCCGAATATGATTCAAGGAGGGCTTACACCCTCTCCATAATTCTATTGGTGTCTTTGAAACCATCTTGGATGGAGCTAAGTTCAATAGGTACATAGCAGTTTCTAAGGCATATCCCTAGAATGAATCAGAAAGAGATGAATAACTGAGCATAGATCTTGCCATTTCTAAAAGGGTTCTATTTCTCCTTTCAGAAACTCCATTCTGCTGGGGTGTCCCTGGAGAAGATAATTGTGAAACTATCCCCTCTTTGGTCAGGTAAGACCTAAACTCTCCAGATAGGTATTCACCTCCTCGGTCAGACCGAAGAGTCTTAATTTGAACACCAAGATGCTTTTATGCCTCAGCCTTGAACTCTTGGAATTTTCCAAAAGCTTCAGACTTGTGACGCATCAGGTACACATGTCCAAATCTAGAGTAATCATCAGTAAATGTGATAAAATACTCATACCCGCCTCTGGCCTGGACATTTATTGGTCCACATACATCAGTATGTACCAATTCCAGCTGAAGTGTGGCACGATTTCCCTTGGCCTTGAAAGATCTCTTAGTCATTTTACCCTTTAAACAAGATTCACAAACTGGTATCGGTTCAAAGTTCAGGGATTTTAGAATCCCACTATTGACCAAACCTTGTATCCTGTTAGAGTTAATATGACTCAATCTTAAATGCCAAAGATAAGTTTCATTGGAAACTTTTCTTTTCTTTGATGAATGAACATGCTCAACATCTCCTAATTCAACATGATTAACTTCACAAGCACAGGACTAAGAAAATAAAGACCATTAAACATTACACCGGAACAAATGAAAGAAGATGAACTTCTTATTGAAACTGACGAATTAAACTGAACTGTCAAACCATGTTTAACCAAACAACTAACAGAAATTAAATTCCTCTTAAAATCCGGAATAAATAAACAGTCTTCTAAAACCAAAGTTCTGCAATTATCAAAAGATAACACAACTTGTCCCACTGCTAGTGCAGACACAAGCTCCCCATTTCCAAGCTTCAAAACTCTTTGTCCTTCACTTAAAGGCAAGCTATGTTTGAACCACTGCAAAGAGTAACAAACATGGTTAGTGGCTCCTGAATCAATGATCCATTTATCATTGTAATTCTCTACTAAACAAGCCTCAATCACATGTAAATTACCCATACCTGGTTTATTCATACGTGGGCAATTTTTCTTCCAATGCCCTTTTTGTCCGCACTTAAAGCACTTGCCTTTTGGCTGCTTCATTGCAACTGGTTTGGTAACTGGAACACCTGATTTCTTCTTCTTCTTGTTCTTGTTCCTTCCCTTAGGTTTCCCCTTAGGTTTCATGAACTCTCACCAGCAAAAATGCATCGCCTCGCTTGACTAGAGACTGTTCCACCACTCTCAAGCTCATGCATCAGCTGAGTAAGGTCAAGATTCATCTTATTCATATTATAATTCATCTTGAACTGATTGAAGTATTCAGCAATGGATCGCAAGAGAAGGTCAACTTTTACTTCTTGTTCAAATCGACCCCATGGTCTTGACCTTCTTGAAGTTTGCTATCATTGTCGGACAATGATCCCAAGACACTTCCTCCGCACATTCTTGTCTTGGTGACTGCATTCAGCGCATTCTGTCTAGCAGAACTGCTAGACGTAGCAAACATGCCATCAAGAGTCTGGAGCATCTTTGCTCCACTCTCAATCATGCTTACTTGCTCCTGAAGATGATCAAGTAGATCAAGCTAAAATATAGCAATGAATCGCCACATTTGCCTTCTCCCATCTTTCCTTCTCCTATTTGAAGACGTGTCTTTGTTGCCTCAAAGGCGCATCTTCAAAGAGCCGCTACTGCATAGGGGTAGTCAGAACAAAGTTGAGCTTTTCATATTGAAGAACAATATCCAAATTAGTTTTCCATTGTTTGTAGTTTGTACCATCCATAGGTTTTTGACTCAAGATAGTAGCTAAAGGATTGAATGAAGACATTTTTCTGAAAAACAAGGAAAAACACACTAATTACAAACTTGAATAACTATAAACAGATACTGCGCTAGTAGATTCTGATAACTACTACTCGTTTATAGTTTAACAATCTATTAGTTACCTTTACAAGGCTTACGATGGGCAAGATACTTGTAAAACTAATATTGTTATTTTGGGCCTTGATTCCATTGCCAGAGCCTCGATGGGAGGGTTAACAACTTTACCAAAATTGAATGTATTTAACCATTATTTACTTTCAAAATTCTCTTTAGTGTCTAAGTGTTGCCGACGATGGGCCGTACAAAACTTTACTAAAATTTTGAAAATATTAAGGTTTAATCTAGTGAAATTCGATTATCCTTATCCGATAGGGCTTCAGCGATAACCTTTTCACTAATAAACCCATAATTGGAGCCCGTGGGTTTTAAATTAATTACTTAATAAAAAACCTTCACCCATTCAATATTTTAAAATTTAGAATTTTCCAATTTCCAAGAATTGTTTAAATTCGAGTATTCTTTGTTTGATTTCAAAAACTATGTAAGCACCCGCAAGCCGATGAACGTGCAAGCTTAGCTTATCGGAATTTTAAAATCATTAAGGTCCTAAAATCCGGTCATGATAGGCAGCGTGTGCTCCACACAATCATGATACATGATTGTGGTATGCAGCGTGTGTTAACACATGACCATTTTAGAAGACCCACAAATTACTCGCAATGTAAACAGTTCTCTTAGGAAATAATTTGGATTATTTTTCTTGATTTTAATTATTCAAAATTAATTAATTCAATCATTAATCTAGATTTTTAACAAAAATCATAATAATTTTAATTAATTTTTGAGAATAATTTTGAATCAAAATAATCCTATAATAACTATCATACTAGTCGCGGAATGACAAAATAGCTATTATGCTCATGTAATTTTCAAGTTATGCAGCAATATGGCACCACCTATTCTATATGACATGTTATCACAATAAGCATGTTATCAATCATATAATTCATCCATTCATAAAATAAAGCAATTTAAATAAAATAGACTTTAATCCATGGTTTCCTAGAGAAAAATAAAATAAAATAAAATAACAAAAAATGTTCCAGTCCTTCTCGTCCTTCCTTTTAGTCCATAGGTATTTATCTCAAGCCCTTTTATGGTAACCATGGGTCCATAAGCCCAAAATACTAAATTTTTTGGCAAGAAAACCTAAGACAACTTCAAGGAACCCTAACTGTTTCGTCCACTGCGCCGTCACCCGAACTCGGATCAGCACGAAATTTTAGGGTTAGAACCACCATGAAGAGACGAAGCCAACGCCACTGGAATCACCCAATTTGGATGTTCCACGCGCCCTCACTCTCTCCATTTTCACAGGCATGTGGAAACCACTGTCAGAAACTTCTGGCAGTGCGTGACAGCGCGTGGAGGCTCCTCTAGCCGCGTTCCACCCACCATTTTGTTCGTCTTTCCGTCCTCTTTCCAACGATATATGATACGTCCAATTCCGAGATCCAGAGGTCCACAAACATGTCCAAACAGTGACAAACGTCCTTCTTTTTGTATCTTCTTGATCTTCTTTTTATTACAACTTTTGTATAACATAAAAAAAAATATACAAGAATTGAAAATAATAAAAAAAATCAAGGAGGAAACCTAATCATATGGGATTAGCCTCCTTGTTACAACCCAAGAAAATACATTCAAATCTCTACCATGGATTAAAGTTGAAAACCAAATAAAGCATTGATTTTTATGAAAAGAATTATAAAGATAAACATACAACACATATGATCAACAAATATAGAATCCTAGGTGCCATATTTCACGAAGCAAACTAATTACATGAATAATGAAACTAGATTCACATACCAATGTACAGTCAGTCTCTGATACCAATTGTAGGAACTATTGGATTTATGCGGAAGCGATTTAAGGACCTAGTACATTGGTATGCTTATCAAATCATCATTGTTTCATAAACACACAAGGAATGTTACCTCTCGGAGTGTCGATCTTTGATGATCTCCATCGCCTGAGAATCCTTGTGTTATCGCACGATTGCTTTGCTTGTAGTCGGTTGACGGCAGACCTTCCAGACTATGTCTCAAGGGGAAGGAGATAGTGTGTGGGCACTTTCTCTCTATCAGGAGATGACCTTGCCTCTACCTCTGTAACTTCTCTCTTTTTATGGAGAGGGTTAAGTGTAGTATATATATGAATTCCTAGAAAACCTAACCCTTAGATGTAACGGGCTCTAGGTTTCTTGGGCTCTTCTTACACACTAGGCCTTATTGGGCTTTAGTGAAAGAGCAAAAACCCAACACAAGCTACTTTCTAAATGCATGAATCACTTTCTGAAGACTCAGACTTAGTTTCTGATGCTCTATTTTGCTTTCTCAAGTCACTTACACATTGTGGTTCATTTTCTGAACAATTTTTCACATTCTAAAGTTACTGAATCTCTTTGAATGAGATTTCAATCATGTTAAATCATGATATGGTGAAAAATATGTCATAGATTGAATTTATATGTATATGAGAATGATCCTATGAAGCACTTCAAAAACCAAAGCAAACTATTAGTCCTTTCTTCAAAATATTTTAAAAGAATTTGATTTGTTATCATTCAAAACATATGTTATAATAGCTTTCTAAAGGGTTTTGGAGCTAATAATCTCCCATCTTTTGATGATGACATACCAAATTTTGACAAAATATTTTGGAGAACACTTTGAAGGAATTTTTCTTTAAGACTATAAACTAAGAGACTTCCTTTCAGAAACTAAATAAAATTTTTCTCTTGCAACTTAACCTTTCAGAAAGTAAACTTTCTTCAGGTTTCTTATTGTGTGTCAAAGATTTTGTTAACAAAAACTTCAATATTGGAAATTGAATTAAAGATATATCAGAGTTGAAATAGATAGTGATAAGAATCTTGTGATAGAACTTTGTATTCAACACATATATCAAATTTTTTATTTGAACAAAACACTTGATTATATAATCATCATATTTCATTTCATAATCAAATAACAGAATTGTAAAATGAAATTGAAAATAAACATAGATATTAATAAAAGAAAAGGAAAGTTCTATAAAGAGATAACAATAAAATTTCCAAACACAGAAAATAACAAAATACAAAAAAAAAACACAAAAAATTATATGCATGATATGAAAAGAGCTTTTTGAAGCTCCCGTTCAACTTTTGACTTCTTGAAAATATTTGCAAAATGATTTTCTATATATTTTCTCCCCTTTTTTGTCATCAGCAAAGGATATTTGTGTAGGTTGAAGATAGCACGAGAAAGGGGGGTTGAATCATGTTTTAACTTCATTTAGTTTATGAAAAACTCAAACAAGACCTATCAAGTTTGCACTTGTAGGAAGTGGAAAACTTTGTTAGTATGGTTCAGAAAGTTATGTTCTAAACTAAGTGACAAACTTAGAAACAATTTAAAAACCTTTTTCAAAACTATATATAAAAGCAAATCTCTATAGGAGAATATAAAGGAGATAAAGAGAAATACTGCACAAAGATTTTTATACTGGTTCAGTCAACCCTATCTACATCCAATTCTTAATAACCTATTGAGTTATACTAAATCCCTTTCTCAACCCAAAGATAGAATGATAGTCTTTATCTAGCTTTCTCAAGCTATTCTCGTGATTAGTAATTCCAATTTACTGTCACTTTCAAGTAGTCTCTGACTAACCTCTCCGACTTAACCTCACAATGATCACTAACAGATCATGTTACAATGATTTGGTCTAAGGATGGTTCTCTCCAATAAATGAAAACTCAAGTTTGCAAATGAAACTATGTATGACCTGAAAACTTGAATAACTTCTTTCTAACAATTCTTTCTAAGAATATGTTATCTAATAAGAACTTAGAAAAAGGATTTTTATCAAAGATGAAACTGATTACAAGACATAATATGCTTTATAGAAAAAAGAAGAAGGATTCACATCTTAGCATTTTGTCAAAGATCTTGCATAAAAAGTCTTAAGTTGTATGCACATGACATCCTTTAAATTTGATCTTCAAAAATGAGACCATTGCCCCTTGATTTTACTTCTTCTTGACATGTGTAGATTTGCTGTTTGTGTCATGGGGAAAGCCATATAGAAGTAGAATAGCTCAGCTGTGTTAGAGTTACTTTTGTAGGCGCAGAGAATATTGTCTAATATGGTTTCTGAGTGAAGCTTCAGAAAGTACTTTTTATTTTTTGGTCATGATTTCTAAACTTTTTCTTCTAGAAGCTAGGATGGTTGACTAGGAGAAAAAAGTAAGGTGTCACTGTTAGTCCTTTTTGGGTGTTTGGCTTAATTTGAATTTTGAATTTTCCTTTTTTTTTTTCATAGTGCACGGTTTTTGAAACTGCATGCTTTTTGATGTGTTTTCTTAGTTTCTGATCTTCTTTCCATCTGATCTTGATAGCCATTTTGTCATTGAGATTGAAGACTAAAATCATAACTTGCTTCAGGAAAGAATTTATTTCTTCATTGAGCAACACTTTTTGAATACGTGAATCTTTTTTTGAAGCTCTGGACTTTGGTTTTTAATCTTCAAAAATACTTGTGTATCCAATATACACACGTTCACTCTTAGAGCTATTTTTCACATCATTGAGGTTTTAAAATATCTTTGAATGAGATTATAATCATGTTGAAATATGACATTGTAAAAAATGAATCGTTAAATTGAACTAATATGTCTATGAGAATGGTCCTATAAACGCTATAGAAACTCAAGGAAATGTTAATCCATTCTTTAAAACATTTTATTAGAATTTGCTTTGTCATTCAAAACCTTAAGCTTTAAAGCTTTTTGAAGGGTTCTGGAGCTAACAATCTACCCTTTTTTTATGATGACAAACCAAATTGTGAGAAAATCTTTTTGAAGAATACTAGAAGAAAGCTTCCAAAGTTAAAGACCTTATATCAGAGCTTTAAATGAAGATATGTATCAGCGCTTAAAAGAGGCTTGTATTAGAGTTTAAAATAACTTTGTATTAGAGCTTAAGAGTTCTTTTCAATGAACATAATCTTTCATAAAGTAGCTAGCTTAAAGTTTCTCATTGATATTATCAAAATACAGAACAACCTTAGAAAACTAGAATCAAAGCTAGCTTTGAAAATGATTTTCTGAGTGCTATCAGAGCATTTTAATTTTTGAAACTAAAAACAGCTTGAATATCATATTCATTTTTATTTTTTGAACTTAATCAATTAATGTATCTGAACTCAATACTCAGCACAAATTTTTCAAAATAATTTCAGAAACCTTATATTTCTTAGAGAATCAGTATCGGTTTTCATGTAAGCACCATTTTCAAAGCAAGCAACTGATTGTAAAGTTAGAGCTTCTGAATTATACAGATATAAAAGAATGTAACCATTTTTATAGAGTATGAAAAACTAAGCTTATGATTGGAGTTTAAATATCATAACATGTGCATAAGAGCATAAATATCAGGCTTGTGAATTGTATCAAGGCATCCATGATTAACTACATAAAGCATAAGTGAAGCACATCATAGATATATGAGAGCAAGAGAGTATTAACACATGATAGAGATATCAAAGCAATATTAAAGCATCAATCAGAGCAGAAGTATATCAGATAATGATATAACTTGTATCTAAGCAAAAGAAATGGTAATTTGTGTCAAAGTAAGAGTTAACTTTTATCTTATATCATAAACAAAAATTAAAAAGATTGTTCCAGAAGAAACAAAAAAAAGATCAAAGGAAAAGAAAAATATGCATGAAAATGATGATATTTTTTCTAAGAAATGGGATGAAGGATTTTTGTGTTGGTTTGATGTGTAGAGATAAGAGCTTATGTGTTTTAAGGAAGATCTATGGTGGTGGTGTGGTGGTTTCATGTTTGTAGCTTGGATGAAGATCAAGAACGGAGAAAGGTGCATGACAATGTTCTTCTTCCAAGGCACTGCTATGTTCTTATATAGTATCTCCGCGTGTCCATTTTTCACTTGTGCATGTAGATTAAAAAATGATTCAATAAGCTTAGATTTTAGGGAAATTTAGGTGTATGTTATAAAATAATCATTATAATTTAATCTCTATTTCTTTAAGGGTATAAAGATAAAAAAAAAAAAGTAATTAATATTGTCTAAATATTTTAAAATGACATATAATAGTAGAAAAATAAATTTTAAAATTATTGGGTAGAATGAAGGTATTATTTTTCATTTTGTTTGATATATTTTACAATATTTATTCTCTATGCAATGGAAATGTAATCGTTTTTCTTTTTATATAATCAGTCAATCAAAGTTTATATATTAAAAACTTTTATCATTTAACTAGCGACTCGACAGGCACTGCCAAGCCTATCAAGCCGCCTTTTTATTTTTGAGAATTATTATAACTAGTGTTAAATATTATATATGATAACTTTACTTCAATAAAATAAATATTTAAATATAATATAACATGTCCAAAAACCAAACCAAAAAGGTGTTAAAAGAAATGAATGTAACATCCTAATTTTTATTTCAGAAAATAATTGAGGCTTTAGTAGTAAAAATATCAAAATTTTGGTGTACACAAAAATGATGAGAACAATGTAACGAATGTTAAAAAAAAAAAAAAACGTGAATAGTGTTTTGCAGGCCCCGTACACCCACCGGAACAACTGAAACCTTAGATTCAAGACCTGAAGGTGCCCGAAATTTGGAAATTATAGGATTAAGGTTAGAAATAGGTAGGAATAAATATTTTATACATAAAATTAATTTTCAGGCAATAGTTGATTACTCGGGTATACTATTTTACCCATTCGGTTAAATTACGGTGTGTAGTTTTTACACAGTATAAAGCTACCAGTGTAAGCATGCCACCTAGGGTGACAAGTGTGCGGCTTGAGATATGCCACACCATTGCACCTTTATGGCTAACCAATAGGAATTGTACAAAATTACCATATTTAACTTTAAGAAAAACCATTTTGTACTTGAAATCATTATCCATTTTGCCCTAAACTCACAAGATCAATATCTTATCACCACCACTCCATCATTTTCGTCCAACACTCCAAAAATACAGCCTCCATGTTTGTTTCCTCTCAAACCTCCATTAACAAGCTTCAAGCTCCAAAAACCCTAGCCCAAAGTCACTAAAACACAAAGTTTCCTTCACAAAACTTGTTCTAGACATCAACACCTACAAATCTAACCGATTAGAATTTTAATCAATCACTATTTTTGCACCTTGAACCATTATACATCACTGTTTAAGGGAAGATTTAGGGGCTGTTTGGAAGGTTGAAGTGAGGAAAAACTATTCTTGGAAGTACTTTTGGAGTTAGAAGTCTCAAGCATCACAAGTAGGGCTTATTTCATCCTATTTTCTTTCTGATTTTGCTCTGGAATATTATGATTGAATAATTCGGAAATTCTGAGTTTTATTGGTTGATATTATGTTGATATTGATGTATTAATTTTGGTGGAGTATTTGGATGTTGTGAAAAATGATTTTTGTCAAAAGAGAATTTGACACATGCTGCTGGATTTTCGGATTTCAACAGAACACAATTTGTTCACGAATTTTTTGGCTCATTACTAGTCATTTTTATTAGCTATAAAAAAAATTATATGTTGAATCTAACATCATAAGGAAACTCTGATAATTTTCGTGGTGCATAATAAAGAGTTTTACTGCCTGAGAAAAATCAAGAACCAAGAGTATAGCTATGCTGGCTGAAATCTTGGTACTGAAGCTGTGAATTTGTATAAATTTTTATTCATAGCAAATGATGTATTTATCCTTTGAAATTTTTACATAGTTTTGTAGACATCTTTAAGTATAACTGTGATTTTTATTTTGAGTTGTTTCTATTATTTGCTAAAGTTAAAAATTGTGTGAATCCTATTCTGAGCTGTGAAAAAGTGGCCTCTGACCACTAAAATTGTAGAATTTATTTGACATGGTTCTAGTATTCTGTTTGCTATGAAATTTTTACAGGGACTTTTAGACACATTGAGGTATCATAGAGAATTTTTATGGCCAGTGAATTGCCCATTGGAGATGTGAATTAAATGTTGTCACCATAATGGTAAATCTGTCAAGAAGCTGGAATGGTGAAGATGTATTAAGTTAATGATAGAAATCTATTTAATCCAAGTATATATCATATGAATGTATGTTAATTGTTTGAAAGGCTTGTTTATAAAGTATGAATGAGACTCCAATGATACTGAATGCCTATATCTGGGATATAAACCTGACTTTGAAATAGAAAGGTCCATGACATGGTTGTATGACAAAAGAGAATATGTGAAATTTAATGGTGCATGTTTTAACATACGGGGAAAATAGAAACAAGGCTTATGTGTTATGGAGAGAGAAGGCAAAAATAAGAACTTCCCAAGAAATTTTATGAGTCGGTAGACTTATCGACTAGGAAATAGAACTGTGTGTGATTCAGAAATGGGAAAAAAATGAAGTCTGATGATCACGAATAGGAATGAGCTCATGTCCTAGCAGTCTATGGTCCTCTGAGGAGTTATCCACTACATATGTTACCTGATGTGAATCTAAGCCTTCCCTATGTTAATAAAAAGAACTACTACACTAAGTTGAATTCCATGTGATATAAGAGAAACACTTATGATTACTACCATTTTGCATATAATTTTCTTTGTCTCATGTATGCTAATATTGATATATGTGATCTAACATGATGTTTTTCTTTATTATTATAAATGCATTTCTTGTTTATAGTATGTCTGTATGTAAGGGGTTACCCTCTTGAGAATTTTATAATATTCTCACCCCTATTTGTGTATATCTTTGTATTGTGCTCGGACTCTGCAGATGCCTCTGGTGAGGAGAGGCCATCATCTTGATGGCCAATGGTTTCGTGAGGAGGACATGAGACTTACGTGGGCTTTTGACTTGTATATAGTGTAGTATAGTGCCAGGAACTTACCAGCTTGTAGACTAATTGGTGTTAGATGTCTTAGGTCCATTTCTGTGTGTTTAGTATTTTGTTGGATCTTGATATTTGAGCAAGCTTGGTAGATCTTTTGATAGTAGTTCCTGTGTTGTATTATAAGCGAAGTGACTTAACTTCAAGTATGGTATGTATTAAAGAAAGCGGTATGTAAAGTAATAATATATGTACATTTTATAGTAGTTTTCTTTATAACTCTAGAGTTTGATTTATCTTATTTCATTTCATTTGACTAGTGGATATTATAGAAAGGAAGTGATACTCTTCTAATTACAATGTTAATGCTCGAGTAATACATGGTAGTTAGGAGGGTGTTACATTATGGTATCAGAGCCGGACTATCCTATAAGCCTGAGGATTGGACCGGCCATGCTTTCTTAGAAATTGTCATGCATTATGACTTTATATATATGTGTATGACTGCTGATTGGAAATGTTGTGGGTTGCTGTACACTTTGCTTAGTATTGAGACTGATCAACTCAATATTTTCGTTTGGTGTGATAGGAACCAATGACTTCGAATCGGCAAACTAGGAGTGGAGCTGGAAATGATGCCGACATGATGAATACTTTTCGTGAGATGGCGGCTGCCATGAGGGAGCAAGCTACAGCTACTACCCGAATGATGGAGCAACTGAACCGCAATGAAAGGCAAAACCCAGCTGATAATCCTGTAGTGAACGAAGTCGATGTAGAATATCAGAAATTTGCCGAGTTCAGAAAGGCAAATCCCCCTCCATTTCGAGGAGCTTTTAATCCCTGTAAAGCAGAAGAATGGATAAAGGCCATGGAAAAGATTTTCTCCGTTCTTCCTTGCACAGAGATCCAGAAGGTGGCCTTTGCCACCTATATGCTAGAAGCAGATGCAGATTTTTGGTGGGTTGGCACCAGGGGATTATTTGAAGCTTCCCATATTGTAGTTACCTGGACTATTTTTAAGGAAGCTTTTTACCATAAGTACTTCCCTATTTCTGTGAGAAATGAGAAGGAATTGGAGTTCATGGCTCTCAAACAAGGACCTATGAGTGTAGCAGAGTATACTGCCAAATTTGAAGAGCTCTGCAAGTTTTCTACAATTTATCAACGTGACCGGATGAAGTTTGGAAATGCATGAAATATGAAGGAGGTCTACGAGAAGATATAGAAGCAGCTGTAAGTCTCTTGGAGATTAGGGACTATCCTACCTTGGTAAATAAATATCGACGTGCAGAGGAGTCCAACAGGAAGCTAACAAATTTCAAGTATGCCCAAAACAATGCTAGAAGGGGATTAGCACCTCAAGGTCCCCGATTCAAGCCTGTTAACCAACCTCGGAGAAGGTTTCCACCCAACAATAACAACAACAAAGGAAAACAACTTCAACCTCTAAGACCTGAGACAGGGAGAGATTGCCCCAAGTGTGGGAAAAATCATGGGAATCGACCTTGCTGGACAACGTAAATCATTTGCTTTGGCTGTGGGAAACCAGGACATAAGATATTTGAGTGCCCTAACAAGAAAGGTCATCAGCCCGCCTCCAGGCCACAACAACATGGGCGCGTTTTTACTATAAGTGCCAAGGAAGCTTCTCAATCTGCCGATCTGATCCGAGGTAAATGTGAAATAAATGGTAATGTCCTAGATATACTGTATGATACGGGTGCCACTCATTCTTTTATATCCCATGACTGTCTGTAAGTTGCAATTATCTCTGTGTCTGAACTACCTTATGATCTTCTTGTATCCACCCCTACTGGTCCTATTAGGACTTGTTATACTGTGTAAATATTCCTCTTCAAATAGGTGCTAGAGACTTTCTCGCCAATTTAGTTTGTCTTCCTTTATCTGGTCTAGATGTAATTTTAGGTATGGATTGGCTAGTACCCAATTATGTCCTTTTACACTGTCCAAATCGAGCTGCCATATTTCTTTCCACTTTACCCTCCATTCCTGTGGTTCCTTTTTCTTTTTACTTGAACCTTGTAACATCCAACCCTAGTAAGACAGATCGTCAGGAATATGTTCTCCTTTCTACTAGTGAAACTGAATGTGACTACGAGTTGAGCAAGATTCCAATGGTGAGGGAATATCCAGATGTGTTTCCTGAGGATATTCCAGAATTTCCTCCTGAAAGAGAGATTGAATTTTCCATCGAGTTGGTTCCAGGAACGGGTCCTATTTCAATTGCTCCTTATAGGATGTCCCCCTTGGAGTTGAAAGAATTAAAGTCCCAAATTGAAGAACTATTAGGGAAGCATTTTATTAGACCAAGTGCCTCTCCATGGGGAGCCCCCGTTCTTCTGGTGAAGAAAAAGGATGGGGGTATGAGGCTTTGTGTAGACTATAGGCAATTGAACAAAGTGACAATAAAAAATAAGTACCCCTTGCCAAGAATTGACGATCTCATGGATAAATTACGAGGTGCAACTGTATTCTCAAAGATTGATCTTAGATCAGGGTACCATCAGATTCGGGTTCGGAATGAGGATATACCTAAAACTGCTTTTAGAACTCGAAATGGGCATTACGAGTATAGGGTGATGTCTTTTGGATTGACTAATGCTCCAGCTGTATTCATGGATTATATGAATCGAATCTTCCACCCTTACTTGGATAAATTTGTAGTTGTCTTCATAGATGACATACTTATATATTCAAGGACTGAGGAAGAACATATGGAGCACCTTGGGGTTGTGTTACAAATCCTAAGAGAGAGAAAGTTGTATGCTAAGTTGTCGAAATGTGAATTCTGGATGGGAGAGGTTAGATTCCTAGGTCATGTAGTATCACAAGGAGGAATCTCTGTAGATCCTAGTAAGGTAGAATTAGTACTCCATTGGGAACGACCAACAACGGTGACGGAGATTCGGAGTTTCCTAGGGTTAGCTGGATATTATAGGCGTTTTATCATGAGTTTTTCTCAGATAGCATTACCTTTGACTAAATTAACCCAAAAGAATGCTCCATTCAATTGGACACCAGAGTGTGAAAATAGTTTCCAGGAGTTGAAACAAAAGTTAACCACGGCTCCAGTCCTAGTATTACCTGATCCTTATAGACCCTATGAGGTTTATTGTGATGCTTCTAGTAAGGGTTTAGGATGTGTGTTGGTGCAAAATCATAACGTGGTTGCCTATGCTTCTCGACAGTTGAAACCTCATGAAGTAAACTATCCAACCCATGACCTCGAACTTGCAGCTGTGGTTTTTGCCCTAAAGATCTGGCGACATCATTTGTATGGTGTGCAGTTTAATGTTTTCTCTGATCATAAAAGTTTAAAGTATCATTTGATCAAAAAGAGTTGAATATCACGGCAAAGAAGGTGGATGGAATTCCTCAAGGACTATGAGTTTAGTCTGAATTACCATCCAGGCAAGGCAAATGTTATTGCCGATGCTCTGAGTAGAAAATCCCTAAGTGTAGCATGCTTGATGATTAAAGAGACGGAGCTAGTTGAAAGTTTCAAGGAACTTAGTTTAGACATGTCTGTGAACCCTCAGGGTGTGGTGCTAGGGCAAATAAAGGTAACAAGTGAGTTCAAAGGACAAATTTTAGCTGCACAACGTGAAAACCCAGAATTTCAGGAGATATTAAGATCAATTCATGCAAAGAAGTTGCGAGGATTCACTCAAGACCAACAAGGTATATGGAGATACAAGGATAGGGTATGTGTACCCACAAGTGGCGATCTTAGAAAGAAGATCTTAGAGGAAGCTCATAGGGTTGAACTTACTATACATCCAGGCATTAGTAAAATGTATGCGGATCTCAAGAAAATGTTCTGGTGGTCAGGAATGAAAAAAGATATAGAAGAGTGTGTCAGGAAGTGTTTAACTTGCCAAAAAGTTAAAATAGAACATCAAAAACCAGCTGGGACCCTGCAACCCTTAGAAATCCCGGAATGGAAGTGGGAAAGTATTTCTATGGACTTTGTAATGGGTTTGCCAAGGACATCGTCAGGTCATGATGCTATATGGGTTATAATAGATAGATTGACCAAGTCTGCTCATTTCTTACCCATTAAGGCTAATTTTCCTTTGGATAAGTTAGCTTCCTTGTACATCCAAGAAATAGTAAGACTACACGGTGTTCCTTCCTCGATAGTTTCGACAGAGATCCAAGGTTTACTTGAGATTTTGGGAACGTTCCAAAAGCCTTTGGTACCAAACTTTGTTTGAGCACTGCCTATCACCCCCAAACTGACGGGCAAACAGAACGAACCATACAAACCCTGGAAGATATGCTAAGGGCATGCGTGATTGAGCAAAAAGGAAGTTAGGACAAGTTACTCCCATTGGTTGAGTTTGCTTATAATAACAGCCATCACGCTAGTATTGGCATGGCCCCGTATGAAGCTCTATAAGGAAGAAAATGTCAATCCCCATTGTGTTGGTATGATTCGGGAGAAGCGAGACTATTGGGACCCGATCTTGTTAATCAAACAACGGAGCAAATCCAGAAGATCAGGAGCAAGATTCTCACCGCAGTAGTCGTCAAATGAGCTATGCTGATACTCGAAGGAAACCTTTAGAATTTCAAGAGGGAGAACATGTATTCCTGAAGGTCACGCCCACTACTGGAGTAGGTAGGGCCCTTAGAGTTAAAAAGTTGTCACCTAGGTTTATATGTCCTTTTCAAATTCTTCAACGAATTGGGTCACCGCTACTGAGATAGCCTTACCCCCACATTTATCCAACCTTCATAATGTCTTCCATGTATCTCAACTTCGAATGTACCATCCAGATCAAAACCATATCATTGAGCCCGAGTCTATACAGTTAAGGGATGACTTGACTTTTCAAGCCCCTCCTATTCAGATCGTTGATAGAGAAGTCAGGCAACTTAGAAATAAATCTGTGCAACTTGTAAAAGTGGCTTGGGGTGGACCTGGAAATGAAGAGTATACATGGGAACTAGAATCAAGTATGAAGACAGATCATCCGGAATTATTTCCAGGTATGAAATTTTGAGGACAAAATTTTTTTTAAGGTGGGGAGTAATGTAACATCCTAATTTTTATTTCAGAAAATAATTGAGGCTTTAGTAGTAAGAATATCAAAATTTTGGTGTACACAAAAATGATGAGAACAATGTAATCTAACGTTAAAAAAAAAAAAAAAAACGTGAATAGTGTTTTGCAGGCCCTGACACCCACCTAACAAGCTGAAACCTTAGATTCAAGACTCAAGGTGCCCGAAATTTGGAAATTATAGGATTAAGGTTAGAAATAGGTAGGAATAAATATTTTATACCTAAAATTAATTTTCAGGCAATAGTTGATTACCCGGGTACACTATTTTACCCATTCGGTTAAATTACGGTGTGTAGTTTTTACACAGTATAAAGCTACCAGTGCAAGCATGCCACCTAGGGTGACAAGTGTGCGGCTTGAGATATGCCACACCATTGCACCTTTATGGCTAACCAATAGGAATTGTACAAAATTACCATATTTAACTTTAAGAAAAATCATTTTGTACTTGAAATCATTATCCATTTTTCCCTAAACTCACAAGATCAATATCTTATCACCACCACTCCATCATTTTCGTCCAACACTCCAAAAATACAGCCTCCATGTTTGTTTCCTCTCAAACCTCCATTAACAAGCTTCAAGCTCCTAAAACCCTAGCCCAAAGTCACTAAAACACAAAGTTTCCTTCACAAAACTTGTTCTAGACATCAACACCTACAAATCTAACCGATTAGAATTTTAATCAATCACTATTTTTGCACCTTGAACCATTATACATCACTGTTTAAGGGAAGATTTAGGGGCTGTTTGGAAGGTTGAAGTGAGGAAAAACTATTCTTGGAAGTACTTTTGGAGTTAGAAGTCTCAAGCATCACAAGTAGGGCTTATTTCATCCTATTTTCTTTCTGATTTTGCTCTGGAATATTATGATTGAATAATTCGGAAATTCTGAGTTTTATTGGTTGATATTATGTTGATATTGATGTATTAATTTTGGTGGAGTATTTGGATGTTGTGAAAAATGATTTTTGTCAAAAGAGAATTTGACACATGCTGCTGGATTTTCGGATTTCAACAGAACATAATTTGTTCACGAATTTTTGGCTCATTACTAGTCATTTTTATTAGCTATAAAAAAATTATATGTTGAAGCTAACATCATAAGGAAACTCTGATAATTTTCGTGGTGCATAATAAAGAGTTTTACTGCCTGAGAAAAATCAAGAACCAAGAGTATATCTATGCTGGCTGAAATCTTGGTACTGAAGCTGTGAATTTGTATAAATATTTATTCATAGCAAATGATGTATTTATCCTTTGAAATTTTTACAGAGTTTTTTATACATCTTTAAGTATAACTGTGATTTTTATTTTGAGTTGTTTCTATCATTTGCTAAAGTTAAAAATTGTGTGAATCCTATTCTGAGCTGTGAAAAAGTGGCCTCTGACCACTAAAATTGTAGAATTTATTTGACATGGTTCTAGTATTCTGTTTGCTATGAAATTTTTACAGGGACTTTTAGACACATTTAGGTATCATAGAGAATTTTTATGGCCAGTGAATTGCCCATTGGAGATGTGAATTAAATGTTGTCACCATAATGGTAAATCTGTCAAGAAGCTGGAATGGTGAAGATGTATTAAGTTAATGATAGAAATCTATTTAATCCAAGTATATATCATATGAATGTATGTTAATTGTTTGAAAGGCTTGTTTATAAAGTATGAATGAGACTCCAATGATACTGAATGCCTATATCTGGGATATAAACCTGACTTTGAAATAGAAAGGTCCATGACATGGTTGTATGACAAAAGAGAATATGTGAAATTTAATGGTGCATGTTTTAACATACGGGGAAAATAGAAACAAGGCTTATGTGTTATGGAGAGGGAAGGCAAAAATAAGAACTTCCCAAGAAATTTTATGAGTCGGTAGACTTATCGACTAGGAAATAGAACTGTGTGTGATTCAGAAATGGGAAAAAAATGAAGTCTGATGATCACGAATAGGAATGAGCTCATGTCCTAGCAGTCTATGGTCCTCTGAGGAGTTATCCACTACATATGTTACCTGATGTGAATCTAAGCCTTCCCTATGTTAATAAAAAGAACTACTACACTAAGTTGAATTCCATGTGATATAAGAGAAACACTTATGATTACTACCATTTTGCATATAATTTTCTTTGTCTCATGTATGCTAATATTGATATATGTGATCTAACATGATGTTTTTCTTTATTATTATAAATGCATTTACTGTTTATAGTCTGTCTGTATGTAAGGGGTTACCCTACTGAGAATTTTATAATATTCTCACCCCTATTTGTGTATATACTGTATTGTGCTCAGACTCTGCAGATGCCTCTGGCTGAGGAGAGGCCATCATACTGATGGCCAATGGTTTCGCGTAGGAGGACATGAGACTTACGTGGGCTTTTGACTTGTATGTAGTGTAGTATAGTGCCAGGAACTTACCAGCTTGTAGACTAATTGGTGTTAGATGTCTTAGGTCCATTTCTGTGTGTTTAGTATTTTGTTGGACCTTGATATTTGAGCAAGCTTGGTAGATCTTTTGATAGTAGTTCCTGTGTTGTATTATGTTTAAGTGACTTAACTTCAAGTATGGTATGTATTAAAGAAAGCGGTATGTAAAGTAATAATATATGTACATTTTATAGTAGTTTTCTTTATAACTCTAGAGTTTAATTTATCTTATTTCATTTAATTTTGACTAGTGGATATTATAGAAAGGAAGTGATACTCTTCTAATTACAATGTTAATGCTCGAGTAATACATGGTAGTTAGGAGGGTGTTACAATGAATATTAATTTCATGTACTCAAATAATATATTTTCCTAAGTTATGTAACATGTTTTTTTCAAATGTCATTTCAATTGTACTTGATGGTATTTAGATTTAATTGGAAGGCCAAAATCTGATTTCGCATCTCTTAGTTATTATTAATAATAATAAACTACTAATTATTTACAGTAAAAGAATCAGGATCGTTTGTTGTTAGTATTGACAGGATGGTGTCATGTTTGTTAAATATCAACTGTTGGTTATTACTAAAAGCCAATCAACAATTGTTAGTGCATGATAATTAGACTCATGCAATTTTTAGATTTAAACATATTTTTTTGTCATTATAAATATCTTAAACATTTCTTTTGACTATTGTAAAATGAAGGCATTGAAAAAAGTATTAGTCTCGCAAATAGATTACATTTGTAGTGGTCATTTTGTGAAGAAGGATGTATATACTATTTTTCTAGATTAGCTGTCTTATGTCTTTTTTTTTTTTTATATTTCTCTTTCGGAAGGAAATTAGTAGTCTCATGGTTCGATTATATTGTTTCTTCAATAATATGAAATTCCTAGATGTTTAGATTTATTGAATTTCCGTGAGCCAATGTCAAATAAAAATTGTTATTTACTTTAGCTTGGTAAAATATTACCTCCTTGCTTTGGATTACATTGGAAGGGAATTTCCTTTTTATCCTTTATATCTTAGCAATTTAAGACATAATTTATTAGCACCTTTGTCATTGGAAGATTATAATAAAAATAGTTAAAATAATAGAATAGGTACTTATCTAAAAAAAAAAGTAAAGAATTAAACAATGAATAAATATATATAACGTGTGATATAACATGTGAAAAGAATAGTAGTAACATGATTAAAAAATAAGCATAAGTATAAAATCTTTGCAATTCATGAAACTTCTATAAAGATTTAGTAAGATGAATAGATATCTTATACACACATATTGCCTAAAATTGTTGGCAAAGTTGTCAACAATATTATTGTGTTGATCCTCCATTTGTATTGAAAGAAGTGTTGAGAAGAATAAAATATTTCTTTAAATAAGATGAATATGATGTAAAGAAGAAAGGATTTGATATTTGTTTTTCACGAAATAAGAAGAATGAATGAATAGTATAATAATATTGCATCATCTTAATCTTAAATTTATAAAAAAAAAATACAAAAATTTGAAGGTGAAACAAACATTTCAATTTTTCGTAAAAATGGATAGATAAGCTATTCATTAGGATATCCAAACCTAACAGAAATAAATTTGAACCTTCTAAAACATTTGTTACAGCCTCTAAATAGATAGTGTAAAAGTTTTGAATATGAAACAAACTATCATAAAAATGTGTACGTAAGATATCGATTAAGATATCAAAACCTGAAAAAAAAAAATTGAACTTGTCCAAGATTGTTTATATAGAGCAAGTAAAGTAATATTCATTCAATAATGAGTTTGAAATGCATGGTGATTGCAAGATAAATATTCAGATATAAAATGGTTATTCGTATTTGAAAGTGCAACTCCTTCTTCAGTCCTTCATAGCATATGCAGAACTACCCCTAAACATGTGCCCTACAACCAATGGAAACCAAAAGTAAAAATAATAAGACAACAATTCACGTGATTTATGCACTGACTATAGAAGATTTCCCAATTTATGTCCAAACTTCTCTGTATCATTCATTCCAACATTGATACTTTCACCAAGTTTTGTTTGATCACCCACATTTAATAATTCTTCTGACTGGGACCTGACTGCTATTGAAATTCTGTCAACATCAGATGAGATTCCCAACACTCCAGTTCCATCATCAAGCGTCAAATGTGTTCTGTTAGGTAGTCTTGCAACCTCTTCACAACTCCTTATAGTAAAGCTGTAGTTTCAAAGCTAACTACTGGGTACCATAGCAAGAATAAGAGCCCAAGATGCACCCATCATGTCAATGATGTATTCACTGCATTAGTACAACAAATCAATAACAGCTCTTGAACTTATTCCTGCATAGTGCAAGATGAGCACCATATACTTATTAGGAACCTAACGTGATAAAGCATAATGATCAACGATATAAGATGAACAGTTTGCTGATGGGAGTTCAAAACAAATACTTCAAGAAAACATAAATTGCCACTATATACTTCAACAATACATTAATCAATATGCTTTCCATTACAACCTAAATAACATTCACATGCAACCATTCTGTTATACATAATTTAAAATGTCATCAACTCCATGAAGGTGGACCAACCTCCCAGGCAGAGTTTTCTAGAATATTAGAACTACAAAGCAGTAAGAGGATAAATTTATGTAGGAAGCATGCATCTTGCTCACCATGATGATGGAGTGTTATAGCTCCTAAATTAATATATTACATGCTAAGCTGCATTGAATACATTAGAGGTTGACTAAAGGTGCCCATTGAATAAACTCCCTCAACAAAATTATTTAAAATGATAGTTAAATCACTAACATTCTAGCATAAGATTTACCTTCCGTCATCAACTTTAATCAAATTCAATGCTCCATCATCACTTCTAGCATAATAGTTCCCTTTGACCAACATGCAGGGAATATTAATCCGTTTCGCAAGTACATAAGTATCAAGAGAACAAACTTGCTTTAGGTGAAATTCCCCTAGAGTAAATTAGTAATTGCATGAATTGCTCCAAAGTTGGAGGTAGCATAGAAATGAATGCTTTAGAATAAATAGAGACAAAGGAAAATCATTTTTGGTGGATGTTGCATCATATAGACTTGGAAACATGATGGCTGCACTTACTTGGGGGAATAAATATAAGGCAACCATGAGAACATCTCTATCGACCCGTTTCTTAATTTAGAACAGATGAGGAGTTGACAATGAAAAGATAAGCCACAATTTATTCTGAGGTAATTTATTCATATAAGAATTCCATTAAGGAACTTACATAGGGGATACGAACAACCCAAAAGCAAATATGTTCCCTACAAACAAGCAAGCATATATAATGTGATTGCCATAAAGATAGGTCCAAACGCAAAAGAGTAATCCCCCTAGAAACTTCAAATATTTGTAAAAGTGGATTCTTTGGTTCATTAAATAGAATCCCAAAAATAAGATATCCTTTCTTTTTTTTTTATCTCTTTTTTTTCGTATTAAGATTAAAAAAAAAAATAGAAACAATGAGATGGAAGGCAAGTACTAGCAACTCCACCTGCATCTTTGGCAACTTCATTGATGGAATATGCATCAAATAGAGACATCAATCTTCAAACAAATATTTTTAGTTTTATATTAGAAATGAAAAACAATAATAGTAAGAAAGGAAAAGCAACCCAAAATGTGTAATGAATTTTAAAAAGAAAGGTAAGTACCTCTCGATAGAGGACATTGGACCTAGAAAGAAAGAAACTAGTCCTTGCCACTCGATCCATAACCCTCCACCGTCTGTTCAGCGATATCTCGCCCAACACGCCCCCAAATCTGGACCAAGTGCCCGCCATTGCCTCATCCTTCTCCTCCATCATGGTCGTGAATGGAGGGAAGTCGTTAAAGCCCATGAAGAGAATAGTCATCCTCTCTCGCTGCCTCAAAGGGTTTCATCGACGGCCTTGTACAGTCTGCTGTCTGATCTATCCTCGCCATGCAGCCGCTGCTCCCTCTGCCGTTTGCGCTTTTTCCTCAACTGATGATATGGAAGATCCTTTTTTGCATTTACGATGTCACTGGCAATGACAGTGGTGGCGATGCGGAGTCCTGTCCGGCGGTGGCATGGCTCGACGTCGTGGAGGAAAACATGGCCAAATCCATATCTATGCACTCAGATCAATGTCCGATTCGGTTTCTTTTTTGCTTCACTTTGGTTTCATTGCTCTATTTTTCATGGTTTCTTTTTTGCTTCGCTTTAGGGTTGTTTTTGTACAATAGATCTCTTTCTTGATGGTTTGTGTAGGTGAAAGATCAGTGTTGGGTTAACAGGAAAAGGAGATTGTGTGTGGGGGTTGGTTTTAGTGTGTAAAAGGGTTGGTTTAAGAGAAAGTGGGTATGTGTTGAGAATGAGATAAACGTGGGTATGCTGTTTTGGAGCTTTTATTTTTAATTAATTTTTATTTCAAATTTTCAGAGGTTCTGCTAATTTATTCAAACATGAACGAATGAAACAAATACAAAATAGTAAGCGGACTTCAAAACAAATTCTATTATGGTTTGGAGACACAAAAAAAGTAGTTATTTTTGGAATCCATTTTATTTAATAGTATTATAGTAATAAGACTCTTTTTTTTACACAACTTGGTTAGCAAGTCTTGGCCAAAAAACTAAATGGTAAAAATGAGAGTGTTTGTGAGTGTTCATGTGTTGAAAAACTAAAATATAAGAGAAAGAAAGGGTATGTGGCTGCCGGCCACTTTGCAGTTTGGGGGGAAGATTTCATTTCATTTTGGGTGTGGGAATTAGGATTTTAGGTAATTTTAATTACGGAATTGGTAATTTGGTGTTTGGAGTTGTAATGTGGTGATTAAGGTTTTTCAAGACAAGATTAAGGAGTTATCTTGCAAACTTAGTTGAGCTAAACTTAATTTAGTTTGAAATTCAAATTCCAACATACTACCTAATTTTTAGGAAAAGAGAGAGAAAATACTATTTTCCTTTTGACTTTTGTTTTATGGTCTTTTCAGCTCTTTTGATTAATAACGAGATTCAAGTTTCCCTAAGAAACCTTAGGACTTAATTAACCTCAAATAATTATTTTGACTCAAGATTAATAAATAAAATTAATTTATCTTTAATTAGAGCCTAATATTACTTATATTTTTGTAATTACTTAATTAAGTTTTATTTAGCACTAATCAAGGGACCGCCTGGCCTTTTCCAAATATCATACATCTCTTATAATTGACATTTCCAATTCCCAGGTCATGACCTAGTTCAGTCATCGCTTAATCTTGTGTTAAATTAGCTCGGGTATTTTGGTAATTATGCGCACGGGGAAAAACTAGGAATTAATATTTTCACCTATATGATCATCTTTAACATATCTAGTCCCCTTCAAACATTAACCTAATCCCTTGAGGATAGCTTAGATCGGCCGTCCTCAATTTTCGAGCAAAAATGATCTTAGGGGCATTTTCATCATTTGCACACGAGAACAATTGGGGATTGTCATTTTTGCATAGCTTGCTATCTAAACCTCATATAACCCCATTCTAATGTTAAAATATCTTATTAAGGATGGTTTGGAGTGGCCAACCTTGGTTCTTGTGCAAAATGGCCCAAGGGCGTTTCAATCATTTTGCACAGCAAGGAAAAATTGGGGCATTACATTTCTCCCTCCTTAAAAAGAATTTCATCCTCGAAATTTGTTACCTGTTAATAGTTCGGGGTACTTTGTCTTTGTCTTTGATTCCAACTCCCATATAAATTCCTCCGCTTTTCCTTGTCCCTAAGCCACTTTGACCAAGGGTACAATCTTATTCCTTAATGGCTTGACTCCTCTATCCATGATCCTTGTAGGCGGCAGGTTAACGGTCAAGTTCTCTCTTAATTGTACTTGTTCTGGCTCTAACACATGACTAGGGTCGTATTGATACATTCTTAATTGAGAGACATGAAAGACATCATGAAGGTTGGACACATTCGGTGGTAAGGCTATTTGATATACTACTGACCTGACTCTACTAAGAATTTCAAAAGGACCAAGAAATCTAGGCCTCAACTTCTTGACTTTCATAGCTTGTCTTATGCCTGTAATAGGGGTGATCCTAAGGAACACATGCTCTCCTTCTTGGAATTCCAAAGGCTTTCGCCATTTATCTGCATAGTTTTTTTGTTGACTTTCAGCAGTAAGAATCTTATCCTTAATCTTCTTGATTTGTTCCATTGTTTCTCATACAATTTTGGGTCTTAACATACTCTGCTCATCGGGCTCATACCAACACAACAGGGAATTGATACTTCCTTTCATCCAAGGCCTCATACAATGCCATATTGATGCTTGCATGATAACTGTTGTTATATGCAAACTCAATCAATGGCAAGTATTTATCCCAACTTCACCTTTGGTCCAAAACACATGCCCTTAACATATCCTCTAAGGTTTGTATTGTATTTTCTGATTGGCCATCCATTTGAGGGTGGTAAGTCGTGCTTAGGCACAACTTTGAACCAAATGCCTTTTGAAAGGCTACTAAAAAATGTGACGTAAACTGCCAAACTTGATCTGAGATTATTGCCGACGGCACTCCATGCAACCTCACGATCTATTGGATATACAATTGAGCTAACTTATCCAGGGAGTATGTCACTTTAATATGTAAAAAGTGAGCCAACGTAGTCAATCGATCCACAATCACTCATATGGCATCATGGCCAGCTTGGGTCTTGGGTAGTCCTGTCAAAAAATCCATTGAGAAGCTATTCCATTTCCATTCAGGAATCGACAAAGGTTACAACATTCTAAAAGGTTTTTGGTGTTCAATTTTCACCTTTTGACAGACTAAGCACTTACTCACCCATATGACCACATCTCGCTGCAATCTGAGCCACCAGAACATCTTTTTCAGATCCTGATACATCTTAGTAGTACCAGGGTGAATGGTGAAGTGGCTCTTATGAGCCTCCTCCAAAATCTCCTTTTGTAGGTCACCACTTGCCAGCACACAAATCTAACCCTTAAACCTCTACAACTTATCAGCTCCTTAGGTGAAACCTTGCAACATTCCCATCTCAATTGCTTCTAAGGTCTCCTTAAACTCCTCATCCTCTTGTTGAGCTCGAGTGATTCTCTCTTTGAAGTCACTCGTCACAATGGGATGACACATCCTCATGCCCTCAATGGTCAACGTCATCCCTAAGTCCAGGTCTCTAAACTTCTCAATCAACTCCATCTCTTTAAACATCATCCGTGACAAGTGTGATGACTTTTGAATCAAGGCGTTGGCTACCACATTAACTTGCCGGGATGATAGTTCAACCCAAAATCATAGTTATTTAAGAATTTAATCTATCTTCTCTACCTCATATTCAACTCCTTCTGATCAAAGAGGTACTTAAGACTTTTTTTATCAGAGAACATCTCAAAATTTACTCCATACAAATAGTGTCTCCACACCTCCAAAGTGAACATTACGGTTGCTAACTCTACGTCATGGGTGGGGTAGTTTCCTTCATGAGACTTAAGTTGTCTGGACGCATAAACTACCATTTGCCTATTTTGCATATTCACATAGCTTAAACCTTTTCCCGAAGCATCACAATATACCTTAAAGGTGCATTACGGTTAGGCAAAACTAGTATTGGGGTTGTGGTTAACTTCACCTTTAGCTCTTGGAAGTTTTTCTCACACTTCGAAGTCCACTCAAAACGGGCATTCTTTCTAGTAAACTTGGTCAAAGGTAAGGAAATATGAGAAAATCCTTTAATGAATCTATGGTAATATCTTGCCAAACCTAAAAAGCTTCATATTTCTGTCACCTTGGTAGGTCTTTCACAGCTCATCACAGCCTCTATCTTACTAGGATATATTGCGATACCTCCTTTTGACACTATGTGTCCTAAAAATTTCACTTCCTCTATGTAACATCCCGATTTTTTGTTAGAGTGAAAATGACCAAAATATCCCTGAGCTTATTCTCAGCCCGAAACTCGAGGATAGCCGATCTGGCAGTCCTCGAGGGGCTAAATCAATGTTTGAAGGGGATTAGTTGACTTGTGTACCTTTTCGGGATCGAAAATCTCATTTTTCGAGTTTTCGGGTCAAAATGACCAAAATACCCCTGTGGTGTTTGACCCGATTGCAAGTGCCGGATGAACCTAAAACTTCTCCATATGGTTTTAAAAGGCATTTTTATGTATTCTGTGACCTCAGTTTTAGTCCCGGTGGTCCCGGGTGAAATTTGTGCAAAATTACAATTTTGCCCCTAGTTTTGTGTTTTTGAGATTAATTGCATAATTAAGCAAACCTAAGCAATATTAGGCTCTAATCGAAGATTAATTAATTTTCATAATTAATCTAGAGTCAAATTAATTTATTAGAGCTAATTAGAACCTAAGATTGCTTAATTTAAACTCAAATCATATTTTAAATTTAAGATTTCTAGTCCTAGAATCTTGAATAGTATTTTTTTTCTTCAATTTCTTAAATCACGGAAGTTTGTCTACATAGTTTACTCATAAAATGAATTTTAAACTCTCTAAATGTGTATGAGCACTCCTTAACCTTGTCATAAAATTCCTAACCTCATTCTTAAATTACCTAAACTTGTGCTTAGTGATTCCTAATCTTGTACCTAAACTAATACACATCTAAACCTATCATTAACACACAATTACATGAACAAATCTCTCTCCCCCTTGGTTGTTGCGATCTAGCCGAAACCCATACCCCTTGTTTCCATCACATGTGTGACTTTTTACACTCAAATTACCATGCTTCCACCTCACCAAGAACTATGCTTTGAGTCATAAACATCATGCTTTCATCCATGCTTCATATGACAACTTCTAGAAGACTTTTTCTCTCATTTTTGTGACTCAAAAACTGCCAGCCCTCCTTGCCTTCTAGAAGAATTATTTCATTTCAAATTTGAGAGAAAATCATCTCAAAGCACCATGCTTTGAACCATGTCTTAGCCTATGCTTCCCATACCTCCAACCATACTTGAATGACAAGTTGTAAGAGATATTTTTCTCTCCCCCATGCCCTCACATGCTACGGCCAGCCTTCCCCCTCCATGAGCTCCCATTTGTTTCATTTTTCTATAAATACCTTGCTTACTTGAGCTTGGAAACACTTTAGATCATTTGCTAAGTTTAGTTTTCAAGCTTTTCTTTGAGTTCTTTTTCTCTCAAGCATTCTAAGAGCTTTCCTTTTCCTCTTCATCTTCTTCATCCTCTCTTTACATCATTACCTCACAACCTCAACCCACTACCTTGCAACCTTGAATTATCTCCTAAGCACCTAAACACTTAACCTCAAACACTAACCTACTAAGAACACATCTCCTTTCCTTCCTCTCCCTCAAGGTTGAAGCCATCTCATCATCCTAGGAGGAGTTACTCTTTTAATTTCCTTCCAAGATCAAGCATTTTCATCTTCTAACTTGGTAGGGAGTTGCTTTCAAACTTTGTTTTACTCAAAAATGTGTTTTACTCAAAATTTCTCTTGGTTTCTTTTAAAGCTTTTCCTTGTTTCTCTTTTCTTTTTCATTTCGGCCCCTTGGCCTCATTATGAGCATGATGGCTTGATGATGAATGTTTCTAGATGATGACCTTGTGTTCATCTCAAAGAAACCTCTAAAGCTTGAGTTTTGTTATTGATCTAGTAAAGTTTTGGTTTTTCTTTCTTTTTCTTTTCCTACATAGTTTCGGCTTCCATAGTTTTCATCTCAAGGTTTTTGTTAAAATTTTTAAAGTATCTCTATGTTTATTTTGTATCAAGAAAATAATGTTGCTTGGTTTCTATTCCTTAAATTCTTGTTTTCTTTTAAAATTTGCTTCTTTTTGAGCTTGATGATGATGTTCAAGAACCATGTGGTTCCTTTGAGAACTTGCTTCAAGAACTCTAAAGCTCACTTTGTTGATGAGATAAATGTTGGGTTGAGATTTTTAATTCTCTTTAAAAGTCTGACATGAGCTCTAAGTTTAAGATTAAAGACTTGCATCCATATTTACTTTTGTGTCATCACTAAATGCTCAAGATCAACAAAAAATGCACTTGCATGTCCATATTTATGTTTATGCTCTCACTAAATCTCTAAGATAATAATAAGTTCACATAGCATATTTATTTTATGTTCTCACCTCTAAATAAAAACTAAAATAAAGTGCATTGCCTATTTATTTTTATGTCATAACTTAAGAGATTTAGGACTCATAAACTTACCCATTATTATCTCACACAAATACTTGAAAATATATGTTTCTTAGCTCATTGATTTTTAGCCTTAGGAGGTTTGGCTAGTTACAAATACTAAAACTTATGTTTCATAGTTTTTCTAAGTTTAGATAAGCCTAAGAAATGTTTTGAACAAAGTTTTATGATTTTAAATCTTTTCAAGCCCCATTCGAAATAGCTACTGCTCTTGAAAGTATTTTGATGATTTCAGTAAGATAAAAATGTTTTCTAGTGAGTTTTGAAAGTTTTAAAAGGGTCCCAAGAGAAACTAGCAACTTATGTGTTTTAAAAATGAACTTTTATGCATTTTATGTTGGAGACAATTTCGGTTATGCCTTGCTTGCTATGCTCACTGTTTTATGCTGTTTTGATAATGATAATATGAGTATGTTCATGCATAATTGATGTTATAACTAATATGTGAAAGTTAAGACAAGTTAGTAACTAGAAAAGAATTAATTTGAGATTTTTAGATCCATTAGAAAGTTAATTTTCTGGATTCTGTCCAGCAAGGTTAATAATTAGAAATCATGGTTTATAATTAGTCTAAATGTGTAGGAATAACTCATAATTGGTTTAGGACTTGATCTTGATGTCTTAGGAGCAAACCGAACTTAGAAATGGTCAATGTTGTGACTCGTAGGTACCCGTAAAGCATGAATTATAGATTCTACACTCTTGAGGTTTAAAACTATTTAAGATCATAGAATTGAGTGAGGAATACTTAGATATGAGCCTATAGGTACCCGAGAGCTTAAGTTGTGATGTTAGACAACTTAGATTTCAAGTTAAAGGACCTTAAGGGTCAAAGCATAAGACATTAAGAGACCTTGATATTTTAAGTTGAGAATGCAAGTATGATGTTTTGATGCATATGTTTTGATGAAATGTTGAGATGTTATGTCTATCATGAGTATGAAAGATGAATGAGTAATGCATATGTGTATTGAGCTTGTGGCATAAAGTGATTTGAAGGAAATTTGGTACACAGCTATTATGCTGCCGAATTTCTGTCAAATCTAAAGGACTTGAGAATATTTTTGAAGTATGATATAAGATTTAAAACCCTAGGTGACGCCGGTTCGGCCGAGCACCAGCAGGAGATTTTTTTTTTATGTGACAAAACACTGAGATGCGCTTTCCTGGGTGACAATGGTTCGGCCGAGCACCCCCAGAGGAGACAAATCCGTGAGGGTATGAGTAGATGCAGTCTACCAAAGTGGACAAATTGCTGTGGCTTGATGCCCGCAAAGCATTTCAAAGAGGGTATATCCTAAGAGAGGTGATCCCTAGCCCCCTAGCCCATACTCAAGGAGTCGGGATTATTTTTATTATGTTTTCGCTTATTCAGATAATAAGCAAGAGCTAGTGACGACTAGCTGAGGTATGAGCTCATAACCTAGCTGTTTTTAGGGTGGCCTATAATGCTATGGTATGATGATTTATGTCACAAAGTTGAGGAAGTTCCACATGAAAGATTTATGCCCCTTTATGCCACTTGAATGCTTCTTGTTGAATATGATTTGTTGAATTATTTGTCTAAAGTATTGCTATGCATTCATGCTTGATATGCTGCATTCATGACATTAAGATGCATGCTAAAAGGAATGAACCTTGGATAATTAGTTTTATGAAACCTAATAAATGAATCTTATATGCATGCACACCTTTTATAAAGAAACCCAAGGTTCTTGAGCATGTGAATGATGTAACCCTAGATAGGAGGTTCCTGCTGAGATTCTTTAGTAAGATTCTCATTCCTTTCTCTCCCTTCCCTTTTTCCCGTTACATCTTTAGAGCTCGATGGCGACTTTCGTGGTGTTCGTTGATACGCCCGTCTGGGAGGTGTATTACGACCCGGATCACAGCTCCTATCACTTCGAGGGTCGATGTGCCGTTCGTGTTTTTGTGTACATGGGACGACCTTTTACTTACCTAGTGTCTAGCTACCAGTTCACTCCTATTGCTCCTTATGGTGGCGACGACCTGATCTTCGAGCGCACCCACTCCCGCGATGAGCAGATTCGTCGTGCCCGCTCATCTGCTTCAGCTGTCCATGACTACCCGGAGTACGTGCCTCGTTCGAGAAGGTCGGAGGCGGATCCATCCGAGGACTCACTGATGCACGTTTATTCAGAGAGCTCTGCTCTCTTTCCTTCATTCAGACGGGAAGGGAGTGAGGATACCGTGATGCAGTCGTGCCTGGCGAGGAGAGCTAAGATACGCCCTCACCGAGGAGCTCATGTTTAGCTGACTCGTGTTCGTTTTCCACTCCACTGGCCCACTCAGGAGGAGCTTGAGCAATTCGCCGGTTACATAGCTCCATCGCCTGAGGATTCTCGCCATCAGTAGTTTTGTTGGAGAGCTATTCGAGTGCTTGAGCTGTCACGAGGTTTCCCCTTTCGGCTGTACCTTTTGGGAAGGGGATTGAGTTTAGTACCCATAGCTTTGGTAGGAGGGTAGTGTAGTAGGTTTTTATTTTCCGCTGTACCATGTACTTTACTGCTTTCTTGTTATTTCCTTGTATTGCAAGCTCAGCCTGATTCTATAAGGTGTGACTACATGTATCTTTAAATTATGATATTAATGAAGTGTTTTCCTATGTTGTGCTATTCATTGTTTCATTGCTATATGTTTTATTTACTGTGTTATTGTGCTTTACATTCCTGTTTTACGATGAACGCGGCTCTCACTTTTGTTTTATGTTTTCAAAAAAAATTTTACTTGTAATTTCCGCTAAGTATTTTATTAAAAGGATGAGACTAAGAGGCAATAAACTAAGGATTAACCTAATATGTTCTAGAGTATTGGGTTAAAAATTAGGATGTTACACTCTAGCCAAAATTCACACTCAGACAACTTCACATACAACTTCTTCTCCGTTTGAATCTCTAAAACTATTCTCAAATGATGCTCATGCTCCTCGTGAGTCTTTGAATAAATGAGTATATCATCGATGAAAACAACCATGAATTGATCTAAATAGGGTCTAAAGATCCTATTCATATAGTCCATGAACACAGTAGGAGCATTGGTCAAACCAAATGACATAATTGTAAACTCAAAGTGGCATACCGAGTCCTAAAGGCAGTCTTGGGTATGTCCTTATCCCTTACTCTAGTCTAATGATATCCTGACCTTAAGTCAATCTTTGAGAACACTACTGCCCCTTTCAACTAATCCATCAAATCATCAATTCTAGACAAAAGGTACTTATTCTTCTCTATCACTCAATTCAACTGCCTATATAGTCTATGCAAAGCTTCATGTTCCCATATTTCTTTTTGACAAACAAAACCAAGGCTCTCAATGGTGATGTACTAGGTCTTACAAACTTCTGTTCTAATAGCTCCTCTAACTGAGTCTTCAACTCGGTTAACTTTAGGGGTGACATCCTATAGGGTCCTATGGATATAAGCCTTGTCCTCGGCACCAACTCTATAGAGAACTCTATCTCTCTCATCGGAAAGAACTCAGGTATCTCATATGTAAATACCTTAGGATAGTCTCTTACTATGGGCACATCTTAAATGTTATGCTCAAGGTCTACCTCGCTAGTGGTTAGGAGAACATATCCCTTAGTTTCTTCCCTATAACAGTTGACTTCTACAGCATTTAAGTAAAGACTTAAAGGTTTACTAGGTACACTAGGGGTGGGATGAAAGATAGTAGACTTTGTATGGCAGTTTAACAATACATGGTTATCATAATGTCAATCCATGCCGAGAATCATGTCTAGAACATGCATGGCTAAACAAATTAGATCTAGAATAAAAGGTCTACCTTCAATAATGAAATGGAAATTTAATCAACATCTATAGGTCCTAACAGGTTTACCAGTGGGTGTAGAAACAATAAGATCAAAAGGAAGTTTTGACATATCCAAATGCAAGGACTTGACACCATCATGTGATATGAATGAGTAAATTGCGCTAGAATCATAAAGTACAATTAAGGTACTATTTTTCATTTCACACTTACCTTTTACAAGGTTTCTGGGCTTTGCCAAATCTTCCGGATTGAGGGTAAAAAGCCTCCCTTGACTTTGTGGTCTGGGGTCAGGGGTTCCTGGGTTCCTTTCAGTGCACTCTCTAGCATAGTGACCGTACTTGAAACAAACTCCTTGGCCCATCAAGCAAGGTTGATCTCCATGTGGCTTCCCCCATTTGGAACATATTGCAGCAGGTGCAAGCTTGGGGGAGGTGCAATCGGAGCCCTTTGGGGTGCCTTGCCTTTAGGACTACTTGATCCTCCATGATGAAAATTCTTTTTGGGGCCTTGTGGCCTGAACTGCGGCTTGAATTGCAGCTTAAATCTTGGAGCTTGCGGTGCCAGCTTCTTAGTGAAATTCTCAGCCCTTGATACATTCAACTTCTTATGGGCAGCTTCGTATTTAACACATTTCCGGACTTCATTAGGGTTCCTTTGAAAAATCCTTGAGAACTTAATCAGCTCTTCGAACTTCGCAATGTATTGTGCAATGTTCATCCCTCATTGGGTTAGCTACATGAATTCCACATCCTTGGCATTCCTTACAAATTCTGGAAAATACATCTCGTAAAATCAAGTCTTGAATGTCTCACAACTAATCATGGTGCCGGATGCCTCCAATAGTCTTCGGGTGCTATTCCACCAAAACTCAGCATCCGCCTCTAGCATGTAGGCAGAAAAAGTCACCTTCTACTTCTCGGTGCAAGTGATCATCAAAAAGATATTCTCTATGCTTTTAATCTACTCATCAGCTTGGTTTGGATTCAGAGTCCCTCTAATCGGTGGCGGGTTCGCCTTGTGAAATTCTCCAAATCGGGCATGCTCGACACCCTCAGTAGCATTGGGGCCACAACCAGTGTCGCCCTGGCCCATCTATTCGAACATCATCTACCTAGCCATTGCCATGTCCCTGAGAGCTCTAACAGTCTTATTAATCAACTAGCTTTCGCCTGCAATCCTATCCTATTGTGATCGTACCATCGATCCCTGAGCACACAAAACAATAAACACTGAGGTGATCAGGCTCAATACTTCATGCAAAGCGAGCTAGTTACTGTGGCACACACATATATACATAGGTCATGCATTTCTATCCTATAGCTTATCTTATCAATAAAGCACTAAACATGACATATTTATCGCATCATGCTTATGAAACATAGTCAGTCCAATCCTCAGGCTCCATGAAAATTGAATTGCTCTAATACCAAAATGTAACACCCTAATATTTAACCCAACACGCCTAGGATGCATTTAAGTTAATTATTAGTTATTACTCTTTTGTTCCAGTTCTTAATTTAGGCTTTTAGAAATACTTTAGTAAAATTACAAGTATTTTTTTAAAAAAACTTAAAAAAAAAATGTCATCCTTGCATACTAAGCAAAACACATAATTCGTCTTACATGTAAGAGAGAAAGCTAAAAACATGTCACAAGCATACACAAAATACAAATACCACAATATCACAAGCATAATCATATCATCATGTATTTATATGTATCATCTATATTAATCGTTCCCCATCACGTAACAAAATATACATGTAAAATAGTGTCATGCCCACCAACATAGGTTGAGCTAAGTACAGTCATTCGAATATAAGCGTGAACAGTATGCAGAAGAAAACTAAATACAATATAATAAAGACTTCCCCTCCCACTACTCTTACTAGGGCGCACCTAGAGTAGATAACCTCTAATTAAAAAAAGAAAGAAAAAGAAGCCTATCTTCTCAACTAGATATGCATAGGCACTTCAAGAGGTCCATTGTCGATTCCTATAGACGCTACTCCCGGGAAGGAGGAAGGTAACCAATCACATGGCTAGATTATCAGGCATGATGAGACGACTAGTAGGGTGGGCATGGGTTCCTTGACAAGGGCAGATAACTCCTCTATGAGCGAATGTGATGCCCCTCAGTGGCTATGTAACTGTAGCCTCTCTATCACTACCGCCTCCCATCTCCATAGGGACGGTAAGGGTGGAATCACCGGAAGAATACTGGGAAAGTGACTCCTCTGATGGGTCCAACCAAGGCTCAGCATGGCAAGGAAGTGACCGGGGAATGTAGTCAAGGAAAGCACGGATAGTTAATGCAGCAGTGCGAGTGTGAGGAAATTGCTAGGCACGCATACGTACACACTCAAAGGTGAAGTCATCCGTAAATGGAGCAGTAGGGGAGAACCAGACACTAGTGACGAGATGCATATAAGAGCAGTCCAAGAACATGAATATTTGAACAACACATTGACTCACAAAATGGTAGGACCGGTGAACCGGGTCATAGTGTATCTCCCAGGTGGGGGCATCAATGTAGATCATGAACATCGCTATCGACCTATGAAGATGATATGAAAAGTAAGAAAGAGGGCATGAGAAACTTATAGAAGAATCTCGTAGGGCTTTCGCCTCCTAACATGTGTCATCATCTACGTCCTTAGTAGCCTTGAGTTTCATTATGAAAATAGTGAGCATATATAAGGTTCGTTTATTAAGTTCCAAATACCATTAGCCGAGGCCCGTATCTTTTAGCATGAATCTTAATGTCATGAATGCATCATACTATATCATGAATGCTTGTCAATGCCACATGCAAGATATCACAGGAATCACCATAAATAGACATAGCATAACAAACATAATCCTTCTAACATGATCTTTCCTCTTTATTCCTTTAGGTGATTTAAATTTCTTATTCTCTTCTATGGGGACCACCCTAATACTCTCTCCTCTTGAGAGTTCTAGGTTATGAGCTCATACATAAAATAGTCGTCACTAGTCTACACTTATCCTCTTGATAAGCAAATTTCTGACTCTTAGAGTGCAGGCTAGGGGGCATATGTTCACCTTTCATAACCATTAATTCCAAGAGTCTAAAGTATCCCCTTATTGGATCACCTCTCTTAACCATTAATTCATGGAGTCTAAAGGATCATTTCCACATGTCTTATGTCATCTTTAATCTTAGCATGTTATTCAGAGATGCAAATATGAGCATACAATCACATATATTATCATGACATATCGTTTAACACTTCATGCTCATAAGCTTCATAAAATTTCCTAAGTCTACAAATTTGGCAAAAATCCGACAACATAACGGCTTGAAATGGAGTTTCACAAAACACATCAATTAATCATGCATCTCAACCATTCATTTATAAGTGCAACATGCCATAATTTGTCATCTGTACTGTATTGGAAAGTAAACATACTCTTACCTAGTATGCCAGAATCAAGGACCGGACTAAGCTAACACATATGTCATGCTTAGTAGGATTTATACACATACAAGTAATCATTACTTGCATAGTTATCTCAAGTCAAAGAAGTCCCAAATAATTCATATGTACAAAGCCATCAATACATAACAAAACATTAATATCACCAAGTTATTGGAAACTATACTTTAGCCCAAATAGAGGTTAAAATTATAGTCACTAGGAGTTTGTGGTTTAAAGTGTAAATTTCCCCCTTTCCTCATATTACCCCAAGCTAATGGTCCTTAAAGTTTCTTTATATTCGTAAGAGACCTATTTGGCCAAAATCCTAAAATGAGAAGTTCAAAACATAATTTTTCATATTTTGTAAAACAGTCAAATCTAGCGCTTGTAATTATCCGTTTAGGAACCTAAGAGACCAAAAGTAATTTTTTACAATAATTTTCACTAATTTTTAAACTCATGAACAACACAAAACAGTGTCGCACAATGTTGTGCAGTGTCAGAAAATTAGTTTCAAGAGTTCTAGGAATTGTGTTTTTTAACCTTTCTAATTACCGGTTTTTCTTAAGAAGCTAAAAAATAATTTTTACAATAATTAATAATAATTTTTACGTATAAACAGTACCAAACATAATTTCATAAAATTTAGGAATGTTAAAATAGTAGCGATAATCTCAATTTCTAAAAGTTTTGAAAATTACATTTTTTATCCTTTATAGTTACAAGTTTTTTCCTAAAATACTAAAAATAATTTTTACAACAATTATTAGTAATTTTTACAATACATAAAATGACAAACAACTCCTTACAGAATTAAATCATGCCAACATAGCAGCCATAATTCCAATTCCTAAATGCTTGGAAAATCACATTTTTTGTTCTTTTTAGTTACTAGTTTTTTCCTAAAATGCTAAAAATAATTTTTACAATGATTGATAATAATTTTTACATATCTAAAAAATACCAAACAACACCTTATAGAATTTATAGTGTCAAAATAGTAGCCAAAATTTTTATTTCTAAAAACTTTGGAAATTACATTTTTAATCTTTTCAGTTGCTAGTTTTTCTCAAAATTATTCTTAGACATTGGAAACTTGAAACCATTTTATCCCTTTGAAAACCTAATTATTATTACCTTTAAAACAAAGGAAAAAAAATACAGATTTCATTAATAAGGCTTTGTTCATTAAAAACCATATTTTTGCTTCCTTTTTGAGTTTCCAACTCCTTCAAAATTCTTTTGTACAATCAAGACACAATATTTAAACATCAACATAAAATAAAACCCACTTCATTCCCAACACTTGAACATGGCTGAAATGTACATGTAGAGATGTGTCCATGATCAAAATTTCCATTTAAGATAAAATGGGTAAGTCTTGAGCTTTAGAGATTTAGGTGATGACTAGAATCATAAACATGCTATGCAATCTCATTTTTAGTTTTTATCATTATAAAGAGATGACTTGGAAATATAAACCTGAGAATGCAAGAGTCTTTAAAGTTTAAGTGATAACTTGAAATATAAATATAGAGATACAAATCCATTTTTAAGCCTTCAAGATTTAAGGTGATAACTTCAAACATAAATATGATATGCAAAATTTAAAATATAACCATGAAATGCAACGGCTTTAAACATAAATATAAATGCATGTCCATTTTTATATCTTATTAAGTTCAAAGCTCAAGACTTTAAGAAATGCAACTCTCAATCCCAATCAATCTTAAACAAAATGAAAGTGAGCTTTAGAGTCCCTCAATACGATGGTTCCAAGAACCTTATTCCTTAGACTCAGCATCAAGCTCAAAGGAAAATAACCAAAGAAAGTTGACAAGCATTCTATTTCTCATATTCTTTTGAAAACAAAAATCAAGCCTTGAGCTTTAGAGGTCAAATATATGATGGTTTCACAACCACGATCAAGAACCGTCATCATCAAGCCATACTCTTGACCATTCAACCAACGTCAAAAATCAAAATGGAAAGCAAAGAAAGAGAGGAAGAATATAAAATAAAATCCCTACCAAAGTTGTTTCTTGCTTGCAAGATTAGAAGCACTTGTTCTTGTGAAAAGAAGATAAGAAAAATCTTCTCTTAGAAGACCAAGAATGTTTCAGCCAAGGCAAAAAGAAATGGGAGGAATGATTTTTGTGTTGGTTTGATGTGTAGAGATAAGAGCTTATGTGTTTTAAGGAAGATCTATGGTGATGATGTGGTGGTTTGATGTTTGTAGCTTAGATGAAGATCAAGAATGGAGGTTCTTGAAGATAGAGGAAAGGAGGAGGAAGAGAACTCAAGGTTAGATAGAATAAGACTCTTTTTGACACAACTTGGTTGGCAAGTCTTGGCCAAAAAAATAAATGGTAAAAATAAGAGTGTTTGTGAGTGTTCATGTGTTGAAAAGCTAAAATATGAGAAAAAGAAAGGGAATGTGGCTACCGGCCACTTTGAGGTTTGGGGGAAAAATTTTCATTTCATTTTTGGTGTGGGAATTAGGATTTTAGATAATTTTAATTAGGGAATTGGTAATTTGGTATTTGGAGTTGTAATGTGGTGATTAAGGTTTTTCAAGATAAGATTAAAGAGTTGTCTTGCAAACTTAATTTAGTTTGAAATTCAAATTCAAACATACTACCTAATTTTTAGGAAAAGAGAGAGAGAAAAAACTATTTGCCTTTTGACTTTTGTTTTATGTTCTTATGAGTTCTTTTGATTAGGAATGAGATTTAAGTTTCCCTAAGCAATTTTAGGCCTTAATTAACCTCAAATAATTATTTTGACTCAAGATTCATAATTAAAATTGATTTATCTTTAATTAGAGCCTAATATTACCAATATTTCCTTAATTACTTAATTATGCTTTATTTGGCATTAACCAAAGGCAAAATGATAACTTTACACAAAAACTCCCCCGAGACTGCCCGGGCCTTTCCAGATATCATACATCCCTTATAATTGGCATTTCCAATTCTCGGGTAATGACCAGATTTAATCATCACTTAATCCCGTATTAAATTACCTCATGGATATTTTGATAATTATGCGCACAGGAAAAACCAGGAATTGAGATTTTCACCTATCCATAACATATCTAGTCCTTTTCAAACATTAAACTAATCCCTTGAGGATAGCTTGGACCGGCCGCCCTCAATTTCCGGGAAAAAATAACCTCAGGGGCATTTCAGTCATTTGCACATGGAATAATTGGAGATTGTGATTTTTGTATATATTGCTATCTAAACATTATATAACCACATCCTAATGTTAAAATATCTTATGAGGATGGCTTGGACTAGCCGACCTTGATTCTCTTATGGAAAATGGCCTAGGGGCGTTGGTCATTTTGCACAGCAGGGAAAAATCGAGGCGTTACAATCTCGAACCCATCTCTCTCATGTGAACCTTTTGTCTTTGCTTTGTTGACGTCGTTGCCAGCATTGCACCACCTCCGGCTAGCAGCCGCCATGACTCTACTGCACATGCCACTGTTTGCATTTGTTTTTAGTGTTTTTCGTATGGGTTCACATTTGTGTTTATGGTTTTCAGAGGTCCAAATGTTTGGACCCTTTGGAGTGCCCAACGCACAAAGTAGCTGCTCCTGCACTCTAGCATGATGCTTTGATGCTGCTTTGCAAAATCGAGCTAGAGATGAGGAGCAAGCATGCTGAAGCTACCAGGATTCGTTAGAGCATCCCCTCCTACGTTTTTAAGCGTGCTCCTAACAACCTTGCAAAAGACTCATCGTGATCTGCTTGGACTAGCTATAATCAAACATGAGTTTCCTTTTAACTTTGTTGAGTATGAGAAGATCAATGAATGAGTCAAATATTTGAACCCTAGTGTTGTGATGCACTGTAGGAGTATTGTGGATCAATGAAAGGGTAAACTTAAGCAAGTGATGTCTAGGACCCCAACAGGGTTTGTTTAACTTATGATGTATATATGGACAACATCTACCACAGAGGGTTGTATCTGTTTAACTATGCATTTTATTGATGAAAGTTGGAGACTAACCAGTAGAATCCTTAACTTTTGTCGAATGAAGCCTCTACACACTGGGGTTGAATTGGAAGCCATATTGTTTGAATGTTTGAAGCAATGGGGAACTGACAAGAAGGTGTTCTCCATTACTTTGGACAATGCTTCTACAAATGATAGCATGCTGAATATTTTGAAGACCCATCTGCATTTGCAAAATCATTTATTGTGTAATGGAGAATTTTTTTCATGTGCGATGTTGTGCAAGAGGGTTTAAAAGTGGCAAGTGAAGTGTTGTTTAAAATTAGAGAAAGTGTCAAGTATGTGGGGGTCAAATGCGAGAATGTTAAAGAATGTGTGCAACAAGTTGCCATTGATGAAAGCACGAGTTTGAAATGAGATGTTTTGACTTGGTCGAATTCGACATATATGATGCTAGAAAATGCAATAAAATTTGAAAGAGCACTTGATATTCTTAGAGTGATAGACAACAATTACAAATATTGTCCATCATTTGAAGAATGGAAAAGGGCAGAGAAAATGCATGAATTTCTGGAACCCTTCTATGATACTACAAATCTAATCTCGGGTTCAACTTATCTGACTTCAAACTTGTATTTTATGCAAGTTTGGAATATTCATTGCATGCTCGATGAAAACCAATTTAATGAGGATGTGATCAAAGACATGGTCGAAAGAATGATGGAAAATTGTGACATACTGGAGGGATGACATCATAGTCTTGGTTTTTGGAGCCATTCTTGATCCCCGATTAAAGCTAGATGTTTTGAACTTCTAATATAGAAAACTTGATCTCCCAACCTTTGGTGATAAGATTCAAATTGTGAGGGAAAAGTTCGAGAAGCTTTATAGGGAGTATTCCTACAATCTTAGTGCTTTGACTGCTTCTTAGTCTTTCACTGAGTCCACCATGTTGAATAAGTCTGTCGGAGAAGGAAACAAGCCAAATGGATCAAGGATATTTGGCGTATGTTATTATGAGCATTAGTTATTTCTTAGCTTTAATTTTGTTTTGTTATATAATTAATAAATTACACTTTTTCAAGAGTTTAAAATGTTTCAAAATGAAATGAAATTTGTCATTGCGAAGAATGAATTGGATCTTTATTTTGATGAACCACCAATCAATCTTGATGACAGGGAAGATTTTGATGTGTTGAATTATTGAAAGATTCATGAAAAATGATTTTCCACACTGTTAGTTATGGCTAGAGATGTCTTGAGTATTCCAATTACTACTATAGCATCAGCATATGCTTTTAGCATTGGTGGACGTGCTCTTACAAAGTATAGAAGTTTAACTTTTCTAGAAAATGTCCAAATGGTTATTTGCACTAAAATTTGTTCCATTGCTTTGTTTTGAACCCTAAGGCTAATATTCTAATATGCTCTATATTATCTTTTCCAATTAACAAATCTTGTTTGATCTTTTAGTTGTTTCTAATCTTGTCCTTATTTCAGATGAAGATGATTGCAAAACTATTGGGGATAAAACATTAGTTATGCATCAGAAGATAAAGATGTAGATGAAGAATGATGAAGTAGTCTAATTTTTAGCTTACAAAATGGTTGGGATGTTGATCTTTGAACTCCAAACCAACTAATAGAGAAAACTTGTCAAAATATAATGGCCTAGATTCATAGTCTACTAGTCTAGTGATCTGTATATGTAACCCATATGTGAGCTAACCCATGGGCCAACTCATTTTAAGCATTGATGAATTTTAAATTTTTTTAAGCTGGCTAGCCATGACCCATAAGACTCACATGGGCTTTTGGCCCAATGGGCTTTTTATAGTTATGGGCTTTTTGGCCTTGGTTCACGTGGGTTAGGGCTAAATTGGGGTGGGCTGACCCATTTGACACCTCCATATGGATAAGATCAATTTCATATCCAGTATATATGTTTTGGTAAAACCTTAATATTAAATGCACTGAAGTAAACACTATTTTAAAATCAGATTTTCTATTTCATCATCTGTTTTGGGTGTCTATAGCAGACATCGTATGCACTGTAGTGGGGTGCACACATAGAGAAATTAAAAAGAACATACTATAGTGAAGTCCAAAACTCCATTTTTATTTCACTTTACTCCCCTCTCACGCACAACACTCTCCCCATCCTCTTCACTTCACTGCCACGCACGGCACCCTCTGTTTCCCTCCATCCTCTCTATATATCACAACATTTTTAAAACGTTACTAATTTCCTATTTTGTAACATTTTAAAACTATTACAATACATGCATTTTGTAATATTTCAAATGTTGCAAAAATACATGTCACAATTTAAATAATACTGAATTCCTATTTTGCAACATTTAAAAAATGTTACCTCTAACTCTCTTTTTACAACATTTTAGAAATGTTAACAATTTAAATGTTAAAATATTAGCATTTTAAGTGCTAGTAAGTCTAAAATGAGACATGAAACAACGAAATTGTCAATGTTGTGCGGATTAAAAATGAAAGTGGATTAAAGCCTCCCCAAATTCATGTGCCTCAAATTGTTATGGAGTTGAATTACAAATCGATCCCACCTCTCAAGCAAATAAAACCAAAAACACCTGGTTTCACTTGTCTTTTAATTTGTGGTGTCTTCCACACATCCAATAATCCTGTCTATGGCTATGAAGGTGACAGCATAGCAATAACATACCACCTTGTGCTGATTTAAAAAGTTTAAGGAAAGCAACAAAGTAATTAACTACTTAACCATTAACATCATATCAAGTAAGGCATTATACACAGTATGAAAGCATATGCTACAGAAGCAAAACTAACCTAAAAGCTTTTTTAACCTTCAATTGATGATGGTCTTTAGAATCAGTTTTACAGATAGCAACAGACACATCAAACAACCATTTGGTCCCTCAAATTAACCATATAATACAAGCACATTTGTGTATGATCAAACTCAATATGCTTGTGAGTTATATGCTTACTTTGAATTATCATATTATAGTCCTCTCATGAGGTATAACTAGCAGAGTTCAAACACTAATGCTGGTTGAAACTACTGATAAACGAACTCCAGATCCTGGCAGCAATTGTCGGAACAAATAACGGACTTGAACTCTTCAGATGAGGTAGAACAAATCCTGGAAGCATTGAGAATTGAAAAATCTAGTCTCACCTTGTGCTTACATAAGAGACTTCTCATTTTTTCCATTGCTTCTCTCTTTCCTATAACAGGCAATGAATCAGAGATAACCTAGCTAAATTTTTCATTAGACTCTAATTTTAACTAAATTATTGAAATCAAAATCTCAAGTAAAGCTATGGATTTGTTTGTGGTAATAAATATTTCTAAGAAACTAAAACAGACAATAATAAAGCAATGGCGGGGTAGGAAGTTGAGACTAGGCACCAAGGTTTTGAGGCTTGCACTGTCTTGCAGAAGGTGAAAACACAATGCAAAGATGCTCAGGGAAAAAAAACAAAAGTGACTCACTCATATCAGTAACTTTTTTCTTCTTCTTTGCTCTTTCTTGGTGTTGGTCATGTTTCTTTACCTGCAATGTCAAGTCAACAAAGTGAATTTATATGATGATCTGCCTAAACCAAAAAGAGTAAGAAACAGAGCAATGTCAAACAGATCTTCAGGATTGAATGCTCTAAAACTTGGATTTTGTACCAAAGCAAAATCCTTGGAAGTTTTGCAACAGTTGCCATCAACTTGTGCTTCGAATGTAATAGAAGAGCACAATATACGATTCTTTGAGAAACAAAAATAAGATATTAATTTTTCAGGGTTGTCTGTCATAGGCTGGTGTTTACATTTTTTATCACATTGTATTTTTTGCTTCTGGTAGTCAAGGTTTAACTCAAATAAAAGGATTAATTCTCAATAGTCAAGGTTGCAATGTCAATTTCAAGAAACAAGAGACAAAAGCATACATCTCAAACCTAACAACTGAAAATTCTGTACCATCTTCCAAAAATCATTGACTTAGCAGTCCAAAGTTATCAAGTGGCCAAACCTAATAACAATATTTGAAATACCATACGCACATAACCATAACCATCAAATAGAACAATTTTCACTTTCCAACACATGGTTAACTAAGACGCAATTTTTCAAATAAGCAAAATAAGGCCAGTAAAGCATGACAAGGTAGACCTAATTAACCACAAGGACCAATTTCCGTGTAGATAATGGAGTCTTTACTGCAATGATATATGTAAACTATTCTGGTATGTGAGACTTCAAGATCCACAACAAATTACTGCAATTGTCTGCATTAGAGTTACGACTACAGAAACATGCATGCCTCCAAAGCCGTATTAGAAAGAGAAAAACAGAAGTAGTACCATATTACCATTCCAATCCATTTTTGCTCTAAAATTCTTAATAAAATAATATTGAACCACATGAAACTTAGAGAAAAGGCAATGCAATATAAATCCCTGAGGACCTCAAAACAAAGAAGAACATACTACGGGGTTCACACTTACCCAGAAAAACACTTTTCCTTGTATAAGGCCGTAAGGAACAGGACCAAAATGCCATGAATCCTGTGACACATAAATGTTATCCCCTTGAATCCAAACATGCCCCTTTGGCACCTGTGGAAGAAAGAGATTATAAATTGAACAACAAATCGAACTTACAAGTTAAAAGAATAATAAAATAATTAACAGCAGCAAAGCAAATAACCAGTAAACCGTAAATTTAAAGCACAGAGAGAGAGAGAGAGAGAGAGAGAGGAAAAAAGATGATGGGAAACAAACAGTTTTGCTATGGCTGCTGCATAACAAGTTCAAAGTTAATTTCTTATTGAAAAACCTAATGATTAAGGTGTGTTAGGGCTGGGAGTTCAATTGAAATGATACTTTAATCAAAATGACACGGATCATAGTGAAAATAAACACAAGCAGAATAGTATTGGATTATAATAATTACATTTGAACTGAAAAAGATCATCTCAGCCAAAAGCATAGTGAAATTTTAAGTAACATAGCCAGTCATCAGACAAAAGCACATCATCAAGACTCATATCAACTGTCAAGTAACATACACAACGTATTTCTCTCTATATATGCAAGAAACAGTAGTAAAATGCTCTAACCAGTCTCTAAGTCAGTTGAGTGAGCAGCTCAAAAACTCATCTGATTTGTACATACAAGTAAAAACATTATTTAACTTGATAAAAACATAAAATTAAACATGACAGTGAGAAAAAAAAATCGGCAATAACAGCAAATCCCATGTCAGGTTATTAGTCAAAACCTCCTAAAGGTTGTCCATAAAGTGAGAAATTAAAGGATTATTCACCTTTAAATCATTAGGCAGATCATGAATACCATGCACTTCAATAAATAGAACCTTGCTTTCTCACTTCAGACAAACTCTCAGAGTATCTTAACCTTCTCATCTAACATGACAAAGCTATCTACCATAATTGTGATATGTCATGTGATATGATTCAATAATAATAACCAAAAAAAAAAAAAAAAGATCAGAATCATACAATACCAAATTTGACTCAGTAAGATTCGACCATAATTGAAAAAAAAAAGAATAGAGTTCCAAGATCGCACCAGAGAAAGAGAAAGCTAGCGTTCAAAGATCCAGGAGCAAAATAGATGATTTATGCTTATATGAGATAATGAATAAATTTATGGATGTAGCGAATTCATGTTATCTTTATTTTTCTTAATCTGCCTTTGGCGGATTCGGTATTAACATTTTTTACACTTAATTTGTCTTTGACAAAATATATTTGAATCCGTCGTAGGTAGATTCTATACTGAAAAAAATATATTGCGTGATTTTTTCCTAAAACACCATATTTATATAAATACATCACTAATATCCCATATAAAAAAAAGACCCTACTTAGTGTCTTGTAAAAATAAGAGGCCATTTGTTTGGTTTGAAATTATGTTTTCATGAATCATATTCTTGAGAACGATATTTTGAGGAATATTATTTCTGAGTATTTTTAAAAAATTATTTATTTAGTATTAAACATTTATGAGATTATTTGTTAAAATTTTTGAAAATAAATTTAAACCTTATTTGTTTCATAATCCATATTCCTAGAAATATATGTCATACTTTTCAAAATTACCTTAACACATTAACTTCTAGAAAAAATATATATATAAATTCACAAATATTACCCGATCAACATAAAATTAACAATTAACTTTTTCAAATTTGTTCATCTTATCCGGATCGAATAATTAAATAAAATGCTAAAATAATAACAATTATGTCAAATGAAAATTACATATCCAACAAAGAAAAAGAAAAAGATTATAAAGAGAGAAAAAGTCAAATAACTGAGAGATGGTTTAGTAATTGTATTTAATAATTGTGACTCCTAAGTTATGAAAATTTTATTTCCCCATCCTTCAACTTGGAGAATGAGATTTTACTAAATTATTAGAAAAAAAATTTTCGATGAAATAATTAATACTTAAAAAAATTATAAAACTTATAACAAATATAGGAGCACATCATTCTCAATTATTTATTTTCAAAAATAATTAATATATCCCAAAATAAACACCCCATAAGATGGTGAGTAGTGTTAAAGATTGTGTGTTATTGGCATTTGTGACCATGGCTTAAAATGTCTTGCTATTAGTAACATTTATTTTGGAAAATGCTGTTAAAGATAGCATGTTATTGGCATTTGTAACATTTTAATTAGTGTTGCTAATTAAATGTTAGTAAAGATAATCCATGTAGTAGTATTTTATTTTGGAATGTAATGTTTATTATTAAACAATTTAGATTTATTTTATGTTAAAGTTGTTATTTTCATTATATATATATAGGGGATTGCTAACCTCCACACATTCATGTGTGGGTTAGCAATCTACATATTTTGTTTTAGATAAAAATAACCACAACTCTCTTTTCTTAATCAATTTTTTTTTGGTACCATGGTTTTGACTGGAGTATTCCCTGACTTTGTTAGAAACTAATTTACGTTGGGCCCTTGTCTGCTTTAAGATTCGCCCTCCCAGCGCCGTATATTTTATCAAACCCAAGGATCGAACTCGATACCTTAGGAGTAAGAGGTCTCAACCGCAGTTTAACTAGTTGAGCCAACGGACGTTGGTTTTCTTAATCAATTTGTTATTATGGGTGGTTCTATAACTTTTGTTTATCCATATTAATAATTGTCTTAATTTTTTCTCTCACCTAATTAATATTCTATTTCCACTATTTCTCTCACCTTAACAATGTTTTTTTTTTCTTTTTACCTTTTCTTTATAAGCTGAAAAATTATGTTGGTTGTACAAAGATAAAATGAAACTTCTATACATATGCGTAGAAAAAAAAGAGAACATTGCGTTCTTTTTATTCCCACGAGGAGTGACTTAATATTTTTAATATGAATTTTAAAAGAAAAATAATGTATATCTCACGAAACTTTGCGTTCTTTTTATTCCCACGAGGCGGTTTTGCCTTCATGTTTTTCATAATTAAAACAAAGTAATAGAAGTTTCATAAATAAATATTTTATCTTTATATAAACAACATAATTTTTCAGCTTATAATTCATGAAAGAAAAGAAAAGAAAATTATTAAGGTGAGAGAAATAGTGGAAATAGAATATTAATTAGGTGAGAGAAAGAATTAAGACAATTATTAATATGGACAAAAGAAAGTTACAGAATCACCCATAATAATAAATTGATTAAGAAAAGAGAATTGTGTGCTTTTTTGTCTAAAATAAAATGTATAAATTGCTAACCTACACATAAATATATAAACAATAGTAATTCCAATATATATATATTGCCCATGTCTTATTTTTTTCATACCATGCCCGTATTCATACCGGAAACGAATACCAACCATATCCGCATCCATAGGAGCGTAACTGACAATACATATAACTGAAAAGCTAAAGAACACAAAGACGGATAATTTCACACTAAATGACTACATCAGTTACAACTTGCAGCCTTTATTTTATGCATACATGATTATAGGATCGATGCTTTGCAGTAAGATAGTTTAGCCGAGCAACTTAGTTGGCAGTTGGGGGCTTGTGTAGTGGTTCATGCTACGGAACGTTGCCTAAATGATGGGGCAACTCCTCTGCAGTTTGCTTGTGCGGTGGATGTCCATGATGAGGAGGTTTGTGTGGGTAGCTATTCACCTGTGAGTCCTCCTCCAAAGTCTGCGTGTGTGGTGGATGTCCATGACGAGGAGGTTTGTAGGTATTCACCTGTGAGTCCTCCTCGAAAGTTTGCGTGTGTGGTGGATGTCCATGACGAGGAGGTTTGTAGGCATTCACCTGTGAGTCCTCGTCGAAAATTTGCTTCTGTGGTGATTGTCCATGATGAAGAGGTTGGTTTGGGTGGTCATTCACTTGTGAGTTCTCTTTCTCTTGTTGGGACAACTCTGCAGACCAATCTATATTTCGGGTTGATGCAAGAGAGATTGCAACAAACACCATGGCAATTAGCAACAGTAGGGTGTATTTGGGAGACATTTTGAGGCTTTCAGGATTTGGATGGTGCAGACACCAAAGCAGCTTAGTGGCCTTTTATAGTTGCTAGAGCCTATGTGCCCATGACATTTGTCATTTCTTAATAAGTTCACTTATTTTATTATTGGGAATGTTATTCTAACACCCCGTTTGGGTGTATCATTAGAGACACCGTATAGGAAATGAGAAATCCACACATGGAGTTAAAAATTTGAGTCTATTATAGTTGAGTTTAAAAAAAGTCTTGGCTCCCCAGAAAGGTTTTTCTCTCCTCTTTCATTGAAAAATCTCTCCTGCCTCCACTTTCCTTCTTCCTTTTCTAGCTTAGAACATCAACGACAATATCGGTTTCCACAAATATTATTAAATATTAAATACACATGATTGTTGTGTGTATGTGCAATTTTTTTCTTCCTCAAAAACTATGCTTTGCTTCACATTTTTTTTATTTTCAATTTGCAATTTGCTAATTGATGTGTAACCACCACGACCCATTTTCACAATTTCGCTTCTTGATGTGGGTCTCACCAAGTTCTTCTTTCTCCATGGAGGTACACTATAGATCCCAATACTCTTTCTTTTCCTTTTTATTTTTTTCAAACCTTTCTCTATATGACATGCTTTATTTGTTGTATGGTTTTTTAATGTAGTTGTTGATATGCTTTCATAGAAAATAACTCAGATTTTTCTTCCTCAGTATTCTTATTTGTATGGTTTTTTTTATTGCATGTGCTTGTTTTTTTTTTCTTGTTTATAGGTTAGAATTTTGATCATACTAGTAGTGAATGAACTAGTATTCTTTTTTATGTAGTTCATGTCAATGAAAGGAAAGATTTATTGCTATAGCTTGTACTTTCTTAACAAAATCTACAATGTATTTTGTTATAGAGAATTTTGTTGGTCACATCGCACAACATAAATGGAATCAAAATTTTGTAGAAGGTTAAGTGCTTAACATGTCTTTGCATTTCAAAGTTGAAACTACCTTGTAGGTCCTTCAGGTAACATCTTGTTAAGGTAGTTACTCACATTCTTGATGTAGCAAAAAAAATCACTAGTATTGTGTTTGACAAGTTTACTTTTCAAAGCTAGAGGTCTGCATCAAGAAGCACTAAAATCATTTAGGAAATCATTAGAAATTGGGCTTTGCCAAGTTTCATATCCACAGCATGTGTACTCATGCATCTTGGTGGTCAATCATCTTCAATTGTTAGAAGCCTTCTCATTGATGCACCAAGACTTGACAGAACAAACCCATACAATCTAGGACTGCTCTACAAAGTTGATTTGGGGAAATCACCACTTGAAGTTGTTGAGTGCTTCAAGGCAGTAGCTCTCCTTGAATAATCTTCTCCCATTGAACCCTTTAGGTAGCCAATTTCAGCACACACTTTCTTTTCTTTTCTTTTTTCTTTTTTTTTTTTGTGGTGTTCAAGACATGTTATATTTAGTTATAGGTTTTCTTGTTTATTTCAAGTTTTCAACTGTGTTTATGAAAGTTGAAATGGGTACAAGAGAAAGATAGCAAGGGGATTATGTCTCTGTGCATTATCTATTATGTTGTTAGTTTCTTCATGAGCTAGAATATCTACAAAACAACATATAGTGCCTCAAAAAGTTTTATATTACAATGAGGAGGTAAAGAGTTGTGTGTTTAGGGTCGATGGTGCAGATTATGGCCTTTTATTGTTGATGTGTATGAAAGTAATTTAAGACAATTAGATGATTTGTTTAAAAAATTAAAAGTTCTCAAAAAATTATTTTTATACTTGTTTTTCACAAGTTAGAAGGTTTTTTTTTTCCCTAAGAAATACTCTAAAAATAATTACATTGCATCCATTCATACTCATAGCACTATTAGGATTGGATATTGAATTTACATTTTTCATTTTTTAATGCATTTGAATTTGTTAAAACAAGTATTATTGTAAAGTAAGAAAGCGAAGAATTAATGATATTTAAATCAATTATTTGTACAGAATGGAAAATACTCATCAAATGACTCAAGTTACAAATATTTTTATTATTAATCAAAATCTTTCATTCTAATATTGTTATTTTGTAGGTATTCTAACATTTTTAGCCCTAATGTCATTTTTATTTGTAAGAATTGACCCAAAATGAGGCTACAAACTTGAGTGAGACTTATGGGATTGGGAAGAAAAAAATTCTAAAGACACTTATAAGGTTATTAGTGTTTTCTAATAATTACCAGCGGCTTAAAAGATAATTACCAGCATATAATGCCAAATTATCCACAACGGACAATTCCATTCAAGTGAAATTCTAATAATTTTAGCACTAGGATCATTTGTGTTTGTTGGTATTAGTCTAAACAAAGGGCTACTGGATAAGGAAGTCTTTAATTACGTTGAGTAAATCTTATGGGAGTAGGAAAAAAATTGAGAAGACTTGTCGGAGTACTAGCTTTTTCCAAAACTTACCAGCACTTTCAAAATTAGTTACCAGCGGATGATGGAAAATTACCAGCATATGTTAGTCTAATTCAAGGGGAATTCTAATTATTTTAGCACTCATGTCATTTGTATTTATTGGTATTGGTCCCAAAAAAGGGGTTACTGGCTATGGAAGCATTTAATTAAGTTGAGTAAGTGCTATGGGAGTAGGAAAAAAATTTTTGAAAAGACCTATTAGATTACTAGCTTTTTACAAAAGTTACTGGTGTTTTCAAAATGATGTACCAGTGAAGATTGTAAAAATACCAACATATGTCAGTCTAATTCAAGGGAAATTGTAATCATTTTAGCACTAGTGTCATGTGTATTTGCTAGTATTGGTCCCAAACAAGAGCTATAGGCTTCGAAAAGCCTTTAATTTAGTTGAGTAGGACTTATGTGATTGGGGAAAAAAATTATAAAAGATCTATAGGATTACTAGCATTTTAAACTAATTACCAGTGGTTATAAGAAGAGTTACAAGCATATCATGCTAAAGTACTAGCATCTATTAATCTATTTCAAGAGAAATTCTAATCATTTTAACAATAGTATCATTTGTATTTGTTGATATTGGTACCAAAAAAGGGGTTATTGGCTAAGGAAGCCTTTAATTAAGCTGAGTAAATTTTATGGGAGTAGGAAAAAAATTTGATAAGACCTGCATGATAACTAGCTTTTTCAAAAACTTACCAGCACTTTAAAAAAGAGTTACTAGTGAACATATCAAAATTACCAACATATGTCAGTCCAATTCAAGGGGAATTCTAATCATTTTAGCACTAGCGTCACTTTTAATTATTGGTATTGGTCCCAAAGAAGAGCTATTGGCTATGGAAGACCATACATAAGTTGAGTGACTTATGGGGTTGAAATTTTTTTTTTAAAGAAACGTACAGGATGACTAGCTTTTCTACATAGTTAAAAGCATTTTGGGAATGAATTACCGGTGTGCTATGTGAAATTACCAGTAATATGTAGCCCAATTCAAGGGAAATTCTAATCATTTTAGCACTAGTATCATTTTTTATTTCTTGGTATTGGTTCCAAAAAAGGGCTATAGGCTAGGAAAGACTTCAACATTTTTTATTTCCACATAGTTACCAGCATTTTTATACTGAATTACCGGCATACTATGTGAAATTACCAGCTATAGGTAGCCCAATTCAAGGAGAATTCTAATAATTTTAACACTAGCCTCATTTTTATTTGTTGGAATTGAACCAAAAAAAGGGCTATAGGCTATAGAAGACTTTAATTAAGTTGAGTAAGACTTATGAGATGGTAAAAGAAAATTTTAAAGAGATCTGTAGGAATACTAGCTTTTTCATATAATTACTAGCATTTTTTAAATTAATTACCAGCATCATATGCTAAGTTACTAGCTATGGTCAATCTAATCTAAGGGGAATTCTATTCATTTGAGCACTTGTGTCATGCAGAGTTACTTGGTATTGGTCTCAAGAAAGAGATATAAGGTATAATGGCAGGACACTAGTTCTGCCACTTCACGTGGCGTCCATCTCAAAAAGACCCCTTAAGATGATTTCTGATGGCTCACATCTCACCATTAACAACTGAAAATTTAGTATTAATATTTTTCTTATTCTCCTTAATTGTGTTATTTTAGTCATCTATTAATAATTGCACCCAAGTCTAGTTGATAGTTTGTATATTTGGAACTTTGCTTTTTGAGAATGTAGCTGAGCCAAAAATAGGTTGTAGTTTAGAACTTCTATTATGGGGATTATCATCTTTGAGCAGTGTTTCAAATTTGTATTTAAGAAATTATAATACTTGATCTTAATGTTTAACTTTTGTTTTTTGTTTTTTAAATCAAAACAGAACCTGCAAGATTTGTAATCAGATAAAAGTTCCTACAACTTAGTAATCACAATTTGCTGCCTTAATTAATAGTTGCTTAAGTGATAGTTAATGATAATTAAACTTCTGAATTTGAGTGCAAGTGAAGGGTGGAAAAAGAGGCTCACGAAAATGACACTACTACATAATAGTTAATTGAAAGAAGTTACTTGTAGCTCTTCCTACACAAATTCATAGGTTAATTTGTGGCATTGTTTGGTCTCTCCAGAAAAGTAAGTTCTTTCTTTTTCTCATTACTACTGAAATGTAGTTTCATTTATTTAGGTTTTTGAATGTTGTATTTCTAGGAAAGTAGGTTCTATATTTTCAGAAGATAAGTTCTAAATGTTTGATAATTAGTAAGCACAAGAAAAGAATTACCAAATACTAATGAGTAGACGATAGTATAAGTAGCTTTACTTATGAACAATTTGCATATATTGTTCTAATATAGATATATGTACTTTAATGTTTTTGCTCTGAGAGTTTTTAAATGTTGTCTTTTGTTTTAAATTCAGAACAAAGACTAACTATGGATAAGCTATGGATCACAAAACCATGACATTCTCCTAAGTATGAACAAGGGGTTTTAATATTTATTGATTTTGCCTTTGTGGATCGCTCAGTTAATGATAAAATAATATGCTCTTGTTCTTTGTGTGCATTTAAAAAATGGTAAACAAAGGACACGGTGTATGAGCACTTGATCTATAATAGTTTCCAAATGGATATACATTTTGTTTTTATCATGGGAGTCTTCCATGAGCGAAACTAACGATTTATCAAGTACTAGTGCTTTACACAAAGTACAAGACCTTGTAGTTGAGGTAGATCAGATTCGAAACATGATCAATGAAGATTTTGGAGTTGATGGTAATCATAGGAATAAAGCACCTTTCCTAACAAATGAAGAAATAATCGAAGGTGAAGGAGCAATGCCAAATGCAAGTCAAGAAGGGCTTAAAGCAAAAGAGTTCCACGAATTAGTTAGATAAGGAGAACAACCATTATTTGAAGGGTGTTCAAGGTATTCAAAACTATCTTTCAGGGTAAAGTTGTATCATATCAAATTCCTATGCAAGATGAGTGACAAGTCAATGACGATGATGCTAGAATTGTTAAATGATGTGTTTTAAACATGCAAAGGTCATTCTACGAGGCAAAGAAGACCATCACTAAGCTTGGTTTAAACTATAATAAGATACATACATGTCCAAATAATTGCATGTTATATTGAGTTAAGGATGAAAATAGGGAGACATGCAAGGTTTGTAGTAAGTCTAGATGGAAAGCATTTTCAAAAGATGGACATGTTGAGGCATCCAATATTGATGGTAATAATAAGAAAAAGTTTCCTTCAAAAGTACTTTGTTTCTTTCCTCTAAAACTGAGATTACAAAGATTGTTTTTATTTTCAAAGATTGCATAGGATACAAAACGGCATGCTATAGAGAGTAATAAGGATGGCTTAACGAGGCATTTTGAGAGACTCTGAAGCTATGAAAAGGTTTGATTTAACAGACCCTTTGTTTGACTTCGATCCACAAAATTTTTGCCCTGGATTAGCTATTGATGATTCCAATCCATTTAGAACTTTAAGTGCATGTTATAGTATTTGGGTTGTCATTCTTATTCCATACAACACCCTTTCTTAGGTGTGTATGAAGCACACATCGTTCAATATATCAATGATAATTCCTGGGAAAAAAAAGTCAAGAAATGACATAGAATTCTACTTGAAACCTCTCGTCAAAAATTTAGTTATGGTATGATAGTGTTTATGTATACAATACTTCTACATGAGAAATATTTAGGTTACACGCAGCTTTGATGTGGATGATTAGTGACTTTCTTGGTTTGGGTACTCTTTTTGGGTGGAACACGTACACAGGACTAGCTTGTCTATCTTACAATTTGATGATGTCCCTTGTCATCATCCTTTTCTTAATCAAAGACATAGGTTTAGATTAAATAGGGTTTGATTTAATAGAGAGTAAGAGACAAGGTGTGCACCAAAAACATTATCTAGTGTTGAAATTCTTCCACAAGTTGAGAATATTAATGTCACATTCGGGTGAAAGGTAGAAATAGAAAAAAAGAGGAAAAATATTGTGTTTTGGTGGACGTGTTGAAAGCACTCAATAATGGAAAAAGAAAAGTATTTTTTGAGCTTCCATATTAGAAGTGTAACTTGTTGCATCACAATATTGATGTTATGCATATTGAGAAGAATGTGTGTGATGATATCATTTACACTTTGCTAAATGATAATGCAAAGTCAAAAGATCATGTCAATGCTCAAGAAACTTGCAGGCAATGGGAATTAAATGCGATCTTTGGCCAAATAAAAGTGGAAAGTGTTCTCCAACTATCTTCACACTTACTAACTCAGGCAAGAAGTCATTCTTAACAACTTTGAAAAACATAAATGTGCTCGACAATTATTCAAGTAATATTTCAAGGTATATTGATTTGGAAAGTATTAAGTTGAATGGGATGTTGAAAAGTCACGATTACCACGTACATAAGGAGCAATTGCTACCTTTGGCTATGCAGTTGGCATTGCCTAATGAGGTGTCTCTAGTATTAATCAAGTTGTGTTCATTTTTTAAACAATTATATGGAAATGATTTAAGTGAAATATCTTTAGACAAATTGCAAGATCCAAGTGTCCTCACTTTGTGCCACATAGAAATGTTATTTCTCACTTCATTCTTCACAATTGTGGTCTACTTGATGGTTTACCTTGTTTAAAAGGCTAAGCTTGTGTAACACCCTAAAAATTATATAAAAATTAATTTGAGTTTTTCTAGACATAATTTCAAAAATATAATAGACATGCAAGGATGAGAATGATTGAAAGGATCTGTAAAAAAAAAAAAAAAACATGAATAGTAACTTAGTGGGTCCCACAAGCCCGCCAAAACAGCTGAAACCCTATAATTAAGGCTCAGAGATGCCTGATACTGAGAAATTATAGGATTAAGTTTAGAAATAATTAGAAATAAAGATTTAATACCTAGAATTAATTTTCTAGCAATGTTTGATTATCTGGGTACACTGTTTTACCTGTTCGGTAGAATTTCGATGTTCGATTTTAACACCGAAAGATGCTACTTGTTCACCAAGTTAAAGTGAACCACTTATTTTAAGCTAAGTGGATAGCCAATATTCATTCTTTGACTTCCAAAACAAATCCTAGCCTTCTATTTATTTTTCTTTTCTTAAAAGAATTATGCATTTACGTTGAGAAATATCTAAGCTAAGATAAATACAAAGCCAACCTTATCACTCCAAACTTGTTATTCTCGGTTATGAACAGAAGGAATACAACCTCCATTTATTTGCTTCTAAACCTCCATTATCAAGTTTTAAGCTTCAAAAACCATAGCCTAAAATTGCACTTCAAATTCCTTCACAAAACTTACTCTACTGGTCACCACCTACAAAACTAATGATTGGAATTTTAATTTCTCACCTTTCCCAGTTTGATATTTTCATTCTTCACTGTTAAGGGAGGGGATTAGGTGCTATTTGGAAGGCTTGAAGTGAGGAAAAACCAATCTTGGAAGGACTTTTGGAGTTATAAGTCTTGAAGCATCACAAGTAGGGCTTTTGAACCTCTTTTCCTTTCAAATTTGTTTCTCTGTTCTTACCACTGATTTAATTTGATATTTTTGGTTTATTGGTTGATAATATGTTGATATTGATGTATTAATTTTGGTGGAGTGTTTGCATGATGATAGAAAATCCATTTTGGCAAAACAAATTTTCAACCATCTTGTTGGAGGGTTTGTAGATGGATTCTTGCTCTAAAAATTTTATATGATGAAGCTAATATGTTGAGGTATTTTCATTATTTTTTATGAGTCTTAAAAATGAATTTTACTAATTTCTAAAAATATAAAACCGAGACTGATGGTTTAGTTGTCTAGACAGCCAATTTAGGAACACTAAATTTCGGTTATTTTGTTGCCATAGCAAATGATTGATTTTTCCTTTGAAATTTTTGCAGAGTGTGTGTTCATAACTTCTTAAGCTTTAACCGTGATTTTATTCTGAAGTGATTCATTCATTTGCTACGGTTAAAAGTTAGTGAATTCTTGCATTGAGTGGAGATTAAGTGTTCTCTGACTACCAAATTTGTATTGTTTTAATAAAATAGTTAGAAAACTCGTTTTGTCTGATATCTTCATAGGGTCTTGTGGAGTCATTGAGGTGTCTTGGAGAATTTTCATAGCCCTCGAAATGGATGTTTGATATGCCTAATAAATCGTACTCCTTAGGCTTGAATTCTGCCAAACGTGCTATGTTTATGATGGAGTGGTTTAGGGACGAGATCTGAGGTCTGAGATACAAACCTAGGTGATTGAGTGGTTTGGGGATAAGATACGAGATGGAAGACCAACAACCCAAGTTATGAGGTGGTTAGAGTTCCGAGGTCCGTGACCATAAATCCGAGGTCCGAGACCAAAATTTGGGTTATGGGGTGGTTAACTCTGGCATGAAACAAGAATGTCTTAAATTAATCATGGAATGGTATTTAGTGCAAGTATATGGTGTATGAATGCATGCTATATTATTTAAAGGTTCATTTATGAGAAATATATAGGCGCTTCATTGTGAATAAACATTTATATGTTAGGAAGATAGAAATCCCCTTTTAGGATTAAAGGGCACGGAAAGATCCCCTTTATTATATAAAGGGCACAAAATGATAGGTATAATGTATATAAGATTTCCTTCAGAGTACTAAAGGTACTTGAAGTTGAGAATAAGCTTATAAGACATTAAGTAGTGGTTTAGGGATGAGATCCGAGGTCTGAGACCAACAACCTAGGTTATGAGGTGGTTTAGAGTACGAGACCAAAAATCTGAGGTCCATGACCATAAATCCGAGGTTTGAGACCAAAATCCGATTTATGGGGTGGTTAACTCTAGCATGAAACAAAAATGTCTTAAATTAATCATAGAATGGTATTTAGTCCAAGTATATGGTGTATGAATGCATGCTATATTATTTAAAGGTTCATTTATGAGAAATAGATGGCCATTTCATTGTGAATAAACATTTACATGTTAGGAAGATAGAAATTCCCCTTTAGTATTAAAAGGTACGAAAATATCCTATAGGTATGATGTATATAAGATTTCCTTCAGAGTACTAAGGGTACCTAAAGTTGAGAATGAGCTTATAAGACATTAAGTAGCATGACATAAGATCCTTTCGATTTGTCGAGGGCAAATAAAGTGATAACAGATCCTTCTGATTTATTGAGGGCAAATAGAGTGATATAAGATCCTTTCGATTTATCGAGGGCAAATAGAGTGACATAAGATCCTTTTGATTTATCGAAGTTAAATAAAAAGTGATAAGATCCTGTCAATTTGTCGAGGCAAATAGAGTGATATAAGATCCTTTTGACTTATCGAGGGCACATAAAGAGTGATAAGATCCTTTTGACTTTTCAAGGGTATAAATGTAGATGAGATCCTTTTGACTTGTCAAGGGCAAATACAAAGATATGAGATTTTCTTTGATTTATCAGTGGCAATTACAAGCACGTCCACCACATTTAGCATATGAATGATCATGTTAGAGATAAACTTTTGACTAGAATTATTTACTATGTGTTCAAGCTTTATGATACATGTGTGCACTAAGTGATTGACTATTAAAAGATATCCACTTCGGAAGTATGATTTGGAACTTTAAAAATGAATCATTGGTATATGTTACATGCTCATATTCTCTTAATAAATCGAAGTGGGTGGGACGATGATGATGACATTAGGATTGTATATTTGGGGAAAGTTCCTACTGAGAATTTTATAATTCTCACCCCTATGTTTGTGTGTTCTCGTGTTGTCTCCAGGTTGATCCCAAGGATAAGAAGGCTATTGCATGAAAAGAATCTACTCTTCAGTAGTTTAGTAGGGAAGACTTGTATTTGTTGTAGTTGGTTTTATATATATATATATATGTCTGTACCTTTAAAGATAATAAAATGTACTGTAAAGCTCTTAGAAGAGTTTCCTTGTATATTTCAACTTTGTATTTAAATGACCACTTTGTGTATTTGATATATATTTTTATAGGACCTTGCATTAATTACTACACGATTCATCCAACCCTTGTTCTAGATATTTAAGAGAAGTCCACTAAATAATAAGTAATAACTCTTGAGTATAATGTCATGACTTAAGGAAGATGTTGCACTTAGGAGGGTGTTACAATATGGTATCGGAGCAATTTATCATATTAGGAGCTTGAGGAATGGACTACCTATTTTTCCTTAGTAAATGTCATCCATTATAATTCTATATATGTGTATGATTGCTGGTTATGAATGTTGTGGGTTATTATCACACTTAGCTTGGCATTGAGCCTGATTAACTCAATAATTCTTGTTTGGTGTGATAACAATCGATGACTTAAAATTGGCGAACTAGGAACGGTGATGGAGACGAAGTTGGTATGATGGAAAACTTTTGTGAGATGGCGGTTGCCATGGAAAGGTTAGACCGATATGCCGAAGGCAATCCAGTTGGGAACTCTAGAGGAGCAGAAGTGGACATAGAATACTAAAAGTTTGCTGAATTTAGGAAAGCAAATCCTCCACCTTTCCAAGGAACTTTCAATTCAAATAAAGCAAAAGAATGGCCTTTGCTACTTACATGCTAAAAGCAGATGTAGAGTTTTGGTGGGTTGGCACCAAGGGGTTGTTCGAAGCCTCTCACATGAAGTCACCCTGGAGATCTTCAAGGAAGCTTTCAACCACAAGTACTTCCCTGCTTCAGTGAGAAATAGAAAGGAGTTGGAGTTCATGGCACTCAAGTAAAGGTCCATGAGTGTAGCAAAGTACACAGCAAAGTTTGAAAAGCTTTACAAATTTTCCACTATTTACTAGCATAATCTTGATGAAGCTTGGAAGTGCATGAAGTATGATGAAGGATTATGTGAGGATATTGGAGCTGCTGTGGGACTCTTAGAGATCCGGGATTATGCAACCTTAGTAAACAAGTGCCGGCGTACAAAGGACTCCAACAAGAAACTATCAATTGCTCAATCTGCTAAGGACACTTCTAGCAAAAGATGGACACTTGAAGACTAAGGCTGTGAGGAGGATTCTCCCTAAAGAAAGCAGTTTTGACCAATTCTTTCCGAAGACAAACAGCTACAGAGGTCAATCATGTGACAAGGTTGCCCAAGATGTGGTAAGAACCATGAAGGCAGACCTTGTGGAGCTGGACAAAATGTATGCTACCGCTGTGAAAAACCAGGACATAAGATTTGGGAGTGTCCAGTGTAACATCCTAATTTTTAACCTAATACTCCTAGAATGTGTTTAGGTTAATCATTAGTTATTACTTCTTAGTCTCATTCTTTCATTAAAATACTTAGCAGAAAACATGGATAAATTTTTTTTTTTTGAAACATAAAAGCAAAGTGAGAGCCGCGTATAACTTAAACGTGCGTCAACATACATTGTAACCACAAAGAATAAATGATAAGATAGCAAAGCATAACATTACATTAAACAATCATTAGCACACCAAAGGAAATATCATATTAATATCATAATATGCCTACTGAAAGGCGGGACTTAGTTGGATACATCAAGATACAAATACAACTGAAATGAAAATACATGGAAAGCATAACAAATAACACCCCTACCCTAGTGCATCTAAAATGGATAACCTTAAAACAAAAGAAGGTTTATCCTAATCTATATGTGGTGTGTGTGCACTAGCTCTCCCCAAGAACCTCTATTGTTGCGACCCGGGATAAGGTGGGATAAAATCGATCCACTGATGTAACTCGGCAGGAATGGGCACGCGCGATGGCTGAACGTGTGCTCCGCGATGGGGGTGCATTTCAGCTTTCCTAGCCAGCCTCGGCTGAGTCATAGTCTCCTCGTTCCCCTTTCTCATGAATCGGGGAGTGGGGGCAGAGCTCTCACTGTACATGTCAGTCGGTGGATCCTCCGAGGGGTCATCCTCCGAAGCTTGAGAACGGGGTACGTAGTCGGGTTAGTCGTGTACGGCCGATGCAATCATATGTGTTCAGAGAATCCTCTCATTGCGCATCTAGGCGAGGTCAAAAACCATGTTGTCTCTGTAGGGGGACGTAGGAGAAAATTGATAGCTATGCATAGGGTGAATGAAGGGACGTCCTACATACATGAAGACTCGAATCGCGCATCGTCCCTCAAAATGATATGACCCGTGCTTCGGATCAAAATGCAACTTCCATGTGGAAGTGTCGATGAACACCATGAATGTCGCCATCTTGATTTGAAGACGTGATGGGAGGAAAAGAGAGAAAGAAAAGGGAGTGAGAATCTTACAAAAGAATCTTAGTAGGGACCTCCTATCTAAGGTGACATCGTCAACATCCTCAGGAACCTTGGGTTTGTTATAAAAGGTGAGTGTACACATAGTTCATTTTTATGTTTCTAAACATAGTTATCCAAGGTTCATTCCTTTTAGAATGAATCTTAATGTGATGAATGCAACATAGCAAGGCATGAATGCATAATTATACATTATGCAAGCAAATCAGTAAATCATAACATCAAGAAGCATATATGTGGCATAAAGTGGCATATAAACTTTCAAGTGAAACTTTTCTCTTTTCTGAACTCTTTGACTTTAGAACATTATACTTTAGCACCATGGGGCTAGCCTAAAACATCATCTAGGTTATGAGCTTACACCTTAACTAGTCGTCACTAGCTTTTACTTATCCTATGATAAGTGTAAACATAATAATCACGACTTCTAAAGTATGGACTAGGGGGTTTAAGGATCACCTATCATAACCTTTAATTCGGGGAATCCATAGGAATATTTCCTTCTTTGAAACGCTCTACTGGTAATGAGTACATAGTGATATTGTCCGCTTTGGCAAGCTCGATGTCAATGCCCTCACGGTTTTGTTTCCTGGGGGTGCTCGACTAAACCGGTGTCACCTAGGATTCATCTCATGGGTTTTTGAAAACATTCTCAAGTCCTCAAATTTGATGAAAATTCGGCAGCATAACTGTTGTATACCGAATTTCTTTCAAATTTTCTTTATGCGACAAGAGTTCATAATACATGCACTTTCACATTCAATATCCATAATCATGATAAACTTAAAATCAAATGAACACACCCATCATAGCACCATCACCTCAAACTTGGATTAATAATAAACTTATCTCATCAAAAGGCCTATGGTGTCTTATGCTTTGACCTTTAGGGTCTTAATCTTGAAACCTAAGTACTTTATCATTTGATTTTAACTTCTTATACACCTATAAGTTCACAACTAATTATTCTCACTAATTGTTATGATTATAACTAATTCTAAACCGCATCAATGCATAATCTATATTTTACAAATTATGGGTACCTAGGAGTCACAACTTTAACCTTTTCTAAGTTCCCTCTTCTCCTAAAGTGCTAGGATCAATTCTTAAACCAATTATAAGGGATTCCTACATATTTATACTAAGTATAAAACATGATTACTGCTCCTATAGGTTGCTGGACAGAAACAATATTCTTTGTGTTCTAAGTGTTCTAGAATTCTTGTTTTAAATCTTTTATAGTTACTAGTTTTTCTTAGCTTTCTCAAATTAATTCTAACATCAATTATACATGAATATGCTCAATCTAACATAATAAAATCAGCATCATACAGTGAGCAAAACATCAAGGCAAAACCAAAACATATATGTCATGAAATCTCATAAAATCACATTTTCAAGTGCACATAAGTTACTAGTTTTCTCTTGGACTTAATTTAGGACCTCAAACTCTTTTAGAAACCAATTTATTTCATAAAAATACAACCAAGGGCAGTAGCTATTTCATTTTGCTCATAGATGGGATTTAAAACATAAAAACATATTTATATCATAGGCTAAGTTCATCTAAGTTTGAGAAAATTCTTAAAACATATTTTGTTGGTCCTTGTGACTAGATGAAACTCATACTAAGTTCATCCTCATCACATGGCCGAAACACATTTACAAAAACATTTCCATTTTCCAAACTTCTTTTGAGATAAAATGAGCAAGTCTTTGAGCTCTAGGATCTTAAAGTGAGGACTTAAATTTAAACATGCTATGCACTTGTTTTATTCTTCATTATAAAGTAAAGTGAGAGCATAAAATAAATATGAGATGCAACTTGTTATTATCTTTAAGGTTTTAGTGATGACTTGAAATATAAATATGAGAATGCAAAGCTTGAAATATAAACATGGTAATGCAAGTTCATTCCTTCATTCTTGATATTTAGTGATGACAAAGAAAAGCAAACATGATGTGCAAAGCATATAACTTAAACATGAATGCAAGTTCATTTCATTCTTACTAGAGCTCATTCAAGACTTTAAAGGAACACAAACCTCAACTCAACATATATCTTAGCAAAAGAAGTGAACTTAAGAGTTCTTGAACCAGGGCTTTCAAAGAAACCTCATGGTTTGAACATCGTCATCAAGCTCAAAGAAAATGAACTAAAAGAATCAAAACAACATTATTTCTTGAAATAAAATATATAGAGAGGTACTTTATGTTTTTAACAAACTTTTGGAAAAGGAAGAAAAGGAGGCCAAAGCCATCAAGGAAAAGAAAATCAAAGAAAAACCAAAATATTACGAGAACAAGAACAAGTTTCAAGCTTTAGAGGTTTCTCAAATGTGAATCTCAAGACCATTATCTTGAAACCTCATCATCAAGCTCAAGGAATTTCTTACAAATCAAGTCTCATAACTAAAAACAAAAAGAAAGAAAAGAGTTTTGAACCAAGAGAAAAACTAGCACTTTCATTTCAAAAACATCAAAACAAAGAAAAGCTTTTGAAAGAAATAACCCCTACCAAGTATGAAGATGAAAAGTTTGGTCTTTGAAATGAGAATGAGAAGAAAAGCTCTTTTCAAGATGATGATGATGATGATTCAGGCTTGGCAAGGAAAAAGGAAAGGAATGTGTTTTTGTGTGAGCTTGTGTTTGAGGATGAGAGCTTTGGTGTTTGGGTGGTGGTTTATGGTGGTTATGTGGTTGTTTGAGGTTGTGATGTGGTGGCTCAAAGAGAAAATGAAGAAGATGAAGAAGAAGAGAACTCTTGAAACTTGAGGAAAAAATAAGAGAACTTGCAAGAATGCTTGAAACTTACACTTAGCAAATGAACCAAAGTGGTCCAAGTTCATCCAAGCAAGCTATTTATAGAAAAATCAAAACAATGGGTAGTGAATGGAGGGAGTGAGGCCGTAAGTTTCCCCATGTTCCATGAGGTGAGAGATTGTTTTCATTCAAGCATGGTGAAGCATGGTTGAAAGTATGGTGAGCATGGTTCAAGGTAAGGTTTCAAGCATGGTTTTGATTTGAAATGAAACAATTCTTTTTGAATGGAGGGGGAAGGCTGGCCGTGTGTTTCATGCACATGGGGAGAGAAAATATTTCATTCAAAGTGGTCATTCAAGGCATGGTCAGAGGTATGATCAAGTATGGTGCAAGGTAAGGTGCTAAGCATGGTTTGTTAAGTGTTTTTCTTTTTAAATTGAGATGAAATAATTCTTGTGCATGGATGGGAAAAGCTGGCGGTTTTTGACAACCAAGTGGGAGGAAATATCTCATTCATTTGGTCATTCAAAGCATGGTTTAGAGTAAGGTGGAGTATGGTTCAAAGCATGGTGCAAGTATGGTGCAAGATATGGCCTAAGGCATGGTTCTTTGAGTGTTTAAATTTCAACATATGAAGAATATGGGGGAATGGTTTCGGCCAAGACAGCAAATGGGGAAGGAAATTGTGTCATTCTAATTGTGGTTTAGTGATGTGTTTAGGTGTTTCTTTGATTAAGTTTAAGATTAGGAATTGTAAGAAAGTGTTTAGGTGAGCTAATTATGTAATTAGGAATATTAGAGTATGATTAGGAGTGGTCTGCCTTCATTAGCTAATTTAAAACTCATTTTATGATATGATTGTGCACAAACACAATTCCTTAATTTAAGGAATTGGAGAGAGAAAACACTATTCAAGATTCCTTGAAAAGAATATTGATTTATAAAAAGAGATTTAAATTTGATCTAAGCAATTTTAGGTGCTAATTAATTTTAATAAATTATTTTGACTCTAGATTAATTATGGAAATTAATTAATCTTTGATTAGAGCCTAATATTGTTTAGGTTTGCTTAATTACATCATTAAACTCAAAATCACTATGCTACGGGGTAAAATCGTAATTTTGCACAAAAACTGCCTGGGACCATCGGGACTTAAACAGAGGTCACTAAACACATAAAAACATAATTTTAAACCTTTTAGGAAGTTTCCGGGCTCAAAAGGCACTTATACCCGCATAAAAACGCTATAGGGGTATTTTGGTCATTTTGACCCGAAACTTCAGAAAATGAGATTCTTCTGCTCTATTAACATTCAATCACATATTATCCCCTTCTAACATTAAGTTAGCCCTCCGAGGACCGCCGGATCAGCTATCCTCAAATTCCGGGGAAAAAATGACCTCAAGGGTATTTTGGTCATTTTCGCTCAGATAGAAAAATCGGGGCGTTACATCCAGAGAGATATCCAAAACCTACTGGAAAGCCACAACACCAGAGTAGGGTCTTCACCATAAATACTGAAGGGACGTCACCATCCAAAATCCAATCTAAGGTAGGAAAGTTTAGGACTTGATTGAATTAATTGAACCAAGCGGGAATTTCTTGTTTGATTCATGAATTTGTCTTTTGAAATTGTTTTCAAATGAATTTTGAAGGCAAAATTCTTCCTAAGGTGGGTGGTAATGTAACACCCTAAAAATTATATAAGAATTAATTTGAGTTTTTCTAGTCATAATTTCAAAAATCTAATAGACATAGCAAGGATGAGAACGATCCAAAGGATCTGTTAAAAAAAATGTAAATAGTAACCTAGTAGGCCCCGTAACCCTGCTGGGACAGTCGAAACCTTAGAATTAGGGCCCGGAGATGCTTGAAACTGAGAAATTATAGGATTAAGGTTAGAAATAGTTAGAAATAAAGATTTAATACCTAGAATTAATTTTCTAGTAATGTTCGATTATCCAGGTATACTGTTTTACCTGTTCGGTAGAATTTTGGTGCGTGATTTAACACCGAAAATGCTACTTGTTCACCAAGTTAAAGTGAACCACTTATCTTGAGCCAAGTGGATGGCCAAGATTCATTCTTTGACTTCCAAAACAAATTCTAGCCTTCCATTTATTTTTCTTTTCTTAAAAGAATTATGCATTTATGTTGAGAATATCTAAGCTAAGATAAATACAAAGCCAACCTTATCACTCCAAACTTGTCATTCTCAGTTATGAATAGAAGGGATACAGCCTCCATTTCTTTGCTTCCAAACCTCCATTATCAAGTTTTAAGCTTCAAAAACCATAGCTTAAAATTGCTAAACACTTAAACTTCCTTTTCAAAACTTACTCTACTCATCACCACCTACAAAACTAGCTGATTGGAATTTTAATTCCTCACCTTTCCCACTTTGATATTTTCATTCTTCACTATTAAGGGAGGGGATTAAGTGCTGTTTGGAAGGCTTGAAGTGAAGAAAAACAATTCTTGGAAGGACATTTGGAGTTATAAGTCTTGAAGCATCACAAGTAGGGCTTTTGAACCTTTTTTCCTTTCAAATTTGTTTTTCTATTCTTACCACTGATTTAATTTGATATTTTTGGTTTTATTGGTTGATAATATGTTGATATTGATGTATTAAGTTTGGTGGAGTGCTTGGATGATGTTAGAAAATCCATTTTGGCAAAACAGGTTTTCAACCATGTTACTGGAATTCTTGGATTTGATTGATAGGTTATTATTTATGAATTTTCTGAAGGGTTTGTAGTTGGATTCTTACACTAAAAATTTTATATGATGAAGCTAATATGTTAGATGTTGTCATTATTTTTATTGGGTCTTAGAAATGAATTTTACTAATTTCTAAAAATATAAAACCAAGACTGATGGTTTAGTTGTCTGGACAGCCAATTTAGGAACACTGAACTTTAGTAATTTTGTTACCATAGCAAATGATTGATTTTTTCTTTGATATTTTTACAAAGTGTTAATAACATCTTGAGCTTTAACCATGATTTTTATTCTGAAGTGATTCATTCATTTGCCTAAGGTTAAAAGTTAGTGAATTCTTGTATTGAGCAGAGATTAAGTGGTCTTTGACTATCAAATTTGTATAATTTTATTAAAATAGTTAGAGAACTATTTTTGCTCTTATATTTTTACAGGAGCTTGTGAACTCATTGAGGTGTCTTGGAGAATTTTTATAGCCCTTAAAATATATGTTTGATATGCCTAATAAATCATACTCCTTAGGCTTGAATTCTGCCAACATGCTATGTTTATAATGGAGTGGTTTAGGGACGAGATCCTGAGATACAAACCTAGCTGATGGAGTGGTTTAGAGTATGAGATCCGAGGTCCGAGATACAAACCTATGTGATGGAGTGGTTTAAGGACTAGATCCAAGATCCGAGTACAAACCTAGGTGATGGAGTGGTTTATGGATGAGATTCGAGGTCTGCGATATAAACCTAGGTGATGGAGTAGTTTAGGGACGAAAACTGAGGTCCAAGACCAACAACCCACGTCATGAGGTGGTTTAGAGTACGAGATCCGAGGCCCGTGACCAAAGATCCAGGTTGTGAGGTCCGAGGTCGAAGGTCTGTGACAAGAAATCTGAGGTCCGTGACTATAAATCCGAAGTCCGAGACCAAAATTTGGGTTATGGCGTGGTTAACTCTGGCCTGAAACAGGAATGTCTTAAATTAATCATAGAATGGTATTTAGTCCAACTATAAGGCGTATGAATGCATGCTATATTATTTAAAGGTTCACTTATGAGGAATAGATAGGCGTTTCATTGTGAATAAACATTTATATGTTAGAAAGATAGAAATTCCCCTTTAGTATTAAAGGGCATGGAAAGATCCCCTTTATTATATCAAGGGCATGGAATGATAGGTTTGATGTACATAAGATTTCCTTCAGAGGGTACTTAAAGTTGAGAATGAGCTTTTAAGACATTATGTAGCATGACATAAGATCCTTTCGATTTGTCGAGGGCAAATAAAGTGATAATAGATCCTTTCGCTTTATTGAGGGCAAATAGAGTGATATAAGATCCTTTTGATTTATTGAGGATAAAAAGAGTGATATAAGATCCTTTGGATTTATCAAAGCCAAATAGAGTGACATAAGATCCTTTCGATTTATCGAGGGCAAATAAAGAGTGACAAGATCCTTTCGACTTGTCGATGACAAATAAATATAGATGAGATCCTTTTGACCTGTCAAGGGCAAATACAATGATATGCGATTTTCTTTGATTTATCAGGGGCAATTACAAACACATCCACTACATTTAGCATATGAATTATCATGCTAGAGTTAAACTTTTGACTAGAATTATTGTAACACCTCGATTTTTTGCTAGAGTGAAAATGACCAAAATGCCCCTAAGGTCATTTTCGGCCCGGAATTCAAGGAAAGTCGGTCCGGCAGTACTCAAAGGGCAAACTCAATATTGTAAGGGGATTGGATGACTCGTGTACCTTTCCGGGATTGAAAATCTCATTTTTCGAGTTTTCGGGTCAAAATGACCAAAACGCCCCTGCGCTGTTTTACCCGTTTGCAAGTGCCGAATGAACCTGAAACTTCTCCAGATGGTTTTAAAAGGCATTTTTATGTATTTTGTGACTTTAGTTTTGGTCCTGGAGGTCCCGGGCGAAATTAGTGCAAAATTACGGTTTTGCCCCTAATTTCGTGTTTTTACGCTTAATGGTGTGATTAAGCAAACTTAAGCAATATTAGGCTCTAATCGAAGGTTAATTAATTTCCATAATTAATCTTGAGTCAAAATAATTTATTAAAGTTGATTAGAACCTAAAAGTGCTTAATTACAACTTAAAATCCTATTTTAAATTCAAGACTCCTAGTCATGGAATCTTGAATAGTATTTTCTCTCTCCAATTCCTTAAATCATGGAATTGTGTTACACATTGTTTATTCACAAATGAGTTTTTAATTCTCTAATGATGTATGAGCACTCCTAATCTTGTCATAAAATCCTTAAATCACATCCTTAGTCACTTAAACTTAAGTTTAATTATTCCTAACCTTGTACCTAAACTAATACACACTTAAACCTACCATTAACACACAATTACATGAAACAAATCCTCTTCCCCCATGCTGTCCAGGTCTGGCCGTGCACTTCTCCCCCTCCATATGCATCACATGTTCAATTTTTCAACACTCCAAGGCCATACCTCAAGTCATATACACCATTCCTTGTCATATTTTCAATCAAGCTTGATTTTCCAAATGAATAACTAATTAAAATAACCCATTTTCCTCATTTATTTGTGGCTGAGAAACTTCCAGTCATGCTTTGTGTCTAGAAGCCTAATTTCATTAAAAAATTGATAGGAAATTCACTCAAATCAAGCCATACTTTGTAGCATACACTCCATGCTTCAAACCACGCTTGAATGACCTTGTGTAAGAGATATTTTTCTCTTCCTTTCCTTTCCCTCCAATTGCTACGGCTAGCACCTCTCCCCTTTGAGCTCTCATTTGTTTTCATTTTCTATAAATACCTTGCTTACTTGAGCTTGCAAACACTTTAGTTCATTTGCTAAGTTTCAAGTTTTCTAATCTTTCTTGAGTTTCCTTTCTTTTTCTCTCTAAGTTCTAAGAGAGTTCTCTCCTGTTCTTCATCTTCATCTTCATCCTCTCTTCATCTCATAATCATCTCTCAACCTTCAAACACCACCCCATAGCCTTGAAGCATCATCAAACCTCTCAAACACCACACCTCAAACACAACCTCACTTGAAACACAACTCTAACCTTCTTGTTCTTCCTTGGCCGAAACTATCTAGCCCCAAGGAGGAGCTCATCATCTTGTTTTCCTTTTCAAAGAGTTCAAGTTTTCATCTTTACTCTAGGTAGGAGTGTTTTTCTAAACTTTGTTTCTTGAAAAATGAGTTTCTCTAGCTTTCTCTTGGATTTTCTTTTTGAAACTTTCTTTGCTTCTTTTTCTTAAGTATTCGGCCTCTTGGCCTTGAGGAGTATATGATAGCTCAATGATGAGAGCTCCTAGATGATGACTATGTGTTCATCTCAAAGGAACCTCTAGGGCTTGAGTTTTTGTTTTCTCTAAGTTTCATCTTTATTATCTAGCTCAAAAGGATTTTTGTTCAAGAACACCTTTACTTTCCTTGCTATTTTGGTTTTCGATTTTTCTTGCTTCCTTTCCTTTAATATTTCGGTTTTGGTCCTTTGATCTTTGAGGTTTTGTTTTGTTTTGAAAGTTTATAGCTTGATGATGATGTTCAAGAACCTCATAGTTCCTTTGAGAACTTGGTTTAAGAACTCTAAAGCTTTCTTTGTGATGAGATGAGTGTTGGGTTGTTATATGTTAAAGTCTTGTATGAGTTCTAGCTAACCTTAAAATGAACCATGCATCATGTTTACTTTTATGCTTTGCACATCATATTTACTTTCCTTGCTATCACTAAGTATCAAGATAATGAATGAACTTGCATTATCATATTTATATTTCAAGCTATGCACTATCATGTTTATGTTTCAAGTCCTCACTTAATATCAAGATAATAATGAGTTGCATCTCATATTTATTTTATGCTATCACTTTACTTTCTAATGGAACCTAAAACAAGTGCATAAGCATATTTATCTTTATGTCATCACTTAAATGAACCTAGAGCTCAAAGACTTGCCCATTGTTGTCTCAAGCAAAGGATTGAAAATCTATGTTTTTAGTCTTCATGTTTTTGGCCTCAATGAGAATTATTGTTTACAAGTATTGAAAACTATGTTTCATAATTTTTCTAAGCTTTTATGAGTTAAAAGAATATATAGAACTAAGTTTTATGAATTTAGGACCCCTGGAGACAAGTTTGATTTAGCTACTGCCCTCTTAAATATTTTTATGATTTAAGATGATAAAAATGTTTATAAATGAGTTTGGAAAGTTTTAGAAAGGTTCTAAGAGAAACTAGTATTTTATGTGCTTTAGAAATTGTGTTTGATGCCTTTGTATGGAGATGTTGGTTTCAGTTCTGCCTTGCCTTGTATGATCTCCGTATGAGCTGTTTTAATGATGATCATATGCTTATGTTTGAGTATAATTAATGTTAAAACTCATATGTGAAAGATAAGAGAAGTTAGTAACTAGAAAATAATTAATTAGAGAGTTTTAGATCCCTTAATGTTTGAATTTTCTGGATTCTGTCCAGCAAGGTAGAGTAATGATAATTATGGTTTTAAATTAGTTTAAATGTGTAGGAATGACTCATAATTGGTTTAGGACTTGATCTTGATGCCTTAGGAGCAAACTGGACTTAGAAAGGGTCATTATTGTGACTCATAGGTACCCGTAAAGTTAGGATTATGAATTCTGCATCCTTGAGGTTTAGAGATGTTCTTGACCATAGTGTGAGGTGAGGAATACTTAGTTATAACCTTATAAATTCCCGAGAGATTAGGTTTGATGATTTATAACTTAGAAAGTGAGTTAAGGATCCTAAGGGTCAATGCATAAGACACTAAGAAATGTGTTAATGCTATGATGTGATATATGATGCAATGATATGATGAGATGTGCTTGATGCATGAGAAAATGATTGATGAAAATGTTAAGGTTTATCATAGCATGAGATTTCATGAGAACATGTTGTGTGAATTAGCTTGTGGCAGTTTGAAGGAAATTCGGTTTAACAGCTGTTATGCTGCTGAATTTCTGTCAAACCTAAAAGGGTTGAGAAATGTTTAAGAAGTACCATATGAGTTGAAAACCCTGGGTGACACCGGTTCGGCCGAGCACCCCCAGGGGAGACAAATCCGTGAGGGTATGAGTAGATGTAGCCTACCAAAGCGGACAAATTGCTGTGGCTTAATGCCCGCAAAGCGTTTCAAAGAGGGTATATCATAAGAGAGGTGATCCCTGCCTCTACCCTGCATTTCAAGTAGTCGGGATTATTATTTATGTTTTGCTTATTCATATAATAAGCAAGAGTTAGTGACGACTAGCTGAGGTATGAGCTCATAACCTAGTTATTTTTAGGGTGGCTTATTATGCTAAAGTACCATGATTGATGTCATGAAGTTGAGGAATGATTCACTTGAAAGTTATATGCCCTTATGCCACATGGTTTATGTTTATATGCTTCGATGTGTTGTTTCATATGCCCAAGTATTGACATGCATCCATAATATAACATGTTGCATTCATAACATCAAGATGCATGCTAAAAGGAATGGACCTTGGATAATTAGTTTTGGAAAACCCTAAATTGAATCTTATATGCATGATCACTGTTTTAGAATTAAACCCAAGGTTCCTCAGGATGTGAACGATGTAACCCTAGGATAGGAGACTCCTACTAAGATTCTTTAGCAAGAATTCTCACTCCTCTCTCTTCTTTCTCCCGTCATATCTTTAGAGAGCGATGGCGACGTTCGTAGTTTTCATTGACGCGTCCGTGTGGGAGGTGCACTACGACCCGGATCACTGCTCGTATCACTTTGAGGGACATTGTGCGGTTCGCGTTTTTGTGTACATGGGATGACCTTTCACCTATCTGGTATCGAGCTACCAGTTCACTCCTACTGCACCCTTTGGTGGTGATGACATGATCTTTGAGCGTACCAGCCCGAGCGACGAACAGAGATGTCGTGCTCGTCAATCTGCTTCTGCCGTCCGTGACTTTCCGGAGTATGTGCCACGTTCGAGGAGGTCTAAGATGGACCCATCTGCGAATTCACCTACGCATGTCCCTTCGGAGGGTTTTGCACCTTTTCCCCAGTACCGACGTGCGGGGAGTGAGGAGACCGTGTTGCAGCCACGTTTAGCGAGGAGGGCCGAGATGCGTCCATGCCGAGGAGCTCACGCCCAGCCGACATGTGTTCCCTTCCCACTCCACTGGCCGACTTAGGAGGAGATTGAACAGTTCGTGGGCTATATAACCTCGTCGCCCGAGCATCCCCATCATCACTAGATTCCAATGGAGAGCCTTACGAGTACCCGAGCCTTCATGGAGATCTTCCCTTCGACAGTACCTTTTGGGAGGGGTTGTAGATTGTACTCGTAGCTTAGTAAGAGGGTAGCATTTTGGGTTTATCTTCTTGTCGTACCATGTACCTTGTATTTTCTTATTTCTGTTATATTTTATTTTCGCTGTATTACAAGCTCTGCTCGTCCCCATGAGGGTATGACTACTTATGTACTCTAACTAAGTTATTAATGAAATGTTTCCTTTGTTATCATGATTGTTGTTCTTCGGTTATATGCTTTACTTTATGATTTCTAATGATTGTTCCGCGTGCTTTATGTTTTTGTCATTCGACTAGTTAGGTTCGCGGCTCTCACTTTGCTTTATGTTTTCAAAAAAAAATTTACCCGTAATTTTCGCTAAGTATTTTATTAAAATGATGAGACTAAGAAGTAATAGCCTAATGTTTAACCTAATGTATTCTAGAGAGTTGGGTTAAAATTAGGGTGTTACAATTATTTACTTTGTGTTCTAGCTTTATGATACATGTGTGCACTAAGTGATTGACTATTAAAAGCTATCCACTTCAAAAGTATGATTTGGAGCTTTAAAAATGAATCATTGATGTATGTTACATGCTCACATTTTCTTAATAAAGCGAAGTGGCTGGGAGATGATGATGACATTTTCTTAATATTTGTGTGTTCCCATGTCATCTCTAGGTTGGTCCTGAAGATGAGAAGGCTGTTGCATTAAAGGAATTTACTCTCTAGTAGTTTAGTAGGGAAGACTTGTATTTGTTGTAGTTAGTTTTATATGAATATATATATATATATTTGATAAGACCATGCATTAATTACTACACGATTTATTCGACCCTTGTTCTAGATATTTAAGAGAGGTATACTAAATTATAAGTAACAACTCTTGAGTATAATGTCATGACTTAAGGATGATGTTGTACTTGGGAGGGTGTTATAGCTTGCAGGTCCTGGCTGTTATCGATGGATGTATCCTAAAAGAGGTAAAAATTATGCGATCATATCTTTCTTAATTTAGTAATGTATCGGACAATATTTAATTTCACTCATTGTGATGAAACAGACAATTGGGACACTTGAAATCTTATGTGCATAACAAGTCACTACCAGAAGGCTCTATAGCAGAAGGTTACCTAGTGGAAGAAGTTCTTACATTTTGTTCAAGGTACTTGGATAACATTGAGATAAGGTGGAATCGTACTCGTATTGTTGATGATGAACCTAATTGTGTTCAGCCTTATTTGTGGGTAGGTCAATTGTTTGCGCAAGTAGGAAAGCTAGTTGGTTGTTCATTATATTTCAATTTAACAACCGTTGAGAAGTTGCAGGCTCATTGACATGTACTAATCAATTGTCTTATACTTGACCCCTATCTCTAGTGAGTAATTCATAAGCTTCTGCTATTGATAGCTAAGAATTTCTTCTTAATTTTTATGTCTAATTTGATAAATATATATAGGGAATTTAGAAATATTGTACAAAGGAAACTAATAAGTCATAGAAGAAATCCATCAGAAATAGGCAAGAAGGTTTGTAGAGAGTTTGTTGGTTGGTTCTACAATCAGGTGGGTAAAATCATAGTTTTTATAAACTATAGCTACATTCTAAAATGTATGTGATTAACAATTAACATGCTTTTTTAGATGGTCAACAATCTCGATAATATCAAAAACTCTAAGATAGATGTGTTTCTTAGTCTCGCCAAAGGCCTTTTTGACCAAGCAAGAAGGTTCTCTGCATATAATGTCAATGGATTCAAGTTTTGAACTGTGGCACATGACAAAGGTTTAAAAACTCAAAATAATGGAGTTTTTGGTATATTTGGAACAAGAAATTACTCAAACAATAATGATACCCAAATGAGATTTCGAGAGGTGTCTTATTATGGAAAGTTAGTAGACATTATTGAACTTAACTATAATGGCTCATTCAATATTTTATTATTTAAATGTGAATGGGTTAATACCACTAATCCAAGGGGCATGAAAAAAGATAAGTTGGGCTTCACTTCCATTAACTATGGTAGATTAATACATAAGGGTAAACATGAAGATGATGAGCCATATATAAAGTTTTCTGAAGATCACATGGTTTTTTATGTAACATCCTAATTTTTAACCCAATACTCCTAGAATGTATTCAGGTAAACCATTAGTTTATTATTCTTTAGTTTCATTCTTTCTTCAAAATACTAAGCAGAAAATACGAGTAAATTTTTTTTGAAACACAAAGTAAGAGCCACGCATACCTTAATTGAGCATTATCATAAGACATAACACATACAAAAGAAAGCACAAGATAAGAACATCAAATAACTTCATAACAATAGACAATCATGTGCACACCAACAATAATATTATATTAAGATAATAACTGCCACCTATGCAAGGCGGGATAAGTTTTGAATACATCATAAGTGCGAATAGAACTGAAAGGAAATACAAGGAAAGCATAAAGGGAAACAAAAAGGAAAACACCCCTACCCTAGTACTTCTAAATGGATAACCTCTACACCAAAAGAAGGCTACCCTAATCTATGTGTGGTGTGTGCAATAACACTCCCCAAGAGCCTTTACTACTGTGATCCAGAAAAAGGATGGGACATAACCAATCCATTACCGTAACTCGGCATGAGTGGGCATGCACTGTGGCTGATTGTGAGCTCCGCGACAGGGGTGCATAGCCAGCCTCCGGGCCAGCCTCAGCTGAGTCACGGTCTCCTCACTACCTTCTCTCATGAGTGGAGGAGTGGGGGTAGAACTCTCACTGTACAGATAGGTAGGTGGGTCCTCTGAGGGATCGGTTTTCGAGTGCTGTGAATGAGGCACGTAGTTAGGGAAATCACATACGGCCGATGCGGTGGTATGAGTATGGAGGATCCTCTCATTGCACGTCCGAGCATGCTCAAAAACTATGTCGTCGCCATATGGGGATGAGAGGTAAAAACTGATAGCTGGGTATTGGGTGTGCAAAGGGGTGCCCTACGAACATGAAAACTCTGACTGCGCAACGCCCCTCAAAATGATAGGACTAGTGCTCTGGATCAAAGTGGACCTCCCATACCGGAATGTTGATGAACACCACAAATGTCGCCATTCGAATATGAAGATGTGATGGAAGAAAGAGAGAAAAAGAGGGAGTGAGAATCTTACTAAAGAATCTCTGAAGGGAATCTCTTATCTAAGTGACATCATCAACATCCTTAGGAACCTTAGGTTTATTGTAAAAAGGTGAGCTGCATATAGTTCATTATTAGGTTTTAAACATAATTATCCAAGGTTCGTTCATTTTAGAATGAATCTTAATGTCATGTATGCAACATAGCAAAGCATAAATGCATGGCAATACATTAGGCAAGCGATCAACATGGCATCTAGAAATATGAATAAACAAGTGGCATAAAGTAGCATATAATTTCTCAAGTGAAACTTTTCTCTTTTCTCAACCGTGTCAAATAAAAATCCTTGCTTTTCAACATGGGGGCCACCCTAAAAACATCTCTAGGTTATGAGCTCATACCTTAACTAGTCGTCACTAGTTCTTACTTATCCTATGATAAGTGTAAACATAATAAATCCCGACTCTCAAGTACGGGCTAGGGGGCATAAGGATCACCTATCCTAACCTTTAATTCGGGGAGTCCATCGGCTTATTTCCTTCTTTGAAATGCTATACTGGTAACTGGTATATAGTGATATTGTCCGCTTTGGCAAGCTCAATGTCAATACCCTCACGGTATTGTTTCCTGAAGGTGCTCGGCTGAACCAGTGTCACCCAAGACCCGTCTCAGTACTGTCACATTCAAATCTCATTTCAATTTCCTGGGGGAACTCGGCCAAACTAGTGTCACCCAGGACGTATCTCATATATTTTTAAAAACTTTTCAAAGCTCACAAATTTGATGGAAATTCGGCAGAATAACGGCTGTACACCGAATTTCCTCAAATTTGTTTTATGCCACATAAACAAATAGAACATGTACTTTCACGTTTCAATTCCATAATCATAATAAACCAATGAAATCACATAGACATAATTACTCGATTCTCATGTTCATCCGTTCAAAAACACATAACATCAACACTTAGCAAAGCAATAAGCATGCTCTTACCCAGAATGCCGGAACAAGAAACCGAGCTCAGCTAGTGCAAATGCTATACATCATAACCATGTCATTAAACATATATAAACAGCTCGAAACATTAATTCTCACATGAGATACTAACTCTCACATTCTTCTCCTATCTTGTAGTATATTATGTATTGACCTTTACGGGCCTTAAACTTTCGATCTAATCAACCTATCATCCGAATTATGTCTTTTATGCTCCTATGGGATCATTACCAACCATTCTCACTAATTACTATGATTATGATCAATTCCAAACAACATAGAGCAGAATTCTAACCTTTCAAATTATGGGTGTAACACCCTAATTTTTAACCCAACTCTTTAGAATACATTAGGTCAAACATTAGGCTATTACTTCTTAGTCTCATCATTTTAATAAAATACTTAGGGGAAATTACGGGTAAATTTTTTTTTTGAAAACACAAAGTAAAGTGAGAGCCGCGGACTAAACTAATCGAACGACAGAAACGTAAAGTACGCGTAACAATCATTATAAATCATGAAGTAAAGCATATAACCAAAGAAAAACAATCATGATAACAAAGGAAACGTTTCATTAATATCATAATTAAGGTACACAAGTAGTCATACCCTCATAGGGACAGGCAGAGCTTGTAATATAGTAGAAATAAAATACAGCAAAAACAAGGAAATACAAAGTACATGTTATGACAAGAAGACAAACCCAAAATGCTACCCTCCTACTGATCTACGAGTACAATCTACAACCCCTCCCAAAAGGTACCACTGAAGCGAAGATCTCCACGATGGCTCAGGTACTCGTAAGGCTCTCCATCGGAACCTAGTGACGACGGGGACGCTTGGGCAACGAGGGTGTATAGCCCATGAATTGCTCAATCTCCTCTTGAGTCGGCCAGTGGAGTGGGAAGGGAACACGTGCTGGCTGGGCATGAGCCCCTCGACGTGGACGCATCTCGGTCCTCCTCGCTAAACGCGGCTGCAACATAGTCTCGTCACTCCCCGCACGTCGGTACTGGGGAAAAAGGTGCAAAACCCTCCAAAGGGACATGCGTGGGCAAATCCTCAGACAAGTCCGTCTTAGACCTCCTCGAACGCGGCACATACTCCGGGAAGTCACGGACGGAAAAAGCAGATGGACAAGCATGACATCTCTGCTCATCGCGCGGGCGGGTACGCTTGAAGATCATGTCGTCACCACCAAAGGGTGCAGTAGGAGTGAACTGGTAGCTCGATATCGGATATCCGAAAGGTCGTACCATGTACACAAAAACACGGACGGCACAATGACCTTCAAAATGATACGAACGGTGATCTGGGTTGTAGTGCACCTCCCATACGGGCTTGTCAATGAAGACCACGAACGTTGCCATCGTTCTCTGAAGATGTGACGGAAGAAAGGAGAGAGAGAGGAGTGAGAATTCTTACTAAAGAATCTCAGTAGGAGTCTCCTATCCTAGGGTTACATCGTTCACATCCTCAGGAACCTTGGGTTTAATTATAAAACAGTGATTATGCATATAAGATTCAATTTAGGGTTTTCCAAAACTAATTATCCAAGGTCCATTCCTTTTAGCATGCATCTTGATGTTATGAATTCAACATGTTATACCATGGATGCATGTCAATACTTTAGCATATAAACAACACATCAAAGCATATAATCAAAAACCATGTGGCATAAGGGCATATAACTTTCAAGTGAATCATTCCTCAACTTCGTGACATCAATCATGGTACTTTAGCATAATAAGCCACCCTAAAATAACTAGGTTATGAGCTCATACCTCAACTAGTCATCACTAGCTCTTGCTTATTATCTTGAATAAGCGAAACATAAATAATAATCCCAACTCGAAAGTACGGGTAGGGGGCAGAGATCACCTCTCTCTGGGGTATACCCTCTTTGAAATGCTTTGCTGGCATTAAGCCATAGCAATTTGTCCGCTTTGGTAGGCTGCATCTACTCATACCCTCACGTATTTGTCTCCCCTGGGGGTGCTTGGTCGAACCGGTGTCACCTAGGAAAGCACGTCTTAGTGCTTTGTCACATAAAAATCTCCTGGGGGTGCTCGGCCGAACCGGTGTCACCCAGGGTTTTCAACTCATATGGTACTCATAAACATTTCTTTTAACCCTTTAAGGTTTGACGGAAATTCGGCAGCATAACAGCTGTTAAACTGAATTTCCTTCAAACTGCCACAAGCTAAATCACACAACACATTCTCATGAACTCTCATGCTATGATAAACTTTAACATTTCCATCAATCATTTTTCTCATGCATCAAGCACATCTCATCATATCATTGCATCATATAACACATCATAGCATTAACAACTTCATAGTGTCTTATGCATTGACCCTTAAGGTCCTTAACTCACATTCTAAGTTATAAATCATCAAACCTAATCTCTCGAGAACCTATAAGGTTATAACTAAGTCTCCCTCACTCCATACTATGATCAAGAACATCTCTAAACCTCAAGGATGCAGAGTTCATAATCCTAACTTTACGGGTACCTAGGAGTCACAACAATGACTCTTTCTAAGTCCAGTTTGTTCCTAAGGCATCAAGATCAATTCCTAAACCATTTAAGAGTCATTCCTACACATTTAAACTAATTTAAATTCATGATTAGCATTACTAAACCTTGCTGGACAGAATCCAGAAAATTCAAACATTAAGGGATCTAAAAGTCTCAAATTAATTCTTTTCTAGTTTCTAGCTTATCTTATCTTTCATATATGAGTTTTAACATTAATTATACTCAAACATAAGCATATTATCATCATTAAAATAGCTCATACACATACAAGGCAAGGCAGAACCGAAACAAACATCTCCATTTAAAGGCATAAAACACAATTTTTAAAGCACATAAAATACCAGTTTCTCTTGGAACCTTTTTAAAACTTTCAAAACTCATTTCTAAACATTTTTATCATCTAAAATCTTAAAAATATTTATGAGGGCAGTGACTAAATCAACTTTGTCTCAAGAGGTCCTAGATTCATAAAACTTAGTTCTATGCATTCCTTGAACTCATAGGAGCTTAGAAAAATTATCAAACATAGTTTTCAATACTTGTGAACAATAAACCTTATTGAGGCCGAAAACATGAAGACTAAAAACATAGATTTTCAAGCCTTTGCTTGAGACAACAATGGGCAAGTCTTTGAGCTCTAGGTTCATTTAGGTGATGACATAAAAATAAACATGCTCATGCACTTATTTTAGGTTCCATTAGAAAGTAAAGTGATAGCATAAAATAAACATGAGATGCAACTCATTATTATCTTGATATTAAGTGAGAACTTGAAATATAAACATGATAATGCATAGCTTGAAATGTAAATATGATAATGCAAGTTCATTCATTATCTTGATACTTAGTGATAGCAAGGAAAGTAAATATGATGTGCAAAGCATAAAAGTAAACATGGATGCAACATTTATTTTAGTCTTATCTAGAGCTCTCACAAGACTTTAGAGATACAACCCTACACTTATCTCATCACAAAGAGAGCTTTAGAGTTCTTGAACTAAGTTCTCAAAGGAACTATGAGGTTCTTGAACATCATCATCAAGCTCAAAGTAAATAAACTTTTAAAACCAATCAAAATCTCAAAGATCAAGGAACCAAAACCGAAAACCATACAAAAGGAAAAGAGAATGAAACTAAGTCAAGTTCTTTATTAAGTACCCAAAACCCCTATCTAGAGAAAATCTCTAGAACGTGCCGACCAACTTTAAGGTTAACAAGGGTAGGCTTGGGCTTTTGGAAATCCTTAAATTAATTTTCTTAAGTTGAAAAACCATGTGAGCTAAGTATAGTATAGATGATATTAAAGGAAAAGAAAAACTCAAGCTTTAGAGGTTTCTTTGATATGAACACAAGGTCATCATCTAGAAACTTTCATCATCAAGCTATCATGCTCATAAACATGGCCTCATGGCTGAAATGAGAAGAAAGAAGAGAACCAAAGAAAAGTTTCAAAAGAAAACCAAGAGAAAGCTAGAGAAACTCATTTTCCAAGAAATAAAGTTTAGAAAAACACTCCTACCTAGAGTGAAGACAAAAAGCTTGAACTTTTGAAAAGGAAAACAAGATGATGAGCTCCTCCAAGAGGCAAGATGGCTTCGGCCAAGAGAGGATGAGAAGGTTGGAGTTGTGTTTCAAGTGAGGTTGTGTTTGAGGCGTGGTGTTTGAGAGGTTTGATGATGGTTCAAGGCTATGGGGTGGTGTTTCAAGGTTGAGAGATGATTATGAGATGAAGAGAGGATGAAGATGGAGATGAAGAACAAGAGGAAACTCTCTTGAAACTTAGAGAGAAAAAGAGAGAATACAAAGAAAGCTTAGAAAACTAAAAGAATGCAAATGAGCTAAAGTGTTTGCATGTGTTTCTAGGCAAGGTATGTATAGAGAATGAAAACAAATGAAGGCTCAAAGGGGAGGAGGGGTAACCGTGTGGTTTAGGAGGGAAAAGGAAGGAAATATCTCTTACAAGGTGTCATACAAGCATGGTTTGAAGTATGGAGTGTATGATACAAAGTATGGCTTGATGTGAGTGAATTTCCTATCAATTTTGAATGAAATTAGACTTCTAGAAACAATGCATGGCTGGAACTTTTCCAGCCACAAATAAATGAGGGAAATGGGTTATTTTAATTAGTTATTCACTTGGAAAATCAAGCTTGATTGAAAATATGACAAGGCATGATGTATGTGACTTGAGGTATGGCCTTGGAGTGTTGAAAAAATGAACATGTGATGCATATGGAGGGAGGAGGGTGTTCGGACAGACCAGGGACAATAGAGAGGAGGTGAGATTTGATCATCTAATTAGGTGTTAATGGTAGGTTTAGCTGTGTATTAGCTTAGGTACAAGGTTAGGAATAATTAAGCTTGAGTTTAGGTAACTAAGAATGTGATTTAAGGATTTTATGACAAGATTAGGAGTGCTCATACATCATTAAAGAATTAAAAACTCATTTGTGAATAAACAATGTGTAACACAATTCCATGATTTAAGGAATTGGAGAGAGAAAACAATATTGAAGATTCCATGACTAGGAGTCTTGAATTTAAAATAAGATTTTAAGTTGTAATTAAGCACTTTTAGGTTCTAATCAACTTTAATAAATTATTTTGACTCAAGATTAATTATGGAAATTAATTAACCTTCGATTAGAGCCTAATACTGCTTAGGTTTGCTTAATCACGCGATTAGGCGTAAAAACATGAAACTAGGGGCAAAACCGTAATTTTGCACTAATTTCGCCCGGGACCTCCGGGACCAAAACTAAAGTCACAGTCTACATAAAACCGCCTTTTAAAACTATCTGGAGAAGTTTCGGGTTCATCTGGCACTTGCAAATGGGTAAAACACCGTAGGGGTATTTTGTTCATTTTGACCCGAAAGCTCGAAAAACGAGATTTTCGATCCCGAAAAGATACACACGTCATCTAATCCCCTTTCAACATTGAGTTTGCCCTTCGAGTACTACCGAACCGGCTTTCCTCGAATTCCGGGCTGAAAATGACCTCAGGGGCATTTTGGTCATTTTCACTCTAACAGAAAATCGGGGTGTTACAATGGGTGTCGAGGAGTCACAATATTGACCCCTTTTTAAGTTTCGTCGTCGCCTGAGATACTATAATAAATTCCTAAACCAATTATGAGGGGTTCTTACACATTTATACTAATTATAAACCATTATTACTAAGTTTAATGATGCTGGAACAAAATCTAAAATTTTAGCTTCTAACGGTTCTAAAACTCACATTTTACATCCTTTTCACTTACTAGTTGTTTCTAACACTCATCAAATGATTTTAGCTTTACTCAAACACAATTTGTGCACATTCTAACTCAAATAATCAGCATCATACAGTGGCCAAAATCCCAGGGCAATGGCCGAAAGCATATATTCATAAAATCACATTTCAAGTGCATATAAGTTACTAGTTTTCTCTTGGAGTCATTTTAGAACCTCAAAACTCTTTTAGAAACTATTTTATTTCATTAAAATCATAAAATATCAATAAAGGCAGTAGCTATTTTAGTTTGCTCAAAGTTGAGATTTAAAACATAAAAACATATTCATAACATATTTTAAGTTCACTTAAGCTTAAGAAAATTCTTAAAACATAGTTTGTTGGTCCTTGTGACTAGATGAAACTTATACTAAGCTCATCCTCATCACATGGCTGAAATCACACTCTTAAAAACACTTTCATTTTCCAAATTTCTCTTGAGATAAAAAGGGCAAGTCTTTGAGCTCTAGGATCTTTAGGTGATGACATAAACTTAAACATGCTATGCACTTTGTTTTACTCTTTATTAGAAAGTAAAGTGAGAGCATAAAAATAAACATGAGATGCAAGCTTATTATTGTCTTTAGAAATTTAGTGATGACTTGAAATATAAACATGAGAATACAAAGCTTGAAAAATAAACATGAGGATGCAAGTTCATTTCTTTATTCTTGAGAGTTTAGTGATAACAAGAAAAAGTAAACATGATATGCAAAGCATAAATTTAAACATGGATGCAAGTTCATTTTATTCTTTACTAGAGCTCATACAAGACTTTTAAAGGAACATAAACCTAAACCCAACACATATCTAAGCAAGATAAAGTGAGCTTTAGAGTCCTTGTACCAAGGTTTCAAAGAAACCTTATGGTTTGAACATCATCATCAAGCTCAAGGAAAAAGGACCCAAGAAGTCAAAATAAATAACAACATTTTCATCAAACTTGTAAGGTAAAGGAAATGAGAACCGAAACCATAACAAAAGTAAAGGAAAACCGAAAGCATAAAGAAAGGAAAAACCAAAATGCTTCAAGATCAAGAACAAGTTTCAAGCTTTAGAGGTTCCTCAAATGAAAATCTCAAGACCATTATCTTGAAACCTCATCATCAAGCTCAAGATTTTCCTTTCACAAATCAAGTCTCATAACCAAAAACAAAAAGAGAGGAAAAGAGTTGAACCAAGAGAAAGCTAGCACTTTTCTCATCAAAACATCATTATAAAAGAAAAACTTTTGAGAACAAAACCCCTACCAAGAAGTGAGGATGAGAAGAAAAACTTATTCCAATGTGAAGATGAAGGTTTGGCCAAGCCAAGAGGAAAGGAAAGTAACATGTTTTGTGTAGACTTTGTGTTTGAGGAAGGAAGCTTTGGTGTTTGGGTGGTGGTTTATTGTGGTTGTGTGGTGGTTTGAGGTTGTGATATGGTGGCTCAAGGCGGAAGAAGAAGAAGATGAAGATGAAGAAAGCTTCTTTCAAGTTGAGAGAAAAAGAGAGAATTGCAAACATGCTTTAAAACTTACACTTAGCAAATGATCTAAAGGTTCTTACAAGTTCATTTGCATATGTATTTATAGAAAAACAAAACAATGAGGGATGAATGGAAGGGCTGGCCATGGGGTTCCCTCATGTTCCATGAGGTGAGAGTTTTGTTCTTTGAAGCATGGTGAGGCATGGTTGGAGGTATAGTGGATATGGTTCAAAGCATGGCCTAAGTGTGGTGCAAGGTCTGGCCTTTGAGTGAACAAAATTCATCATGTGATAAATATGGAGGAGGAGGAGGTTTGGCCATGCAGCCTAGGGGGGAGGAGATTTGTTTTTCTAATTGTGGTTTAGTGATCTATTTAGGTGTATCTTTGGTTAGGCCTTTGATTAGGAATTTGTAAGAAAGTATTTAGGTGAGGTAATTATGTAATTGGGAATATCGAGACATGATTAGGAGTGATCTTGTTTTATTAGCAAAATAAAAACTCATTTTATGATATGATTGTGCAAAAACACAATTCCTTAATTTAAGGAATTGAAAGGAGAAAACACTATTCAAGATTCCTTGAAAAAGAATCTTGATTTATAAAAAGAGATTTAAGTTTAATCTAAGTAATTTTAGGTTCTAATTAACTTTAATAAATTATTTTGACTCTAGATTAATTATTAAAATTAATTAATCTTTGATTAGAGCCTAATATTGCTTAGGTTTCCTTAATCACATCATTAAGCTTAAAAACACTATTCTAGGGGTAAAATCATAATTTTACACAAAAATTGCCTGGGACCACTGGGACTTAAACATACCTCCCCAAACACATAAAAATGTCATTTTAAACCTTTTAGAAAGTTTTTGGACTCAAATGGCACTTATACCCGCGCAAAAACGCTATAGGGGTATTTTGGTTGTTTTGACCCAAAACCTCAGGAAATGAGATTTTTCTGCTTTATGAACATTCATTCACATATAATCCCCTTCTAACATTGAGTTGACCCTTCGAGGACTGTTGGATCGGCCATCCTCAATTTTCGAGTGAAAAACGACCTCAGGGGCATTTTGGTAATTTTTGCTTAGATAAAAAATCAGGGCGTTACATTACTCCTCTCCTTAAAGAGAATTTCGTTTTCAAAATTCGTTACCTTCGAAAAGCTCTGGGTACTTCATTCGAATCTCTGACTCTAGCTCCTACGTGTATTCTTCCGTCTTGTCTCATCCCCACGCCACTTAAACCAAAGGAACAGACTTGTTCCTTAGCTGTTTGACTCCGTGATCTACGATCCTCCTAGCGGCAGATTGAAAGTCAGGTCTTCCCTTAACTGCACTTGCTCTGGCTCTAAGACATGACTAGGGTTGGACTCGTATTTTCGCAACTGAGATGTGAAAGGCGTCGTGGAGATTTGACAGGTTAGGGTATAAGGCTATTTTGCAAGCTACTAACCTGACTTTCTGAAGAATTTCAAAGTGACCAAGGAATCGGGGCCTCAACTTTTTGACTTTCATGGCTCTTCCTATGCCTGTAGTGGGGCTGATCCTAAGGAAAACATGCTCACCCTCTTGGAATTCCAAGGGCTTTCACCGTTTGTCTGCATAGCTCTTTTGTCGACTTTGAGCTGTAAGCATCCTATCCCTGATCCTTTTGATCTGTTCCGTCATCTCCCTCACTACTTCGGGTCCCAACATGCTTTGCTTACTGGGTTCGTACCAACATAAGGGTGATTGGTACTTCCTTCCATATAACGCCTCGTACGGTGCCATACTGATACTTGCATGATAACTGTTGTTATATTCGAACTCGATTAGTGGTAGGTACTTATCCAAACTTCCTTTCTTATCCAACACACACGCCTTCAACATGTCTTCCAAGGTTTGTATTGTTCTTTTAGATTGGCCATCTGTCTGTGGGTGGTAAGCTGTGCTTAAGCACAACTTTGAACCAAATGCCTTTTGAAAGTCTCCCCAAAAATGCGACGTAAACCGTGGATCCCTATCCGAGATTATCATCGATGAAACTCCATGTAATCTTACGATCTCTTGGATGTATAACTATGCCAATTTATCCAAAGGGTATGTCACTCTAATAGGATGAAAGTAGGCCGACTTGGTCAGCCGATCCATGATCACCCACACAGCATCATGGCCAGGTTGGGTCCTAGGCAATCCCGTTACGAAGTCCATTGATATACTCTCCCACTTCCACTCGGGAATTGATAGGGGTTGCAACATACCTGAAGGTTTTTGGTGCTCGATCTTCACCTTTTGGTAGACCAAACACTTACTAACCTAGGTGATCACATCCTTTTTCAATCTGGGCCACCAAAACATCCTTTTCAAATCCTGATATATCTTGGTAGTACCAAGATGAATGGCGAAGTGGCTCTTGTGAGCCTCTTCCAAGATTCTTTCTTGGAGGTCACCATCCTGTGGCACACAGATTCACCCTTCAAACCTTTACAAACCATTAGGGCCTTGCTCGAAACCTTTCAGCTTGCCTGCCTTAACTGCCTCCGAGGTCTCCTTAAACTCCTCATTTTCCCTCTGTACTAGGACAACTATTTGCTTAAAAAACCTTGTCATACTAAGATGACACACCTTCATACTTCTGTCAGTCAAAGACATCCCCAGATTCATATCTCTAAACTTCTCTATTAGCTCAACTTCTTTAACATCATGTGAGACAGGTGCAATGATTTTCGACTCAAGGCGTCATAACTACATTAGCCTTGTCGGGGTGGTAACTTAAGCCGAAATCGTAATCCTTCAAAAACTCCATCCACCTTTTCTACCTCATGTCTAACTCCTTTTGATCAAAGAGATGCTTAAGACTCTTATGATCAGAGAAAACTTCAAACTTTACACCATACAAATGGTGCCTCTATATCTTCAAAGCAAACACTATGGCTGCAAGCTCCAGGTCGTGGGTAGGGTAGTTTGCTTCGTGAGGCTTGAGTTGTCTAGATGTATAGGCTACCACTTGCCTATTTTGCATTAACACACAGCCTAAACCTTTGCTCGAATCATCACAATATACCTCGAAAGGTACGTTGGGGTCAGGTAAAACTAAAACTGGGGTCAAGGTCAGCTTTTCCTTTAACTCTTGGAAGCTTTTCTCATACTTGAGGTTCCACACAAAGGGGGCATTTTTCCTAGTGAGTTTGGTTAGGGGCAGGGCAATTTGGGAAAATCCCTTTATGAACCTACAGTAGTAACCTGCTAAACCCAAGAAACGTCATATTTCCATTACGGTGGTTGGTCTTCCCAATTCATCACAACCTTAATCTTACTGAGGTCAATGGTTGTACCTCCTTTTGACACTATATACCCTAAAAACTTCATTTCTTTTAGCCAGAATTCACACTTAGATAGTTTGGCATACAACTTCTTTTCCTTCAAAATCTCTAAAACCAACCTTAGATGACGTTCATACTCTTCGTGGCTCTTTGAATAGATGAGTATATCATCTATGAAAACATCCACAAACTGATCTAGATAGGGTCTAAAGATCCTATTCATATAATCCATAAACATGGTAGGAGCATTCGTCAATCCAAATGACATAACATTGAACAAAAAGTGTCCATACCAAGTTTTAAAGGCGGTTTTAGGTATGTCCTAATCCTTACCCTAATCTGGTGGTATTCCAACCTTAAATCAATCTTGGAGAATACCACCGCTCCTTTTAACTGATCCATGGCTCCTCTAAAGGTTGGGGGATTTGCCTTGCGAAACTCGCCAAATCAGGCTTGTTCTATCATTTTAGCAGTAGTGGGAGTAAGTGCAACATTTTCTTGTTGATTCATGCGATCAAACATGCATTCCATGGCTCTCGCCATCTGTCGAACAACGGCTGCAGTCTCATTGTCTTGGTTTCCATTGTTGGTAGCCCTATTCTATATTTGTGGTGCCATTGGTTCCTAAACACATAAGACAATAAACACTGAGTTGATCAGGCTCAATATTCCATGCGAAATGAGCAAGTTACCATGGCACACACAAACAAACAGAGGTCATGCATACCTAACCTATAGCTTATCTTTATCAAGCACTACACATGACATAGCTATCGCATCATGCTCATAAAGCATGGTCAGTGCAACATCCTAATTTTTAACCTAATACTCCTAGAACGTATTTAGGTAAACCATTAGTTTATTACTCTTTAGTTTCATTCTTTCTTTAAAATACTTAGCGAAAAATATGAATAAATTTTTCTTTTTGAAACTTGAAAACAAAACATGAGCCATGTGCTAAAAATAAACTAACGTTCGCCGCAAACGTAATACACAAGAAAGAGAGATCATATCATTCATAGCCACAAAATACAAATGTTATACATAACATCGCAACATAGTCATATCATCATAGTTACATAAATTACTACTATCATAGATCCATTGTCAGATAAAAAAGAAATATACAAATGCATATATAAAGCGGTATCTACATGCTTCTATTATATCCCTCTAATCCGACTCGTAGCTTATGCCCTATGCCCATGCCTTAGTAGAAGTCACAAACCATGTCGTTATCTTCGTCTGGAGACGACACGGAAGAAAAGACAGGGATGAGAAACTCATTCAAGGTTCTCAGTAGGGCTTCTTGACTCTAACACAAGTGTCATCCTCATCGTCCCAGCCACTTCGGTTTTAATTATGGAAGAGGTGTTCATGCATAAGGTTTAGTTTTAAACTTTCCAAATCTATTTATCCGAAGTGGGTGTCTTTTAGTATGGGTCTTAATGACATGAATCCATTAGATATTGAATGAATGCATGACAATACCATATGCATATTAACATGAAAATCATGGTATTTGAGCACAACATAAAGAAGCATAAATCATATAAGTGGCATAAAGGCACAATACTTTCATATAACTTCTTCCACATACTTAAACTCATAAGTTCTTTTTACTCAAGACCACCCTCTTATCATGTTCACCAAAATCCAACCAACATATCGGCCCCAACGATTTTATTCTTGTAACACCCTAATTTTTAACCCAACTCTCTAGAATACATTAGGTCAAACATTAGGCTATTACTTCTTAGTCTCATCATTTTAATAAAATACTTAGCGGAAATTACGGGTAAATTTTTTTTTTGAAAACACAAAGCAAAGTGAGAGCCACGGACTAAACTAATCGAACGATAGAAACGTAAAGCACGCATAACAATTATTATAAATCATGAAGTAAAGCATATAACCAAAGAACAACAATCATAATAACAAAGGAAACGTTTCATTAATATCATAATTAAGGTACATAAGTAGTCATACCCTTATAGGGACGGGCAGAGCTTGTAATACAGTGGAAATAAAATACAGCAAAAATAAGGAAATACAAAGTACATGTTACGACAAGAAGACAAACCCAAAATGCTACCCTCCTACTAATCTACGAGTATAATCTACAACCCCTCCCAAAAGGTACCCCTGAAGGGAAGATCTCCATGACGCATCGGGTACTCATAAGGCTCTCAATCTGAACCTAGTGACGATGGGGACGCTCGGGCGACGGGGGTATATAGCCCACGAACTGCTCAATCTCCTCTTGAGTCAGCTAGTGGAGTGGGAAGGGAACACGTGCCGGCTGGGCATGAGCCCCTCGGCGCGGATGCATCTCGGCCCTCCTAGCTAAACATGGCTGCAACACGGTCTCCTCACTCCCCGCATGTCGGTACTGGGGAAAAGGTGCATAACCCTCTGAAAGGACATGCGTGGGCTAATCCTCGGATGGATCAGTCTCGGACCTCCTCGAGCGAGGCACGTACTCCGGGTAGTCACGGGCAGCTGAGGCAGAAGTGCAGGCGCGGTGCAGCTGCTTATCACGCAGACGAGTGCGCTCGAAGATCATGTCATCACCACCAAAAGGTGTAGTAGGAGTGAACTGGTAGCTCGATACCGATAAGCGAAAGGTCGTCCCATATACACAAAAACGCGGATGGCACAACGACCCTCAAAATGATATGAATGGTGGTCCGGGTCGTAGTGTACCTCCCATACGGGCGTGCCAACGAAGACCACGAATGTCGCCATCGCTCTCTGAAGATGTGACGGAAGAAAGGAGAGAGAGATGAGTGAGAATTCTTATTAAAGAATCTCAGTAGGAGTCTCCTATCCTAGGGTTACATCGTTCACATCGTCAAGAACCTTGGGTTTAATTCTAAAACAGTGATCATGCATATAAGATTCAATTTAGGGTTTTCCAAAACTACTTATCCAAGGTCCATTCCTTTTAGCATGCATCTTGATGTTATGGATGCAACATATTATATCATGAATGCATGTCAATACTTGAGCATGTAAAACAACACATCAAAGCATGTAAACATAAACCATGTGGCATAAGGGCATATAACTTTCAAGTGAATCATTCCTCAACTTCGTGACATCAATCATGATACTTTAGCATAATAAGCCACCCTAAAAATAACTAGGTTATGAGTTCATACCTCAGCTAGTCGTCACTAGCTCTTACTTATTTTCTTGAATAAGCGAAACATAAATAATAATCCCGACTCGCAAGTACGGGTTGGGGGCAGGGATCACCTCTCTCTGGGGTATACCCTCTTTGAAACGCTTTGCGGGCATTAAGCCACAGCAATTTGTCTGCTTTGGTAGGCTGCATCTACTCATGCCCTCGCGGATTTGTCTCCCCTAGGGGTGCTCGGCCGAACCGGTGTAACCCAGGGTTTTCAACTCATATGGTACTCATAAACATTTCTTTTAACCCTTTAAGGTTTGACGGAAATTCGGCAGCATAATAGCTGTTAAACCGAATTTCCTTCAAACTACCACAAGCTAAATCAAACAACATGTAACACCCTAAATCTTAACCTAAGACTACTAGTATGTACTTAGGTTAATCTTTAGAATATTACCTCTTGGTCTCATCTTTTACTTAGAAAATACTTAGCGGAAATATGGGTAAAATTTTTCTTTTTAGAATTAAAATCAAAGTGAAAGCCACGCACGAATCTTTAAAAGGAAGCATAAAGAAACATATAAGCAAAGCATAAAGAAACACATCATATCATGGAAACATCAACTGAATCATAGATATATATATATAACATGCCTACCCAAAGGGGCAGAACTATTTGATACATCGGGAAACAGAATACAACTGAAGAACAAATACAAGGAAATCATAAAAGTAAATACAAGAAAAACAACACCCATACCCATGTGCACCTAGAGTAGACAACCTCATATACAAAAGAAGGTTTGTCCTCAACTATGTGGCGTGTGTGCACTAACTGCTATTACCCCTCCTATGTCTACTCCTGCTGGTCCGAGTACTGTGGGGTCGAGTCGATCCACTGATGAATCTCGGCGGGAGTGGTCGAGCGCATCATCGGGGCATGTCCACCGCGGTGAGGGTGCATGGATGGCCTACGTGCCAACCTCGGTTGGACCACCGTCTCCTCACTCCCTGCTCTCATCGGTGGGGGATCGGGACTGGAGCTCCAACTGTACATGTGTGATGGCGGATCCTCAGATGGGTCCGTTTCTAAGTACTGGGTGCGAGGCACATACTCTAGGTAGTCGCGTACCGCTGATCCCTCAGGTTGCATGTGGAGAATCTGCTCATCACGTGGTCTAGCTCGCTCAAAAATCCAGTTATGACGATAAGGAGCAGTCGGGGTAAAACGGTAACTCGGGACTGGATGCGCGAAGGGTCGTCCCATAAACATGAACACTCTAACTGTGCAGCGACCCTCAAAATGGTATGACCCGAGTGCCGGGTCATGGTGCAGCTCCCATACGGAGGTGTCGATGAAGAGTACGAATGTCGCCATCTGAAGATATGACGGAAGAAAAGAGAGAGGGAATGAGAATCTTTCTAAAAGAATTCTCAGTAGGGTTATCCCTACCTAGGTGACATCGTCACATCCTCAGGAACCTTGGGTTTTATTTCTAAAAAGGTGTGCATGCATATAAACTTCTTTTGAGTTAGTTTTCTAAAGTATTTATTTATCCAAGGTCCGTCATATTTTACACTGCGTCTTATAACTAAGCATGAAATATACTAATGATATGAATGCATCATAAAGGTGTACCAAACAATAGAATAACTAATAAACATTATAACATTGGCATAGGTATAATATATGTGACATTGTAGACTTTAACTTTCATCTCATGGGACCGCCCTAAAACATCTCTAGGTTATGAGCTCATACCTTAACTAGTCATCACTAGTTCTTACTTATCCTATGATAAGCGTAACATACATAATTCCCGACTTAAAGTACGGGCTAAGGGGTGAATTAAGGATCACCTCTCTTAGGGTCATTTCCTCTTTGAAACGCTCTACTAGCAACTAGTGCATCGTAGTATTGTCCGCTTTGGCAAGCTCTATGTCAATACCCTCACGGATTTGTTTTCTTGGGGGTGCTCGGCTAAACCGGTGTCACCCAAGAAGGCGTCTCAATGTTGTGTCACATTCAAGTTCACATAAAGTGTTAATTCATAGATACATCATTATTCATTACATAAATCTTTTCCATAGCATATACATCATCACATGAAACTTCTTCATAGTGTATACATAAAACTATAGCATATACATTATCACATAATCACACCTTAGACAATCATAAATACAAACTCCCAAGCTTATTATGTTATAAACCTATAGTATGTTATGCTTTGGTTCTTTTGAGTCTTAAACTCGTAAACTAATTGTTCTAATATTATTCTTAACCTCTCACACACCTATAGGTTCACAACTAATACGTTTTACTAATTTTTATGCTCAAGGACCTATCCAAACAGTACTATGCAAATTTAGACAGCTTTATATTTGTGTGATTACGGGGTTCTAGAAATTACGGTTTAGACCCTTAAAGTCTTTAACTCACATTCTAAGTTATTGATCATCAAAACCTAGTCTCTTGGGAACCTATGAGGTTATAACTAAGTATTTTCTCACCTCACACTATGGTCAAGAATATCTCTAAACCTCAAGGATGCAGAATTTGAAATCCTAACTTTACGGGTACCTAGAAGTCACAACGATGACCCTTTCTAAGTTTAGTTTGCTCCTAAGGCTTCAAGATTAAGTCCTAAACCAATTATGAGTCATTCCTACACATTCAAACTAATTTAAAACCATGATTATTAAATCTAAACCTTGCTGGACAGAATCCAGAAAATTACATAATTAAAGGATCTATAACTCTCAAATTAATTCTTTTCTAGTTCCTAACATATCCTATCTTTCACATGTGAGTCTTAACATTATTTTTACTCAAACATAGGCACATTATCATCATTAAAACAGCACATACAGTGGCAGCAAAGAGCAAGGGAGAACCGAAAACATACTTCTCCATAAAAGGCATAGAACACAGTTTCTAAGGGACATAAAATACTAGTTTCTCTTGGAACCATTTTAGAACTTTCAAAACTTGTTTATAAACAATTTTATCCTTTTAAAATCATAAGAATACTTAGGAGGGCAGTGGCTAAATTATTTTTATCTCAAGAGATCCTAAATTCATAAAACTTAGTTCTACATATTCCTTATACTCACATAAGCTTAGATAAATTATAAAACATAGCTTTTAACTCTTAGAAACACCAAAGCCCCTTAGGGCCGAAATGGGAACCACAAGAAATAAATGTCTTTAGACCTTTGTTGAGACAACAATGGACAAGTCTTTGAGCTCTAGGTTCATTTAGGTGATGACATAAAAATAAACATGCTTATGCACTTATTTTAGGTTCCATTAGAAAGTAAAGTGATAGCACAAAGTAAATATGAATGCAACTCATTATTATCTTGGTATTAAGTGAGAACTTGAAATATAAACATGATAATGCATAGCTTGAAATATAAACATGATAATGCAAGTTCATTCATTATCTTGGTATTTAGTGATAGCAAGGAAGTAAACATGATATGCAAAGCATAAAGTAAACATGATGCAAGGTTCATTTTATGATTAACTAGAGCTCATTCAAGACTTTAACAAGACAACAACCCAATACAATATCTCAAAGATCACAACACAAAAATCAAAAGTCATACAAAAGAGAAAGAAAGTGAAACTACGTCAAGTTCTTTACGAAATACCCAAAACTCCTATCTAGAGAAAAATCTCTAGAACATGCCGGCCAACTTTAAGGTTGACAAGGGTAGGCTTGGGCTTTTAGAAATCCTTAGATTAATTTTCTTAAGTTGAAAAACCATGTGAGCTAGATATCATATAGATGAAGTCATAAGGAAAGGAAAACTCAAGCTTTAGAGGTTTCTTTGAGATGAACACAATGTCATCATTTAGAAACTCTCATCATCAAGCTATCATGCTCATAACAAGGCCTAGAGGCCGAAATGAAAAGAAAAGGAAAAACAAAGGAAAGTTCAAAAAGAATCCAAGAGGAAACTAGAGAAAAACACTTTCTTGAGCAAAAAAAAGTTTGAAAACAAATCCCTACCTTGTAATGAAGGTAAAAGCTTGGACTTGAAGATGGAAATGAGATGAGCAACTCCTCCTAGGATGGTGGTGATGATTCGGCCAAAGAGGAAAGAAAAGAAAGAAAATGTGTTTTGGGTGAAGTTGTGTTTGAGGTGTGGTATTTGGGAGGTTTGATGATGGTTCAAGGCTTTGGGGTGGTGTTTGATGGTTAAGAGATGATGATGAGATGAAGAGATGAAGAGATGAAGAAGATGAAGAAGATGAAGATGAAAAGAAAGGAAGAACTCTCTTGAAACTTGAGAGAAAAAGAAAGAACTAGCAAGACAACTCTAAAACTCTAAACTTAGCAAATGCTTCAAGGTGCAACAAGGCTATCACAAGCATCCTATTTATAGAAAAACAAAGCCATGGAGCTCACCAAGGGGAGGGAATGGCCGTAGCAAATGGAGGGAAAAGGGAGAGGAAAATATCTCCTTGATTGTGTCATAGAAGCATGGTTTGAAGTATGGAAGCTATGCTACAAAGTATGGCTTGATGTGAGTTAATTTCCTATCAAATTTTTATGAAATTAGGCTTCTAGAAACAATGCATGGCTGGAACTTTTCCAGCCACAAATAAATGGAGAAAATGAGCTATTTTAATTAGTTATTTACTTGGAAAATCAAGCTTGATTGAAAGTTATGACAAGGTATAGTGTATGTGACTTGAGGTATGGCCTTGGAGTGTTGAAAAATTGAACATGTGATGCATAATGGGGAGGGAAGCTCACGGCCAGGTCTGGCCAGCAGAGTGGGGGTGAGTTTTAACCATTTAATTCGGTGTTAATGGTAGGTTTAGATGTGTATTAGCTTAGGTACAAGGTTAGGAATGATTAAGCTTAATTTTAGGTAACTAAGAATGTGATTTAGGGAGTTTATGACAAGTTTAGTGTAACGCCCCGATTTTTCTGTTAGAGTGAAAATGACCAAAATGCCCCTGAGGTCACTTTCAGCCCGGAATTCGAGGAAAGCCGGTTCGACAGTACTTGAAGGGCAAACTCAATTTCGGAAGAGGATTAGATGACTTGTGTACCTTCCCGGGATCGAAAATCTCGTTTTTCGAGTTTTCGGGTCAAAATGACCAAAACGCCCCTGCGGTGTTTTACCCTTTTGCAAGTGCCGGATGAACCCGAAACTTCTCCAGATGGTTTTAAAAGGCATTTTTATGTATTCTATGACCGCAGTTTTAATTTTGGAAGTCCCGGGCAAAATTAGTGCAAAATTACGGTTTTGCCCCTAGTTTCGTATTTTTACGCTTAATCGCGTGATTAAGCAAACCTAAGCAATATTAGGCTCTAATCGAAGGTTAATTAATTTCCTTAATTAATCTTGAGTCAAAATAATTTATTAAAGTTGATTAGAACTAAAAAGTACTTAATTACAACCTAAAATCATATTTTAATTTCAAGACACCTAGTTATAGAATCTTGAATAGTGTTTTCTCTTTCCAATTCCTTAAATCATGGAATTGTGTTACACATTGTTTATTCATAAATGAATTTAAAATTCTCTAATGATGTATGAGCACTCCTAAACTTGTCATAAACTCCCCAAATTACATTCTTAGTTACCTAAACTTAAGTTTAATCATTCCTAACCTTGTACCTAAGCTAATACACATCTAAACCTACCATTAACACACAATTAAATGGTCAAAACTCACCTCCTCCCTACTGTACTAGACCTGGCCATGAGTGTCCTCCCCCATTATGCATCACATGTTCAATTTTTCAACACTCCAAGGCCATATGTCAAGTCACATACACTATACCTTGTCATAACCTTCAATCAAGCTTGAATTTTCACATGAATAAATAATTAAAACAACCCATTTTCCCCATTTATTTGTGGCTGGAAAAGTTCCAGCCATGCATTGTTTCTAGAAGCCTAATTTCATAAAAATTTGATAGGAAATTAACTCACATCAAGCCATACTTTGTAGCATAGCTTCCATACTTCAAACCATGCTTGAATGACCTTGTGTAAGAGATATTTTCCTCTCCCTTTTCCCTCCAAGACCACACGGCCACTCCCTCCCTTTGTAAGCTCCATGGCTTTGTTTTTCTATAAATAGGATGCTTGTGATAGCCTTGTTGCACCTTGAAGCATTTGCTAAGTTTAGAGTTTTAGAGTTGTCTTGCTAGTTCTTTCTTTTTCTCTCAAAGTTTCAAGAGTGTTCTTCCTTTCTTTTCATCTTTATCTTCTTCATTTCTTCATCTCATCATCATCTCTTAACCATCAAACACCACCCCAAAGCCTTGAACCATCATCAAACCTCTCAAACACCACACCTCAAACACAACTTCACTTAAAACACATTTCCTTCCTTTTTCTTTCATCAAGGCCGAATCATCATCACCATCCTAGGAGGTGTTGCTCATCTCATTTCCATCTTCAAATCCAAGCTTTTACCTTCATCACAAGGTAGGGATTTGTTTTCAAACTTTGTTTTGCTCAAGAAAGTGTTTTTCTCTAGTTTCCTCTTGGATTCTTTTTGAACTTTCCTTTGTTTTTCCTTTCCATTTCATTTCGGCCTCTAGGCCCTATTATGAGCATGATAGCTTGATGATGAGAGTTTCTAGATGATGACATTGCGTTCATCTTAAAGAAACCTCTAGAGCTTGAGTTTTCCTTTTCTTATGACTTCATCTATATGATATCTAGCTCACATGGTTTTCAACTTAAGAAAATTAATCTAAGGATTTCTAAAAGCCCAAGCCTACCCTTGTCAACCTTAAAGTTGGCCGGCACGTTCTAGAGATTTTCTCTAGATAGGGGTTTCGGGTATTTAATAAAGAACTTGACGTAGTTTCACTTTCTTTCTCCTTTATATGACTTTCGGTTTTTGTGTTGTGATCTTTGAGATATTGTATTGGGTTGTTATTTTGTTAAAGTCTTGAATGAGCTCTAGTTAATCATAAAATAAACCTTGCATCATGTTTACTTTATGCTTTGCATATCATGTTTACTTCCTTGCTATCACTAAATACCAAGATAATGAATGAACTTGCATTATCATGTTTATATTTCAAGCTATGCATTATCATGGTTATATTTCAAGTTCTCACTTAATACCAAGATAATAATGAGTTGCATTCATATTTACTTTGTGCTATCACTTTACTTTCTAATGGAATCTAAAATAAGTGCATAAGCATGTTTATTTTTATGTCATCACCTAAATGAACCTAGAGCTCAAAGACTTGCCCATTGTTGTCTCAACAAAGGTCTAACAATATGTATTTTCCTTGGTTCATATTTTGGTCCCAAGAGGTCTTGAAGTTTCTAAGTATTTGAGACTATGTTTTATAATTTTTCCAAGCTTACATGAGTTTAAGGAATGCATAGAACTAAGTTTTAAGAATTAAGGACCTCTTGAGATAAAGATAAATTGGTCACTGCCCTCTTAAATACTCTTATGATTTTAGATATTAAAATTGTTTATAAATGAGCTTTGAAAGTTTAAAAAGAGTTCCAAGAGAAACTAGTATTTTATAAGCTTTAGAAATTATGTTTTATGCCTTTTATGGAGAAGTATATTTTCGGTTCTTCCTTGCTCTTTACTGCCACTGTATGTGCTGTTTTGATGATGATAATGTGCCTATTTTTGAGTAAAAATAATGTTAAGACTCATATGTGAAAGATAGGATAGGTTAGGAACTAGAAAAGAATTAATTTGAGAGTTCTAGATCCTTTAATTATGTAATTTTCTGGATTCTGTCCAGCAAGGTTTAGATTTAATAATCATGGTTTTAAATTAGTTTGAATGTGTAGGAATGACTCATAATTGGTTTAGGACTTAATCTTGAAGCCTTAGGAGCAAACTAAACGTAGAAAGGGTCATTGTTGTGTCTTCTAGGTACCCGTAAAGTTAGGATTTCAAATTCTGCATCCTTGAGGTTTAGAGATGTTCTTGACCATAGTGTGAGCTGAGAAATACTTAGTTATAACCTCATAGGTTCCCAAGAGACTAGGTTTTGATGATCAATAACTTAGAATGTGAGTTAAAGACTTTAAGGGTCTAAACCGTAATTTCTAGAACCCCATAATCACACAAATACAAAGCTATCCAAATCTGCATAGTGCTGTTTGGATAGGTCCTCGAGCATAAAAATTAGTAAAACTTATTAGTTGTGAACCTATAGGTGTGTGAGAGGTTAAGAATAATACTAGAACAATTAATTTACAAGTTTAAGACTCAAATAACCAAAGCATAACATACTATAGGGTTATAACATAATAAGCTTGGGAGTTTGTATGTATGATTGTCAAAGGTGTGATTATGTGACGATGTATATGCCATAGTTTTATGTATATACTATGAAGAAAGTTTCATGTGATGATGTATATGCTATGAAAAAGATGTATGTAACGAATAATGATGTATCTATGAATTAACACTTTATGAGAATTTAAATATGACACAACACTGAGACGCCTTCTTGGGTGACACCGGTTTAGCCGAGCACCCCCAAGAAAACAAATCCATGAGGGTATTGACATAGAGCTTGCCAAAGTGGACAAAACTACGATGCATTAGTTGCTAGTAGAGCGTTTCAAAGAGGAAATGACCCTAAGAGAGGTGATCCTTAATTGCCCCCTAGCCCGCCCTATTAAGTCGGGATTATGTATATGTTACGCTTATCATAGGATAAGTAAGAACTAGTGACGACTAGTTAAGGTATGAGCTCATAACCTAGAGATGTTTTAGGGCGGCCCCATGAGATGAAAGTTAAAAGTTAACAATGTCACATATACTATACTTATGCCAAATGTTATAATGTTTCTTAGCTATTCTATTGTTTGGTTTACCTTTATGATTCATTCATATCATTAGTATATTTTCTGCTTAAAGACGCATTATAAAATATGACGGACCTTGGATAAATAACACTTTAGAAAACTAACTTAAAAGGAATTTATATGCATGCACACCTTTTAGAAATAAACCCAAGGTTCTTGAGGATATGATGATGTCACCTAGGTAGGGATAACCCTACTGAGAATTCTTTTAGAAAGATTCTCATTCCCTCTCTCTTTTCTTCCGTCATATCTTCAGATGGCGACATTCGTACTCTTCATGGACACCCCGGTATGGGAGCTGCACCATGACCCGGCACTCAGGTCGTACCATTTTGAGGGTCGCTGCACGGTTAGAGTGTTCATGTTTATGGGACAACCCTTCACGCACCCAGTCCCGAGTTACCATTTTACCCCGACTGCTCCTTATCGTCATAACGGGATTTTTGAACGAGCTAGACCACGTGATGAGCAGATTCTCCGCATGGAGCCCGAGACATCAGCCGTACGCGACTACCCGGAGTACGTGCCTTGCACCCAGTACTAGGAGACAGACCCATCCGAGGACCCGCCATCACACATGTACAGTTGGAGCTCCAGTCCCGCTCCCCCACCGATGAGAGCAGGGAGTGAGGAGACGGTGGTCCAGCTGAGATTGGCATGTCGGCCATCTATGCGCCCTCGCCGCGGTGGACACGCCCCGATGATACGCTCGACCACTCCCGCCGAGATTCATCAGTGGATCGACTCGACCCCACAGTACTCGGACCAGCAGGAGTAAACATAGGAGGGGTAGTAGTTAGTGCACACACGCCACATAGTTGAGGACAAACCTTCTTTTGTATATGAGGTTGTCTACTCTAGGTGCACATGGGTATGGGTGTTGTTTCTCTTGTATTTGCTTTTTATGATTTCCTTGTATTGCATTTCAGTTGTATTCTGCTTCCCGATGTATTGAATAGTCCTGCCCTTTTAGGTAGGCACAGTATATATATATATATATATGTTTCAGTTGATGTCTCCGTGATATGATGTGTTTCTTTATGCTTTGCTTATATGTTTCGCTATACTTCCCCTTAAAGATTCGTGCGTGGCCCTCACTTTGATTTTAATTCCAAAAAGAAAAATTTGACCCATATTTTCGCTAAGTATTTTCTAAGTAAAAGATGAGACCAAAAGGTAATATTCTAAAGATTAACCTAAGTACATACTAGTAGTCTTGGGTTAAGATTTAGGGTGTTACATTTAGGAGTGCTCATACATCATTAAAGAATTTAAAACTCATTTGTGAATAAACAATGTGTAACACAATTCCATGATTTAAGGAATTGGAAAGAGAAAACACTATTTAAGATTCTATAACTAGGTGTCTTGAAATTAAAATATGATTTCAGGTTGTAATTAAGTACTTTTTGGTTCTAATCAACTTTAATAAATTATTTTGACTCAAGATTAATTAAGGAAATTAATTAACCTTCGATTAGAGCCTAATATTGCTTAGGTTTGCTTAATCACGCGATTAAGCGTAAAAACACGAAACTAGGGGCAAAACCGTAATTTTGCACTAATTTTGTCCGGGACTTCTAAAATTAAAACTGAGGTCATAGAATACATAAAAACGCCTTTTAAAACCATCTGGAGAAGTTTCGGGTTCATTCGGCACTTGCAAACGGGTAAAACATCGCAGGGGCGTTTTGGTCATTTTGACTCGAAAACTCTAAAAACGAGATTTTCGATCCCGGGAAGGTACACAGGTCATCTAATCCCCTTTCAACATCGAGTTTGCCCTTCGAGTACCACCGAACCGGCTTTCCTCGAATTCCGGGCTGAAAATGACCTCAGGGGCATTTTGGTCATTTTCACTCTAACAGAAAAATCGGGGCGTTACACAACACATTCTCATGAACTCTCATGCTATGATAAGCTTTAACATTTCCATCAATCATTTTTCTCATGCATCAAGCACATCTCATCATATCATTGCATCATATAACACATCATAGCATTAACAACTTCTTAGTGTCTTATGCATTGACCCTTAAGGTCCTTAACTCACATTCTAAGTTATACATCATCAAACCTAATCTCTCGGGAACCTATAAGGTTATAACTAAGTCTTCCTCACTCCATACTATTATCAAGAACATCTCTAAACCTCAAGGATGTAGAGTTCATAATCCTAACTTTACGGGTACCTAGGAGTCACAACAATGACCCTTTCTAGGTCTAGTTTGTTCCTAAGGCATCAAGATCAATTCTTAAACCATTTATGAGTCATTCCTACACATTTAAACTAATTTAAATCCATGATTAGCATTACTAAACCTTGCTGGATAGAGTCCAGAAAATTCAAACATTAAGGGATCTAAAACTCTCAAATTAATTCTTTTCTAGTTTCTAACTTCTCTTATCTTTCACATATGAGTTTTAACATTAATTATACTCAAACATAAGGATATTATCATCATTAAAACAGCTCATACAGTGGTCATACAAGGCAAGGCAGAGCGGAAACAAACATCTCCATTTAAAGGCATCAAACACAATTTTTAAAGCACATAAAATACTAGTTTCTCTTGGAACCTTTTTAAAACTTTCAAAACTCATTTCTAAACATTTTTATAATCTAAAATCATAAAAATATTTATGAGGGCAGTGACTAAAATCAAATTTGTCTCAAGAGGTCCTAAATTCATAAAACTTAGTGCTATGCATTCCTTAAACTCATAAAAGCTTAGAAAAAATATAAAACATAGTTTTCAATACTTGTAACCAAACAAACCCTTAGAGGCCGAATGCTCAAGCCAAGGAAATAAATATTTTCAAGCCTTTGTTTGAGACAACAATGGGCAAGTCTTTGAGCTCTAGGTTCATTTAAGTGATGACATAAAGATAAATATGCTTATGCACTTATTTTAGGTTCCATTAGAAAGTAAAGTGATAGCATAAAATAAATATGAGATGTAACTCATTATTATCTTTATATTAAGTGAGAACTTGAAATATAAACATGATAATGCATAGCTTGAAATATAAATATGATAATACAAGTTCATTCATTATCTTGATACTTAGTGATAGCAAAGAAAGTAAATATGATGTGCAAAGCATAAAAGTAAACATGGATGCAAGGTTCATTTTATGATAGTCTAGAGCTCATACAAGACTTTAACATATAACAACCCAACACTCATCTCATCACGAAGAGAGCTTTAGAGTTCTTGAACCAAGTTCTCAAAGGAACTATGAGGTTCTTGAACATCATCATTAAGCTCAAAGTAAATAAACTTTCAGAACAAAATAAAACCTCAAAGATCAAAGGACCAAAACCGAAATATTGTAGAAAAGGAAACAAGAAAATTGAAAACCAAAAATAGCAAGGGAAGTAAAGGTGTTCTTGAGTAAAAATCATCTTGAGTTGACAAATAAAGTTGAAACTTAAAGAAAGCAAAAACTCAAGCTCTAGAGGTTTCTTTGAGATGAACACAATGTCATCTTCTAGGAGCTCTCATCATTGAGCTATCATGTTCATAAACATGGCCTCATGGTCGAAATGAGAAGGGAGAAAAGAACCAAGGAAAAGTTTCAAAAGAAATCCAAGAGAAAGCTAGAGAAAAACTTCTTTACAAGAAAAAAAAGTTTAGAAAAAAAACATTCCTACCTAGAGTGAAGACAAAAGCTTGAACCTTTGAAAAGGAAAACAAGATGATGAGCTCTTCCTTGGGGCTAGATGGTTTCGGCCAAGAAAGAACAAGAAGGTTGGAGTTTTGTTTCAAGTGAGGTTATGTTTGAGGTGTGGTGTTTAAGAGGTTTGATGATAGTTCAAGGCTATGGGGTGGTGTTTCAAGGTTGAGAGATGATTATGAGATGAAGAGAGGATGAAGATGAAGATGAAGAAAAAGAGAGAACTCTCTTGAAACTTGGGAGAAAAAGAAAGAAACTCAAGAAAGCTTAGAAAACTTGAAACTTACCAAAAGATTAAAAGTGACACAAGTTCATCTAAGGCATCTATTTATAGAAAAACAAAACATTGAGGCTCACCAAAAGGAGGCCTTGGCCATAGCAATGAGAGGGAGGAAGGAAGAGAAAATATCTCTTTACATTGTGTCATACAAGCATGGTTTGAGGTATGGAGTGTAGGATACAAAGTATGGCTTGATGTGAGTGAATTTCCTATCAATTTTGAATGAAATTAGGCTTCTAGAAACAATGCATGGTTGGAACTTTTTCAGCCACAAATAAATGAGAAAAATGGGTTATTTTAATTAGTTATTCATTTGGAAAATCAAGCTTGATTGAAAGTATGACAAGGTATGACAAAGCATGGTGATTTGAGGTGATTTTCCTTCAAGTTTGAAATGAAATAATTCATTGAAAATGGGGGAGAAGCTGGTGGAAATTCAGACCAGAAAATGGGGAGAAAAAGTTTTCTAGATGTTGTCCTTGGAAGCATGGATGAGAGTAGGTTTGTATGACTCAAAGTATGGTTCATGTATGGTTAAAGCATGGTTCTTTGTGTGTGAAAAATTCACACATGTGATGGATTTAATGGAAGCATGGCTTCGGCCAGATTGGGGGCATGAGAGAGGAAAAAAAATCTCTCATGTAATTGGGTGTTAATGATAGGATTAAGTGTAGGTTAGCTTAGGTACAAGATTAGGAATAATTAAGCTTAAGTGTAGGTAACTAAGAATGTGATTTAAGGATTTTATGACAAGATTAGGAGTGCTTATACATCATTAGAGAATTAAAACTCATTTGTGAATAAACAATATGTAACACAATTCCATGATTTAAGGAATTGGAAAGAGAAAACACTATTCAAGATTCCATGACTAGGAGTCTTGAATTTAAAATAAGATTTTAAGTTGTAATTAAGCACTTTTAGGTTCTAATCAACTTTAATAAATTATTTTGACTCAAGATTAATTATGGAAATTAATTAACCTTCGATTAGAGCCTAATATTGCTTAGGTTTGCTTAATCATGCGATTAGGCGTAAAAACACGAAACTAGGGGCAAAACCGTAATTTTGTACTAATTTTGCTCGGGACCTTCGGGACCAAAACTAAAGTCATAGTCTAATAAAAATGCCTTTCAAAACCATCTGGAGAAGTTTCGGGTTCATTCGGCACTTGCAAACTGGTAAAACACCACATGGGCGTTTTTGGTCATTTTGATTCGAAAACTCGAAAAACAAGATTTTCGATCCCGAAAAGATACACACGTCATCTAATCCCCTTCCAACATTGAGTTTGCCCTTCGAGTACTACCGGACCAGCTTTCCTCAAATTCCGAGCTGAAAATGACCTTAGGGGCATTTTGGTCATTTTCACTCTAACAAAAAATCGAGGCGTTACAATTTTGGTCACCAAACTCCATCTCACCTATCACCTAGGAATGAGCTCAATCCTAACTAGTCGTCACTAGATTTCATATGGGGTAATAGAGGGGGTAACTTATCATCTTTAAGGATCACCTAATGCATCGATTTTTGGAGTACAGGTTAAGGTTATTTCCTTCTTTGAAACGTTCTACTGGTAACTAGTACACAGTGATATTGTCTGCTTTGGCAAGCTCAATGTCAATACCCTCATGGTTTTGTTTCCTGGGGGTGCTCGGCCAAGTCGGTGTCACCCACGATGCGTCTCACTGCTATGTCACATTTAAAATCTCAATTTCTTGGGGTGCTCGGCAGAACCGGTGTCACCCAGGACTCGTTTCATGTATTTTTTTAAAAACTTTTCAAAGCTCTCAAATTTGATGGAAATTTGGCAGCATAACGGCTGTACACCGAATTTCCTTCAAATTTGCTTTATGCTACATAAATGAATAGAGCATGTACTTTCACATTTCAATTCCATAATCATAATAAACCACTAAATCACATGATCATAACTACTCAATTCTCAAGTTTATACATTCATATGCACATAACATTAGCTCTTTAACAAAGCAATAAACATGCTCCTATCCAGAATGCCAGAATAAGGGACCGGGCTCAGCTAGTGCAAATGCTATGTATCAGACCCACATCATTAAATAGATAAACACCTCAAAACACTAATTCTCACATGACATACTAACTTTCACATTCCTCTCTTATCTTACAATATATTATGCATTGACCCTTACAAGCCTTAAACTTCCGATTTAATTAACCTAACATCCGAATTAGGTTTTTAATGTACCTAAGGGATCATTACCAACAATTCTCACTAATTATTATGATTATAACTAATTCTAAACAGCATTAGTGCAGAATCTATGTCTCACAAATTACGAGTACCTAGGAGTCACAACTTTGACCCTTTCTAAGTTTCGTCTTCTCCTAAAGTACTATGATCAATTCCTAAACCAATTATGAGGGATCCCTACACATATATACTAATTATAAAACATGATTACTGCACCTAAAGGTTGCTGGAAAGAAACAGTATCCCTTGTGTTCTAAGTGTTCTAGAATTCTTATTTTAAATCTTTTCTAGTTTCTAGTTTTTCTTAGCTTTCACAAATTAATTCTAACATTAATTATACATGAAACCACTCATTCTAACATAATAAATCATCATCATACAGTGAAAAAAACATTAACGCAAAATCGAAACATATATGTCATGAAAACTGACCAAGACAATGCGACTGCTGCTACTGTTCATAGAATGGCGCAAGCCATGGAGTGTAACGCCCCGATTTTCTATTAGAGTGAAAATGACCAAAATGCCCCTGACGTCATTTTCGGCCTGGAATTCGAGGAAAGCCGATCAGGCTGTACTCGAAGGGCAAACTCAATGTTGGAAGGGGATTAGATGACTTGTGCACCTTTCCGGGATCGAAAATCTCATTTTTCGAGCTTTCAAGTCAAATGACCAAAATGCCCTTGCAGTGTTTTACCCGTTTGCAAGTGCCGAATGAACCCGAAACTTCTCCAGATAGTTTTAAAAGGTGTTTTTATGTAGTCAATGACTTTAGTTTTGGTCCCAGAGGTCCCGAGCGAAATTAGTACAAAATTACGATTTTTCCCCTAGTTTCGTGTTTTTACGCTTAATCGCGTGATTAAGCAAACCTAAGCAATATTAGGCTCTAATCGAAGGTTAATTAATTTCCATAATTAATCTTGAGTCAAAATAATTTATTAAAGTTGATTAGAACCTAAAAGTGCTTAATTACAACTTGAAATCCTATTTTAAATTCAAGACTCCTAGTCATGGAATCTTGAATAGTATTTTCTCTTTCCAATTCCTTAAATCATGGAATTGTGTTCCTAATTGTTTACTCATAAAAATGAATTTAAACTTCCTAATGATGTATGAGCACTCTTAATCTTGTCATAAAATCCTTAAATCACATTCTTAGTCACCTAAACTTAAGCTTAATTATTCCTAACCTTGTACCTAAACTAATACACACTTAAACCTACCATTAGCACCCAATTAGATGATCAAATCTCACCTCCTCTTTGCTGTCCCTGGTCTGGCTGAACCTCCATGCCCTCCATATGCATCACATGTTCAAATTTTTAACACTCCAAAACCATACCTCAAGTCACATACACCATACCTTGTCATATTTTCAATCAAGCTTGATTTTCCAAATGAATAACTAATTGAAATAAATCCTTTTCCTCTTTTATTTGTGGTTGAAAAAGTTCCAGCCATGTCTAGCTTATAGAAGCCTAATTTCATTCAAAAATTGATAGGAAATTCACTCAAATCAAGCCATACTTTGTATCATACACTCCATACTTCAAACCATGCTTGAATGACCTTGTGTAAGAGATATTTTTCTCTTCCTTGCCTCCAAAACCACACGGCTTCTCCTCCCCCTCAATGAGCCTTCATTTGTTTTCATTTTCTATAAATACCTTGCTTACTTGAGCTTGCAAACACTTTAGTTCATTTGCTAAGTTTCAAGTTTTCTAGCTTTCTCTAAGTTCTTTCATTTTCTCTGTAAGTTTCAAGAGATTTTCCTCTTGTTCTTCATCTTCATCTTCTTCATCTCTTTATCACATAATCATCTCATAACCTTGAAACACCACCCCACCACCTTAGATCATCATACAAACACCTAAACTTCCATTCTCAAACACAAGCTCACCAAGAACACATTTCCTTTCTTTTTCTCTCCACAAGGCCAAATCATCATCAACATCCTAGGAGGTGTTGCTCATCTCATTTTCATCTTCAAGTTCAAGCTTTTTATCTCCACTCTAGGTAGGAGTGTTTTCTAAACTTTGTTTTTCATGAAAATGAGCTTTTCTAGCTTTCTCTTGGATTTTCTTTTTGAAACTTTCTTTGTTTCTTCTTCTTGTATTTTCGGCCTCTTGGTCCTTTTGGCTACATGATAGCTCAATGATGAGAGCTCCTAGATGATGACTTTGTGTTCGTCTCAAAGGAACCTCTAGAGCTTGAGTTTTTGCTTTCTTTGAGTTTCAACTTTATTTACCAACTCAAGATGATTTTTACTCAAGAACACCTTTACTTTCTTGCTATTTTGGTTTCGGTTTTCTTGTTTCTTTTCCTTTAAACATTTCGGTTTTGATTCCTTGATCTTTGAGGTCTTGTTTTGTTTTGAAAGTTTATTCATTTTGAGCTTGATGATGATGTTCAAGAACCTTACAGTTCCTTTGAGAACTTGGTTCAAGAACTCTAAAGCTCTCTTTGTGATAAGATGAGTATTGGGTTGCTAGTTGTTAAAGTCTTGTAAGAGCTCTACACTATCATAAAATGAACCTTGCATCCATGTTTATTTTATGCTTTGCACATCATATTTACTTTCCTTGCTATCACTAAGTATCAAGATAATGAAAGAACTTGCATTATCATATTTATATTTCAAGCTATGCATTATCATGTTTATGTTTCAAGTTCTCACTTAATATCAAGATAATAATGAGTTGAATCTTATGTTTATTTTATACTATCACTTTACTTTCTAATGGAACCTAAAATAAGTGCATGAGCATGTTTATTTTATGTCATCACTTAAATAAACCTAGAGCTCAAAGACTTGCCCATTGTTGTCTCAAACAAAGGCTTAAAAAAACCTATGTTATTTGTCTCCTTATTTTCGGCCTCTAAAGGGTTTGTTTGTTTACAAGTATTGAAAACTATGTTTCCTAATTTTTCTAAGCTTATATGAGTACAAGAAAAGTCTAGAACAAAGTTTTATGAATTTAGGAACTCTTGAGATAAAATTTATTTAGCTACTACCCTCTCAAGTATTTGGATGATTTTAGATGTCAAAAATGCTTATAAATGAGTTTTGAAAGTTTTAAAAAGATTCCAAGAGAAACTAGTATTTTATGTGCTTTAGAAATTGTGTTTGATGCCTTTGTATGGAGATGTTGGTTTCGGTTCTACCTTGCCTTGTATGACCACTGTATGAGCTGTTTTAATGATGGTCATATGCTTATGTTTGACTATAATTAATGTTAAAACTCATATGTGAAATATAGGAGGAGTTAGTAACTAGAAAAGAATTAATTTGAGAGTTTTAGATCCCTTAATGTTTGAATTTTCTGGATTCTGTCTAGAAAGGTTTAGTAATGCTAATCATGGATTTAAATTAGTTTAAATGTGTAGGAATGACTCATAAATGGTTTAGGACTTGATCTTGATGTCTTAGGAGCAAACCGAACTTAGAAAGGGTCATTGTTGTGACTCCTAGGCACCCGTAAAGTTAGGATTATGAATTCTACATCCTTGAGGTTTAGAGATGTTCTTGATCATAGTATGAGGTGAGAAATACTTAGTTATAACTTTATAGGTACTCGAGGGACTAGGCTTTGATGATTCATAACTTAGAATGTGAGTTAATGACCTTAAGGGTCAATGCATAAGACAGTAAGAAATGTGTTAATGCTGTGATGCTTAATTTATGCAATGATATGTTGAGATGTTTAAGATGCATGAGGAATGGATTAGTTTTGATATGAGTTTATCATAGCATGAGATCCTATGAGAACATGTTGTGTGATTTAGCTTGTGGCAGTTTGAAGGAAATTCGGTTTAACAGCTGTTGTGCCGAATTTCCGTCAAACCTAAAAGGGTTAAAAAAATGTTTAAGAGTACCATATGAGTTGAAAACCCTAGGTGACACTGGTTTGGCCGAGCACCCCCAGGAGATTTTTATGTGACAAAGCACTGAGACACGCTTACCTGGGTACACCGGTTCAGCCGAGCACCCCCAGGGAAGACAAATCCGTGAGGGTATGAGTAGATGCAGCCTACCAAAGTGGACAAATTGCTGTGGCTTAATGCCCGCAAAGCTTTTCAAAGAGGGTATATCCTAAGAGAGGTGATCCCTGCCCCCTACCCGTACTTGCGAGTCGGGATTATTTTATTATGTTTCGCTTATTTAGATAATAAGCAAGAGCAAGTAACGACTAGCTGAGGTATGAGCTCATAACCTAGTTATTTTAGGGTGGCCTTATTATGCTAAAGTACCATGATTGATGTCACGAAGTTGAGGAATGATTCACTTGAAAGTTATATGCCCTTATGCCACACGGTTCATGTTTATGTGCTTTGATGTGTTGTTTTATAAGCTCAAGTATTGACATGCATCCATGATATAATATGTTGCATTCATAACGTTAAGATGCATGCTAAAAGGAATGGACCTTGGATAATTAGTTTTGGAAAACCCTAAATTGAATCTTATATGCATGATCACTGTTTTAGAATTAAACCCAAGGTTCCTGAGGATGTGAACGATGTAACCCTAGGATAGGAGACTCCTACTAAGATTCTTTAGCAAGAATTCTCACTCCTTTCTCTTCTTTTTTCCGTCATATCTTCAGAGACCGATGGCGACGTTCGTGGTTTTCATTGACACGCCAGTTTGGGAGGTGCACTACGTCCCGGACCACTGTTCGTATCATTTTGAGGGTCATTGTGTCATCCGTGTTTTTGTGTACATAGGACGACCTTTCGCTTATTCGGTTTCGAGCTACCAGTTCACTCCTGCTGCACCCTTTGGTGGTGATGACATGATCTTCGAGTGCACTCGCCCACGTGATGAGTAGCTACGCCGCGCCCGCACCTTTATCTCAGCTGTCCGCGACTACCCAGAGTACATGCCTCATTTGAGGAAGTCCGAGACTGATTCATTCGAGGATTCGCCGATGCATGTCCCTTCGGAGGGCTCTGCTCCCTTTCCCCAGTTCCGGTGTGAGGGGAGCGAGGAGATCGTGAGGCAGCCATGCTTGGCGAGGAGAGTCGAGATGCGCCCACGTCGAGGAGCTCACATCCAGCCACCACGAGTTCCCTTCACACTCCATTGCCCCACTCGGGAGGAGATAGAGCGGTTCCCCAGTTACCTGCCCCCATCACTCGAGGGCACCTGTCGTCACTAGACTCTGATGGAGAGCTTTGCGAGTACCCTAACCTTTATGGAGATCTTCCCTTCAGCAGTACCTTTTGGGACGGGTTGTAGATTGTACTCGTAGATCAGTAGGAGGGTAGCATTTTGGGTTTATCTTCATGTCGTACCATGTACCTTGTATTTCCTTGTTTCTGTTATATTTTATTTCCACTGTATTACAAGCTCTGCCCATCTCCAAGAGGGTATGACTACTTATGTACTCTAATTAAGTTATTAATGAAATGTTTCTTTTGTTATCATGATTATTGTTCTTTGGTTATATGCTTTACTTTATGATTTTTAATGATTGTTACGCGTGCTTTACATTTCTGTTGTTCGATTAGTTAAGCTTGCGGCTCTCACTTTGCTTTATGTTTTCAAAAAAAAAAATTTACCCGTAATTTCCGCTAAGTATTTTATTAAAATGATGAGACTAAGAAGTAATAGTCTAATATTTAACCTAATGTATTCTAGAGAGTTGGGTTAAAAATTAGGGTGTTACATGGAGCGGATGTTCGACCGCATGAATCAACAAGAGAACGTTGCCCCTGCTCCCCCTATTGCTGAGGTGGTTGAGCAAGCCCGCTTTGGCGAGTTCCGCAAGGCAAACCCGCTCGTGTTTCGAGAGGTAATGGACCCCGACAAAGCTGATGAGTGGATCAAAGATATGGAAAAGATCTACTCTGTGGTTGCTTGCTCTGAGGCGTAGAAGGTTACGTTTGCCACTTTTATGATGAAGTCCGACGTTGAGTTCTGATGGAACGAGACAAGGTGACTGCTGGAAGCTTTTGGGACTCCCATCGATTGGGAGCTGTTCAAGACCTACTTCTATGAGAAGTACTTCCCCGAGTCCGTAAGGAACGCTAAGGACATAGAGTTCATGCAGTTGACCTAAGGAGGGTCTACTATAGCCCAATACACTGCCAAGTTTGAGGAACTGATCAAGTTCTCTCTGGTGTTCCAAGGGACCCCGATGAGGGATGGAAATGCATGAATTATGAGGCCGGTCTGAAGGCAGAAATGACTACGCCGTGGCCCATATGTAGATCAGAGATTTCCCGACTCTGGTCAACAAATGTCGGATCCTAGAAGGACAATGGAAAATGCAAGCCATGACAACGGAAGATGCAAGCCATGAGAGCGGAACAAGCTAAAGGGCTCGGACCTCAAGCCCTGAGGTTCAAACCGCAGTACCCATCAAGGAATCACTACCATCCCTATCAGACCAACCAGTTCCGACCACAACAACAACAACCTAGAGCACCCGTACACCAACAATCCAAACAACACCAACGGCCGCCATTCCAACATCAAGGCCCGAGGAACTTCAACAACAACCAACCTCGTGGGCCGGGTGGACCCCGGAACCACAAGGAGTCCCTGCTGCTTACCCCAGAGCAGCATCTGCCGATGTCTATCCCCAGTGCGAAAGAATCATGGGAACCGCCCATGCCTCATAGGGCAAAGAGTCTGCTTCAAGTGTGGCAAGCCCGGCCACTACGCCAACAACTGCACCAATGGAGGACCATCAAACCAAAACCCCCGACCTCAACACCAAGGACAGGTCTTCACCCTCAACGTGGAAGACGTTCGAACGTCCAACGATCTCATTCAAGGTAAGTGCAAGCTTAACGGTAGAACCTTAACTGTACTTTTTGATTCTGGCGCTACCCATTCTTTTATCTTATGTGCTAGTGTCGAGTCATTGAATTTGTGAGCCTCTAAGCTTCCCTTTGATCTTATTGTTTCTAATCCTACAAATCGTCCTGTTAATACTTGTAAATGCTGTTTGAACTGTCATCTTGTTGTAGAAAATAGATCTTTCATCATAGATTTGATTTGCTTACCCCTTAAAGACATAGGTATCATTCTAGGCATGGATTGGCATCACGCCAACCGTGTATTATTAGATTGTGGAACCCAAATTGTTGTTTTTCCTTCTCCTCCTAAACCCATTAGTCAACCCATAAGATTGTACCTAAACTCCATTGAGGTCTTCTATAGTGGGGAGAAAACTAAGGGATATGTTCTCCTAGCCGCCTGTGATGTAGACTTTGAGCAAAACCTAGGTGATATACCTGTGGTGAGAGACTATCCTGAGGTGTTTCCGGATGAAATACCCGAGTTTCCTCTCAAAAGAGAAGTAGAGTTTTCCATAGAGCTGGTTCCTGGAGCGGGACCTATCACTATAGCTCAGTATAGGATGTCATCTTTGGAGTTAGTGGAGTTGAAAACCCAGTTAGAGGAGTTGTTGGAGAAGAGTTTTATAAGGCCGAGTGCTTTGCCTTGGGGCGCTCCGGTCTTATTTATGAAGAAGAAGGATGGAAGTATGAGAATGTGTATAGACTATAGGCAGTTGAATCGAGTAACTGTGAAAAACAAGTACCCATTGCCTAGGATTGATGATCTCATGGACCAATTGAAAGGAGTTATAGTGTTTTCTAAGGTTGATTTGAGATCGGGTTCCCATCAGATTAGGGTTAGAGATCAGGACATTCCTAAAATCGCCTTTCGAACTCGGTATGGACACTTTGAGTTCAATGTGATGTCGTTGGGTTTGACGAATGCTCCCACAGTTTTTATGGATTACATGAATAGGATCTTTAGACCCTATTTAGATCAGTTTGTGGTTGTGTTCATAGATGATATTCTCATCTATTCGAAGACCCACGAGGAGCATGAGCGTTATTTAAGGTTGGTTTTAGAGGTATTAAGGGAGAAGAAGTTATACGCCAAGCTCTCTAAGTGTGAATTCTGGCTGGATGAGGTGAAATTCTTAGGACATGTTGTGTCAAAAGGTGGCATAGCTGTTGACCCCAGTAAGATTGAAGCTGTGATGAATTGGGATAGACCAACCTCTGTGACCGAGATTAGAAGCTTTTTGGGTTTAGCTGGTTATTACCATAGGTTCATTAAAGGATTTTCCCAGTTAGCCCTACCCCTAACCAAGCTCACTAGGAAGAATGTCCCGTTTGAATGGAGCCCCGAGTATGAAAAGAGTTTCCTAGAGCTTAAGGAAAAACTCACCTCAACCCTTGTTTTGGTTTTGCTTGACCCCAATGTACCCTTCGAGGTATATTGTGACGCTTCAAGCAGAGGTTTAGGTTGTGTATTGATGCAAAATAGGCAAGTGGTAGCCTATGCGTCCTGACAACTCAAGCCTCACGAGGTAACGTACCCCACCCATGACCTAGAGTTAGCAGCCATCGTGTTTGCCCTTAAGATGTGGAGACACCATTTATATGGTGTAAGGTTCGAGGTTTTCTCCAATCACAAGAGTCTCAAGCATCTCTTTGATCAAAAGGAGTTGAACATGAAGCAGAGAAGATGGATGGAATTCCTCAAAGATTATGATTTCAGCTTAAGTTACCACCCCGACAAGGCTAATGTAGTCGCCGATGCCTTGAGTCGAAAGTTATTACGTTTGTCCTGTATGATGGTCAATGAAGTTGGGTTAATAGAGAAGTTTAGCCATATGAATCTAGGGATGTCTGCAACCGATAGTAGTATAATGATGTGTCATCTCACGGTGACCAGTGAGTTCAAGCAAAGGATTATGCTTGCACAAAAAGAAAATGAGGACTTTATGGAGACAATAGAGGCAGTTAAGACTGGTAAGTTGAAAGGTTTTGACCGAGGCCCTAATTGGTTATGGAGGTTTGAGGGGCGAATCTGTGTGCCACAAGATGGTGACCTTCGAGAGAAGATCTTGGAGGAGGCTCACAAGAGCCACTTTGCCGTTCATCTTGGTACTACCAAGATGTACCAAGATTTGAAGAAGATGTTCTGGTGGCCTAGATTAAAGAAGGATGTGGTTGCCTGGGTGAGTAAGTGTTTGGTCTGCCAAAAGGTTAAGATCAAACACCAAAAACCTTCGGGCATGTTGCAACCCCTGTCAATCCCCGAGTGGAAGTGGGAGAATATATCAATGGATTTCGTGACAGGATTGCTAAGGACCCAAGCTGGCATGATGCCATATGGGTAATCATGGATCGACTGACAAAGTTGGCTCACTTTTTGCCTATTCAAGCCACGTACTCGTTGGACAATTTGGCTCAGCTATACATCCAAGAGATTGTAAGGTTGCATGGAGTGCCATCAACGATAATCTCGGATCAAGATCCGCGGTTTACATCATGTTTTTAGGGAGCCTTTCAAAAGGCATTTGGTTCCAAGTTGTGCTTAAGCACTGCTTATTACCCATAAATGAATGGTCAATCTGAAAGAACAATCCAAACCCTAGAGGATATGCTAAGAGCCTGTGTCTTGGACCAAAAGGGAAGTTAGTATAAGTACATGCCATTGATCGAGTTTGCATATAACAACAGTTATCACGCGAGCATCGGTATGGCACCATACAAAGCGCTGTATGGAAGGAAGTGCTAATCACCCTTGTGTTGGTACGAGCCCGGAGAGCAAAGTGTTTTAGAACCCGACATGGTGAAGGAAACAACAAAGCAAATCAAGAAGATTAAAGATAGAATCTTAACCACTCAAAGTCGGCAGAAAAGCTACGCAGACAAAAGGCGCGAGCCCTTAGAATTCCAAGAAGGCGAACATGTATTTCTCATAATCACTCCAGCTACAGGAATAGGTAAGGCCATGAAAGTCAAAAAGTTGAGTCCCCAATTTCTTGGTCCTTTTGAAATCCTTCAGAGAATCGGATCTGTAGCCTACAAAATAGCCCTGCCTCCAAATCTTTCCAATCTTCACGACGTCTTTCACGTCTCTCAATTGAGAAAGTATGAGTCCGACCCTAGTCATGTTTTAGAGCCAGAACACGTACAATAAGGGAGGACCTGACGTTTAATCTACCGCCTACGAGAATCGTGGACCAAGGCGTCAAGCAGTTGAGGAACAAGTCTGTTCCTTTGGTGAAGGTCGCGCAGGGACGTGGCAACACCGAGGAGTTCACATGGGAACTTGAGTCCGAGATGAGGTCGAAATACCCCGAGTTATTCTAAGGTACAAATTTCGAGGATAAAATTCTTTTTAAGGAGGGGAGTAATGTAACACCCTAATTTTCTGTTAGAGTAAAAATGACCAAAATGCCCCTAAGGTCATTTTCGGGCCCGAAATTTGAGGAAAGCCAACCCGGCAGTACTCGAAGGGCAAACTCAATGTTGGAAGGGGATTAGTTGGCTTGTCTACCTTTCCGGGATCGAAAATCTCGTTTTTTGAGTTTTTGGGTCAAAATGACCAAAACGCCCCTGTGGTGTTTTACCCGTTTGCAAGTGCTGGATGAACCCGAAACTTCTCCAGATGGTTTTAAAAGGTGTTTTTATGTATTCTGTGACTTTAGTTTTGGTCCCGGAGGTCTCGGGCGAAATTAGTGCAAAATTATGATTTTGTCCCTAGTTTTGTGTTTTTAAGCTTAATCGCGTGATTAAGCAAACCTAAGCAATATTAGGCTCTAATCGAAGATTACTTAATTTCCATAATTAATCTTGAGTCAAAATAATTTATTAAAGTTGATTAGAACCTAAGAATGCTTAATTACAACTTGAAATCTTATTTTAAATTAAAGATTCCTAGTCATGGAATCTTAAATAGTATTTTCTCTTTCCAATTCCTTAAATCATGGAAATTTGTCTACCTTGTTTACTCATAAAATGAATTTTAAATTCTCTAAATGTGTATGAGCACTCCTTAACCTTGTCATAAAACTCTTAAACCTTATTTTTAGTTACCTAAACTTATGCTTAATAATTCCTAACCTTGTACCTAAACTAATACACACTCAAACCTATCATTAACACACAATTACATGAAGTAATTTTCCTCCCTCCTTGCTGTACCTGGTCTGGCCTAATGCTTCCTCCCCCATTTTCCATCACATGCTCAAATTTTTGACACTCCAAAGCCATACCTCAAGTCATATTCACCATACTTTGTCATACTTTCCATCATGCTTGATTTTTCAAGTAAATAACTAAATGAATTAAGCTATTTTCCTCATTTATTTGTGGCCCAAAAATAGCCAACCATGCCTTGCTTCTAGAAGAATTATTTCATTCAAAATTGATAGGAAATTCACTCAAATCACCTTACTTGAAGCCATGCCTTGCATCATAACTTCCATACTCTAAACCATGCTTGAATGACATTGTGTAAGAGATATTTTCCTCTTCCTTTCCCTCCCAAACCACACAGCTAGCCCCTCCTCTCCATGAGACCTCATTTGTTTTCATTTTCTATAAATACCTTGCTTACTTGTGCTTGCAAACACTTTAGATCATTTGCTAAGTTTCAAGTTTTCTAAGCTTTCTTGAGTTTCCTTTCTTTTTCTCTGAAGTTTCAAGAGAGCTCTCTCTTCATCTTCATCTTCATCCTCTTCATATCTTCATCTCATCATCATCTCATAACCTTCAAACACCACCCCATAGCCTTGAATCACCATCAAACCCTCTCAAACACTTGATTTCAAACACAACCACACTCAAAATACAACCCCAACCTCTTTACCCTCCCTTGGCCGAATCATCATCCACCCTCAAGGAGGAGTTCTTCATCTTGTTTTCCTTTTCAAAGATCAAGTTTTTATCTTCACTCTAGGTATGAGTGTTTTTCTATACCTTGTTTTTCTTAAAAATGAGTTTTTTCTAGCTTTCTCTTGGATTTCTTTTTGAAACTTTTCTTGTTCTTCTTTTCTTGTTTTTGGCCATGAGGCCTTGTTGGATATATGATAGCTCAATGATGAGAGCTCCTAGATGATGACCATGTGTTCATCTCAAAGGAACCTCTAGAGCTTGAGTTTTTACTTTCTCTAAGTTTCATCTTTGTTTTCTAACTCAAAATGAGTTTAGCTCAAGAAAACATCTTCATCCTTTCTTGTTTTTGGTTTCGGTTTCTTTGTCTCCTTACCTTGAGATCTCGGTTTTGGTTTCCTTGTTTTTGAGGTTTTCTTTTGTTTTGGAAAGTTTGTTTCTTTTGAGCTTGATGATGATGTTCAAGAACCTCATAGTTCCTTTGAGAACTTTGTTCAAGAACTCTAAAGCTCTCTTTGTGATGAGATTAGTGTTGGGTTGTATCTCTAAAGCCTTGAAAGAGCTCTAGATGAGATTAAAATGAACCTTGCATCCATGTTTATTTTCCTTGCCATCACTAAGTATCAAAGATAATAAATGAACTTGCATTATCATGTTTATATTTCAAGTCCTCACTTAAATATCAAAGATAATAACAAGTTGCATCTCATGTTTATTTTATGCTCTCACTTTATTTTCTAATGAAAGTTAAAAACTAGTACATGAGCATATTTATTTTTATGTCATCACTTAAAGAGAACTTAGAGCTCAAAGACTTGCCTATTGTTGTCTCAAACAAAGGCTTGAAAATATTTATTTCTTTAGCTTGAGATTTCGGCCCCTAAGGGTTTTGTTGGTTACAAGTGTAGAAAACTATATTTCATAATCTTTCTAAGCTTATGTGAGTTCAAGGAATGTATAAAACCAAGTTTTATGAATTTAGGACCTCTTGAGATGAATTTGATTTTGCTACTGCTCTTACAAACATTTTAATGATTTTTTTGATGTTATAAATGTTGATAAATGAGTTTTGAAAGTTTGAGAAAGGTTCCAAGAGAAACTAGTATTTTGTGTGCTTTGGAAATTATGTTTTTATGCCTTTATATGGAGACTTGGTTTTGATTCTATCTTGCTATGTTTTGGTCACTGTATATGCTGTTTTGATGATGATAATATGATTATGTTTGAGTATAATTGATGCTAAAATTCATATGTGAAAGATTAGAGAAGTTAGTAACTAGAAAAGAATTAATTTGAGAGTTTTAGATCCCTTAATGTTTGATTTTTCTGGATTCTGTCCAGCAAGGTTTAGAAATGATAATTATGGTTTTAAATTAGTTTAAATGTGTAGGAATGACTCATAATTGGTTTAGGACTTGATCTTGATGTCTTAGGATCAAACCGGACTTAGAAAGGGTCATTGTTGTGACTCCTAGGTACCTGTAAAATTAGGATTTTAGATTCTACATCTTTGAGGTTTAGAGATGTTCTTGAACATAGTGTGAAGTAAGGAATACTTAGATATGAGCCTATAGGTGCCCGAGAGTTTAAGTTTTGATGATTTATAACTTAGATAGTGAGTTAAAGACCTTAAGGGTCAATGCATAAGACATTAAGAAATTGTTAATGCTATGATGTTTATATGATGTAATAACATGTTGAGATGTTTATGATGCATGAGGAAATGATTGTTTAAGATATGAAGTTTATCATAGCATGAGGTTTAAATGAGGAATATGTTGTGTGTGGATAGCTTGTGGCATAAGTTTCGGTTTGAAGGAAATTTGGTTTAACAGCTATTATGCTACCGAATTTCCATCAAACCTAAAACGGTTGAAGAAATGTTTTAAAGTACCACATGAGTTGAAAACCCTGGGTGACACCGGTTCGGCCGAGCACCCCCAGGGGAGACAATTTTGTGAGGGTATGAGTAGATGCAGCTTGCCAAAGTGGACACATTGCTGTGGTTTGATGCCCGCAAATCGTTTCAAAGAGGGTATATCCTAAGAGAGGTGATCCCTAGCCCCCTACCCATACTTGCGTAGTCGGGATTATTTTATTATGTTTTGCTTATTCAAATAATAAGCAAGAGCTAGTGACGACTAGCTGAGGTATGAGCTCATAACCTAGTTATTTTAAGGTGGCCTTATTATACTAAAGTACCATGATTAATGTCATGAAGTTGAGGAAAGATCCACTTGAAAGTTATATGCCCTTTATGCCACTTGTGTACTTTCTTGAAGTTGTGTTTCATTGAGTTATTTGATTGAGGCATTGCCATGCATTCATGTTTTAATATGTTGTATTCATAACATCAAGATGCATGCTAAAAGGAACGAACCTTGGATAATTGGTTTTATAAACCCTAATAATGAACCTTTTATGTATGCACACCTTTTATAAGTAAACCCAAGGTTCCTGAGGATGTGAACGATGTAATCCTAGGATAGGAGACTCCTACTGAGATTCTTTAGTAAGAATTCTCACTCCTTTATCTTCCTTCTCTTTCTTCCGTCACATATTCAGAGAGCGATGGAGACGTTCCTGGTTTTTGTCGACACGTCGACCTGGGAGGTCCACTTTGATCCGGATTACGGATCATACCATTTTGAGGGGCAGTGCACCGTGCGAGTCTTCATGTTCATCGGACGCCCCTTTGCACACCCTGTACAGAGCTACCGTTTCTCCCTGATGTCACCATATGACAATGCGATAGTTTTTGAGCGCGCCTGGACGCTAGACAGGAGGATTCTGCAGACGTATACTGGTGGTTCTATGCCTTGAGACTTCCAGGACTACGTGCCTCGGTCTCCGAGTTCGAAGGACGACCCATCCGAGGACCCATCGACGAATATGTATAGCGAGAGCTTTGCTCCTACACCTCAGTTCGTGCGAGGCGAGAGCGAGGAGACTGTTACACAGCCGAGGCTGGCTAGGCAAGCCTAGAGGCGCCCCTATCGAGGAGCTCACCCTCAGTCTTCACGTGTACCCACACCTACTGCCCTGCATCCATGGATCGGTTACACTCCACCTTTCCCCGGGTTCCAGTAACAGACGTCTTAGGGGAGGCTTAGTGCACACACCCACATGCAGAGTGGATAAACCTTCTTTTGTTTTGAGGTTGTCCATCGTAGGTGCACTAGGGTAATTGTGGTTTATTTATGCTTTCTTGTTTCTGTTGTATTTCCTTTCTTATGTATTACAAGCTCAGCCCGTTTCTATAAGGGCGTGACTACTTATGTATCTCATCTATATTATTATTAATGAAATGTTTCCTTGTTGTGATGATTATTGTTCTATTGATACTTGTTTTAGTTCTTGTGTTTCCGTATGATTGATGTTTATGTATCTCGTTTAGATAAGAATGCGGCTCTCACTTTGGTTTATGTTTTCAAAAAAAAATTTACCCATAATTTCCACTAAGTATTTTAATAAAACGATGAGACTAAGAAGTAATAACCTAATAATTAACCTAATGTGTTTTAGAAAGTTGGGTTAAGAATTAGGGTGTTACATTCTCAAATTACCTTTATAAGATCTGATCATGGAGGAAAATTTGAAAATCACGTTTTTGGATTGCTTTGTGAAAAACATGGAATCTTTCATGAGTTTTCTGTACCTAGAACTCCCTAACAAAATTAGGTTGTTGAAAGAAAGAATAGAAGCTTGCAAGGGATGGCTAGAACCATGCTTTTAGAAAGTGGTTTATCAAAAGGTTTTTTGACAGAGGCTATAAATACCTCATGCTATATTCAAAATAGAATCTTTTTAAGGCCAATTCTCAAGAAAACTCCTTATGAGCTATAGAAGGGTAGAAAACCTAACATCATATTTCCATATCTTTGGCTCATCATGTTTTATTCTCAACACCAAGGACAAACTCACAAAGTTTGATCCTAAATCTGATTATGGAATTTTCTTTGGATACTCTTCAATCTCAAAAGCTTAAAGGGTGTACACAAGAGAACACTATGTATTGAAGAGACTATCCACATCAAATTCAAAGAGCTTAAGAAGGACTTTACTGATGGTCTGAAAAATTTAGAAAAGAACCTTGAGAAGCTAAACCTTAAGGAACTCTCAGAAAGCAAGCAGAAGAAAGCACAACCTTCAAAAAGTAAGCTTTCAAACACGAAAAACTCTAAAATCTTACTCAAAACTCCAAAGCCCTCAGAAAGTGACACTTCTAAGCATGAAGAAGAACAATCTAAAGATGAAAGAGATGCTGAAGAATGTAACACCCTAATTTTTAACCCAATACTCTTGAACATATTGAGGTTAATCATTAGGTTATTACTTCTTAGTCTCATTCTTTTATTAAAATACTTAGCAAAAAATACGGTAATTTTTTTTTTGATATGAAAGCAAAGTGAGAGCCACGTATATCGAGATATGAAAGCATAAATCATAACATAACAAGGCAGGAAAGGACATATAACAATCAATAGTTCATCAAAGCAACATTCCATTAATAACATAATTAAAGTACATAGAGTCACACCCTTATAGAATCAAGCTAAGCTTCGAATACAAAGAAATAACAGGAAAGTACAAAAGTAGGTAAAATACATGATACAACGAAGAGCGGAAACCAACTACACTACCCTCCTACTAAGGCTATGAGTGCTGAACTAAACTACCCCTATCAAAAGATACTGCAAAAGGGAAAATCCTCGTAATGACTCGAGCACTCAAAAAGCCCTCCAATGAAGTCTACTGGCAGTGAGAACCCTCGGGCGGTGGAGGCATGTATTCGGGAAACTGCGCCCAAAAACTAAAAAAACTGCCCTCCAATGAACTCCAAAACTAAAAACTAAAAAACTAAAAAAACTCTGAAAGCTCAAAACTAAAAAACTAAAAAAACCAGGGTAAAAGTCTGTAACATTCCTATATATACTGCCTTTTAAAAATAGGTCAAAGTGGGCCCAAAAACAGATAAAATAAGGTCTTTTGCGTCATAGTACGAGCGCTGCAGCGCTCTTAGTGCTACGGCGCTCACCAGTGAGCAATGCTGATGTGATCAATTTTGGTCTTTGTTGGCGCTGCAGCGCTCTTTAGCACTGCAGCGTTCGACAGAATAGAATTTTCCCTCGACACCAAACACAGTGATTTTATCCCTTTGAATAAGCTTTCCAACGCCACCAAAATCACCTCAATCGGAGATCTGTAGCTCCAGATATTGCAAAACTACTGACTAGAGGTCAAGTTTGACAGCATCAGAACATTAGCAACCTTTAATCTTCCAACTTGATTTTCACCAAGATGCTCTTAGAACTGGGTTTTGAGCTAAACACAAAAGGTATAGAATACTTCTTGAGCTTTCCAAAACACCCTTTTTTGTCTCAATCCAATCCCTTGTTCTTGACATTTTGCACTTGATCCAAAGCTTCTGTGCATAAAACCATACTCAAAGAGACAAGTTAAACGCAACAGCTTGTAATTACAAATTATTCCCAAAATCAATGCAAAAGCCAATAGTTCTATCAAAAGTACACAATGAGGAATAAATCAAATATCTTATTAATCACATCAATAACATAGAAAAACTCATGTAAAAAGCTAAGAATTAGAAGTAAGATAAGTGGCATAAATGCCTCTTATCAAACTCCCCCACACTTAAGCTTTCACATGTCCTCATGTGAACTAAGATCAAACCAAGGTATGGATGAGAAGCAGTATACAAGGACTACACTAGACTCCTAAATCTAAAATTGCATGATGCATGAAATTAAATAACAATACACTAATCCAATGAACCAAGAGATATAAGCATTAGGCTTTTACACCAACAATCAAAGATGATCTCAACAAGCAAGGCATGAGCAAAAACATAGCACACAAGGTAGAATCAACATACATGATGAATGAATCAAGTACAAAAATCCTCCTAAGATTAGTGTTTGCCACTCATTCACTCAAGTGTTTTGGGATAAGATGTACACTCAAATCACCCCAAATGAAAATGCATTACCATATGCTTGCTATGGGTCTCATTCTCCATTTTGTCATACACACATGCATATTGAATCAAGAGGACTTACCTTTGGTTGTAATGGGACTTAGGCGAAGGTGGATAAATATATAGGCCAATAGGCTAAACCTCAAGTCAAAGGAGAGTAAATGTATACACCAAGAGCACAAGTGCTTAAGGGTACACTTTGTCCATTTTAATCACAATTACAGGCCTTAAATTTCATTGTGGCACACCTTCAACCAAACTTTTTTCAGATTTTTTTTTTTTTGCTTTTTTTTTTCAGTTTTTTTTTTTTTAGTGTGCCACTTGCTGAATTTATTGTGTACACATTATTCCTCCCCCACACTTAAATTGGAGCATGTCCTCATGCTCTCCCCCACACTTATGCTCAAGCACATATATGAATTTGGACAAATGCTCTCCTAAGCCTAAAAGGTTGGGAATTTTCATGGTTTTTCACTTTTGGCTAAGGATGTGCTAAAACAAAAGAATGGACAATAAGGCTCAAAGGGGCTAAACAATGGTAACATGCAAAAGGTGGATATATGGGAAAGTGGCTAAAAAAAAAAGAAAATTGCCTCAATCATATTCAAGCATGCATATGGGAACATACTTTCAAATAAGACCTTAAGCAAGTTCTAGAATCCAAATCCAAAGAGGGAAACACACATGAACAAATAAGTATGGCACATGATAGTCCAATCAAGAGGCTCAAAATCTCACAGGTAAAAGTGCATCTACTTAATCCAAACAACAATGAATCTACCAAGCATGCAATAGAAGATAAAGTCAATGCCAAGCAAGTCAATAAGGTGCATATGGTGTAAGCCTATTCATGTGATCTCTAAGGTTCCAAAGGAATGGTGTATGACACAAATAAAAATGAATAAAATGCAAGACTCAAAATTAAAATGAAAATAAATGAAATGCAGAAAAATAAAAGGGAAAGTAAAGAAAAACCTCATGGTGGGTTGTCTCCCACCTAGCATTTTGCTTTAACGTCCCTAAGTTGGACGGTCAGGACCCTCATGGAGGCTTATGCTTGAATTGATCCAGGAATTTCCACCAAGGCTTGGGTCTTTTCACATCACCCGGATCCCAGAGTATACGAATCATGCCACGAGCCTTGAAACTATTAGGCTTCCTGGGCCTAAGTGTTGAAGAGGATGATACATTCTTGGAAGCCTTGAAGCTCCTCTCAAGCCTCACATTTGCAAAGCAACCAACTTCCAATGGGAAGGGATATGTGTTCCCAAAAGAAGTCTTCCATTGTGACATGTTGCCACCAAGTTCCCCAAAAGTTCCAGCCACCTCACCATACAGTGCACATAAAGCTTGGAGCTGAGCATCAGTTTCCAAAATAGCATACTCATTATGCTCTAAAAGGTGCTTAGGGAGAGGAAGTTCCAATTTCAATAAAAGTGATTGGCCCTTAAGAGATAATGGTTGGGCACAAGGTACAACCTCTGTAGCTGATATCTCAACCATGGAATCTTCCTTTGCAGTATCAACAGTCTTGTAATTATCAATCAACTCTACTGTATGAGCAAAGTTCTCCAAAATCGAAGGTGAACTCTCCATATCTTCAACATGATCAGGGTGTGGAGATTCCCCAACCAAAATTTTAAAGGGATTATGTTTGAGGGAGAATCACTCACATTGTTAACATCAACACTGTCTGTATCTTCACCACAATCATGGTCATCAGAACTGGCAAGCGGAATGAAGGGAACATCAAATGTCTCATCAACCAATTCTTCTTGTGGTGTTTCATCCATATGAATTGTGTCTTGTTGAGATGTATCACTGCACTGCTCAAAACTCGGCAACACATCTGGGATTTGAGATGAACTCGATTGTTGGAACCATGAGTTCTGCAACTTAATTATGTCATTCGTCATCTCTAGCAAAGCATCACTAGTTCTCTTTTGACTCTCCATTATTGCTCTCATCATTTCTTGCCATGGAGGTTCAGAGATACTGGGAGGAACAAGTAATGTTGGAGACTGCTGATAGAGTGGAGGTGGTGGCTGGAATTGTTGCTGGAAATACCAATGTTGAGATGACTCAACACTCCCATATCCCTGATTCATACAATCATACCAATGAGATTGGAACATGTTAGAGTAAGCATCATCAGCAATCTGTGTACCTGCAACATTACAAGAGCCATATGTCTAGGAACTAAAGTATGTGTTAGTAAACATGAAAAAACAAGTGAAAACAAAAATAATTTTTTTTAGCCAAAATAAAATAAAATAAAATAAAAAGAAATAGAAAATAAAAAGAAAAATTATTTACAAAAATTAACTAGCACCACTTCCCTAAGACAGCGCCAAAATTTGATGCATTGTCATGACTCACAACAAATTAAAATTTATAAAAGTGCTAAGTTGCACCAAAAATGTAGTAAAGGGCACAACTCAGGTTGTCTCACAAGGAAGTGTTACTAGTCAATTAGAAATTAGGAGTTTGGAGAATTAAGATTAAAGCAATTTAAATTAAAAGATAATAGCAACAAGGTAACAGCAACAATGAAGGAAGTACTAGTGCAAGGTATTCCTAGGATTGGAAATTAATTATCATTGACCAAATATTAAACCCATTGGTGGCTATTAGTAACAAATTACAGGCAATTCTACTAGTGATCAATCGACCTCTAGAATTTAATCAATGCAAATAACTAATAAATGACAATCGCCAATTTATTTAGAAATCACATCAATTTAATAAACCAATTGCTATAGCCTAACTGCCAATCGGAAAGTTAATTCTAATATTTTCCCTCAAACATAAACCAATAGATCTATCAATTTATACCCAAAGGGTTTCCCTAAATGACGATCGCTAATTTAGTTATCCCAATAAAGATTATACCAATCACCACAATAATTATAGGAATAGAAACTGCAGAACATTAAGCAAACCAATGCATTTAATATCAAAAGAGGTCTCAAACACCATCCCAATCCATCCGGAAACCCTTACACTAGTAAAGAAATCTACTCCTCCATCTCTAGAGGATTACAACAATAAAGATAAAAGAACCTGGAAATAATAGCAATGATCATCGCCACGATCTCCAAGACAAGTCACCTTCACTAATGAAATCCTAAGAAAGAGAAGAATAAAGAAGAAGAAGATGTAGAGAGAAGATGGAGAGAGATGTAGAGAGAGAGAGTGTGTGTTCTCCAAATTGAAACTCCAAAACTAAAAACTAAAAAACTAAAAAAACTCTGAAAGCTCAAAACTAAAAAACTAAAAAAACCAGGGTAAAAGTCTGTAACATTCCTATATATACTGCCTTTTAAAAATAGGTCAAAGTGGGCCCAAAAACAGATAAAATAAGGTCTTCTGCATCATCGTGCAGCCTGCGATTGCTCTTAGTCTTCTTGGCGCTCACCCGATGAGCAATGCCGATATGATCAATTTTAGGGTCTTTGTTGAGCGCTGCAGCGCTCTTTAGCACTGCAGCGTTCGACAGAATAAAATTTTCCCTCGACACCAAACACAATGATTTTATCCCTTTGAATAAGCTTTCCAACGCCACCAAAATCACCTCAATCGGAGATCTGTAGCTCCAGATATTGCAAAACTACTGACTAGAGGTCAAGTTTGACAGCATCAGAACATTAGCAACCTTTAATCTTCCAACTTGATTTTCACCAAGATGCTCTTAGAACTGGGTTTTGAGCTAAACACAAAAGGTATAGAATACTTCTTGAGCTTTCCAAAACATCCTTTTTTGTCTCAATCCAATCCCTTGTTCTTGACATTTTGCACTTGATCCAAAGCTTCTGTGCATAAAACCATACTCAAAGAGACAAGTTAAACGCAGCAGCTTGTAATTACAAATTATTCCCAAAATCAATGCAAAATCCAATAGTTCTATCAAAAGTACACAATGAGGAATAAATCAAATATCTTATTAATCACATCAATAACATAGAAAAACTCATGTAAAAAGCTAAGAATTAGAAGTAAGATAAGTGGCATAAATGCTTCTTATCAATCATCCCATGTATAGAAAAACACGTATAGTGCACCCACCCTTGAAGTGGTAAGAGTGGTGGTCCGGGTCGTAGTGCATCTCCTAGACTGGCATGTCAATGAAGATCATGAACGTCACCATCGAGCTCTGAAGATGTGACAGGAGAGATAGAGAGGAAGAAACGGAGTGAGAATCTTACTAACGAAACTCAGTAGGATTCTCCTATCTAGGGTTACATCGTACACATCCTCAAGAACCTTGGGTTTATTATAAAAGCGGTGAGCATGCATATAAAGTTCCTTATTAAGTTCATAAAACTAATTTATCCAAGGTTCTTTCCTTTTAGAATGCATCTTAATGTTATGAATGCAATATATCAAGTATGAATGCATTGCAATGCTCAAAACAAATAGCTCAACAATTCATAACATCAAGAAGCATACAAGTGGCATAAAGGGGCATATAACTTTCAAATGGAACTTTCCTCAACTTTGTGACATAAATCATCATACTTTAGCATTATAGGGCCACCCCTAAAAACATATAGGTTATGAGCTCATACCTTAACTAGTTGTCACTAGTTCTTGTTTATTATCTGAATAAGCGAAACATAATAAAATATAATCCCAACTACTAGAGTACGTGCTAGGGGGCTTAGGGATCACCTCTCTTAGGATATACCCTCTTTGAAACACTTTGCGGGCATCTGACCATAGCAATTTGTCCGCTTTGGTAGGCTGCATCTACTCATACCCTCACGGATTTGTTTTTCCTGGGGGTGCTCGGCCGAACCGGTGTCACCCAGGGTTTTAAATCTCATATCAAACTTCAAAAACATTCTCGAGTCCTCTAGGTTTGACAGAAATTCGACAGCATAATAGCTGTAAACCGAATTTCCTTCAAACCAACTTTATGCCACAAACTTCATAACATATAAGCATTTCTCATCCAACTTTCATACACATGATAGGCATAATAACTCAGCACTTCATCATAGCTCATATATCATCATAACATATGCATCAAAACATCATACTTGCATTACTAAACTCATAGCATCAAAGATCTCTTAATGTCTTTTGCTTTGACCCTTAGGGTCCTTTAACTTGAATTCTATGTTGTTTATCATCACGACTTAAGCTCTCGGGTACTTATAGGCTCATATCTAAGTGTTCCTCACTCAATTCTATGATTATAAACAATTCTAAACCCCAAGAGTGCAAAATCCATAATTTACACTTTACGGGCACCTAGAAGTCCCAACTTTGACCCTTTCTAAGTTAAGTTTGTTCCCGCATCAAGATTAATTCCTAAACCAATTATGAGTAGTTTCTACACATTTAGACTAATTACAAACCATGATTTCAAATTTTAAACCTTGCTGGACAAAATCCAGAAAATTATATTTCTAAGGGATTTAAAGGTCTCAAATTAATTCTTTTCTAGTTACTAACTTCTCTTAACTTCCACATATATTAATTCTAACATCAAATATACATGAACATACTCATATTATCATCATCAAAATAGCATTATACAGTGACCATACCAACCAAACAGAACTGATAAACATCTCCATCAAAGAATGCATAAAACTTCATTTCTAAAGCATATAAATTACTAGTTTCTCTTGGGACCTTTTTAAAACTTCTAAAACTCATTAGTAAACATTTTTATCTCATTAAAATCATCAAAATGTTTTCAAGGGGCAGTAGCTATCTTTAAATAAATCTCAAGAGGGTTTTAAAACATAAAACCTTGTTCAAAACATTTCTTGAAATCATCTAAGCTTAGGAAAATCATGAAATATAAGTTTTAGCACTTGTAACTAGATGGATCCTATCCTAAGACCCAACATCATCACAAGGCCGAAATCAAAAGAGCAAAACATAGATATTTCCAACTTTGTTTGAGACAATAATGGGCAAGTCTTTGAGCCCTAAACTTTTTAAGTGATGACATAAATATAAATATGCAATGCATCTTGTTTTACTCTTTATTAGGAGGTGTGAGCATGAAATAAAAATGCTACGTAAACTTATTATTATCTTAGAGATTTAGTGATAGCTTAAACATAAACATGAGGGTGCAAGCCTTATTATTAATCTTGAAAGTTTAGTGATGACACAAAAGTAAATATGGATGCAAGTTCCTTTTTCTTTAGCTTAGAGCTCTTACAAAACTTTTGAGCAACATGAACTCAATCCAACACTAATCTCATCCAAACAAAATGAGCTTTAGAGTTCTTGAACCAAGTTCTCAAAGGAACTATAAGGCTCTTGAATATCATCATCAAGCTTTAAAGGAAATGATCTAAAAGAACGAAAACAACATTATTTCTTGATACAAAATAAATATAGAGACACTTTGTAACACCCTAATAGAACCCCATTGTGCTTAAGTTCACATTTGGATTCTATTAGTTGTCACTTATGCCTTACATTTATTTTCTTTTGAAATTAACTTAGAAAAATAGTGGAAGTTTTTTTTTTCTTTAAATAAATTAATTTTTTGAAAACTTAAGCCTGTAACGAGAAGTGAAATACATAGCGCTTTTATAGATAATAATCAAGTTACATTGTGCACTTAATTAAATAAGAAGAATAAGAGACTAAGTGTAGAACTATTATCACATAAACTGGAATATAATCACTTAATACATAAGTCACAACAGGGCATATCATACTGATAAGTTATTACAAATAACAATATAAGTTCTACTATTACTAATTGTTTCTCACAAACTATAATGTAACTAAAGCTCGGAATGCTCCTACTTGAACGGTTTGAAATCTTCACGTGCTACCTCCTTCCTCGACTACAACCGTTGCTTTAGGTGGACACGTCTGTCTCTGGTAACGACAACGGAAAATAAACATAGGAGTGAGAAATACATGATTTCTCAGTAGGAGTTCTTTCTTGTACTAAAAGTGTCATCATTGTCGTCCCAGTCACTTCGGGTTTATTATAAAAAGGTGAACAGGTAAGGATTCAATTATCAAACTTTCACAAACGTGATTAGTCGAAGTGCAGTTACTTTTAAACTAATCTTGAACATTAGCAGAAATATCCATTCAGTATTTCATCAAGCATACATATAAGCATATCACGTAAAACCACTAATAAGCAATAATCATTTAGGAGCTGCATGCATTTCATGATTACTCATCCTCAACATGCACTTGTTTAGTGATCAACATATTTCTTAATTACTCACGGATGAATGCATCAATGCCTTAGACCACCCTAAAAGGGTAATGAGCTCATACCATGGCCGTCGCCATAACCTTTTTGGTTTTCATTCCGTTGCCGTGATCTCAACGGTTTAGGGGGTTAAGCCGTGAGTTTAGCTCAAGTCCACTTTTCCAGACTTTCATTGCTACTTTTTCAAACTTTACTTTTATTATTTCTTTTGAAAATGAATGTATGCATATTATCATGTAATCACAATAAATCCTGGGCAATCAATCATTCATCCTCATCATTTCATAATTCATCACCATACATTCACATTACTATAAATCACTTCATAAAACATGGACAATATCATGTAAATCTCATAGTAAACACTTTCATAGATGATTCATATTAACCAACCAAAGTTATCAAGTTGAGTTCCTAGTGTTCGTAAGAGGTAATGGATGTCTTAGTATTATCTTTTTCTCTTAGTGTTCTTTGTACTCTTAGCATTCCATTAATACCTTAATGCACTTCAAAATATTATTATAGGTTCTTTATATATTTTTATTATGACTTTCATATAACTCTTGAAGATTATTATTCTACTTAAATTCTTAAAATTCTCTCTTTACAAGACTTGATTCTTTTATTTGTAGTTTTGACATCTTTTAGAAGAAAGTTTATAATTCTCTGTATACTTGTTATCTCAGCTTAGTAAAGGTAGTTCCAAATTCCTAACTCATCAAATTTTAGCATTTACAACTTTGGAATAGTGTAAATCAACTGTAAACCATGCATAGGAGGGTTCCCAGGAAAGAGCGGTGGGTCACAATGGACATGCTTAAATACCAAGTCTTTCCTTAGCCAGAACCTTTCCAAACTGCACTTTCACAGTACACTATCCCGAAATTTATTTCTCATTCTGTATTTACGTGGTACAAAGCTTTATACATAACATACATGGCTGTATTCCTATATGTGTTAGCTCTCCAACAAAGTTGAAATCAGTCCATTTGCATTTTTCTAGAGTGAGTTACACCTATTTTACTACTACAAGGTCAGATTTAAAGTTTCAGTCTTAGGCTCTACTTTAAAAATTTATTTCTTGAGCTAGAAAACTCCGCTTTGGGTGATTCTTTTTGAAGTGTGTTCTATAATGAGTCTAGTTTATAGTAAAATTATTTTAATTTTGAGATACTTGATATTTTATGAACAGTAGCTTTCGAAGTACCTGCTGCCAGAAACAACTAGAAATTCCAGCACCTACCATTTTCATGTCTTAAGTTACCTTTATTAAATCAGGTTTCACATACAATCTTTTCAAGTTATATTTGAGTTTGATAACATCATAAGGGTACTCATAACAAAATAGAACATGTCATATTTCTAAAAATATATTTTTCAAATAATCATTTAAAACTTTTGACAATAACTCAAACTTGAGGCATTCTATCAAGGTTAGAAGCCAACAATGCTTGAACAATTAAAGATGAAGCTCCTACCTCTTGTGTAGGGTCTAAAAAGGGTCCTTCTCTTCTTCCTTAAGCTTTGAACAAGAGTCTTTGGAGTGGATGACCCTCCTTAAATCTTGGCTCTAGAACTTGAGTGCTTAAGAAAATATTTCTCACTAGAGTTAAAGATTGTAACTCTTGTGAGGGCTAGTAAAAGTTTGGACTTAGGATTTAAGTGTTTGGATGAAGTTTAGAGGATCAAGAGAAGTCTTTGAAGAACATAAGAAGAATGATAGAATAAGAAAGAAAGAACACTTAGGGAGTTTATGAATTGAAGAGAGTTTGAGGAGTATTTAAAGTGGAAAGATTAGAGAAAAAACAGAAGAAGGAAAGCACTTGGAGCATGATTTATGGAAACATGTTGGCTGAATTTTGGGATGAAAATGCTCCTTGTTTTGTGCAAACATGTTTCCATGTTTTGTGCAAACACGTTTCCATGTTTTGTGCAAACACGTTCCCATGTTTTATGCAAACATGTTGGATGAAAATGCTCCATGTTTTATGCAAACATGTTTCCATGTTTTATGCAAAGATGTTAGTGGATATTTTCTAACCTTTAGTACATGTATGTGATTCAGAAATGTGTATGATGTATGTGGTTAAATTATTGTGTTATCATCTTAATCCAATGGCTTAGATTCATTCTTGTCTAAATACAAGTCTAGGGATTTGTGTAAATAGCGTTGTAGTAATTTCTTTAACTAAGACAAGGATATTTTTGTAATTAGACAATGATAGTGGTATTCTTGTAATTCCATTCATACAGTAAGGGTATCTTTGTCATTTAATAAGGCAAGGGTAGTTTGGTAATTTCCTTTACATAGCAAGGGCATTTTCATAATTTCCACTAAGTGATGGCATTTTCGTAATTCTTTGCATTTTTCTCTAGACATACTTAAGTAGACTATTTGTTGTGTTTCATAACATTTGTCCAGATTCTCTTGGTTTTGCTATCGCTAATTAATATTTATCTTAGTTATAAATTTGGGGATGTTACACACTTCATAATTTTTAACAAAATCTTTGAAGGAAAACCTAGAGTGGCCGAAACCACGTAGGAGAAGAAAAGGAAAGAAAAACCAAAACTTTGCTAGATTAATAACAAAACTCAAGCTTTAGAGGTTTCTTTGAAATGAACACAAGTCATTATCTAGAAACTCTCATCATCAAGCTATCATGATCAAAATGAGGCCTTGAGGCCAAAATGAAAAGAACAAGGAAAATAAGGAAGAACTTTAAAAGAAAGCAAGAGAAACTTTTAGAAAATCACATTTTTGGGTAAAAACAAAACTAGAGAGCAACTCCCTACCATGTTAGAAGATGAAAATGCTTGATCTTGAAAGGAAATGAGAATAGCAGCTCCTCCTAGAGTTGTGGGGTGGCTTCGGCCTTGAAGGGAAGAAAGGAAAGGAAATGTGTTCTTGGTGAGCTTGTGTTTGAGTGTTTAGGAGATGATTCAAGGTTGTGGTCTGAGGTTGTGAGGTGATGATGTAAAGAGAAGATGAAAAAGATGAAGATGAAAGGAAGTTCTCAAGAACTTGAGAGAAAATGAAGAACTTGAGAGGAAAAGGAAAGAACTTGCAAAGAGTGCTTGAAAGCTTAAACTTACCAAATGATCCAAAGTGTAACCAAGCTCACACAAGCAAAGTATTTATAGAAAAACAAAACAAATGAGAGCTCATGGAGGAGGAGAAGAAACCGTGGGCATGCCTCATGTTCCATGAGGTGAGAGATTGAAATTTTTGAGACAGAGGAGTATGGTTGGAAGTATGGAGAGCATGGGCTAAGACATGGTTCAAAGCATGGTGTTTTTCTCTTTGCTTGAGTTGAAATAATTCTTCTAGAAGGCAAGGAAGGGCTGACGGTTTTGGGCATAAAAAATTGGGGGAGAGGGGAATAGCTAATTCATATAGTCATTCATTTAGTCATTCAAGCATGAGTGAGAGTATGATCAAGTATGGTGCAAGTAAGGTGTAAGCATGGTCATTTGAGTGTATGAATTCAAGCATATGATGAATATTTAGGGCATAGGGTTTTGGCCAGCTAACAGCCAAGGGGAGGAAGAAAAATTGTTTCATGTAATTGTGTGTTAATGATGTGTTTATGTGTGTATTAGTTTAGGTACAAGATTAGGAATTGCTAAGTATGTGTTTAGGTTACTAATGATGTAATTAGGAATTTTATGACATGATTAAGGAGTGCTCATACACATTTAGAGGGTTTTAAATTCATTTTATGAATAAACAATGTAGACACAATTCTATGATTTAAGGAATTAGAGAGAGAAAACACTATTCAAGATTCTATGACTAGGAATCTTGAATTTAAAATGAGATTTGAGTTTAAATTAAGCAATCTTAGGTTCTAATTAAATTTAATAAATTATTTTGACTCTAGATTAATTACGAAATTAATTAATCTTTTATTAGAGCCTAATATTGCTTAGGTTTGCTTAATCATACAATTAAGCTCAAAAACACAAAACTAGGGGCAAAATCATAATTTTGCACAAAATTTGCCCAGGACCACTGGGATTAAAACTGAGATCACATAATACATAAAAATACCTTTTAAAATCATCTGGAGAATTTTCAGACTTATTCGGTGCTCATACCCATGCGAAACATTGCAGGGGTATTTTAGTCATTTTGACCCAAAAACTCAAAAAATGATATTTTCGATCTGGGAAAGATACACAAGTCAACTAATCCCCTTCAAGCATTGAGTATGCCCTCCAAGGACTGCTGGACTGACTTTCCTCAAATTCTGGGCCGAAAATGACCTTAGAGACATTTCGGTCATTTTTACTCAGACAGAAAATCGAGGCTTTACAAAGAACATAAAGGTTATAGAAACTATAGAGAAGTTTCTGATCTAAAAGCAGTTTCTTAGAACAAAGTTATAAGGGACATTTCCAAGGGTGTGAGAACTAGATACTCCCTTAGAAATATGTCCAATTGTACTTTCTATAACATCCTCCTAACTACCATGTATTACTCGAGTGTTAACACAGTAACTAGAAGAGTATAATGTCCTTTTTAAATCTATACTAGTTGAGAGAAATGAAAATAAAATAAATTAAACTCATGTTGCAAAAACTCATATATTTTTATACATCATACACAAGTTATCATTATATACATCATACTGGAAAATAAGTCATTCTACTAATAAGGTTACTTAGGGACTAATATAAAAAAAGAGGAACACATCTAGTACTTAGCCTAACCAACTCAAATACCAAGGCCTAACAAAATCACATATATAGAAAAATGAGCCTAAAAAATATCTAACAAGATTAGTTTGCAGGTTGGCAGAACTACAACTGTGTACATATCAAGAGTCCTAGGATGTCTTATGCCTTCCTAGAGAAAATTGTTTACCATCAGTGGGATGGCATTGCCTTTGGTAAGGGAGTTAGGACAAGCAGGTGGATCCAAATTTGAGGATGAAGACAAGGAGGGGGGATCTTCTAGAAGGCATATTTGGTGGCGTAGACGGGACATAAAAAACAAACATATGTGCAAAATGTAAGGGCACACTATCGTAAGGAAAGAAAAGATCAAAGTCAATAGTAAACATGGATGCACTAAAAGAGTGACCAAAGTGCATGTATGTGCGAACCTGTGAATAGCCTACTAAGTATAGGGAATCTAGTATTGAGGTCATAATGCCACACCTACTATGAGGAATCAAGGAAAAGTACCATGGACATCATCGGCTGGATCTAAATAATACAAAATACATACAAACGTAGGGATGAGAATATTATAAAATTCTCAGTATGGCACTCCCTCAAATGTGAGAATAACATAATCAATGAGTTCATTCATATAGGAATTCTTATGCAAAATCATAAGCATGAATACTAATGTGCATAAATCATGTAAAGTTATATGCAGAAGCAATAATAATCGTGTATTTTCTCTTGTAACCTAAAAACTTAATTCATTGCATTTTTCCCTTTTCATCAACATAGGGAAGACTTAATTCTATATCAAGTAGCATCTGCAATGGATGACTACACAATGGGTACTTTATACCTAATGGTATCTGTAGTGGACAACTCCACAATGGGTAATAGACTACTTATCAGGATATGAGCTCATTCCTATATGTGACCATCAGACATCATTTTTTTTTTCTTTTTTCGAATCTCACAGAGTTCTATTCATAGATGATACGTCTATCGAAGCATAAAATCTGTAAGGAAGTCCCTCTTTGTGTCTTCCCTTTTACTCAACACAACTCTTGTCTCTATTTTACCTATATATTGGAACATGCACAATTTAAGGTCCTGCATGCTCTTTTGTCATATATATTCATTTATCATCTTTCTTTTTACCAACACATGCTCCAATCACATATAAGTATTCATTCACAATGAAATTATCATCCATTCCTCATAAGTGAATCTTTAAATGGTATAGCATGCATTTATACTCATCATACTTGAATCAAAAGTTATTATATTACCAATTCAAGATTTTGGTTCATTTTCAGCATATTAGCAAATTTTATAATAAAATATCAAGATTTATTGTGCCTGCATCAAATAATTATTTGCAAGTCTGCTAAAATTCTGCAAGACACCTCAATGTGTCCCCAAAGTCCTGTAAAAATTTCAAGCAAGGATCTTTCTCTAACTATGTTAACAAAATTCTACAAATTTGATGGTCAGAGACTACCTAATCCCATCTCAAAACCAAAATTCCATAATTTAAAACCTTAGCAAATGACTGAATCAATTCAGAATAAAATAACAGTTGAACGTTAAGATATTTTGAACACCCTGTAAAAATTTAAAAAGAAAAATCAATCATTTGCTATGGTAAAAAAAATTAGCAAAATTCACAGCTTCAAGTCCAACAATTCAAGTAGGACAGGAATAGTTTTGGTTCATGAATATTTTAAAGTAGTAGAAGTCCAAAACAAAGCTCAAGAAAATTATTGGAATTAGCTTAGGTTGTTATCTTCAACATATAATTTTTTTACCTCATAAAACTACCCACAAATCCATCGAAAAATTCGTGACCATTCCCTACCTCTAAGAAAACCAAAATTCCCGCAAGGTAGTCCAACACTTCTTTTCACAAAAATGATTTTTCCACAATACCAAACCATTCCACCTATGCATATACATATCTATTATAACCTCTTGTAACACCCTAATTTTTAACCCAATACTCTAGAACATATTAGGCTAATCATTAGGTTATTACTTCTTAGTTTCATTATTTTATTAAAATACTTAGCGGAAATTACGGGTAAATTTTTTTTTGAAAACATAAAACAAAGTGAGAGCCGCGTTCTTAGTCTAATTGTAAGACAGAAATATAAAACATGATTAGCAAGCAGAGAGTAACACGAAAATCAAGAACAAGTAACAACAGAGCAATAACCACCATAATAATAGAAACATTTCATTAATAACATAATCAGAAATACATATGTAGTCATACCCTCACAGGGACGGGCAGAGCTTGTAATACAATGGAAAAGGAAATACAACGAAAACAGTAAAACATAAAGCAACATAAAGTAAACCATCACTACCCGAGTGCACCTATACTGAATAACCTCAAACAAAAGCAAGTTTATCCAGTCTATGTGTGAGTGTGTGCACTAAGCCTCCCCTAAGACGTTTGCTACTGGAACCTGGGGAAAGGTGGAGTGTAACCGATCCATGGACGCAGGGCAGCAAGAGTGGGTACACGTGAAGACTGAGCGTGAGCTCCTCAATAGGGGCGCCTCTCGGCTCGCCTAGCCAGCCTCGGCTGTGTAACAGTCTCCTCGCTCACGCCTCGCATGAACTGAGGTGTAGGAGCAGAACTCTCACTATACATGTGCATCGGCGGGTCCTCGGATGGGTCGTCCTCCGAACTCGGGGACCGAGGCACATAGTCCTGGAAATCTCGAGGCATCGAACCACCAGTATACGTCCGCAGAATCCTCTTGTCTCGCATCCGGGCATGCTCAAAAACTATCGCATCATTGTAGGGTGACATCGGGGAGAAACGGTAGCTCTGTACAGGGTGTGCAAAGGGGCATATGATGAACATGAAGACTCGCACGGTGCACTGCCCCTCAAAATGATATGACCCATGGTCTGGGTCATAGTGAACCTCCTAAGTAGGTGTGTCAACAAAGACCACGAACGTCGCCATCGCTCCATGAAGATGTGACAGAAAAAGGAGAAGGAAGAGAAAGGAGTGAGAATTCTTGCTAAAGAAATCTCAGTAGGAGTCTCCTATCCTAGGGTTACATCGTTCACATCCTCACGAACCTTGGGTTTAAGTATAAAACGTATGCATACATAAAAGGTTCATTTAGAGTTTATAAAACCAATTATCCAAGGTCCATTCCTTTTAGCATGCATCTTGATGTTATGAATGCAACATATTGACCCATGAATACATGGCAATGCCTTAATCAAATAATTCAATGAATCACAACTTCAAGAAACATACAAGTGGCATAAAGGGCATATAACTATCAAGAGGATCTTTCCTCAACTTCGTGACATTAATCGTGGTACTTTAGCATAATAAGGCCACCCTAAAATAACTAGGTTATGAGCTCATACCTTAGCTAGTCGTCACTAGCTCTTGCTTATTATCTAAATAAGCGAAACATAATAAAATAATCCCGACTATGCAAGAAATGCGGGTAGAGGCGAGGATCACCTCTCTTAGGATATACCCTCTTTGAAACGCTTTGCGGGCATTAAGCCACAGCAATTTTTCCGCTTTGGTAGGCTACATCTACTCATACCCTCACGGATTTGTCTCCCCTGGGGGTGCTCGACTGAACCACTATCACCCAGGAAAGTGCGTCTCAGTGCTTTGTCACATAAAAATCTCCTGGGGATGCTCGGCCGAATTGGTGTCACCCAGGGTTTTCAACTCATATGGTACTCTTAAATATTTCTTCAACCCTTTAAGGTTTGACGGAAATTCGGCAGCATAATAGCTGTTAAACCGAATTTCCTTCAAACCGAAACTTATGCCACAAGTTAATCACACAACATATTCCTCATTTAAATCTCATACTATGATAAACTCATATCTCAAACAATCATTTCCTCATGCATTATAAACATCTCAACATATTATTACATCATATAAACAACATAACATTAACAGTTTCATAGTGTCTTATGGATTGACCCTTACGGTCTTTAACTCGCAATCTAAGTTATAAATCATCACAACTTAATCTCTTGGGTACCTATAGACTCATATCTAAGTATTCCTCACTCCATACTATGATCAAGAACATCTCTAAACCTCAAGGATGCAGAATCTAAAATCCTAACTTTACGAGTACTTATGAGTCACAACAATGACCCTTTCTAAGTCCGGTTTGCTCCTAAGGCACCAAGATCAAGTCCTAAACCAATTATGAGTCATTCATACACATTTAAACTAATTTAAATACATGATTACCACTTCTAAACCTTGCTGGACAGAATCCAGAAAAATCAAACATTAAGGGATCTAAAACTCTCAAATTAATTCTTTTCTAGTTACTAACTTCTCTTATCTTTCACATATGAGTTTTAACATTAATTATACTCAAACTTAATCATGTTATCACCATCAAACTGCACATACAGTGGTCATAAAATAGCAAGGCAGAACCGAATCCAAGTCTCCATACAAAGGCATCAAACACAATTTCTAAAGCACATAAAATACTAGTTTCTCTTGGAACCTTTTTCAAACTTTCAAAACTCAATTATAAACATTTTTAACATCTAAAATCATCAAAATGTATATGAGGGCAGTAGCTAAATCAAACTTGTCTCAAGAGGTCCTAAATTCATAAAACTTAGTTCTATGCATTCCTTAAACTCGTAAGAGCTTAGAAAAATTATGAAACATAGTTTTCAATAGTTGTACACAATAAATCTCTTAGGGGCCGAAAACATAAGCTAAGGAAATACATATTTCAAACCTTTGTTTGAGACAGCAATGGGCAAGTCATTGAGCTATAGGTTTACTTAAGTGATGACATAAAATAAACATGCTCATGCACTTATTTTAGGTTCCTTTAGAAAGTAAAGTGATAGTATAAAATAAACATGAATGCAACTTGTTATTATCTTTGGTATTTAAGTGAGGACTTGGAATATAAACATGATAATGCATTGCTTGAAATATAAACATGATAATGCATTGCTTGAAATATAAACATGATTATGCAAGTTCCTTTGTTATCTTGGTACTTAGTGATGACAAGGAAAATAAATATGATGTGCAAAGCATAAAAGTAAACATAAATGCAAAGTTCATTTTAAGGTTATCTAGAGCTCTTACAAGACTTTAGAAAATAATAACCCAACACTCATCTCATCACAAAGAGAGCTTTAGAGTTCTTGAACCAAGTTCTCAAACAAACTATGAGGTTCTTGAACATCATCATCAAGCTCAAAATAAATAAACTTTCAAAGAAACACAAGGCCTTAAAGAAAAGGAAATAAAACCGAAATACTAGAGGAAAGGAAACAAGGAAACCGAAATGAAAAACAAGAAAGAGTGAAGGTGTTCTTGAGCTAGAAATCATTTTGAGTTAGTAAATCAAGATGAAACTTAGAGAAAATAAAAACTCAAGCTTTAGAGGTTCCTTTGAGATGAACACATAGTCATCATCTAGGAGCTCTCATCATTGAGCTATCATGTGCTCATCAAGGCCAAGAGGTCAAACTCATAGAAAAAGAAGAACAAGAAAGTTTCAAAAGGAAAATCCAAGAGAAAGCTAGAAAAGCTCATTTTCATGAAAAGCAAAGTTTAGAAAACACTCCTACCTAGAGTGAAGTTAAAAGCTTTGATCTTTAAAAAGGAAAACAAGATGAAGAACTCCTCCTTGGAGCAAGATAGCTTCGGCCTTGGAGAGGGAGAAGGAAAGGAGACGTGTTTCAAGTGAGGTTGTGTTTGAGGTGAGGTGTTTGAGAGGTTAGGAGGTGATTCAAGGCTTTGGGGTGGTGTTTGAAGGTTATGAGATGATGATGAGATGAAGAGATGATGAAGATGAAGATGAAGAACAAGAGAGAACTCTCTTGAAACTTAGAGAGAAAAAGAGGGAACTTTGAGAAAGCTAAGAAATCTAAAAATATGCAAATGAGCTAAAGTGTTTGCATGTGTTTCTAGGCAAGGTATTTATAGAAAATGAAGACAAATGAAGCTCATCCAAGGGGGAAAGATGCTGTAGCATTTGAGAGGGAAAGGAAGAGAAAATATCTCTTACAACTTGTCATTCATGCATGGTTTTGAGGTATGGAGTGTATGATACAAGGTATGGCTTCAAGCATGGGTTTTTGAGTGAGTTTTCTTTCAAATTTTGAATGAAATAAATCTTCTAGAAACTAAGCATGGCTGGAAGTTTTTCAGCCACAAATAAATGAGGGAATTGGTTTATTTCATTTAGTTATTCATTTAGAAAATCAAGCTTGATTGAAAGTATGACAAGGTATAACAAAGTATGGTGATTTGAGGTGATTTTCCTTCAAATTTGAAATGAAATAATTCATTAAAATAGGGGAGAAGGCTGGCGGAATTCAGACCAGAAAATGGGGGATGAAAAGTTTTCTAGAAGTTGTCCTTTGAGGCATGGATGAAGGTATGGAAGTTGTGACACAAAGCATGGTTCATGTAAGATGAAAGTATGGCCTTTGAAGTATGAAAAATTTGCACATGTGATGGATATTAGGGAGGCATGGCTTCGGCCAGATTGGGGCAGCAAGGACGGAGGAAAAATTTCTCATGTAATTGGGTGTTAATGGTAGGATTAAGTGTATGTTAGCTTAGGTACAAGGTTAGGAACAATTAAGCTTAAGTTTAGGTAACTAAGAATGAGGTTTAGGGATTTTATGACAAGATTAGGAGTGCTCATACATCATTAGAGAGTTTAAAACTCATTTAGGAATAAACAATTGAAAACACAATTCCATGATTTAAGGAATTAGAGAGAGAAAACACTATTTAAGATTCCATGACTAGAAATCTTGAATTTAAAATAGGATTTCAAGTTGTAATTAAGCACTTTTAGGTTCTAATCAACTTTAATAAATTATTTTGACTCAAGATTAATTATGGAAATTAATTAGCCTTCGATTAGAGCCTAATATTGCTTAGGTTTGCTTAATCACGCGATTAAGCGTAAAAACACGAAACTAGGGGCAAAATCGTAATTTTGCACTAATTTCGCCCGGGACCTCCGGGACCAAAATTGAGGTCACAGAATACATAAAAACGCCTTTTAAAACCATCTAGAGAAGTTTCGGGTTCATCCGACACTTGCAAATGGGTAAAACACCGCAGGGGCGTTTTGGTCATTTTGACTCAAAAACTCGAAAAACGAGATTTTCGATTCCGGAAAGGCACACGAGTCATCTAATCCCCTTCCAACATTGAGTTTGCCCTTTGAGTACTATCGGATCGGCTTTCCTCGAATTCCGGACTGAAAATGACCTCAAGGGCATTTTGGTCATTTTCACTCTAGCAGAAAATCGGGGCGTTACACCTCTCATTAGACCTATAATTATTAATTTAAAACAAACAAAATTTGCAAAAAAAATAGAAATATATCAAACAAGACACAAAAACCCTACTTTTGGAAACTAATGGATCTTGGCTCCAAGGATGCTTCAAGATGAATTTCCTTCACTTAAAAGCTTCTGAACCATCCCCAAACCCTTCCCTAATAAGTGAGATATGAGGTATCAAGGTAAGGACTGATGAGGAATTTAATTTTCAATCGGTTAGTTTGGTAGGTATTGATGAGTGGAACAAGTTTAGTCAAAGAAGTTTATGGTTTTAACAAGTCTAGACTTAGGATTTTGAGGTTTGAATTCAAGTTTTTATGGTTTTTGTGAAGCAAAATAGAGGTTTTGTATTTTCTCCATTGTTGGCCGAACTTTTGGAGAGAAATAATGAAGTTAGGTGACTTGTGTTTATCTTACACTAAGTTAAAGCATTCTTTAATATAAAATCTAATTTCTTTATAAAAAGAAACTAAAATGGATGGCTAGGATTTGACCTTGTTATTCAAGATTGAATCTTAGCCATTCATTTGATTTAAATGGATAACTATCTTCCTTTTGTAATGATCAAACTAGCTTTCGGTTTTAGAAATCATACATTGAAATCTCACCAAACGGGTGAAACATTATACCCAATTAATCAGATATTGCCCGAAATTAAATTCTAGGTATAAAATCTTCATTTCTAACTATTTCTAACGTTAATCCTATGTTTTCTCCATTTTGGGCATCTTTGAGTCCCGGATATAGGGTTTTGGCTATCCCAATAGGCTTACAGGGCCTCCAAAACACTATTATGTTTTTTTTTCTTTTACTTGTCCATTAGGTCGTCCTCATCATCACTACCTTTGTCAAAATATTGAAACTCTCATTAATAAAGCTCTAATTAATTTTTGATTAACTCTAGGGTGTTACATTACCACCCACCTTAAGAAAAATTTTATCTTCAAAATTTCATACTTGGAAACAGCTTTAGATGATCTTTCTTTATGTTTGATTCTAACTCCCATGTGTACTCTATAGGTAAAAGAGTGCACGAGAAATAGGGGTTGAATTGTGCTTTGAAGCTTTCTTCAAATCTAAAACATTTAATGAAAATACTATCAAGCATTAAGCTTAAAGTGCCGTGAAATCATGGTTAGTTATTTTAGAAAGTAGATCTCTGAAGGCTTTTAGTAATAACACAATTTTAATAGTACTTCAACAGTTATTAAATTAAAATGTGTAGCATAAAAATAAGAGATTGGGGAAGTGAGAAATGTCATAAATATTTTTATATTGGTTTGGCCATACCTACCTACATCCAGTATTCAAAACATGTTGAGATTCTACTAACAATAACTTTCTTAACCTGAGAAAGTAAACTAGATAGTCTTTACATTAGCCTTCTTAAGCTCTCATAGTGAATAGTAGACAACCCCTACTGTCACAAATCAAGTAGTTCTGTATCAACCTCTCCAAGCTGAACTGAGTAGTCTTGAATCAGCCTCTCTAAGCTAACCAAGTAGTCTTGAACTGGCCTCTCCAAGCTAAACCATGATGGTCATCATGTTGTGAGTAGTTCTCTCATAACCTCTCCAAGCTAAACTGTGATGAGTAGAATACCTTTGGCATCACATTGCAAGTAGTTTTACCTTAGCCTCTCCAAGCTATGTTTCACTCTGATCACTACTAGATCAAGGTTACAAAGGTTTTTGTGTTTGGGTTGCTACTCAAACTAACCTACACCCATGTTTCCTTACAAATATTCAATAACACACAGCTGGGAAACATGAACAACTTCTTTCTAACATCTCTTCCTAAGAAGAGTGTACAAATCATTACAAAACATAGAAAGAAGATTTTATACTTCAAGGAGACTGATTACATATTATGATGAACATCACACGAAGTGTGGAGAGATTTTTCTAGAGTTTTCATTTTTATGTCTTCAACTCTCTCATCAGTATTCAAGCATAGAATATCCATTTATACTGGTCCTTCTTCATGACCATTGCCCTTAAACTGATATCCAAGTGACACATGTAGATCATCTATTATGTCTTAGAACGTTTATCTAGAAGGATAGACTAACAAACTTGTCATATTATTTGCAAAAGCTATTGTATTGTAGAGGTTTATGATGTCCCTCTTTCTTTTTACTTTTTGATCGTGGTTTCTGAATTCCTCTTTCTAGAAGCTAGGATGGTTGACTAATCATGTAGAAGAGATGACATATCAGTTATGAAACTGGGTTTGACTCGAGATTTGAAATTTGAAATTTGAATTTCCCTCAATTTCTTGTAGCGTTTTGTGCTCCACAGTTAACTGAGCTTTCTGGCATGCATAATCAATCGCTTAATCATTCTTCGATCTTCCAGTCTTCAATCTTGCATTTTTAATGTTGATTGATTTGAGATTGTAATGATTGTTGACTGAGTAACACATTACTTTCAAATTTGACATTATTTCATCATTCTTCAGTGTACTTTCTGAAGTCCCATGTTATTTTCTGAAGACCATTTCCTTGGGTTTCTTATTCTTGTATTAATCTGTTTCATTCCTTAATGTGTGTAAGCTTTCTTTACACGATATAATATTCACTTCGTTTAAATTCTCTTCCTGCGAGACAAAACATGTTTGCACATGCAAAGTGAAATTATTTTCACTTAAGTCCGTGTAATGCACTTTGAAATTTACCTGTTAAGCTTAGTTAAGAAACTCAAGGCAGCCATTAGTCATTCTTCAAAATATTTTCTTTAAATTGGCTTTGTTGTCATTCAAAATAATAAAGCTCATACTTTCTGAAGGGTTATGGAGCTTATAATTTTCCCATTTTTTATGATGACAAACCAATTTGAAGAAAATCTTTTGAAGAGATGTTGAAAGAAATATTTCAGAATATATTATGATAAGTACATTTTCTTTTAAGACATCATGATTCTTAAATCTTAGTAAGTCCTTTTCTTAAGGCATGATTAGTTGTGTTCAAGAAAATTTGAAGCTTGAAGTTAACTCAAATCAGAGTTGTTTGGTTTGCGATGATATTTTTTTATTTCAATTAGAATGCTTCTTGAAATTGTATCACAAAGATACTAAAGCAGATGTCATTGTCTAAGTTCAATTGTACCAATAGCTTGATTCTTGTTATAAAATGACTTCCTGAAATTTAAGTGTGCTTGAATAAATAAACAAGTAATACTTGTGATATTCTTCCTTGATTAAAAATCTTATTCATCATATTCTTTTCCTATGTCCAATAATATATATATATATATATGTATGTATGTATGTATGTATGTATGTATGATAAACCTTTTTTGAGCATGTCATAAGAAAAACTTAAGTGATACAAATGTAGTTTCTGATGCTCAGAGAAATCTTGATATAAATTATATTAATGTATTACAAGTTGAGGTTTCTGAAGCTCAATCAGGGATCCAACCCAGTTTTATCGAAGCATTAAGCACTAATGAGCATATTGTTATGAGCTAGGAAACTTTTCAACATAAGTATTAGAGGATGAAACACTTTTGAAAACTTTTTCTTATATATATATATATATATATATATATATATATATATATATATATATATTTATGCAAACTATGAATTTTTGCTCACTGATACCTCATCAGAATCAGAATATAACACATTATATGACACTCAAGCTCAGTACACTCGAGATAATTCTGAGATTAACTTACTGATCATAGTTGAAGCAGAGGCATTTAAAAGAAAGTTTTTGAAAGTCCTCAGAAACTATTTACAATTATGTTTGATCAGATTAAACAGAACATATCTTACATGTGTCAATAATAACTTGTTTTATGATGATAAACATTTCAAGAAATCTTATACATATCTAAGCACATCAATAGAATTCGAGTATCCAGATACTAGTAAAAAGAATTTGCGCTTCTTAAGGATACTTGCTAAAGCTAATCATGGATAAAGATGTAAGCTAATTTCTCTAGCATGTTAATGATTAATCACTTTAGAGCAACTACTTAAGAGATCAAAAGCATACACAAGCAAGCCATGGCATATGATTAGCTAAGCATGATAGGTAGGCATCGATATGCATCAGAGCTTAAAGCCAACCTATATGTATCAAAGCATACAAGGACTTAAGGTAAAAAGCATAAACCAAGCATAAACATGATATTCAAGATAGAGATTTTCAAATTTTGTGAAGAGGAATTGTCATGACATAAACAAGTTTCTAAAAAGAAAGAAAAAAAATTCATGCTTAAAAGGTTTCTAGACTCCCCTTCAGCATATGCTCCCCTTAAACTTCATAGTATAGATTTTCTTCATCTTTTGTCTTCTCCCCGTTTTGGCATTATAAAAAAGGAGGTGTGCAGGAGAGGAACCAAAGTATCATCTTTAACCTCTTTATCTCAGCTCTTGTAGAATTTGTTGGTTGGTCTGAAGAATTTGAAGTTGTAGTTCTTCATTATGTTTGAGCTATGCCCCTTGCTCTATGATTGTTGCCTTAAGTCTGTCTTGTCTGGAAGTAATCTCTCTAAACTGGAGGAGGTAAGTTGATGGGTGTTATTGCTTATGCAGCTCATAAGGAAGGTTCAGGGATATTGAGGGGCATAGTGTCCCCACAGTAAAGTGTTTTGTCATAAGTTTCATCATGTACATTAGTAGGAGGTGGAGAGGATGGTGTATCAACAACAGGTATAGTAGGAGCTAAAACCAGCTCAAGGATAGGAGTGACAACAATTTCAAAATCTTGAGCCAAGGTAGGAACAACAGATTCCTTGGCACAGAGATGCTAGTTTTGATACTTTTTCTTGCTTATCTTCTACTGGAGAGATGCAAATGGAAGTGGAAGGTTGAGGCATTATTTGAATGATAGCAATTTCTAGTCTATGGTCCTCCTTAGCAAGCTATTCAATTATTGGTTCCATTGTTGACCTTTCTACCATGGATTCCAGCCTAATCATCTCACTTATTTTGGCCTTTTCACTTCTTAACAGACTTTCTTCTTCTTCAGATGACGATACTCCTGCTGGTTCTTCTTCTTCTACTTTTCCCTCTTCATCTTTGGAGTAGGTGAGAGTAACTTAATACCCAACTTCTTCATACTTTTTGAATTCCCTCTGCAGTATAGAGATTTTGGACTCATGGATGGCTTTTTTTTGCCTTTAAATCAAATATCTTTTCTACTGATAATTTTTATTAGTTTGTCTGTCCTTTGAGTTTCTTGAGGTCTTAATTCTTATTTTCTTTTTATTCTTCTTTCATTTGTGTGGAGAATCTGATTTAGTTCCTCTTCCTCAGAGTTTTCAGTTTCACTTTCTAGGAGGATTATCTTCCTTTTTCCTTTAGTTTTTCCTTGTTGAGACTCAGCCTTATGAGAAGCCTTTTTGGCTTAATCTCCCTTTGTCTGGGGACTTCACCGTGTTGGCTCAAAAGTTAGAATGGTTAGACTTTTTCTTAAGGTTCTGAATTATGAGGGCGTAAAAATGGTTCATTCTAGATATACATACTTCTCCGTGATAAGTGAAAGACCTATCTTTTGAAAGAGCATTGTTAGCAGCATGCCATATGGAATACTGGCAGTTCTCCACTTTTCTTTTGTGGTAGCACTTAGCATATAGTCCAGGATAAATCTTGGCAAATTCACCTTCCTCTTTGCCATTAGATAGTACAGGAGCATGCAATCCATGCCTACTAGTGTATCTGTGCTACTTATGCAAAGTAGGATGGATAATTGCACTACTATATACTTTTCTAGCCCTAGCACTTAGCATTGCAGTTGATATTTCATTTGGCTTGTGAAGAATGGAATCAGTTAGATACCTTCAAATATCTCCTTCATTGATTCCTAGTTATGAGTGAAACTGCAGATGAGTCCATCATTGGGTACTTTAATGATTTTGAAAAGCCCTGAATGAGTGATCTTGATGACATAGTCTCGGATTACAGTATTTAAGGATGATCCTGAGTTTCCTTCTAGCTGAAAATAGAAGGTAGTAACTATCCTTGGATAGACTCATTCATTTATCTTTGGATATTGTTTGCATTTTTTAAATGAGAATACTTCATTAAGAATTGATATTTCTTCAAGAAGGTCTTTGCGCAGGGTTTTCCCTAGAGCCATTTTTCTATAAGCAAAGTTCTTTTCATAATGACCTTGCATATGCGAAGCATTATACATATGGAAAGAAGTTCCTTCTTTAGTAGAATGATCATGTCTCTTGCTTTCGGCCATTTTGTATGAAAGAAGTTCCTTGTATACGAAGCATTATACATATGAAAGATTGACTTTTGGAAGAATATTGAGAAAAGAGAGATGGCGATCAGTTTAGCGTGAAATGAGAGGGTTTTAAGAGGTGATAAATAGTTTTGGTGAGATATGAAACGATAGAGGAAACATGTGAAGGTAACTAATTATGCCTTATAAGGTGTAGGAGGTTATTTATGTGATGGGATGTGACTGATAGTGATGATCCAATTATGGGGGAGAGAGAGACAACATGGCTTAGGGAATTTTCCTGCCCTTTTATCTTTAATAAGCTCGAGTGACTTCTAACTCTTTAGATTTGATTTCTAAAGGGCTTAATTTCTAAACTTCACTTCTCACTTTTTGATCCCATGAAATGTTATGATGCTTCGATTTTTGCATCAACTTTGCACTCTGACTTCCATAACACCAAATGTACCAGATTTCTGAACTTCCTTTTCTCTGTTCTTACTGTTTCTTTTATTTCCTAAGCAGTTGATCAAATCTTTCTGCTTTAAAGGAATGAATAGGTCTTCTAAACTAATTTCTTTATGTGATCTTCAGATTAAAGCTATGGAGAGGAGAATACCTAGAGATATTGTGCATAGATTCTTATGTAAATTTTTTAGAATGATGCACCAATGAAAACAATTTTTGAATGTGATTTTAAATAGGCTTTTCAATTGGTGACTAGGATTTAAAGATATGAAAAGAATTTTCAGCTAGGATTGATATCACTTGGTATTATTAAAGATGATAGGGATTTGGGTTACCTCAAGTAGTGATTTTTTGACTGGTTCCTTACCGTCAACTTTTGGGTAATGTAGATTGCAACAATCACCATTTTCACCTTAGGCATCAGAGCTATGTTCTTTTCTTTGCACAGTTAGGACTCTTAAATCTCTCAAGATAATGGTAGCATTCTGGAATCTCTTTGTTCCATATGACTTGTCCTTTTGAGCTCATGATGACTTCCTTTTTCTTCAAGTATTCAAGCTTTGCATATTCTTGATCTAGTTTAGTTTTTGTTGTAAAGTATCCACCTAACTTTGATTGTTCAAAGCTTCTATAATACATTTAGACACCATGGTAGAGATTGAAACACAGTTGCAATGTTTCTTTAGGAATGACATGTCTCTTCAAACTTTTAGATTGCTTTTCTTGTTGTTCAGAAATGTTTTTCTGATTTGCTTTCGAGTCTTTAACATACTTTTTGAAGTATCTGAATTTTTCAGTTTACTTTCTGAAGGTCTGACTTCCATCTATTTGCTATAAGAGGTTTCCTTGAGATTATTTTCTTTAAGGCTTTCTTCCAATTCAAAATGATAGCTAGCAAATTTATTCTTGGATACTTTTCATCTGCAAATTCAAGTCATTTGGAGATCTTGAATATCCTACTCCTGATTTCCCTCTTTTGTTTGTTGGGAAAATGTCTGAGAAAGTTACTATCTTTTAAGCTCTAAGGAACCTTTAACATTTGAAATGTTCATATGTACCTGAAAAAAAATTTGATTATGGTATTCAATGTAACGCCCCGATTTTCTATTAGAGTAAAAATGACCAAAATACCCATGAGGTCATTTTTAGCCTGAAATTCGAGGAAAGCCGGTCCGGCAGTACTCGAAGGGCAAACTCAATGTTGGAAAGGGATTAGATGACTTGTGTACCTTCCCAGGATCGAAAATCTCGTTTTTCGAGTTTTAGGGTCAAAATGACCAAAACGCTCCTACGGTGTTTTACCCGTTTGCAAGTACCGGATGAACCTGAAACTTCTCCTAATAGTTTTAAAAGGCGTTTTTATGTAGACTATGACTTTAGTTTTGGTTCCGGAGGTCTCGGGCAAAATTAGTGCAAAATTATGGTTTTGCCCCTAGTTTCGTGTTTTTACGCTTAATCGCGTGATTAAGCAAACCTAAGCAATATTAGGCTCTAATCGAAGGTTAATTAATTTCCATAATTAATCTTGAGTCAAAATAATTTATTAAAGTTGATTAGAACCTAAAAGTGCTTAATTACAACTTAAAATCATATTTTAATTTCAAGACTCCTAGTCATGAAATCTTGAATAGTGTTTTCTCTTTCCAATTCCTTAAATCATGGAATTGTGTTATACATTGTTTATTCACAAATGAGTTTTTAATTCTCTAATGATGTATGAGCACTCCTAACCATGTCATAAAATTCCTAATACTCATACTTAGCTACCTAAACTCAAGCTTAATTGTTCCTAACCTTGTACCTAAGCTGATACACATTTAAACCTACCATTAACACCCAATTAGATGATCAAAACTCACCTCCCCCATGCTGTCTGAACCTGGCCGAAGCACTCTTCCTCCTATATGCATCACATGTTCAATTTTTCAACACTCCAAGGCCATATCTCAAGTCACATACACTATACCTTGTCATAACTTTCAATCAAGCTTGATTTTCTAAATGAATAAATAATTAAAACAACCCATTTTTCCCATTTATTTGTGGCTGGAAAGGTTCCAGCCATGTAAAGTTTCTAGAAGCCTAATTTCATTCAAAATTGATAGGAAATTAACTCACATCAAGCCATACCTTGTATCATAGCTTCCATACTTCAAACCATGCTTGAATGACCTTATGGAAGATATATTTTCTCTTCCTTTTCCCTCCAATAGCTATGGCCAGCACCTCCCCCTTTTGAGCCTTCATTTGTTTTCATTCTCTATAAATACCTTGCCTAGAAACACATGCAAACATTTTAGCTCATTTGCATACTTTTAGTTTTCTAAGCTTTCGTTGTATTCTCTCTTTTTCTCTCTAAGTTTCAAGAGAGTTTCCTCTTGTTCTTCATCTCCATCTTCATCTTCTCTTCATCTCATAATCATATCTCAACCTTGAAACACAACCCCATCACCTTAGATCATCATACAAATACCTAAACTTCTATTCTCAAACACAAGCCCATCAAGAACACATTTCCTTTCTTTTCCTCCCCACAAGGCCGAAGCCATCTAGCCCCAAGGAGGAGCTCATCATCTTGTTTTCCTTTTCAAAGAGTTCAAGTTTTTATCTTCACTCTAGGTAGGAGTGTTTCCTAAACTTTGTTTCTTGAAAAATGAGTTTCTCTAGCTTTCTCTTGGATTTCTTTTGAAGCTTTTCTTTGGTTCTTTTCTTTCTTCTCATTTTGGCCATGAGGCCTTGATGAGCACATGATAGCTCAATGATGAGGACTCCTAGATGATGACTATGTGTTCATCTCAAAGGAACCCCTAGAGCCTGAGGTTTTACTTTCTTTAAGTTTCAACTTCACTTTCTAACTCACACATGTTTTTTTACTCAAGAACACCTTTTCTTTTCTTGCTAGTTTGATTTGGGTTCTTTGTTTCCTTTTCTTTAATATTTTGGTTTTCCATTTCCTTTTTGATCTTTGAGGTTTTGTTTGTTTAGAAAGTTTGTTTTCTTTGAGCTTGATGATGATGTTCAAGAACCTCATAGTTCCTTTAAGAACTTGGTTCAAGAACTCTAGAGCTCTCTTTGTAATGAGATATATGTTGGGTTGTTACTTTGTTAAAGTCTTGAATGAGCTCTAGCTAACCATAAAATGAACCTTGCATCATGTTTATTTTGTGCTTTGTACATCATGTTTACTTCCTTGCTATCACTAAGTACCAAGATAATGAATGAACTTGCATTATCATATTTATATTTCAAGCTATGCATTATCATGTTTATATTTCAAGTTCTCACTAAATATCAAAGATAATAATAGGTTGCACCTCATATTTATTTTATGCTATCACTTTACTTTCTAATGGAACCTAAAATGAGTGCATGAGCATATTTATTTTTATGTCATCACTTAAATAAACATAGAGCTCAAAGACTTGCCCATTGTTGTCTCAAACAAAGTTCTAAAAATATTTATTTCCTTTGGTTCATATTTCGGCCCTAAGAGGTTTTGATGCTTCTAAGTATTGAAAACTATGTTTTATAAATTTTCTAAGCTTTTATGAGTACAAGGAATATTTAGAACTAAGTTTTATGAATTTAGGACCTCTTGAGACAAAGTTGATTTAGTCACTGCCCTCTTAAATATTTTTATGATTTTAGATGTTAAAAATATTTATAAATGAGTTTTGAAAGTTTTAAAAAGGTTCCAAGAGAAACTAGTATTTTATGTGCTTTAAAAATTGTGTTTGATGCCCTTAAATGGAGATGTTTGTTTCGATTCTGCCTTGCTAGTATTTGCCACTGTGTGAACTGTTTTAATGGTGATAATATGCCTATGTTCAAGTATAATTAATGGTAAAGCTCATATGTGAAAGATAAGAGAAGTTAGAAACTAGAAAAGAATTAATTTAAGAGTTCTAGATCCTTTAATGTTTGAATTTTCTGGATAATATCCAGCAAGGTTTAGTAATGCTAATCATGGATTTAAATTAGTTTAAATGTGTAGGAATGACTCATAAATGGTTTAGGACTTGATCTTGATGCCTTAGGAGCAAACCGGACTTAAAAAGGGTCATTGTTGTGACTCCTAGGCACCCATAAAGTTATGATTATGAATTCTGCATTCTTGAGGTTTAGAGATGTTCTTGACCATAATGTGAGGTAAGAAAATACTTAGTTATAACCTTATAAGTTCCCGAGAGATTAGGTTTGATGATTTATAACTTAGAATGTGAGTTGAGGACCTTAAGGGTCAATGCATAAGACACTAAGAAGTTGTTAATGCTATGATGTGTTGTATGATGCAATGATATGATAAGATGTGCTTGATGCATGAGAAAATGATTGATGAAATGTTAACGTTTATCATAGCATGGGATTTCATGAGAACATGATGTGTGGATTAGCTTGTGGCAGTTTGAAGGAAATTCGGTTTAACAGCTATTATGCTGCCGAATTTCTGTCAAACCTTAAAGGGTTGAAAGAAATGTTTTATGAGTACCATATGAGTTGAAAACCCTGGGTGACACCGGTTCGGCTGAGCACCCCCAAGAGATTTTTATGTGACAAAGCAGAGGCAGCTACTTTGGGTGACACCGGTTTGGCCGAGCACCCCTAGGGGAGACAAATCCATGAGGGTATGAGTAGATGCAGCCTACCAAAGCGGACAAATTGTTGTGGCTTAATGCCCACAAAGCATTTCAAAGTGGGTAATCCCAGAGAGAGATGATCGCTGCCCCCTACCTATACTTGGGAGTCGGGATTATTATTTATGTTTCGCTTATTCAGATAATAAGCAAGAAATAGTGACGACTAGCTGAGGTATGAGCTCATAACCTAGTTATTTTTAGGGTGGCTTATATGCTAAAGTACCATGATTGATGTCACAAAGTTGAGGAATGATTCACTTGAAAGTTATATGCCCTTATGCCACATGATTTATGTTTATGTTCTTTGATGTGTTGTTTTATATGCCCAAGTATTGACATGCATCCATGATATAATATGTTGCACTCATAACATCAAGATGCATGCTAAAAGGATTGGACATTGGATAATTAGTTTGAGAAACCCTAAATTGAACCTTGTATGCATGATCACTATTTTATAATTAAACCCAAGGTTCCTGAGGATGTGTACGATGTAACCCTAGGATAGGAGACTCCTACTGAGATTCTTTAGCAAGAATTCTCACTCCTCTCTCTTCTTTCTTCCGTCACATCTTCAGAGACCGATGGTGATGTTCGTGGTTTTCATTGACACGCCTGTTTGGGAGGTGCACTATGACCCAGACCACCGTTCGTATCATTTCGAGGGTCGTTGTGCTGTCCACATTTTTGTGTACATGGGACGACCTTTCGCTTACCCGGTTTCGAGCTACCAATTCACTCCTACTTTACCTTTTGGTGGTGATAACATGATCTTCAAGCGCACTCGCCCGCGTGACGAGCAGCTACACCATGCCCGTACCTCTGCCTCTGCTGTCCGCAACTACCCGGAGTACGTACCTCGCTCGAGGAGGTCTGAGATTGATCCATCTGAGGATTCATCGATGCATGTCCCTTCGGAGGGCTCCGCTCCCTCTCCCCAGTTCTGGCGCGAGGGGAGTGAGGAGACTGTGAGGCAGCCACGCTTGGCGAGGAGAGCCGAGATGTGTCCGCGTCGAGGAGCTCACGTTCAGCCACCGAGAGTTCCCTTCACGCTCCATTGGCCCACACAGGAGGAGATAAAGCGTTTCCCCGGTTACCTGCCTCCATCACCCGAGGATCCCCGTCGTCACTAGTTTCCGATGGAGAGCTTTACGAGTACCCGAGCTTTTATGGAGATCTTCCCTTCGGTAGTACCTTTTGGGAGGGGTTGTAGTTTGTACTCGTAGTCTAGTAGGAGGGTAGCATTTTGGGTTTTTCCATCTTCATGTTGAACCATGTACTTTACATTTTCTGTTGTATTTTCTTTTTCATTGTATTACAAGCTCTGTCCGTCTCCATGAGGGTATGACTACTTATGTACTTTAATTATGTTATTAATGGAATACTTCCTTGGTTATATGCTTTACTCTGTGATTTTTTATAATTGTTACGCGTGCTTTATGTTTCTGTCGTTCGACTAGTTAAGTTCGCGGCTCTCACTTTGTTTATGTTTTCAAAAAGAAAAAAAATTTACTCGTAATTTTCGCTAAGTATATTATTAAAAAGTTGAGACTAAGAAGTAATAACCTAATGATTAGCCTAATATGTTCTAGACTATTGGGTTAAAAATTAGGGTGTTACACTCAACTTTCTTGAGTCCATCTTGGTTAATTGTTTAGGAAGAGGACTTTCCATCCTTTCTAATAGATTTCTTCTTCATGAATTATTTGTCAATAGGATATTCCTATTGATTTTCAAAATCAAACTTAAGCTATTTAATTTTGAGAAATATTGAGATGAGAAATATGCATGTTATACAACAGCTCAATAACCATTGCAAGAATTATAGGAACTGATAAAGGAGCATTAGATAGTCTAACCTTGTACTTTTTTGTCAATCTACTTCATTTAGATTCCATATATCGTAGAGATTGCCTTGTCATATCCTAAAAGCTCATTTGGAGTGGATGGTTAGTTTGATGAGTGATCTTCTGTTGTGGATGATCTGTGCCATTTTGTCCCTTTGATCTTTGTCCACTACAATAATTGGATTGCTGAACCCCTTAGCCACCAAGCTCTGATACCATTTGTAGGTAAAAAAGTGCACGAGAAAGGGGGTTGAATTGTACTTTGGAGCTTTTTTCAAATCCAAAACATTTAATGAAAATAATATTAAGCATTAAGCTTGAAGTGTAGCGGAATCATGGTTAGTTGTTTCAGAAAGTAGATCTTTGAAGCCTTTTTGTAATAACGCAATTTTGATAGTACTTCAATGGTTATTAAATTAAAACACGTAACATAAAAATAAGAGATCAAGGAAGAGGAAAATGAGACAAATATTTTTATACTGGTTCGGCCAAACCTACCTACATCCAGTACTCAATGTATGTTGAGGTTCCACTAACAACAACTTTCTCAACCTGAGGAAGTAAATTGGATAATCTTTATAGTACCTTCGAAAGCTCTCATAGTGAATAATTGACAACCCCTACTATCACCAACTGAGTAGTTCTGTAATTGCTTCTCCAAGTTGAACTGATTAGTCATGAACTAGACTCTTTAACTTGAACTGAGTAGTCATGAACTAGCCTCTTCAAGATGAACCGAATAGTCTTGAACCAGCCTCTCCGAGCTGAATTGTAACTTGTAGACAATTTTTACTGCCACGTTGCAAGTAGTTCTTCCCAGCCTCTCCAATTTGAACTGTGATGAGTAGAACACCTCTACTATCACGTTGCAAGTAGTTTTAAATTACCCCCTCTCTAGTCACTACTGGATCAAGGTTACAAGGGGTATATGTTTGGGTTGCCACTGAAACTAACCTACACCCATATTTCCTTACAAATATTCAATAAATAGACCTGGGAAACATGAGCGACTTCTTTCTAACATCTCTTCCTAAGAAGAATATACAACTCATTAAAAAACAAAGAAATAAAATTTTACACTTCAAGGAGATTGATTACATATTATGATGAATATCACAAGGAGTGTGGAGAGAATTTTCCAGAGTTTTTACTCTTATGTCTTCAGCTTTCTCATCGGTATTCAAGCATAGCATCTCCATTTATATTGGTTCTTTTTCATGATTGTTGCCCTTGATCAGATCTCTAAGTGACATGTGTAGATAATCTGTTATGTCTTGGAATATTAAATGAGAAAATAGTTGACAGACCTGTCACATTAGTTACAGAAGCCGTTGCATTGTAGAGGTTTTTGATGTCCCTCTTGTGGATAAGAAAGTGAATAAGAAAAGGGGGTTGAATCGTGCTTGTCTTTTCGAAATCTTTTGGAATTGAAACTTCGACACAAAAACCTGTTAAGCATTGAGCTTGAAGTGCACTTGAAACAAGGTTAAATTATTTAGAAAGTGACTTTCTGAATTAAGCAATTAAAGTAAATAGACTGAAATGATAGATAATAACAGAGATATTTTGTGCAATATTGAATACTTAAAATAAGGAGATGAAGGATAAGAAGATACTGGACAAGAATTTTATATTGGTTCGACTAACACTTGCCTACATTCAGTTCTCAGTAACCATTGATTTTTACTGATCTTTCTCAACATAAGGAAATGAAAAACAGGATAGTCTTTACAGTAGCCTTCCCAAGCTTTTGTAACGCCTTGGTTTTTTGTCTGAGTAAAAATGACCGAAATGCCTCTGTGGTCATTTTCGGCCGGGAATTCGAGGAAAGTCAGTCCGGTAATCCTCAGACGGCAAACTCAATGCTTGAAGGGGATTATTTGACTTGTGTATCTTTCCGGGATCAAAAATCTCATTTTCTGAGTTTTCGGGTCAAAATGACCAAAATACCCCTACAGTGTTTCACATGGGTACGAGCGCTGAATGAGTCTGAAACTTCTCCAAATGATTATAAAAGGTGTTTTTATGTATTCTATGACCTCAGTTTTAGTCCCGATGGTCCTGGGCAAATTTTGTGCAAAATTATGATTTTGCCCCTAGTTTTGTGTTTTTGAGCTTAATTGTGTGATTAAGCAAACCTAAGCAATATTAGGCTCTAACTGAAGATTAATTAATTTCCATAATTAATCTAGAGTCAAAATAATTTATTAAATTTAATTAGAACCTAAGATTGCTGAATTCAAACTCAAATCTCATTTTAAATTCAAGATTCCTAGTTATGGAATCTTGAATAGCGTTTTCTCTCTCCAATTCCTTAAATCATGGAATTGTGTCTACATTGTTTATTCATAAAATGAATTTAAAACCCTCTAAATGTGTACGAGCACTCCTTAATCATGTCATAAAATTTCTAATTACATCCTTAGTTATCTAAACACATACTTAGCAATTTCTAACCTTGTACCTAAACTAATACACATCTAAACACATCATTAACACACAATTACATGAAACAATTTTTCTTCCTCCCCTTGGCTGTCAGCTGGCCAAAACCCCATGTCCCAAATATTCATCACATGCTTGAATTCATACACTCAAATGACCATGCTTACACCTTACTTGCACCATACTTGATCATACTCTCATCCATGCTCGAATGACTAGATGAATTAGCTATTTTCCCCCCCATTTTTGCTGCCAAAATCGTTAGCCCTCCCTTACCTTCTAAAAGAATTATTTCAACTCAATCAAAGAGAAAAACACCATACTTTGAACCATGTCTTAGCCCATGCTCTCCATACTTCCAGCCATACTCCTCCATGTCTCAAAAATTTCAATCTCTCACCTCATGGAACATGAGGCATGCCCACGGTTTCTTCTCCTCCTCCATGAGCTCTCATTTATTTTGTTTTTCTATAAATACCTTGCTTGTGTGAGCTTGGTTACACTTTAGATCATTTGATAAGTTTAAGCTTTCAAGCACTCTTTGCAAGTTCTTTCCTTTTCCTCTCAAGTTCTTCATTTTCTCTCAAGTTCTTGAGAACTTCCTTTCACCTTCATCATCTTCATCTTCTCTTTACATCATCATCTCACAAACTCAAACCACAACCTTGAATCATCTCCTAAACACTCAAATAGTCAACCTCAAACACAAGCTCACCAAGAACACATTTCCTTTCCTTTCTTCCCTTCAAGGCCAAAGCCACCCCACAACTCTAGGAGGAGTTGCTTTTCTCATTTCCTTTCAAGATCAAGCATTTTCATCTTCTAACTTGGTAAAGAGTTGTTCTCTAGTTTTGTTTTTACTCAAAAATGTGATTTTCTCAAAGTTTCTCTTGGTTTCTTTTTAAGTTCTTCCTTATTTTCCTTGTTCTTTTCATTTCAGCCTCAAGGCCTCATTTTGATCATGATAGCTTGATGATGAGAGTTTCTAGATGATGACTTGTGTTCATCTCAAAGAAACTTCTAAAGCTTGAGTTTTGTTCTTGATCTAGTCAAGTTTTGGTTTTTCTTTCCTTTTCTTCTCCTACATGGCTTCGGCCACTCTAGGTTTTCCTTACAAGGTTTTGTTAAAAATTATGAAGTGTCTCTATATTTATTTTGTATCAAGAAATAATGTTGTTTTGGTTCTTTTAGATCATTTCCTTTAAAGCTTGATGATGATGTTCAAGAGCCTTGTAGGTCCTTTGAGAACTTGGTTCAAGAACTCTAAAGCTCATTTTGTTTGGATGAGATTAGTGTTGGATTGAGTTCATGTTGCTCAAAAGTTTTGTAAGAGCTCTAAGCTAAAGAAAAAGGAACTTGCATCCATATTTACTTTTGTGTCATCACTAAACTTTCAAGATTAATAACAAGGCTTGCACCCTCATGTTTATGTTTAAGCTATCACTAAATCTCCAAGATAATAATGAGTTTGCATAGCATATTTATTTCATGTCTCACCTCCTAATAAAGAGTAAAACAAGGTGCATTGCATATTTATATTTATGTCATCACTTAAAATGTTTAGAGCTCAAAGACTTGCCCATTATTGTCTCAAACAAAGTTGGAAATATCTATGTTTTGCTCTTTTGATTTCGGCCTTGTGATAATGTTGGGTCTTAGGATAGGATCCATCTAGTTACAAGTGCTAAAACTTATGTCTCATAATTTTCCTAAGCTTAGATGATTTTAAGAAATGTTTTGAACAAGGTTTTATGTTTTAAAACCCTCTTGAGATTTATTTAAAGATAGCTACTACCCTTGAAAACATTTTGATGATTTTAATGAGATAAAAATGTTTACTAATGAGTTTTAGAAGTTCTAAAAAGGTCCCAAGATAAACTAGCAATTTATGTGCTTTAGAAATGAAGTTTTATGCATTGTTTAATGGAGATGTTTATCGGTTCTATTTGGTTGGTATGCTCACTATATAATGTTGTTTTGATGATGATAATATGAGTATGTTCATGTATATTTGATGGTAGAATTAATACGTGGAAGTTAAGAGAGGTTAGTAACTAGAAAAGAATTAATTTGAGACTTTTAGATCCCTTAGAAATATAATTTTCTAGATTCTGTCCAGCAAGGTTTAAAATTTGAAATCATGGTTTGTAATTAGTCTAAATGTGTAGGAACTACTGATAATTGGTTTAGGAATCGATCTTGATGCCTAAGGAATAAACTTAACTTAGAAAGGGTCAAAGTTGTGACTCCTTGGTACCTGTAAAGTGTAAATTATGGATTCTGCACTCTTGGGATTTAGAATTGTTTATAATCATAGAATTGAGTGAGGAACACTTAGATATGAGCCTATAAGTACCCGAGAGCTTAAGTGGTGATGATAGACAACTTAGAATTCAAGTTAAAGGACTCTAAGGGTCAAAGCATAAGACACTAAGAGATCTTTGATACTATGAGTTTAGTAATGCAAGTATGATGTTTTGATGCATATGTTATGATGATATATGAGCTATGATGAAGTGCTGAGTTATTCTTCCTATCATGTGTATGAAAGTTGGATGAGAAATGCTTATATGTTCTGAGGTTTGTGGCATAAAGTTGGTTTGAAGGAAATTCGATTTACAGCTATTATGCTGCCGAATTTCCATCAAACCTAGAGGACTCGAGAATGTTTTTGAAGTTTGATATGAGATTTAAAACCCTGGGTGACACCGGTTCGGCCGACCACCCCCAGGAGATTTTTATGTTACAAAGCACCGAGACGCACTTTCCTAGGTGACACCGGTTCGGTCAAGCAGCTCTAGGAAAGACAAATCCGTGAGGGTATCAGTAGATACAGCCTACCAAAGTGGACAAATTGCTGTGGCCAGATGCCTGCAAAGCATTTCAAAGAGGGTATATCCTATAAGAGATGATCCCTAAGCCCCCTAGCCCGTACTCTAGTAGTCGGGATTATATGTTATTATATTTCGCTTATTCAGATAATAAACAAAAACTGGTGATGACTAGTTAAGGTATGAGCTCATAACCTAGATGTTTTTAGGGTGGCCTTATAATGCTAAAGTATGATGATTTATGTCACAAAGTTGAGGAAAGTTCCACTTGAAACTTATATGCCCCTTTATGCCACTTGTATGCTTCTTGATGTTATGAATTGTTGAGCTATTTGTTTTGAGCACTGCCATGCATTCATACTTGATGTAACACCCTAATTTTTAACCCAACTTTCTAGAACACATTAGGTTAAACATTAGGCTATTACTTCATAGTCTCATCCTTTCATTAAAATATTTAGCGGAAATTACGGGTAAATTTTTTTTTTGAAAACATAAAACAAAGTGAGAGCCGCGAGCTTAACTAATCGAATGACAGAAACGTAAAGCACGCGTAACGATCATAAACAACACGCGTAACGATCATAAACAAACATGTAAAATAAATCATACATAAGAAGAACATAGATCATGAAGATGATAGAAACATTATATTAATAATAAAGTAGCTAAAGTACATAACTAGTCATACCCTTATAGAAACGGGCAGAGCTTGGAATACAATGGAAAAAGGAAATACAACAGATATTAAAGTACATGGTATAACGTAAGGATAAAAACCCAAAATACTACCCTCCTACTATGCTACGAGCACTAATCTACATCCCCTCCCAAAAGGTACGGCCGAAGGGAAGATTCCCGCGAAGCTCGGGTACTCGAAAGCTCTCCAATGGAGTCTAGTGGCAACGGGAACCCACGGGTGATGGAGGAAGGTAGCCGGGGAAATGCTCTAACTCCTCCTGAGTGGCCCAATGCAACGTGAAAGGCACATGAGGTGGCTGAACGTGGGCTCCTTGATGCGGACGCATCTCGGCTTTCCTTGCCAGGCGCGGCTGCACCACAGTCTCCTCACTCCCCATACGTCGGGATCGGGGAAAAGGGACTGAACCCTCCGAAGGAACATGGGTCAGTCTCGGATCTCCTCGAACGAGGTACGTACTTCAGGAAATCTCAGACGGCGGAGGCAGAGGTACAAGCACGTCGCAACTACTCCTCACGCGGGCGGGTGTGCTCGAAGATCATGTCGTCACTACCAAAAGGCGCAGTAGGAGTGAACTGGTAGCTCGAAACTGGATAGGCGAAAGGTCGTCCCAAGTACACAAAAACACGAACGGCACATCGACCCTCAAAGTGATATGAACGGTGGTCTAGGTCGAAGTGTATTTCCCATACTGGCGTGTCAATGAAAAGCACGAATGTTGCCATCACTCTTTGAAGCTGTGATGGAAGGAAAGAGAGAGAGGAATGAGAAATCTTGCTAAAGAAATCTCAGTAGGAGTCTCCTATCCTAGGGTTACATCGTACACATCCTCAGGAACCTTGGGCTTATTTATAAAATAATGATCATGCATATAAGGTTTAATTAAGGTTTTCCAAAACTAATTATCCAAGGTCCATTCCTTTTAGCATGCATCTTGATGTTATGAATGTAACATGTTATATCATGGATGCATGGCAATACTTGAGCATATAAGACAACACCTCAAAGCACATAAACATAATCCATGTGGCATAAGGGCATATAATTTCCAAGTGAATCATTCCTCAACTTCGTGACATCAATCATGGTACTTTAGCATATAAGCCACCCTAAAAAAATAATAACTAGGTTATGAGCTCATACCTTAGCTAGTCATCACTAGCTCTTGCTTATTATCTTGAATAAGCGAAACATAAATAATAATCCCGACTCGCAAGTACGGGTAGGGGGCAGGGATCATCTCTCTCTGGGATTACCCTCTTTGAAACGTTTTGCTAGCCACGCATGGCTTCGCAATTTGTCCACTTTGGTAGGCTGCATCTACTCATACCCTCACGGATTTGTCTCCTCCCGGGGGTACTCGGCCGAACCGGCACCTCCTCGGGGGAAGCGTGTCTCAGTGCTTTGTCACATAAAAATCTCCTGGGGGTGCTAAGCCGAACCGGTGTCACCCAGGGTTTTCAACTCATATGGTACTCATAAACATTTCTTTCAACCCTTTAAGGTTTGACGGAAATTCGGCAGCATAGCAGCTGTTAAACTGAATTTCCTTCAAACTGCCACAAGCTAATTCACACAACATGTTCTCATGAAAACTCATGCTATGATAAACTTTAACATTTTCATCAATCATTTTCTCATGCATCAAGCACATCTCATCATATCATTGCATCAAACAACACCTCATAGCATTAACAACCTTTTAGTGTCTTATGCATTGACCCTTAAGGTCCCTAACTCACATTCTAAGTTATAAATCATCAAACCTAATCTCTCGGGAACTTATAAGGTCTTAACTAAGTATTTCTCACCTCACACTATGATCAAGAACATCGCTAAACCTCAAGAGTGCAGAATTCATATTCCTAACTTTACGGGTACCTAGGAGTCACAATAATGACCTTTTCTAAGTCCGGTTTGCTCCTAAGGCATCAAGATCAAGTCCTACACCATTTATGAGTCATTCCTACACATTTAAACTAATTTAAATCCATGATTAGCATTACTAAACCTTGGTGGACAGAATCCAGAAAATTCAAACATTAAAGGATCTAGAACTCTCAAATTAATTCTTTTCTAGTTTCTAACTTCTCTTATCTTTCACATATGAGTCTTAACATTAATTATACTTAAACATAAGCAAATTATCATCATTAACACAGCTCATACAGTGGCTAAACATGGCAAGACAGAACCGAAGCAAATATCTCCATTTAAAGGCATCAAACATAATTTCTAAAGCACATAAAATACTAGTCTCTCTTAGAACTCTTTTAAAACTTTCAAAACTCATTTCAAAATATTTTTATCATCTAAAATCATAAAATTATGTAAGAGGGTAGTAGCTAAATCATTTATACCTCAAGAGGCCCTAAATTCATAAAACTTGGTTCTACAAATTCCTTGTACTCATATAAGCTTAGAAGAATTATAAAACATAATTTTCAACACTTGGAAACTCCAAAACCCCTTAGGGCCGAAATGTGAACCAAAAGAAATAAATATTTTAAACCTTTGTTTGACACATCAATGGGCAAGTCTTTGAGCTCTAGGTTCATTTAAGTGATGACATAAAAGTAAACATGCTCATGCACTTATTTTAGGTTCCATTAGAAAGTAAAGTGATAGCATAAAATAAATATGAGGTGCAACATATTATTATCTTTGATATTTAGTGAGAACTTGAAATATAAACATGATAATGCATAGCTTGAAATATAAACATGATAATGCAAGTTCATTCATTATCTTGGTATTTAATGATAGCAAGGAAGTAAACATGATATGCAAAGCATAAAATAAACATGATGCAAAGTTCATTTTATGTTTAGCTAGAGCTCATTCAAGACTTTAACAAAGTAACAACCCAACATATATCTCATTACAAAGAGAGCTCTAGAGTTCTTGAACCAAGTTCTCATAGGAACTATGAGGTTCTTGAACATCATCATCAAGCTCAAAGAAAACAAACTTTCTAAACGAAACCAAACAAAATCTCAAGGATCAAAATACCAAAACCAAAAACCTTACAAAAGAACAAGAAAGTGAAACTAAGCCAAGTTCTTTATTAAATACCCAAAACCCCTATCTAGAGAAAAATCTCTAGAACGTGCCGGCCAACTTTAAGGTTGACAAGGGTAGGCTTGGGCTTTTAGAAATCCTTAGATTATTTTTCTTATGTTGAAAAAAAAAACCATGTGAGCTAAGTATAGTATAGATGAAGTTAAAGGAAAATAAAAACTCAAGCTCTAGAGGTTCCTTTAAGATGAACACATAGTCATCCTCTAGGAGTCCTCATCATTGAGCTATCATGTGCTCCTCAATGCCTCATGGCCGAAATCACAAGGAAAGAAAAACAAGAAAGTTTCAAAAGAAAATCCAAGAGAAAGCTAGAAAGAAACTCATTTTCAAGAAAACAAATTTTAGAAAACACTCCTACCTAGAGTGAAGACACAAAGCTTGAACTTTTGAAAAGAAAAACAAGATGATGAGCTCCTCCTTGGGGCTTGAAGGTTTCGGCCAAGAGGAAACAAGAAGGTTGGAGTTGTGTTTCAAGTGAGGTTGTGTTTGAGGTGTGGTGTTTGAGAAGTTTGATGATGGTTCAAGGCTTTGGGGTGGTGTTTGAAGGTTAAGAGATGATGATTCAAAAGGAAAAAGAAGAAGATAAAGAAGAATAATGCTCTTGAAACTTGAGAGAAAATGAGAGAACTAACAAGAATGCTTAGAAATCAAAACTTAGCAAATGAACAAAAGTGTAGCAAAGTTCATCTTGGCATGGTATTTATAGAGAAGGATAAGGGTGAGTGTGTGGAGGAGAATGAATCCTCATGGAACATGAGGTGAGAAAATTGCATTTTGATGGCATGGTGAAGTATGGTGGTGAGTGTGGCTTCAAGCATGGTCTTTGGAGTGTGAAATAAAATTAAATTGTGATAAAATGGGGTATGAATTTCGGCCAGGTCTGATGCAGCAAGGGAGGAGGGAGTTTTAGTCATGTAATTGTGTGTTAGTGATGTGTTTAGGGGTGTATTAGCTTAGGTGCAAGGTTATGAGTCATTAAGCATAAGTTTAGGTGACTAAGAATGTGTTTTAAGGATTTTATGACAAGATTAGGAGTGCTCATACATCATTAAAGAATTTTAAACTCATTTATGAATAAACAATGTGTAACACAATTCCATGATTTAAGGAATTGGAAAGAGAAAACACTATTCAAGATTCCATGACTAGGATTCTTGAAATTAAAATATGATTTTAAGTTGTAATTAAGCACTTTTAGGTTCTAATCAACTGTAATAAATTATTTTGACTCAAGATTAATTAAGGAAATTAATTAACCTTCGATTAGAGCCTAATATTGCTTAGGTTTGCTTAATCACGCGATTAAGCGTAAAAACACGAAACTAGGGGCAAAACCATAATTTCACACTAATTTCGCCCGGGACCTCCGGGACCAAAACTATGGTCATAGTCTACATAAAAACGCCTTTTAAAACCATCTGGAGAAGTTTCGGGTTTATCCGGCACTTACAAATGGGTAAAACACCGCAGGGGCGTTTTGGTCATTTTGACCCGAAAACTCGAAAAACGAGATTTTCGATCCCGAAAAGATACACAAGTCATCTAATCCCCTTCCAACATTGAGTTTGCCCTTCAAGTACTGCCGGATCGGCTTTCCTTGAATTCCGGGCTGAAAATGACCTCAGGGGCATTTTGGTCATTTTCACCCTGGCAGAAAAATCAGGGCGTTACACTTGATATATTGCATTCATGACATTAAGATGCATTCTAAAAGGAGCGAACCTTGGATAAATTAGTTTTATGAACTTAATAAGGAACTTTATATGCATGTTCACCGCTTTTATAATAAACCTAAGGTTTCTGAGAATGTGTACGACGTAACCCTAGATAAAAGAAACTTGCTGAGTTTCTTTAGTAAGATTCTCACTCCTTTTTTTTCTCTCTATCTCACCTGTCACATCTTCAGAGCTGGATGGTGACGTTCGTGGTCTATATCGACACTCCGACGTGGGAGGTGCACTATGATCCGGAGCATGGATCATACCATTTTGAGGGACATTGTTCTGTTCGCATCTTTACGTTCATCAGGCGTCCCTTCGCACATCCTGTACAGAGCTACCACTTCTCCCCCATGTCTCCCTACGATGATGCTATGGTTTTTGAGCATGCCCGGACACGTGATGAGAGGATTCTCTGGACATATACCGGAGGTTTGGCTGCCTGCGATTTCCAGGACTACGTGCCCCGATCTCCAGGCTTGGAGGATGATCCCTCAGAGGATCTGCCAACACACATGTACAGTGAGAGCTCCGCCTCCACTCCATAGTTTACGAAGGAAGGGAGTGAGGAGATGGTGACACAGTTGAGGTTAGCTAGGTGAGCCGAGATGCATCCCCGCCGAGGAGCACATGTTCAGCCTTCGCGCGTACCTACCCCCGCCGCACTATGCCCATGGATAGGTTTCATCCCACCATATCTCGGTTTCCAGTAGCAGATGTTCTAGGGGAGATCTAGTGCACACACTCACTCATAGACTATGATAAGCCTTCTTTTGCTTGAGGTTATCCACCTTAGGTGCACATGGGTAGGAGTTCTTATTTACGCTTTCTATGTATTTTTGTATTTGCTGTATTTTCCTTTCCATTGTATTCGTATCTTTCTATACTAAAACTAAGTCCCGTCCTTGGGCGGGCATATTATGTTATTAATGGAATGTTGCTTTGATGAACTACTGATTGTTATATGTCCTTTCCTACCTTGTTATGTTATGACTTATCCTTTCATATCTCGATATACGTGGCCCTCACTTTGCTTTTATATCAAAAAAATAAAATTTACCCATATTTTCCGCTAAGTATTTTAATAAAAGAATGAGACTAAGAAGTAATAACCTAATAATTAACCTAAATATGTTCTAGAGTATTAGGTTAAAAATTAGGGTGTTACAGCTTTGATCAATGATAGTAGACAACAGCTACTGTCACACAACATGTAGTTTTGCTTAAGCCTCTTCAAGCAATTTCACTTTTGATCACTACTAGATCGAGGATACAGAGATTTAGTGTTTGGTTTGGAGCTCAAACTATCCTACACTCAAGCTTCTTTTCAAACATATATGAATGATGATTCTGAAATAACTTGAGTGACTTCTTTCTACTCATTCTTCCTTAGAAGAACGTGTGTACAATCCAGGAACTCAAAAAGAAGATTTTTATGAATAGAGGAACAAACAAATAAATTTCACAAGTAGGTTAAGGAAAAGATTTTTCAGTGTTTTGGCTCTTGTCAGTTCTTCTTGAACGCACAATCATCTCTATTTATAGATGGTCTCCCTTTATGACCATTGCCCTTGATTTGCTATCCAAGCGACACGCGTTGATCATCAGCTTGTGTCTTGGAAACATAATCTATAAGTGTAGCTCGTCTGATGTGAGAGCCCTTTTTTAGAATCCATCAAAAAATACTTTTCTATTTTCTGAACATAGCTTTTGAATTCCCTCTTCTATAAGCTTTTGATAGTTGATCAAAGTTGCTAAAGAGATGATGTGCCAGTTCAAAAACTGGTTTGACTTTTAATTTTGAATTTCAAATTTCAAAATTTTCCTCCTATTTAGTGAAGCAAATTTTTTTAAGAGCAATATCAATTCTTTGTTGATTCGTTTGTCTTCTGATCTTCAATCTTGGCTTTAAGATGATGAATATTCTTCGATTGTGATGATTGAAGATTGAGTAATATGTTGATCTCAGCTTTTGTACACTATTTTCATTATTGGCATTCTTTCTAAGTCCAGTGCTACTTTCTGAAGAACATTTTTTCTTGGTTTCTTGTTTATGTTTTGATATGCTTAATTCCTTGATGCATATGAGCATACTTTGCATAATATAACATTCACTTCATTTAAGCTTATCCTCTTTTCATGAGATCAAATATGTTTGCAGATATAAAGTGAAATTATTTTTACTCGAGTCTATATAATTCACTTTGGAAATACCTGTTAAGCTTAATCAAGAAACTCAAAGCAGCCATTAGTCATTTTTCAAAATATTTTATTTAAATTGGCTTTGTTGTCATTCAAAACGATAAAGCTCATACTTTTTGAAGGGTTCTGGAGCTTATAATCTCCCCTTTTTTTACAATGATAAACCAATTTGAAGAAAATATTTTGAAGAGATGTTGAAAGAAATAATTTAGAAAATATTGTGATAAGTATATTTCTTTCAAGATATCATGATTCTTAAATCTTAGTGAGTCCTTTTCTTAAGACATGATTAGATATGTTCAAGAAAATTTTGAAGCCTTAAGTTAACTCAGATAAAAGCAGTTTGATTTATGATGATATTTTCTAATTTAAATCAGAATGCTTCTTAAAACTATATCACAAAGATATTAAAGCAGATGTCATCATTTTAATTGTACCAATCAGCTTGATTCTCGTCATAAAAATGACTTTCTAAAATTTAGATGTGTTTGAATAAATGATAAATAAGTAATTTCTTCGATTAAAGTCCTCATTCAATATCTGCTCAAAGATATATTTATGATGGATCTTTTTGAACATGACATGAGAGAAATGACGTGAGAAAGCCCAAATGATGCTCATGTAGTTTATGATGCTCAAACAGGAATTAGTTTGAAATGAATTAGAGAAGTGAGCAAATTATATTCTGACATGCATTAGTAACAATATATGTATGGGAATTTGAAGAATTTTAAACTTCTCTTTGAGTAGCTCCCATTTAGTTTACTCCCCCTATCTTTCTCAGCACAAGATTCTCATTGTAACACCCTAATTTTTTTTTTTTCCAGAAAATAATTGAGGCTTTAGTATTAAGAATATCAAAATTATGATATACATAGAAATGATGAGAACAATGTAGCAAACATAAAACAAAAACATGAATAGTGTTTTGCAGGCCTATGGGATAGTCGAAACCTTAGAACTCAGCCCAGAGATGACCAAAATTGAGAACTTATAGGATTAAGGTTAGAAATATGTAGGAATAAAAATTTTATACTTAGAATTAATTTTCAGGCAATAGTTGATAACCCGAGTATACTGTTTCACCTGTTCGATGAAATTTCAGTGTGCGATTTTTTAACACTGAAAGTTAGTTAATATCTACTAATAATGAAGTTTATCCATTTGAATACCAATGAATGGCTAGAATTTCATCTTAGAATGAAAGATCAAATCCTAGCCATTGATATGAAATTCTTTTAATGAAAAATTGAAGTTTTATTTCCAACCAATGAAATCACACTTTATGTGATAAACATAACACACCTAACCTCATAATTTCCATCATCCATTCTCGGCTAGCAACAAGGAAGAACTAGAAACTCCATTTTCTTTCTCAAAAAACCTTGATTTCAATCTCAAAATCCTAGACCAAACCTTCTTAAAATCAAAAACCTTCTTAAGTAAACTTGTTCTACACTTCAACCTCTACAAATATAACCAATTAGATTCTCTAAAAACCTCACCTTATTACATCACTCATCTCTGATTAGAGGAGGGTTTGAGTGTGTTTCAAGAGCTTTGGGGTGTAGTACATCTATCTTAAAGTATACAAGAGATAAAGAGACATTAGCTTCCAAGAGTAGGGTTTTATTGAGCTTTTCTTTGCCAAATTTATATTTCTCATTTCTGACTTGTTATGCCCAAAATTTTCTATTGTTTTAGTTAATGATATATGGTTGTTGATGTATAAATTTTGGTGGAGGGTTTGGATGAGGTTAGAATAATCATTTTATCAAATGAAGTTTTATTTAGAGTGTCGAATTTTAGGTTTTGCTGAAGAAAGTAAAATCTCATTAATTTTTAGACATATTTGTAATCATGATCATGACCTGGAAAAATTATATGTTGGACCTAAATCTTGAACTATCTACAAGAATTTTCTTGAGCATTGATTTTAAGAAATACTACTTTAAAAAAATCAGAGTCCAAAATGATGTTCATGCTGCCTAGACTTCTGAAATTGAATTAGTAAAATTGTATGATTTTATTATCATAGTATTTGATCTAATTTTCCTTTCACATTTTCATAGGGAGTTAATGACATCTTGAACTATAACTGTAATTTTTATTTTCGGTTAATTCCATTATTTGCTAAATTTAAAAATTGTGAGAACCTTGTCCTAGGTTGTAAAAAAGTGTCCTCTAACCATCAAACTTGTAAAATTTAGTGACATGATTATAGAATTCCAATTGTCATGAAAAGTTTACAGGGTCTTTTACATATATGAAGGTGTCAGAGGGAATTTTTTTGGCTCTTGAATTGGTCATTCGATGTGGAAACTAATTATGAATTCTAGAGTGATAAATGTGCCTGGTTGTTGGAAATAATACAAATATCTTAAACTAATGATAGTATGGCATAGAATTAAAGCATATCATATGAACACATAGTAATTGTTCTAAAGAAATGTTAAGGAGATATGGATGAGACTCCGACATAATTATATGCCTATATGTGATATAAGTAGGCCTTTGAAAAGATAATTACATCGTACGAATATTATGATGATAAAAGAGAAAATGTGACTTTCAGTTATGCAAATTCTAGTATATGGGGAAAACAGAGACAAGGCTTATGTGGGTTATATCGGGGAGGCAAAAAGAAGGACTTCCTAGGAAATTTTATAAGTCGATAGATGTCTCGGCTAGGAATAGAACTGTGTGTGATTTGAAAATGGAAAAAATGGAGTCCGATGATCATGAATAGGAATTAGCTCATGTTCTAGCAGCCTATTGTCCTTTGTGGAGTGATCCACTACAGATACTACTTGATATGGAATTAAACCTGCCCTACGTTGATGGAAAAGAGAATGTGACACTTAATTTAATTTATTACTTTAAGATAAATGTCTGATAATCATTATTGAATCTATAATTATTCCTGGATGTAGTCGTGCATGATTGAAATTATATGAAATTGTTAATTACACTTGGTTACACTTGAGGGAGTACTCTATTGAGAATTTTATAACATTCTCATCCTATGTCTGCATGCGTTTTATATTGTATTCAGATTCAGCAGATGCTGTCAATAGTATTCTTCCTTGATTCGCCACAATGGGTGTGGCATTACGATCCGGTGCTTGACTCTCTTTATGCAGCAGTTTACTCTTAGATTCCTGCATACGTGTTCTTTGGCCGTTCCTTTAGCGAGTCTATCTTCACTGCTGATTTTGATCCAGCTTTTCCCTATGATGATGTGCCTCTCCATATGGCGCACCCAGTTGTATTTGATATCCCGATAGCACCACCAACTTCCCCTCCAGCAGATGCTCCCTCCTCATCCTCATCCTCTGACTCGGACCCAGATGCCCCTGGTGGAAGTGAGGCCATCATACCAATGGCCAATGGGTTCCTCTAGGAGGACACGAGATCTATAGGGACTTATGACTTGCACATAATGTAGCATAGTGCTAGGACCTTACCAACTTGCTGACTGATTGATGTTAGATGTTTTGGGTCCATTTTTGTGCATATATGATTTTTCTTGGGCCTTGAGATTTTAGCAGGTTAGAATAGACAGTTGAGATGTTTTCTTTTTTACTGAGTCCCTACATAGTTCAGTAGTCGACCAGTTTATGGTCTAGTGTGCTGTGTATATTGCTAACTTGTTTATGATATACATATATGTGTGTTTGTGTGTGTGTGAGTTGTTGCAACACAAGAGTTGAATTTATTATCTTTTCATTTCTCTCGACTAGAATAAAGTATAAAAGAAACTAACACTTTTCTAATTACTGTATAGACACTCGAGTAATATATGGTTATTAGGAGGGTGCTACATTATGGTATTAGAGCCGGACTATCCTATAACCATGAGGATTAGACCAGCTATGCTTTCTTAGAAATTGTCATGCATTATGACTTTATATATATGCGTATGACTATTGATTGGAAATGTTGTGGGTTGCTGCTACACTTAGCTTGGTATTGAGCCTGATCAACTCAATATTTTGTTTGGTGTAATAGGAAACAATGACTTCGAATCGGCAAACTAGGAATGGAGCTGGAAACAATGCCGACATGATGAATACTTTCCATGAGATGGCAGCTGTCATGAGGGAACAAGCTACAGCTAGTACCCGAATGATGGAGCGGCTGAACTGCAATGAAAGGCAAAACCCATTCTATAATCCTGCAGTGAACGAAGTCAATGTAGAGTATTAGAAATTTGCCGAGTTTAGGAAGGAAAACCCCCCTCTATTTCTAGGAGCTTTCAACCCTAGCAAAGCAGAGGAATGGGTTAAAGCCATGGAGAAAATTTTCTCAATCCTCCCATGTATAGAGGTCCAGCAGGTGGCTTTCGCTACCTACATGCTAGAAGCAGATGTGGAATTCTGGTGGGTTGGTACCAGAAGATTATTTGAAGCTTCCTAGACTGTGGTTACCTGGAATATTTTTAAGTAAGCTTTGTACTATAAGTACTTCCCTACTTCTATAAGAAATGCAAAAGAGCTGGAGTTCATGGCTCTCAAACAAGGGCCTATGAGTGTAGCAGAGTATACTGCCACATTTGAAGAGCTCTGCAAGTTTTCTATAATTTATCAGCATGACCCAGATGAAGCTTGGAAATGCATGAAATATGAAGGAGGTCTATGAGAAGAGATAGAAGCAGCTGTAAGTCTCTTGGAGATCAGGGACTATCCTATTTTGGTAAATAAATGTCAACATACAGGAGAGTCCAACAAGAAGCTGACAAGTTTCAAGTATGCCCAAAACAATGCTAGAAGGGGATTAGCACCTCAAGGTCCCCGATTCAAGCCTGTTAACCAACTCAGAGAAGATTTTCACCCAACAATAACAACAACAACAATGACAACAACAACAACAAAGGGAAGCAACTTCAATCTCCAAGACCAGAACTTGGACAAGAGTGCCCTAAATGTGGGAAACAACACGGGAACAGGCCTTGCTAGGTCACTCAAATTGTTTGCTTTGGCTATGGGAAACCAGGACACAAAATATTTGAGTGCCCAACAAGAAAAGTCAGCAGCCCACTTCTAAACTACAACAACATGGGCGTGTTTTTACTATAAGTGCTAAAGAAGCTTCTCAATCTGCTGATCTGATCCGAGGTAAGTGTGAAATAAATGGTAAATGTCCTAGATATACTGTATAATATAGGTGCCACTCATTTTTTCATATCCCATGACTGTGTGCAGAAGTTACAATTATTTGTGTCTGAAATACCTTATGATCTCCTTGTATCCACTTCTACTGCTGGTACTATTAGAACTTGTTATACATGTGTGAACATTCCTCTTCAAATAGGTACTAGAGACTTTACTACCAATTTAGTTTGTCTTCCTTTATCTAGTTTAGATGTAATTTTAGGTATGGATTGGTTGGTACCCAATTATGTCATCTTACACTATCTAGATTGAGCTGCCATATTTCTTTCCACTTTACCTTCTATTCATGTGATTCCTCTTTCTTTTTACTTGAACCTAGTAACATCTAACCCTAGTAAGATAGATCATTAGGAATATATTCTCCTCTCTACTAGCGAAATTGAATGTGACCATGAGTTGAGCAAGATTCCAGTAGTAAGAGAATATCCAGATGTTTTCCCAGAGGATATTCTAGAATTTCCTCCTGAAAGGGAGATTGAATCCTCCATTGAGTTAGTTCCAAGAATGGGTCCTATTTCAATTGCTCCTCATAGGATGTCCCATTTGGAGTTGAAAGAATTAAAGTCCCAAATTGAAGAATTATTAGGAAAGCATTTTATTAGACCAAGTGCCTCTCCTTGGGGAGCCCCTACTCTTCTAGTGAAGAAAAAGTATTGGAGTATGAGGCTTTGTATAGACTATAGGCAGTTGAATAAGGTGATGATTAAGAACAGATACCCTTTGCCAAGACTTGATGATCTTATGGATCAATTAAGAGGAGCAATCGTATTCTCAAAGATTGATCTTAGATCAAGATACCATCAAATTTGAGTTTAGGATGAAGATATTCCTAAAACTACTTTTAGAACTCAATATGGGCAGTACAACTATAGGGTGATGTCTTTTGGATTAACTAATGCTCTGGTTGTATTCATGGATTATATGAATCAAATCTTTTGCCCTTACTTAGATAAATTTGTAGTTGTCTTCATAGATGACATACTTGTATATTCAAAGACTGAGAAAGAACATATGGAGCATCTTAGGGTTGTGTTACAAATCCTAAGAGAGAGAAAGTTGTATGCTAAGTTGTCAAAATATGAATTTTGGATGGAAGAGGTTAAATTCCTAGGTCATGTAATATCACAAAGGGGAATCTTTGTAGATCCCAGTAAGGAAAAATCAGTACTTCATTGGGAACGACCAACAACAGTGACTAAGATTCGGAGTTTTCTAGGGTTAGCAGGATACTATAGCCGCTTTATCATGAGTTTTTCTTAGATAGCCTTACCTTTGACAAAACTAAACCGAAAGAATGTTTCATTGAATTGGACACCAAAATGTGAAAATAGTTTCCAAGAGTTGAAGCAAAAGTTGATCATGGCTCCAGTACTAGTATTACCCAATCCTTATGAACCCTATGACGTTTATTATGATGCTTCTAGTAAGGGTTTAGGATGTGTGTTAATGCAAAATCGTAACATGGTTGCCTATGCTACTCGATAGTTGAAACCCCATGAAGTAAACTATCCAACCCATGACCTTGAACTTGCGGCTATGGTTTTTGCTCTAAAGATCTGGTGACATCATTTGTATGGTGTGCATTTCAATGTTTTCTCTGATCATAAAAGTTTAAAGTATCTTTTTTATTAGAAAGAGTTGAACATGAGGCAAAGGAGATGGATGGAATTCCTCAAGGATTATGAGTTTAGTTTGAATTACCATCTAGGCAAGGGAAATGTTGTTGTAGATACACTGAGTAGGAAATCCCTAAATATAGCATGTTTGATGATTAAAGAGACAGAGATAGTAGAAAGCTTCAAGAAACTTAGTTTAGACATGTCTGTGACCTCTCAAGGTGTTGTGCTAGGCCAAATAAAAGTAACAAGTGAGTTCAAAGGACAAAGTTTGGCTGCACAACGTGAGAACCCAGAGTTTCAAGAGATATTAAGATCAATTAGTGCAAAGAAGTTGCCAGGATTCACTTAAGACCAACAAGGTATATGGAGATACAAGGATAGGGTGTGCGTACTTGCAAATGGTGATTTCAGAAAGAAGATCTTAGATGAAGCTCATAGGGGCGAACTTACTATACACCCGAGTGCTAGTAAAATATATTCAGATCTCAAGAAAATGTTCTGGTGGTCAGGGTTGAAAAGAGACATAGGAGAGTGTGTCAAGAAGTTTTTAACTTGTGACAAAGTTAAAATAGAACATCAAAAACTAGCTAGGACCCTACAACCCTTAGAAATCCCAAAATGGAAATAGGAAAGTATTTCTATGGACTTTGTAATGGGTTTGCCAAGGACATTGTCAGGTCATGATGTTATATGGGTTATAGTAGATAGATTGACCAAGTCTACTCATTTCTTACCCATTAAGGCTAATTTTCCTTTGGATAAGTTAGCTTCCTTGTACATCTAAGAAATAGTAAGAGTACACGGTGTTCCTTCCTCAATAGTTTCTGATAGAGACCCAAGGTTTACTTTGAGATTTTGGGGAGCATTTCAAAAAGCTTATGGTATGAAACTTTGTTTGAGTACTGCCTATCACCCCCAAACTGATAGGCAAACAGAACGAACTATACAAACCCTGGAAGATATGCTAAGGGCATGCGTGATTGAGCAGAAGAGAAGTTGGGACAAGTTGCTTCCGTTGGTTGAATTAGCTTATAATAACAGCCATCACGCTAGTATTGGCATGGCCCCATATGAAGCTCTATATGGAAGAAAATGTCAATCCCCATTGTGTTGGTATGATTCGGGAGAAGTGAGACTATTAGGACCCGATCTTGTTAATCAAACAACAGAGCAGATCCAGAAGATTAGGAGTAAGATTCTTACCGCACAAAGTCATTAAAAGAGCTATGCTGATACTCAAAGGAAACCTTTAGAATTTTCAGAGGGAGGACATGTATTCCTGAAGGTTACACCCACAACTGGGCTAGGTAGAGTTCTAAAAGTTAAAAAGTTGTCTCCAAGATTCATTGATCTTTTTCAAATTCTTCTACGAATTGGGTTAGCTGCTTACCAGATATCCTTACCCCTACATTTATCCAACATTCATAATGTCTTCTATGTATCTCAACTCTGAATGTACCTCCCAGATCCAAACTATATCATTGTGCCTAAATCTATACAGTTAAGGGATGACTTGATGTTTCAAGCCCCTCCTATTCAAATCGTTGATAGACAAGTCAGGCAACTTAGAAATAAATCCGTGCAACTTGTAAGAGTAGCTTAGGGTGGACCTGGAAATGAAGAGTATACATGGGAACTAGAATCAAGTATGAAGAAAGATCATCCGGAATTGTTTCCAAGTATGAAATTTTGAGGACAAAATTTTTATTAAGGTAGGTGGTAATGTAACATCCTAATTTTTTTTCAAAAAATAATTGAGGCTTTAGTAATAAAAATATCAAAATTCGAATGTACATAGAAATTATGAGAACAATGTAATGAACGTAAAAAAAAAATATGAATAGTGTTTTGCAGGCTTATAGGACAGCCAAAACCCTAGAATTGGGCCTCAGAGATATCCAAAATTGAGGAATTATAGGATTAAGGATAGAAATAGGTAGGAATAAAAATTTTATACTTAGAATTAATTTTCGGGCAATAATTGATTACCGAAGTACACTGTTTCATCTGTTTGATGAAATTTCAGTGTGTGATTTTTTAATACCAAAAGCTAGTTAATATCTACTAATAATGAAGTTTATCTATTTGAATACCATTGAATGGCTAGGATTTCATCTTGGAATGAAAGATCAAATCCTAGCCACTAATATGAAATTCTTTTAATGAAAAATTCAAGTTTTATTTCCAACCAATGAAATCATACTTTATATGATAAACATAACACACCTAACCTCATAATTTCCATCATCCATTCTCATCCAGCAACAAGGAAGAACCAGAAACTCCATTTTCTTTCTCACAAAACCTTAATTTTAATCTAAAAAATCCTAGACCAAACCTTGTTAAAATTAAAAAAATCTTCTTAAGTAAACTTGTTCTATACTTCAACCTTTATTATCATAGTAGCTGAACTAATTTTCCTTTCAAATTTTTATAGGGAGTTATGACATCTTGAACTATAACTGTAATTTTTATTTTGGGTTAATTCCATCATTTGTTAAATTTAAAAATTGTGAGAACTTTGTCCTAGGTTGTGGAAAAGTGTCCTCTAACCATTAAACTTGTAAAATTTAGTGACATGATTATAGAATTCTGATTGTTATGAAAATTTTACAGGGTCTTTTAAACATATGAAGGTGTCATAGGGAATTTTTATGGCTCTTGAATTGGTCATTCGATGTGGAAACTAATTATGAATTCTAGAGTGATAAATATGCCTAGTTACTGGAAATAATACAAATATCGTAAACTAATGATAGTATGGCATGGAATTAAAGCATATATCATATGAATGTATGCTAATTGTTCTAAAGAAATGTTGAGGAGATATGGATGAGACTTCGACATTATTATATTCTTATATGTGATATAAGTAGGCCTTTGAAAAGATAATTACATCGTATGAATATTATGATGATAAAAGAGCAAATGTGACTTTCAGTTGTGCAAATTCCAGCATATAGGGAAAATAAAGACAAGGCTTATATGGGTTATATCGAGGAGGCAAAAAGAAGGACTTCCCAGGAAATTTTATGAGTCAATAGATGTATCGGCTAGGAATCGAACCGTGTGTTAGTTGAAAATGGAAAAAAGAGTCTGATGATCACGAATAGGAATAAGCTCATGTCCTAGTAGTCTATTGTCCTTTATGGAGTGATCCACTACAGATACTACTTGATATGGAATTAAACTTTCCCTACGTTGATGGAAAAGAGAATGCGACACTTAATCGAATTTATTACTTTGAGATAAATGTCTGATTATCATTATTAAATCTATAATTATTCCTGGATGTAGTCGTGCATGATTGAAATTATATGAAATTGTTAATTATACTTGGTTACACTTGAGGGAGTACTCTACTGAGAATTTTATAATATTCTTATCCCTATGTCTGAATGTACTTTATATTGTATTCAGATCCAACAGATGTAGTCAATAGTATTCTTCCTTGATTCACCACAATGGGTATGGAATTACGATCCGGTGCTTGACTCTCTTTATGCAGCAGCTTACTCTCAGATTCGTGCATACGTGTTCTTTGGCCGTTCCTTTAGTGTGTCTATCTTCACCGCTAATTTTGATTGAGCTTTTCCCTGCGATGATGTGCCTCTCCATATGTTGCACCCAGTTGTATTTGATATCCCGGTAGCACCACCAGTATCCCCCCCCAGCATATGCTCCCTCCTTATCCTCGTCCTCTAACTCAAGCCCACCAGAGGGTCCTGACGCCCCTAGCAGAGGTAAGGCCATTGTATCAATGGCCAACGGGTTCCTCTTGGAGGACACGAGATCTATAGGGACTTATGACTTGTACATAGTGTAGCATACTGCTAAGACCTTACCAGCCTATCGGCTTATTGCTATTAGATGTTTTAGGCCCATTTTTGTGCATATATGATTTTTGTTGGGCCTTGAGATTTGAGTAGGTTAGAATAGATAGTTGAAATGTTTTCTTTTGTACTGAGTCCGCACATAGTTCAATAGTCAACCAGTTTATGGTCTAGTGTGTTGTGTATATTGCTAACTTGTTTATGATGTGTGTGTGTGTACATATATATATATACACATGAGTTGTTGCAACACAGGAGTTCAATTTATTATTTTTTCATTTCTCTCAACTAGAATAAAGTATAAAAGAAAGTAACACTCTTCTAATTATTGTATAGACACTCGAGTAATATATGGTTGTTAGGAGGGTGTTATATTCATCTCTCTTCTCCCCCTTTTGACATCAGCAAAAAGGAACTGTGCTAGAAGTTGAGAACAATGTCACTAGCCCCATTATTACTGGTGAGGCATCATTAGATGTGTCTATTGTATTCATGCCTGAGTTTTGAGCTAATTGAGGCAAATGTTGCTACAGTATTGGTTTTGGCCATAATTAGAGTTTCATGGAGCTTCAGCTGCGAGACAAATGATAGCTAACAAGATGAAGTGGCATTGATGTGTACAGTAATTACTTGAATGATCTAAGCTATAAAATGGTTAGTTTCATTTTCTATTTTGTTTCCTTAAGATGCTTCGAATCTCAATGTTTCTTCTAATGTCATGGAAGAGTGAGAATGTCTTTTCCCATATTTAAAGTTTACTTTACATTTCTCACTGTCTATCAAGTTATTTTTAGCATCTGCGGCAGTAGCTTCAAGAATTGTGTCTCTTTGTGATAATATCACTTTCTGACGCTTATTTTCTAATTCCAAATTCATCTATCTGAACTTACATGCTAATCTCTTTTGGCTTTAGCTTGGAGCTGTGAGGGTAGGATACCCAGAGAAGTTTGTGTGTGTGATTCTTTTATGCATATTAAAATAGCTTTAAGTTTAAAAGACCTTTTAGAGTACAAAAATGATCTTCGGCTAGTGGTTTAGTGAATGTGTCAGATACTTAGTCTGAAGTATTCATAAATATTAATTCAACATCTCCTTTTTGAACATGATCTCTAATGAAATGATGCTTTGTATCAATATGTTTGGATCTGGAATGGTGAATGGGATCCCAAGCAAGATTTATACCACTAGTATTATAACAGAAGATGAGAAGATCTTTGGAAATAATATTCTATCTGGTTTCTAATCCACAACATCTGAGTACAACAGTTTGCAACTGCCACATATTCTGCTTCTGTAGTAAAGAGAGCAATGATATTTTGCTTTTTGGATGACCATGTGATCAAGTATTTCCAAAGAAGTAGCAACAACCACTGGTGATTTTTCTTTGTACTTTGTCTCCTGTGAGGTTGGCATCACAGCAACCTGCAATCTCACAACATCCATAAGCCGAGATTATTGGCACTTCTTCTGAACCCATTCTTTGACAGAAAGCTGCTCAATCTTTCATACCAAGTTCGAGGAGCTTGTTTCAGGCCGTAGAGAGCTTTAGTTAGGTTGAAGACATGGTTAAGAAGATCTTCACTCTCAAAACCCAGAGGCTACTTTACATATATTTCCTCAGAGAGGAAACCATTTAGAAACTCAAACTTGACATCCATCTGGTAAAGAGTGAATCCCGTGTAGGCAGTAAAAGCAAGTAGCATTCTTATGGCTTCCAGCCTAGCTACTGGTTCAAAGGACTCATCATAATCAACTCCTTTATAACCTTGTACAATCAATCTTGCTTTATTCCTGACAATTATGCTTGCTTCGTCCAATTTGTTCCTAAATACCCATTTTGTTCCGGTGATGGTTTTTCCTTTGGGTTTTTCCACAAGAGTCTAGACTTAGCTTTTCTCAAATTAATCCAGTTCTTCTTGCATGGCCTTCACCCAATTTTGATCACTCAAAGCTTCTTCAATGCATGTAGATTCAACGGTGGAGATTAAACCACAGTTTGATGTATTTCTTAAGGATGATCGAGTTTTCACTCTCTTACAAATATATCTAATAACTTTATTTTGAGAAATTGTTTTAAGATCATAAACTTCTTTATAGTTTCTGTACTTCTGATGTCCTTCAGCTTCTTTTTCATCTTCAGGTTACTCATCTTCATGTTTAGAGTTATTACTTTCTAATGGCTTTGGTGTTCTGAGCATACTTTCTGAAGAATTTGAATCCAGGAGTTTGCTTTCTGAACCTTTCATCTGCTTGTTTTCTAAGTTTCCTTTAAGATTCAATCTTTCAAGAACTTCTTCCAGATCATCCCGGTCATCTTCAAAGTCTTTCCTAAGCTCCTTGAACTTCATATGAATTGTCTCTTCAATGCATAGTGTTCTTTTTTTGTATACCCTATTAGCTTTAGAGATAGAAGAATATCCTAGGAAACTACTGCCATTAGATTTAGGATCTGTAACGCCTCGATTTTCTGTTAGAGTGAAAATGACCAAAATGCCCCTGAGGTCATTTTCAGCCCGGAATTCGAGGAAAGCCGATCTGACAGTACTCGAAGGGAAAACTCAATGTTGGAAGGGGATTAAATGACTTGTGTATCTTTTCGGGATTGAAAATCTCATTTTTCGAGTTTTCGGGTCAAAATGACCAAAACGCCCCTACGGTGTTTTACCCGTTTGCAAGTGCCGGATGAACCTGAAACTTCTCCAGATGGTTTTAAAAGGCGTTTTTATGTAGACTGTGACTTTAGTTTTGGTCTTGGAGGTCCCGGGCGAAATTAGTGCAAAATTACGGTTTTGCCCCAAGTTTCGTATTTTTACGCTTAATCGCGTGATTAAGCAAACCTAAGCAATATTAGACTCTAATCAAAGGTTAATTAATTTATTTAATTAATCTTAAGTCAAAATAATTTATTAAAGTTGATTAGAACCTAAAAGTGCTTAATTACAACTTAAAATCTTATTTTAAATTCAAGACTCCTATTCATGGAATCTTGAATAGTGTTTTCTCTTTCCAATTCCTTAAATCTTGGAATTGTGTTACACATTGTTTATTCACAAATGAGGTTTTAATTCTCTAATGATGTATGAGCACTCCTAATCTTGTCATAAAATCCTTAAATCACATTCTTAGTCATCTAAACTTAAGCTTAATTATTTCTAACCTTGTACCTAAGCTAATACACATCTAAATCTACCATTAACACCCAATTAGATTATCAAACCTCACCTCCCCATTGTTCTACCAGGTCTGGCCGAGACCTCCATGCCCCCATATGCATCACATGTTCAATTTTTCAACACTCCAAGGCCATACCTCAAGTCACATATACCATACCTTGTCATAACTTTCAATCAAGCTTGATTTTCCAAATGAATAACTAATTAAAGTAGCCCATTTTCTCCATTTATTTGTGTCTGGAAAAGTTCCAGCCATTCTAGAAGCCTAATTTCATTCAAAAATTGATAGGAAATTCACTCACATCAAGCCATACTTTGTATCATACCCTCCATGCTTCAAACCAAGCTTGATTGACCTTGTGTAAGAGATATTTTCTCTTCCTTTTCCCTCCAAAGCCAAACGATCACCCTCCTCCCCTTTTGAGCCTTCATTTATTTTCATTCTCTATAAATACCTTTCTTAGAAACACATGCAAACACTTTAGTTCATTTGCACACTTTTAGTTTTCCTAAGCTTTCTTGAGTTCTTTCTTTTTCTCTCAAATTTCAGGAGAGTTCTTCCTTTCTTTTCATCTTCATCTTCTTCATCCTCTCATCACATAATCATCACACAACCTTGAAACACCACCCCACCACCTTAGATCATCATACAAACACCTAAACTTCCATTCTCAAACACAAGCCCACCAAGAACATTTCCTTTCTTTTCCTCCCCACAAGGCCGAAGCCATCTAGCCCCAAGGAGGAGCTCATCATCTTGTTTTCCTTTTCAAAGAGTTCAAGTTTTTATCTTCACTCTAGGTAGGAGTATTTTTTTCTAAACCTTGTTTCTTGAAAAATGAGTTTATCTAGTTTTCTCTCGGATTTCTTTTGAAACTTTTCTTTGGTTCTTTCTTTCTTCTCATTTCGGCTATGAGGCCATGTTTATGAGCATGATAACTTGATGATGAGAGTTTCTAGATGATGACCTTGTGTTCATCTCAAAGAAACCTCTAAAGCTTGAGTTTTTCTTTTCCTTTAACATCATCTATACTATACTTAGCTCACATGGTTTTTTCAACTTAAGAAAATTAATCTAAGGATTTCTAAAAGCCCAAGCCTACCCTTGTTAACCTTAAAGTTGGCCGGCACGTTCTAGAGATTTTTCTCTAGATAGGGGTTTTGGGTACTTAATAAAGAACTTGACTTAGTTTCATTCTCTTTTCCTTTTTGTAAGGTTTTCAGTTTTGGTCCCCTTGATCTTTGAGATTTTGTTTTGTTTTGTTTGAAAGTTTATTTACTTTGAGCTTGATGATGATGTTCAAGAACCTCATAGTTCCTTTGAGAACTTGGTTCAAGAACTCTAAAGCTCTCTTTGTAATGAGATGAGTGTTGGGTTGTTATATGTTAAAGTCTTGTATGAGCTCTAGATGACCTTAAAATGAATTCTTGCATCCATGTTTACTTTTATGCTTTGCAAATCATGTTTACTTTCCTTGCTATCACTAAGTATAAGTGAACCTTGCATCATCATATTTATATTTCAAGCTATGCATTATCATGTTTATATTTCAAGTTCTCACTTAATATCAAGATAATAATGAGTTGCATCTCATGTTTATTTTATGCTATCACTTTATTTTCTAATGGAACCTAAAATGAGTGCATGAGCATGTTTATTTTTATGTCATCACTTAAATGAACCTAGAGCTCAAAGACTTGTCCATTGTTGTCTCAAACAAAGGCTTGAAAATATTTATTTCCTTGGCTTGAGCATTCGGCCTTTAAGGGTTTGTTTGGTTACAAGTGTTGGAAACTATGTTTTTATAATTTTTCTAAGCTTTTATGAGTTTAAGGAATGTATAGAACTAAGTTTTATGAATTTAGGACCCCTTGAGACAAGTTTAATGTGGCTACTACCCTCATAATTATTTTATGATTTTTGGATGATAAAAATGTTTATAAATGAGTTTTGAAAGTTTTAAAAAGGCTCCAAGAGAAACTAGTATTTTATGTGCTTTAGAAATTGTGTTTGATACCTTTAAATGGAGATGTTGTTTCGATTCTGCCTTGCTATGTTTAGCCACTGTATGAGCTTAATGATGATAATATTCTTATGTTTGAGTATAATTAATGTTAAAACTCATATGTGAAAGATAAGAGAAGTTAGAAACTAGAAAGGAATTAATTTGAGAGTTCTAGATCCTTTAATGATTGAATTTTCTGCATTCTGTCCAGCAAGGTTTAGTAATGCTAATCATGGATTTAAATTAGTTTAAATGTGTAGGAATGACTCATAAATGGTTTAGGACTTGATCTTAATGTCTTAGGAGCAAACCGGACTTAGAAAGGGTCATTGTCGTGACTCCTAGGTACCCATAAAGTTAGGATTATGAATTCTGCATCCTTGAGGTTTAGAGATGTTCTTGACCATAGTGTGAGGTGAGAAATACTTAGTTAAGACCTTATAAGTTCCTGAGAGATTAGGTTTGATGAATTATAACTTAGAATGTGAGTTGAGGACCTTAAGGGTCAATGCATAAGACACTAAGGAAGTTGTTAATGCTATGACGTGTTACATGATGCAATGATGTGATGTGCTTGATGCATGAGAAAATGATTAGTGAAAATGTTAAAGATTATCATAGCATGAGATTTCATGAGAATATGTTGTGTGAATTAGCTTGTGGCAAGTTTGAAGGAAATTCGGTTTAACAGCGGTTATGCTACCGAATTTCCGTCAAACGTAAAAGGGTTAAAGAAATGTTTATGAGTACCATATGAATGGAAAACCCTGGGTGACACCAGTTCGGCCGAGCACCCCTAGGAGATTTTTACGTGACAAAGTACTGAGACGTGCTTGCCTAGGTGACACCAATTCGGCCGAGCACCCCCAGGGGAGACAAATCCGTGAAGGTATGAGTAGATGCAGCCTACCAAAGCGGACAAATTGCTGTGGCTTAATGCTCACAAAGCGTTTCAAAGAGGGTATACCCTAGAGAAAGGTGATCCCTGCCCCCTACCCGTACTTGCAAGTCGGGATTATTATTTATGTTTCGCTTATTCATAATAATAAGCAAGAGCTAGTGACGACTAGCTGAGGTATGAGCTCATAACCTAGTTATTTTTAGGGTGGCCTTATATGCTAAAGTACCATGATTGATGTCACGAGGTTGAGGAATGATCTCATTTGAAAGTTATATGCCCTTATGCCACATGATTTATGTTTATGTGCTTTGATGTGTTGTTTTATATGCTCAAGTATTGAAATGCATCCATGATATAATATGTTGCACTCATAATATCAAGATACATGCTAAAAGGAATGGACCTTGGATAATTAGTTTTGGAAAACCCTAAATTGAACCTTATATGCATGATCACTATTTTATAATTTAACCCAAGGTTCCTGAGGATGTGTACGATGTAACCCTAGGATAGGAGACTCCTACTGATATTCTTTAGTAAGAATTCTCACTCCTCTCTCTTCTTTCATCTGTCACATCTTCAGAGACCGATGGCGACGTTCGTGGTTTTCATTGACACGCCTGTTTGGGAGGTGCACTACGACCTGGACCACCGTTCGTATCACTTCGAGGGTCATTGTGCCATCCGCTTTTTTTTGTACATGGGACGACCCTTTGCTTACCTAGTTTCAAGCTACTAGTTCACTCCTACTGCACCTTTTGGTGGTGATGACATGATCTTCGAGCGCACTCACCTGCGTGACGAGTAGCTATGCCGCGTCTGCACTCCGCCTTTAGCCGTCCGTGACTACGGAGACGCGTGCCTCGCTCGAGGAGGTCCGAGACTGATCCATTCGAGGATTCACCGACGCTTGTCCCTTCGGAGGGCTCCGCTGCCTTTCCCCAGTTCCGGCGCGAGGGGTGCGAGGAGACCGTGAGGCAGCCACGCTTGGCGAGGAGAGCCGAGATGCGCCCGCGTCGAAGAGCTCACATTCAGCCGCCACGAGTTCCCTTCACACTCCATTGGCCCACACAGGAAGAGATAGAGCGGTTCCCCGGTTACCTGCCTCCATCACCCGAGGATCCCCGTCATCACTAGATTCCGATGGAGAGCTTTGTGAGTACCCGAGCTTTTATGGAGATCTTCCCTTCGGTAGTGCCTTTTGGGAGGGGTTGTAGTTTGTACTCGTAGTCTAGTAGGAGGGTAGCATTTTGGGTTTTCATCTTCATGTTGAACCATGTACTTTACATTTCCTTGTATTTTATTTCCGTTGTACTACAAGCTCTGCCTGTCTCCATGAGGGTATGACTACTTATGTACTCTAATTAAGTTATTAATGAAATGTTTCTCTTTGTTGTCATGATTGCTTCCCTTTGACTACATGCTCAACTTTATGATTTATAATGAGTGTTATGCGTGCTTTACATCTCTATTACTCGATTAGTTAAGTTCGCGGCTCTCACTTTGTTTTATGTTTTCAAAAAGAAAAATTTACCCGTAATTTCCGCTAAGTATTTTAACAAAATGATGAGACTAAGAAGTAATAACCTAATTATTAGCCTAATATGTTCTAGAGTATTGGGTAAAAAATTAGGGTATTGCAGAATCAAACTTTGCAAGTTTGTCCCTGTTATTTAGTATGAAGTATGATAGAGCAAATATGTGAAAATATGATATATTGGGTTCTCTAACCTTCCATAACTCATAAAGGGTCTTTTTGAGGATTGGTCAAAGAAATATCCAATTTCGTATAAGCCCATGCCCAAAAACCTTTAGATAAACTACTTTCTAAAATAATTATTTTGGCCATCTCTTGTAAGCTTCTATTTTTCCTTTCAGCAACCCCATTTTGTTAAGGAGTTTTAGTGCAAAAAACTCATGAAGAATGTCATGGTTTTCACAAAACTTATCAAATATATGATTTTCAAATTCTCCTCCATGATCAGACCTGATAGAAACAATTTGTGAATTTTTTTCAGTACAAATACATTTTCCAAAACTTTGAATCTTTAAATCGCCTTATCTTTAGAGGCAAGGATGATCACCCACGTAAATCTGGTAAAGTCATCTACAATGACAAGACAATATCTTTTTCCAGCAAGACTAGCAGTTTGAGTTGGACCTAAGAGATCCATATGTAATAATCCTAGTGGTTTAGTGGTTGGTACCACATGTTTATTATGGAAAGAAGCATTGGTTTGCTTACCTTTCTCATAGAAATCATAGGCTGAATCCTTGTCAAACTTGATCTTTGGCAGTCCTTTAACAAGCTCTTTCTGAGATAGCTCAGAAATAAGCTTCATATGAGCATGCCCAAGCTTCTTATGCCATAGCCACTTTTCATCCATAAAGGATGCTAGACATTTTACATCCTAATCTTGAAGATCATCCAAGAGCATCACATATGTGATATCATGCCTTTTGCCGAATAATATAACCCTTCCTGAGATGGGACTAACTATTTTACAAACATGAGCATTAAAAATAACATTAAGACCTTGATCACAGAACTGACTTATGCTTAATAGATTGTGAGCCAAACCAGCAACAAATAATATATCAGAAATTTGGTGAGAATCATGCTTACCAACATTTCCAATACTTGTGACTTTTGCTTTTCCTCTATCAGTGAATTTTACTGATCCTGAATTCTTTGGTCTCAAATTCTTGAACTATTTTCTGGATCTAGACATGTGTCTGAAGCAGCCATTGTCCATGTACCACTTGTTGTTAGATTCCCTATGTGTTATTAGACACACTTGTAATAAACACATTTTTTAATTTAGGTACCTAGACTTTTTTGGGTCCTTTTGGGTTAGTGGTGTAAGAAAAATGTTTTCCAACCCATTTGACTGACTTTTTTTTCATGAAGCACTTGTCAGGTAGGTGTCCCCTCTTATAACAGACAGTGCAAGAGACTTTGTCTCTTGCTTTTCTTAATTGAATTGCATTTCCTTTTCCATTTTTCCACTTCTTTATATCCCAACCCAGTTTTTTAAAAGTATGGACTCTGTCCTCCAAGCATTAGTTCAAGATTTTTTGAGCCATTTACCATTTTTTCTAGGTCTGATTTTCGAAGTTTGATAGTTTTCTCTAGTTCAGAAATAATTTTCTGATTCTTCTCATTCTCTTTGGAGACTTTAATTTTTAAGATGTTGAGTTCATTATTTGAATCTTCATTTTCCTTTCTTAATTCCTCTTTTTTACTTCTTAGTTTTTCAATTTTTGAATTAGCCAATTGAAGTTCTAAAACAACCTTTTGGTACTTTCTCTTTAGATTAATCTAATGAGAGGAAATAGTTTGAGAATTTTCAAGGAGTTCTTCGTATAGTGCCATTAATTCATCATAAGAGAGATTTGGGTCAGAGTTATTTACCTCAGATTCATCCTCTAAATCATAGCTGGCCATAAAGCAAAGGTTGGCTATGTCTTCTTGTTCTTCTAGGCTTTCTATTCGCTCTTCTTCTTCATCAGAATCATTCCATGTTACCAGCATTCCTTTTGTTTTGTTTAAGAACTTCTTTTGCTGAACTTTCATTTTGGGACAGTCAAGTTTGAAGTGACCTTTTTCTCCATAATTAAATCAAGTAATGCTTTCTAGCTTTACTTTGCCTTTCTTATCCCTTTTTAAGTTGATGTCTCTTCTTCTTTTCAGTTTGCCTTTCTAGGCTCTTGACATCTTCCTTACTAGCATGGAGATCTCATCTCCATCATCATCTTTAGATGGGATGACTTTAGGGCAATGGACTTGTTCTTTCTCATGGATTTACCTTGCATTTCTACTAATACTACCTCATAGGTTTTGAGAGACCCAATAACTCCATCCAAGCCCAGAGTTTGAAGATCTTTAGCTTCAGTAATGGCTATTATTTTAGGTAGCCATTTTGCAGGGAGACTTCTTAAGACTTTTCTAACTAGCTTATAGTTAGAATATCTTTTGTCGAGATCTTTTAGTTAGTTTATGATATGCATAAACCTTGTGGTCATATCATCAATGCTTTCTTGATCAGTCATTTTAAATATTTCATACCGATGGACTAGCATGCTGATTTTTGTTTCCTTGACTTCATCAGTTCCTTTGTGCAGCATGAGCAATCTGTCCCATATTTCCTTCATATTGTCATAAGCAATAATTTTATCATATTCAACTTTGCTTAATGCACAAGTCAGCAGATACTTAGCTTTGGAATTTAGTTGAACCCTAGACTTATGTTGCTCTGTCCATCTTCTTCTGGGAACTTATCTTGATGTGAAAGATGCACCATCTGTTCCAGGAACCTCTTCGATTGGAACATAGTCAGCTTCTTGGATTATTTCCTACAAGTCAACACTTGTATATTTTGTGAATAGCTCCATATGATCTCTCCAATAGGCATAGTCTCCACCATCAAAGAATGGCGGTCTATTGATCGAGTGTCCTTCTACTATATGAATGTTTTACACCATTTTTTTTTAGGATCTTTGTCCTCTGCGGTCATTAGAATGCTCAACCCCTTAGAGGTGAAGCTCTTATGCCACTTGTGGATAAGAAAGAGCACAAGAAGGGGGTTGAATCGCGCTTCTCTTTTCAAAATCTTTTGGAACTAAAACTTTGACACAAAAACCTATCAAGCGTGGAGCTTGCACTACAGCGGAAACAAGGTTAAATTATTCAGAATGTGACTTTTTGAATTAAGCGATTAGAGTAAATAGATTGAAATGATAGATAATAATAGAGATATTTTGTACAATGTTAAATACTAAAAATAAAGAAATGAAGGATAAGAAGATATTGGACAAGAGTTTTATACTGGTTTGACCAACACTTGTCTACATTCAATTCTTAGTAACCATTGAGTTTCACTAATCTTCGTCAACCCGAGGAAATGAAAAACTGGATAATTTTTACAGTAGCCTTCCCAATCTCTAGCCAGTGATAGTAGACAACACCCACTATCACACAACAAGTAGTTTTGCCATAGCATCTTCAAGCTATTTCACTTCTAATGACTATTGGATCGAGATACAGCGATTTAGTGCTTGGTGTACATATCAAACTATCCTGCACTCAAGTTTTTTTATAAACGTATATGAATGATAATTCTGAAATAACTTGAGTGACTTCTTTCTATTGATTTTTCCTTAGAATAACATGTGTACAATCTAGGAACTTAGAAAGAAGATTTTGATGAACAAAGGAACTAAGAAATAAATTTCACACAAGGGTTAAGGAAAATATTTTTCAGTGTTTTGGCTTGTCAATTCTTCTTGAAAGCCCAATCATCTCTATTTATAAATGGTCTCCCTTTATGACCATTGCCCTTGATCTGTTGTCCAAGTGGCATGTGTTGATCATTAGTTTGTGTCTTGGAAACATAATATAGAAGAGTAGCTCGTCTGGTCTCAGAACCCTTTTTTAGAAGTTGTTAATGAGTTGAGGTTTTTGATGTCCATCAGAAACTACTTTTCTATTTTCTGAGCATGGTTTCTGAACTCCCTCTTTTATAAGCTTTTGATAGTTAATCAAAGGTGCTGAAGAGATGATATGTCAGTTCAAAAATTGGTTTGAATTTTATTTTTGAATTTCAAATTTCAAAATTTTTCCTCTCTTTTGGTGAAGTGAATTTTCTGAAGAGCGTTGCCAGTTCCTTGTTGATTTGTTTGTCTTTTGATCTTCAATGTTGGCTTTAAGATGATGAATAATCTTCAATTGTGATGGCAGAAGATTGAGTAACACATTAATCTCAGGTTTTGTACACTATCTTCATTATTGGCGTTCTTTCTGAAGTCCAGTGCTACTTTTTGAAAACCATTTTTTCTTGGTTTCTTGTTTCTATTTTGATATGCTTCATTCCTTGATGCATATGAGAATACTTTGCATAATGTAACATTCACTTCATTTAAGCTTATCCTCTTTTCACGAGATAAAACATGTTTGCACATATAAAATGAAATTATTTTTGCTCAAGTCCATATAATGCACTTTGGAAATACCTGTTAAACTTAGTCAAGGTAGTTATTAGTTGTTCTTCAAAATATTTTCTTTAAATTGGCTTTGTTGTCATTCAAAACAATAAAGCTCATACTTTCTAAAGGGTTCTAGAGCTTACACCTCTTTTTTTTTACTTTTTGATTGTGGTTTTTGAACTCCTCCTTCTAGAAGCAAGGATGGTTTACCAATCAGGCAGAAGAGATGACATACCAGTTATAAAACTGGGTATGGCTCGAGATTTGAAATTTGAATTTCAAATTTCCCTCCATTCTTTGTAGCATTCTATGCTCCACAGTTAAAAGAGTTTTTTGGCATGCATAATTAATCCCTTGATCATTCTTCGATCTTCCAGTCTCCGATGTTGGCTTTTTAATGCTAATTGATTTGCCATTGTGATGATTGTCAAATAAGTAACACATTACTTTCAGAGTTGCCATGATTTTCTCATTCTTTGGTGTACTTTCTGAAGTCCCGTGTTACTTTCTGAAAACTGTTTCCTTGGGTTTCTTGTTCTTGTATTGATCTACTTCATTCCTTAATTCATGTAAGTGGTCTTTACATGATATAACATTCACTTCGTTTAAGCTCATTCTTTTCCCACGAGATAAAACATGTTTGCACATGCAAAGTGAATTTATTTTTACTTAAGTCCGTGTAATGCACTTTGGAATTTAAGTGTTCAGCTTAGTCAAGAAACTCAAAGCAACCATTAGTCATTTTTCAAAATATTTTCTTTAAATTGGCTTTATTATCATTCAAAATAATAAAGCTCATCCTTTCTAAAAAGCTCTGGTAGTTACATACTCTTCACTCCCAGGTCCACCCCAAGCCACTTTCACTAGTTGTACAGATTTATTTCTAAGTTGCTTAACTTCTCTATCAACGATCTAAATGGAAGATACTTGAAATGTCAAGTCATCCCTTAATTGTAAGGATTTGAGTTCAATAACATGGTGTGGACTCGGATGATACTTTCTGAGTTAAGATACATGGAAAACATTATGAAAGTTGGATAAATATGGTGGTAAGGCTATCTGGTAAGCCACTGACCCAATTCGTCGAAGAATTTGAAAAGGACCTATGAATCTAGGTGACAACTTTTTAACTCTTAAGGCTCTACTTACACTAATAGTGAGGGTAACCTTCAGGAATATATTTTCTTCCTCTTGAAACTCTAAGGGTTTCCTCCGAATATCAGCATAGCTATTCTGACGACTTTGCACCGTGAGGATTTTACTCCTGATTTTCTGGATTTGCTCCGTCGTTTAATTAACAAGATTGGGTCCCAACATACCTATTTCTTCATAATTGTACCAATATAAGGGAGATTGGTATTTCTTTCCATATAAAGCTTCATACGAGGCCATGCCATTACTAGCATGATGACTATTATTATAAGCAAATTCAATCATTGGAAGTAACTTTCCCCAACTTCCTTTCTGTTCGATCATGCATGCTCTTAGCATATCTTCCAAGGTTTGTATGGTGCGTTCTATTTGTCCATCAGTTTAGGGGTGATAGGCAATAATTAAACTAGTTCCAAAGGCCTTTTGGAAAGCTTCCCAAAATCTTGAAGTAAACCTTAGGTCCATGTCAAAAATTATTAAAGAAGTAACACCATGCAATCTCACTATTTCTTGAATGTACAAGAAGCTAACTTATCCAAAGGATAACTAGCCTTGATAGGTAAGAAATGAACGGACTTGGTCAATCTATCCACTAAACCCAAATAGCATCATGATCTGACGATGTCCTTGGCAAATCCATTATGAAGACCATGGAGATACTTTCCTACTTCTACTCAGGAATTTCTAAGTGTTACAGTGTCCCAGCCAGCTTTTGGTATTCTATTTTAACTCTTTGACAAGTTAGGCATTTTCTGATGAACTTTACTATATCTTTCTTCATCCTTGGCCGCCAAAACATCTTCTGAGGTCTGCATACATCTTACTAGTATTAGGATGTATTGTGAGCTCACCCTTAGGAGCTTCCTCTAGAATCTTATTTCTAAGATTGCCAATTGCTAGCACACGTACCTTATCATTGTATCTCCATATACATCACTAGTCTAGGGCAAATCCTGGCAATTTCTTTGCATAGACTGATCTTACGTCTCTTGAAACTCTAGATCTTCATGTTGTGTGGCCATAATCTATTCTTTGAACTCACTTGTTACTTTATCTGACCCAGTAGAACTCCTTGAAGGGTCACAAACATACCAAAACTAAGCTTCTTAAAGCTTTCTACTAGCTCCATCTCTTTAATCATCAAACATGCTACACTTAAACTTTTCCCGCTTAATGCACTAGCAACAACATTCACTTTGCTTTAAACTGAACTCATAATCCTTGAGAAACTCTATCCATTTCCTTTGCTTCATATTCAGCTCATTTTGATCAAAAAGATACTTTAAGCTTTCATGATCAGAGAAGACATTGAACTGCACACCATAGAGATGATATCGCCACATCTTTGGAGAAAAAACCACAGACGCAAGTTCAAGGTCATGAGTTGGATAGTTTACTTCGTGGTGTTTCAATTATCGAGAAGCATAGGCGACTATGTTTCAATTTGCATCAACTTACATCCTAAACCCTTACTAGAAGCATCACAAAAAACCTCAAAGGGTTCATGAGAATCTAGTAATACTAACACCAGTGCCATGGTCAACTTTTATTTTAACTCCTGGAAACTATTCTCACAGTCCGGTGTCCACTTGAGTGGAGCATTTTTTCGGGGTAAATTAGTTAAAGGAAAAGCTATCTAAGAAAAACTCATGATAAAATGCCAATAGTATCCAATTAACCATAGGAAACTCTAGATATTCGCCACCATTGTTGGTCATTCCCAATGAAGTACTGATTCCACTTTACTGAGATCTATATAGATTCCCCCTCGTGATACCACATGACTTAGAAATCTGACCTCTTCCATCTAGAATTCACATTTTGATAGCTTGGCATATAGCTTCCGTTTCCTTAGGATCTGTAGCCCTCAGTCCTTGAATAGATAAGTATATCATCTATAAAGACAACTATAAATTTACCTAAGCAAGGGTAGAAGATTCGATTCATATAATCCATGAATACATTTAGAGCATTGGTCAGTCCAAAAGACATCACCTTATACTCGTAAAGTCCATATCGAGTTCTAAAGGCAGTTTTAGGAATGTCTTTATTTCGAACTCGAATATGATGATAGCTTTAGCTAAGAACAATCTTTGAGAATATGGTTGCCCCTCATAATTGATCTATAAGGTTGTCAATTCTTGGCAAAGGATACTTGTAACACCCTAATATTTAACCCAACACGCCTAAGATGTATTCCAATTAATTATTAGTTATTACCCTTTTGTTTCATTCTTTAACTTATTTTATTAAAATACTTAGCAGAAAATAGGCTAAATTTTTTTTTTGAAACATAACACAAAATGTGAGCGCACTAATCTAAAGTGAGCATTAAGTATAAATAAAGTAAACAAGAAAAACAGATCATATGTGCACATATCTAAAACACAACAATTATGAACATGAAAGACAATTGCATTAGATAACTTAGTTCATAGTATAATAGAAATATGATAAATGAAGTCACACCGATGCATGATGGGTTGAGCTTATAATACAACAGAAATGGCATAAGGAAATACATGAAAGTGATAAATACAAGAAAGTATGAAATACATGGAACATAAAAGAAAGAAACCAGATGCCAGCTGCAACTTCCTCTCACTAATCCTAGGAGTGCTCATACTAAAACTACCCCTATCAAAAGGTAAAACATAAAAAGGGGCTTCTCGTGATATCTCAGGCACTTCTATGGGTTCTCCATCACAACCTATTGGTGACCTTAGTCCTCGTACGATGGGGGTATATACCCAATGAACTAGGCAAGCACCTCAGGCGTATGTAGGCGGAACAGGGGACGAACGTGACCACCATGGCATGGGCGCATCTCTGGACGTCGGGCTAGTTGAGGCTGAGTCACCGTGTCCTCACTGCCTCTCACCACCTCCATGGGCACTGTGGGTACAGAACCCTCCAAGTAGATATGCATGGAGGAGTCCTCAGACGGATCGATCTTTAATCGCCTCGAGCGGGGAACATACTCCGGGTATCCACGAACTACTGAAGAGGGGGGATGAGCATATCGGGTCTGCTAGTCACGGGGTCGTGTATGCTCATAGATCAGGTCATCGTCGTAGGGAGAAGTGGGGGTGAACCTGAAGCTGTAAACTAGGTAGGCAAAAAGACATCCCATGTAGGCAAAAATACGAACAGCACAACGACCCTCAAAGTGGTATGAACGGTGGTCTGGGTCGTAGTGCACCTCCCAGGCTGGAGTATCAACAAAGATCACGAACGAAGCGATTGCCCTCTGAAGATGTAATGGAAAGAAAGAAAGATAGAGGGAGTAAGAATCTTGATAAAGAATCTCAATAGGGGAAATCCTCCTATCCTAGTGTTATCATCTACGTCTTCAAGAACCTTGGCTTTATTATTAAAGGTGAACATGCATAAAGTTCATTATTTGGTTTTAAACTTAATTATCCAAGGTCCGTTTATTTTAGAATGCGTCTTATCATTATAAATACCGCATGTGTGACAGTAATATCATGCAACAACAATAGTAAAAGAAACTGTAAGGGAACACATTCACATAATTCCATTCTCCTTTCCTTTTACTTAAGTGACATTAGAATTCATTTTCCGTCATCTCAAGGGGCCACCCTAAATAACTTCTCTCCTTTGAGAATCTCTAGGTTATGAGCTCATACTTAACTAGTCATCACTAGTTTCAGCTTATCCTAAGATAAGTATAAATAAATCCTGACTCCCAGAGTGCAGGTTAGGGGGCATAAGGATTATCTATCATAACCTTTAATTTGGGGAGTCTATAGGATCATTTCCACATAGTTCATGTCACTTTAAGTCTTTTAGCGGATCACCCCTCATAACCTTTAATTTAGAAAGTCCAGGGGATCATTTCCGTGCATCAACATATCATTTTAAACCTCATTCTATATCATGCAATATCAAGTGCATTTCAACATCAATTTATGAGCATGATAAGCCACTCAAGCCACATAAATACTTCCTATAGGACATGTATCAGCACATAAAGATCTCATTTTTATTCATAAAGCGATTAAATATGCTCCTAACCAGTATGCCGGAATCAAGGACCGGGCTCAGCAAATGCACATGCCATGCTCTTAACACTTCATACGTAATCATACATTCAATTCTAATTCTAATTCTCATACCCTTCTTTAACTTACAGTATTTTATGTTTTTAATTCTTACAAGTCTTAAACTTACGATCCAATTAACCTATCATCCAAATTAGGTCCTTTAAGTATCTAAGGGATCACAACTAATAATTCTCACTAATTTTTATGCTTATGAACAGTACCAAACAGCATTATATAATTTGGATAGAAAAGTTATATTTCAATTAAGGGGTTCTGGAAATTACGTCTTTGACCCTTTCTAAGTTTTAGCTTTTCCTAAGGTACTAAGACTAATTGCTACAACCTTTAGGGACCAACCCTACACTTCTAAACATTTCTAAAACCATTTTCTCTCTATCTTAGTCATCCTAAAATAGTAACCATGTTTTTAGTTTCTAAGGGATCTAGAACTCCCTTTTTTCATCATTTCCTCTTACTAATTGTTTCTAACACTCACAAAATAATTTTTGCTTCACTCAAACGTAATTTTTACTCATTCTAACCCATTAAAACAGCATCAAGCAGTGACCATATATCCAGGGCAGTGGCCGAAACATATATCTCAATTAATCACATAAAATCATATTTCTAATGCATACAAGTTACTAGTTTCCCTTGGAATCATTTTAGAACCTCAAACCTCTTTTTAGAAACCCATTTATTTCACTAAAATCAGAATAATATAATGCCAAGGTAGTAGCTATTTTGAACCACTCTTGAATGAGTTTTAAGTCATAAAATTTTTTTACTTAAAGTATTCTTTGGACCTCTCTATACTTAAGAAAAATCTTGAAACATAGTTTGTTGGCCTTTGTGACTAGATGAAACTCATACTAAGCTCATCATTATCACAAGGCCGAAATTTGCATCCATAGGATACTTCCATTTTCCAAACTTTGCTTGAGATAAAAAGAGCAAATCTTTGAGCTCTAAGATCTTTAGGTGATGACAAGAACTTAAACATGCATTTCATTTTATTCTTCATTATCAAAATAAAGTGAGGACTTGAAAATAAATATGAGATGCAAGTTCATTATTATCTTTAAAATTTAAGTGATGACATAAAATATAAACATGAAATGCAAAGCTTGAAATTTAAACATGAGGATGCAAGTTCATTTCTTTATTCTTGAGATTTTAGTGATAGCAAGGAAAAGTAAACATGATGTGCAAAGCATAAACTTAAACATGGATGCAAGTTCATTTTCTTCTTTACTAGAGCTCATACAAGACTTTAAAGGAATATTAACCTCAACCCCAAAGCTTATCTCAACAAGACAAGTGAGCTTTAGAGTTCTTTGTACCAAGGTTTCCAAGAAACCTTATCGTTTGAACATCATCATTAAGCTCAAGGAAATAGGCCAAGAGATTAAAACAAATATCAATATCTCTTGAGAATCAAAAGCTAAACAAGGAAAAAGGAATAAGAAAAACCAAAAACTATTCAAAGGAAAGGAAAAGAAAACAAAAACCATGACAAAAGAAAAAGGAAAGGAAAAACCAAAATATGTTAGATTCAAGACCAAGTTTCAAGCTTTAGAGGTTTCTCAAATGATAACCACAAGACCATTTTCTTGAAACCTCATCATCAAGCTAAAATTTCTACTTTCAAAACCAAGCTTCATAGCCAAAAATAAAAAGAGAGGAAAAGGGCTCAAACCAAGAGAAACTAGAACTTTTCATATCAAAACATCAATGTAAAAGCTAAAGCTTTTGAAAAACAAAACCCTTACCAAGTAATGTTTTTCTTTGGAAGGAAAAGAGCTTGTCCTTTGCAAGGAAATGAGAAAATAAACCCTTCTCCAAGAGATGATGATGATTCGGCCAAGTAAGGGAAAATGAAAGGAAATGTGTTTTATGTGAGCTTTGTGTCTGAGGATGGAAGCTTTGGTGTTTGGATGATGATCTATGGTAGTTGTGTAGTGGTTTAAGGTTGCAAGAGGGTGGTCTTAGAAGAGGATGAAGAAGATGAGAGCAAAAGAGCTCTAGAGTTCTTTGAGAGAAAAGCAAGAAAGCAAGATGAACTTTCAAGACAACAACTAGAAAATGTGTAAAATGGAACCAAGTTCTTTTGAGATTGGAATTTATAGAAAAATGAAATATGAAGGAGAGAATTGGAGGAGGAGTGGCCGGTGGCCTTGAGGCTTTGTGGGAGGGAAAATATCTCTTTTAATTGGTCATTCAAAGGTAAGGCTAGGTATGCTTTGAAGTATGGCTAAGTATGGTCCAAGGTATGGCTCAAAGCATGGCCCTTGTGTACAAATCAATTCAACATGTGATGAAAGTAAGGAGGAGTGGCCGGTTCCTATTAAGCCACGGGGGAGGAGATTTGTTTCATCCAATTGTGTTTTAGTGATGTGTTTAGGTGTATCTTTGATTGAGCTTTTGGTTAGGAGTTTGTAAGTAAGTGTTTAGGTAAAGTGATGGGTAATTAAGGGTGTTGAGGAGTCGTTTTGTCATTAGTGAAATCAAAACTGATTTTATAGTACAATAATACATAAACATAATTCCTTAATATAAGGAATTGGAGAGAAAAAACACTATTCAAGATTCCATGACATGAAATCTTGATTTCAAGAATGAGATTTAAGTTTATCTAAGCAATCTTAGGTCCTAATTAACTTTAATAAATTATTTTGACTCTACATTAGTTATCGAAATTAATGAATCTTCGATTAGAGCCTAATATTGCTTAGGTTCCCTTAATCTTGTTATTAGGTCCGCAAAACACTATTCCTGAAGCAAAATGATAATTTTTCACAAACACTTCCCGGGACCACCCGGACTTAAAAAAACATTATTAAACACGTATAATTAACATTCTGAACTCTTAGGAGAGATTCCGGGCTCAAACGACACTCATTCCCGCATAAAATGTTATAGGGGTATTTTGGTCATTTTGAGTTGAAAGTTCAGAATTCGAGATTTTCATCTCTGCTATAAATCACAACATGTATAATCCCCTTCAAACATTAAGTTGACCCTTCGAGGACCGCCGGGTTGGCCATCCTTGAATTCCGGGTAAAAATGACCTCAGGGGCATTTTGGTCATTTTTGTTCAAACAGAAAAATCAGGGCATTACAATACTTATTCTTGATCATCACCTTAGTTAATTGCCTGTAGTCCACGCAAAGCCTCATACATGCATTCTTTTTCTTTACTAGAGGAATAGAGGCTCCCCATGGAGAAGTACTAGGTGTAATGAAATGTTTCCCTAGTAATTTATCAACATATGCCTTTAATTCTTTCAACTCTAAAACTGACATTCTATAAAGAGCAAGTGAGATAGGGCCCATTCCTGGAACTAAATCAGTGGAGAATTTAATCTCCTTTTTAGGAAGAAACTCTGGAATATCCTCTAGGAAGACATCCCGATACTCCCTCAACACTAGAATCTTACTTAACTCATGCTCACTTTCAGTTTGACTAGTCTAGAGGAGAACATATTCCTGATGGTCCTTTTTACTACAGTTAGGTGTTACTAGGTTTAAGTAAAAAGAAAAAGGAACCACATGTATAAAAGATAAGGGAAAAGGAAACATAGCAGCTCTATCTGTACAATGTAAAAGAATGTAGTTAGCTACCAGTCAATCCATACCTAAAATTACATCTAAACCCGATAAAAAAAAGACAAACTAAATTAGTAGTAAACTCTCTAGTACCTATCTGAAAAGGAAGATTCATGCATGTATAACAATTCTTGATAAGATTCGTAGTAAGAGTGGATATAAGGAGATTATAAGGTAATTCATACATAGATAATTGTAACTTATGTATACAGCCATGGGATACGAAAGAATGAATAGAACCCGAATCATATAGTACATCTAGGGTATTACCATTTATTTCACACTTACCTCAAATCAAATTGGCAAATTGATAAGCTTCTTTAACACTTATAGTAAAAACACACCCTTGTTATTGTGGCTTGGATATGGGCTACTGACTTTTCTTGTTAAGGCATTCAAATGCCTTGTGTCCTGGTTTTCCATATCTATAGCAAACAATTTGCATTGTCTAGCAAGGCCTATTCCCATGATTTTTCCCACACTTAGGGCATTGTTATCCTACCTCTCGTCTTAAGGATTGAAGTTGTTTCTAGCTGTTGTTGTTGTTATTGGGTAAAAATCTTCCCCTAGACTGGTTGACAGGGTTAAACGATGGGCCTTAGGGGTGTCAATCCTCTTCTCACATTGTTTTGGGCATAGTTGAAACTTGCTAGCTTCTTATTGGATTCTTTTACGCGTTGACATTTGTTTACCCAGGTAGCATAGTCTCTGATCTCTAGGAGACTCATAGTTGCTTCAATATCATCACGTAGACCTCCTTTATATTTCATACACTTCCAGGCTTCATCTAGATCACTTGGTAAATCATAGAAAATTTGTAGAGCTCTTCGAACTTGGCTATGTACTCTACTATGCTTATAGATCCTTATTTAAGTGCCATGAACTCCACCCCTTTTTCATTTCTCACTAAACAGGGAAGTACTTGTGGTAGAAAGCTTCCTTGAAAATATCCCAAGTGGCTTTAGTCTGAAAAGCTGTGAATAACCCCTTCGTACTAACCTACCAGAATTTTGTATCTTATTCTAGCATGTAAGTAACAAAAGCCACATTCTGGATTTCGGTATAAAGAAGAACTGAGAAAATCTTGTCCATAACTTTAATCCACTCCTCTACTTTATTTGGATTGAAAGCTCCTCTAAAAGGTGGAGGGTTTGCTTTCATGAACTCAACAAATTTTTGATACTCCACATCAACCTCATTCCCTCCAAGGTTTCCAACTGGGTTCTGCTCCTTGTTACGATCCAACCTCTCTGTCATTCGGTTAGCCACAACTTGCTCTCTCATAGCAACGACTAGCTTACAGAAGGTATCCATCATACCAACTTTGTCTCTCGCACCGTTCCTAGTATACCAATTAGAGGTCATTGATTCCTATTACACCAAACAAGAAATATTGAGTTGATCTGGCTCAATACTAAGCTAAGTGGGCAGCAGCCCACAATATTCCCAACCAGCATTCACACATACACACACACACACACACACACACACACACATACACACACATATAAACATAATGCATAACAATTACCAAGGAAAATATAGTCGGTCCAATCCTCAAGCCTATTAGGATAGTCCAGCTCTGATACCATAATGTAACACCCTCTTAACTACCATGTATTACTCGAGTATTAACATAGTAACTAGATAAGTATCACATCCTTTTTTAATTTATACTAGTTAAGAGAAATGAAAATAAAATAAATTAAACTCATATGTTGCAAAGACTCATGTTTTTAGACATCATACACAAGTTATCATTATATACATCGTACTGGAAAATAAGTCATTCTACTAATAAGGCTACTTAAGGACTAATATTAAAAAAAAAAAAAGCAACACATCCAGTACCTAGCCTAGCCTGCTCAAATACAAAGGCCCAACAAAATCACATATACAGAAAAATGGGCCTAAAAAACATTTAATAAGATCAGTCTACAGGCTGGTGGAATTCTAATACTAAACTACAACTATGTACATATCAAGAATCCTTGCATGTCTCATGCCCTCCTAGAGAACATCGTTCACCATCGGTGGGATGGCATTACCTTCAGCAGGGGCGTCATGACCAGCAAGTGGATCCAAATCCGAGGATGAAGTCAAGGACGAGCATCTCCTAGAGGGGGTACTGGTAGTGCAGGAGGGACATAAAAAACAACCGGATGAGCAAAGTGAAGGGGCACACCATCATAAGGAAAGGTATGATCAAAGTCAGCAGTAAACATGGATGCACTCAAAGAACGACCAAAGAACACATATGCACAAAACTATTAATAGCCTAATATGTATAGGGAATCTAGGAATATGCCACACCCACTATGGCAAATCAAGGAAAAACTCCATGGATAGCATTGAGTGGATCTGAATAATACAAAATACATACAAACGTAAGGATAAGAATATTATAAAATTCTCAGTAGGACACTCCCTCAAATGTGAGCCGAACAAAATCAATGAGTTCATTCATATAGGAATTCCTATGCAAAATCATAAGCATAAATACTAATGTGCATAAATCATGTAAAGTCATATGTAGAAGCAATAATAATCTTGTGTTTTCTCTTGTAACCAAGGAACTTAATTCATTGCATTTTTCTCTTTTCATCAACATAGGGAAGACTTAATTCTATATCAAGTGGTATTTACAATGAATGATTCCACAATGGCTAATTTATACTTAATGATATCTACAACGGACAACTCCACAATGGGTAATAGACTGCTTATCAAGACATGAGCTCATTTCTATACGTGATCATTGGACTTCATTTTTTTCCTTTTTCTGAATCTTACACAGTTCTATTCCTAGCTGATATGTCTACCGACTTATAATATCTCTAGGGAAGTCCTTCTTTGTGTCTTCCCTTTTATCCAACATAAATCTTGTCTTTATTTTACCCATATGTTGGAACATGCACAATTTAATTTCCTACATGCTTTTCTGTTACATATATTCATTTATCATTTTTCTTTCTCCAATGCATGCTCCAATCATATATAAGTATTCATTCACAATGAAATATCCATTCCTCATAAGTGAATCCTCAAATGATATAGCATGCATTTATACTCATCATACTTAAATCAAAAGTCATTACATTACCAAATCAAGACTTGGGTTCAATTTCAACATATTGGCAGATTTTATACTTAAGTATCAAGATTTATTGTGCACATTAAATAGCCATTTCCAAGTCCAAATTTTTTTCCATGACACCTCAATGTGTCCCCAAAGTCCTATAAAATTTCAGAGCAAGAATCACTCTCTAATTATGTTAAACAAATTCTATAAATTCGATGGTCAGATACCACTTAATCCCAGCTCAAAACCATAATTCCATAATTTTTAAACCTAGAAAATGACTGAATCAATTCAGAATAAAAACCATGGTTGGACCTTGATATGTTTCCAACACCCTATCAAAATTTCAAAAGAAAAATCAATAATTTTCTATGGTAAAAGAAATTAGAAAAATTCATAGGTCTAGTAATTTAGGCAGCACAGGCATAGTTTCAGTTCGTGATTTTTTTAAAGCAGTAAAATTCCAAAACAAAGCTCAAGAATATTCGTGGAGCTAGCATAGCTTCACCATATAATTTTTCTAGCTCATAAAACCACAAATCCATCAAAAAATTCATGATGATTCCCTGTCTATAAGAAAACCAAAATTCTAGAAAGGTAGTCCAACACTTCTTTTGACAAAAATGATTTTTCCATAACACCAAACTACTCTACCTATGCAAATACATTAATATCTATGTATAACCTCCCATTAGAACCAAAATTATCAATTTAAAATAACCAAAATTTTCAAGGAAACAGAAATATATCAAACAAGACACAAAAACCCTACTTTTGGAGACTAACGGATCTTGGCTCCAAGGATGCTTCAACTTGAATTCCCTTCACTTCAAAGCTTCCAAGTGAGGTATAAGATATCAAGGTGAGAATTGATGAGAAATTGAATTTTCAATCGATTGCTTTGGCAGGTATTAATGAGTAGAACAAGTTTAGTGAAGGAAGTTTATGGTTTTAACAAGTCTAGGATTAGGATTTTGAGGTTTGAATTCAAGTTTTTATGGTTTTTGTGAAGAAAAATGGAGGTTCTATATTTTCTCCCTCGTTGGCCGAACTTTTGGAGAGAAATAATGAAGTTAGGTGACTTGTGTTTATCTTATACTAAGTTAAAGCATTCTTTAATATAAAATCTAATTTCTTTCTTAAAAAAACTAAAATGGATAGCTAGGATTTGATCTTGTTATTCAAGATTGAATCTTAGCCATTCATTTGATTTAAATGGATAATCATCTTCCTTTTGTGAAGATCAAACTAGCTTTTGGAAACCTTTGCACTATTAGCTAGGCTTGAAGCCATAAGAATGCTACTTGCTTTTTCTGCCTTCAAGGGTTTCACTCTTTATCAAATGGATGTTAAATATGCATTCCTAAATGGATTCTTCTCTAAGGAAGTTTATGTGAAACAACCTCCAGGTTTTGAGAATAAAAACCTTCCCACTATGTATGAGGTTGCCTGCTCTAGGTGCACTCAGGCATGGGTGTTGTTTTATGATTTCCCTGTATTTGTTTTCCTTGTATTTGTTCTTCAGTTGTATTCTGTTTCCCGATGTATCGAATAGTCCTGCCCTTTGGGTGGGCACATTATATATATATATATATATATATATATATATATATATATATATATATATACACATGATATGATATGTTCCTTTACGCTTTGCTTATATGTTTCGTTATGCTTCCTTTTAAAGATTCGTGCGTGGCTCTCACCTTGGTTTTAAAAAGAAAAATTTTACCCATATTTCCGCTAAGTATTTTCTAAGTAAAAGATGAGATCAAGAGGTAATATTCTAAAGATTAACCTAAGTACATACTAGTAGTCTTAGGTTAAGATTTAGGGTGTTACATTATGGTATCAGAGCAGTTCGATTCTCATGGAGCTTGAGGATTGGACTGATTATGCTTATTAAGCATGATGCGATAGTTATGTCATGTGTAGTGCCTAAAAGAGATAAGCTGTAGGACTAGAGATGCATGACTTCTGTTGCTTGCAAGTGCCATGGTAACTAGCTCATTTTGCATGGATATTGAGCCTGATCAACTTGATGTTCATTGTTTCATGTGTTTTGGGACCAATGGCACCGCGACGACGACCTAGGACTACACCCGATGCTGACGAAGACAATGCAACTACTGCTGCTGTCCGTCGCATGGTGCAAGCCATGGAACGGATGTTCGACCGGATGGACCAACAAGCAAATGTTGTTCCTGTTCCCCCTCCTCCCCCTGCTGCTGATACGGTGGAATAAGCCCGCTTTGGCGAGTTCCGCAAGGCGAACCCGCCGGTGTTTCGAAGGGTAATGGACCCCGATAAAGCTGATGAATGGATCAAGGACATGGAAAAGATCTACTCTGTGGTTGCCTGCTCGGAGGAGCAGAAGGTCACCTTTGCTGCCTTCATGATGAAGTCGAATGCCGAGTTCTGGTGGAACGGCACGAGGCACCTGCTAGAAGCTTCAAGAACTCCCATTCATTGGGAGCTGTTCAAGACCTACTTCTACTATAAGTATTTCCCAGAGTCCGTGAGGAATGCAAAGGACATTGAGTTCATGCAGTTGACCCAGGGAGGGTCTACTGTTGCCCAGTACACCGCGAAGTTCGAGGAGCTGATCAAGTTCTCTCGGGTGTTTCAAGGGAACCCCGATGAGGTTTGAAAATGCGTTAAGTATGAGGCCGGTCTGAAGGCGGAGATGAACTACGCCGTGGCCCACATGGAGATCAGAGACTTCCCCACTCTGGTCAACAAATGCCGGATTCTTGAAGAAGGGCAACGGAATATGCAAGCCACGAGGGCGGAACGAGCTAAGGGACTTGGACCTCAAGCCCCGAAGTTCAAACCGCAGTACCCTTCAAGGAATCACTACAATCCCTACCAGGCCAACCAGTTCCGACCACAACAACAACAACCACCAGGAGCTCCTGCACACCAACAATCCAAGCAACACCAAAGGCTGCCGTTTCAACATCAAGGCCCAAGGAACTTCAACAACAATCAACCCCGTGGACCGGGTGGACCCCGAAACCATAATGGAGGACCAAGTGGGGCCAAGAACAAGGCACCACAAAAACCCTGCTGCTTACCCCGGAGCAACATCTGCTGATGTCTGCCCACAATGCGGGAAGAATCACCGGAATCGGCCATGCTTAGCCGGTCAAAACGTGTGCTTCAAGTATGGCAAGCCCGGCCACTATGCAAAGGACTGCGCCAGCCAAGGGACACCGAACTAGAACCCCCGACCACAACACCGAGGAAAAGTCTTTACCCTTAATGCGGAAGACGCCAAGAAGTCCAAGGATCTCATTGAAGGTATGTGCGAAGTAAACGGTAAACCCTTAACTGTACTATATGACTCTGGTGCTACACATTCTTTTATTTCACTTGCTAGTGTCAAATCCTTAAATCTAAGAGTCTCTAAACTTCCCTTTGATCTTATTGTTTCTACTCCTACAAATCGCCCTATTAATACTTGCCGTTATTGTTTAAACTGTCATCTTGTTGTAGAAAATAGGTCTTTTATCATAGATTTAATTTGTTTACCCTTGAAAGACATAGGCATTATCTTAGGCATGAATTGGCTTCATGTTAACCGTGTGTTGTTAGATTATGGAACCCAAACCGTAGCTTTCCCTTCTCCTCCCGAAAACATCACTTAACCCATTAGGCTGTACCTAAATTCCGTAGAGGTCTTCTGTAGTGGGGACAAAGCTAAAGGATATGTTCTCCTAGCCACCTGCGATGTAGACTTTGAGCAAAACCTAGGTGAGATACCTGTGGTGAGAGACTATCCCGAGGTGTTTCCAGATGAAATACCCGAATTCCCTCCCGAGAGAGAAGTTGAATTCTCCATAGAGTTGGTTCCTGGAACAGGACCAATCTCTATAGCCCCGTATAGAATGTCACCTTTGGAGCTAGCAGAGCTAAAAACCCAGTTGGAGGAGCTGTTGGAGAAGAGTTTTATAAGGCCGAGTGCTTCACCTTGGGGTGCTCCAGTCTTATTTGTGAAAAAGAAAGACGGGAGTATGAGGATGTGTATAGACTATAGGCAGTTAAACCAAGTAACCATAAAGAATAAGTACCCATTACCTAGGATTGATGATCTTATGGACCAGCTGAAGGGAGCCGTAGTATTTTCTAAGATTGATTTGAGGTCCGGTTACCATCAGATTAGCGTTAGAGATTCGGATATTCCTAAAACCGCCTTTCGAACTCGGTATGGACACTTTGAGTTCAATGTGATGTCGTTTGGTTTGACGAACGCTCCCGCGGTTTTTATAGATTTCATGAATAGGATCTTTCGACCCTATTTAGATCAATTCGTGGTTGTGTTCATAGATGATATTCTCATCTATTCGAAGACCCATGAGGAGCATGAGCGTCATTTAAGGCTGGTTTTAGAGGTACTAAAGGAGAAGAAGTTATACGCTAAGTTGTTTAAGTGTGAATTTTGGTTGGAAGAGGTGAAGTTCTTAGGACATGTTGTGTCAAAAGGTGGCATAGCGGTCGACCCAAGTAAGATAGAAGCCGTAATGAATTGGGATAGACCAACCTCTGTAACTAAGATTAGAAGCTTTTTGGGTTTAGCTGGATATTACCGTAGGTTTATCAAAGGATTTTCCCAGTTAGCCCTACCCTTAACCAAGCTCACTAGGAAGAATGCCCCATTTGAGTGGAGCCCCGAATGTGAAAAGAGTTTCCTAGAGCTTAAGGAAAAGCTCACCTCAACCCTGGTTTTAGTTTTACCTGACCCCAATGTACCCTTCGAGGTATATTGCGATGCTTCTGGCAAGGGTTTAGGTTGTGTGTTGATGCAAAATAGGCAAGTGGTAGCCTATGCGTCCAGACAACTCAAGCCTCACGAGGTAACCTACCCCACCCATGACCTAGAACTAGCAGTCGTTCGCCCTAAAGATGTGGAGACACCATTTGTATGGTGTAAGGTTTGAAGTTTTCTCCGATCATAAGAGTCTCAAGCATCTCTTTGATCAAAAGGAGTTAAATATGAGGCAGAGGAGATGGATGGAATTCCTCAAGGACTATGATTTTGGCTTAAGTTACCATCCCGGCAAGGCTAATGTAGTAGCCGACCCCTTGAGCCGAAACTCGTTACGTCTGTCAAGTATGATGGTTAATGAAGTTGGGTTAATAGAGCAGTTTAGGGATATGAATTTGGGGATGTCAATAACGGAGGATGGCATCGTGATGAGTCATCTCACGATGACCAGTGGGTTTAAGCAAAGGATTATGCTTGCCCAAAGAGAAAATGAGGACTTTATGGAGACAATCGAGGCAGTTAAGACCGGAAAGTTGAAAGGTTTTGTACGAGGCCCCGACTGGTTGTGGAGGTTCGAGGGGCGAATCTGTGTGCCACAAGATGGCGACCTTCGAGAGAAAATCTTGGAGAAGGCTCACAAGAGCCACTTCGCCATACATCCTGGTACTATCAAGATGTACCAAGATTTGAAGAAGATGTTTTGGTGGCCCGGATTAAAGAAGGATGTGGTCACCTGGGTGAGTAAGTGTTTGGTCTGTCAAAAGGTCAAGATCGAACACCAAAAACCTCCTGGCATGTTGCAACCCCTGTCAATCCCCGAGTGGAAGTGGGAGAGTATATCAATGGATTTCATGACTGGATTGCCAAGGACCCAAGCTGGCCACGATGTCGTATGGGTAATCGTGGATCGACTGACTAAGTCGGCTCACTTTCTACCTATTCGAGTCACATACTCGTTGGATAAGTTGGCCCAGCTTTACATCCAAGAAATAGTAAGGTTGCATGGAGTACCATCGATGATAATCTCGGATCGAGATCCGCGGTTTACGTCACGTTTTTGGGGAGCTTTTCAAAAGGCGTTTGGTTCCAAGTTGTGCTTGAGCACTGCTTACCACCCACAAATGGATGGTCAGTCCGAGAGGACAATCCAAACCCTAGAAGATATGCTAAGAGCCTGTGTCTTGGACCAAAAAGGGAGTTGGGATAAGTACATGCCTTTAATCGAATTTGCGTATAACAACAATTATCACACGAGTATCGGTATGGCACCGTACGAGGCGTTATATGGAAGGAAGTGTCAATCACCTTTGTGTTGGTACGAGCCCTGAGAACAAAGTGTCTTAGGACCTGATGTAGTGAGGGAAACGACGGAGCAGATCAAGAGAATAAAGGATAGAATCTTAACCGCTCAAAGTCAGCAGAAAAGCTACGCGGACAAAAGGCGCAAGCCCTTAGAGTTCCAAGAAGAAGAACATGTATTTCTAAGAATCACCCCCACTACAGGAATAGGAAGAGCCATGAAAGTTAAAAAGTTAAGTCCCCGATTTCTCGGTCCTTTTGAAATTCTTCAGAGAATCGGATCTGTAGCTTACAAAATAGCCTTACCACCCAATCTATCAAACCTTCATGATGTCTTTCACGTCTCCTAGTTATGCAAATATGAGTCCAACCCCAGCCATGTCCTAGAACCAGAGCATGTACAGTTGAGGGAGGACCTCACTTTCAATGTACCGCCTACGAGAATAGTGGATCACGGAGTCAAGCAGTTAAGGAACAAGTCTGTACCTTTGGTGAAAGTGGCATGGGGACGAGACAAGTTGGAAGAATATACGTGGGAACTGGAATCAGAGATGAAGTCCAAATATCCAGAGCTTTTCTAAGGTACGAATTTCGAGGGCAAAATTCTTTTTAATGAGGGGAGTAATGTAACGCCCCGATTTTTCTGTTAAAGTGAGAATGACCAAAATGCCCCTGAGGTCATTTTCAGCTCGGAATTCAAGGAAAGCCGGTTCGGCAGTACTCGAAGGGCAAACTCAATGTTGGAAGGGGATTAGATGACTTGCGTACCTTCTCGGGATCAAAAATCTCATTTTTCGAGTTTTCGGGTTAAAATGACCAAAATGCCCCTGTAGTGTTTTACACGTCTGCAAGTGCCGGATGAATCCGAAACTTCTCTAGATGATTTTAAAAGGTGTTTTTATGTAGACCGTGACCTTAGTTTTAGTCCCGGAGGTCCCAGGCGAAATTAGTGCAAAATTACGGTTTTGCCCCTAGTTTCGTGATTTTACGCTTAATCGTGTGATTAAGCAAACCTAAGCAATATTATGCTCTAATCGAAGGTTAATTAATTTCCTTAATTAATCTAGGGTCAAAATAATTTATTAAAGTTGATTAGAACCTAAAAGTGCTTAATTACAACTTAAAATCATATTTTAATTTCAAGATTCCTAGTCATGGAATCTTGAATAGTGTTTCCTCTCTCCAATTCCTTAAATCATGGAATTGTGTTACACATTGTTTATTCATAAATGAGTTTAAAATTCTTTAATGATGTATGAGCACTCCTAACCTTGTCATAAAATTCCTAATACACATGCTTAGTTACCTAAACTTAAGCTTAATTATTCCTAACCTTGTACCTAAGCTAATACACATCTAAACCTACCATTAACACCCAATTAAAGGATCAAACCTCACCTCCTCCTTGCTATACCAGACCTGGCTGTGAGCCTTCCCTCCCCATATGCATCAAATGTTCAATTTTTCAACACTCCAAGGCCATATCTCAAGTCACATACACTATACCTTGTCATAAATTTCAATCAAGCTTGATTTTCCAAGTAAATAACTAATTAAAATAGCTCATTTTCTCCATTTATTTGTGGCTAGAAAAGTTCCAACCATGCATTGTTTCTGGAAGCCTAATTTCATAAAAATTGATAGGAAATTAACTCACATCAAGCCATACTTTGTAGCATAGCTTCCATACTTCAAACCATGCTTCTATGACACAATCAAAGAGATATTTTCCTCTCCCTTTATCCTCCAATGCTATGGCCAGCAACCCTCCCTTGATGAGCCCATGGTTTTGTTTTTCTATAAATAGGATGCTTGTGATAGCTTAGTTGCACCTTGAAGCATTTGCTAAGTTTAGAGTTTTAGAGTTGTCTTGCTAAGTTTTTCTTTTCTCTCAAAGCTCCAAGAGTTCTTTCTCTTCATCTTCATCTTTCTCATCCTTCCCTCACATAATCACCTCATAGTCTCAATCTACCACCTCATAACCTTAAATCATTCTCTAAGCTCTCAAATACTCAACCTCAAACACAACTTCACCCAAAACACATTTCCTTTCTTTTCCTCCCTCTTTGGCCGAATCATCACCACCATCCTAGGAGGAGTTGCTCATCTCATTTCCATCTTCAAGTCCAAGCTTTTACCTTCATCACTAGGTAGGGATTTGTTTTCAAACTTTGTTTTGCTCAAGAAAGTGTTTTTCTCTAGTTTCCTCTTGGATTCTTTTTGAACTTTCCTTAGTTTTTCCTTTTCTTTTCATTTCGGCCTCTAGGCCTTGTTATGAGCATGATAGCTTGATGATGAGAGTTTCTAGATGATGACATTGTGTTCATCTCAAAGAAACCTCTAAAGCTTGAGTTTTCCTTTCCTTATGACTTCATCTATATGATATCTAGCTCACATGGTTTTTCAACTTAAGAAAATTAATCTAAGGATTTCTAAAAGCCCAAGCCTACCCTTGTCAACCTTAAAGTTGGCCGGCACGTTCTAGAGATTTTCTCTAGATAGGGGTTTTGGGTATTTAATAAAGAACTTGACTTAGTTTCACTTTCTTAAGACTTTCGGTTTTGATGTTTTGATCTTTGAGATATTGTATTGGGTTGTTATCTTATGAAAGTCTTGAATGAGCTCTAGTCAACCATAAAATGAACCTTGCATCATGTTTACTTTATGCTTTGCATATCATGTTTACTTCCTTGCTATCACTAAATACCAAGATAATAAGTGAACCTTGCATTATCATGTTTATATGTCAAGCTATGCATTATCATGTTTATATTTCAAGTTCTCACTTAATACCAAGATAATAATGAGTTGCATTCATATTTACTTTGTGCCATCACTTTACTTTCTAATGGAACCTAAAATAGTGCATGAGCATGTTTATTTTTATGTCATCACTTTAATGAACCTAGAGCTCAAAGACTTGCCCATTGTTGTCTCTACAAAGGTCTAAAAATATTTATTTCTTGTGGTTCCATTTCGGCCCTAAAGGGCTTTGGTGTTTCCAAGTGTTAAAAACTATGTTTTATAATTTATCTAAGCTTATGTAAGTATAAGGAATATGTAGAACTAAGTTTTACGAATTTAGGACCTCTTGAGATGAAAATAATTTAGCCACTGCCCTCTTAAGTATTCTTATGATTTTAAAGGATGAAGGTGTTTATAAACAAGTTTTGAAAGTTCTAAAATAGTTCCAAGAGAAACTAGTAGCTTATGTGCCTTAGAAATTGTGTTCTATGCCTTTTATGGAGAAGTATATTTTCGGTTCTTCCTTGCTCTTTACTTCCACTGTATGTGCTGTTTTAATGATGATAATGTGCCTATGTTTGAGTAAAAATAATGTTAAGACTCATATGTGAAAGATAGGTTAGGTTAGGAACTAGAAAAGAATTAATTTGAGAGTTCTAGATCCTTTAATTATGTAATTTTCTGGATTCTGTCCAGCAAGGTTTAGATTTAATAATCATGGTTTTTAATTAGTTTGAATGTGTAGGAATGACTCATGATTGGTTTAGGACTTAATCTTGAAGCCTTAGGAGCAAACCGAACTTAGAAAGGGTCATTGTTGTGACTTCTAGGTATCCGTAAAGTTAGGATTTCAAATTCTGCATCCTTGAGGTTTAGAGATGTTCTTGACCATAGTGTGAGGTGAGAAATACTTAGTTATAACCTCATAGGTTCCCAAGAGACTAGGTTTTGATGATCGATAACTTAGAATGTGAGTTAAGGACTTTAAGGGTCTAAACCGTAATTTCTAGAACCCCGTAATCACACAAATATAAAGCTATCCAAATCTGCATAGTGCTGTTTGGATAGGTCCTTGAGCATAAAAATTAGTAAAACTTATTAGTTGTGAACCTATAGATGTGTAAGAGGCTAAGGATAATACTAGAACAATTAGTTTACAAGTTTAAGACTCAAAAGAACCAAAGCATAAAACACTATGGGTTTATAACATAATAAGCTTGTGAGTTTGTATGAATAATTGTCTAAGGTATGATTATGTGATAATGTATATGCTATGAAGAAGTTTCATGTATACACTATGAAGAAATTTCATGTGATGATGTATATGCTATGAAAGAGTTTTATGTGAAAATAGGTTATAGTTTTATATATGATTATATGATGAGATGCATACTACGAGAAAGATTTATATGATGAATAATGATGTATCTATGAATTAACACTTTATGAAAACTTAAATGTGACACAACACTGAGACGCCTTCTTGGGTGACACCGGTTTAGCCATGCACCCCCAAGAAAACAAATCCGTGAGGGTATTGACATAGAGCTTGCCAAAGCGGACAATGCTACTGTGCACTAGTTGCTAGTAGAGCGTTTCAAAGAGGAAATGACCCTAAGAGAGGTGATCCTTAATTGCCCCCTAGCCCGCACTATTAAGTCGGGATTATGTATATGTTATGCTTATCATAGGATAAGTAAGAACTAGTGACGACTAGTTAAGGTATGAGCTCATAACCTAGGAGATGATTAGGGTGGCCCATGAGAAAAAGTTAAAGTTTAGAATATCACATATGATATGAAAAACCAAGAAAGTTATAATGAGATTTATCTGACACCTTATGCCACTATCATGATGTTTCTTAAATATATCATTGACCTATATGATGCATTCATGTCTTAGTATACTGCATGCTTAGTCATAAGACGCATTATAAAATATGACGGACCTTGGATAACTAATGCTTTAGAAAACCAATTTAAAAGAAGTATGCATATATGCACACTTTTTAGAAATAAACCCAAGGTTCCTAAGGATGTGATAATGACACCTAGGTAGGGATTACCCTACTGAGAATTCTTTTAGAAGATTCACATTCCCTCTCTCTTTTCTTCCGTCATATCTTCAGATGGCGACATTCGTACTCTTCATCGACACCCCGGTATGGGAGCTGCACGATGACCCGGCACTCAGGTCATACCATTTTGAGGGTCGCTGCACTGTTAGAGTCTTCATGTTCATGGGACGACCCTTTGCACACCCAGTACGGAGTTACCGATTCACCCTGACTGCCCCCTACCATCACAACAGTATTTTTGAGCAAGCTAGATCACGGGACGAGCAGATCCTGCGCATGCAGCCTGAGGCATCAGCGGCACGCGACTACCCGGAGTACATGCCTCACACCCAGTACTCGGAGACGGACCCATCCGAGGACCCGCCATCACACATGTACAGTTGGAGCTCCAGTCCCGCTCCCCCACTGATGAGAGCCGGGAGTGAGGAGACGGTGGTCCAGCCGAGGTTGGCACGTAGGCCATCCATGCGCCCTCACCGCGGTGGACATGCCCCGATGATGCGCTCGACCACTCCCGCCAAGATTCGTCAGTGGATCGACTTGACCCCACAGTACTCAGACCAGCGGGAGTAGACATAGGAGGGGTAGCAGTTAGTGCACACACGCCACATAGTTGAAGGCAAACCTTCTTTTGTGTATGAGGTTGCCTGCTCTAGGTGCACTCGGGCATGGTTGTTTTATGATTTCCCTGTATTTGTTTTCCTTGTATTTGTTCTTCAGTTGTATTCTGTTTCCCGATGTATCGAATAGTCCTACCCTTTGGGTGGGCACATTATATATATATATATATGTTTCAGTTGATGTTTCCATGATATGATGTGTTCCTTTACGCTTTGCTTATATGTTTCGTTATGCTTCCTTTTAAAGATTCGTGCATGGCTCTCACCTTGGTTTTAAAAAGAAAAATTTTACCCATATTTCCGCTAAGTATTTTCTAAGTAAAAAATGAGACCAAGAGGTAATATTCTAAAGATTAACCTAAGTACATACTAGTAGTCTTAGGTTAAGATTTAGGGTGTTACAAAGTTCATAGATAAAAAACTTATCTTTAATTAGAATCTATAATACTAATATTTCAGACTTCTATCAGAGAAAGTTTTCCAAGTGTCGCAACAAAAATGATTTATGCCCAAAATTTTTAAGAAGTTAATCATCAATTATTTTTTTAAAAAATAAAATTGCCATTATTACATATTACTATAATATTATTGACAATCATCAGTATTTAATAGCAGAATTGCACTATAAAAAGTAAATATATTAAAAATTTATTGGCATTTAATTAGATATAATACTAATATTGAAGACTTCTTTAGATTTTCTAGGTGTAACTTGCAAGGTAATTTAGCCCACAAATTTCATAACTTTAATAATTAATAGTTTTTAAAAATTATAATAATACTTATTATATATCACTACTTTACTATCGTTAATAATTCATATAATTTCAATATTGATGATAATTATTTTTAATATGTGGACAAATTATGTTGAAATCTATATAGCGAAAATGTTGTACATTATTTTAATAACCTTATATATTAGAGTTATTTAAAATAATTAGTGATACATAAAATAAATAAATAATAAAAAGAAAATTTAAATTATATAGTTTATTTTCTAAAATATAAGTGTTTGAAAAAAATTAAATCTAATAAGCTATGATACTTTACTTATATACTCCAAGTTATCAATTAATTAATTAATTAATATATAAAATTGATTAATTACTATATAATTTTCGTACTATATAATATATATATATATATATATATATATATATATATATATATATATATATATAACTCTTTTACTATCGTCTTTATTGGTTATTTCTGTTTCAACTTTTTTTTTTATTTTAGCCCATTTTTTAGTATTATATTTATGGTCTCACAATTAATTATCATTTTACATAATAACATTTATAAAAATCAAAAGAGAATTTTAAAATTTTTTATAAAGATAAAAAATAAATTTTTAATATTTATAAAAGTCAAATACATATTTTAATATATTTATATAGGGCTTAATCTCAAAATGACAGAAACCAAACAATTTATGAAATTACAATTTCCTTATTTAATAATAAAATTGAGTCTTATTTATCAAACTAATGCAATTGTAATTTTTTCAAATTATACTTATAAAAATGATAAATTCATGTGCTAAGTTTATTGAAAACTTTGTTTTTCCATTTTGGAAGCTTAATATATGAATAGAATTTATCAAAAATTTCTCATACATTTTCTAAAGAATGAATTTATTGAAGGTATAAAGGAAATTATTGAGTTAGTGCCTGAAAATTAGATAAGGAAACTCTTTGTTATATTATTGGTGACAATGACCATGCCGCAATTTATATGGAAGCATGTTTGGGAAATTTTAGAAGATGAAATCTTATATGACCAGAGAACATATTAAGGAATTAGTAAAGGTTTTAAATTGTAATTTAAATTTTTTTATCAATGATTTTAATATTATATTTCTAAATTTTAAAGACAAGTATTTCATTTTCTAGAATAAGCTGAGAGTTTCATATTGTCATAAAAAAAACTTTTTGTTTTTTGTATATCTCTATCTGAAGCTCATAGCAAAAGAATTTATCTTTAATTAAAATTGAAAATTTATTTAATTCAAATAGAATGTCTTTGAAAAAGTTTAAGTCCATGTCATTCCCAAATGATTCTCCACTCAATTAATTTTAAAGTCATCTATTAGCTGAAAAGCTAGAATATGACAAAGAACAATTGTCTAATGATATTAAAGAGTACTTATCTTCAATAAATAAAATTCAGAGCATAATTTATGATAATATAATAGACTCAATAACTACTAAGAAATAAGACTTTTAATTTATTTGGTATATGGTTATGGAAGAAGATGAAAAACATTCATTTAGAAAATATTTACTAAATGATGTAGAAGGAAATGAGATACAATTAGAGTCATGTAAATTAAATTCATTCATTATTTTTTGTTAATTAGAAAGTATATTTTTATGCTTTTATAAATTAAATATTTAATTTACCAAAAATATGTAAATGGCTAGGATGATTAAAAAAATCGTCGAAGTGGGTATCCATGGGGATTACCTAAACAAAGGATGAGAATGAGAACACATTTAGTATTAACAAAAATGAGGGTGGAATCATCATTTGTTAAACGGAATTGGGACAATGAATGAGGTCCATGCCCCATGGAGACCAACCTTGCCCATTTATGTAAATTATTTATTTATAAATATTTGTATAAAAGAAAATCTTAGCATAATTTTTTTTTTAATTTTCTACATTGAATTTGCATTATGTATGTATTTTCATTTTTAATTTAATTATATTGCATTACTAGTATTTGTTACTCCTTTCCTTTCAAAATATGTGTCAATTTTGGACAAACACAAATATTCAAAAAGATAATAAATAACACTTGTAATTGAGTAAAATATAGTGAATAAATATATTCATACATATTAATTAATATAGCATACTAATATTAAATGGAATGCTTTGAAAATATGAAATTAATTAGGGGTAGTATTCAAAAAAATATTAATGTTTTTATTGAAATGTTAAATTGACAGAGATATTTTGAAATATGAAGTTGTCTAAAAATGAACAAATATTCTACAAAGGAATGAGTATTATCCATATTTATGTTTCGAATGTCAAAAAAATTCTTTTCAAATTTTGTTTGAAATTATTTTAATAAATCCACAAATACTTCGTAGGGATTCAAATGCTCGTGAGAAATAACAAATAGGGACCCGTGATGGGGATGAGAATGGAAACAGGGGATAAAATTTTAAACGAGGATAGGGTATAGGAGGCTAGATTTAAATGGGGATAAAAGGGAAAAACTTCACTGAAACTTTAAATTCAACTTCTTTGCATTTATCTTTCAACATAATATGAAAGTCTCCTAAATTATTAGGTGACATAGGCACAACATATGCATATTTAATAACAAGGTTAAATGCATTTTACCCCCTGGATTTTAGGTTATGTACAATTTAGACCCTGACTTTTAAAATTGTGCAATGCGGCCCCCTGTAATTTCCAAACTATGCAAAATAGACATTCTGTTAAATAGACATCCATTTACTTTGTTAAATACTCATGTGCCAGTCACATGATATCTTTTTTTGACAAAATTACCCTTAATCTTTTATGAAATTACCTCTCATAATCCCCAAACATCACCACACATGTCTCTCCCCTTCACGTTCTAGGAGACTAGAAATCTCAAGCCCAAATCCAAGCACGCTTTGCCTCTACCTCTCCCCACCACCACCATCACCATCATCACCATAAAACAAAAACTCCCATCCTCTTCCGTGAAAAACAAAATCCTCCTAAGCCATTAACAATGCACTTCCTTTTGAAACCTTCATAGCCAAAATTCCTCACATCCCCTCTAGTACAATCAACCACAACACCACCCCAGCCATCACCTTCAATAACCCATTCTAACCTCAACCATCTTTCATCTCATAACCATAAATAATTTCCAACATAAAAATAGAAAAGTAGGAGCCATTAACAAAACCAACATCCTTAACCCATATACACCAAAACAAAACATATATCCTTCCATTATAACCCAGAAATCAAACACAAAGCCATGACCAAACCCACATCATTCCCAACATTGACAAAATACCCCAATCCTCATGAACAAGCCCAGCCAAAATACCCAGTGAAATCAGCAACATTCCAAACCAAAACTGAAAGCCTCTAAAAAGAAAAGAAAAAGAAAAAGTAAAGCACAATTAGAAAGAGACTTTAAAGGGAGGATGCGCTGCTCTCTGCCTTCATCGCAGCCACGTGCGTCTCAACCATGGCCACACCACTGTTCTACTAGCCACTGCATCTCAGCTATCACGAGCTTCTTCGAGCCAAAGGCGACCTCGTGACAATCTTGAAGCCATCACAGGTTACTGCCTCTAGTTGCGCTTCAGTTCGCACCACCTCTATCGTACCAATTGTGATGTTGCTCAACCACCAGTGATGGCTAACAAACTGAACCATTAGGTCACCACTACCCACACCGCTGCCATCACCGACATCTTCATTATTCTTCTTCACCGATGGGTCTTCCGTGGTCTTCGCTCGTCTTCGGATTTGACGGGTTATCCACGGTCCTCGTTGCTCTTCTTCTTAGCTTCCCTGTTCTTTATTGTTCTTATTTGAATGGTTTAGATCTAAACCTTAAACCCCCTTGATACTTCATGCATTCCAGTTTTCACTAGGGTTTCCTTGATAAATGGAAGCATACTTACAGAGTTCATCAAACTTGGTAATGCATTCTGCTATGCTTTTTGTCCCTTGTTTTAGTTGCAGAAATGCTAGCTCTTTTGCTTCCCTAATCGAAACTAGGAGATACTTCTCATAGGGCCTCGGTGCCATTCCACCAAAATTCAGCATCACCAATGAGCATAGAGGAGGCAAAGGTCACTTTCTGCTCCTCCATACACAACAAAATGGTGAAAGTCTTCTCTATCTCCTTAATCCAAGTGTCGACAGCATTGGTGTTAAGAATACCATCAAAACTCGAGGGATTGGTTTTTTGGAAACCTAAAAACTTGGTCCATTCCCATGGCCCATCTGCTGACATACACTTATGGTGATTGACGCCTATTCTCTAACAAGTTGTGCCATGTGCCTCATTGTAGTAGACACACTTTTATTCTTGTGGATCCTCTTCAAGGAAGACCTGCCATTGATTTCTACACATACTATGCAAACACAATGAGTTGATCAAGCTCATCATATATGCATGAATGTGGCATGATTTAATTGGAGGAGTCACTAGATGGTCATGTACTACTAACCATATGGCCATGTCACTTGGATATGATCCAAGCATGACATAACTATTTATAATGAATTATGCTTAGAAGCATATATAATCAGTCCATCCTCAGGCCCCATTAGGATGAATTACTCTGATACCAAAATGTAACACCCTAGTAGCTCCAATGTACACTTAAGTTCGCATTTGGATTCTATTAGATTGTTACCTTTTAGCTTTGTGAAAAATTCAAAACTTTTAAATTAATTTATTAAAAATTAATCATATATGTATACCTGTATAAAGAAATTACAAAAATGTGAGCCCTGCGGAATTCGATCAATAGGGGCAATAGTATGCTACGTGCAATATTGTTAGTATAGTGATAAAATATAGAGACAATACATAGCACATCCCACGCACTATATGAATATTAATACCTCAAACATCATAACTAATAAAGGTGATTTGTCATAACATCAATATAAATTAGGATAGGAAGAATACTCCCATAGCTATCCTTAAACATGACAATTCACGTTGAAAAAACCAGAATAAATAGATTCATCCTCAACATAAAGTATAACACTCAAAACATAGTTGATTCCATGGGTTGGATGTATGGCTTTAGGCTTCTCACTGCTCTCTCGTCCTGTTCTCCATCTAAATGCGATACAGAAATAAAGAAGGAATGAGAAATATAATATTTCTCAGCAAGGAAATGCATGGGTGTCATCGTCTTCACCTTTTTGTAACGACCTGAATTTTTAACATTATTGTGATAAAAATTAATTGTGAGCAATCTATAAGGATTTTGAAAAATCTGACAAACACAGATATGATTCGATTAACATAAGGATCCTAAAAAAATGAAAATTAAATTTTTATTATTAAAAAATTCAATATAATAATATTTTAATCGGGGATATAGAATGAAACACTATAATTGGTACAAAGGTATAGAAAAAATAAGGATAAGATAAATAAATATTTTTAACCCAGTAAAATTATTTGGGTATCAATCGGGTGCCAAAATAGTAATAATTGATACACCGAAATGGTAATAATTAGTATACCGAAACATTGAAATTGGTATAAATAAAGGATAATATCATATTCTAGATAATTTTTATAATTGGACAAATAAATAAACATAGACATTTCCAATATAGATACAAGACAAATTGATCTGAAAATAGTTACACAGCTTACTTTGTCTCCAAGTAAGTCATATTATATAAAGGAAAAAGAAAAAGAAATAGCATTTCTTCTCTGTTAGCAGCCACGTTCACGTTCCTTTCTTTTTCTCTTCACAACCTTCACGTTTCTTTCTTTCTTCCTCCATATTCTTCAAGTTTTCTTCTTTGAAACCTTGATGTTCTTGAAGGATAATCCTAGATAAACACATAAACTTGACCAAAATCACTTCCTCTACATCAAAATCAAGCCACAACCTTGTTTTTCATCCTCAAATTAGCCCAAACAGCAACAAATATAGTGGCTGGAAAATGGGTTTGAAGCTCCAAATTGGAGAAGAAAAGTTAGAGAAAGATTTAACAAAAGCTTGGAAGAAAGGTAGGAAATTCTTCTAGTCTCTACTTCATGATATTTGGCTATTCGTTAAGATAAGTGCTTGATTTTATTGAGTTTATGTTGCTAAAATCTAAAACCAATTTTAGGATTTATGATTGCTTGAGTTGCTTGAGTTGTTTGAGTTTATGTTACTTGAATTCTCCCAATGTTCTCTATTTGTGTTAGAGAGGTTTAGGGTGAAATCCGAGGTCCGAGATTGAAACATAGGTGATGGATTAGTTAGGGCAAGATCCGAGGTCTTAGATCGGAACATAGGTGATAGAATGGTTTAGGTAGCGAGTTCTGAGGTTATTAGTTAGGATGTGAGCTTCGAGATCTGAGATCAGAACCAAGATTATGGAGAGGTTTAGGAAGCATTTTGAGGTCAGTAGTTTAGGCCGTGAGCTCTGAGATCCATATTCCCAGATCAGAACTATGGTTCTAGAATGGTTTAAGGAGTGTTTTGAGGTCATTAGTTTAGGCCGTGATCTTTGAGGTCCGAGGTCCGAGATACATACCTAGGTGATGGAGAGGTTTAGGTACGAGATATGAGGCCAGTGATTTACAGTACGAGATCTGAGATCAGAACCAAGGTTATGGTACAATTTAGGGAGCAATTTCCAAGGTCAGTAGCTTAGGGTGCGAGCTCCGAGGTCCGAGACTAATACCCAAGTTATGGAATGGTTTAGGGACCGAGGCCAAGTAATCCGGGGTCCTAAACCAGAAATTTGAGGTCCAAGACTAGAATCTGAGGTCTGAGACCAAGTAATCTGAAGTCCTAGACTAGAAATCCAAGGTCCGAGACTAAGAAATCTGAGGTCCCCTTACAACAATTATTATCCAAGAATTAAAGAGAATTTTAGTAGAGAAGTTTTATAAGAATTCAATAGATTTTGAACGAAATGTTTCATAAAAAGTTAAGAGATTTTAAAGAGAATATCACATAAAACTTTGCGAGACTTCAGAAGATTTTTAAGAGATGTTGAATAGAATATCTAATAAAAGTTTAAGAAGAAAGGGAACATAAGAAAATAAGCCTAGAGAGAATTCAAGAAAATAAGCTTTACATAATAATCAATTGCTTAATAGTAAGCTCATGGATTCACGGGTAGTAGTAGACGTGCTACGCCCTTAGAATTATATGAGGGTGTGAATGCGACGGCGTTACATTGTTTATGAGAAAAGGGATGTACTGAGGATAGCGAGGCTATCTAGATGAGATATAGTATATGTGCTCCATCTAGTGAACTATATCAAAATGTAATCGCGATGACATTAGATAGTTGCCAGTACAATCTAGAGAGAAGTATATCAAAAGAATCCTATGATTTTACCATTAAGCCTAAACTTTCTAATAAGTCTAGTAAAAGATTTCAAAGAGAAATTCAGCAGAGAAATGTCATGAGGTAAGGTGTATCTTCTATTGATAAGCTCTTCTTCTGCTAGCATGTTGTGATTTATGTATGCATGCATCATGAGTTATTTAATTGGCAATCACACAATATAACATGTCTTGGCTTTGATCTTTGGCATCAACCTCCGATTTTATTTCTTGATTACTTAGAGTCATCTATGATCTTTCGTATCAACCTCTGATCTTAACTTAGAAACCCGTAGTGGGCTTTCTTCCTTAAACTTATGGTATTGAGCTCAAACCGACAGCTATTGCTGCCCTGGGTTGAGGGGTAAAAATATGACACCACTTATTAGATCATTTTCTTTACTTTCTTAATGTAAGTAATGTTAAGAATAATCATCATATGCATGAATTTGCATCTCAAGATAGCAATATGATTATACATAGCATGACATATCAATAGTAACTTAAACAATGCATAATATGACATAATAACATTTTTATCAATAATCACATCTTCCAACAACCTAGGATTTCCATACAAGCACGAGTTATTTTATGAATTTGTATTATAGAGTCATGACACTCATTTATCGCTCTTTTTATTGTGCATATAATATTCCCATAATTGTTTATGGTGACAATATTGTATTCTGGCCCTTCTTTGAATGCTTAAAGCTTAGGATTTTTGTTGAAATATTTGAGCACATTATTCTTAAAAAATTAAGCATCTTTTAACTTTTTCAGTTCTTCACAAATTTGAAATTTATTATAAGAAATTCCACTGTGATCTTTATACTCGAAGCTAACATTTTATAAGGATGATTTTTATTTACTAAGCTTTCCAACAAAACAAAAAAAATTCAACTCTGATAACTACAAAGTCTTATAAAAATTCCTAAACAGAAGCTGTTTGGTTGTGAGCCTAATTGAGGGTGTAGCAACTTACAAAAATTATTGATACAAAAATAGAAAGTTTTTGGCTATGAAAATTTCTAGAATACTATTCCTATATGTTAGCTTTCATTTAAAATTAGTTTCACTCAAATTCAAGTTGTATAACTTAAATTTTAGAGTTTTAATTGCACTCTATGCTGCCCAGATCTCAAACAGAAAAAGATTAGGCCTCTTCTAATATTTTTCACAAATTTTATAAGAAGCCAAATATTACCAACTAAAAATAGCGATATGTCTCTATGTCTTAGCTTTCATAAAAAAATTGGAAGTTAGGCTTAATTGGAGCTCTAGAAACCGAGCAATGAATTTTTTGAAGATTGTCCAGATTAGCTAGTTATTTTGAAAATTAGAGATTTATATATAAGTTTTGTGATTTTGTTCAAATTAGATTTCTTACATGTTTTCTCCTTTAGAAACATTTAAGAACACAAAAGAAACACCATTTACACAACATCTATGTATATATATTTTTTAACAAAAGAAATGCTTTGACATCAAGTTTTCATACGAATGCAATTTAGAACATTTTTGAGTGTCTGCTCTCGAACAAACACCCCCTCAATCACTTAAAAGTGACATGAGCCCATTTTAAGAGATCTCATATATCTCTTTGGTATTCTCATTCAATCACACCCTTCAAGAGAGGAGGGTTTATTTATTCATCAGATTTACTAGGAAAGACGGCTATAGCTATGGAGAGAGCTATGACATTCTTAACCCGATTTTAGGTTGAATGAGTCGTTCATAGCCACAAAAAGAGTAGAACAATTCATGATGAACCACAAATAAAATTAACAAACATAAATTCCCTACCTCAATTGAAGACTAAAAAGGATGAACAAGTTGTGGCTGTTGGATCGAACAGAATAGCTTCTTGTAACTCCTCGTAGACCACCACACGGGAGCTTTCTGTGATAGTGTATTTTTGGTGAAAAGAATACAAGTGAGAGTGTAAGGAGGATGAGAAAATGCAGCCAGAAGTGAGGAAAAGAGGGAGACGATGGCTTGCTTAAATAGAAGGGAAGTCAAGGCTTGGTAATTGCTATGCCTTGGAATTGCGCAATACCATTTTTCCAAGCATTGAAATCAACCACATTATCCTCTCCTTTTCCCATGCTTTGGCCGACCATGCAACAGCCTTATCTAGTCTATGCTTGATTTTTTACCAGATAGGGCTGGCCCGGTCTATGAGTGTGAAAAGACAGAAATACCTCTTTCGGCCCATTTTAGCGAAAAACATCTATTTGACACAAAATAAACTTTATAAAATTATCCAATTGATGTGGTTAAAATTTTTTCACACGAAATATCTTATTTCACTTTATCTTGATGTATTTATTTATTTTTTTATAATTTTCCCATTTTACCCTTCAGTGGCAAAATTATCATTTCGCCTTTTCTTCTTAGAAAAATATTATTTTCGTGCAAATACCTCTAACTATTCCTTTAAAATGAATATTTAGCATAAAGGGAATAATTGGGATGTCATATCCTTAAAATTCGCACTTTAGTAGTAGAATTACCGTTTTGTCCTTTAGCGGCAGAATCACCATTTTGCCTTTTTTTTTTTTCCAGAAAGAGGTTGTTTCCGTATAAACACTTCTACCCACTCATTAAAATAAGTGCTAAGTATGTGGAGAAAAATTGGGATGTTTCATTTCCCCCTTCCTTAGAAAAATTTTGTCCTCAAAATTTGTTACCTCTAAAACGTTCAGGGTAATCACGTGTCATGTGTTCTTCTAACCCCCCATGTGAATTCTTCTGCCCCCTCTGGGCTCCAAGCCACCTTCACTAAAGTACTGTCTTACTCTTTAGTTACTTCAAATCATAGTCAACGATCCTCCCAATAGGAATATTAAAGGACAAGTCTTCCCTTAACTGTATATGTTCTAGTTCTAGAATTTGACTAAGATCGGACTCGTACTTTCTAAGTTGAAACACGTGGAATATGTTGTGGAGGTTTGACAAACTTTGTGGTAAGGCCATTTGGTAAGCTGAGGGTTCGACTCTTTTGAGGATCTAGAAAGAGCCAAGATACCTAGGACTTAGCTTTTTGACTTTCACGATTTTCCTATATCGATGTTGGGAGTGATCTTCAATAATATATAATCTCCTTCCTGGATTCCCAGAGGCTTCCTTCACCGATCTACATAGCTTTTTTTCCTACTCTGAGCTCTAACTATCCTATCTCTTATCCTATGGATGTCCTCTATGGTTTGTTGAACAAGTTCAGGTCTTAGGAAGTCTTGGTCTCTAGGTTTGTGCCAACATAAAAGAGATTGACATTTCTGGCCATACAATGCCTCGTATGGTGCCATCCTTATGCTACCATGGTAACTATTGTTGTAGGCAAACTCAATCAATGGCAAATATTTATCATAACTTCCTGGTTTGTGAAAAACATAGGGTCTTAATATGTCTTCCAAAGTTTGAATGGTCTGTTCAGTCTTGCCATCAGACTGAGGGTAATATACTATACTAAGACACAACTGTGTCCCAAATGGCTTATCCAAGGCTCCCAAAATCTCGACATAAACCTGGGCCTCTATCTGATACAATCGTTGAGGCTCCTTGCAACCTTACTATCTCACTAATGTATAGTTGTGGCAACTTTTCTAAGGAATCACTTACCCTTATATGTAGGAAGTGAGCAAACTTAGTCAGCTTATCCACTATTATGGCATCGTATCCATCTTAGGTTCTGGGCAAGCCTACCTCAAAATCCATTGAAATTTCATCCTACTTCCATTTTGGAATTTCCAATGGTTGTAGCATTCCAGAGGGCTTTTTGTGTTCTATCTTTACTTTTTGGTAGACTAGACACCGACTCACCACCTTGACTATTTCTCTTTTCATACTAGGCCACCAAAACATCTTCTTCAAATCTTGATACATCTTGGTTACGCCTGGATGAATAGTGAAATGACTTTTATGTGCCTTTTTCAAAACTTGAACCCTAAGGTCATCTTTATCTGGCACACAAATCCTCCCCTAGTACTTCCACATGCCATCACTATCTTGGGAAGAGTCCTTTATTTTTCCTTCTCTTATAAATTTTATTATCTCAAGGAATTCTAGATCCTCTTTCTGAACATGGGCTACTAAGACCTTGAAGTCATTGGTCACCACTACTCAAATCAACCTAATGTTTCAGGAAGTTAAAGAGAATCCGATATCCAAATCTCTAAAGCTTTCAACCAACTCAACCTCTTTTACCATCAACTGGGACGCGTGTGATGACTTTCTACTCAAAACATCAGCCACCATGTTGGCTTTTCCTGGGTGGTAGTTTAGACTAAAGTCGTAATCTTTCAAGGACTCCATCCACCTCCGCTGCCTCATATTCAACTCCTTTCGATTGAATAGGTACTTCAAACTCATATGATTTGAAAATACCTTAAACCGTATGCCATAGAGACAATGCTTCCATATATTTAGAGTGAATACTATGGTTGCTAGCTTGAGGTCGTGGGTTGGATAATTTATTTTGTGAGCTTTCAATTGCCTAGATGCATAGGCTACCACCTTTCGATCCTACATTAAAATGCAACCTAGGCCTTTTCCTAAGCCATCACAGTAAACCTCAACTGATCCCTTGAAATAAGGCAGGATTAGCACATGAGTGGTAGTTAACTTCCCTTTTAGAGTTTGAAAGCTTTCTTCACACTCTAGTGACCACACGTATGGTGCATCTCCAACTCTACCAATTACGTTACCGACATCCGATAGACGGATATAGATATTGGTCCTATTCCTAGTACCAAATCTATTAAGAACTCGACTTCCCTTTATGGGGGAAACTCTGGTATGTCCTCCAGAAAGACATCAGGGTAATTTCTAATCACTAGAATTTCACTCAGAATTGCCTCACAGTTTACTTCACTTGCTATTAGGAGAATGTATCCTAGATCCTTACTCTAATCAGGAGAATGTATCCTAGATCCTTGCAGGTAAAATTCATTGTTTGTGAAAATTTAGATAATAATGGGGAAAAGATGATAGTCTGGGTTTCATAGTCCAACAGAACATGGTTAGCCTTGAGTCAATCCATACCTAAGATGAGATCGAGATCTACAAATGAAAGGCATATTAGATTTACCCTAAAGGACTTATCTGAGATTTGTAGGGAACAATCCTTACATAACCGTTCGGTTCTAACAGACTGGTCTGTAAGCGTAGACACAATAAGGTTATAAGGTAGTTTTGAAATAGAGATTCCTAGTCTATCCACACATGTGTTAGATATAAATGAATGTGTGGCTCCAAAATCATATAACACAGTTAAAGTCACACCATTTACTTCGCACTTACCTTGGATTAGATCTTTAGACTCACTGGGTACTTGGCTGCTAAGGACAAAGACTCGTCCTTGGTGCTAGGGCTTGGGAGCAGAGGGTTGGCTTGCGTCCTTACAATCTCTAGCATAGTGCCCCAACTTCTGGCACTTGAAACAAACACCTTGCCCTGCCAAACATGTCTCATTGTGGGGCTTACCACACCTAGAACATGGTAGCATTTCCCTTGGAAAGCTAAAAATAGGCCTTGATTGAGTTGTAATCTGCGTTTGCGAATGCTTTCCTTTTTGTATTCCCCCTTGGAAGTTTCTCTTCTATGGTGGTTGTTAAGCTTGAGGTGCTTGTGCTGCTTGCCTTTTCTTGAATGCTTCAGCCTTTTTTTGCGACTTGGCATCTTTGGCATTCTTCTATCACACAACACCTATTAACCAAGGTCACATAGCTTCGGATTTCTAATGGAGCAATGGTAGTACGTACTTCTGACCTCAAACCCCCATGGTACTTCATGCATTTCCAGTTTTCACTAGGGTTGCCTTGATAAATGGAAGCATACTTGCAGTGTTCATAAAACTTGGAAGTGTATTCTATGATGCTTTTTGTCCCTTATTTTAGTTGCAGAAATTCTAGCTCCTTTGTTTTCCTAACTGAAACTGGGAAATACTTCTCATAGAATGCGTCTTTGAAGATCCTCCAGTTGATGAGGGTTCCAGCTCCCATAAGTAGGGCCTTGGTGCCATTCCACCAAAATTCAGCATCACCAATGAGCATATAGAAGGCAAAGGTCAGTTTCTGTTTCTTCATACACAACAAAATAGTGAAAGCCTTCTCTATCTCCTAAATCCAAGTGACGGCAGCATCAACATTGAGAGTGCCATCAAAACTCGAAGGATTGGTTATGCGAAGATCTGCAAACTTGGTAAATTCCTATTGACCTCCCACAAGATTTGGTCCATTCCCATGGCCCATCTACTGACATACCCTTGCGGTGATTGCCACATATTCTCTAATAGCTTCTGCCATGTCCATCATTGTAGCAGCCATACCTTCATTCTTGTGGATCCTTGTTCTAGGACAACTTGTCATTAATTCCTACACACACTACACAAACACATTATGTTGATCAGGCTCATCAGATATGCATGAGTGTGGCATGAATTAATTAGAGGAGTCACTAGATGGTCATGCACTACTAACTATATGGCCATATCACTCGGATATAACCCAAGCATGACATAACTATTTATAATGAATTATGCTTGGAAGCATAGTCAGTCCCATCCTCAGGCTCCATTAGGATGAATTACTTTGGTACCAAAATGTAACACCCTAGTAGCTCCAATGTACGCTTAAGATCACAGTATTAGTTTGTTACCTTTCAGCTTTGCAAAAAATTCAAAACTTTTAAATTAATTTACTAAAAATTAATCATATATGTACATTGGTAGGGACTAGAGTGTCATGGATCCAGCTCTAACAAATTAACAAATTTATTTAAAACTGAATTGCACTAAAAACGTAGTATAACAGTGTACAACTCGAGTCATCTCCCAATGATATTGGTGAACTAATAGACTATGCAACAAGATGGTTTTTCATTGAATGCATCAAGCAAAATTAAAATATAAACTAAAACAAGAAAATAACTAACAATTAACTTAAGCACTAGTATAAGGATTTCCTAGGCCAAGAATCCATCTATCCTTGACACATATATTTCATCAAACATATGGTAGGTGACTAACTTGTGCCTAAAATCATGCGATCGCACAATCTTGGCACCATAATTCACTTAGCAATCAATCAATCCCCAAGCATTTGGCTAGCATACAACACTTAAGTTATTGAGATCTCAAACCCTAAATACATACACTAACTTGAGCACCAATTACATTAGTCTAACCTCAATCAAGAATTAATCTCAATTTCCTAAGCTAACCAAGCATTCATTAATTAATCAACCAATTCATGCCTAGTCAATGACCTCAATTATGCATCCAATCCACAATCATGAATTAGCATACAAAATCAAGATTCATTCCAATCACATACTCACATTCACATATCATAATCAATCAATTAATAAACATTAACATATGAGCAATGAAAGGAATATGAGAGAAGGAAAATCAAAAAACCAAACCATGTATTCATTGAATATACAAGCCTCAAGGCAAACCGTTGGACTTGGAGAATCCTTAATGCTAGTTACAAACTCAATCCTCCATGGAGAAACTATAATAAAAACAGAAAATAAAACCTAACCTAAAAGAATAAGAGAGTGGGTGAGGAAGACGATGGGTGAAGAAGAGGAAATGGGGAGGTGGAGGAAGGAGGAGGAGATGGGAAGAGAGGGAAAAGAGAGTGACAACCTAAAACTATTCTAATTTAAGCTAATTTGGGGTCAATGGTCGTGTGTCTCTGTTCTATGGGCTTGAGGAGCATTTAAAGACCCAAAAACTCATTAAAACGCATACAAAACTGTCACAGATCTTTACATACAAGCTATAGTGGCTCTGGCTTACTACAGCGACCCTGTCTAAACCAAAGACTGTAAATGACAGCAACAGTTCTCACTCTAGTGACCTTTTCTCGCTATAGAAAGTTTTCTCAATATTTGACCTCTAAAATGATCGAATTAGCTCTTGATGTCTTCATGAAAGTTGTAGAACTTTTTCTTCTGTTCAAAATGGACATCTTATTTGCCTAATTTGGGCTCCATATGAGAGAGATATGCCTTTATGTTGAGTAGCTAGACTTCCAATTTGGCTTCTGAGCTCGTCATGAAAGTTGTAGATGATCCTTTTATCTTTCCTAAAAGCAAAGAGTATAAGTTTTAGAGGTCTATATTGGAAATGAAGTTTTGGTGGTGTGATGAAGTTTGAAAGAGAAGAAATGAAGATTGTGAATGAAGGAAGAAAGGAATATGGATGAGGCTGCCAGGAAGAAGAATAAATTGTTTTCTTTTTTATTTATATAAATGTGACTTACTTGGAGAGCAAGTAGTCACAAAGTAATAATTGTCACTATTGCAAATCAATTTGACTTGTATCTATATTGGAAATATCTATGTTTATTTAATTGTCCTAAGTAGAAATATTTTGAGATATAATAATATCCATTATTTGGACCAATTTCGGTATTTCGATGTACCGGTTATTACCACTTTGGTATACCAATTATTACCATTTTGGTACCCAATCGATACCTAAAAATTTTATTAGGTTAAAAATATTTATTTAACCTTATCCTTATTTTTCCTATGCCTTTATACTAATTATAGAGGGCCACATTCTATATCCCTGATTAAAATATTATTATATTGAATTTTTTAATAATATAAAATTAATTTTCATTTTTTTTACAAAATCCTCATATTGTTATGACCATAACTGTGTCTGTCAGAATTTTCAAAATCCCTACAGATTGTTCACATTTAATTATTTTATCACAACAATACTAAAATATGAGTCGTTACATTCTACCCTTCTTAAAAAAATTTTGCCCTTAAAATTTAGTCCTCTCGCATACTTGACTCTAATTCCTACGTATACTCCTTGGATCCCTCTCTGCCCCATGTAACCCTTAGAAAAGAAGTAGACTTTCCTCGACGTTGTTCCACGTTTTCTTCTAGTATTTGTGTTAATGGTGACTCGAACATCAAGATATCACGTAGCTGTAGTGACCCAGGTCCCAGTAAATGACTAGAATCAGAGTTATATTTCTGAAGTTGTGGTACATGGAGTATGTCATGAATATTTGGTAGGCATGGAGATAAAGTTATCCGGTATACTATGGAGCCTACACAACCTTGGATCTGAAAAGGAACTATAAAATGTAGACTTAGTTTCTAGATTATAATGGCACTGCCTATTCAAGGCATAAAGATAACTTTCAAAATATGCATTATCGTTGTAGGAAATCTAACGGTCTTCTCCTCTTATTGACAGAGCTCTTCAATGACCTTGAGTAGTCAAAATGTTACCTAGGATATCTACTCAATAGTATGTCGGACGAGGCCTAGTTCCAAAAGACTACTTTCACCTGAATCACACCAACATAGAGGTGATTTGACACCTGCATCCATCTAGTACTTTGTAAGGAGCCATTCTAATACTTGTGTGATAGCTGTTGTTGTAGGAAAATTCAATCAGTGGTAGACAGCCATCCCAACTCCTATGATGTTCTAACACACATGCTCTCAGCATATCTTCCAGCATTTGAATGGTCCATTTACCTTGCCTATCAGTCTCGAGATAATAAGTCGTGCTCAAACAAGGTTTTCTTCCTAAATATTTTTGAAAAGCTCCCAAAAATCTTAAGGTGAAATGTGAATCTCAGTCCAAGATTATAATAGAAGGAACACCATGCAATCTCACTGATCCTTCTACATAAAGCTTAACTTTGACTGGTAGAAGATGTGTGGACTTAGTTAGTCTATCCCATCTAACCCAAATAACACCATATCCTAGTCATGTCCTTGGCAATCCCATAACAAGATCCATTGAAATATTTTCCTTTTTCCATTTAGAATCTACAAGGGTTGCAGTATACCTAATGGCTTCTAATGTTCTATCTTTATCTTTTGGAAGTCAAACACTTTGTAACTGCCCCTGCTACATCTGCCTTTATCTTTGGTCATTAGAACATCTTTTTAAGATCTCTATACATTTTTTAAACTCCTGGGTGTATTGAAAAATTACTCTTTTAAGTCTCTGCTAGAGTATTACGACAAAGATTCCCTGTTCTCAGTACATATATTCTATCTTGATACTTTTACATACTATTTTTGTTTCGGGCAAATCCAATCTCCTCCCCAACTTAAGTTAAGGGTATGGTTTTTCTGAAATTTTAGGCCTACTTAATTTGCTCGTGAAATCTCCCTCTTAATGTCACTTGTGATCCTAATCTGACCCACATATACACTTCCAGGCCTCTTTTCTACCCCTAACTTAAGGTTTCAGAAAAAATCTCTTGTAGCTCTATCTCCTCAATCATTGTCCACGATATAGCCAAGGTTTCTCTACTTAAGGTATCTGTTACCACGTTTGCTTTTCTTGGGTGGTAGTTCAATTCAAGCTCATAGTCTTTAATGAACTCTATCCTCCTCTATTGCCTTGCATTTTTGTCTTTCTAATTTAAGAGATAGTTAGGGTTCTTACGATTAGAAAACACCTCAAACTTTACTCCATATAGATGGCATCTCTAGATTTTCAAAATGAACATTACTATTGCTAACTTGAGATTATGTGTAGGTTAGTTCACCTTATGCAGCTTTAGCTGTCTTGAAGTCTAAACCACCATCTTTATGTTCTGTATCAAAATGCATCCCAAGGCTTTTCTAATTCATCTCAATAAATCTCAAACAAATCATGTGGGTTTGGCAAGACTACTATAGGTACAATGGTCAACCTCTACTTAAGGTCTTGAAAACTTCTATTATATTTTACTGTCCATGTGAAAGATAAATTCTTTTAATTCAGCTTAGTTATGGGTAAGGTTATTTAGGTGAATCCTTTGATACACCTTCAGTAGAATCCAACTAATCTCACGAAACTTCAAATCTCCATTGGTGATATTTTGTCTTTCCCAATTTAGTACTACTTCAATCTTTGCTGGGTCAACTATGACTCCTTTCTATGATAGTACATGACCTAAAACTCTTATTTCCTATAGCCAGAACTCACACAAGGATTTCTTGGCATGAAGAATCTATCGTGTTGTCCTAAGATGCTACTCGTGCTCTTCCTTAGTCCTTGAATAGATGAGAATATCTTCTATAAAATAATTACAAACTTGTTGAGAAAAAGTTCAAAGATTCAATTCATGCAGCCGATGAATATTGTTAGGGCATTAATTATCCCAAAAGATATCAATGGATATTCGTAATCTCCATAGCATGCTTTAGATTATCTTTTCCCGAACTTGAATTTGGTCGTATCCCACTCTCAAATCAATCTTGGAGAAAACTATTGCTCCCTTCTATTTATCCATGAGATCATCACTCCTTGGAAAAGGATACTTATCCTTTATCATTACCTTATTTAGTTATCTGTAATCAACACTTAGCTTTATACCTTCATCTCTCTTTTATGCCAAGAGCACAGGAGCTCCCCATGGTGAGGCACTTGACTGGATAAAATGTTTAATTATCAGCTCTCAACCTATTCCTTAAATTATGCTAATTTTTAAGGAGACATCTGGTAAGGAGCTATTGAAATTGGACCTATTCCTGTACTATTTCAATGGAGAATTTTATCTTCCCTTTTATGGGAAATTCTAGTATATCTCCTACAAATACATCAAAGTATTCTTGGACTACTGATATCTATTCTAATTCTTGCTAACTTTCTATGACCCTAACTAACTAAAATAGGTATCCTTGACTACTAGGCTTTCCATATCCTAAGTCTTGAATAAGTCCTCCGATAGTGCAGCATCTTCTGCATTCATAGCAAAACACATCCCTGTTGGTGTGGCCTAGATAAAGGTAGTATATCTCTAGTTAGACATTTCCTATTCTTATGACTTGTCTCCCTACATTGAGAACAAACATATTGTCTAGCTAAACATGTTTTATCACCATGATTCTTTCCATATTATAGGCATTCCTTGTTATCAACTAGTTTCTGCAACTACTTCTCTTTTTCATTCTTATAAGGAAAATTTCATTTATGGTGGTAGAGTAGGCATGAACCTTACACCATATAGTGCTAATGTTCTTCAAAGCATTGATAGCTTCCAATTGTATTCTTCCACTACAGCACTCTTATTTACCAATGTAGTAAAATCCCTAATTTCCATTAGTCCCACCATTGCCAAAAGGTCATTTCTAAAGCCTTTTTCATACTTAAAACATTCCCAACTCTTTATTAGGATTACCCTAATAAGTTATGGAAAACTCATCAAACTTTTGGGTGTATTTTGCCACTGTCATGTTCCCTTAGTGCAGCTTTAGGAATTTCCAATTCCTTAACATTTCTTATGGAATGAGGAGACTACTTCTTATAGAAAACATCCTTGACCAAAATCCCAAATCATTTCAATATTCGCCTCCTTAACTAGCATTCTAGTACCTATCCACTAGAAATCGACGCTTGCGTCCAACACCTAGGCAACATAACCCACTATCTATGAGTCTAAACACTGTAATACTTCAAAGATTCTTCTCCATAATCCATTTTTCATTCTTATCTAGGTTTAGGTTCCTTAGATTTTGGGTGGTTTTTATTCCTTCCAATGCCGCAAATAGTTAGCCTTTTCCGGTATCTTCGATGAGCTTTACCTTTCAATAGTGCTTATCATCTAGTTTGCAGCCATGGCTTGCTCCCTGATTACCTAGGTTATATTCCAAAAATTAAGCATAATGTTTGCAACTTTCCCCCTTGGTGCCATATCATTGTTGTTATTGTTAGTCCTAGTATGCCTATCCGAAGTCATTAGTTCCCTATCATACAAAGCAAAAGACATTGAGTTGATCAGGCTTAATACAATGCTTAGCATGATAGTTACTAACTACTTCAAAAGTAAGCAATCATGCATATAAAGTTCTACTTCTTATCTCAGTAGATAAAATCCTACTGCATGACACTAAAATTTCAGAGTATGCTTTAGAAGAAAGTCAGACCATCCCCAGGCTCTAATAGGATGAACTGCTCTGATACCATTAATGTAACACCTTTCCTACCATAAAGCTATGCTTAAGCCATAACCTTATAATAAGTAGTTGTTACTTGTTATCCTTGATTAACCTTAGAAGTATATAAACAATATTAAAAATGAGTTTGCTTTTGTGACAAATATAAAATGCTTTCTCCTTGAGTCACTGAATTTGAACATAAGTAATATATAAAAATACATAATTCTATTACCTGCTGACAAGTCAACAGTATCCATAACTATGTCAAACCCTTACCATGGTTCACGTAGGAACCCTCTAGTCTAGGTAGGGTACTACTCAAAATTTACTAAAAGAAAATAAAAATACTGACTGAAATTCCTTATCATTGGTTCATCAAAAAGGTGTAAACCGTTATGCCAATACAAGCTAATGATCTCCGCAAATAATCACCATTCTCATAATCTATGGGGAAAAAAATGATAACAGGAATGAGAATCAAAGATTCCCAATAGGAAAACACTAATCTATTACTCAATGATATTCAACTTAATGCAAAATAAGCAATGTATCTTTAATTGTTTATATAATGATCTCATTAGTTAGTGTCATTATTTCTTATGACTCAATTTTATTAGATAATTTTAAAACTTAATGGTAGAACTCATAACACTCTTCTGATATACTTCTCATTGGATCGTACTGTCAACGATGTAACGTCATCACATTACAACCTGACATAGTTCACTAGATGGAGTACGTCTACTACATCTCATCTCGATAGTCTCACTATCCATAGTACATCTATTTCCTCATAATGATGTAACGTCGTCGCGATTACAACCTGATATAGTTCTAAGGGCGTAGCACGTCTACTACTACCCATGAATCCATGAGCTTACCACTAAGCAATTTACGTTACATAAGGTTTATTGTCTTAAGTTTCCTTTCTTTGCGTGCATCTTTGTCATTGGTATAAGAAATCTCATAATTATTAAGTAAAATCTCTTCTTAATAGTTCTATTTCTCATATTTTTGCTTTGAGATTTCCTTGAAATCTCCTTAACTCTTATGAAATTTTCTCTGTTAAGTCTTCTAAGTTACTATGAGACTTTTCTCTTTAAAATCTCCTGAATTTATTATTAGATATTCTGTTTAGAATCTTCTCAATTCTTATGAGATTTTCTATTCAAAATCTCTTGAATTCTTATGAAACTTCTCTACCTAAATTCTCTTTAATCTTTATAAGATTTATCAATAAAATCTACTAAACTATTTATAAAAATTTCTGAAAAAACAGCTAAGCTCTTTATGAGATTTTTCTGTAAAATCTACTAGTTTTTTATGAGATTTATTCAATACAGAAACTTATAGAATTTCTTACTTAGTAATTCTTAAAGTTTTCAAGAAACTAAGGGGGTGTTTGGTACAATGTATTAGACATGATAGTATAAGCTAATACTATACGCCATGCCCTTATTCATTGTTTGGTGCAGATAACGTATTATATAATCTTATACATCATAACTCCCTTATGCGTCAAAATGCTATATAAATCAATACAGTGTGGGGAGGCCGTACTAGGCCTGATTAGATTTTAATGTATAAGATTATTCTAAAAAATATATTATTAAAATAAAATAACTCTTAAATAAATAATAATAAAATAAAATTATTTTTAGTAAAATTATTTTATAATAACATAAATATAAATAATATATAATATCAGTCTAGTTATATATAATAAAAATAAAAATAAAAATAATTGAAAAATAATAAATAAAATAAAATAATAAATATTTAATAACAAATAAAGGTTTTAAATAAATAATAAAGAGTATGTAATATAAAATTATAAATGTAGCTAATACAATATATAAATAAATAATAAATAATATGTAATATATAAAAGTAAGAACCAGTAACTTAAATTTAAATAATTGTGATTAAAAATATAAAATATGAAATATATAAAATAGTATTATTTATTTATATATATATTATTGAAATTATAAATAATTATAAAATATTGAAATAAATAATAACATTTAATAAAAATTAAATTATAGTTAGTAAATATTTACATAAATATAATATTTGAAAATTATTATAATAAAAATTCCTATTTTATTATTATTTGATTTTATTTAATATTTAATTAAGATATTAGAATTATTTATAAAAAATAGTATGATATTATTGAACATAAAATCAAATATCTTATGCAATGTTACACCAAACACTGTATAGTATTAAAAGTTTACCAGACCTTATACTATCAGTCCTTATCAGGTCTTATACTATCAACCATTATCCTATCAAGTGTGCCAAACGGGCCCTAAACCAAGTGTCTTACTTAGATTTTAGAGCTTTTCTTCTATAGATCAAAATTTCATTATTTTCACAAAACTTTAGTATCATTACTTCAAACTACTAATCTTTTAGATTTTTCAAAACTATTTCTAGTAATATTCTAGAAAAATTTCCAGATATCTAAATCTTTTTAAAGAATCAAAAATTTCTTTGACTACTTAGTAAATCTCTTACATAAATTCAATAAGTTCAGAAAACATTCGTCTATGACATCTTTTACATCTATGTAGCTCATATATTTGCATCTTGAAAATAAATTCTAGATTTCATCAACATAATTTCATACATATTTCAAGAGTTTATATTAGCAAATTAGCCAAACAATTACAAAGCAATAGACTAGAATCTTTCCTATCTTTCTCCTAGTTTTAGACAAACTTTTCTTCTAGCTTTTCTTTCCAAACTCAAGCTTCAAACCCACCTTTTAGCCACTATATGAGCTACTATTTGAACCAGTTTGAAGGGGGAAAACAAGGTTTTAGATTGAGTTTATTGTAGAAGAAGTATTCTTGAACTAGTTTATGTGTTTAACTAAGTATAACCTTCAAAGATTTGGTGGTTTAATGGAATTTGAAAGAGAAGAAATGAATATTGTGAATGAAGGAAGAAAGGAACATGGAGGAGGCTGCCAAGAAGAAGTTTTTTCTTTTTTATTTATATAAATGTCACTTACTTGGAGAGTAAGTAGTCACAAAGTAATAATTGTCACTATTGCAGATCAATTTGACTTGTATCTATATTGGAAATATCTATGTTTATTTAATTGTCCTAAGTAAAAATATTTTGAGATATAATAATATCCATTATTTGGATCAATTTCGATGTTTCGATGTACCGGTTATTACCATTCCGGTGTACTAATTATTACCATTTTGATACCTGATTGATACCTAAAAATTTTATTAGATTAAAAATATTTATTTAACCTTATCCTTATTTTTTCTATACTTTTATACTAATTATAGGGCCACATTCTATATCCTTGATTAAAATATATTATATTAAATTTTTAATAATATAAAACTAATTTTTGTCTTTTTTTTTTTTAACAGAATCCTCATATTCTTGTTACCATAACTGTGTCTGTTGGAATTTCCAAAATCCCTATAAATTGTTCACATTTAATTATTTTATCACAACAATACTAAAATATGAGTAGTTACAAGGTGTATCTTCTGTTAACAAGCTCTTCTTCAACTAGCTTGCCATGATTTATGCCCATTTTATTCATAAGATAAGGTGTATCTTCTATTGATAAGCTCTTCTTCCACTAGCATACCATGATTTATGTATGCATGCATCATGAGTTATTTAATTGGTAATTACACAATATAACATGTCTTGGCTTTTATTTTTGGCATCAACCTCCGATCTTAACTTAGAAACCCGCAATGGGCCTCCCTTCTTAAACTTATGGTATTGAGCTCAAATCAATATCTTTTATTGATTCCTTTTATTTACTTTCTTAATGCAAGTAATGTTAAGAATAATCATCGCATGCATGAATTTGCATCTCAAGATAGCAATATGATTACACATAGCATGACATATCAATAGTAACTTAAACAATGTACAATATCACAAAATAGCAATTTTATTAATAATAACATCTCCCAATATTATTGATAAAGTCATGAGACTCGTTTATCGTTCTTTTTATTATGCTTATAATATTCCCATAATTATTTACAGTGATAACATTGTATTCTAGCCCTTCTTTTAATCATTAAAGCTTAGGAATTTTTTAAAAATATTTTAGCACATTATTCTTGAAAAATTAAGCATCTTTTAACTTTTTCAGTTCTTCACAGATTTAACATTTATTATAAAAAAATTCCACTATGATCTTTGTACTTGAATTTAATATTTTATGAGGATGATTTTGATTAATTGAGCTTTCCAACAAACTAAAAATGAGTCAAATCCAGTAACAAAATTTTATAAAAATTCCTAAATATAAGTTGTTTGGTTGCGTGCCCAACTGAGGGTGCAACAAATTACGAAAATTATTGATACATAAATAGAAAGCATTTGGCTATAAAAATTTATAGAATACTAGTCTTGCGTGTTAGCTTTCATTCAAAATTAGTTTCACTCAAATCCTAGTTGTATAACTCAAATTTTAGAGTTTTCACTCCATGCCCAGATCTCAAACAGCAGAAGATCAGGCCTTTTCTAATATTTTTCATGAATATTATAGAAAGCCAAATTTATGAAATAAAAACAAAGATGTGTCTCTATGTCTTAGCTTTCATAAAAAATTGGAATGGGCTTAATCGGAGCTCTAGAGACTAAGCAATGAAATTTTTTATTGAAGATTGTCCAAATTAGTTGTTATTCTGAAAATTAGAGATTTATATATAAGTTTTGTGATTTTATTCAAATTAGATTTCTTACATTTTTTCTCCTTTAGAAACTTTCAAGAACATAAAAGAAACACCATTTACACAACATCTATGTGTGTGTGTGTGTGTGTGTGTGTGTTAACAAAAGAAATGCTTTGACATCAAGTTTTCATAAGAATGCAATTTAGAACACTTTTGAGTGTCTTATTCAAACAAACACCCCCTCAATCACTTAAAAGTGACATGAACCCATTTTAAGAGACCTTATAGATCTCTTTGGTATTCTCATTCAATCACACCTTTGGAGAGAGGAGGGTTTATTCATTCATTAGATTTACTAGAAAATACATCCATAGCCATGGAGAAGACTATGATGTTCTTAACCTGACTTTAGGACCAATGAGTCATTCGTAGCCATGAAAAGACTAGAACAATTCATGATCAACCACAAATAAAATTAACAAACATAAATTCCCTTCCTCAATTGAAGACTAAAAAGGATGAACAAGTTGTGATCATTGGATCGAACAGAGGAGCTTCTTGCAACTCCTTGTAGACCACCACTCTAGAACTTTTTGTGAGAGCGTATTCTCAGTGAAAAGAAAACAATTAAGAGTGTAGGGAGGGGAAGAAAGTTGTAGCCAAAAGTGGGGGAAAGAAGGAGATGATGGCTTGCTTAAATAAAAGGGAAGTCAAGGCTTGGTAATTGCTATGCCTTGGAATCGCAAAACACTATTTTTCCAAGCATTGAAATCAACCACCTTATCCTCTCATTTTCCCATGCTTTGGTTGGCCATGCAACAGCCTTATCTGGTCTATGTTTGATTTTTTACTAGATGGGGTTGGCCCGGTCTGTGAGTGTTAAAAGACATAAATTCCCCTTTCGACCCATTTTCGCGAAAATGCCCATTTGACATAAAATAAACTTTATAAAATTGTCCAATTGATATGGTTAAACGTTTTCACAAGAAATATCTTATTCACTTTATCTTGATTTATTTTTTTTTAATAATTTTCCATTTTACCCTTTAGTAGCAAAATTGCCATTTCGCCTTTTTTCTCAGAAAAAGATCATTTTTGCACAAATACCTCTAACTATTCCTTTAAAATGAATATTTAACATAAGGGGAATAATTAGGATGTCATATCCATATAATTTTCCTTTTAGCGACAAAACTACCGTTTTGCCCCATTTTTTCAGAAAAAGGTCCTTTCCGTGTAAACACTTCTAACCACTCATTAAAATGAGTACTTAGTATGAGGGGAAAAATTGGGACATTACAATCTAAAATGGAGGTTTGTGCGTTTGATGGGGATCTAAGATGGGGTCAATGTGTGTGCATGCATTTGTGTTTTAGGCTTTCAAAGAAGGCATTTTAGGTTGAGAGATTTGGATAATAGAAATTTGACTTTAAAAAAGGGGTATTTTTGTCCAACCAAAGATGCATATGAGAAGCATGTGGATACTTCATGATTGGTTTAGACGTCCCATTAATGGAAGGGCTTCTTTGCACCATCTGATAAGTATAGAGGGTCGTGTTGCATAATTTGAAAACTCAGGGTCTAAATTGCATAGGACCAAAAGTACAGGGAGTAAAGTGCTTTTTTCCCTAATAATGATTTAAAATTCTCATCCAACATAGTATTCAATCATTCCAACAATTCGATATTTCAATAGAAAGTAAATCAGTACTGTAACACCCCAATTTTCTGTTAGAGTGAAAATGACCAAAATGCCCCGAGGTCATTTTCGGCTCGGAATTCGAGGAAAGCCGGTCCAACAGTACTTGAAGGGCAAACTCAATGTTGGAAGGGGATTAGATGACTTTTGTACCTTCCCGGGATGGAAAGTCTCGTTTTTCGAGTTTTCGGATCAAAATGTCCAAAACGCCCCTGTGGTGTTTTACCCGTTTGCAACTGCCGGATGAATGCAAAACTTCTCCAGATGGTTTTAAAAGGCATTTTTATATAGGCTATGACTTTAGTTTTGGTCCCGGAGGTCCCGGGCAAAATTAGTGCAAAATTATGGTTTTGCCCCTAGTTTCATGTTTTTACACTTAATCGCGTGATTAAGTAAACCTAAGTAATATTAGGCTCTAATAGAAGGTTAATTAATTTTCTTAATTAATTTTGAGTCAAAATAATTTATTAAAGTTGATTAGAACCTAAAAGTGCCTAATTACAACTTAAAATCTTATTTTAAATTCAAGACTCCTAGTCATAGAATCTTGAATAGTGGTTTCTCTCTCCAATTCCTTAAATCATAGAATTATGTTACACATTGTTTATTCACAAATGAGTTTTTAATCCCTTAATGATGTATGACCACTCCTAACCTTATCATAAAATCCTTAAACCTCATCCTTAGTTACCTAAACTTAAGCTTAATTATTCCTAACCTTGTACCTAAACTAATACACACTTAATCCTATCATTAGCAACCAATTACATGAGAGATTTTTCTTCTCTCCTTGTTGTCCCAATCTAGCCGAAACTCCATGCGTCCATATCCATCACATGTGTGAATTTTTCTCACTCAATGAACCATGCTTTGACCTTACACAAACCATACCTTGAGTCATATAAACCATGCTCTCATCCATGCTTCCAAGGACAACATCTAGAAGCCTTTTCTTCCCCATTTTTCTGGTCAGTTTCACGGCAGCCTTCTCCCTCATTTTCATGAATTATTTCATTTCAAAACTTGAAGGAAATCACCTTAAATCACCATACTTGTCATACCTTGTCACAATTTCAATCAAGCTTGCTTTTCCTATTGAATAACCAAGTGAAATAAATTAATCCCTCCATTTATTTGTGGCTGAAAAACTTCCAGCCATGTCTAGGTTCTAGAAGATTTATTTCATTCAAAATTTGAAAGAAAACTCACTCAAAAACCCATGCTTGAAACCATGCTTTGAGTCATTAGCTCCATACCTCCAACCATGCTTGTATGACACAATCCAAGAGATATTTTTCTTCCTTTTCCCTTCCATAGCTATGGTTCCTTTCCCCCTCCAATGAGACTTCAATTGTTTTCATTTTCTATAAATACCTAAGCTTTAGGACTTGTCAGAACCTTTAGCTTATTTGCATACTTTGTATTTTCTAAGCTTTCTCTAAGTTCTTCCTTTTTCCTCTCTAAGTTTCAAGAGAGTTCTTTCTTTCTTTTCATCTTCATCTTCTTCATCCTCTCATCACATAATCATCACATAACCTTGAAACACCACCCCATAGCCTTGAGCCATCATCAAACCTCTCAAACACCACACCTCAAACACAACTCCTACCTCCTTATCCCCCCTTGGCCAAAACCATCTAGCCCCTTGGAGGAGCTCATCATCTTGCTTTCTTTTCTCAAAGTTCAAGCTTTTAAACTTCACTCTAGGTAGGAGTGTTTTCTAAACCTTGTTTTCTTGAAAATGAGTTCTTTCTAGCTTTCTCTTGGATTTTCTTTTTGGAACTTCCTTTGTTGTTCTTTCTTTGAAATTTCGGCCATGAGGCCTTGATGAGCACATGATAGCTCAATGATGAGGACTCCTAGATGATGACTTTGTGTTCATCTCAAAGGAACCTCTAGAGCTTGAGGTTTTACTTTCCTTGAGTTTCAACTTCATTTTCTAACTCAAACATGATTTTTACTCAAGAACACCTTTTCTTTTCTTGCTATTTTGGAGTTCGGTTTCTTTGTTTCCTTTTCTTTAACATTTCGGTTTTCCATTTCCTTTTTGATCTTTGAGGTTTTGTTTGTTTAGAAAGTTTGTTTTCTTTGATCTTGATGATGATGTTCAAGAACCTCATAGTTCCTTTGAGAACTTGGTTCAAGAACTCTAGAGCTCTCTTTGTAATGAGATATATGTTGGGTTGTTATTTTGTTAAAGTCTTGGATGAGCTCTAGCTAACCATAAAATGAACCTTGTATCATGTTTACTTTTATGCTTTGCACATCATATTTACTTCCTTTGCTATCACTAAGTACCAAGATAATAAAGGAACTTGCATTATCATGTTTATATTTCAAGCCTTGCATTATCATGTTTATATTTCAAGTCCTCACTTAAATCTTAAAGATAATAATAATGTGCATCTCATATTTATTTTATGCTCTCACTTTACTTTCCAATGAAAGCTAAAACAAGTGCATAAACATGTTTATCTTCATGTCATCACTTAAATGAACCTAGAGCTCAAAGACTTGCTCATTGTTGTCTCAAACAAAGGTCTAAAAATATTTATTTCCTTTGATTCATATTTCGGCCCTAAGAGGTTTTGATGTTTCTAAGTATTGAAAACTATGTTTTATAAATTTTCTAAGCTTTTATGAGTACAAGGAATATGTAGAACTAAGTTTTATGAATTTAGGACCTCTTGAGACAAGTTTTATTTAGCTAATGCCCTCTCAAGTATTTGGATGATTTTAGATGTTAAAAATGTTTATAAATGAGTTTTGAAAGTTTTAAAAAGGTTCCAAGAGAAACTAGTATTTTATGTGCTTTAGAAATTGTGTTTTATGCCTTTATAGAGAATGGTTGTTTCGGTTCTGCCTTGCTATTATTTGCCACTGTATGAACTATTTTAATGGTGATAATATGCCTATGTTTAAGTATAATTAATGGTAAAGCTCATATGTGATAGATAAGAGAAGTTAGAAACTAGAAAAGAATTAATTTGAGAGTTCTAGATCCTTTAATGTTTGAATTTTCTGGATTCTGTCTAGCAAGGTTTAGTAATACTAATCAAGGTTTTAAATTAGTTTAAATGTGTAGGAATGACTCATAAATGGTTTAGGACTTGATATTGATACCTTAGGAGCAAATCGGACTTAGAAATGGTCATTGTTGTGACTCCTAGGTACCCGTAAAGTTAGGATTATGAATCCTGAATCCTTGAGGTTTAAAGATGTTCTTGATCATAGTGTGAGGTGAGAAATACTTAGTTATGACCTTATAAGTTCCCGAGAGATTAGGTTTGATGATTTATAACTTAGAATGTGAGTTAAGGACCTTAAGGGTCAATGCATAAGATACTAAGAAGTTGTTAGTGCTATGATATGTTGTATGATGCAAAGATATGATGAGATGTGCTTGATGCATGAGAAAATGATTGATGAAAATGTTAAAGTTTATCATAGCATGAGATTTCATGAGAACTTGTTATGTGAATTAGCTTGTGGCAGTTTGAAGGAAATTCGGTTTAACAGCTATTATACTGTTGAATTTCCATTAAACCTTAAAGGGTTAAAGAAATGTTTATGAGTACCATATGAGTTGAAAACCCTGGGTGACACCAGTTTTGCCGAGCACCCCCAGGAGATTTTTATGTGACAAAGCACTGAGACGTGCTCGCCTGGGTGACACCGGTTCGGCCAAGCACCCCCAAGGGAGACAAATCCGTGAGGGTATGAGTAGATGCAGCCTACCAAAGCGGACAAATTGCTGTGGCTTAATGCCTGCAAAGCGTTTCAAAGAGGGTAAATCCTAGAGAGAGATGATCGCTGCCCCCTACCCGTACTTAAAGTCAGGATTATTATTTATGTTTCGCTTATTCAAGATAATAAGCAAGAGCTAGTGACGACTAGCTGAGGTATGAGCTCATAACCTAGTTATTTTTAGGGTGGCTTATTATGCTAAAGTACCATGATTGATGTCACGAAGTTGAGGAATGATTCAATTGAAAGTTATATGCCCTCATGCCACATGGTTTATGTTTATGTGCTTTGATGTGTTGTTTTATATGCTCAAGTATTGACATGTATCCATGATATAACATGTTGGATTCATAACATCAAAATGCATGTTAAAAGGAACGGACCTTGGATAATTAGTTTGGAAAACCCTAAATTGAACCTTATATGCATGATCACTATTTTATAATTAAACCCAAGGTTCCTGAGGATGTGTACGACGTAACCCTAGGATAGGAGACTCCTACTGAGATTCTTTAGCAAGAATTCTCACTCCTCTCTCTTCTTTCTTTCGTCATATCTTCAAAGACCGATGGTGACGTTCGTGGTTTTCATTGACACGCCTACTTGGGAGGTCCACTATGACCTGGATCACGGGTCATATCATTTTGAGGGGCAGTGTATCGTGCGAGTTTTCATGTTCATTGGACGCCCCTTTGCACATCCTGTTCAGAGCTACCGTTTCTCCCCGATGTCACCTTACGACGACGCGATGGTTTTTGAGCACACCCGGACACGAGACGAGAGGGTTTTGCGGACGTATACTGGTGGTTCGATGCCTTGAGACTTCCAAGACTACATGCCTCGATCCCCGAGTTCGGAGGGCGACCCATCTGAGGACCCGCCGACGCACATGTATAGCGAGAGTTCTGCTCCTACGCCTCAGTTCGTGCATGATGTGAGCGAGGAGACCGTTACACAGCCGAGGCTGGCTAGGCGAGCCAAGAGGCGCCCCTACCGAGGAGCCCAGGCTCAGTCTTCACGTGTTCCCACTCCTGCTGCTCTGCGTCCATGGATTGGTTATACTCCACCATTTCCCGGATTCCAATAGTAGACGTCGTAGGGGAGGCTTAGTGCACACAGCACATGTAGAGTGGATAAACCTTCTTTTGTTTTTGAGGTTATTCACCATAGGTGCACTCGGGTAGTTATGGTTTATTTCTGCGTTCCTATTTCCTATTGTATTTCCTTTTTCGTTGTACTATAAGCTCTGCTCGTCTCCATGAGGGTATGACTACTTATGTGCCTTAAATATGGTATTAATAAAATGTTTCCTTTATTATCATAATTGTTGTTCTTTGGTTATTTGCTTTACTTTATGATTTGCAATGGTTGATATGCGTGCTTTATGTTTCTGTCGATCGATTAGTTACGCTCGTGGCTCTCACTTTGTTTTATGTTTTCAAAAGAAAACTTTACCTATAATTTCCGCTAAGTATTTTAATAAAAAGATGAGACTAAGAAGTAATAACCTAATGATTAGCCTAATATGTTCTAAAGTATTGGGTTAAAAATTAGGGTGTTACAAGTACATACACATACACATAAACGATGTCTAAACAAATTGCCGGAATAAAAGGATTGGACCTAGCTAGCTTATTCCATAGTTAAATTTGGCATTCATCATCATTAGTCATAACCAAGCAATATCAGCATTCTTTCAAGTCCAACAAGAATCAATATGTGAACTTTAAGCAAAAACTAAACAACCATCAATCATTATATATATATATATATATAAAATAAGGATTGCTCTCATTACTTTAATGACCTATAATAATATACAATAAAAGAAAAATGAACAGGAACAATGAAACCAAATTCAACTTTCATAAACTCACCGTAAATCCATCAATATTTTGCTTTTTCAATCATATTCAAACCAAGATCAAGACAGCTTCCAACATAGTAATAAATATTGTCAAAACAAATAGCCTTCTTAAGGGAACTAACACACATAATGAAATTCCTACACTTGAACAGCCAAATCCCACCCTCCTACATTATTTTCCTGCATAAAGAAACAACCCTCAATATATGTACCATGTACACAAGTTAGTAATTTGTACTTTTCCAAGCTATAATGCATCTTCCACAAGTCATTGTATTAGAGTTTAGAATTTGAAATTGGAAGGCACTACTTGAAACTAAGAAGTACAAGGAAAAGAAAAAAAGAGGAAAATAAATAAAATAAAACAAAACCCATTTGAAACATTACGAAACTGAACATCAAAGGGAAAGAACAAAGTATAGGCATTCATTCAACATCAAAACATATTAAAGAGCTCAAAAACCAAACCTAATTGTCATTTTTGGATTTGTAGTTCTCTTAAAATAGGATGGGCTCAAAATCTCATTTTAGAGCTCAAATATGAATCAAAAGGGAAGATTTTTAGAGAGAAACCCTACCACACTTCCAAGCTTTGGGCTTCAAGAACTCAACCTCACTAGCCACCTTGCTCCCCTTTTCGCTGTCTTTGCCGCCTTGTGGTACCCAGATTCGCATCTGCTTCTTCAACTCCACTATTTCTGAGATTTTGCTTCTCCCTCTTCTACAGGTTTTTCTGCTCCTTATCTGCTTCTGTGTGGATCTACTTCTGCTCCTTATCTACCTCTACTTCTTTTGCGAATCTGTGTCTACTCCCTTTGTGGATTTGTTTCTACTCCTTTGGAAGAAAAACAAAATGAAGAATGAAGGAAGGGGTACTATAGGGGAAGGAGTCCGGTAGCTCCAAAGGGTAAGTAGACTAGGTTTTTCTTTTTTTTTTTTTTGTGATTCGTTAAGGGTAAATGGGTCTTTAGGTGTGTAACATCCTCCCAAATATGACACCATTCCTAAGTCATAACATCATACTCAAGAGTTGTTACTTATAAAATAATAGACGTTTCTTAAATATCTATGGCAAACTCGACTAACGCGTGTAAAAATCCAAGCGTAATCTATTAAAATATATGACAAGGAAACACAATATTTATTTAATACATAGTTAAGTACAAAAGGAAGCTCTTTAATGAGTTGTAGCACACATCTTTTTATTTTCTATATTTATAGGTACATATATATAGCTAAGTACAACATACACAAGTTTCCATTACTAAACTATAGAGATTCCAATTTAGTCTTTCTTGCAGCTGCTTCACTGTTCTCTAGAATCAACCTAGAGATGACACAGAAACAAACACATAGGGGTGAGAATTCTAAAATTCTCAGTAGGGCATTTTCCCTAAATACACAAATATAAATGTCATCATCATCGCCCAGTCACTTCGGCTTATTAAGAAAATGTGAGCATGCAACACGTACCAATGGTTCATTTTTAAAGTTCCAAATCATACTTCCGAAGTGGATAGCTTTTAATAATCATTCACTTAGTGCACATATATCATAAAGCTCGAAGACATAGTAAATAATTCTAGTTAAACATTTAAATATAACATGATCATGCATATACTAAATGTAGTGAACGTATTCGTAATTGCCTCTGATAAATCGAAGAGAACTTCATATCTCTTTATTTGCCCTCGACAAGTCAAAAGGATCTTATCTCTTTTTAGTTGCCCTTGACAAGTCAAAGAGGATCTCATTCTCTCTTTATATGCCTTTGACAATTTGAAAGGATCATATGTCACTCTATTTGCTCTCGATAAAGTCAAAAGGATCATTTAATTTGCCCTCAGCAAAGTCAAAAGGATCTTGTGTCACTACTTATTGCTATTGAATTTAGTTCAATGTATCTTTCACTCTTCCTTTTTCAAATGCATACAATAAAATATATATAGGAATTGATTCACAATATGATTCCAATCATGCCTTAAGCCAATCCTTAAAGCCAATAGCATGCATTCATACTCATCATACTTAAATTAAGAGTAATTAAGTCACCAAATCAATACTTGAGTTCATTTTAGCACAATTACAGCATGCTGGTAGAATTCATGCCTAAGGAGTAAAGTTTATTATGCATATCAAACATCTATTTCTAGGGCTAATTCTCCAAGACACCTCAATGTGTCCACAAGGCCCTGTAAAAATATCAGGGTAAAAAGAATCCTCTAACCATGTTAAATAAATTTTGCAAATTTGGTGGTCAAAGACCATTTATTCACAGCTCAGACCAGGATTCGCATAATTTTTAACCCCATCAAATTAACCCCTAACTTCGTACCAAAAATTATGGCTGGACCTCAATATGTTCTCAACATCTTATAAAACTTTCAGCTCAATATTCGATCATATGCTAGGGTAAAAAAATTAGACAAATTCAGTGCTACATACTAGACTAGTTGGGCAGAAACCCTGACCCTCACGGTTTTGAAAAATAGAAAAATTGATTAAGATGACCCAAGAAAATTACTGGGAACTCTTCCATATGTTATCTTAGTCATATAAAATTTTTAGAACAAGAATTCATTTACAAGCCCTTCAGGAAATTCATGAATCATAACCTATCAATCAAATCCGAGAATTCCAGCAACATGATTCAAAATTTGTTTCGTCAAAATGGGTTTTCTAACATGATCGAAACACTCCACCAAAATTAACACATCAATATCCATTATAATAAGCCAATAAATCCAAAAGTTTTGGACTCAATCAATCAGAAAAGTTTAGAGTAAAAATTGAAAGAAAAGTGGATGAATAAAGCCCTACTTTGGTGGCTTTAAGGATCTTGGCTCCGATAGTGATTCTCTTCACTTCAAAGCCTTCAAACCACACCAAACCCTTCCTTACACAGCTGATAATGACCTCTCAACATAGGAAAAGTTGATGGATTCAAATTATAATCGGTTAGTTTGGTAGATATTAAGGAGTGGAACAAGTTTTGTGAAGGGAGTTTGTGGTTTTAACAACTTTAGGCAAGTGTTTTAATTGTTGGAAATAAAAACTTGAGCTCTTGAGAAAACTAAAATGGTGGCTGGTTCATATGGCCGAGAATGACAAAGCTTCAAGATGAAGTTTGGTGGTTTGTGTTAATCTTTATAATAAATGCCATGAATATTATATATTGTAATTGTATAATCTCTAATATAAGAAAGTACATGGATGGCTAGGATTCAATCTTGTAATTCAAGATTGAATCTTAGACATTCATTTGATATAAATGGATAAGTCCCTTCCTTTTGTAAAGATTATTAAATTAGCTCTCGGTGTTAGAAATCGCATACCAAAATTTTACTGAACAGGTAAAATACCGTACCCGGGAAATTGAATATTACTTGAAAGTTAATTTTAGATATAAAATTTTCATTTCTCACTATTTCTAATCCTATCCCTATGTTTTCTCAATTTTAGGCACCTCTGAGCCCCAATTCTAGGGTTTCAGTTGTCTCGTTGGCCCACAAATTACTATTCACTTTTTTTTTTTTACAAATTTCTGGAATTGTCCTAATTGTAACACCCTTCCTACCACAAAGCTATGCTTAAGCCATAACCTTATAGTAAGTAGTTGTTACTTGTTAACTCTGCTTGATCTTAAAGATGTATATATAATATTTACTTATGAGCCTGCTTTATATAATTAACTTAAAGCACTTTATCTTGCCGTTGCTAAATTTGAACAAAATAATATATCAAAATTATATAATTGTATTAACTAATGACAAGTCAACAGTATCTATAACTATGTCCAACCCATACCCTAGTTCATGCAAGAACCAGTAGGGTACTACTCAAAATTCATGAAGAGAAAAATAAAATATACTAATTAAAATTCTCTATCATTGGTCCCTCAAAAGGGTCTGGATCGTGATGTCGAAGTAAGCTAAGGATCTTCATCATTGTGATCTAAAAATGATAACAACAGGAATCAGAATCAAAGATTCTCAATAGGAAAAACACCAGTCTAATACATAGTGACATCTGACAGAGTCTTAAAATGATTAAATTATCTTAGATTCCTTCTGAAATAATTAGTTTCACTTGTTCTTTCTTTTATCTAACATAATATTCTGAGTACGAGTCATCCTCAACTATATAGCCCCATACCTATATAATCTTAGAATTTTTCTTATTCTGGTTGTCCATATAATTCTTATCTCCTTTGCTTCATAATTTCTTTATCATAAACTCATGACCAACTTTAGGCTTTAGAAAAGAATTACTTATGATTTTCTGATATACTTCTCTTTTGATGTAATGTCTGTGCTGCAACAACTCGTGTTACAATCTGATATACTTCACTTGATATAGTATCTCATACTATATCCTGATATAGATCTCAAAACATTCTCTTCTCAATACATCAATCTCATTTCTTCTTTGTAACGCCTTGTGTTATAATCTGATATAATCCATCCCTTTAACATGATATACTTCATTTCATTTCATCAATTTCATTTCCTCTTTGACATGATCTTGCTTTTAAAGTTTTGGCTTGATAGTAGAACTCATAGGATTCTTCTGATATACTTCAATTTGGATTGTACTGTCAATGATGCAACACCGTCTTGTTACAACCTGATATAGCTCACTAGATGTAGTACGTCTACTCCATCTCATTTAGATAGCCTCGCTATCCTTAGTACATCCCTTTCTCATAACGATGTAATGTCGTCGCGATTACAACCTGATATAGTTCTAAGGGTATAGTACGTCTACTACTACCCGGAATCCATGAGCTTACCATCAAACAATTGATTATTACATAAAGCTTCTTTTCTTGATTTCCCTCTCTTTGTGTGAGATTTATTTTCTTACGTTTCCCTCTCTTCTTAAAGCTCGGTTTCTTATCCTTGTGTTTGAGATTTCCTTGAAATTTTATTAAATTCTTATGAGATACTTCCTTAAAGTCTCTTAAATTTTTATGAGATATTCTGTTTAAAAAAAAAAAATCTCTTGATGTCTTATGAGATATTCTGTTAAAATCTACTAAGTACGTATGAGATATTCTGTAAAATCTACTAAATATGTATGAGGTATTCTGTTAAAAGTCTCTTAAGTCTTATGAGATATTCATATTATGTTCTAAATCTATCTTTAATTTTATGAGACTTTCTGAAAACAAACAACTAAATACTTTACTAGATTTTCTGTAAATCTATTAGATTGTTATAAAATGTTCCTTGTAAAATCTAGTACATTGTTATGATATTTTTCTGCAAAGTCTACTAAATTTTTACTAGACTTTTCATCATTAGAATTTTCTGTTACATCTCTTAGTTAGTAATAATTCTTATAAATTTTCCAGCACCTAAATTCCAATACCTAAGATTTCATAATAATCTAAGTACTCAAAATTATATAATTCTGAAATAAAAATTCTGGTTCCAAGAATAGTTTCTGAAAAATAAAAATTCTAAAATAAAAACTTAGGTTCCAATATGCATGATTTCATCACAACTCAAGTAATCATAAATCCTAGAATTAACCAATTCACAAACTTATATCTATTGCATCCTTTATATTCATCTAACTCATATATATATAAATCTTGAAGATAAATTTCAGATTTCATAAAATAATTTCAAATATATCTTAAGGATTTATATTAACAAACTAACCAAACAATCACCAAGCAATAGACTAGAATTTTCCTACCTTTTTTTTTCCAAGCTTTTGCTACACTTTTCTCTAGCTTTTTCTCCTCCAAATCAAGTCTTGAACCCATTTTCCAGCACTTATTTGAGTTGTTGTTTGGATTATTTTAAAGGGGAAAAACAAGGTTTTGGCTTGAGTTTGATGTAGAGGATGTGTTCTTGAAGTAGTTTATGTGTATATCTAAGTGTATCATTGAAGAACTTGAAGGTTTCATGAGTTTGAAAGTGAAAAACTTGAAGAAAATGGAGGAAGAAAGAAAGGAAACGTGGGTTCTATGGCCAAACCGAGAAGAAATGTCAATTTGCTTTTCTTTTTCCTTTTTATAGTAAACCTTACTTGGAGACAAAGTAAGGAAATTGATATTCTCGAATCGATTTGCCTTGTATCAATATTAGAAATGTCTATGGTTATTTAATTGTCTGAACTAAAAATTATTTGAGATATAATAATAGCTATTATTTAGACCAATTTTAGTGTTTCGGTGTACTGGCTATTACCACTTCGGTGTGCCAATTATTACTCTTTTGGTACCTGATCGATGCCTAAAAAATTTTACTAGATAAAAATATTTATTAAATCTTATTATTATTTTTTTCTATGTCCTTATATTTATTATAAGGTCTCATTCTATATCCCCGATTAAAATATTATTATATTAATAATAAAAATTTAATTTTTCATTTTTTTTACAGAATCCTTATACCATTTCGATCCTAACTGTGTGTGTCGAAATTTTTAAAATCCCTACCAATTACTCACAATTAATTATTTTATCACAAAAATACAAATAGGCGAGTCGTTACACTGATCGTTACTATATCTGTCGGATTTTTGAGATTATGACTAGTAAAGCTCAAATTAGTTTTTATATAATTTTTAGAGTGTTACAAGGTGGAGGTAGGTGAGGGTAGTCAGGTAATTTTAATATATAAAAACGCTGAACTAGTAATTAAATAAATTAAAGACTTTAATGAAATAATATCTTCATAGTGCACTCATTCAAATAAATTTTATTTTAATAATGTGTGATAAAATTTGAATTAAAAGGAGTTCTAAATTTTCAAAAAGCATTAACCTTAATTTTTAAACTAATTCAACAAAACAACTAACATAAACATGCACTCAAACTGTTAAGAGAAGAATGTCTAATTATTCTTTTTCTAATTAATTGAGGAAACAAATTCCTAATTAAACTCAATTAATTCTAATTAACACATAAATATAACAAAAAGAAAATCAGGCGTTACAAATACCCATTATTATCGATATTAATGGTATATGATATTGTAAATATATCCACTTATTTTATTTTATTATTCATCAATTTTAACTATTGAAACGCATGAAATTTTCATAAAATAGGTTTTTTATTGTTAGTTAAAACTCATCTATCGAGATTTTCTCAACCTTATAAACATGATATTCAAAGTAAGATATAAAATAAAATAACTCATTTTAAATCCATACTTATTTATATTTTATTCATTTATTTAATTATTTAACTATTAATTTATTTTTAAAATAAGTTTATATACCTGATGGTTAGTAAACTATTTTTCATTATCATTCTATGTATCTCACGAATCAAATGACTAGTTAGTATATATAGTATCTCTTTCAGTGGACTGAAAAGGTGCAGATTAGTCCAAAGTTGTATGCGCAAATTCATTTGGACATCACTTGATTCCCCCTTGCACTTAAAACAAGACCCAATGATTGGCTAAATACGTGCTTTAATTTGTGTCCTGTTTGCCACCACCAGTCCAATAAATTGTGGGTTGATTATGTAACGTGCAATATGTGTGTGCAATCACTTTGAATAAATTTAGGCTAACAACTCCAATTACTCTCTCGCAATGATGACCAAGTTGCCTTTCCTATCTGGTGGCTACTCACCACATAATTCTCTGTATCTCAGTAATAGATTTCATGTAGCTACACTATGTTTGGGATTACTGTAAGTCTTATCCATATCTATACCGTATAACTTTGTCTCTTTATCTTTACTTTTTCTCTTCCTGATTATCTTTTTTCATCAAAAGAACGTAAGTTAGGGGGTTAATATAGGCATAAAAAATTTTAAATGTTTGGTAGTGCAGTAAAACGAGATGAAAATTTAAAGAGTTGCATAAGAGAGGCTCATGAGATAGTTTTCTTCTCTTATTATTATAATGTTTGGTAGTGCAGTAAAACGAGATGAAAATTTAAAGAGTTGCATAAGAGAGGCTCATGTGATAGTTTTCTTCTCTTATTATTATTATTATTATTTTATTTTAATGAATAAGAGTTTCACACTCTCAATTTGAGAGAAGTTATAGAACTAAGCATGGCATGAAAAAGAACACTATACAGTCAATGTAAAGAGTTGTCACCCTCTATACTTTCTATAGTTCTCTCGAATAAGATAGTACAAAAAAACAAAGAAAAACACATCCAAAATACTAAACCAGCACAAACTAAATAGTTAAGAAAACTAATACTATCGCAATGTTCTGACCATGAATGTAAGAATATCAAATATGTGGGAGTGGCTATTGCCACTCTTTTTTGGCTATTGTCACTCTCACTCCCACTAATCTTTATTAAATTTTACCAAATTGTCATTCTATTTTAACTAAAAGAAGAGCAAGTTAACACTTAACAATTATTTATTAATCATCATATTCATATATATCCCAAGATTTATTGTTCTTAATTTAATTATAAATAATTTAATTAATTAAATATATTTAATATTTACCTAGACACTAAAATGGAGCAACAATAGCCACTTCCCAAATATGCTGGTAAGTCTAGTTAAAATTGCTCGTAATGAAATCACTTTACTAGTCATTTTGTAGTTTTTAAAAATTTAATAATAAATAACAATGACACACAATACTTATCCCAAAATAATATCAGAAATAATCACAACTCTATAGAAAAAAAAAAAGGAACCCATTTGATTTGCTTCATGAGCCAATATTAGATAGAGTACTTATGTGTTGCAAACCTTTTTGTAAATCCAGTATACACACACACACATATTGTAATTAGATACCTTTAAAGGATTAATTTAAAATTATTAATAATTAATTATATAAATTTCATACAAATGCATATAATCGTTGTGTCATAATCCAATTAGTTCAACTCAGCATTTTTTGTTTTTTGGGGTGAGTCCTCAGCATGGGTTTAAAACTCTATCTATTAACTTGAGTGGCTTATTAAGAATCCACATAATAACATGTTTAAATTATAATGATTAATGTCAGATGTTAATAACGTTAAACCAAAAAAAAAAATTTGTGATTATCCTGAATCTATAATCTCTATGTATAATAATACTAATATTTCAGACTTCTATGAGCAAAAAATTTTCAGGTGTTGCCACAAGAATTATTTAGGATGCACAGTTTTTAAGAAGTTAATCATTAATATTTTTTAAAAAAAAATAAAATTACTATAATATTATTGACAATCATCAATATTTAATAGTAGGATTGCATTATAAAAATTAAATATATTTTAAAAAATATTGGCATTTAATTAAATCTATAATACTAAAAACACTCCTTTAGATTTTCTAGGTGTGACTTCCAGGGAAATTTTGAACCTACAAATTTCATAACTTTAATAATTAATTTTTAAAAAAATTATAATCATACTTATCATATATCATTAGTTTACTATCGTTAATAATTTATATAATTTCAATATTCATAATAATCATTTTGAATATTTGAACAATTTATGATGAAATCTATATGGCAAAAATGTTGTACATTATTTTGATAATCTTATATATTGGAGTTATTTAAAATAATTAGTGATAAATAAATCATCAAAAGTAATTTTAAATTATATTTTTTATTTTAAAAAATATAATAGTGTTTGAAAAAAAATAAATCAGATAAGCTATGTTAGTTTACTTATATACTCCTAATTATTAATTAATATATAACATTGATTAACTGCTATATAATTCTTGTACTATATATATACTAGTCATTTGACCCATGCGATATATGAAATGATAAAGAAAAATAGTTTATTAATCATTATTGAAAATAAATAATAATTCATTTAAGTGCATCTTATAAAAAAATTGAGTATCTAAACTTATTTTGAAAATAAGTTAAGAGTTAAATAATTAAATAAATGATCAAAATATAAATAAGTATGGATCTAAAATGAATTATTCTATTTTATATCTTATATTGAATATCGTATTTATAAGATTGAGAAAATCTTGATAGATGGCCTCTAACTAACAATAACAACCTATTTTATAAAAATTTTACGCGTTTCAACAGTTCAAATTAATGAATAATGAAACAAAATGAGTGGATATATTTACAATATCTTATACCATTAATATGGATGACAATGGTTATCCATAAGATTTGGGATATGCTTCCTACACCCTATCCCTGTTTAGAATTTTATCCCCTATTCTCATCCTCGTCATGAGTTCCTATTCAGTATTTCTCATGACGATTTGAATCTTTACGGGATATTTATGGATTTATTAAAATAATTTCAAAACAAAATTTGAAATGCATTTTGATATTTGCAAATTAAATATGCATAACAGTCATTCCCTTGTAGAAAATCTGTCATTTTCAAATAACTTTATATTTCAAAATATCTATCAATTTCGCATTTCAATAAAACATTAATTTTTTAAATATTACCCTTAATTAATTTCACATTTTCAAAGCATTCCATTTAATATTAGTGTGCTATATTAATTATTATGTAGGAATATATTAGTACATTCACTATATTTTACTCAGTTACTAATATCATTCATCGACTTTCTTAATATTTGTGTTTGTCCAAAATTGACAGGTATTTTGAAAGGAATGGAGTAACAAACACTACTAATGCAAAATAAAAAACGATGACTCCACCCTCATCCTCGATTCTGTTTAACAAATGATGACTCCACCCTAGTCCTCGTTAAGATTTATTGTGTTCTCATTCTCATCTTGTTTTTAGTTAATCTTTGTGGGTAGCCACTTCGATGATTTTTTTAATCATCCTAGCCATTTACATGTTTTTGGTAAATTAATTATTTAATTTATAAAAGTATAAAAATATACTTTCTAATTAATAAAAAAATAATGAATGAATTTAATTTGCATGACTTCAATTATACCCCATTTTCTTCTGCATCAATTTAGTAAATATTCTCTAAATGAATGTTTTTCATGTTCTTCCATAACTATATACAAAATAAATTAAAAATCTCATTTCTCAGTGCTTGTTAAGTCCATTATATTATCATAAATTATCCTTTGAATTTCATTCATTGAAGATAAGTACCCTTTAATATCGTTCACAATTACTCTTTTTCATATTCTAGCTCTGCAGCTAACATATGACTTTGAAATTAATTGAGCGGAGAATCATTTGGGTATGACATGGACTTAAACTCTTTAAAAGACATTCCATTTGAATTAAAAAAAACTTTTCAATTTCAATTAAAAATAAGATTTTTAGCTGTGAACTCAAGATAGAGATATACAAAAAAATAAAAAAAATTATAAAAATATGAAACTCTCAACTTATTCTAAAAAATGCAATATTTGTGTTTAAAATTTAGAAATATAATATTAAAATTAGTGATAAAAAAAAATTAAATTACAATTTATAATCTATATTGATTCCTTAACATACTTATCTAGTTATATAAGATTTCATCTTGTAAAAGTTCCCAAACATGCTTCCATATAAATTGTGGCATGCTCATTGTCACTAATAATGTAACAAAGAGTTTTATTTCCTTATCTAATTTATAGCTGCTAACTGAATAATTTCCTTTATACCTTCAATAAAGTCATTGTTTAGAAAATGTTGAGAAATTTTTTTCATAAATTCTATTCATATATTAAGCATCCAATATGAAAAAAAAAAAGGCTTTCAATAACCTTAGCACATGAATTTATAATTTTTTTAATGATAATTTGAAAAAACTTAAAATTGTGTTAGCTTGATAAATAAGACTCAATTTTATATTAAATAAGGAAATTCTAAATTTATAAACTGCTTGGTCTCTGTCATGTTGAATTTACGCCCTATATAAATATATCAAAATATGTATTTGACTTTTATGAGTATTAAAATTTTAGTTTTTATCTTTATAAATATTTTTAAAATTATCTTTTATTTTTATAAATATTATTATGTAAAAGTGATAACTAACTATAATACTATAAATATAATACTAAAAAAAAGGCTAAAATAAAAAAGTTAAAACAAAAATAACCAATAAAGATGATAGTAAAAGAGTTATAAGATAAAATCGATAAACAATCATAATAAATTTACCTCATTTAGTATATCAAAGTTGAATTTCTAGTTTATAATAAATATTATAAATTAATGAATATATTGATTTAAATATAATAGATCATATTATAAATACATGTCAATTTTGGACAAAGACTGATATTAAAAAAGACAATAAATGACATTGGTAATTGAGTAAAATATAATGAATGTACTAATATATCCCTACATAATAATTAATACGGCACACTAATATTAAATGAAATGCTCTGAAAATATGAAATTAATTAGGGATAGCATTCGAAAAAAGTATTTTAGCATTTTTGGTTATTTTTGTTTTAGCTTTTTTTTAGTATTATATTTATGGTCTCAAAGTTAGTTATCACTTTTACATAATAACATTTATAAAAACAAGAGAGAATTTTCAAAATATTTATAAAGATAAAAACTAAATTTTTAATATTTATAAAAGTCAAATACATACTTTAATATATTTGTATAGGGCTTAAATTCAAAATGACAGAGACCAAGTAGTTTATGAGATTATAATTTCCTTATTAAATAGAAAATTGAGTCTTATTTATTAAACTAATGCAACTTTAAGTTTTTTTAAATTATCCTTAAAAAAATGATAAATTCATGTGCTAAGGTTATTGAAAACTTATTTTTTTTTTTCCATTTTGGAAGCTTAATATTTGAATAGAATTTATAAAAAATTTCTCAACATTTTCTAAACAACGAATTTATTAAAGGTATAAAGGAAATTTTTGAGTTAGCGCCTGGAAATTAGATGTGGAAATTAAACTGTTTGTTACATTATTAGTAATAATGAGAATGCTACAATTTATAGGGAAGCATGTTTGGAAACTTTTAAAAGATGAAATCTTACATGACCACATAAGTATGTTAAGAAATTAATGTAGATTTTAAATTGCAATTTAAAATTTTCATCAATGATTTTAATATTATATTTCTAAATTTTAAAGACAAATATTGTATTTTTTAGAATAAGTCAAGAGTTTCATATTGTCATAAAAATAAAACTTTTTTTTTTTTGTATATCTCTATCCCAAGTTCATAGCTAAAAAATCTATTTGTAATTGAAATTGAAAACTTTTTAAATTCAAATGAAATATCTTTGAATGAGTTTTAGCCCATGTCAAACCCAAATAATTCTTTGCTCAATTAATTTCAAAGTCATCTCTTAGCTGAAGAGCTAGAATATGACAAAGACTAATTGTCTAATGATATTAAAGGTTATTATCTTTAATGAATGAAATTTAAAGGATAATTTATGATAATATAATGGACTCAATAGCCATTGAGAAATGAGGTTTTTAATTTTTTTTGCATATGGTTGTGGAAGAAGATGAAAAAATTCATTTAGAGAATATTTACTAAAATAATGCAGAAGAAAATGAGGTATAACTGAAGTCATGTAAATTAAATTCATTCATTATTTTTTATTAATTAGAAAGTATATTTTTATGCTTTTATAAATTAAATATTTTAATTTACCAAAAATATGTAAATGGCTAGGATGGTTAAAAAAAAATCATCGAAGCAGGTACCCACAGAGATTACCTCAAAGAAAGATTAGAATGAAAACACATTTAGTTTTAATGAGGACAGAGGTGGACTCATCATTTGTCAAATGGAATCGGGACAATGAATAAGGTCCATGCCCCATGCAAACCTGCCTTCTCCACTTATATAAATTATTTATTTATATATATTTGTATAAAGAAAATCTTAGCACACAATACACTCATTTTTTTTAATTTTCTAAATTGAATTTACATTATGTGTGTATTTTCATTTTTAATTTGGATTATATTGTATTAGTAGTATTCGTTACTCCTTTCCTTTTAAAATACATGTCAATTTTTTACAAACACAGATATTAAAAAAAACAATAAATGTTATTGATAATTGAGTAAAATATAGTGAATGTACTAATATATCCCTATATAATAATTAATATAGCATACTAATATTAAATAGAATACTTTGAAAATGTGAAATTAATTATGGGTAGTATTCGAAAAAAATAATACTTTATTCAAATGCGAAATTGACAGATATTTTGAAATATAAAGTTGTTTTAAAGTATATAGATTTTCTGAAAGGGAGTTTTATGTATTTTTATGTTTCGAACATCAAAATACTTTTAAAATTTTTTATAAATTATTTAATTAAATTCATAAATATCCTATAGAAATTCGAATTCTTGTGAGAAATAGGGAATAAAGACTCATGACAGAGATGAGGATAGGAACGAGGGATAAAATTCTAAACGAGAACAGGGTGCAGGAGGAATATTTCCTCTTTTATGGATATCTATTATCATCTATATCAACAGTATATGATATTGTAAATATATCCACTTATTTTATTTCATTATTCATCAATTACAACTATTGAAATATGTAAAATTTTCATAAAATAAGTTTTTTATTGTTAGTTAAAGGTCATCTATTGAGATTTTTTCAACCCTACAAATATGATGTTTAAAATAAGATATAAAATAGAACTCATTTTATATCAATAATTATTTATATTTTTTTATTTATTTAATTATTAATTTATTTTTAAAATAATTTTATATACTCAATTTTTTATAAGATTTATTTAAATGAATTATTATTTATTTTTTAATAATGATACATAAATTATTCTTCATTATCATTGCGTGCATCGCACATCTAGTGTAGCAAATATGGTATCTCTTTCAGTGGACTGAAAAGATGCAGTTAAGTCAAAAGTTGTATGCGCAAATTCAATTGGACATCACTTGATTCCCCCTTGGACTTAAAAACAAGACCCAATGATTGGCTAAATACGTGCTTTAATTTGTGTCATGTTTGCCACCAGTTGTATAAGTTATGGGTTGATCATGTAACGTGCAATATGTGTGTGCAATTACTTTGAATAAATTTAGGCAAACAACTCCAATTACTCTCTCGCAATGATGACTAAGTTGCCTTTCCTATCTGGTGGCTACTCATCACGTAATTCTCTGTATCTCAGTAATAGATTTCATGTAACTACATTATGTGTGGTAGTACTGTAAGTCTTATCCATATCTGTACCGTATCACTTTGTCTCTTTATCTTTACTTTTTCTCTTCTTGATTATCTTTTTCCATCAAAAGAACGTAAGTTAGGGGGTTAATATAGGCATAAAAAATTTTAAATGTTTGGTAGTGCAGTAAAACGAGATGAAAATTTAAAGAGTTGCATAAGAGAGGCTCATGAGATAGTTTTCTTCTCTTATTATTATTATTATTATTTTTATTATTATTATTATTTTATTTCAATGAATAAGAGGTTCACACTCTCAATTTGAGAGAAGTTATAGGACTAAGCATGACATGAAAAAGAACACTACACAGTCAATGTAAAGAGTTGTCACCCTGTATACATTCTATAGTCATCTCTAATAAGATAATACAGAAAAACAAAGAAAAACACGTCCAAAACACTAAACCAGCACAAACTAAATAATAGATAAACTAAAGAGATAAGGAAACTAATACTATCACAATGTTCTGCCCATGAATGTAAGAATATCAAATATGCTAGTAACGCTAGTTAAAATGCACGTAATGAAATCATTTTACAGTTTTTAGAAATTTAATAATAAATAACAATGACACACAATACTTATCCCAAAATAATATCAGAAATAATCACAACTCTATAGAAAATAGAAAAAGAATAAAATAACCCATTTGATTTGCTTCATGAGACAATATTAGATGGAGTACTTATGTGTTGCAAACCTTTTGTAAATCCAGTATACATACATATATTTACACACACACACACACACATATATAGTAATTAAAGGATTAATTTATAATTATTAATAATTAACTATATAAATATCATACAAAATACATATAATCGTTGTGTCATGATTCAATTAGTTCAATTCAGCATTTTTTTTTTTATGGTGAGTCCTCAGCATGGGTTTAAAACCATATCTATTGACTCGGGTGGCATATTAAGAACCCACATAATAACATGTTTAAATTATAATAATGCATGTCAGTTGTTACTAACGTTAAACAAAAAAAAATTGTGATTATACTGAATCTATAATCTATATCTATAATATTAATATTTCAGACTTCTATGAGCAAAAGATTTCTAGATGTTGTAACAAGAATAATTTAGGGCCGACAGTTTTTAAGAAATTAATCATCAATTTTTTTTTAAAAAAACTAAAACTGCAATTATGACATATTACTAGATTATTATTGACAATCATCAGTATTTAATAGCAGGATTGCACTATAAAAATTAAATATATTTAAAATTTATTGGCTTTTAATTAAATCTATAACACTAAAAACACCCTTTTGGATTTTCTAGGTGTAGCTTCCAAGGAAATTTAGAGCTCATAAATTTCATAACTTTAATAATTAATTTTTTTAAAAAAAATTATAATCATACTTATCATATATCATTAGTTTACTATCGTTAATAATTCATATAATTTCAACATTCATAATAATCATTTTTAATATTTGGACAATTTATGATGAAATCTATATGGCAAAAATGCTGTACATTATTTTGATAATCTTATATATTGGAGTTATTTAAAATAATTAGTGATAAATAAATAATCAAGAGTAATAAATTATCTTGTTTATTTTTAAAAATATAAGTGTTTGAAAAAAATTAAATCAGATAAGCTATGTTACTTTACTTATATACTCCTAATTATTAATTAATTAATATATAATGTGTGATTAACTACACACATTAGTTATTTGACCCATGCGATTCACGGAGTGATAATGAAAAATAGTTTATTGATTATTATTGAAAAAATAATAATTCATTTAAATACATCTTATAAAAAATTGAATATATAAACTTATTTTGAAAATAAGTTAAGAGTTGAATAATTAAACAAATGAATAAAATATAAATAAGTATGGATCTGAAATGAATTACTTTATTTTATATCTTATATTGAATATCATGTTTATAAGATTGAGAAAATCTCGATAGATGACCTCTAATTAACAATAAAAATCTACTTTATAAAAATTTTACATATTTCGATAGTTGACATTAATGAATAATGAAATAAAATAAGTGGATATATTTACAATATCATTTACCATTAATATGAATGACAATGAGTATCCATAAGATTGGGGATATGCCTCCTACACCTTGTCCCTGTTTATAATTTTATCTCTTATTCCCATCCTTATCCCCGTCACGAGTCCCTACTCCCTATTTTTCATGAGGGTTTGAATCCTTATATGATATTTGCGGATTTATTAAAAAAATTTCAAAACAAAATTTGAAAAGTATTTTGATATTTGAAACATAAATATGCATAACACTCATTCCCCTGTAGAAAATCTGTCCATTTTCAAATAACTTTATATTTCAAAATATCTATCAATTTCATGTTTCAATAAAAACATTAATTTTTTTTCGATACTACCCTTAATTAATTTCACAATTTCAAAGCATTCCATTTAATATTAGTGTGCTATATTAATTATTATATAGGGATATATTAGTATATTCACTATATTTTACTTAGTTACTAATATCATTTATCGTCTTTCTTAATATCTATCTTTGTCCAAAATTGACATGTATTTTGAAAAGAAAGGAGTAACAAACACTACTAATGCAATATAATCTAAATTAAAAAAAATAAATGTGTGCTAAGATTTTCTTTACACAAATATATATAAATAAATAAATTATATAAATGGAGAAGGTGGGTCTCCATAAGGCATGGATCTCATTCATTGTCCCGATCCATTTAATAAATGATGACTCCACCCTCAACCTCATTAAGATTAAATGTATTCTCATTCTCATACTATTTTTAGTTAATCTCTATGGGTACCCGCTTTGATGATTTTTTTAATCATCCTAGCCATTTACATGTTTTTGGTAAATTAAATATTTAATTTATAAAAGTAGAAAAATATACTTTCTACCTAATAAAAAAATAATGAACAAATTTAATTTGTATGACTTCAATTATACCTTATTTCCTTTTGCATCATTTTAGTAAATATTCTCAAAATGAATTTTTTTTCATTTTTTCCATAACCATATACAAAATAAATTAAAAACCTCATTTCTCAGTGGTTATTGAGTCCATTATATTATCATAAATTATCCGTTGAATTTCATTCATTGAAGATAAGTATCCTTTAATATCATCACACAATTACTCTTTGTCATATTTTAGCTCTTCAGCTAAGAGATGACTTTGAAATTAATTGAGCGGAGAATTATTTGGGTATGACATGGACTTAAACTCTTACAAAGACATTCCATTTGAATTAAAAAGCTTTTCAATTTCAATTAAAGATAAATTTTTTAACTATGAACTCGAGATAGAGATATGCAAAAAAAAAGCAAAAATATTTTTATGACAATATGAAACTCTCAACATATTCTAAAAAAATGCAATATTTGTCTTTAAAATTTAGAAATATATTTCTCTGGTCATTTAAGATTTCATCTTTTATAAGTTCCCAAACATGCTTCCATATAAATTGCAGCATTCTCATTGTCACTAATAATATAACAAAGAGTTTTATTTCCTTATCTAATTTCCAGCCGCTAACTCAACAATTTCCTTTATACCTTCAATAAAGTCATTAGTTAGAAAATTGAGAAATTTTTTTATAAATTCTATTCATATATTAAGCTTCCATTATGGGAAAAACAAAAAGCTTTCAATAACCTTAGCATATGGATTTATCATTTTTTTAAGGATAATTTGAAAAAACTTAAAATTGTGTAGCTTGAAAAATAAGACTCAATTTTATATTAAATAAGGAAACTAAAATTTTATAAACTGTTTGGTCTCTGTCATTTTAAATTTAAGCCCTATATAAATATATCAAAATATGTATTTGACTTTTATGAATATTAAAAATTTAGTTTTTATCTTTATAAATATTTTTAAAATTATCTTTTATTTTTATAAATATTATTATGTAAAAGTGATAACTAACTATGAGACTATAAATATAATACTAAAAAAAGGCTAAAACAAAAAATTTAAAACAAAAATAACCAATAAAGATGATAGTAAAAGAGTTATAAGATAAACTTGATAAACAATCATAATGAATTTACCTAATTTAATATATCAAAGCTAATTTCTAGTTTATAACAAATATTATAAATTAATGAATATATTGATTTAAATATAATTGATCATATTATAAATACATGTCAAGTTTGGACAAACACTGATATTAAGAAAGACAATAAATGACATTGGTAATTGAGTAAAATATAGTGAATGTACTAATATATTCCTACATAATAATTAATATAGCACATTAATATTAAATGGAATGCTTTGAAAATTTGAAATTAATTAGGGATAGCATTTGAAAAAAGTATTTTAGCTTTTTTGGTTATTTTTGTTTTAGCTTTTTTAGTATTATATTTATAGTCTCACAGTTAGTTATCACTTTTACCTAATAACATTTACAAAAACAAAAGAGAATTTTCAAAATATTTATAAAGATAAAAACTAAATTTTTAATACTTATAAAAGTCAAATACATATTTTAATATATTTATATAGGGCTTAAATTCAAACTGACAGAGACCAAGCAATTTATGAAATTATAATTTCCTTATTGGATAGAAAATTGAGTGTTATTTATTAAGCTAATGTAATTTTAAGTTTTTTCAAATTATCCTTAAAAAAATGATAAATTCATGTGCTAAGCTTATTGAAAACTTTTTTTTTTCCCATTTTGGAAGCTTGATATTTGAATAGAATTTATCAAAATTTCTCAACATTTTCTAAACAATGAATTTATTGAAGATAAAAAGGAAATTGTTTAGTTAGCACCTAGAAATTAGATATAGAAATTAAACTCTTCGTTACATTATTAGTGATAATGAGAATGCTACAATTTATATGGAAGCATGTTCAGAAACTTTTAGAAGATGAAATCTTATATAACTAGATAAGTATGTTAAGAAATTAATGTAGGTTTTAAATTGTAATTTAAATTTTTCATTAATGATTTTAATATTATATTTCTAAACTTTAAAGACAAATATTGCATTTTTTAGAATAAGTTGAGAGTTTCATATTATCATAAAAATTAAACTTTTGTTGTTTGTATATCTCTATCCCAAGTTCATAGCTAAAAAATTTATTTTTAATCGAAGTTGAAAAGTTTTTAAATTCAAATGAAATGTCTTTAAAATATTTTTAGCCAATGTCAAACCAAATAATTCTCTGCTCAATTAATTTCAAACTCATCTCTTAGTTGAAGAGCTAGAATATGACAAAGAACAATTGTTTGATGATATTAAAGAGTACTTATCTTCAGTAAATGAAATTTAAAGGATAATTTATGATAATATAATGGACTCAATAGCCATGGAGAAATGATGTTTTTAATTTATTTTGCATATGGTTGTGGAAGAAGATGAAAAACATTCATTTAGAGAATATTTACTAAAATGATGCAAAAGGAAATAAGGTATAATTGAAGTCATGTAAATTAAATTCATTCATTTTTTTATTAATTAGAAAGTATATTTTTATGCTTTTATAAATTAAATATTTAATTTACCAAAAATATGTAAATGACTAGGATGATTAAAAAAAATCCTCAAAGCAGGTACCTACAAAGATTACCTAAAAGAAATATGAGAATGAGAACACATTTAGTCTTAATGAGGACATGGGTGGAATCATCGTTTGTTAAATGGAATCGGGACAATGAATGAGGTTCATGCCCCACGCAGAGCCGCCTTCTCCATTTATATACATTAGACAAAAGACCCATTTTGGTCCCTCTAAAATTTTACGTTGGTCAAATTGGTCCCTATAAAAAAACACTTTCAAATTAGTCCACACAAAATTGAATAATCGGATCAATTGGTCCCTGTGAAAACTTCAAATAAGACAATTGGTCCTTATAAAATTGAAGAATCGACCAAATTAGTCCCTTTGATAAGTTAGGCAAAGAGGATTAACTTGTCCGATAATTCACATTTACAAGGATTAATTTGAAAGATTTTTTTTGTAAGGACTTATTTGGCTGACTATTCAATTTTTGCATGGACCAATTAGAGAGTTTTTTTTTTTTTTTAGAGGGACCAATTTGGTGGACGTGAAATTTTAGTGGGAAGAATTTGATAGTTTTGTCTATAAATTATTTATTTATATATATTTGTATAAAGAAAATCTTAGCACACATTCGTTTTTTTAATCTTCTACATTGATTTTGCATTATGTATGTATTTTCATTTTTAAATTTGAATTATATTGCATTAGTGGTATTTGTTACTCCTTTCCTTTCAAAATACATGTCAATTTTGGACAAACACAGATATTAAGAAAAATAATAAATGTCATTGGTAATTGAGTAAAATATAGTGAATGTACTAATATATTCTACATAATAATTAATATAGCACACTAATATTAAATAGAATGCTTTGAAAATGTGAAATTAATTAGAGGTGGTATTAGAAAAAAAAATGCTTTATTAAAACGTGAAATTGACAGATATTTTGAAATATAAAGTTATTTGAAAAGTATATAGATTTTCTGAAAGGGAGGGAGTTTTATGCATATTTATGTTTTGAATATCAAAATAATTTTAAAAATTTTTTTGAAATTATTTTATAAATCCATAAATATCTTGTAGGAATTCAAATTCTTGTGAGAAATAGGAAAAAAGGACTCATGACAGGGATGAGGATGGGACCAAGGGATAAAATTCTAAACGAAGACAGGGTGCAGAAGGCATATCCCCTCTTTTATGGATACTCATTATCATCCGTATCAATGATATATAATATTATAAATATATCCACTTATTTTATTTCATTATTCATCAATTTCAAATATCAAAATATGTAAAATTTTCATAAAATATGTTTTTTTTTTTAGTTAAAAGCCATCTATCGATATTTTCTCAACCATATAAACATGATATTTAAAATAAGATATAAAAAAATAACCCATTTAAGATCACTACTTATTTATATTTTATTCATTTATTTAATTATTTAACTATTAACTTATTTTCAAAATAAATTTATATACTCAATTCTTAATATGTATTTGAATATTATTTATTTTCCAATAATAATCAATAAAATATTTTTCATTGTCATTGCGTGGATCGCACATTTAGTGTAGCAAATATAGTATCTCCTTCAGTGGACTGAAAAGGTGCAGATTAGTCAAAAGCTGTATGCGCAAATTCATTTGGACATCACTTGATCGCCACTTGGACTTAAAACAAGAACCAATGATTGGGTAAATACGTGCTTTAATTTGTGTACTGTTTGCCACTAGTCGTATAAATTATGGGTTGATTATGTAACGTGCAGTATGTGTGTGCAATCACTTTGAATAAATTTAGGCTAACAACTCCCATTACTCTCTCGCAATGATGACTAAGTTGCCTTTCCTATCTGGTGGGCTACTCACCACATAATTCTCTGTATCTCAGTATAGATTTCATAAAACTACATGTTTGGTAGTACAATAAGTCTTATCCATATCTAAACCGCATCATTTGTCTCTTTATCTTTACTTTTTCTTGATTATTTTTTTTTTCATCAAAAGTACGTTAGGGGGTTAATATAGGCATAAATTTTTTTTAAATGTTTGGTAGTGCAGTAAAACGAGATGAAAAGTAAAAGAGCTGCTTATTTTTCTGGCCATGAGTTAGTTTGTTGAGTTTTTTTTTTATACTCAACAAAAAGGCTTAGCCACAAGGGGGCAAACAACAAAATCCAACTAGAGAACCAAACAAAACCAAAGAAGAAATACAGTATTTGGAAATCTACACTAACAATCAAAGAGCACCAACTAAAAGGCAGCCAACACCTGGTATACTTAACACAGTAAGATTATACATCACGTATAATATGTTGTGGAGCCAACCATTGCTTAAAACCATCATAACACAGCAGCAGTTTAAAAATCGCCCAGAAAGTAGCACCGGTAATGCTCATAAAAAATTGACTAACACCCACAGAACAAAGTAGGAGCCAACTCCAAATTTTAAGGACAAGAGGACACCACTGTGGGATTTGGTCTTTAGACTCAGCATTTACACAAAGATCTTTAGAAGCATACGAGAGAGAGTGCCTTATCTTACACTTCAATCTTTGAGTCAGTGAGCATATCCCAAGGAAAACGCCAGTCACGACGGGAAAAATACTGCAATTCTCAAACTTCATCAAAGGAAAAGGAACACCACAATGATGAGCGCTTATCTTAGAAAACATACTACCAAAAATTAAAAAGCAAAACAAAAAGCACCCCTCCTCACAAGCAGCCGCCAAATTCAAGCAGATGTGAACAATTATCAACAACTCTCACCGGTGTATCTCTCAAACTAAGAATATCTATTCAATAATTGAACATGCTCCAACTCACATTTACTCCCCCTTACACACATAATCTTAAAAAGTGTATCACTCAGAAAGCATACAGCCACCTCCAATACACCACTGCCATGAAGACTCCTCATAAGCATTACCCACTATCAAGAATAGAAAAAAGGAAAACTATCAATTAGCAAGATCTCAACAGTGTATCTCTCCACTTAGCTATAATCCTCCCTCAAATTCTCACAAACAGCTCCCCCACATAAAAAACCTCATTGTGTATCACTTGCAAAACACCTTCCTTCATTACCACCAAAACGACATTGGGAAGCATTTAGCACACCAAGAATATTCACCTGAAAAACAAAAGAATATCTACAAGCAGAACAGTTAGGAGTCAAGGGTTAACCAAAAGCAGCATCTATGCATAAGGTTAAAAAAAAAATTTGTCCAGTTAATTTCTTCTTTTTGGAAAACAATCCTGTTCCTTTGTTCCCAAATTGAAAGTAAAATGGCATAGAAGCAGATATTCCAACTCTTCCACTTGTTGCCCGTGAACACACCATCAACCCAACTATCAAAATTTGATTTAGGGTCATTGCAATAACCCACTCATTGCCTTACCAATTGTAACCAAAGGCCCAAACCTTGCAAGAGAAATCACAGGTAAAAAACAAATGTCACAAAGATTCTTCCTCAACCCTACATAACACACATTTGGAATCAATACCATTGATAATGTTCAAACGAGATAAACAATGTTTGGTATCAATTCTCCCAATTAGAACAAACCAAACAAACAACTTCGCCTTTGGTGGAACACTCCCATGCCTAACTCTATATAAGCTAGGATCAAAATGACTATTTCACAACACACCTGAAAATATTTATCAACAAAAGAATGGACCGAGAACTGGTTAGAAGAGTGAAAACACCAAACTACATTAGCAAGGATATTTGGCCTTAGCTAAACCCGACTGATGAGATTATTCAAATCATCCAACAAAAGTAATTCCCATTGAAAAAAATTTCTCCTCCAATTCAACTTCCATACCCACAATTCACCTAGCCACTCACCACACTCCACAATTACTGCCTCTTTCTGTAGATATATTGAATATAATCTCGGAAACAAATCCATTAAATTAACATTCCCAATCCACACATTCTCCCAGAACTAGGTATGACAACCATTACCAATAATTTTTCTAAACCCATTTGCCACCACAGAACAAATAGAGTCATCAGCCTCATCCATCCCAGTTATCGCACCCCACAACCCACCCTTTGTTGACTTCATTTGATCAAAGACAGGTCTAGTACTGTCCAAGTTGTGGCAAGAACACAACTCATTTCCAAAAGGCATTACCTACCACTGAGAGACACCACCACCACTTAAAAATCATAGCTGCATTTGTAATTACCAAGCTCCCAACCCCAAGACCACCCCACTTTTTAGGTTTTTGGATCATCTCCCATTTAACCAATGGGATCGTACTCCTATTACCTTTCTCACCCTAAAAGAATCTACTCTGCAGGGAAATAATCTTTCTAGAAACACCTTTTGGCATTCTAAAGATCCCTAAGCAGTACATTGGAAAAATATTTAAAATAACTTTAATCAAAACCAATTTTCCAGCCTGTGAGAGCATATTGCTTTTCCACCCACTAAAAATTTTCTTTATCCTTTCAATGACTGGGACTCAAGTACAATCCTTTCTAGGGTTGGCTCCAAGGGGATGCCCAGGTACTTAAACAGAAGAGACACAACTTGGCATTTAAAAAGAGAGCTTACCTTATTAACCAAAATGTCATCACAATTTAATGGGACTGTCGCAACCGGGATCGTGATGGGAATGGCGAAGAAATTTGTTATTTGAAAATTGGAGTCGCTACCAAGTTTATTTGAATTGGGAAAACATAGAAAAACCTATTTTATTTTAGAAAACAATCTTCAAAAATCAGATATGGATCCGGGAGTTGATTATGTATAGGGAATGATAGGAATTTAATCCTACAGCACCCCTAATACACTGCTCTTAGACAGTACCTTAGAAAATTGTGCAAATTAATTAATAACCCCTTAAAAATAAAAGGAAGACAAAAATTACAATTTAAACACATAAATTAAGAAAAATTAATTTAGCAAAGTATTTAAAATTTTAAACAGAAAAATGAATTTAGACAAATACATTTACAATTGAAACATATAAATTAAGAAAGTTAATTTACACAAATATATTTACAATTTAAACAAATAATTTAAGAAAAATTAGTCTAGACAAACATATTTACAATTTAAACAAGTCAATTAAGAAAAATTAATTTAGACAAAAATATTTGCAATGTAAACACATAAATTAAAAAAATAAAACAAAATTAATTTACACAAATATATATTCACAATTTAACAAATAGATTAAGAAAAATTAATTTTTGGCTTGACAGGGATTACCTGTTCCTACGTATCCTCGGATGCAATAAGAAACTTGAAGTCGCTTAGTTTTGTAGAAAATATTTGTGTATTGGTTGATTTTATTTATGAAGAACATTTTCTAATAAGGAACATAAAATCCGTCATTTGCACAGAATTCAGGTTAACATTAAGCTGCTCAATGAATCTTTGTGATTTAAATAATGATGAAGATAACATTTGGTATTCAATCATTATTATTGATCATCGCATGGATTAAAAACAAAATCAAAATAAGTCTTTTTATCATTTATTGGAAAGGAAATCATTTTTTATTTTCATGATGAAGGCTAATTTGGACATGAACTGATTCTTTAAATAAATATCGAACATACAATACACTTGAATCAGACACATGCAAAATAAAATTATTATAATAAAAAGAAACATCAGCAATCCTAACTACCAACTTATTTTTTTTTTAAAACACAAGAATTCATTCAAAATCAAATAAATAACTAAATCACTCTTTCACAATAATTCATTCCAAATCAAATAAATAACTAAATCACTCTTTTTTATGCATAATAAACTCATCCTTTAAACTGATCTATTTAATTCCAACGAAATGATTTTAAAACTAATTGTTACAAAATTATCATCGACCTCTTTTGTCATTTTTTTGATAAAGAACACTTAGCTTTAAATCTCTAATCAAATTAAATACTAACTAATCCTAATAGAAACAAAAAAAGGACTTGCATAATGATAAGGGATTATAAGAATAGAATTTGACCAGACCCAAAAGATAAAAATGAAGATAACACATTGCAGTTCAATCCAAATAAAATGGAATCCTAGTTTGGAAGGTATAATATGTCATGCCCAAATAAGGATAAACAAAACCCACTAAACTCAATACCATGAAATGCAACACGGTTTGACAGCTGAAAGGAAATGTTGTGACTTCATTTTTTAATTGGAAAAGAGAGTGTGGATTGATTATTTTTTAAAAACAGTGGCCCAAATTGAGTGCAGACCAACAACAAAAAACAAATAAAAGAAATCCCACCCAACATATTCCAACCGACCCATACAAGACACAAACCAAAAGCTTAACTCAAATAAAAATAAAATAAAGGTTAGCAAAGGAAGTGTCTGGAACACGGGTTTCATTTTTTATTTGGGATATGGGTTCATTAAAAAGCTGTAAACAAAAAAATAATAGAACAACAAAAGTGAGAAACAAATGGATATGGGTTTCATTGCTCAGTCCTGTCATTATATGCACATACACGCACATGCAGGGGAAGGGGCGAGAGAGAAAAATCGAGAGAGAGAGGGAAAGGAAGATACCGTGCGGCTACTGGTTGGGGGAGGGGAAGACTGCACGGCCAAGGAGATGAAATGCATGCAGGGGATTCACGCGGTGGCTAGGGGGGCCGGTCCTCACAAGCTTCAGATCTATGGATATCTCTCTCTCTGTTTGTTCAATTAGTAATCAAAGGTTTCTGCCATTTCTGTTGAATCTCTAAAATTAGATCACTCTTTGCAGAAATCTTGGGAATTAAAATGAAGACTCTCTCCTCCTCCCCGCTTTCTCTATTGACACTCTTTGCTATTGTAGGTACCTCTTTCTGTGTTTGTTTCCGAAAAAAGAAAATCCCCCCCTGTTGTCCTTGTTGCTGATGGATATATATACATGATCGTCTCCTATTGTAGGCCATCAACATGATTGATTTTCTCAATTTTACAGGTTGGCCAGATATGGTTCTCAACTCTTCCCTCTGTAAAGGAGAACAAACTCATCATTTTGAAGGGAGTGAGGGAAGGAACATCATTGTGTCCGCCACCTCTTTTTTTATTTGTTATACTTCCTATCATTCCCATTTTAATATTGCCCCTCGTGTCTAACATGGCAGGGAATGGGTAGGAGAGTGATACCATGGCTCTTCTGTCCTTTTTACTTATTTTTTATTTTGAATGGGCTGGACAACATGGGCTGAAATGGGCTGAAATGTGACTTGGACCAAAAATTAAAAATGAGAATGATGCACACGGACTATTTTCTTTCCCTCTTTTTTTTTTTTTTTTAAAGATGCAATAGCACACATTGTTTTTAGATGCAACAGACCAAATTTTTTTAAAAAAAAATGCAATGCACATAATTTTTTTTAGATATTGATGCACATGGACCAAAAATTAAAATGAACCTAAAATCATGGTCTAAACTAGATTTCGGTTAATAAATGGTCTAAACTATAACAATATGCCAATTTTTGAATTTTTATTTTTATGGGACAGATAAAATGAGTGTTCACAGGGACAAAGGCAGATTTACTATAATTAATAGATAGCCTTGACATAACCCCAAAACAATCCAAAATTCCTCTAACATTAAGGAGCACTTCCTTTCCAGCAGGGGCAAAGAGAAGCATATCATCCGCAAACTGTAAATAAGACACAGGTATTTTGGTTACCTACCCTAAGTCCTTGAATCAAACCAACCTCCGCTGCTCTTTCCAACAATCGATTTAGGACCTCAGCCATAGGGACAAATAGAAACGGAATAAAGGATCTCCTTGTCTCAAACCCTTTTCCATCTTAAAAGGTTTAGTGGGGCATCCATTAACAATTATGGACATCTCAGCTGAGGAGATACAACTCCTAATCCAACTATGCCAAACACAGCCAAAACCCATTTTTTCTAGGACCTAGTCCACGAAAACCCATCTCACTGAATCAAATGCCTTACGAAAATCTAGTTTAAGCAACAAAACTTTCTTCTTAGCTTTCGAAGCCAATGGACAACCTCATTTGCAATTAAAACCCTATCCAAGATCTGTCTACCTTGGACAAACACAGACTGAGACTCCCCCACTAACCCATCCATGACACCCTCATCCTATTGTCCAGGATTTTTGAGATTATCTTATAAACACATCCAATTATGCTAATAGGTTTGTAATCCTTCACTTCACATGCCTCATCTTCCTTTAGGATTAGAGTCACCCATGTCATGTTAGCCTTTGTAGGCATCACCCTAGAGATGAAAAACTCTTCCATACACTTAAGGAAATCTTTGCTCATAAACTCCTAGCTTATTTTAATGAAATTAAAATTAAAACCATCTAGGCCTGGGGCCCAAGAGGAACCACATTCCCAGACGGGCTTTTTAATCTCATCTGCTGAGGGAATAGATTCAAGGTTCCTTGCTTATTGAGCTGAAATCTATTTAACCAAATTTTGTTCAAAATTAATGATCGTTCTCTCTTTTTGGTGGTAAAGGTTTTTGAAATAACCCTTCACTTCGGCTTTAATAGCTCTTGGCGACCTAAACCTTCTCCGATCCCTCCTAATTTCAACCATCAATTTTTTCCTATGCCTAATAGAAGCTATAGAATGAAAGTACTTTGTGTTTCTATCTTTTTCGTTAGCATTCTATCCCTAGACTGTTGTCTCCATTAAGAATCTTTCCATATATACCACTTTTCAACTTGTGCTTTTAAGGTATTAAATCTTGCTACACTCACTTCTCCATCAACCCCCTCCTCTAGATTTCTAGACACTGCTTCTATTTCATCTTCAAGCACATTTATCCTGGACTGGATATTACCAAACACTTCTTTGTTCCATTTCTTTAATGGATTGCTCAACAATTGCATTTTTTTCAATAAACCAACATTCCCTTAATTCTTCCATTTCTCTTCTAAGAATTTCAAGAATTTAGGATGGGAGAACTACATATCTAAACTTTTGAAAGGTTTCAGGCCCAGTTAACCGACTTTGATTGGATCAACAAAGGAACATGATCTGAAAGGGAACAATTAAGGCCTGATACTCTGAGATTATTAAGAACTTGCGACTAAATAGGATCCACAAAGACTCTATCAATCCTACTGCAAGACTGGCCTCTCCTCCATGTGTATTTCCTCCCAACTAATGGAAATTCAATAAAACCCATATCATCAATCCATTCTAAGAATGTCTCCATATTCCTAGACATACTTAGGCATCCCTTCCTCTCCTCAGGCCAACGTACTTCATTAAAATCACCCATCAAAAGTAAGGGGACACCAACAACAGGTTTCATCTCAATCAGTTGTTGCCACAACCTAATTTTATCCTCTCCCTGATGGTAATCATAGATAACTCCTCTCGCAACTTCTTTTCGTAAGCTCCTGAAAAAACCTTTAACACATATCCATCTATGTCCCTTGAAAATAGTCTCATTTAATAGAGCTGTTTTATCCCACATACAGATAATACCCCCACTCCTACCTTGGGCGTCAACCGTCGCCCAACCAACATCATCTGAATCCTACAAATTTCGAATATCATAATCAACCTAACCTACCTTCATTGTTTCTATCAAACCTACAAACGCAGTGCTAAAAAGCCTCACAAATTTCTGGACCTCACTCGTCTCTGCCCTACCCCCTATTCCCCTCAACTCCTACCCCCTATTCCCCTCAACTCCAACATAAAAACTTCATATATTAAAAGAGAACTCACCTTTGCCGACAGGTTTTTGTTTCTGTTTCTTTTTCTTGGCCTCTTTTTACTTGGATCTTCTTCCCCCCTCGATTTATCAACAGCCTGGTCCTCAATGGCAAGATGACAGCCCAATTTAGTAGCCAATCGCCCATGCCTTGCGAGGATCTGGTTCAGATATAAGGGATTCAGACTTCAACATCTTGGCTTTGTCATCGTAGGACTGGTCACCACTTCCATTAGGTCCGCCACTTCCTCCCGTCGTGTCGACCTGTTCGCACAAGGTCAGAGGCAAGGAACTCGGAACATAAGAGATTGAGTTTGCCGGATTTGAGCTAAGACACCATTCTTCATATCCAGGTGGCTTTGATTGGGTTGAATGACTCGGCCCATCAGAGTTATTAGGTGGCATGAGAAGTGGCCCTGGTGCTCCTTCAATTAAACGAAGTTTAGGCCTTTTGTTGCCAAGGCCCAAAGAGGCAGTGACATCCTTAGTCCTTTGATCATCTTCAAGGCTGACCGTCCTTGACCCAACAACATCCACTTGTTTTTTTTTCATGTCATTATTATCAGCACTAATCTTGGTAGTTGCAACTTGCTCCACCATCAGAGCCCTACTATTTTCAATTACATCTACATTACATTCGTCTTTATTTTCCTTACCACTTTCCTGATCATTAGTAGTATTTGCTCCCATAATTTATTGAGTTACTAGTATTTGCCCGCATAATTTCCCGGATTGATTGACCATTCATTTTTCTTTGATAAGTTTATTATTTTAATAAATATAATATATCTTACTTTGTATCGGGAAAAAATACTTAAATATTTTAAATGATAGGTCATATGTATTTTTTAAATAATTAAAAAAAAATACAAATTAATACCTACGATTTTTCGTAGCGTAAATTGACCAGCCTCTTAATTTTTTAATCTATTATTAATGAAAATTGGACGTTTTAAGGAAAATTAAGATATCTAGTTATATGTTGTTTAGTTTAGGGATTAAAATGAATGCTATATGAAACTTATAATTGACAATGGACAAAATTTTAAGAAAATGAGGTAAAATGTAGCGCGAGTGAACAACGTGCGTAAGAGTGAAAAAAAAAATTAGTATATTTTATCGGCAATAATTTTTCTTCAATGAAATATATAGTTTTCAGTGACAAGTAAAAATGGTTTATTTAGTTATTGATAAATTTTAGCAGAAATTGTTTGTTTATTTGTAATTGTTGGATGTTGCCGACACTTATACTAGGTATCCCTTTATTTATAGACAATAGATATAATTGAATGGAATACGTTTTCTTTAACTATAATTAAGAACTATCAAATAACATTTATGAATATTCCATTTATTTATAGACAGTTGATTAAATTTTAGAATGAATGATTTTATAAACTACGATTAGAAATTATCTCATGACAATTAGAGGTGGCATTTAGGTTATAGATGATAAATAGATTGATGTTACAAATCAAATATTATGTGGATATCTGTTGCCAAATTTATGTAATTGATTAAGATCCCATTTATTGTCAATTAATATGATCATATAAATCATTTCAATTTTATTATACTCTGGGTGCATAAATAGAGACTTATGGTGACATTGTTATAAATATAGTGAAAACAATAGAGAATCATATCTTCTTCTCCCATTACTTGTTTCTCTCTATTATTATCATTTAACAACAATAGATAGACTTCAGCAGGCACAATTCTTATTTGATTGTGATCTCATTTGGGTGTGCTATTTAAAAAAGATCTTTTTTAATTGATTTTTTAATTAAGATTTTTTTAAAAAGTAAAAATTGATTTTATGTTTAGATGTATTATTAAAATACATTTATTTATTGTCAAATATCTTTTTTATGTTATAAAAAATCATTTTTCAAAATATGAAAATTATAGCTTCTCAAAAAGATTTTTTTTTTTTTGCTTTTTCTGTTGATTATGCTTTTATTTGAACAAATTACCCAACCATACTAAAAAAATACAAAAAAGATATATTTTATTCTTTCTTTATATATTAAAAATATACTTTTTTATTAAAAAAAAAAAAACACATACAAACGAGCTATGTAATTAAGAGTTGTCATGTAGCACTTTAAGGTAGTCTGCTTGCATACAAAGAATAGACAAAACTTAATGAAAATAGTTTTTCTATAATTATAATTATGAGTTGTTATGTGACACACCGAGATAGTGCATTTAGTTACATATGATAGATAAATATATAATAGATAGATTTGTTTTGGTAGGAATAATTTTTCTTTAATTGTAATTAGGAATTGTCACATGATACTTAAATATAAAAGTTTAGTTTTTGACGTGAAGATAATCATTTAGTTATAAATTATAGATAGATTTTAGGGAACATAATCTTTGTTTACTTAAAATTTGAGAGTTATCACATGACTTTGAGAAATAATCTATTTAATTATTGATCATAGATAGAGTTTAGTGAGAATTTTTTTATTATAATTAAGAGTTTTCATGTGACAACTAGGAGGTGATTTATTTTGTTATATACGATAGATATATAGTTTTTTGACTGAAATGATTTTGTAATTATAAGTAAAAATTGTTATATGACACATGAAAATAGTTTATTTTATTTGTAGATGATAGATTATATATTTTTATCTGAATTAATTGTTTAAATCATGCCAATATTGGTCAAAATCAACTAATGCCAAAAAGGATGTGGAATAACATATACAAATAGTTAGCTAGAGAAAGTATCATAAATTGAAAAAAAAAAGAACATGGCACCTCCAAACCACATGGCAAACACAGGAAGCAGGGGCGCTTTTGCTTGAATAATGAAAGCATGAGAGAGATGCAAAATTAGAGAGGGGCGCATGCAAATTATAATTTGGTGGGAATAATTAATTGAATCGCAATTAAAGAGTGACATGTGGCTAATAGAGTTAGTCCAATTAGAGAGTGCACCATGACCAAAATAAGAAAAATTAGAGAGTGCATTTTTTTCAGTTATTGAAACAATAGTGTAAAATTTGCCGTGAAAAAAAATTAAGAATTAACTACAACTAGAAAATTGCATGCTGCATCTTGAGGTAGTCCATTTAGTAATATATAATAGATTGCTCCTGTGATTTCACGGGTTGATTGGCTTTCATTTTTATTTGATATTTTTAGTATTTTAATAAATAAAATATATGTTATTTTGCATCGGAAAATGTATTTAAATATTTTAAATTATAGATCATATAGACTTTTCTTCAAAAATTAATATATATACAAATTAATCCTTAAGATTTTTATTCATGTAAATTGACTAGCCTCTTGATTTATTTTATCTATTATTAACAAAAATTGCACATGTTTAAGGAAGATTAAGATATCTAGTTACACATTGTTTAGTTTAGGAAATGCGCAAGATACTGATGGATGGATATACTGATGGTTTATATTTTTACCAATGGGTTTACCAATAAACATGGAATGTCAGTTTTCCACTTGTCTCTAGATTATTACCTACAAGTAAATAAGTAAAAACTGGTCTATAAACATATAAAAAGGTATCAATTTTGTCATTAGGAAATTAATATTATCGACACATATAGCGACTATATATATATATATATATATATATATATATATATATATATATATATATATATATATATATTCATTTAATTTTTAAAAAAATTTATTTATTTCACCTGTCAATAAATTGTTTTTATGTAACAAATTAAATGGCCATTTGTGAAGCATTTATATAAATCATCTAATTATTCATTTATTTTTATTTATATAACTATTTAATTATAAACTAAAATGATATGACATAAGGAAGTAATGAAAAATAAACAAAATAACAATGAAAGAAATAATAATGGTAGCAAGGTATTAGAATAAAATAAATACAAATAAAAAGTGTGATAATTATAAAAAATATCCAAAAAAAATAGAAATATACAAAGATTATCTGAATTTGTTGTCCTTCTCCTCATCTAATCCCTCAGAGTTGTCATCATCATCAGATAAGGAGCCCTCAACAACGGATTAGAGTGGCATCTAGAGGGTTTCTTGCAAGAAAATCTTGAGGCCTTTGTGTTGTTAAAGGATATTATCACATCAGCTACAATCTTCTTCTTCATCTTCATGAATTTACTTTTTTCTTTCTTGACCATCTATTGTTGCTGTTGCTCCATGGAGATCTTCAGCTATCGAATCTCCTTTGGCTCCTCCTTGACCGTTGCTTGGCTTGCTGCTTGCTTTGAAGCTACTACATAAGCTGTGACTGTTGCTACAGCTCTTAATTTAGGGCATCCACATGCTTCCATAAGGTATCATCCTTAGCAAGTCACTTAGTAGCAAAGGACAGGGACTTACTACTAGCATAGTACCCTATCCCATACATATGACCCTTGTAAGGGCTACCAACTACCTGAGCCTAAATATTCTCCTCATTTGGGGGAAGGATGTCAGCATCGGGCCTGGCCTCCGACAACTAGGTTTGTGCTTGCTCCCAAAGCTTTGTATATTCTTGCTATAGAGGGAAAAAGATAAAACACATTGTAAGTAATAACTATGCCATAAATGAAGAAGTAATAAAATCCAAATATTAAGTGGTTCAATTTCAGACTTATGTATGTTGTCTCGGAGCAAGGGTCAACCCACAGCTCTCATGTCTCCCTCTATCACACTCTCGGGTGTGGGTTTCTTGGAACATCTCTTCCTTGATTGGCTACCGATTGAACTCCCTAGTCTACATGGAAATGTATATTAAAATCATAATAACATAAATTTTAATATAATTCAAATGTCGTAAGTAAAATAATATTAAAGCAATATAGGTTAAAGTTACCATTGGATTTTAGGTCCCCTCTTAGGTGCTCGACCCACCAGTGTGCAGTGGTCTGCCCTTTAGTAAGGCCCAGTTCATCTTGGTCCTCTAGGACCTTTACTTAGACCTCGGATTAGATGCCCAATGGGCTTATAGCTCGTGGAGGTGGCATCATTTAGCCAAGAAGTGCTCTTATGCCCCTTGCAGATATTGTGGAACATATTTTGCCAGTGCTTGGAGGACCTAATTCTTTAAGCCTTCTTAATGGTAGGCCCATCCTCTAGCAAGATGTCAAAGGACCTTTGCATATGAACAACTCGCAACATATAATTAATTAGAAGCATACAAATAATATAAACCCAATTTTGACATAATCAAACAAATTATAGCATTACTTTCCAGTCCTGCCACCACATCTCCTTAACCTTTTTCGGGATATTACTCTAGGTAAGCCGCTGGCAATTATACCTACTTAGTATAGCATCTATAATCCAGTGTAGGCCTTCATAAAATGATCAAAGCTATTACATATATGAACCAAATTAAATACAATGACAATATTTTAAATATCATGCATAATATAAAATCAAAATATATAATAGAAAACATGTTTCAACATAGCAATCTTTACTGTTTGACCTAAGCTGAGGGAGTGGCCTACTATCTTATTTGCACAGCCTACTGTTTAGTCCCTTTGCGTGCGACCCAATTGAGGGCTATTTTCATCATCACTTTGTTGTTGATCATGATCATCATATAGAAGTACATTATTAGCATCACCATCACTACTATGATTTATTTAATCTTTTTGATTTCTCATTGGGCGGTGACTTGTGCGTTCAATTATGTAAACTTCATCAATAGTCAAAGGAAGAGAATTCCCGAGATTATCTGTATCCATTACTGCACTTGACAAGGATCAATCATCTACTTGATAAGCTTCTTCAACAATATCCTAGGTTAGGAGGTCAGTTAGGGGCTTCCAGACGATATCAGGTAGCTCTTTGAATGCAATAGGAAGCAAATACTCCATGAGATGGGACAATCGTAGCTTTTCATACCAACAAGCTTACCTTGTGCAATATTGATGCACCTACCAAGTTAGAATCATAACCATTGGCATTCTCAACTCTTGAAGCCATAGACAAACTACTTGTTTCTGAGTGGAATTCAAAGTATATTTGGCCTTTGATTTATAGAAATGACTATCTCTTAATTCTTGTAAATGCAAATCAGGTCATGTGCAATACTCTGCCAGATCATGCCTTGCTGTATCATTGTCTTTGGTTCTATCCATATCTATTACAGTATTCATAATATTATCGAGCATATTTTTCTCAATATGCATGACAACTAAGCAATGAGAAATCAAATTATCCTTTCAATATGACAACTCCCAAAAAGTACTTTGCTTAGTCCAATTATATCTAATCCCATAGCCTGCCAATCGCATTACTTTTCTGACTTTTATTATTTTTAGGAAATCCTTAACTTGATCACATATTTACGACTACTTGTCTAACTGTAAGCTCATCATATTCAACACAATTATTTTTAAAAGTCATATATATTTCATCTATATGGATGATCAACATCTAAGAACCTCCCATGACAATCAAACTAAGAGTTATTTCCTCCATGCTTCAAAGTGAATGCCTTCGTATCCTCCATCCAAATTTGGCATGCGAATTTGCCTTCTATCATCTACTAGCTCCAGAACCCTTTAGAAATCTAATATTGTAAGTAGAAAAGCACATGAGAAGGGGTTCAATCATGCTTCTCTTTTTTCTTTCATTCTTTGTTTTTGAAAAACCTAAACAATATACTATCAAGTGTTTAACTTGAAGTGCAGTAGAAACAACATTAGATTCTTTAGAAAGCAACTTTCTGAACTACAACAAATATGATCAAACACGTAATAGATGGTTATTTAGAAAACAAAAAATGATATGCACCATAAAGGAGTTAAAGGAGAAGAAGATACTGCATATATGTTTTTATACTGGTTTAGCCAACCAGTCTACATCCATTTTTTCACAGCCATTGAGTTTCACTAAAAACCTTTCTTAACATGAGAAAGCTGGATAGTTTTTACAGTAGTCTTCCCAAGCTCTTACCTATAGGTAGTAGCTAATTCTACTATCATAACTAAGTAGTCTTTAACCAGCCTCTCCAAGCTAAACCATGACCAGTTGTTCACTTATACTATCACAACTTGAGTAGTCTTTCACTAGCCTCTCCAAGCTAACCCTGTGACCAATAGTCCACTTTACTATCATGTTATAAGTAGTTTTTACTTAGCCTCTCCAAGCTATTCACAATGATAACTAACGGATTAGGGTTACAAAGATTTGTGTTGGGTTTATCACTCAAACTAACCAATACTCAAGTTTTCATGAGATATATAGCGACAGAATTGGAAAACATGAATGACTTCTTTCTATGATTCTTCCTAAGAAGAGTATAAGATCTACTAAGAACGTAGAAAGAAGATTTTGACAAGCAAGAAACTGATTACAAGAAGTAATGAACATTACAAAAGATGAAGAGGAATTTCTTTAACATTTCAACACTTCTTTAGCATCAAGATCGTCTTTTTTTGGAAGCACAACATCTCTATTTGTAGATGGTCTGCATTTATGACCGTTACCCTTGATAAGTTGTCCAAGTGACATGTGTTGGTCATCTGTTTGTGTTTTGGAAATGTAGTCTAAAGGAGTAGCTTGTTATTTGTCAGAGTTATTGCAGAAGTTCTTGTGAAATAGAGGTTTTTGGTCACCTTCATAAACTACATTTTACTTTCTGAATGAAATTTCTGAACTTTTCCTTCTAGAAGTTGGAGTGGTTGACCAAGCTGGCAGAAAATATGTCACATCAATTTGTGATTAGGTTTGACTTTAAAATTGAATTTCAAATTCCTTTCCTTTTCTTGCAAAGTGCATCGTTTCACTGTGAAGTGAACTTTCTAAAGTGCGGTATTAGTTTCTTGATATATCTTTAATCTTTTAGACTTCAATCAAAGCTTGTATGAAGATATGATTGCGATTATGATGATTGAAGGTTGTAGAATAGAGTTTCTTCAGAGTTGGGTTGAAATCTTCACTTGAAGCATTCTTTCTCAAGTCGCATGCTACTTTATGAAGATCTAAGCCTTGGTTTCTCATACATGATGATTTTATTTAGTACATTGAGCATATATCTATTCTCTCCATGACATAATTTTCACTTCTATTAAGTTCCCATATCTTCAAACGAGAATAAAACATGTTTGCACATGTCATGTGAAAATATTTATGCTCTAAGAATCGTGTTATGCTAATGTTAGGGCCTATTTAATACTTCAAGAAACTCAATAAAAATATTAATCATTTTTCAAGATATTTTCTCTTATTGGTTGTGTTTTCACTAAAAAAAAATTTGCATTAACTCTTTTTGAAGGTTTTGGAGCTAAGAATCTCCTTATCGATGACAAACCAATTTGAAGAAAATCTTTTGAAGAGATATTGAAAGAAATCTGACAGGGTATATATAGCATGATAACCAATATTATTTCAAATCATAGTATGATATGATTTTTAGAGAGTCTCAAACTTAAAGTATTATATAGATAGAATAAAAAATGCTTCATAGCCTTAAGTGACTGAAATCAGAGTTGATTTTATTTTGATAAAGATTTTTGAAATTAATTAGAGTACTTTCTAGGAGGTATCAAGCAATAAGAAAAGAAAAGAAAAAAAAAAGATTGCGGCCCTGAACCGCCATGTGTCGGCATTCGCGCACCGCTGTCCCAAGCGCCCACTGCTGCCACAGTTTCTGTTGGCCGTGGCTCTCTCTCCCTCCTTGCCATAACGGTTTCCTCCTCGGTTGCCTCCTCTTCACGCAGATCGGCCCCCTGCTCTCTATGGCTGCGTGCGGTTGGTGACTTCTTTGCTTCCCCTTGCAGTTGCACAGATCGCAGCTAGTCTGGCTCCATGGGTGCGATCCAGCAACTTCCTCCTTTAGCCTTCCTTCTCTCTCATTCTCCCTCTCTCTCTCTCTCTCTCTCTCTCTCTCTTATTTTTTCATTATTGTGTTTGTGATTCAACCCCATATCAGAAAATGAAACCCATATTCTGGACCTTTCTTTATTTGCTTTGCTGTCTTTAGTCATATGCTATTATTTCATGTGTTGAATTTGTGTTCAATAGTGTGGGCCATATTGGTTGGACTTGTGAACTCTTAGTGTTGTTATTTTATTATGTTGGTTGCTTTTGTTTAAATATTTTATTTGATCTCTTTTTCAAACTTTTTGACCCCACTAGTCTTTACCCTTTTACGTTGTCATATGGCCATCAGGATATGTAGATGTAGGAACTCTTAGTAGTGTTATTTTATTATATTGATTGCTAATGTTTGAATTTTTTATTTGATCTCTTTTCGCAAACTTTTTGACTCCACCAAACTTTTTTTCCATTTCGTGTTAAGCTATGGAGATTTTAAGAAAACTCTTGTATTTGGGTTAGATTCCATTTTGTTATGTTTGGACTGCAGGTGTCATTTTTGTATGTTATTAGGAACTCTCTTTTGGGTCGTGTTACTAAAACAAAAAAAAAATAATAATAATGAGGGTTTAGGCTGCTCCATTTTTTTATGTGTTCTAGATAGTTAGGCCATTTCATTTTTGTCTGAGTCATTCTCTTTGTTGGGTTGTTTATGCGGGACTATTTGTTTATTGGAAAATTTGTCATGGATTTTTTTTTTCTCGAACATGTTTGTATCTTTCAAAAAAAAAAACTCTAATTTGTGTTGTACTTTTTATATATTCCTTTTAAAAAAAATAGCTTGCAATATATTCTTTAGCAATTTGTTTTAATCATTTGAAGAGTATTAAATAATTTAGGGAATGTTTTAGTTATTTATTTGGTGTTTAATGAATTTTGTGCTAAAGGCTTGTGAAAAATAAATAAATAATAATAATACAAAAAAAAAATTGAAAAGGTTGGAAAGAAATGAAAATAGTAATTAGGGCCCTTATATTTCTTTAATTATCTCAATATTTTAGCAAAGGTTAATCGCATGCTTGTCTTTTGTTTATGAAATCATGTTGAGATTAGTGTCAAAAAAAAAAAAGTCCTTCTTTTATAAATAAAATATTTTTAGAAAACGATAAATTCATGCGATGGTCAATAAGGGTGATTGAGTAGCAAATGTTATCTTCACCAATATTGAACCATAAAGGTTTATTGAATAGCCAAGTGCTAACTTGAATCCTATGATGAATTTATCAAAAAAATAAAAAAATCTCATTAATTAAAATTGACCAACACACAAACATTTTCTACAGAACTACGTGACTTTGAGTTCCTCATTGCATCAGAGGATACGTAGGAGCAGGCAACACCTGTCAAGTCAAAATTAATTTTTCTTAATTTATTTGTCAAGTTGTAAATATTTTGTGTAGATTATTCATTAGTTATTAAGATTGTAAATATATTTTCCAAAACTAATTTTTCTTAATGTATTTGTTTAAATTTTGAATATACTTGCCAAAATTAATTTTTCTTAATTTATTCGTCAAGTTGTAAATATTTTGTGTAAATTATTTATTAGTTGTTAAGATTGTAAATATATTTTCCAAAACTAATTTTTCTTAATGTATTTTTTAAAATTTTGAATATACTTTCCAAAATTAATTTTCTTAATTTATTTGTTAAATTGTAAATATTTTGTGTAAATCATTTTTTAATTTATGTGTTAAAATTGTAAATATATTTGTCAAAATTAATTTTTCTTAATTAATGTGTTTAAATTGTAAATATTTTGCTAAATTAATTTTCCTTGATTTATGTGTTTAAATTATAATTTTTATCTTCCTTATTTGAAATTTTTAAAGGGTTATTATTTAATTTACACAATTCACTAAGGTACCGTTTAAATACGGGTGTACTAGGGGTGCTGTAGGATTAAGTTCCTATCCTTCCCTATGCATAACCGACTCCCGAATCCATATCTGGTTTACGAAGACTATTTTCTAAAATAAAATGGGTTTTTCCATGTTTTCCCAATTCAAATAAACTTGGTGGCGACTCCTAATTTTCAAAAACTTATTTCTTGCCATCCCATCGTGATCTCGGTTGCGACAGATGGCGACTCCACTGGGGAGGATGTGAGAGTCAAGCCTGTTACAGTTAGTTGCGCAAATTAAATATAACCTTTTAATTTTTATTTTCCTTTTTTTCTCTTTTTTTCTCTTTATTTTTTTTGTACAGTGTTTTCTTTATTATTATTTCTTTCGTACAGAGCTTAGCATTTCATATGTTTACTTATAGTGTCTGCTTTATTTGTTGAAACCTTAGGATAAACGATTATTGTATTTTGTATATATTTATTGTTTGAATTTTGTTTTCATTTTTCTCATGTTATTTTGTATAGTGTTTCTTTATTTCTTTTGTATAATTTAAATATTCCTTTTGTTTAAATATAATATTTGCTTTATTTGCTAAAACCTTAGGTTAGAAGACTCTTGTTATTTTGTATATATGTATTCTCTGTATTTTATTTTGCAGGAGTATATAGTGTTAGGATTGAAAGGTTTGTATGCTCCCTGCACACACATCACAATCACTTCACACACTGTGTTTTTGGACTCTATACCCAAGCCATGCGAGCTAAGGATTAGGGGGTTTCCTGACATTGCCATGAGGGGCTTCATACTCACTTGGTAGTTGTTGGGACACTACTCGGATTGTTACTGCTTTATGGATCAATCATATTGAGAAGGTTCATCCCTACTTATGGTTGGTTCAAAAGTCGGATCCTTGTCCTGTGGACAGGGGCAATTCGGGGACCAAGGTTGTCGCAACCGGGATCGCGACGGGGACGGCAAGAAAGAATTATCTATGTTTAAAAATGGAGTCGCCACCAAGTTTATTTAATTTGGAAAATCTTGGAAAAACCAATTTTATTTTTTTATGAAAATAGTGTTTGAAAACTAGATATGAGTTCGGGACTCGGTTATGCATAGGGAAGGGTAGGAACGTAATCCCACGCACCCCTAATACACCCGTCCTTAGACGGTACCTTGGTAAATTATGCAAATTAAATAATAACCCCTCAAAATATAAATTAATGAAAGAAGACAAAACAAATAAATTCAAAAATTTACTTACGTGAATATATTTACAATTTAAATAAATAAATCAAGAAGAAATTAGTTTAACGAAATCAACACATAAATTAAGAAAAATAATTTACACATATATTAACAATGTAAGAAAAAGTAAATAATTTACATAAATGTATTTACAATTCAACAAATAAATTAAAGAAAAATTAATTTTGACAAGTATATCTGAAATTTAAATAAATACATTAAGAAAATTTAGTCCTAGAAAATATATTTACAATTTTAACAATTAATAAATAATTTACACAAAATATTTACAATTTAAACATATAAATTCAAGAGATTAAATTTACCCAAATCTATTTATAATTTGAACATATAAATTCAAGAAGTTTAATTTACAAAAAAATGTATTTAATTTAAACACATAAATTAATTTACACAAATACATTTACAGCTTAAACATACAAATTCCAGAAATTTAATTTACATAAATATATTCATGATTCAAACACATAAACTAAGAATTAACTTTGACAAACATATTTACAATTTTAACGAATACATTAACATAAAATAGTTTTTTTTTTAAAAAAAAAATATATTTACAATTTTAACATATAAACTAGAAAATAAATTAAGAAGAAAATTACTTTAGCAAAATACTTATGATTTAAACACATAGATTAAGAAGAATTAATTTAGACAAATACATTTTACAATTGAAATGTATAAATTAAGGAATTTAATTTATATAATTACATTTACAATTTAAACAAATTTAAGAAGATTTAATTTTGGCTTGACAGAGGTTATCTGCTCCTACGTATCCTCCGGTGCAATGAGGAACTCAAAGTCACGTAGTTCTATATAAAATATTTGTGTGTTGGTCAATTTTAATTAATGAAAATCTTTCTGAATAAAGAACCTTATCTTTTTTAAAAAAAAAAAACAAAATCCGCTCTTGAAGAGGATTTAAGTTAGCACTCAGCTACTCAATAAATCCTAACAATTCAACAATAATGAAGATAACATTTGTTACTCAATCATCATCATTGATCATTACACGGATTCAAAAAGATTTGAGATAAAATCTATAAGATTCATTCCTATACGAGATTCAAGTTAGCACCAGGCTACTCAATGATCTTTTGTGATCCGACAATAGTGAAGATAACATTTGTTACTCAATCACTATTATTGATTATTACATAGGAAAATATTTCTTGTTTATTGTTTTTTTTTAATAAAAAAAATATATTTATTTACAAGAAAGAAACATGAAACACAGTTATTTGTTTTAAAGACTTATTGAACATCAAATAAATAACAAATTGTTCCCTAAACTATTTAAGTCTTTCCAAATGATTAAATAAATAAGAAAATAATAATTTTCTATTGGCTAAAACTCTAACAGCCCAAAGAAGAGTAAAAGTTGAAAAATTGTCAAAGAAGGCGTGAGATGCCGACCAGTTAAAACAAAATCATCAAAAAAAAATGCTATATTTATCTATTAACCAAAATACATTCTAATCCTTAAACAACAAAGAAACCCAGCCCAAAGACTATATAGTCTAATAAGCCCAACATTCCTATACCACCTCTTGACAACCATACTCACAATTCTCTTTGAAGACCCACGGTTCCCTTCCCCACCATCTTAAATAACAAAACTTAACCCAAAAAAAACGAAGGAAATCGAACTTCCCCTTTACTCATATCGCAGCCCAAAAAAAACGGATGTACAAATGCATATGACCCAAATATATTGGAGTCAAAGTTAGTCAAAAGAAAAAAAAAATGAAATAAAAAACAATAAGCCAGAAATAACACTGTCACACACGGGCTTGTCATTGGGTTAGAGGTTTTGTTTCTTCCTAGCTATAACAGAGTGTGGGTTAGAGAGAGAGAGAGAAAGAAAGGGCAGCGGCAGTAGCACGATGGAGGGGAACTCGCGCCACCACAACTTCAGCGGTGGGGATGTGACGCCTGGCAGCGCGAGGAGAGGGAGGCAGAGCCGCGGTGGTCATGGCGAGGAGGGGGTGGCCGTGAGCTTGCGAACTGAAGCACAGGCGGCGGCGGTCTTGGCTATGGGAAAGGGGAAGATCGCGAAGCAGTGTAGCTAGAGGGGGGAGCTCGCGACCTTGGGGAGGACGGCGGTAGTGAACTGACGGAGAAAGAAAGACACAGCGGCTCATAGAGACAACAAAGGGGGAAGGCCAACGTGTAGCAGTGAGGGAGGATCTCATGGTGGTCGCGCAACAGGGAATGCGCGAAGTGCTGGCCTCGGGACGAAGAGCTAGCACCACGAGGATGAGCTCGAGAGCAGGTGCTTCGGTGAAGGTGCAGAGGGGAGGCGCAGCCTTCGCGACTGGCAAGGAGGGTGTGACAGCAGTGGTGGGTTGATGGTGGCCAGGAAAGCCGCGACGGTGCAGTCCAGGAGCTCACAGCACGCCTATGGGCTGGGCGCAAGGTGGATGGGGCCAGCCAAAGGGAGCCACGCCACGACAGAATGGAGGTTTGGCTGGGAGTGTTCGCGGTTGACTTCGTCGCTAGCTGAGGGATCAGGGGAATGATGGTGACAAGCTCGCGGCGGTAGGGGGTTTATTTTTTTTCTTCTCTCTTTTATGCATTGTCTGGCTTATGATCGATTTCTGGTTATGATTTTTAGCAAGGATTTGGGCCGTGGCAATGATTTTTGGCTGGCAATGGTAATGGTGGTCATGGGGAAGAGCAACAATTTGGCTTCTTAGTGTAATGATTATGATGCCGCCATCGAGAGTAGAAGGAAGTGTATGCAGGGATTATGCTATGTACATGTATTTTGTAATTTGATTCACCTTGTCCCCTTCTCTGAATAGAAACTTGATTCTCTATGCTTCCCTCTCCAAAATTGCCAACCCCTTTTCTGTGTTCCCCTTCCCCTATTTATATTGAGTTCTTTCTGTTGCCTGAGTTTGAGTCCATACTATCTAGAATAGAGAAATTACACAGACTTGTCCCCCCACGGTTTGCCTTGCCCATCCGCCTAGCACCCCACTAGCTGGAGCAAAGAGCTTCTTGTTCTTGCAGGGAATGGTATCCCATGACTTTCAGATAATATTCCCCATCTTTCTTGGGTGCCGTAATATGAAGATGGAAGCAAAGGCAGAAGGAAGGAAGGCTGTGTTGGCCATTCTGCTTTTAAATTTCCATTGTTTTAATTCTTGAATTGTTTGGTACCATGGGTGGTCTGACATGTGCTTTTTCAAAAGAAAATTGCCCATCATTTCATACGCTAGGCATGCAACGTGACACAACCATGACCTGACTCTGTCCCACATTCTCCGTTTTTCATTTTTTGTATAGCACAACTGGAAGTGGGCTGGGTTGGACCTCCCCTTTATTATTTTTATCTTTCATCGCATAAAGCTGTAAATGGGTTGAGTGATTGTAAAATAAAATGGACCTATATTCACTGTCTAAGATAAATTTCTTTAAACACAAACTCCAAGCAAGTACCACCACCACGAGTAGACACGGGCTAGCATGAAAGGCCGACTTGATTTTATTTTATATATTTTTTTTATTATTATTAAATTTGAACACGGCAAAGCTACCATCTTTTTATTTTTGAAATATTTTTAAAGTTTTTTTTTTTGGATCAAATTTTCAGAAAAAGCAAAAGGACTCCCTTTCTTTTTATATTTTTTTATTTTCAAAACAAATAAATTCGAAACAAACTTGACAGACAAAGCACAAAAGGACTTACAAAAGAGAAGTTTGAAACAAAATTGGGCCAACCTATAAACAACATCCTTTATTTTTATTATTTTCAAAAAAAATTTTTAGTCTTCGATTGAAACAAAAGAAACTTTTCATTTTTTTTTCAGAATAAATAAACCAAAGCATTTCAAAACAATATTTTTTTAAATTTTAAATTTTCTGAAAAGACTCTAAAAGAACTGTAAAATATGCAAATTTTGGAATTTTCTGTTTAAATGGCCGAAAAAAATCGGGTGTTCACAGTTGCCCCTCTTTGCTCATTTCTTATAAGGGAATACAAAAAACGTAAGTTTTTCATATTGTCCTTATAAGAACTGAGTAAAGACATGAACACGGATTTTGTTCGGCAATGCATGAAATTGAGAATAGCGAGAAAGACTGAATTTAAATGGCAAAAGAAATTAAATGCTCATGAGAGGTATATGTAATGCAATGATGTAATTCAGAGACCATGATGTATGAATAACATGAACCGTGAAATTCAAGCAAGAGATGACAGAACTAATAAAACTTGAAGATTCTTGCGATCAACTGGCTACGGAGTGACAGAACATTAAAGGCAATGGCAATCTGAGGCTGATGGGAATTAAATTTGGCAATCTGAGGCCGACTGAAAAAGTAAATTTGGCAAACTGAGGCCAACTGAAAGTAAAGTGGCAATCTGAGGCCAACTGAAAGTAAAGTGGCAATCTGAGGCCGACGGGAAATGAAATTGGCAATCTGAGGCCGACTGAAAGTAAAGTGGCAATCTGAGGCCAACTGAAAGTAAAGTGGCAATCTGAGGCCGACTGAAAAGTCAAAATGGCAATCTGAGGCTGACTGAAAACTTAAATCTTGGCAATCTGAGGCCGACACAAGAAGTAAAGTGGCAATCTGTGGCCGACTGGAAATGTAAATTGGCAATCTGAGGCCGGCTGAAAGTAAAGTGGCAATTTGAGGCCGACAGGAAAATTTAAATCTTAGCAATCTGAGGTCGACTGAAAAATAAAGTGGCAATCTGAGGCCGACTGAAAAATAAAATTTTGCAATCTGAGGCCGACTGAAAAGTAAAGTGGCAATCTGAGGCCGACTGAAAAATAAAATTTGGCAATCTGAGGCCGACTGAAAAATAAATTCGGCGATCTGAGGCCGACTAAAAAAAAATAAATAAATAAATTTGTAATCATGGAAAACAATGATTTTCACATTATCTCTTTTTGAGGTTATATGCACAAGTCATCAATTTTCAGTTTATTTCAGCAAAATCACAAGAACCAAATCAAGCAAGCCTCAAGGAAGACTATATCCAATCAAACTTATAATTCACACGCCGGACCTTCTGGCATAAACTTGCTTTTCTTCTGTAACTTTGCTCATTTCCTTCCCTTTTTCCTCTTTTTTTTTTTTTTTAGGATGATGACTGTTTTTCTGCCAAACTCGATTGAAACTTCTGAATTCTCATGGTGTAATGCTTGCCATGGATGTATACTGTAAAAATTATTAGGTTGTACAACTCTAAGCTTAAATTTATGCTTACTCGAGACATCATAAATAAATATGCATTTAAAGAGAAAACAAAAGGATTGGCTGAATAAACATCTTTATTGCTTGGTGTATTGGATGACAAAAGGTGGGAACAATCGTAAAAGTGAAAGACAAGATTGTGAAAAACATGAAATTTTGCCCCAGTTCCAGTCCTTTGTGGCTCGTTCAATTGATTTCTTACAGTAGTTGAACACCATAGCCCTGATCTCTGAAGATGTCTGCCAACCTTTTTTTCCTAGAAAATTGCCCCAGTTTTAGTCTTGGGCTATTTGATTCACTGGACAAATTCAACACTAAAAATTGCCTCAGTATAGGTTGCTTGAGATGATGTTTATCTTTTTGCTCTAATTTTTGCCTAGGTTGCTCTTTCGAGTTTTCAACCTAACGAGCTTTTTCTTTCTTTTGTTTTTGTTTTTCTTTTTTCTTTCGTTTTACCCTAACTTTTGCTTAGGTTGCTCTTTCGAGTTTTTAGCCTAACGGGCTTTTTCAACATCTTTTCAAGCATAGAACCTTTTGACTGCATCGGTATTGATTGGTTTAGGCAATTCTTGTCCATCCATGTTTTGCAAAATTAACGCCCCACCTGAGAACGCTTGCTTGACTATGTAAGGACCTTCATAACTTGGAGCCCACTTGCCCCGTGCGTCCTCTTGATTAGGGAGAATTTTCTTCAAAACCAAATCCCCTGGATGAAAATTTCTCGGACGGACCTTCTTGTTGAAAGCTTTAGCCATTCTGCTCTGGTACAACTGACCATGACAAATAGCCGCAAGTCTTTTCTCTTCTATCATGTTCAGCTGTTCATATCGAGTCTTCACCCATTCAGATTCCTCCAAGTCAGACTCCATCAAAACCCTTAAGGACGGGATTTCCACTTCTACGGGAGATACAGCTTCCATTCCATATACCAATGAGAAGGGAGTTGCCCCTGTGCTTGACCTTATGTTGGTTCGATATGCGTGCAAAGCGTAAGGCAGCATTTCACGCCAGTCTTTATAATTCACCACCATCTTGGCGACGATTTTCTTGATGTTTTTATTCGCGACCTCAACTGCACCATTCATTTGAGGTCTATAAGGAGCTGAATTGTGATGCTTGATCTTGAAAGTTTCAAAGAACTTTTGAACTTCGGCACCATTGAGGTTAGGAGCATTATCTGTGATAATTCTTTCTGGAATCCCATATCTGCAGATAATATCCTTTTTGATAAATCTGAGAAACACCTTCTGTGTGATGTTGGCATATGAAGCAGCCTCCACCCACTTTGTGAAATAGTCAATTGCGACCAAAATGAAACGATGGCCGTTGGATGCTTTGGGATTAATCGGGCCGATGACATCCATGCCCCACATTGAGAAAGGCCAAGGAGATACCATGTTGTGTAATGGAACTGGAGGAGCATTGATTCGATCTGCATATGTTTGACATTTGTGACACTTTCGAACATAACCGATGCAGTCATTTTCCATGGTAGACCAATAATATCCACTTCTTAGGATCTTGCGCGCCATCATGTGCCCATTAGCGTGAGTTTCACAGATTCCTTCGTGGATCTCGATCATGATCATTCGGGCTTCATGAGCATCCACACATCTAAGGAGAGTAGTGTCATGATTCCGCTTGTAAAGGACTTCACCATTTAGGAAAAAGGTCATGGCCAATCTTCGAATTGTTTTTCTTTGCACTTCATTTGCTCCAGTCGGGTATTCTCCTCTTTGAACATACCGTTTGATGTCATGATACCATGGTTGGCCGTCTGATTCAATCTCTACGCTGTCACAGTATATCGGTTCATCTTGCACCTCTACACGAATAGGTTGTACATTTGCGTGGATCTCCAACTTAGTCATCACAGCCAAAGTGGCTAAAGCATCCGCAAATTGATTTTTGTCTCGAGTTAAGTGAGAAAATGATATATCATCGAAGTGCTCAATTAGTCGAGATAAATACTTCTGATAAGGTATCAATTTTGGATCTTTTGTGCGCCATTCTCCAATAACTTGGTAGATTATGAGCGCAGAGTCTCCAAACACCTTTAATTCTTTGATCCCTAAGTCAATTGCAACTTGCAAACCATTCGCACAAGCCTCATATTCTGCGATGTTGTTTGTACATTCAAAATTCAACTTGATGGAAACTGGGTACTGCTTCCCGGCTGGTGATACCACTACAGCTCCTATTCCACATCCATTCATATTGACAGCCCCATCAAAGTACATTTTCCATACATTCTCCTTTTCTATCTCATCTTTTTCCATTGTTAATACTTCACCATCGGGGAATTCAGGCACGATAGGTTGTATATCCTCAAGAGGATTTTCAGCTAGATGATCTGCAATTGCACTTCCCTTGATAGACTTCTGAGTCACATATTTGATATCGAATTCGGATAGCACCACTTGCCACTTTGACATTCTCAACGACACATGTGGACTATCAAATATGTATCTCAATGGATCCATTCGAGAGATTAACCAGGTAGTATAGTATAACATGTACTGCCTCAACCTCTTGGATGCCCACACTAATGCACAACAAATCTTTTCAATCGCCAGATAACGGGATTCACAGTCATTAAACTTCTTGCTCAGATAATAAATTGCCTGTTCCTTCTTACCAGACTCATCATATTGACCCAACATTGCCCCAAGTGACGTGGGCAACACCGTGAGGTATAATATTAAAGGACGATGCAGTGCAGGTGGAGCTAGAATTGGAGGCTTCATTAGATAAGCCTTTATCTTATCAAAGGCTTCTTGGCATTCATCATTCCACTCCCCAGGTTGATGTTTTCGCAGCAGCTTGAATATAGGCTCACATGTACTAGTCAAATTGGCAATGAATTTAGCAATGTAGTTGAGCCTTCCAAGAAAACTTCTCACTTCTCGTTCAGTTCGGGGAGCTGACATTTCTTGTATCACCTTTACTTTGTCAAGATCCACTTTTATCCCTTCTCTACTGACAATGAACCCGAGTAACTTCCCTGTAGAAGCCCCAAAAATGCATTTATTAGGGTTCAATCGTAGCTTATACTTTCTGAGCCTCTCGAACAGTTTTCGCAGAACTACCACGTGACTTTCTCCCTCTTTAGACTTGGCGACCATATCATCTACATACACTTCAATCTCTTTGTGCATCATGTCATGGAACAATGTGACCATAGCACGTTGGTAGGTGGCACCAGCATTCTTCAATCCAAATGGCATGACTGTATAGCAAAATGTTCCCCACGGCGTTATGAAAGTAGTTTTTCCTTTGTCATGAACATCCATAGGGATCTGATTATACCCAGAATATCCATCCATAAAGGAAAATCGGTGACTTCTAGCTGTATTATCAACAAGGACATCAATGTGAGGGAGAGGAAAATCGTCTTTTGGACTAGCTTTATTCAAATCCCGATAATCTACACACATCCTGACTTTTCCGTCCTTTTTAGGCACGGGCACAACATTAGCCACCCAATCAGTATGTCTTGAAACCTCCAGGAACCCAGCCTCAAGCTGTTTAGTCACTTCTTCCTTTATCTTCAATGACATATCAGGCCGTATCCTCCTCAACTTTTGCTTCTTCGGTTCAGCTTCAGGATACAAAGGGATCTTGTGTGAAGCAATCTCTAGGTCTAATCCTGGCATATCACGATAGGACCATGCAAATACATCCAGGAATTCCTTAAACAACGCAATCATCTCTATACGTTCAGGATTTGCCACTATTTTCAACTCCTTTTTCTCTTCTTCAGTGCCCATGTTAATCACCTCGATCACCTCATTGTCCAGATCAAATCCTTTTTCTGTATGTTCTAATAAGCTTGAAAACTGCTCAATATCTCCCTTATCCTCTTCAGATTCATGGTTATCGCAATCAAATGCAGCAAGAGAATCAATTGATAAGTTTCCAAATTCCTTTTCTTGTGGCAAAATTTCTATGTCATTCATGTTCCTGGAAAGTAATTATGGTAGGTTGGAATGCTAAAATGGATCACAAACAACATAGGACAAACACGAATTAACGAGCTGGGAATGGAAAAGTAAAGAAATAAGGGAAAGGAGAAAACAAAAGAAAGGAAAAAGGAATGAAGCAAAACGGAAAACATAAAGGAAGGCTATTGAAAAATCATGTAAGCTTATTTAAACAATGTCTCACAGTAGCATAAACAAAAGCATAAATCTTAATTAATACAGCCCAATAAATTACTTTGCAGCAATAACATCAATCACTGGTTCAACAGTCCAGTTCATCAGCATCTCATCATTGTCAACAAAGATGAGCATTGTTGAGTTCTTCTCATTGCCTCAAAGATCCACCATGTTGATGGTAGTATAATGGCAAGGGGAGTGAACTATTCCAGCTGTAATTACTTCAACCGGGCCATGAAACGTCTCTCTTAAGTGAGGGATTTGCTTCACTTTTCCACTTTGTTCTTTCCGCTCCAGACTCAAAGTTCTCATCTCCTCGTTCAACGAGTCCTTGTACCCAAGACCAAACCGGTTGAACTTTTCAGGGACCGATATAGGGGTTTGGGTGCCTTGCAAACACGATCCCAGTCCTTTGCCTTCCAAATATCCGTTCTTAGCCATGATGTGGGCCACTACCTGTCTTTGTATTGGGGGTTTAGCTTGCTCTTATTTCAATCCTACTACTTCTAAATTATGCCATAAACTACTCTCCACCAGCTCTACATTCTCCACATATGGCAATGCCACTGGTTTGGACACTAAGATTTCTTTTTCTCCATGAATTGTAACGACCATTCCATTCTCCACATATTTCACCTTTTGATGCAAGGTTGAGGGGACAGCTCTGGCGTTGTTAATCCATGGTCTTCCCAGTAGCATATTATAATCCGACTCAATCTCCATCACTTGGAATAATACTTCAAATCTGCTTGGGCCCATCTCAAGTAGCAGTGTTATTTCTCCAAGGATGCTCTTCTTAGCTCCGTCAAATGCTTTCACTACCATTAACTGTGGCAGTATATCATCCTTACTCGTTGACAAATAGTGCAGGGTTGATACTGGCAAGACATTTAGCCCTGACCCTCCATCAATAAGGACTCTGGGCACAATGTAACCCTTGCATTTAAGAGTTATGTATAGCGCTCTCGGGTTTTTCTGAGATATAATCTCTTTATCTGAAAATGTGATCATGTTAACACGCTTCCCCGGGTCCACCATGTTTACTACATTCTCCAATGATGCATCTGGCTTGACATAGGCCTCCTTTAACACCTTCAACACTGCTTTTTGGTGGAGTTCAGATGACAAGATTAGTGACAAGAGTGATATTCTAGCGGGAGTCTTCTTCAGTTGATCTAGAATATCATACTCGCTTTGCTTCATAATCTTCAAAAACTCCTCCTCCTCCTCTTCTCTTTCTTTTCTCTCTGAGCCTAAGCTTTTGTCAATGTTACCTTCGTCAACAAACTTCCCCTTCTCTAATTCTTTGGGCCCATAAACTCTTCCACTCCTTGTTATTCCCTTTACTTCCATGACACCTGTCACTTCCACACTTTCTCGGGCCTTCGAGGTTTCCCCTATATCTCCCTTCATCTCCACTTTAGTTTCATAATTCCAGGGCACAGCACGAGAGTTCTCATAATAGAAAGGCGTGGGTTTTTCCACAGTGATCACTACTTTTTCAGGTTTTGGAGTTTGATTAAGTGGAGGCACTTTGAGTACAAAACGCTCAATTACATTTATCTCTTCAACAGAATTCTGCTTCTTTTTTGCCTGTATCACACCTAAAGTGAGTAGTTCTTGTACACGCACTTTGAAATCCCAACAATTCTCAATATCATGTCCAAAACTTCCACAATGGTATGCACATCTTGATTTCATATCATATTTCTCCTCTTCTTTCATCATAGAAGCAGGTGCTATGATGTTATAATTAGCTTCCTTCAAAGCAATAAACACTTTCTCCATGGGTGTTCGGAGACTCAAAACCTTCTTGATCAATTGTTTCTCCACTTCCAAGGCATTCACACTACTTCCTCCTTCATGATTTGGGATCGGGTTATTAACAATATCGGGTTTTGGATCTTCTTGGAGATCCAGTCTCCCACAAGCAATTAGTCTTCTCACTGCCGTCTTAAAACCTTCACAATCTTCAATCGAATGTCCCGCAACATCCATATGGTATTTGCAAGTCAGATTTGGATTGTACCAAGTTGGAAACGGAGGTTGTAATGGGTGTACAGGGTATGGTGAAATCAAATGAGCATCAAACAACCGTTGATAAAGGTCAGCATTGGAAATGGCTAACTTTGGAAAAGGTGGTAGGTTTGGGAAACGATTGCGATTTTGGTTTTGAGAATTGGATCGAGGTGCTGTGTTTAGGAAGTTCTGAGGATGTATGGTTGGATATGTTGGACGGGCAGGTTGGTATGGCCGTATGTGGATGTTGTTGATTTGTGGCTGGGAATACGGAGTAGTGTTTGTGGTTTGGGTGGTTTGGTAAAACGGGTATGGAGAGTTTGAGGTATGGTATGATGGTGTATGGAGTCCTGGGTGCATTGGTGCGTATCTTGGGGTAAAAGGCTGCTGACTTTGTACATAATTTACCTCCGTCTCTTTCTTTACAGTGGGAATCCTCTCTTAGTGTCTTCACTGCTCATCGGGAGCTTGCCAGCTTTAGTCAAGCTCTCAATTCTTTCTCCAGCGGTTATTAACTCAGAAAAATCTCTGTACGCTGCTCCCGCCATTGCCCCAATGTAAGGAGACCCTAGAGTTGCTAGGAAGTATGAACACATCTCAGACGAGATGAGTGGTGGTTGCACCTGAGCAGCCAGAGCTCTCCACTTTTGAGCGTATTGCTTGAATGACTCATCTTTCTTTTTCTGCATAGAACTCAACTGTTCTCTAGTTGGTGCTATTTCCATGTTAAACTTATATTGATTCATGAATTGGTCCACCAGTTCTCTCCAGCTAGAAATCTTTGAATGGTCTAATTGGATGTACCATTCCAAAGCAGGTCCAGTTAAACTTTCATGGAAAAAACTGATGAGAAACTTCTCATCTTTGGACCAGATTGACATTTTGGTACAGTAACTCTTTAAATGAAAGAGTGGATTGCCAGTTCCATCATACTTTGAGAAGTCAGGGATTTTGAAATCTTTTGGGACAACCGTGCTAATGGGAGGGCAAAGTTGCTCAATCTCCATGTAGCCATAATTGTTTGGCCTTTGGATTGCCTTAATTTGTTCCTGAATTTTTTCCATCCATTCTTCTCTCGACTTGTCCTTTTCTGTCTCTGCACGATTATTCCCCGAGGAAGAGAGTTGCCTTAGGATGACATTTGGAGGCTGCTCCCAAATGTGGGTAGCGTGCCCATGCCCTTCAGCATGTGTATTCTCTACTGCGTGATATCCTTCTCCAATGGGAATAGTAATAGGCATTGTCGGTGGTGGTTGTTCGCGGGGATTATCATTCACCCCTTGCATGACATTTAGAGCTGCATCCGATACCACAGGTATGGTTATCGTCGTAGCACTTGGTTGTACACCTCCTGAGTTTTGGTGGGCTCTCAATAAGTCGAGTGACTCCATCATAGCCCGCATCATCTCCTCCATTCTTCCCTGGTTACTTGACAACTCATTCAGTCTTCCTCTCACCGCATCAACTTCCATGCTTAAGTTTCTTACGGGTTCAGAAGTAATTATAGCCGAGGTGGTTACAGCTGGAATAGCTCTTCCCGCTTCAGAAGTAATTGCAGACGGGATGGTCCTTCCTGGTTCTGTGTTTCCGCCGGCCATCTTGGTTTGAGCTCTAGTGTTATGAACACGAGTCAGATCGGTATCCTCTTTCCTTGGGCGCCCAATGGTTACGAATCTTGCGCTTTCACAAACTGTGTAAGTCAAGAAGTTAAAATCTTGTTTTATGTGTTTTTTTTTACTATTATTATTATTATTTTATATATATATATATATATATATAAGAAACAAATGAAAGAGGTCAAAAAGTTCCCTTTTTTATTTTATTTTTAAAAGCAAGGATGCCCTGCACCCATTCTTATGGATATATCACCCTATAAATCGAGGTGCGGTTGATAGCAAATCTAAGGGAGGATTCACTCCTCTATAGGTACTATCTAATGAACACTAGCAATGTGGTTCCTTTTCATATGTCTGAGCATTCTCACACTTTTACACAAGGATGAACTATCTCAAGGTAAAAATGTGATTGATTACTTTCTAAGGGAACATCTATTCCTCTATAGAGAGCATCTGGCGAGCTTGAGAAGTCACAATTGGCAGTCGAAGTGAAAGTACAAACATTAAAGTTTCATTCATTCTTGGGTGAAGTTCTGAGTACAAATCGTTTCAAGATACATTTCATAAGTTTTAATCCTCTTTTCTTAACAAGGAAATTCAACAATCCTTGACTCCTGACAGATGATTACGTCAAAGCTTTCATTTTCTTCCTCTTGAGGCCTTTAGTGATCCTTTCACATGAATCCATGAATTCTGTCACCTCTTGAGGCAATTTAAATGGTGGCAACTTATTAATTTGCTTCTTGGCTTGCTCGAAACGGTAAATAAAATTTGGAATGTAATGACTCAATTCACCGGTGAGCTTTCCACATTTTTCTTCCCATTCTAACGCCTTTTCTCTCCATGACTTGCCGAATTACATTGCATCAACAAACAAATCATGATATTGGTTTGTCGATGCCCATCCTGAGTAGCCTTACGCTTTCGATGCAGGTCAACATGGTTGATAGGTGCTTCACTTGTCCCTCCAGTTTTTCTCTCATACCTTTCTCTTTCTTGACCTCCATTCTCAAGCTCCAAATGTCTTTATCTTGCTGGCTGACTTCCAATTCTACTCTTTCCACCATGCGATTTTTCTTACTAACCTCTCTCTCCAGCTGATTCTTTTCCTTCACAAGCTTGTGGAGTCCTCCCTCTAGCTCTTGGATTTTGGCCAGATGCATGCTTGAGATTTTCTCTTTGCCCTTCCTGGACTTGGTGATTTCTGCTGCCTCAATACATTCGTCTTTTAGGGCCTCAATTTCTTTGACCATTTTCTTGCATTGATCTTGAAGGATGTCAACCTTCAGGTCTGCCGCTTCCTTTTTCTCCTCCAGAAACCGCATTTGGGCCTTCATCATTTCCATCTGTTGGGCCGACTCTGGAGTTTGCGTGGGAGCTAGGTTGTTGGGAATATCCTTTGGGATATTATCTTTCCCGACTCTTGCCTTCCTCCAGTCTTTGTATTCTTGCGAAGAGGTTAAACGCTGTTGGCCGAGTTACATTTTCCCTAAGATTTTGACATCACCCCATGCCATTTTGATCTTCCTTTCTTGCTCCAGGGTACTCTTGTCTTTCTGGTATAGGAAACTGAATACTTTAAGTTGTTCTTCTTGTGGCTTTGTGCGAGTCCATGGAGTTGTCTAAGCACTAAAGCGGTGTATAGGAAATACATCCCCTTGGACCCATCAATGAACATTATGGAAGTCACCACAGCTGTAGATAACACTGTCTCCACGATACCAAGGACATACCCATTTGAAAGTGTTTGATTGGATCTGTGAGAATTCCTTTTTCCATGCCTGAGCTTCTTGACACTTTATCTCAGATGCGATGGAAGTCCCTAACGGATTAGGAAGAAGGCCCATGCGGCTATTAGCATATACATGAGTCATGAACCACACGTATAGCATTGGCAAACAACAGCGCAGCCTTCCTCCCCTCTTTTGAGTACAAACCCCCAAAGAAAGGAATGTATCTGCTAGCATGGCCGGGATAGGATTCATGCCACACGTTTCGAACTTGAAAAACACATCCATGGCAGCTTGGTCGATGACATCGGGCGTGAATGGAAACAAAACCAACCCATAGATAGTCAGTGCCATGGTTCGTTTGAAGAAGTCCCAATCTCCTTGTTGAGCCAAAGTTTGCATATGAGTTTCTAGCAAACTTCTTCTGATTCCTTGAGTAGACCCCCTTACTTCCATTTTCAACTGGTTTGAATCAACTCCGATTATCTTTGGCAACGTTTTCCTTATTAACATAATGCCCTTGGTATAGATATACACCTGATTTTTCTTGGATCGGTAGTCTCATTATAACCACGTATTCTTCTATGGTTGGAGCAGCATCAAGATCGGGCAATTCAAAGCAACAAAGAGAAGGGTTCCAGAATTGTGAGAGAGCACTCAATGCCAGCGCTTCCACCGGAATGGTCAACAAATCCAATATGCACCTGTAGGTATTCTTGAAAGAGGATCGGACTTCACGAGGCATCAGCTGAACTATTTCTTTTACTTTCTCTAGCTCATTGCTCGTCACTGTAACCTTGATATTTCTTTTCCAGTCATGTACATTGCTAGTGTTCATCGGTATTGCATCCATTTGCTTTGAACTGATGATGAATCAAAAACCACACACACTGTATACAAGAATGAAATAATTGAGTAGAATTAAAAAGATGGAAGAGATAAGAATGCATGTTTTTATGAAAAATCTTTTTGATGCTTCCTTGAGAATTTGATGATGCGCAAACCTATGTAAGTGAACAAAACTGAAGAAACATTTCATGTAAAAACAAGTTATGTTATGAGAAACGAATGGAATGAATGCATGTGATAATGAACAAAATGCCTAAACATCTGAGAATGAACGTCAACATTAAGTTATGAGATAAGGAACTAGCTAACCTAAATGCAATGTAACAATGTTTGGTGTAGAAGCAACTAAAATAAAGCATAAAGGAGTGCGGTGTAAAAGGATGAAAGAGGCATGCTCCCATTGTCCTAGTCGGGTAAAACCTAATGGGTAGGATATTCTAAGGCCAGAAACCCTAACATGGTAGCTACTAGGTTTGACTATACGTGTACACACTCATGGTGGGTCTAGACTTCTAATGACCATGGTCCCAGTTGCCCTTATCCACAGGACAAGGATCCGACCTTTGAACCAACCATAAGTAGGGATAAGCCCTCTCAATATGATTGACTCACAAGGCCAGTAACAAACTGAGTGGTGTCCCAACAACTACCAAGTGAGCATGAAGCCCCTCATGGCAATGTCAAGAAACCCCCTAATCCTAAGCTAAATGCGGGCTCGGGTATAGAGTCCAAGAACACGCAGTGTGAATTAAGTGATCGTGAAGTGTGTCTTTGGGAGCATACAAACCTTCCGATCCTATCACTACAGACACTCCTGCAAAACAAGATACAAACAACACATATATACAAAATAGTCATCTATCCTAAGATTTTAATAAATAAAGAAAATTTTACCCAATTCAAACCACAGGTATATACAGAATAACAATAGTCGTCTATCCTAGAGTTTTAACAAAAATTATATATAAACATCAAGAAAATTAAACTATACAAAAGAGAATTAAAGAAATACTGTACAAAATAAAGTGAAGAAAAAAACAGGAATAAATGGGGTTTATATTTAATTTGCACAACTAACTATAATAGGCCTGACTCTCTTACTGAAGTCCCCAGTGGAGTCGCCATCTGTCGCAACCGGGATCGCGACGGGAACGGCAAGAAAGAATTATCTATGTTTAAAAATGGAGTCGCCACCAAGTTTATTTAATTTGGAAAATCTTGGAAAAACCAATTTTATTTTTTTATGAAAATAGTGTTTGAAAACTAGATATGAGTTCGGGAGTCGGTTATGCATAGGAAAGGGTAGGAACGTAATCCCACGCACCCCTAATACACCCGTCCTTAGACGGTACCTTGGTAAATTATGCAAATTAAATAATAACCCCTCAAAATATAAATTAATGAAAGAAGACAAAACAAATAAATTCAAAAATTTACTTACGTGAATATATTTACAATTTAAATAAATAAATCAAGAAGAAATTAGTTTAACGAAATCAACACATAAATTAAGAAAAATAATTTACACATATATTAACAATGTAAGAAAAAGTAAATAATTTACATAAATGTATTTACAATTCAACAAATAAATTAAAGAAAAATTAATTTTGACAAGTATATCTGAAATTTAAATAAATACATTAAGAAAATTTAGTCCTAGAAAATATATTTACAATTTTAACAATTAATAAATAATTTACACAAAATATTTACAATTTAAACATATAAATTCAAGAGATTAAATTTACCCAAATCTATTTATAATTTGAACATATAAATTCAAGAAGTTTAATTTACAAAAAAATGTATTTAATTTAAACACATAAATTAATTTACACAAATACATACTGACTTAAACATACAAATTCCAGAAATTTAATTTACATAAATATATTCATGATTCAAACACATAAACTAAGAATTAACTTTGACAAACATATTTACAATTTTAACGAATACATTAACATAAAATAGTTTTTTTTTTTTTTAAAAAAAATATATTTACAATTTTAACATATAAACTAGAAAATAAATTAAGAAGAAAATTACTTTAGCAAAATACTTATGATTTAAACACATAGATTAAGAAGAATTAATTTAGACAAATATATTTTACAATTGAAATGTATAAATTAAGGAATTTAATTTATATAATTACATTTACAATTTAAACAAATTTAAGAAGATTTAATTTTGGCTTGACAGAGGTTATCTGCTCCTACGTATCCTCCGGTGCAATGAGGAACTCAAAGTCACGTAGTTCTATATAAAATATTTGTGTGTTGGTCAATTTTAATTAATGAAAATCTTTCTGAATAAAGAACCTTATCTTTTTTTAAAAAAAAAAACAAAATCCGCTCTTGAAGAGGATTTAAGTTAGCACCCAGCTACTCAATAAATCCTAACAATTCAACAATAATGAAGATAACATTTGTTACTCAATCATCATCATTGATCATTACACGGATTCAAAAAGATTTGAGATAAAATCTATAAGATTCATTCCTATACGAGATTCAAGTTAGCACCAGGCTACTCAATGATCTTTTGTGATCCGACAATAGTGAAGATAACATTTGTTACTCAATCACTATTATTGATTATTACATAGGAAAATATTTCTTGTTTATTGTTTTTTTTTATAAAAAAAATATATTTATTTACAAGAAAGAAACATGAAACACAGTTATTTGTTTTAAAGACTTATTGAACATCAAATAAATAACAAATCGTTCCCTAAACTATTTAAGTCTTTCCAAATGATTAAATAAATAAGAAAATAATAATTTTCTATTGGCTAAAACTCTAACAGCCCAAAGAAGAGTAAAAGTTGAAAAATTATCAAAGAAGCTGGCGTAGATGCCGACCCAGTTAAAACAAAATCTGTCAAAAAAAAAATGCTATATTTATCTATTAACCAAAATACATTCTAATCCTTAAACAACAAAGAAACCCAGCCCAAAGACTATATAGTCTAATAAGCCCAACATTCCTATACCACCTCTTGACAACCATACTCACAATTCTCTTTGAAGACCCACGGTTCCCTTCCCCACCATCTTAAATAACAAAACTTAACCCAAAAAAAACGAAGGAAACCGAACTTCCCCTTTACTCATATCGCAGCCCAAAAAAAACGGATGTACAAATGCATATGACCCAAATATATTGGAGTCAAAGTTAGTCAAAAGAAAAAAAACAAATGAAATAAAAAACAATAAGCCAGAAATAACACTGTCACACACGGGCTTGTCATTGGGTTAGAAGTTTTGTTTCTTCCTAGCTATAACAGAGTGTGGGTTAGAGAGCAGGTGCTTCGGCGAAGGTGCAGAAGGGAGGCGCAGCCTTCGCGACTGGCAAGGAGGGGTGTGACAGCAGTGGTGGGTTGATGGTGGCCAGGAAAGCCGCAGCGGTGCAGTCCAGGAGCTCACAGCACGCCTATGGGCTGGGCGCAAGGTGGATGGGGCCAGCCAAAGGGAGCCACGCCACGACAGAATGGAGGTTTGGCTGGGAGTGTTCGCGGTTGACTTCGTCGCTAGCTGAGGGATCAGGGGAATGATGGTGACAAGCTCGCGGCGGTAGGGGGTTTATTTTTTTTCTTCTCTCTTTTATGCATTGTCTGGCTTATGATCGATTTCTGGTTATGATTTTTAGCAAGGATTTGGGCCGTGGCAATGATTTTTGGCTGGCAATGGTAATGGTGGTCATGGGGAAGAGCAACAATTTGGCTTCTTAGTGTAATGATTATGATGCCGCCATCGAGAGTAGAAGGAAGTGTATGCAGGGATTATGCTATGTACCTGTATTTTGTAATTTGATTCACCTTGTCCCCTTCTCTGAATAGAAACTTGATTCTCTATGCTTCCCTCTCCAAAATTGCCAACCCCTTTTCTGTGTTCCCCTTCCCCTATTTATATTGAGTTCTTTCTGTTGCCTGAGTTTGAGTCCATACTATCTAGAATAGAGAAATTACACAGACTTGTCCCCCCACGGTTTGCCTTGCCCATCCGCCTAGCACCCCACTAGCTGGAGCAAAGAGCTTCTTGTTCTTGCAGGGAATGGTATCCCATGACTTTCAGATAATATTCCCCATCTTTCTTGGGTGCCGTAATATGAAGATGGAAGCAAAGGCAGAAGGAAGGAAGGCTGTGTCGGCCATTCTGCTTTTAAATTTCCATTGTTTTAATTCTTGAATTGTTTGGTACCATGGGTGGTCTGACATGTGCTTTTTCAAAAGAAAATTGCCCATCATTTCATACGCTAGGCGTGCAACGTGACACAACCGTGACCTGACTCTGTCCCACATTCTCCGTTTTTCATTTTTTGTATAGCACAACTGGAAGTGGGCTGGGTTGGACCTCCCCTTTATTATTTTTATCTTTCATCAGACAAGTGTAAATGGGTTGAGTGATTGTAAAATAAAATGGACCTATATTCACTGTCTAAGATAAATTTCTTTAAACACAAACTCCAAGCAAGTACCACCACCACGAGTAGACACGGGCTAGCATGAAAGGCCGACTTGATTTTATTTTATATTTTTTTTATTATTATTATTAAATTTGAACACGGCAAAGCTACCATCTTTTTATTTTTGAAATATTTTTAAAGTTTTTTTTTTTTTTGGATCAAATTTTCAGAAAAAGCAAAAGGACTCCCTTTCTTTTTATATTTTTTTATTTTCAAAACAAATAAATTCGAAACAAACTCGACAGACAAAGCACAAAAGGACTTACAAAAGAGAAGTTTGAAACAAAATTGGGCCAACCTATAAACAACATCCTTTATTTTTATTATTTTCAAAAAAATTTTTTAGTCTTCGATTGAAACAAAAGAAACTTTTCATTTTTTTTTCAGAATAAATAAACCAAAGCATTTCAAAACAATATTTTTTTAAATTTTAAATTTTCTGAAAAGACTCTAAAAGAACTGTAAAATATGCAAATTTTGGAATTTTCTGTTTAAATGGCCGAAAAAAATCGGGTGTTCACAAAGGTCATTAGAAGTCTAGACCCACCATGAGCGTGTACACTGATAAGTTAAACTTAGCAACCACCAAAATAGGGTTTTTGGCCTTAGAACTTCCCGCCCATTAAGCTTTACCCTGTTAGGACAAAGGGAGCATGCTTCTTTCATCTCTTTACACTACACTCCTTTATGTTTTACTTTTTGTTATTTTTACATTATCACATTGAATCTAAGTTAACTAGCTTATTATCTCATGCTATACATTCTCAGCATTCATAACATAGACAAGCATTGTGTTCATTGCCACATGTATTTCATTTTCTCATGTTTCTCTTAACACAACATACTCTCAGCATTCACATGTATTTTTTGTTTATTTGACCATGTAGGTTTGTGCATTTCATAAAAGAATATTCTTAATAAGAGCATGCATTTTTTATTTTTTATTTTTTTCATTTTACTCAATTGTTTCATTTTTTTTTCACATTGGTTTTTAATTGATAATAAAATAAAGTCATCATTAGTTCAGATCAAATGGAAACAACACAGATGAACACTAGCAATGCACATGACTGGAAGAGAAACATCAAGGTTACAGTGACAAACAGCGAGTTAGAGAAATTGAAAGAACTAATTCAGTTGATGCCTCGTGAAGTCTTATCCTCTTTTAAGGATATGTATGGGCGCATATTGGATTTGTTACTCATCCCTGTGGAAGCTCCAGCATTGAGTGCTCTCTCACAATTTTGGAATCCTTCTCTTTGTTGTTTCGAATTGCCTGATCTTGATGCAACACCAACTATAGAAGAGTATATAGTCATGTTGAGGCTACCAATTCGAGAAGAATCTGATGTATACCACTACCAAGGGCATTATGTTAGCAAAGAAAAGATTGCCAGAATAATTGAAGTTGATCCAAACCAGATAGGAATGGAAGTAAGGGGATCCACCCAAGGAATCAGAAAGAGTTTTCTAGAAGCTCATCTGCAAACTTTGGCCCAGCAAGAAAGTTGGGATTTCTTCAATCGTACACTAGCATTGACAATTTATGGATTGATCTTATTCCCATTCACACCAGACATTGTTGACTAGGCTGCCATGGATGTGTTTTTCAAATTCGAGACATGTGGCATGAATCCTATCCCAGCTATCCTGGCGGATACATTTCTTTCCTTGGGAATTTACATTCAGAAAAATGGAGGGAGATTGCGTTGTTGTTTGCCTATGTTGTACGTCTGGTTCATGACTCATGCATATGCTGATAACCGCATGGGCCTCTTTCCTAATCCATTAGGAGACTTCCATCGCATACAGATAAATCATCAAGAAGCACAAATATGGAAAAAGGAGTTCTCACAGATCCAATCTAGTGCTTTCAAATGGGTTTGTCCTTGGTATCATGGAGAGAGTGTTATCTATAGTTGTGGCGATTTTCACAATGTTCCTTTGATGGGTTCGAGGGGATGCATTGTCTACACACCCACATTGGTGCTTAGACAACTTCACTGGACTCAAACCAAGCCATAAGAGGAACAGCTAAAAGGGTTCAGATTCCTATATCGGAAAGATAAAAGCACCATGGAGCAAGAAAAGAATATCAAAATGGCATGGGATGATATCAAAATCTTAGGGAAAAGGGAACTTAGCCAACAATGTTTAACCTCTTCTCAATAGTATAGAGATTGGAGGAAAACAAGAATTGGCAGAGATAACATCTCAAAGGATATTCTAAGCAATTCAGTTCCCATGCAAACCCTAAAAGGACCTCAATGGACATCTCAAGTAGAAGCAATGAAGGCACAAATGCGATTCTTGGAAGAGGAAAAGGAGGCAGCCGACCTAAAAGCTAACATTCTTCAACACCAATACGAGAAAATGGCTAAGGAGATTGAGACCCTGAAGGATGAGTGTGCCGAAGCTGTAGAAATTGCAAAGTCCAAGAAAGGCAAGGAGAAGATCTCAACTACTCATTTGGCCAAGATCCAAGAGCTTGAAGAAAAACTTCACATGTCCATGAAAGAAAAGAGCAAGTTAGAGAAGGAAATTAATAAGAAAAGTCGCATGATGAAGAGAGTAGAACAGGAAGTCAACAGAAAGGATAGAGACATTTTCAGCTTAAAAATGGAGATCAACAAGGAGAAAGATTGTGAACACCCGATTTTTGTTCGACACATAAAAAAAAATTTATTAACATATTTTTTAGTATTCTCTTTGTTACGCTTAATTCAAATCCAGTTCAACGTTAGTTTATTTAGATTCATTTCATTGTTGTTTTACATTTTTGGTTCATGGACATAAGAAAAAAAAAAGGGAGTCAGGTCCATTTCATGTCAGCCCATTTATTCAATACAACATAAAAAAGAGGAGTCAACAATGGCATATCCATTTCGTTGCAAGAAAAAAAATAAATAATAACAATAATGAAAAAAATATAAAACAAAAAAAGGACAACTGAATAGGAGAGTATGTCACAGGCTCCTTTCAATTTCTCTTTCGGTTCCCTAAGGGATGCAGATGAAGCTCGGGATGAGAAAAAGTAAAAATAATAAAGAGGAAAGAGAAAACACAATGATGATGTCCTCTCCATTATTTGCAAAATGGTGAACTTGCCTTCGGTGATGAGCTAGGAATGAACCTGTAAAGGAAAAAGAATAATGATGTGGTCAAGAGAAAAATTGCTAGATAAGAACCCACTATTGCAATCACGGAAGGGGAGGATCGGAAAGCTTCAGTTTTCTTGCTAAAAAATCATCATCATCAGTGTTTACTTCCAGTTGTTAATAAGGGTGATCTAATTCTTAGAGGCTCTTTATAAAGACAGAGAGAAGTATTTGCAAGAGAGGAAGGCGACAACAGAGGAGAATTGGAGACTTCAGTTTTCTTGTTAAAATAAAGCTGCTATCATCATCCATGTTTACTTCAGGTTGTTAATTTCAAAGAGTGATCTAATCTTAGAGACTCTAAGATAAGCAACAACGATCTTTGATTACCATTTGAACAAACACAGAAATGTACACAGGTTAGTTGCAATGAAGCATGAATTCATTTTACATATTTGTGTCATCATTTTGAATTTTAGCAATCTGCATACATATACCATAGTCCTTCCATTCTCAAATCATAAAACACACATACACCTTTTTTTTTAGAGTGAACCAAGAACACAATTTTTCTATCCACAATCAGAAATTCGATCATAGGAACAATAAACCAAACACAATACTAGCCATTTCAAAACCAAAATCATCAGACCCAAAACCTTCAATATGAAATCATCATTTCAACTCAAAACCATAACCCAAACCTTTCAAAATCAAAACAAATCATAAAAGAAAATCAAAGATGAAGACAGTGAAACAAACAAAAAGGAGATAAAGAACTAATCGTTGATGGACTATTGTAATCATCATCATGGAGGCTTCATGGCAACGCAGTCTTGACCTCTCTCTCGACCTCCGTGCTGTCCAAACTCCGCCGCGCCGTTCCCCTTGCATCACCGCTGCAGCGGTGGTTTCCCTTTTCTCCTCTGTCCAGCTGCTAAATCTCCGCCAGATATGTGCACCTCCTCCAGCCAGCAGCTCGGTCACCTCCGCGATCCTCTCACAATGCGACGTGACCACCGCCTGTTCCCTCCGCGCTGTGCCGCCTCCTCCTTCCTCCGTCGGCGGCTTTCCCTTTCCTTTCCCTTGCTGTCCGTCACACTCCTTCCCCTCTCACCCACATGCAAAGCTTTTCACTCTCTAACCATCTCCTTCTCTCAGCATGTGTATTGTGTTTTGGTGTTTCAAACCAAATGAAAAGAGATGAAACTCAAAGTTATCGCTCTAGAACTTTCTGACCCTTTTTGTTTTTCTAATTCTCAAATATTATAATATTAATTATTATTATTTTATTTTTCCTTGTTAGTTGATGTCACGTTTGGATTTGGTTTGCTAGAGATTTCATTTAGAATATGTTGCTTGGGCCATCATTTTGCGCTGACTTTGTTATTTTGTTTCAAAGGAAATAAAAAAAATAAGTATGTTTTGGGTTGTTTGGATTGTTTAAGAGTATATGTGGGCTGGAGTTTAGCTATTGGGCTAGAATGTTTCTGGGCAACTTCAGACTAAAAATAAATTAGGAGAGTTTGTTTCATTTTTTTTTTAACGTTCTAGGCAGTTGAAGTTTTTAGTTGGAGATATTTTTGTATGTCTTAATGTACTATTTGCTTATTTTAACTTATCTTGGGCTCATAAAGAAAAATGATGTGAAATATCTTGGATTAAGTCTCTTAAAATTAAAAATGAATTTGCAATATTTTGTTTATTAATTTGTTGAGAAAAATTGAATAAAATAGTTTTAAAATGTAATTTAGTTATTTGGAGTTTAGTGAATTTCATGCTAAATAGTTTTGTATGTTAGAATAAGAAAAATAAAAAAAACAATCATTAGGACTATTGCTTTAGTTTGATTACTTTACTTGTTTTGATATTTCATAAAGGTTAATTGTAGGTTTGTGATTTGTTTATGAACTCATTGAGATTAGTGTCAAAAATAAAATAAAAAATTGTCTCCCTTTTATAAATAATTTTTTAGAAAACGATAAATTCATGTGATGATCAATGAGGGTGATTGAGTAGCAAATGTTATCTTCACCAATATTGAACCATAAGGGTTTATTGAGTAGCCAAGTGCTAACTTGAATCCTATGTTGAATTTATCACAAAAAAAAAATTTCATTAATTAAAATTGACCAACACACAAATATTTTCTACAGAACTACATGACTTTGAGTTCCCCATTGCACCAGGGGATACGTAGGAGCAGGTATTCCCTGTCAAGTCAAAATTAAATTTTCATAATTTATTGTTTTACTTTTAAATATTTTTTTTATGCACTTTATTCTTTAAAATTTAAATTAATCAATTATTAGTTAAATATTTTATTTTCAAATAAAGAAGTTAATTTAGCCGAGACGGTTTGTTAACTGAATGTTTTGGACATCTAAGTTGTGACAGCTTGATGTTTCAAATTTTCAAGTTAAAATTAAATTTTATGATATTATTTTATTCTGTTTCGCATGTAGATATTTTTGTTCATTATTATTATCATTATTGTAAATATTTATTTATTTATTATTATTATTATTATTATCCTCCTCTTTCTTTATTATCTTAATTTAAGTTAATAATTGAAATGTATATATTTTATTTCAAATAAAGATGTTAATTTAGCCGTGACGGCTTGTTAACTCAATATTACGGATACATTTGTGATGTTTGGTACTCCAAAATTTTCTTATTCTAAGAAAGATTTTCTTTTATAATTTCCTTAAGATAAAGGTGTAAATAAATATTTTGAAAGGTTATTAATAATTTGCACAATTAATTAAGGTACCGTCTAAAGACGGGTGTATTAGGGGCGCTGTAGGATTAAGTTCCTACCTTTCCCTAAGCATAACCGACTCCCGAACTCAAATCTGGTTTCAAAGATCATTCCTTTTAGATAAAATGGTTTTTTTCATGTTTTTTTTTCCAATTTAATAAAACTTGGTGGCGACTCCAATCTTAAACAAATCTCATTTTTCGCCGTCCCGTCGCGATCCCGGTTGTGACAAAGATGCATGAAAGAAGTTGGAAGGGCAAGTGGAATATCTGTCAACAATATTGGCACAGACTGAGCAGAATGCCACTCGAGGGTGGACATTAGCAAATCAATATCACGATTTGTTTGTTGACGCAGCAGAATTTGGAAAGTTGTGGAGAGAAAAAGCTTTGGAATGGGAAGAAAAGTATATAAAACTCACTAGTGAATTGAGTCATTACGTCCCCAACTTTATATATCGATTTGAGCAAGCCAATGAACAAATTAGCAAGCTGCCACCATTCAGATTACCTCGAGAAGTGACAGAGTTTATGGACTCATGTGAAAGCATCACTAAAGACCTTAGAAGAAAAAAAATGAAGTTTTTGATGTAGTAATCTGTATTGAATAAAGAGCTGTTGATGTAGTTACTTTCTATGTTATCAATTTTGAAAAGACTTGTACTCGAAACTTCACCTGGGAATTAATGAAATTCTCAATGTTCGTGCTACTTTGAATTTCTCTAACTCATTCGATACTTTTTATAGAGGAATAAATGTTCCCTTATAAAGTAATCAATCGCATTTTTGCCTTGAGATGGCTCATCCTCGTGCAAAAATGTGAGAAGCTTAGTCATCAGGAAAACAATTGCATTGCTAGTGTTCATCAGATAGCACCTACAGAGGAGTGGATTCTCCCTGTAGATTTGTTATCAACCATACCTTGACTTATAAGGTAACATACCCATAAGAATAGGTGTGGGGTATCCTTACTCTTGAAAAGAACTTTTGATGACCGTTGTTCGATTTTTCTTTTACATAAAAAAAAAATCTTTAACCCTTCGGGTTATTGTTATTACACAGTGTGCGTGAGTGTGCACGTGTAACTCGTAACCATTAGGCACCCAAGGAAAGAGGATACCGATCTAACCAGTGTTCATAACACCAGAGCACGAACCAAGATGGCAGGAAATAATGGTGATTCAGGGAGAATCATCACAGCTGTAGCTAATTTTGAACCGGGAAGGAATCTGAGTATAGAAGTTGACGAAATGAGGGGACAGTTGAATGCAATGATGGATACTCAGGCCAGGATGGAAGAAATGATGCGAACCATGAAAGAATCACTCGACTTATTGGGGGCTAATCAAAATCGAGATAGAGTGAGTATGCCAGTAAGTGTGCAACCCAGTGCTACAATGATAACCATACCTGTGGTATCAGATGCAACTCTAAATGTTACACAATGGATGAATGACATGGGAGGGACACTAGGTAATCCTCATGAACAACCACCACCGACAATGCCAATTACCCTCCCCATTGGAGAAGGTTATCATGCCATAGAGAACACACATACTGAAGGACACGGGCATGCTACCCACATTTTGGAGCAACCTCGTGTTGTTGTTCAAAGACAGTTATCTTCCTCGGGGAATAATCGCGCAGAGACGGAAAAGGACAAGTTCAAAGAAGAATGGATGAAGAAGATTCAGGATCAAATTAAGGCCATCCAAGGACCTACCACCTATGGTTATGTGGAGGTTGAAAAACTTTACCCTCCCATTGACCTAATAGTTCCCAAGGACTTCAAAGTTCCTGATTTCTCGAAATATGATGGGACCAGTAACCCTTTGTTCCACTTGAAGAGTTATTGTACCAAAATGGCAATATGGTCCAAGGACGAAAGGTTTCTTGTTAGCTTCTTCCATGAAAGCTTGACTGGACCTGTCTTAGAATGGTACATTCAATTGGACCATTCGAAAATCACAAGCTGGAGAGAATTGGTTGATTTGTTCATGAGCCAATACAAGTTTAACCTTGAAGTGGCACCAACAAGGGAGCAACTAAGCATAATGCAGAAGAAGAGATATGAAACATTTAAACAGTATGCTCAAAGATGGAGAGCATTAGCCGCTCAAGTCCAACCACCTCTCATCCCAACAGAAATGTGTTCATACTTTTTGGGGACCTTAGGATCGCCTTATATCGGAGCGATGGCAGGAGCAGCGTACAAAGATTTCTCTGAGTTGATCATTGCTGGAGAAAGAATTGAGAATCTTGCTAAAGCTGGCAAGCTTCCAGTAACTAATGAAGACACAAGAAAAGGTTTCCCACCTAGGAAAAAGGAAACTGATGTGAATTTTCTGTAGAGTCAGCAACCCTTTACCCCAAGACATGCACCAATGCACCCAATGTAACATCCCCTGCTGCTTTATGGATTGACGACTGTCCCCACAAACCAACACGGGTCTTTTCAGCATGTTTTGTCCTCACTCACACGCTTCTTAGGAAAACTTCCCAGGAGGTCACCCATCCCAAAATTACCCCAGGTCAAGCACGCTTAACTATGGAGTTCTTTCAGTTTAGGCTACCGAAAAGAAGATGCATCTTGTTGATATAGGTAGTACAAATCAATTCATATAAGCCCTCCTCAACTGTATAGTCTCATACCTATACAGTCTTAGGATCCCTCTCATTCGGGTGTGTAATCGGTTCATTCATGTACCCCTCCGCTTAGAGGACCTTGCGAGGAGCCGCTCCTTGTCCGTGCCTTCTTTGCACTGGCGATCACTCCTCGTCCTCGTCCCCGGGCGTTACATGCCCACCAGCTTCCGCTTGGTTCGTCCCCGAACCACACCGTACTGGGAGAGGTGCAGGCTCTGATACCATTTGTAACATCCCTTGCTGCTTTATGGATTGACGACTGTCCCCACAAACCAACACGGGTCTTTTCAGCATGCTTTGTCCTCACTCGCACGCTTCCTGGGAAAACTTCCCAGGAGGTCACCCATCCCAAAATTACCCCAGGTCAAGCACGCTTAACTGTGGAGTTCTTTCAGTTTAGGCTACCGAAAAGAAGATGCATCTTGTTGATATAGGTAGTACAAATCAATTCATATAAGCCCTCCTCAATTTGTATAGTCCCATACCTATACAGTCTTAGGATCCCTCTCATTCGGGTGTATGTCGGTTCATTCATGTACCCTCCGCTTAGAGGACCTTGCGAGGAGCCGCTCCTTGTCCGTGCCTTCTTTGCACCGGCGATCACTCCTCGTCCTCGTCCCCGGGCGTTACACACCCGAATGATCGCCGGTGCAAAGAAGGCACGGACAAGGAGCGGCTCCTCGCAAGGTCCTCTAAGCGGAGGGGTACATGAATGAACCGATTACACACCCGAATGAGAGGGATCCTAAGACTGTATAGGTATGGGACTATACAGTTGAGGAGGGCTTATATGAATTGATTTGTACTACCTATATAAACAAGATGCATCTTCTTTTCGGTAGCCCAAACTGAAAGAACTCTATAGTTAAGCGTGCTTGACTTGGGGTAATTTTGGGATGGGTGACCTCCTGGAAAGTTTTCCTAGGAAGCGTGTGAGTGAGGACAAAGCATGCTGAAAAGACCTGTGTTGGTTTGTGGGGACAGTCGTCAATCCACAAAGCAGCAGGGGATGTTACAAATGGTATCAGAGCCTGCACCTCTCCCAGTACGGTGTGGTTCGGGGACGAACCAGGCGGAAGTTGGTGGGCATGTAACGCCCGGGGACGAGGACGAGGAGTGATCGCCGGTGCAAAGAAGGCACGGACAAGGAGCGGCTCCTCGCAAGGTCCTCTAAGCGGAGGGGTACATGAATGAACCGATTACACACCCGAATGAGAGGGATCCTAAGACTGTATAGGTATGGGACTATACAGTTGAGGAGGGCTTATATGAATTGATTTGTACTACCTATATAAACAAGATGCATCTTCTTTTCGGTAGCCCAAACTGAAAGAACTCTATAGTTAAGCGTGCTTGACTTGGGGTAATTTTGGGATAGGTGACCTCCTGGGAAGTTTTCCTAGGAAGCGTGTGAGTGAGGACAAAGCATGCTGAAAAGACCCGTGTTGGTTTGTGGGGACAGTCGTCAATCCACAAAGCAGCAGGGGATGTTACACCCAAGACCCCAAACACCACCATTCCAAACCTTAACTACTCCTTACCTACTTTGCCAAACTGCACAAACAATAAATACCATCCCATATCCCCAGCCTCAGGTTAATAACATTCACATATGACCATATCAACCAGCACATCCTACATATCCAACCACATATCACTAGAACTACCCAAACACCCCGACACCCCGACCAAATTTCCAAAACCAAAATCGCAATCGATTCCCAAACCTTCCACCTTTCCCAAAGTTATCCATCTCAAATGCTGACCTTTTTTCAAAAGTTATTTGAGGCTCACCTGATTTCACCTTGTCCTGTGCGTCCATTAGAACCACCGTTCCCAACATGGTACAATCCAAACTTAACTTGTAAATATCACATGGATATAGTGGGGCATTCAATTGGAGATTGTGAAAGTTTCAAGATGGCAGTAAAGAAACTAATTGCTTGTGGACGATTGGACCTTCAAGAAGAGTCAAAACCAGATATTGTCCATAACCCAATGCCAAATCATGAAAGAGGAAGTCGGGTTAATGCTTTGGAGGAAGAAGAACCGCTAGTTAAGAAAGTTTTTAATCTTCGAACCCCTATGGAAAGAATTTTTATTAGTTTGAATGAGGCTGGTTATAATGTAATAGCACCTGCTTTGACAATAAAGGAGAATGAGAAGCATGATATGAAGTCAAGCTGTGTATACCACTGTGGAGGTCTTGGGCATGACATAGAAAATTGCTGGGATTTCAAGGCTTGAGTACAGAGATTACTCAACTTGGGAGTAATACAAGTGAAAAAAGGGTTAAACACCCCTAATGAGGTGAATGTAATCGAACCATTTGTCCTTCGAGTGCCACCACTTAATCTAACCCCTAAGCCAGAAAAAATGGTGATCACTGTGAAGAGGCCTATGCCTTTTGGTTATGAGAATCCTCACGCTGTTCCTTGGAATTATGAGACTAAAGTGGAGACGAATGGAGACATAGGGGAGACCTCAAAGACCCGAGAAGGTGAGGAAGTGAGTGATATCATGGAAGTAAAAGGAATAACAAGAAGTGGAAGAGTTTATGGGCCCAAAGAGCTGGAAAAAGGAAAGTTTGTTAATGAAGGGGATGACTTTGGAGGAAACAAGAAAGAAGATGAGGAAGAAGAGTTCCTAAAGATCATGAAGCAGAGCGAGTATGATATTCTGGAGTAATTAAAGAAAACTTCCGCCAGAATATCTCTTTTGTCATTAATCATGTTGTCTGAACCCCATCGAAAGGCAATATTAAAAGTTCTGAAAGACGCTTATGTCAAGCCTGATGTCTCATCGGAAAATGTGGTGAATATGGTGGATCCAGTGAAACGTGTTAGTATGATCACGTTTTCAGATGAAGAAGTTGTGTCACAGGCCAACCCACGAGCACTATACATAACCCTCAAATGTAAAGGTTACATAGTGCCCAGAGTTCTCATTGATGGAGGTCGAGATTGAATGTCTTACCTGTGTCAACTTTAAGCTATTTGTCGATGAGTAAGGATGATATACTGCCACAAATAATGGTAGTGAAAGCTTTTGACAGAGCTAAGAAGAGCATCCTTGGGGAGATGGTGTTGTTGCTAGAGATCGGCCTAAGTAAATTTGAGGTGTTATTCCAGGTAATGGAGATTGAGTCCGACTACAATATGCTACTCGGAAGACCATGGATAAACAGCGTTGGTGCTGTCCCATCAACCTTGCATCAAAAGGTTAAGTATATTGAAAATGGTTCAGTCATTACAATCCATGGAGAGAAAGAAATCATAGTATCCAAACCAGTGGCATTGCCATATGTTGAAAATGTAGAGCTAGTGGAGAGCAGTTTATGGCACAACTTGGAGGTAGTAGGGTTGAGACAGGAACAGGATAAGACCCCAATGCAAAATCAAGTAGTGGCTCATATCATGGCCAAGAATGGATATCTGGAAGGCAAAGGGCTAGGATCATGGTTGCAAGGCACCTGAACACCTATATTGGTCCCAGAGAAGTTCAACCGATTTGGTCTAGGGTACGAGATCCCAGTGGATAAAAAGATGAGTGCCTTGAGTTTGGAGCAGAAAAAGCAAAAAGGAATAATGAAGTAGATCCCTCACCTGAAGGAGACGTTTCCTAGTCCAGCTAAAGTAATTATAGCCGAGGAAGTTTACTCCCCTTGCTACCGCCTCACCATCAACACCTTAGATGCTGAGACAAAAAAGATAACAAATTTTTTTGCTGCCACCAAGGATGAGATGCTGATGAACTGGACAACTGAACCAGTACTTGATGTTATTGCTAAAAAGTAATTAGTTGGGTTGTATCATTCAAGAATTGCTTATGCTTTTGTTTATGCTACTCAGAGACATCATTTAAATAAACTTGCATGATCTTTCAATAATCTTTCTTTATATGATTCATTTACCTCGTTTCTGTTTCTTTTCTTTCTCCTTTCTTCTATTTCTTTCCTTTACCACTCTCAGCTCATTAATTTGTGGTTTTTCCATGATTTATGATTCACCATTTATTTAAGCATTCCAACCCACCATAATTACTTTCCAGGGATTTGAATGTCATAGAAATTTTGCCACATGAAAGGGAATTTGGAAGCTTATCAATTGATTCTTTTGCTGTACTTGACTGCGATAACCATGAGTTCGAGGGTGATGAAGAAGATGTTGAACAGTTTTCAAAGTTACTGGAATACTCAGAAAAAGGATTTGGCCTACACAATGAGGTGATCAAGGTGATTAACATGGGCACTGAAGAAGAAAATAAGGAACTAAAAATAGTGGAAAATCCTGAATGCTCAGAAATGATTGCGTTGTTTAAGGAATTCCTTGATGTGGTTGCATGGTCCTATCATGATATGCCAGGATTGGATCCGGAGATTGCTTCACATAAGATTCCCTTGTATCCAGAAGCTGAGCCGAAAAAGCAAAAGTTAAGAAGAATGCGACCTGAAATGTCATTAAAAAAAAAAAGAAGAAGTGACTAAGCAGCTGGAGGCTGGGTTTTTGGAGGTGTCAAGACATGCTGATTGGGTAGCTAACATTGTGCCTGTGCCTAAAAAGGATGGGAAGGTTAGAATGTGTGTAGATTATCGAGATTTAAATAAGGCTAGCCCGAAAGATGATTTTCCTTTACCCCACATTGATGTCCTTGTTGATAATACGGCTGGAAATCACAGATTTTCCTTCATGGATGGATACTTCGGATATAATCAGATTCCCATGGATATTCTTGACAAAGGAAAAACTACTTTCACAACTCCATGGGGGACATTTTGCTATACAGTCATGCCATTCGGATTGAAGAATGCCAGTGCCACCTACCAACGTGCCATGGTCACATTATTCCATGACATGATGCATAAGGAGATTGAAGTGTACGTGGATGACATGGTCGCCAAGTCTAAGGAGGGAGAAAGTCATGTGGCAGTTCTACGAAAGTTGTTTGAAAGGCTTAGAAGATATAAACTCCGATTGAACCCGAATAAATAAATTTTTGGAGCTTCTACAGGGAAATTGCTTGGGTTCATTGTTAGCAGAGAAGGGATAAAGGTGGATCCTGATAAGGCGAAGGCAATACAGGAGATGCCTGCGCTTCGAACCGAACGGGAGGTTAGAAGTTTTCTGGGAAGGCTCAATTATATTGCTAGATTTATTGCCAATCTAACTAGTACTTGTGAGCCTATATTCAAGCTGTTACGAAAACATCAACCTGGAGAATGGAACGAAGAATGCCAAGAAGCCTTTGACAAAATTAAGACTTATTTAATGAAACCACCTATTTTGATACCACCCATGCCCGATCATCCTTTAATACTGTACCTCACAGTGTTGCCCACGTCACTTGGGGTAATGTTGGGACAATATGATGAGTCTGGAAAGAAAGAACAGGCAATTTATTATCTGAGTAAGAAGTTTAACGGCTGTGAATCCCGTTATCTGGCAATTGAAAAGACTTGTTGTGCATTAGTGTGGACTTCCAAGAGATTGAGGTAGTATATGTTATACTATACCACCTGGTTAATCTCTCGAATGGATCCGTTGAAATACATATTTGATAGTCCTCAGGTGTCATTAAGAATGTCAAAATGGAAAATGATGTTGTCTGAATTTGATATCAAATATGTAACTCAAAAGTCCATCAAAGGAAGTGCAATTGCTGATCATCTAGCTGAAAATCCGCTTGAGGATGGACAACCTACCATGTTTGAATTCCCTGATAGTGTGGTGTTGTCGGTAGAAAAAGAAGATGTAGAAAAGGAGAATGTGTGGAAAATGTACTTTGATGGGGCCGTCAATATGAATGGATGTGGAATAGGAGCTGTAGTGGTGTCACCAGCCGGGAAGCAATACCCAGTTTCCATCAAACTAGACTTTGAATGTACCAACAATATTGTAGAATATGAAGCATGTGCAAATGGTTTACAAGTTGCAATTGACTTGGGGATCAAAGAACAAAAAGTCTTTGGAGACTCGGCACTCATAATATACCAAGTTAATGGAGAATGGCGTACAAAGGATCCAAAATTGGTACCTTACCAGAAGTACTTGTCTCGACTAATTGAGCACTTTGATGACATATCATTTTCTCACTTAACTCGAGACCATAACCAATTTGCGGATGCCTTGGCAACTTTGGCTGCAATGACTAAGTTAGAGGTCCACACAAATGTCCAACCCATCCATGTAGAGGTGCAAAGCGAACCGATATACTGTGATAATGTAGAGATCGAGCCAGATGGCCGACCATGGTATTATGACATCAACTAGTATCTTCAAAAGGGAGAATACCCTGCAAGAGTGAATGAAGGGCAAAGAAAAACAATTCGATGACTGGTCATGTCCTTTTTCCTAAATGGTGAAGTCCTTTACAAGCGGAATCATAACACCACTCTCCTCAGATGTGTGGATGCTCATGAAGCTCAAATGATCATGACTGAGATCCACGAAGGAATTTGTGGAACCCATGCTAATGGGCATATGATGGCACGCAAGATCCTAAGGAGTGGATATTATTGGTCCACCATGGAGAATGACTGCATCAGTTATGTTCGAAAGTGCCACAAATGCCAAATATATGCAAACCGAGTTAATGCTCCTCCAGTTTCGTTACACAACATGGTATCTCCTTGGCCTTTCTCGATGTGGGGTATGGATGTCATCAGCCCAATTAATCCCAAAGCATCCAATGGTCATCGTTTCATCTTGGTGGTGATAGACTATTTCACTAAATGGGTGGAAGCAGTTTCATACGCCAATATCACACAAAAGGTGTTCATCAGATTCATCAAAAGAGACATTATTTGTAGATATGGAATTCCAGAAAGAATCATCAAAGATAATGCTCCTAACCTCAACAGTGTTGAAGTTAAAAAACTCTTTGAGACTTTCAAAATCAAGCATCACAACTCAGCTCCTTATAGGCCTCAAATGAATGGTGCGGTCGAGGCTGCAAATAAGAACATCAAGAAAATCATCGCCAAAATGGTGGTGAATTATAAAGATTGGCATGAAATGCTACCATATGCTTTACATGCATATCGTAACAATATACGGTCGAGCACAGGGACAACTCCCTTCTCATTGGTATATGGAATGGAAGTTGTATCTCCTATAGAAGTGGAAATCCCATCATTAAGGATTTTAATGGAGGTTGAGTTGGAAGAATCTGAGTGGGTGAAGGCTCGATATGAACAGCTGAACATGATAGAAGAGAAAAGACTGGCAGCTATCTGTCACGGCCAATTATACCAAAGCAGAATGGCTAAGGCTTTTAACAAAAAAGTCCGCCCTAGAGATTTTTGTCCAGGAGATTTGGTTATGAAGAAAATTCTCCCTAATCAAGAGGATGCACGAGGAAAATGGGCCCCAACCTATGAAGGTCCTTACATTGTCAAGCAAGCGTTTTCTGGTGGAGCATTGATTTTGCAAAACATGGATGGACAAGAATTGCCCAAACCAATCAACACTGATGCAGTCAAAAGGTTTTATGCTTGAAAAGATGCTAAAAATAAAAAATAAAAAAAAGCCCGTTAGGTTGAAAACTCGAAAGAGCAACCTAAGCAAAAGTTAGGGAAAAAAGAGAAAAAAAAAAAAAAGAGAAAGGCTCGTTAGGTCGAAAACTCGAAAGAGCGACCTAGGCAAAAGTTAGAGCAAAAAGATAAGTATCATCTCAAGCAACCTATACTGGGGCAATGTTTGATTTTTCCATTGAATTAAGCAGACCAAGACTGAAACTGAGGCAATTTTTGGAAAATGGTTTGAAGATGTATAATTGGATATCATGGCTATGGTGTTCAACTTGCTGCAAGAAATTGATTGATTAAGCCACAAAGAACTTAAACTGGGGCAAAATTTCATGTCATTCACAATTCCATCTTTCATTTTGTGTTGTTGTCCCTTTTCAAACATTCGTCATCCAATTCACCAAGAAATAAAAATACCTATTCAGTTAATCTTTTCATTTCCTATTTGAATGCATGTTTATTTATGATGTCTCAAGTAAATTTAAGTTTAAAGTTATACAACCTAACAATGTTTACAGCAATGACTAGTATCACACTAAGAGAGTTCAGAAGCTTCAGTTAAGCTTGGCAGAAGGGAAATCATCATCCTAAAGGGAAACAAGTGAGCAGGGTTACAGAAGAAACGAAAGTCCAATGCAAGAATACGAGTTTGATCGGTTAAAGTTTTCCTCGAGGCTTGCTTGATTTGGTTACGGTTAGTTTTTCAAGATTATGTCTGAAATAAACTGAAGATGGATGATAAATCCATGACTTTTGCATTGTACCAATAAAAAAAAAGAGAAAGAAAAATGAGGGGGATACTGTGAATATCATTGTTTTCTGTGCCATTTTTACATTTCAGTTAGCCTCAAATTACCATTTCACTTTTTATTTGCAAGGCTTTTTAAATTTCCTGTCTGCCCCGTTGGCTTTTAAATTCCAGTTAGCCCCCGTCGGCTTTTAGATTTTTGCCAGCTCCCATCGACTTTTAAATTTCTGCCAGCCCCCGTCGACTGTTAAATTTCTATCAGCCCCCGTCGGCTTCTAAATTTTTGTCAGCCCCCATCGGCTTTTAAATTCCTGTTAGCCTCCGTCGGCTTTTAAATTCCAGTTAGCCCCCGTCGGCTTCTAAATTTTTGCCAGCTCCCGTCGGCTTTTAAATTTCTGCTAGCCCTCGTCGGCTTTCAAATTCCTGTCAGCCCTTGTCGGATTTTAAATTCCAGTTGGCCCCCGTCGGCTTCTAAATTTTTGTCAGCCCCCGTCGGCTTTTAAATTCCAGTTAGCCCCCGTTGGCTTCTAAATTTTTGCCAGTTCCCGTCGGCTTTTAAATTTCTACCAACCCTTGTCGACTTTTAAATTCCTGTCAGCCCTCGTCGGCTTTTAAATTCCAGTTAGCCCCCGTCGGCTTCTAAATTTTTGCCAGCTCCAGTCGGCTTCTAAATTTTTGTCAGCCCCCGTCAGCTTTTAAATTCGGTCGACCCACATCGACTTTTCAATTTCACACCATTGTCGGCTTTTAAATTATTGTCAGCTCCCGTTAGCTTTTATATTCCAGTCAACCCCATCAGTTTTTAAATTCCAATCAGCCTTATTGGCTTTTAAATTTCCTGTTAGTTCCCATGATTTTTTACTCTTTTCGCTTACATCATTGGTGAATTTCATACTTGTTTTTGTCACTCATACATCTTGGTTTCTGAATTGCATCATTGCATGACACATGTCTCTCATGAGCATCTAGTTTCTTTTACTTCTAATTTAAAGTTTCCTTAAATTTTCAATTTCATGCATCATCGTACAAAATTGATGTTCATATCTTTACTCATTCCTTATGATGACAATATGAAGAATTCAAGCTTTTCATATTCTCTTATAAGTAATAAGTAAAGAGGGGCAACTGTGAACACCCAATTTTGTCCGGCCCAAAACAAAAATTTCCAACATGTTTTATTTTATTTTTTCTTTATGGTATTTTTATTTTAAGCCCACTTTGTATGAAAAAGTAAACCTATTTCATTGTGATTTTTTTAAAAAAAAAATTTTTTTTGTTTGTTATCAGCCCATGTCACTTTTGGCCTAAAAATAAAATTAAAAAAAGTCCAATCTCTCCGTGCATTAAAGAAAAGCAAAATAAAAAAAGAAAAAAAAGGGAAAAGATGCACAGATTGTGTTTAGTTCATTGATGGTGCATTTAATGTTTCCATCACCTCAGAGTTGACAAATTACATCCCAAAAACTCCAATTCAACATTCCAACAGGAAAGGGACAATAATTCCTTGATTACGGATCAATACATTTAATGTGGATAATCTTATTCAAGACTCCAACCATAAAAGGAATCAAGGCATTTAATGCCTCAACAGACAGCATATCAAAGCATTGAATTGTCGGACAAAAGCATTTAATTTCGCAGTGTGTATAAATAAGAAAATTAAAACAGAGAAGAAAAAGAAAAAAAAAGCTTCAACTTCCTTACCAAAAATTATCATCATCAATACTCACTGCCTGTTGCTATCTCATCTAAAAGAGTGATATGATTTTAGGGACTTTGAGAGAAGTGGCAGCGATTATATTACAATTTGAATTTCTTCTCCAAAAAAAAATTGACAAGAAAGGAAAGGGAGTTACGGGAGGACAATCTTCATTTTTAAAAGCAGAAAGAAAGAGAGCTCTATTGTTCGAAGATTTTAACAGAGTTTGAGGGGACGAACATCAATACTTCCTTGCTGTTGCTGTTTTTTTTATTTAGAAGAGTGATATAATTTTAGAGACTCGAGTTTTTGAGAGGATTCTGAGTCAGGCAAGAAGTGAGGAAATCACAAAACCAAGAAATACAGACAGGGGAGCCATCATCACAAGCATAAAAACTTCATTTTTAGATCACCATTGTGAGGAGTTCTGAAGTTTAAGAGGTTAAAAAAGGAAAACCCAGGAGCCTGAGTGGTATCTAGTTTTTATTCCTCTCGTTGTTTGAATTTGATATTCTGCATTTTTAGCTTTAAATTACATGCTCATTTTGTTAGCTAAGATACACATGCATATACTCATAACAAGCTGGCACACACACACATATCATTTTTTATTTTATTATTTTTAACAGCCATCAACACCATCACCCACCATATTAAATCCATCATCATCATCATCAACCCTTTTCAAACCAAATCAGAAACTCACCTTTACATACCAGTTTAATCAAATATCAAGATAATAAATTAATCTTCATCCCAATCTAGACCATAGCCATGACATAGAAGATCCTGTTCAAACCAACAAACAAATTTTTTTTTTTGAAAATGAAAACAAACTTAATTCTTTGAACAACACTAAGTTGGGAGGCAGAACTAGAAATGGGAGAAAAGGGAAGGGATGGTGGCTACAGCCACCAGCTCCATGCACTGTGGCCCTGAACCGCCACGCGTCGGCATTCGCGCACCGCTGTCCCAAGCGCCCGCTGCCGCCATGGTTTCTGCTAGCCGTGGCTCTCTCTCCCTCCTTGCCATAACGGTTTCCTCCTCGGTTGCCTCCTCTTCACGCAGATCGGCCCCCTGCTCTCTATGGCTGCGTGCGGTTGGTGACTTCTTTGCTTCCCCTTGCAGTTGCACAGATCGCAGCTAGTCTGGCTCCATGGGTGCGATCCAGCAACTTCCTCCTTTAGCCTTCCTTCTCTCTCATTTTCTTTCTCTTTCTCTCTCTCTCTTGCTCTCTTATTCTTTCAGTATTGTGTTTGTGATTCAACCCCATATCAGAAAATGAAACCCATATTCCGGACCCTTCTTTATTTGCTTTGCTGTCTTTAGTCATATGCTATTATTTCATGTGTTGAATTTGTGTTCAATAGTGTGGGCCATATTGGTTGGACTTGTGAACTCTTAGTGTTGTTATTTTATTATGTTGGTTGCTTTTGTTTAAATATTTTATTTGATCTCTTTTTCAAACTTTTTGACCCCACTAGTCTTTACCCTTTTACGTTGTCATATGGCCATCAGGATATGTAGATGTAGGAACTCTTAGTGGTGTTATTTTAATATATTGATTGCTAATGTTTGAATTTTTTATTTGATCTCTTTTCGCAAACTTTTTGACTCCACCAAACTTTTTTTCCATTTCGTGTTAAGCTATGGAGATTTCAAGAAAACTCTTGTATTTGGGTTAGATTCCATTTTGTTATGTTTGGACTGCAGGTGTCATTTTTGTATGTTATTAGGAACTCTCTTTTGGATCATCTTACTAAAACAAACAAAAAAATAATGAGGGTTTAGGCTGTTCCATTTTTTTATGTGTTCTAGATAGTTAGGCCATTTCATTTTGTCTGAGTCATTCTCTTTGTTGGGTTGTTTATGCGGGACTGTTTGTTTATTGGAAAATTTGTCATGGATTTATTTTTTTTCTCGAACATGTTTGTATCTTTCAAAAAAAAGAAAACTCTAATTTGTGTTGTACTTTTTATATATTCCTTTTAAAAAAAATAGCTTGCAATATATTCTTTAGCAATTTGTTTTAATCATTTGAAGAGTATTAAATAATTTAGGGAATGTTTTAGTTATTTATTTGGTGTTTAATGAATTTTGTGCTAAAGGCTTGTGAAAAATAAATAAATAATAATAATACAAAAAAAAATTTGAAAAGGTTGGAAAGAAATGAAAATAGTAATTAGGGCCCTTATATTTCTTTAATTATCTCAATATTTTAGCAAAGGTTAATCTCATGCTTGTCTTTTGTTTATGAAATCATGTTGAGATTAGTGTCAAAAATAAATAAAAAAGTCCGTCTTTTATAAATAAAATATTTTTAGAAAATGATAAATTCATGTGATGGTCAATAAGGGTGATTGAGTAGCAAATGTTATCTTCACCAATATTGAACCATAAGGGTTTATTGAATAGCCAAGTGCTAACTTGAATCCTATGATGAATTTATCAAAAAAAAAGAAAAAAATCTCATTAATTAAAATTGACCAACACACAAACATTTTCTACAGAACTACGTGACTTTGAGTTCCTCATTGCATCAGAGGATACGTAGGAGTAGGCAACACTTGTCAAGCCAAAATTAATTTTTCTTAATTTATTCGTCAAGTTGTAAATATTTTGTGTAGATTATTCATTAGTTATTAAGATTGTAAATATATTTTCCAAAACTAATTTTTCTTAATGTATTTGTTTAAATTTTGAATATACTTGCCAAAATTAATTTTTCTTAATTTATTCGTCAAGTTGTAAATATTTTGTGTAAATTATTTATTAGTTGTTAAGATTGTAAATATATTTTCCAAAACTAATTTTTCTTAATGTATTTTTTAAAATTTTGAATATACTTTCCAAAATTAATTTTCTTAATTTATTTGTTAAATCATAAATATTTTGTGTAAATCATTTTTTAATTTATGTGTTAAAATTGTAAATATATCTGTCAAAATTAATTTTTCTTAATTAATGTGTTTAAATTGTAAATATTTTACTAAATTAATTTTCCTTGATTTATGTGTTTAAATTATAATTTTTATCTTCCTTATTTGAAATTTTTAAAGGGTTATTATTTAATTTGCACAATTCACTAAGGTACCGTTTAAATACGGGTGTACTAGGGGTGCTGTAGGATTAAGTTCCTATCCTTCCCTATGCATAACCGACTCCCGAATCCATATTTGGTTTACGAAGACTATTTTCTAAAATAAAATGGGTTTTTCCATGTTTTCCCAATTCAAATAAACTTGGTGGCGACTCCTAATTTTCAAAAACTTATTTCTCGCCGTCCCATCGTGATCTCGGTTGCGACAGTAAGAAAATCTCATATCATCATCATATCAAATTGTTGTTGTTCTTACCATTCTAAGGAAGGATTGCCTTGAGTTAGATTAAGAATTAGTCATAAAAGCTTTGAAGGGAGCCAAGAAGGAAAGTTAGAGTTACAAGAGTCAACTAGGGCCTTATTTGTTCTCTTTTCTTTTCAATTTTGTTCTGAATTTTTCTAATTGATTTTGGCTGGATTTTCTAGATATATTGGTTGATGATAGATAGATATAGGTGTGTTTAATTTGGTGAAGTGATTGGATGATTGTAAAAATCATTTTTCTCAAAATATGTTTTGAACCTTGTTGCTGGAAAATCCCGATTTTAAGCAAGTAGTGAATTTGTCCGAATTTTCTGACCTATTCAGAGATCTTGGATTGAGCTGAAAATTTTATGAGATGTAGCCAACATGTTAATGTATCTCTAGTAAAACTTTTGAGTCATTTTGGGCACTTTTTCTGTGTTTAAAAATTCAAGAACCGAATTGGTTAAGTTGCTGCCTGAACAGTCAAATTCTGAAGCACTGAAATTGTCCAAATTTATTAGCATACCAAAAGATCGATTCTTGAGCTGAAATTTTCATAGGATATTGAGAACATCTGAAGTTGAACTGTAAATTTTTGTAGGTTGTTATATGTTCATTTAGTATTTTAATAAAATCAGAACTTTCTGGTTATTGGCTGAAAAGCGTAGATTCTGACGTCCAAATTTGTAGAATTTTGTTAATATAGTTAGAGACCTTATTATGCCTTGAAGTTTTTACAGGGCCTCTTAGACATGAGGAATTTACTCTAAAAATGTAGTTTGATTTTTTTTGATGAAATTTAGTAGTTGATCCATAATTCTCTTTATAACTATATTTCTGGACAGCATGCTGAATGGGTGAATATATGATGAAGTATTAATGATTTGATCTTATTTATTCTATATGAATCTATGGAGTATGTTAAACACAAATGAACGTGAATACTTATTACAATTGCTTGCATGTGAAATAAAGTATAAGATTATATTTCTTGGGCCGGAGAGAGTAAATCTGGTATGTTGGAGAAAGTAAACCTAGCTACCCTTGAAATGAGTCGGGTAAAAGAACCTAACTAGGAATAGATCTGTGTGAGAATTGGAGAAAACAAATCTAATGATCATGTATAGGAATGAACTCAGTCCTGAAAAGTAGTCTATTATCCAGAAGTGAAATAAACCACTATAATCAAGGGCCAAGACAATTAAATAGCAATTGTTCTAAGTAGTCCTTTATTTTAAGTTATGTTATGTGCTACGAGAATGAATTTTATTATTCAATTGAGATCAGGTACTTATATGTTAAGTTAACATCACAAATTCTACGAATGATGATTGCATAAAATGAACTTGCTTCAGATAAAGATTTTGTAAACTAAGATATCTGTCATTAGTTACTTTACTTGTATGCAATATTTTCATAATTAAACCGAAGCAGCTGGGGTAGATATGATGACATTTATACTCAGATATGCTTAGTATCAAAGCGTGCTAATGAACAAAGTAGATCAAAATGAACGCTAAGATTTAAAAAGCATACATCTCAAAGATGATATATGATTAGTAAAGCAAGGTATATCAGAGCATAGTATTTATTAGAGCTAAAAAACAACATAGATAACTTGAATAAACAAAACATATTATGTAAACATGTACCAAAGCAATAGAATCAGAGTAGATAAAAAAATAAAAACTGATCATTATTCTAGAGCAATAAACAACAAATATAGGTACCAAGTATCAGAGTTATAAATAAGATAAAACTAATTGTTTAAAGGAAAAATGATGCATGCTGAATAACAACAAAATATCTCAGAGCTCCTCCTCAGCATAATGTTCCCCTTTGAGTTCCTCAGCATAAGATTTTCTTCTTTATATTTTCCTCTCCTTATTTTGTCATGAACAAAAAAAGAGGTTTGTTGAAAACCAAGAAACACCACCATCAGCCTCAGTGCCTCACTTCATGAAGGATTTCCTAAGTGTTCTAAAGAACCTAAAATAGTAATTCTTCATTTCTTCAAAGTTAGGTGCCACACTCTATGTTGGTGGCTTCAATTCAATCCAACCTGGAGGCAATGGCCCTCTAATTTTGCAAAATAAGCTAGATCCACTGAGAACTTGTTGAAGTTTTGGTTGAAGGATAGTGTGGCAATAGATGGTTGCAATTATGGATGGAGCAGCCTTGGAAGTACGCTCTAATATGTCTAGGGGCATGGTGTCCCCAGATTCTTTTGTTTCAACATGCATAGCAGTATGTGGTGGAAAGGATGGGATATTAGCAGCAGTTGTAGCAAGAATAGAAGCAGGAACAAAAGAAATAGTAGAAGCAAATAGAGGAAGGCAGGCAGAAGTAGTAGGTTTAACAACTTGAGGAGTACTTGTCTCTGAGGTCTTATCCTCGTCTTCTTTCACTGGACTTATATGAATGGAAGGAGGAGGTTAAGGCATTACTTGGATAACTATGATTTTTGGTTCATTTGCTTCCTCAGTTGGTTCCTCTATAATGGGCTCCATAGAGGGCTCTTCAATAATAGGCTCAGGTCTGAAAAGCTCACTTAGTCTGGCCCTCTCACTATGATATATACCTTCCCTTTCTTCAAATGAGGACCCTTCTACTTATTTGAGTGAGTGGTCTCATGTTCAACTCCCATCATCGCCTTCCCTAGACCATCTAGAAAGAATTTCAAACCTTAATACTTTTGTAACAAAAAATTGTTTCAAATAAAGTTAAATATTATTAATATTCTAAAGGTTCTCTAGCAGAAAAACTCATTGTGAGTTTCACAATTATAAAGTCACTTAAAAAAGCACCTATGTTGTAATCTTAAAGTCAAGATAACAAAAAGAAAAGAATACAAAATATCATGGCTTTACTTGTGTTTATACTCTTGTTATGTTTGGTAGGGGTTTAATATAAGCATAAAATTTTTGTCGCTTAAAATTTATTTGAGTGTGGAACCTTGTAACTTTTCTACTATTGAAGTTTTGATTTTTTTTTTTTTGGGTGTACATTGAAGTTTTGATCTTTATATTAAAAGTTAGAGTCGCTGAGATTAAACTAAGCAAAAAAGAAAACAGAATAATACTCATTTCTCAACTATAAGGATCAAAGCTCAAATTAAATAAATAAAAATATAAGGATTAAAAAAAAGATAATATAAGAACCAAAACTTTAATTAATGGATACTCTACTAAAATTAATTTTATTTTATTAATGACTAGAATCAACTTTAAACACCATTTTCATAAACTCCATTGTGTTCGGTTGTACAGTGAATCTTATCCATATCTGTACCCAATCTTTTTGTCTCTTTGTCGTTACTCTTATTTGATTATCTTTTTCATCAAAAGTGCATTAGGCAGGGGCTTAATATAGGCATGATATTTTATAAACTCATTTATGTTTGGTACATAGTCCAATAAACGAGAAGGAAAAGTTATTTGCCATGAGTGAGTTTATTGAGTTATTATTAAGCAAACCAGTTGTGAGCAATTTACATTACTATTTCAATCTCTGCCATATCTTAGGTGCCTCGATACATCATTTATATATAATACATAGTAACCATTTTTTAATTTTATCTGTGTGATATGAAACTAAGCAAGCTTTTAATTGTATGATTATGAAATTAAACAAAACTTTGAAGGAATATTTCAGAATTATGCAAGTAACTTTTGGTCTCTTTTAAAAGATATATAACGCCCTGTAATAATTCTAAGTTTTATTGGTGTGATCCTAAAATTAAATAAAGTGTGATTTGTATGATCTTGAAAATAAATAAATTTATTTTCAATGTTTCAAGCTCACAGAAATAAATTTTTAACATTTTAAAAATATAATTAATCACAATTTAATAATCTGACTAAAACTACTAAAGAATTACTACAAGTATATCTCAACTAATTGGAACATTAATAAGCCTTCTAATATTATTAACTAGTGTTTTGACCCATGCGATGCATGGGGTGATAAAAAAAATTGAAATTAGGTACATAGCAAATTATTTGATGACATTTTTTTTATAAATTAATAAACAATAAAAGTAAATAATTAACAATATTGTTACGATTAAAAGTAAATACACTCCACATGATCATTGCACGACAAAAAAGGATTACAAAGGAGTAATTACATAGGAATTTTGTTTTGTGTTTTGATCTTCATATGCCACTCTGCATAATATAATAAAAAAATATTAGTAAAAAAATATCAAGACTTAATCACAAATGTATTGAATATTTTGTTTAATAAAATAAATAAAGAATATAAAACGCATATCCAAACCTGAAATTCAAATTTTTTGAAAAACCTCGGGATAAACAACATTTTTTGTTATATTGCAAGGTTCACCATTATCATCCAATATCAATATCTTCAAACCACTCCTCGATTTTACCCTAGAGATAGCACTGTAAAGTTGCCCATGAGTGAACACAGGTTTAGGTTAAAACAATCTAACAAATGACAAAGATTGACCTTGGCTTTGATTAATGGTCATAGCAAAGCAAAGAGTAACTGGAAATTGTCTTTTTCGAAACTTGAGAGGCTTGCTTGGATCAGAAGGTATTAAATTCATTCGAGGTATGTAAACCTTTTCTCCAATTTTATTGCCAGTCACAACAATTGCTCCAATGACATTGTTTCCCAATTCTTCAACAATCAACCTTATTCCATTATATAATTCAAAAGATTAATCAATGTTCCTTAGCAGCATAATTAGACTCCCTTTTTCAAAACCAATTTATGATTTGGAATGCCAAAACACTTTATTTCATTTAAAAACTCAGCAAGTATCCAATCACCTTCAATGCCGACATCTTCATCAGCTATGCAATATGAATCAGAGCTCAGATACTCCTTTTTCTTACCAAGAATTTGAGAAAGCACAAATTTATTAACCATTGTAGGTGCTAGCAATGCTCGATCCTCAAAAAAGGAATAGTTTTTCAAATTATCCAATAAATTTGGATAAGTAAAATCTACAATAACCCTTAGAGTGAAGACGATTCTAAAACTAAGAATTCTACTAGAATTTCAACTTCTGCAATTCTGTCATGCTCAATTCCTAGCTTTCCATCTCCAATTTGAACAATCTAGTTAGCAAACAATCTCAATTATGGATCTATAGGGGAAGAACTTGTTGCTTGTAACCTCATATTTTTTGTCAGTTTAAGAATCTTGCAATGCAGCCACAAATTTGATGAGTTTATGGTGGCATTTACAATTTCTTCTCTTGAAGCTCTTGGAATAGCTGGAAGTGTCTAACGAAAGTCTCCCCCAAGGATAATAGTTTTTCCACCAAATGGTTCATCTTTAGACTTATTGTTTGTGAACCTCAATATATCTCTCATTGTACGATCCAATGCTTCAAAAGCAAATCTATTTACCATGCATGCTGCATCCCATATAATAAGACTTGGTTGTTGAAGTAGTTCTGCTATAAGACTTCCTTGCTTGATAGTGCACGTTGACAACTCAATAAGTGTCAATGGAATTGAAAATCTAGAATGAGCTGTCCTTCCACTAGGTAAAAGCAATGAAGCAATCCCATTGTATGCAACATTCAAAACAATTTTGCCATTGGATCTAACAGTAGCCGATAATGTTTTCTAAACAAATGTTTTTCCGATTCCTCCATAACCATATACAAAATAAAAACCTCCTTTCTCAATGGTTATCGAGTTTATTATATTATCATAAATTATCCTTTGATCTTTGTTCATTGAAGATAAGTAGCCTTCAAGATCAATAGATAACTGCTCTCTATCATAGTTTAGCTCTTCATCTAAAAGGTGATTTTGAAATTGATTGAAAGAAGAATCATTTGAGTATGGCATGGACTAGAAATCTTTCAAAGACCTTCCGTTTGAATTAAGTAACTTTTCAATTTCAATCAAGTATAAATTCTTCAACTCTGAACTTGGGATAGAAAGATCTAGGAAAAGCAAAAGGGTTTTTAATGACAATATGAAACTCTCAACTTATTATTAAAAAATGCAATATTTGTTTTTAATATTTGGAAGTATAATATTAAAATCATTGGAAAAAAAATTAAATGATAACTTAAAGCATACCTTGATTCCTTAATATTCGTCTCTAATCATGTAAGATTCCATCTCCTAAAAGTTCCTAAATATACTCCTATACAAATTATAGACTGCTCATCGTGTTTGTCACTAATAATGTAACAAAGAGCTTCCTTAGTTGATTTCCAGACGCTAACTCTGCAACCTCTTTTATACCTTAAATAAATTCATTGTTCAAGAAATGTATGAGAAAAGATCAAAAATAACTGTGAGGACCATAAATACAATACTAATAATAAAGAACTGAAATCTTGAAACAAAAAAAAAAAAAGAAATTGAAAGTGAAAAATAACCAATAAAAATAGTAAAAGAATTTTATACCTTTAATAAATTCATTGTCATCCGCTAATAACCCCAATGCATGACATGCTTCTTCAAAAGATTGGTGTACTAAATCACCTACTTTCCTTAAACTTTGGTAACTCATACATCCTCTTTGAACAGTTAATAGCAACCTCAAGTAGTACAACTCACCGATTCCAGGAGGTATGTATTGAAGCCTGCCTATTGAATGTCCCTGCTTCCTAGGTAACCATTCTTGCTTTGCTTTGTTGTATACAAAACGACTTGGAAACTCAGCATAAGTTAAATATCTTCCTTCTAGGTAAGAATCCTTTACAATCATCCAATCCTCAAACATTGTCTTTTTTTCCTTATTCTTTTGCACAACATCATCAATTCGGTCACTATCTCTAAAAACAAACAATTGCTAATTTGGAAGATGAAAACTTAATCTCTGAATAGGAGGCCACCTATGATGTATATCAAATGCGATAATTCTCCAAACAGCTTCGCATGCAGAAAGATAGCACCAATCATAGTAGTTTTTTTATCTCATCTACCATGCCTCTATTAACAGGATCACTTGTTGGTTGTGTAATTGTAACAGTAACTCTATCTGGGCCTTTATTAACATACTTAAAGAGATAATTAATCGAATTTGACTTGTTACAATATTCAATTTTGATATGAGCTTGATACTTTATCAACAATTTTGGATTATAAGGAACAACAAATCTATTGTCCAAGTCAATATGCTTTCTTACAGTGTTTACTCCTATATTTCTTCTTTTGTATATAGGATAATCGTCTTCATCAAATGTTGTGCTTTCTGCAAACTTCTTTGGAAAAAATTTTGAGCATTTTCCATCATTTATACATGGTGATTTTGGATTAGCCATGCCATAAGGACCGTGCATCATTAATTTAGTAATAGCCTCAAATAGTCGAGGATATTTTCCCTTGTCCGGTAGCTCAACAGATGTCACACGATCAATAGAATCAAGTGTAACAAGCTTATCATCCGGGTGTAACCATAATAGAATATGCGCATGAGGCAACCATCTCTTTTGAAATTCAATTGTATACATACCTGAATCTAACAAAAATCCAATGTGTCTTTTAAAAAATAAAATATATTGATAGATATAATATTTTTCAAAATTAAAGTCACTTACAAATAATGGACAATAGTATTACCTACTATAACTTTCCCAAAGATACATCCCTTTTTGAAGTCAATTAATATTTGATCTAACTTCATTTGGAAAAATCTGCATGCAATATCAGGCCTGTCTTCTGCTTTCATATTTCCTTCACTAACAAATCTTACTATTTTTGGCCATGAAGATTGCAAGTAACTGTAAAAAATAAATCAGGATATACATACCTCTTACAAACAACTATTGCATCCCGGCAATTGTTAAACATATATCTCATTCCACCCGTAAAAGAGGAGGGTAGGATTATGCGCATTCCTAAGCTTGCTAGATTTGTTTAACCTCTTGTGATAGTTTCCTCTAAGCCACTCAAAATGTCAGACCTGATCATATTTTGATTTAATCTCACCCACTGGATTCTCTAAGCTTCAACTATCATGTACGTGTCAACCAAGAATTGTTGGAACAATCTTCAGGAGCACAAGATGTTTCCATGTTCTAATTGTCTATCTTGTATCCTAAATGCAATAAACTCCCTCAATGTTACTCTAACTCTTTTGAAACTCTTGTTGTTCATGATAGAATCCCTTATAGGTATGTCTTCTTGGTATCCGTCTTCTCCAAATGGAAATAGCAGTGGGTATTGAAGAGGGATGAAAGTAGTGTGAGTCTCGTGAATTCTTTATAAATGACCATCATTTTTTTTACAATGATATCTCTCCCTTGATCAGAAGCATCAAAATCCCCCACTATTAGAGCAGGAACTTCATCAACAGATGGAATATTATAATTTCTTGCATCTCAAGATCTACTCCGAAACAACCTCAAACAAATATTAGCGGAAGGTTCTTGACTTATAAAATCTCTGACCCTTGACCAATCATGTCCTTTAAATCCTCTATTAAAGTTATGCCCAAATTTGAAATTTGTCACCCATTACTAAAAACAAATGACAATTTATTTTAGAAGGCTTTGTAGAAGATCTAATGCATGAATTTATTTTGAAGAGATGTTAATAGTTAAAGAAATAATTAATCATAAGAATAAATGAATTTATACCTAAAATAAGTCATTCTGTTTGATATTTCATTCTAAGTATCATATATATAAAGTTGAGAAAATTTCGGCAGACGACTTTCAATTGGAAGTAAAGAGCCTATTTTATGAAAATTTTGCCCATATAGAATAAATTGTGGAGGTGCTCGGCCATTGTTCAAAGAGGTTTTAACTTTGCCTCCAATAGAAGTGGACGAAAGCATGCTATTGTATTGTCTAATATTTTTTAAAAAATGACCACTTCTCCTATTGATGCCATTTAGCAAATTGAATAGTAAATCAGGGGGTCTTTTCAATAGTGGGAGTTCAATCTTTCCTTTCATACAACAAATGGAAAAATGTGGATCTGTAGAACTTTTATGTTTTTCTGATCTTTCTTCATACCATATAAAAGTAAAACAAAATTCACACTGTGTAGCATCCTTATTTTTAACCCAATACTCCTAGAACGTATTTAGGTTAACTATTAGTTTATTACTCTTTAGTTTTTATTCTTTCTTTAAAATACTTAGCAGAAAATATGAATAAATTTTCCTTTTTGAAACTTGAAAACGAAATATGAGCCACGTGCTAAAAATAAAACCTAACGTTTGCCACAAACATAACATACAAGAAAGAGATACCATATTATTCATAGCCACAAAATACAAATGTTATACATAACATTGCAACATAATCATATCATCATAGATACATAAATTACTACTATCATAGTTCCATCATCACATAAAAAAGAAATACACACATATATATAAAGTGGCATCTATGTGCTTCTGCTACATCCGTCTAATCCGGCTCATAATGTGTACCCCATGCCCTTGCCTTAGTAGAAGTCACGAACCATGCCATTATCTTCATCTAGAGACGACACAGAAGAAAAAAGAGAGGGATGAAAAACTCATTCAAGGTTCTCAGTAGGGATTCCCAACTCTAACACAAGTGTCATCATTATCGTCCCAGCCACTTCGGTTTTAATTATGAAGGAGGTGTTCATGCATAAGGTTTGGTTTTAAACTTTCCAAATATATTTATCTGAAGTGGATGTCTTTTAGTATCGGTCTTAATGACATGAATGCATCAGATGTTGAATGAATGCATGATAATATCATATTCATATTAACATGAAAATCATAGTATTTGAGCACAACATGAAGAGACATAAATTATATAGGTGGCATAAAGGCACAGTACTTTCATATAACTTCTTTCTCATGCTTAAACTCATAAGTTCTTTTTCTTAAAGACCACCCTCTTATCATGTTCACCAAAATCCAACCAATATACCAGCCCTAGCGATTTTATTCTGGCCACCAAACTCCATCTCATCTATCGCCTAAGAATGAGCTCAATCCTAACTAGTCATCACTAGATTTCATATGGGGTAATAGAGGGGGTAACTTATCATCTCTAAGGATCACTTAATACACCGACTCCCAGAGTGTGGGTTAAGGTTATTTCCTTCTTTGAAACGCTCTACTGGCACCCAGTGCACAGCGAATTGTCTGCTTTGGCAAGCTCAATGTCAATACCTTCACGATTTTGTTCCTAAGCTTGCTCGGCTAAATCGGTGTCACCCAAAACGCATCTCAGTACTATATCACATTTAAAATCTCATGAAATTTTTAAAAACTTTCTTAAGTCTTCAAATTTGACGGAAATTCGATAGCATAATGGTTGTACACTGAATTTCCTCAAATTTGCTTTATGCCATATAAACTTATATTTTCAAATATCCTTATAGAATTTCATTCAACGTTTCATGCTTCATCAAATCATGCAAATCATCATATCATGCCACAATGTACCAATATTCAAATCTCAAGTTTATACATTCATATGTACATAATATCAACACTTTAACAAGTCAATAGACATGCTCCTACCCAGATTGCTGGAATAAGGGACCTGGCTTAGCTAGTGCAAATGTTATGCATCAAAACCATATTAATAAACAAATAAACACCTTGAAACTTTAATTCTCACATTCCTCTCCTATCTTACAGTTCTTATGCTTTTGACCCTTATGGGTCTTAAACTTCCGATCTAATTAATCTATTACCCAAATTAGGTCTTTTATGCACCTATGGGATCACAACTAATAATTCTCACTATTTATTATAATCAATTCTAAACAGCATTAGGCAGCATTCTACTCTTTCAAATTACGGGTGTCTAGGAGTCACAATATTAACGCTTTCTAAGTTTCGTTTTCGCCTAAGATGCTATAATTAATTCCTAAACCAATTATGAGAGATTCCTACACATTTATACTAATTATAAACCATTTTTACTAAGGTTAATTATGCTGGATCAGAATCTCAAATTCTTAGTTTCTAAAAAAGTCTCATTTTTAATCCTTTCTAGTTACTTATGGTTCCTAACACTCCCATAATAATTTTTCTTTCACTCAAACATAATTTTTCCACAATCTAACTCATGTAAACAGCATCATACAGTAATCAAAATTCCAGAACAGTGACCAAAACACATATGTCATAAAATCATATAAAATTACATTTCAAGTGCACATAAATTACTAGTTTTCTCTTGGAACATTTTTAGAGCCTTAAAACTCTTTTAGAAACCATTTTATTTCATTAAAATCATAAAAATATGAACAAAGGCAGTAGCTAATTTATTTTGCTTATAGTTGAGATTTAAAACTTAAAAACATATTTATAACATATTCTAAGTTCATCTAAGCTTAGGAAAATTCTTAAAACATAGTTTGTTGGTCCTTGTGACTAGATGAAACTCATACTAAGTCCATCATCATCACATGGTTGAAAATACATCGATAAAAACATTCTCATTTTCCAAACTTCTTTTGAGATAAAATGGGCAAGTCTTTGAGCTCTAGGATCTTTAGGTGAGGACATAAATTTAAACATGCTATTCACTTGTTTTATTCTTCATTATAAAGTAAAGTGAGAGCATAAAATAAATATGACATGCAACTTGTTATTATCTTTAAAGTTTTAGTGATGACTTGAAATATAAATATGAGATGCAAAGCTTGAAATTTAAACATGATAATACAAATTCATTTCTTTATTCTTGATATTTAGTGATGACAAGGAAAAGTAAACATGATATGCAAAACATAAACTTAAACATGAATGTAAGTTCATTTTATTCTTACTAGAGCTCATACAAGGCTTTAAAGGAACAAAAACCTCAACCCAACACATATCTTAACAAGGTGAAGTGAGCATTAGAGTTCTTTGTCCCATGGTTTCAAAGAAATCCCATGGTTTCAACATCATCATCAAGCTCAAAGAAAATGAATTAAAAGAATCAAAACAACATTATTTCTTGAAACAAAATATACAGAGAGGTGCTTTATATTTTTAACAAACTTTTTGAAAAAGGAAGAAAAGGAGGCCAAAGCCATCAAGGAAAGGAAAAGGAAAGAAAAACCAAAACATTACAAGAACAACAACAAGTTTCAAGCTTTAGAAGATTCTCAAATGTAAATCTCAAGATCATTATCTTGAAACCTCATCATCAAGCTCAAGTTTTTCTTTCAAAAATCAAGTCTTATGACTAAAAGCAAAAAGAGAGAAAAAGAGTTTGAACCAAGAGGAAACTAGCACTTTCATATCAAAGACAACATCATAAAAGGAAAATCTTTTGAAAACAAAACCCCTACCTAGTGGTATTTCTCTTTGGAATGAAAAAGAAGTTTTCTCTTGAAAAGAAAATGAGAAGAAAACTCCTCTCCAAGTGATGGTGATGATTTCGGCCAAGCACAAAGGAAAAGCAAGGAGTTGTATTTTATGTGAGCTTTGTGTTTGAGAAAGGAAGCTTTAGTGTTTAGATGATGATCTATGGTGGTGGTGTGGTGGTTTGAGGTTGGAAGGAATGGTTCTTTGAAGAAGATGATGAAGATGAAGAAGATGAGAGGAAAAGAGCCCAAGAGTTCTTTGAGAGAAAAGAAAGGAAACAAGATAAACTTTCAAGACAACAACTAGCAATTGTGTAAAATGGAACCAAGTTCTCTTGAGATTGGAATTTATAGAAAAATGAAATGTGAAGGAGTGAATTAGAAGGGTGCTGGCCGTGAACTTCATTGGCCATGGGGGAGAGAAAAATATCTCTTTAATTGGTCATTCAAAGCATGGTTGGAAGTATGGTGAGGTATAGTGTAAGGCATGGTGCAAGGCATGGTGAAGCATGGCCTTTTGTGTGCCAAGGAATTCAATATGTGATGAATATGGGAAGGAAAGGTTTCAGTCATGTACAGCCCATGGTGAAGGAATTTGTGTCATCTAATTGTGGTTTAGTAATATGTTTAGGTGTGTCTTTGATTAAGCTTAAGATTATAAATTATAAGAAAGTGTTTAGGTGAGGTAATTACGTAATTAGGAATATTAAGATATGATTAGGACTGGTCTTGCTTCATTAGCTAATTTAAAACTCATTTTATGTTATGATTGTGCACAAACACAATTCCTTAATTCAAGGAATTGAAGAGAGAAAATACTATTTAAGATTCCTTGAAAAAGAATCTTGATTTATAAAAATAGATTTGAGTTTAATCTAAGCAATTTTAGGTTCTAATTAACTTTGATACATTATTTTGACTCTAGATTAATTATGGAAATTAATTAATCTTCGATTAGAGCCTAATATTGCTTAGGTTCGCTTAATCACATCATTAAGCTTAAGATCACTATGCTAGGGGCAAAATTGTAATTTTGCACAAAAACTGTCTGGGACCACCGAGACTTAAACAGAGATCACTAAACATATAAAAACATCATTTTAAACCTTTTAGGAAGTTTTCGGGCTCAAACGGCACTTATACCCATGTAAAAACGTTATAGGAGTATTTTGGTCATTTTAACCTGAAACTTTAGAAAATGAGATTTTCACCTCCGACGGCAACCACAATTCACCTAATCCCCTTCAACCATTGAGCTAACCTTTCGAGGACTGCCGGGTCGGCTATCCTCGAGTTTCGGGTGAAAATGACCTCAGGGGCATTTTGGTCATTTTTCGCTCAGACAGAAAAATCGGGGTGTTACATACTATAGTGAAAAGTCTCCAAAATCCAAATATTCTATCAAAAAATAAAATTTTTACAATTAATAATTCCAATATAATTATTTGACAAAGTATAAAGATTATAGATGTTATATGAAGCCTTCATTCTCAAATTGTTCAAATAGGGGGTTATCAAATGACAACTCTATCATGTTTTCACCAGTGGATAGGTTGGATAAAGTATCATCTGTTCATGTAAAAAAGAAAACAACTAATAAACTAGACTTAAAAAAAGTACGTATCATTCATTACTTTTCAATATCCTATGGTAAGGGAAAGCATACCCAAAAAAAAAAAATTGTGTCCTTACCTTCAAGTTCAAACGTGACGTGATACAATAGATGAAATAATCGATCTTTTTTGGATTTTGTGCTTTCCAAAGTTCATTGAACCTAAAGCTTTGAAGAACTTGCAACAACCATGGACATTCGTAAAATGATATTTTTGTCAGTATAGACAATTATTTGGGCTAGTTAATTAAAAATGAGCTTTCTGGAATACATAAAAATCCTTTAAGTTAAATTCAAATTCAAAATAAATACCATTTGTTAAATCCAATAATGGAGTTCTTGAATTTGATGATGCCATTTGCATGGAATTTGTCAATTTTGGTGCCAAACTTGTTTTAACTACATATCAATTCATTATTCAACATTGTTATTTTAATGACATCAAAAGGAGAATAAATAAACTATTTATAAAAACACATAAGTGCATCAAATGTATTAATAGATAATATTATATTTTTGGAGTTGTCTCTAATATCTGGAGTATAAAGGAGTGACATTGCTTGCGTACCTTGTGATATAAACATAGTATGCAGATTTTCATTTTCACCTGCGAAAATAGTATTCATTTTATTAATAATTATTAAAATTATCAATGAGGATTTTTTTTGAATGATTATTAGTATGATTGGTCGTTAGGAAAATATAGAATATGGAATAAAAAATATACTTTATATTTTTCAAGATATCTAGTTAAATATATTTGAAAAACAATTAATAATTTTAAAAATTAGAAAAAAAATGAATAGAATGATTTGGCAAGGGAAAAAACTTGAAAAGGTGATCGAAATTGGATAAACGTACCTGCATTATTGCTATTGTTTGAAGAGCTTGATGCTGCAGGAAATGTTTACAAACATACCATAAGTAAAGAGAAAGTATCATAAACAGTTAATATATGAATAAATGCAAAAGAGAGGGGAAATGAGTAATGTACATGCAATAAGAACAAATGTAGGGTGGAGTATTCTCATTGTGGTGGGGATAAATATTTTCCAATTAATTTGAAAAAAAAGAACTGTTGCATGTCAACAAAATATTTTTATGAATTTATGTAAAACATAAAGAAGTATACATTTGACAAAAGTATAAAAATATTAAAAGTAGTTATATACTTATTCCTCCAGAATAATGTGAACCTTTTTTTTCCCCTTAGAATATTCTTGCGATAAGTTCTTGCTTGCTTTTGTTGGATATTTCCAAAATAATTGCCATTGTCCATGTTTTCTGGGAAACCTATCACAAAATGAATATTATATAGCATTTGATCAATGACTGTATATTGGTAGAACCTAATAATGCCTAAGAGAGAAAAATGAAAATACAAATGAGACGCGTTTGGCCACACTATATATTATATCTATTAATCGAATCAAATATAAATAGGTAAAACAATGATTGGCTATTATGCGTCTGTCAAATAAATAATTAGGATATATATTGATACCCGAAGTCTACATTCTACAATCTATAATATATGATATACAACAAAATATTGTCTCATAGACTATGTTTTTTAATTGATAGTGTTTACTAAATTGATTGCGGCGAAAATATACTTTTTATTATTATTGCACAAATAAATATACTTTGTAGATTAAATAACGAAATTATTATCAGAAAAAATAAAGGCAAGATATATTGTTATTATTATATTATATTATACATATAATCTATAATCTCTAGATATATTCCTATCTATAACTATCTATATCCCTATGATTATGATTATTTAAAAATATACCATTTATGACTCATAGTTGGAAATTTTTTTAATAAAAAAGATGTTTTTCACGATAACAATTGTAAAGTATCTTTTCTATATTCTTAAAAGTGTCAATTATTCAATTAGGATTATTAAAAAAAGAAACCACGTATGAGCCATGCAATTAGAATTATCTCTTCTTTCCTTTAAAAAAAATCCTTTTCATGACAACACTTATTTGTGCAATCACCCTAGAATTAATTGATGTATAGCAATTAATTATTAGATAGCAATATCTTATCATGCGGGGATATTGTTATTATTATTATTATCATCATTATAACTCTAATGTATAATATATATATATATATATTTCTTTTTTATATCTAACTATATCCCTCTAATTAGGATTATCTTTTAAAAAAAAAATATTTTTCACGTTATTACTTGCAAGATATTGGAAGGAGTAATGTAAACAAACTATTGCAATATCTTTTTCATGTTATTACTTGTAAGTACAATACAAGATATCTTTTTCACATTATAAATAAATGCAAAAGAGAGGTGGAAGGAGTAATGTACCTGCAATAAAGAACAAAGATGAAGGTGGAGTATTCTCATTGTGGTGGAGATAAATGTTCAACTTCTTAACTTTTTTATATATAAAAAAAAAAATAACACTTTCAGCATGTCAACAAAATTTTTTTTATGAATATATATATGATATAAAGAAGAACACCAAAAACAATCAAAAGTTGCTATGTACCTGGTTCTCCCAAACAATGTGAACCTCTTTTACTCCTTAGAATATTCTTGCGATAAGTTCTTGCATATTTTTGTCGAATGTTTTTGGAATAACTATCATTGTCCATGTTTTCTAGAAAACGTATCACAAAATGAATATTATATAGGATGTTCACAATGAGCACACTTGTAGCAACTAATAATGCTTAAGAGAGTAGACGAAAAATGCTCGTGAGACACACTTGACCACACCATGTACTATATCTATTAATCGAATATAAATAGGTAAAACAATGACCGGCTATTATGTGTATATCAAATAATTAGGATCTATATTGATATCCGAAATCTATAATTTATAACATATAATACATAATAAAATATTTTCTCATATAATGTCTTTCTTAATTGATAGTGTTTTCTAATTTAATTTCGTTGAAAAATATACTTTTTATTATTATATATTGATAGAAGAAATATACTTTGTAGTCTAAATAAAGAAATTATTATCATGATAATTAATGGCAAAGATATTATATTATATTATACAATATATATATATATATATATATATATATATCCCTATAATTATTATTATTAAAAAAATTATATATGATTCATAATCGGAATTATCTTTTTTTTTAATATATCTTTTTCTCAATAACAGTTGCAAAATATCTTTTTTGTTATAAAATATCATTTATTCAATTAGGATTATTAAAAAAAATCATATATAAGTCATGCAATTAGAATTATTATTACTATTACTATTACTACTACCGTATCATATCATATCATATTATACCAATAATCTATAATATTATATATATATATATATATATATATATCCCTATAATTACTATTATTAAAAACATTAATTAAAGTTTTCATGAAAATACTTATTTGGACAATCACCCTAGATTAATTGTTGTATAGCAATTAATTATTAGATGGCAACATCTTATCATGCCGGGATATCATTATTATTGTTATTATTATTATTATTATTATTATTATTATCTAGAAGCTTGCCTTTAATTTGTTTTTCTTTCCTTTTTTTTTTTATTTTTCTCGGCAAAGTCTCCTCGTGTGTGGGCTAAGCACGTCAAAAGCATCCTTCCACTACTATTGAGCACTAACAAAAGTTTTATAAAATATATTTGATCATATATAGACGGGCAGGAAGGCTGGGTCCAATCGGAATACAGAGATCATGGGTCTTTTGTATGTGTAATGGACCATTGTTATTTTTATAATGATAAAGCATCCTTTTTTATTTTCTTTTATATCACATAATTTTATGCTGTAACGAGCATCATTAATATTTTTATCACTCTAATATAATTATATCTAATTTATTTTTCAATGATTCTTAATTCTATATTTTTTTCTCATTCATAATGATATTTAATTTTAATTGTATATCATAATTTTAATGATTCTTAATCCCATAATATATTTTGATGATTCTTATTTTATTGATTCATGTAATCTTTAATAATTGTAATATTTGATTTTATTAATAATTAAATTGTAAATTAAGTTAAAAAATTTGTAGATATAAATGTTGAAAAAAGTGGATCCTAAATTAATATATGAATGACACGTATATATTAAAGCTATGTATGAAAGACACGTATAATAGTTTCAATGACTCTCAAATATTATAATAGTAGATAGATTAGATAAAAAGATTTGTGATAACAAGATCTGTAATACTCCTACAAAGCAAGGAGCAATGCAGCATTTGCCTTGGAATGAATGCTAGCGTGTCCTATTAGCACAGTTGCATCTGTTTCTAACTATTTTCTTTTAGCTTGTCCAAAATCCATTACAACCTATTGTCTCCTATAAATATTGTCTAGCTCCATCTTGGAGTAAATATTCTTTAAAATATTACCTAATCCTAATTTCCAAAAAAAGCAAAACAAAAAAGCCTGTGAAGCATATAGCAACAGCATGACTTGCGAAATGCTTCTCGTCGATGCAATGCAAACCTTAACCACCCTCTCGAACAAGGCAGTCAGGCACCAAGCACCAGTTCTGTAATATACCTACATTATATTCATAAATCACTTTTTTGTTTTTCTTCCATTGATTGAATAAAGCTCAAAAGCTCCCAAGGGAATGAGAGAAGCAAGATATACATAAAATCTAAGTACAAGAAGAAGATATATGTCACGATCCGATTTCGATCGTGACCGACATGTGAGGATTCCTGTCTCCACGTAAGCTTCGTGATCGTTGCGTCGTATTATATGCATATTTTATTCATAAAATCTACTTTAAATCATAATTTATATTTCATCTTGAACTCATAAAAGACCTAAATAATCCTGTTTCTTATAAATAAAGTCTGAAATTGTAGCTGAGATATAAATTAAACTGAGTTGCTCATTTAAAAAATATTCCATGAATGCTAAATCATTTTAATACAAAAGTATTATGTTGAGCAAAATAAAATAAATGCATGGTCTGGGACCCTACCCACACCATCACTGGAGCACTATATACAAAACAATCAATTTTCACATAAATGTGAAGCTCACCCCAAAGCTGAAAACACTAATGTTGCTGAATAGGGGGAGGAAGAGGAGGATCCTGAGCTACACCTAAATCTATGAGAAAAGGGAGAAAAGAGGGATGAGTTTTATAACAAAACTCAATGAGTGGATCCTCACTCATAACTGCACATAGGACAAGAAATAATAATAGATAAATAATAATAATGTAGCAAAGACAATTCATTTCTATTTATTTCACGTAATAACCTTAAAATCACAATTTATTGAATTCATGAAAAACCATATTATTTCCTAAGGTATTACGAGGAAAAACAGATCATCCATAAACTGAAGGGTGGTATATACTCAGTCCCTGGTGAACACGAGTCTATAGCTGAGATCTTAACGATCCCTAGCGAACCGCCTCCCTGGCGGATTGATATATCGTATGGATAACTTGCCCCTAGCAGGCCTTCGTATACCAAGGTTAACGAAATAACTATCGTTAACTCACAGTTTTGTTCCTATCAGTAATTTCTAGTCTAAAATCAACTGAAATAATAAAAATAGGAAATCTATTTATTCTAAATTTAACAGCTATTGCTTTCCATAAGTAAAACATAATATTTCCTCATCATGAATCAAATATAAATCACGACATAAATCAAACAATAATAACTGCTTATCAAATATGGTCCCATCTATTATTATAAATTCAGATTTTCATGCTTAATCCTTGCAAAAAAATGTATAAATCTCAATCCATGTCCAAACTCAAGTATAAACTCTTTCTAAATATTTTATAATGCTAGAAATTAATTATAAAATGACTAAAATAAGGTCATGAGATTAAACCCACTCACCTGGAGGGAAGGAAGAGGTGACGTCAACATTAACTGAACTCTGGAGAGCTGGGAGGGCACCAACGTTGACCATAACAATCATAAAACTCAAAAATTAAACTCTATCAACCTCTAAATAACTCTAATATAGCTCTAACAATATTGGGAGAACACCCCCACTTGATAAAAATGAGAGAAATAATAATGCCCATACTAAGAATGTGAAAGAATGGCAAAAATGGAGACAAGATCTTACAACATATACTCATTTTAATGATTTATAGGAGCTATGTTGGAATGGAGTTGAAGAAAAAATGAGAGAAAATGGCAGGGAAGGGTTTTTGGTTCGTGGAATTGGGGAAAAATGAGAAGGAAGAAAAAAGGGAAGGGTTTTGTTTGCGTTTCAGGGAGTACCGCCCCCAAGTACTGTGCACTTATGCCCCAATCGTGGGATTACATCCCTGGCTGTGGGGGAAGGAATGGGGGCAAAAAGTTTCTCACGCGTACTTCATTTTTCAAGGGCGCTCCACCTCGGTTATTGTGCACTTAAGCAGCCATGGAATTACTTCCCCAGCTGTGAAATCTCATCCCCAGTTATGGAATTACATCCCCCAGCTGTAGAATCTCATCCCAGCCGTGGAATTACATCCCCCAGCTGTGGAATGACATCCCTAGCCATGGATAGACCTCTATGACAGCAACAATTTGCTGCCATCAAACACTTTGATGTAATCAAATACTTGCACTATTTCTATGAAATTTCCAGCCGTGGACAACAAAATCCAATAGCACCACCTCTCTAAAATTCCTAGCCGTGGATAGACCTCTATGACAGCAACCCCATCTATGGAATTACATCCCCAACTGTGGAATCTTATCACCAGCTGTGGAATTACATCCCTAGCCTTGGACAGACCTCTATGAAAGCAACACTTTGCTGTCATATGACATTTTGCTGTCATGGTATTAGCTTATCTCTATACTCACTCACTTATTTGCATTTCTTTACTCAAAGTTAAATAATTTACTTTTACTTCCTATTAACCTTAAAACATAAATGTAATTAAGGAAAATATTCTCAACTATGGACAGCAATTAAAATGTCTAAAAAAAATTCATAACTCAACTAGGTATTACAATATATAAATAAGGATAAACCAACAGCCCGCCAAAAACCAAAATACCTAGTCCATGATAAGTGTGCAATACAATATGTAGGAACTCCTATACCCACAAGCCTCCCTAGTAAAAAACATGATCAAACCAAAGAATGATTTGTCCCGTTGGAGGATATAATTGCGATTGATTTGGGAATTGAGGGTAAAGAAATAATGTGTATATCTTATTTTTTAGGTATTTGAAAAAGAAGGGAAGAAACTTGTGTTTTGTAAGTGAAAGAATGTCAAGAAAGTTGAAAGAAAATTAAAGGAAGATACTTGACTTGCAAGAACTTGTAGCAGTGCAGTGGAAAAGGGGTTCATGGTGGATGGAATAGCTCTAATACCATGTTGAATTTCATAGTGATCAGAGAGAATAAAAGAGTAATAATCAATAATTGATAGAAATTGAAATGGAAAATTTTACTAATGATGAAAAGTGTAAGATAATACAAATGTAAGGAGTATAATAAACTACTAACTAATATCTAACTAACTAAACCAACTTCAACTAATTTCTATACAACTATATCCTCCAATAACAACGCCAATGGGGATGAAATTGGACTAAGATGGTTATGCTCCCTTGTTATCTATTCTTTGTTGGTTTTCTTATGTTACTTGTACTATCTTTTTCGAATATACTGCTAGCAAGTGGATTTCTTCAGCTACAATTTGAAGCACTTGTTTGTTGCATTGGATGTACTTGGTGCTTTGGCCTACTTCTTGTTGCAGGGTTGCTGGTTTGAGTTATTGAGTGCAATTGTGCAATTTCTTTTATTTTCACTAATTCTACTCTAAGTAATTGCTATGGTCAAGTGTCAGAATTTATGAATAATATGCCTTATGAGAGACAAGTGGATGGCTACATTTTGTTATAAGGCTTTTGGTTTTACTCGTGCCTGCTATAGGTTTCCCAAAATGCCATCTCAGTCATGACTAGGAGGCCCATCGTTTGGTTTAAATGGTGCTAGAATCAGGGGGCGATCTCTCATGCTGGGGGAATTCGGGAATGAATCAATTATGTCAAGGTGGAGGAGGGACTTATTGAATTTCATGGCGATTAGAGAGAAAAATAATTGATAGAAATTGAAATATAAAATTTTACTAATGATGAAAAGTATAGGGTAATATAAATATGAGCATCCTTATATAAAGTAAGGAGCATAACAAACTATTAACTAATATCTAACTAACTAAACCAACTTGATCTAACTAATCTCTAATTATAATTATATCCTCCAATAGTCCCCGCAAGTTAGAAATACTTATTTTTTGTATTTCCAGCTTGGGATGATAGTGTAATACAACTGAAATAGAAAAATACAATGCAATCAGAGAAAAAAATACAATGTAATCAAATGAACAATGTAGGATAAATGCAATGGTGGTGGTGCCTAATTCTAACTCAACGTTTCCATTGCACTTGTCATAAAAGGAATACCAAAGTCATCAAGCAAACAAAGTAGTGCATAGTCTCAAATCAACATCTCCACGATGCTCATCGCAATGAAAATCACCAATAATCTCAAAAGGGAATATCATCAAGAGTTTAATCAACAAGTAGAAGCTAACCAATATTTAAACTTAACCACTTGGCATAAGTAAATATCAAAGCTAGTTAAAGGCCAAATCAACATATACTTAACCACCCTTAAACAAGAGGCAGAAGCAAAAAAACAAAATCACAAGTTATAGTCATAGGACTTTCAATGCGGTTTATGTCATAAGATGAGCCATGGAGCTGAATTAATGCTTACCTACGTCTTAAGGGAAGAATCTAATACCAAAGCTATACAAGGCCAACAAAATAAGAAACAATTATTGACACAATATCAGATCTGAATCAGATATAGAACATATCAACAAAAGACTGAAATTTGAGCAAGAACTAAACTCTAAGAACTGCTAAGTAATACCAAATGCTCCAAAATCAAGCGTGTGCAGCAACAACCAATTCTTCATATGTCTTGAACCAAATACCAATAATCTGAACCAAAGTATATATTTCCAAACAACTAGATCAACAATTGCCATCAAGGATAGAACAAGACTAAGCTATCTGAGTACTGCTCCAATTAAAAAAGCCATAGCACATATAAGTAGAAATCCGTCTGCCTAGAAACATCCAAACCAGAAGTAGGCAACACTGTAAGTATCCAAGCCAAAACCAAATAAGAATCATCATAAAGAATTATACTCAGCTAGATAAGAATCACCAGTACATTTAGGCCAGGAGGCAAGTATCACTCACGGCTAACCAAATTCCCCTTAGAAGAAAATAACAACACCTGAAAGGGAAACGTAACATAAGACTCAGCAGCATGGTTATCAGCCATACCGTGAAACACCAAAAGCCTCGTGAATTAAAAAAGAAGATGCACCACTCAATCAGCAAAACATCAAGGACCAGCAACATTGCACACCAAGTCATGTGCTAGCAATATTCAGCCATGCTTCTTAGAGAATCAGCAAAAGGCGCAGCAGGTATCACCACAAAGAACCAAAATAAAAATCCACAGATTTTAACTTCTACACCCATAATAACTGCAGTGCTAAGAAAATGCCTCCATCTATGACTGTCACTCATGTAGCAAACATTAGCATTGAGAACTGCTGAATTCTTTGGGAAAGCTACTGTTAAAAAGTCATAGAAGTATATTATTTGGTAAAATAAGGTAAAAGTTACTATCAATATATAAAAGTCACAAGAGTAGACTCTAGTGAATATATTATAAAGTTTTTTAAATTCAAATTAAAATGATTATAAAAGATATTAATATTAAAGAAGATAATTTTTAACTTTACTGTCATTAAAAAATCGAAATTAAATTAGTTTTGTTTCTAAAGTTTTAGAGGGTTTAAGTCAGTTTTGATAAGCACCCTTGATTCTTTGAAACTAGAAGTAGATGTCTCTCAGCTTTTCAATTTGCCAAAAACAAAAAAAAATTAGCTTACGCATTTTGTAGAGATAAGGAGCACCTATTTGGAGAGTACCGCGAAACCAAAGCATTTGTTTAATTCTGGAAATGACAATGATCCCCGCATGTAAAGATTTGATGCCTAATATACTAGCTCACAAGGATTTGTCATTGACGGTGCACGGCAATGCTTAGCCAATATCGATCGCATATATTGCAGTTTCCCCGAAGAAAATTTATATATTTTGAGGTTCACCATGGTTTCTTTCTTCCATGAATTATTAGCATTAAGATTTAGTAGGGTTGTATAAATTGGGAATTTTAGATAAATTAGAAGTTTAGGTTGAATTGAAAATTTAATTAAATTAAGGTTTTTTCGAATAATTAAATTAAGGTATTAATTTAAAAAATATATATCAGGGTCATATTATAAATAAAAAAATTATTAGAATTAAATTTTTATGCGACAATGCAAAATAAAAAGCACTTTCCTAAAATAACTACTTATTATGGTTTGATATTTTTCTCGAAATTTCATTGTTTAACAGTATAAAATAATTTTATACCATCAGTGCATAAAAAATAAACTTAAATTATCAAACTTGTGAAAAAGCAAATCCAAAAGATATAAAAAGAGTAGCTCATACAAAATTAATATGTGAACAAATAAATGACATAATGATTAACATGGTTTGCAAAATAACTAATGCACTTGGGCAAAACTTAAGATCAAATATTTCATTATAAAAATATAATAGAAATATAAAAATTGGACATATTCGACTCAATCCAAATAGGTCAAACATCAAAGACTATTAGTACAAGAAATGATAAGATTATACTCAAATCTAAAACCTAAATATATCAAAAGTATCTTATATACAGTGTTTGTACACTAGTATATACTTTCAACGCTCAAAAAGGGACACGAAGAAAGCAACAAATTCTTCTCAGTAAGCACAATAGTGAAAAATTGAGAATTTGGATTTTTGGTTCCGAGAGCCTTCCACTGCACCAAAAGGATTGTGACAGCACTTCACTTGTTGTGTCCAATTTCTTCACTAGGCTTGAAAAAGTCAAGCCACCTAGTCTACAAAACCCAATGCAATTATACAATAAGGCCGACTGAATGTTGATATGGATAAGGAGATAAAAAAAAAAAATTGTCATATCAAGTATATATTTCGGTAAAATCTTACTATCCGATGCACTGAAGTAAACACTATTTTAAAATTTGTTAACCTATTGTAGAAATTGTTATCCCGTCTATACAGCTCAGTTGCCTGTGTATTCACTCTTAACTGTTGTTTGCTTATCTCGGACCAAATTAATAGATCCAGCAATAAAGGAAACTCCTTACCTCTTTTTGGAATTTAAGTGAAATGAATGAAAATTGGCTGTAGTCCGCTAATGAAGCCATGCAGGGAGGTGCTGCAAGGTGTTTGATGAACAAATAGTTACATATATAGCAAAGCTTAAATATCAGACGTGGTTGAGTTAGTGTAAGAAAGTGGTTAAGTCATGTTGGTACCTCATGTACTTTATGTTTACTTTTCTGAGGGCTGAACTTTGTTCATCTAATTATAAAGGGAAAAAAAAAAGATCAGATTTATTAAGCTTTGTAAGAATGTTTCTTTAGAATAGAATGGGTGTTATTGTCTTATTGAACTGAGAAGAAATGTACGGTTGAGGTATTATTATCATGATAGTCGAGTTAGATAAAATGTATTTGACTCAATTATTGATTACATTTAAGAATAGTACCAACGATTTTTTTATGGGCATACTACCGACGGTTTAACGCCCAAACTCTACGCAGTGGGGCGAGAGTAAACTCTACCACTTTATCCGTGCATCTACTACAAGGTAGTGTTTGCCGGAATGATTATTAAATTAGGAAATCAAATGATTTGATTTCAAACAATTTAGAATAGTCAAATAAAATAGGAAATGTATTGATTTAGAAACTCATTTTGACGTCTAAAATATAATAAATTATATTTAGAATGATTAAACTAAAAGATAAATTGATTTGATTTGTTTGTAAGTTGTAAAATCAATTCATTGTCATTCAAGTTCTATTAAAAATCAAAGGATCTGAAAATTAAAAGAATAAAATTTGGTGGAATTATAAATTAATTCATTCCTCATTTTTTCAATTCCAAATAAATAAATTGATTTACAAATAAAATCATTTCCACTTTTTTTTTCATTTCAAACACATTCTAAGGATTTTTTTTTTTTGGTTGGTTATGATAAGGGACCTGAATATTTCTTTCGTTTTATTTTTGCCAATATTAAAATTAAACCATCGATAGCTTCAACTCATTTATGCAACTGAGTTGGACCATATATACCGGCTTTCTTCAACAAGTGCAAGTGTGCAACTTGCTTTGTGATAGCATTAGTAGGAACCTCTGAAGCGCGGGTACGTGAAAATGGTAAAAGTATCCTTATCGTGTATTTTTTTGGATACTAGTACACACTGAGTATATGTAAGTATGCATGGGTACGTATCCATTGCCCTTTTTTCTTTAAGAAAAAAATTTAGATACGGCTAGGTATGCCAGATTATGCACAGGGCATGCAATCCTTGTGGTACGTATGCCATCTTTAACAAAACAGGGCCCTTTTCTTTTTTCTTAACAGCGTTTTGATTTTTTCCCTTTACCCAATCCTTTGAGTCGGCCCTAATTTCATCCTTCCAAAACCTTACCTCACCCAAATATCTCTTCTCCACTTTGTCTTTCTGAGTTTGTGACTTAGTTCCAAGTTGATTGCTCTTTGTTTTGATTATTTATTTATTTGCTGTAACCATTGTTCTATGGTTTCGATTTTGTATACCTATCTTCGATTATTTATGTTGTACAAACAACTTCTAGAGTTTGATTTTTCTTAACATTGTTTCAAGTATTGTAATATTTTATTTTGAAATGTAATATTAATTATTGAACAATTTAGACTTATTTTATATTGAAATTGTTATTTTCATTGTATGAAATATATATGTATATTACCCATGCTTCAATTTTTACAAATTTTTTGCCTATATTCATACCGGATATGAGTACCATTTCCATATCCGGACAACATAGGTATGAACGTAACTAACAGGATATGAGTGAAAAGCTAGAGCACACATATATCGATAATTTCACATCAAAGGATTACATCAGTTCCAACTTGCAACCTTTATTTTATGCATACATGATTATAGGATCGATGCTTTGTATTAAGATAGCTCTAGCCGAGTAACTTAGTTGCCAGCTGGGGGCTTGTGTGGTGGCTTATGTCACGGAACGTTGTCTAAATGACCGGGCAACTCCTCTGCAGCTTGCTTGGGTGGTGGACGATGTCCATGTGGAGGAGGTTTATAGTTTTTATTCACCTGTGAGTTCTCTTTCTCTTGCTGGGACAACTCCGGTGTAGTTGGGTTGCGTTGCCCAAACTGCCAGTTTTCTGGCTTTTTCAGGGATGCCTCCTCTTTTGGTTCACCAATACGAGTACGGAGATTTCTCTCAGGAGGGGACCTAGCAAGAGAGGTTGCAACAAACATCAATGCAAGTAGCAGCACTAAGGTGTATTTGGGAGACATTTTGAGGCTTTCAGGATTTGGATGGTGCAGACACCAAAGCAGCTTGGTGGCCTTTTGTAGTTGCTAGAGCCTATGTGCCCATGACATTTGCCATATCTTAATAAGTTCACTTTTTTTATTATACAAGTGTACTTCATTATACTGTTTACGTGAGAAAATTCTTGAAGCTTTTCGGTCCCTCTCGCACCATAAAGTCTAAATTAGTTAAAGTGAAATATAGAAAATATGATCCTTGGAACTTTTTGACTTAGGTGATCCTTAGAATTTTGGTTATGTAGAATAAATTATAGAATTTAATTTGTATAACGTAACTAATTGTGCAAAACAATTTTTTTTACACTTTCAGTCAATTTATCAAAATTGATTATGACCACCAATCTTGATTTATTATTTTGATAAAATTTTATTGACTCATTTGTAAAATTGTTTTGAAAAATTAATACATAGAAATTAAAATCTAAATTATATAGAATAATAATACTTAGTTATTTTCAAAGCATCTAAATATTTTATATTTTATTTTAGGATTTGTTTGGATGTTGGAATTGGAACTATTATGTAGAATTTTAATATGATGAAGCTCAATTCTAATTCTAATTCTAATTTTAAACTCCAATTTTATGGTCAATTCTAATTCTACACGTCATTGCATATAAGCATTCTAAAGTTAGTTAGTTATACTTGATTGGTTGTAAAATTTGAGTATTATTTGGGTAGCCTTAAGGCAAACTCGTTCAAATGGCTACATGGCTAGCTTAATCCTTCAACGTTCAAAATATTAAATAAGACAGTTTCGATATTCATTGTGATTAAAGAGAACAAAATTATATACTAGCTAGTTTTTTAAGTTTTTTTGAGAGTATTAGTCAACTTTGAAAAGTATTATATGAAATGCTATTAAAAGTACCTATAACTTTACAAAAATTATGAATAAAAGTACCTCAATTTTTTAGTTTATTAAATAAAAAGAATTGATTTATATATTTTATAAGCAGGAATACCCTCTTAGTAGCATTGCCAAACCATTCGTAAGTATTTGTTTGACTTTAGAAATTAAATAGCAGTAAGGATGTTTTTTGTCTAATATACTACCTCGCCAAGCATTTGTATTGACGATGGATAGCAGTGCTTTGCCTATTATTCTGTACCATTTCTAAGTTTTGAAATCCATTTATGATCAATGGGAGAAGTTATGAGAGAGTGATTGAGACGTGAGCTCAAATGGTGGATTGGGTGCATAGATGAGCCCCAACAAATATTCCCATTTTAAGGTTCATATTAGGGCCCAAGGGAACTATTATTTCTGCGGCTTTGAAGGTTTTCGGGCCATGTTACTTGCAAAAAAAGGGGCCCTAGCCCAATTGGAGGCAGTCTTAAAGATGGTAAGACAAGTTTCTTCTTTTCCTTTTGCTATTGCAAGAACGCCGCGCCCATGAGAAGAGACCACGTAGATTTTAGGTAGCAAACCTAATTAGAACCCATGAGTCCTCAAAGTTATTCCCTAAAATAGCAATAATCTCAACTCATAGCCCAAGGAAAGCTTTTGCCACTCATAGACCTAAGGAACGTAACTCAAGTTGTCATGTTAGCCATCAACCAAGCCCAGCTTTATGTCTCATCATTGTGACCTTGAGACACACACCTCCTTTTCCTCTTTCTTTCTTGTGAACACCATTTTTTGTCCAAGTACTTTTCTTTTGTGCAAAAAAACAAAAACGAGGAAGAGAGACTGTTAGCCCAATCCAATTGCTTTAGTTCATGTCCCTAGCCCATCGCCTTTGTTATCTCATTCATTTTATGTTGCTTTTAGCCCATTGAAAATACCAAAAAAGAAAAAAAGGAAAAACTCATGACCAACCCACCTGTTGCCTCTCTAGCAAGTTGGCTCATGAGAAGAGAGAGAGAGAGAGAGAGAGTGAGGGGTTCTAATTTTATATTCAAATCAAAATGGAGATTAGAGATAATTATTGTTGGTAAAAGAGTGCATAAGAAGGGGGTTGAATTGTACTTTCTGAAATCTTTTTTTTGACTTGAAACAATTTTGAATAAATAAATCTATTAAGCCCGAGGCTTGAAGTGTAGCGGAATGATGGTTAGTAGTTTTATAAAGTAAGTTTCTAATGCATGTTTAATTCAACCTTGGTTCATTAAAATAATTGGTGCATTATCTAAAGTGGTCGACAATAGAAATAAAAGTTTAGGGAAGAGAAAAATGAACACAAAAGTTTTTATACTGGTTTGGCCAACATGCCTACATCCAGTACTCAACACATGTTGAGATTTCACTAACAACAGCTTTCTCAACCTGAGAAAGTAAACGGATAGTCTTTACAATAGTCTTCCCAAGCTCTAACTTGCACAGTGGTCAACCCCAACTACGACTTAACCGAGTAGTTCTGTACCAGCCTCTCCAAGCTGAACTGTGACTGTAACATCCTAACTTTTAACCCAATACTCTAGAACACATTAGGTTAATCATTAGATTATTACTCATTAGTCTCATTCTTTTATCAAAATACTTAGCGAAAAATATGAATAAATTTTTCTTTTTGAAACTTGAAACAAAACATGAGCCGCGTGCTAAAATAAAATCTAACGATTGTCGCAAACATAACATAAGAGTGAAGGAAAGCATATCATCATTAATCACAAAGTACAAACGTTACACATATCAATACAACATAGTTGGATCTTCATAAGTACATTAATTACTACTAACATAGCTTCCCCGTCACATTAAAAGAAATACACATAAGTAGACCTAAGCGACATCTACGCGTATCCGTTGCATCCCACTAATCCGACTCGTAGCGTATGCCGCGTGCCCATGCCTTAGTAGAAGTCACGAACCACGTTACCATCTTCATCTAGAGACGACACGGAAGAAAAGAGAGAAAGGGATGAGAAACTCATTCAAGGTTCTCAGTAGGGATTTCCGACTCTAACACACGTGTCATCGTCATCGTCCCCAGCCACTTCGGTTTTATTTATGAAAGAGGCATTCATGCATAAGGGTTGGTTTTAAACTTTCCAAATCAATTTATCCGAAGTGGGTGTCTTTTAGTATGAGTCTTGATGACATGAATGCAATAGATATTAAATGGATGCATGCTAACACATTATGCAAATAATCGATATAACGCAATCATCAGAAAACCTCAACATATTAGTGGCATAAAGCGACATTAAAACTCATACTCATTCTCATACTTGAACTCTTAAGTTCTTTTTCTCAAGACCACCTTCATATCATGTTCACCAAAATCCAACCAACATACCGGCCCGGTGACTTTATTCTTGGTCACCAAAACTCCATCTCACCTATCGCCTAGGAATGAGCTCAATCCTAACTAGTCGTCACTAGATTTAATATGCATGGGCAAAAGAAGGGGTAACTTGTCATTTCTAAAGATCACCATCATAGGATCTTTCCTTCTTTGAAATGCTCTATTGGTAACTAGTACACAGTGATATTGTCCACTTTGGCAAGCTCAATGACAATACCATCACGGTTTTGTTTTTCCTGGGGCTGCTCGGCCGAACTGGTGTCACCCAGGAAACGCGTCTCAGTGCTTTGTCACATAAAACTCTCCTAGGGGTGCTCGGCTGAACCGGTGTCACCCAGGGTTTTCAAATCTCATATCATACTTCAAAAACATTCTCAAGTCTTTTAGATTTGACGGGAATTCGGCAGCATAACAGCTGTGTACCGAATTTCCTTCAAATCAACTTTATGCCACAAGCTCATTACACATATGCATTACTCATCTAACTTTCATACTCATGATAGACTTAACATTTCAATAAAACACTTCATCATAGCTCATACATCATCAAATGTATACATCAACACATCATACTTGCATTATCAAATGTAAAACATCAAAGTCTCTTAATGTCTTATGCTTTGACCCCTAAGGTCCTTTAACTTGAAATCTAAGTTGTCTAACATCACAACTTAAGCTCTCGGGTACCTATAAGCTCATATCTAAGTATTCCTCATTCAATTCTACGATCATAAATAATTCTAAACCTCAAGAGTGCAGAATGCATAATTTACACCTTACGGGTACCTAGGAGTCACAACTTTGACCCTTTCTAAGTTCGATTTGTTCCTAAAGCATCAAGATCAAGTCCTAAACCAATTATGAAAAATTCCTACACATTTAAACTAATTCTAAACCATGATTTCTAATTTTAAACTTTGCTGGACAGAATCCAGAAAATTATATTTCTAAGGGATCTAAAAGTCTCAAATTGATTCCTTTCTAGTTACTAACTTATCTTATCTTTCTCAAATGAATTTTAACATAAAAAATACATGATCATACTCATATTATTATCATTAAAACAGCATAAAATAGTGGGCACTCAAGTAAGGCAGAACCAAAAACATCTCCATCTCATAATGTATAAAACTTCATTTCAAGGACACACAAATTGCTAGTTTCTCTTGGAACCTCTTTAGAACTTTTAAAACTCATTAGTAAACATTTTTATCTCATTTAAATAATCAAAATACTTGCAAGGCCAGTAGCTACTTTATTTCATTCTCAAGGAGTTTTAATACATAGAAACATAATGATATCTCATGCTAGTTTTAACTAGACTCAAGAAATTCCTTAAAACATAGTTGTTGGTCTTTGTAGCTAGATGAAACCCACACTAGGCTCACCTATACCACATGGCTGAAATCTTTGTACACAAAAATACCAATCATTTTCTCATTTTACTCAAGATAAAATGGGTAAGTCTTTGAGCTCTAGGTTCTCTTAGGTGATGACATGAATTTAAACATGCTTATGCACTTATTTTATCCTTTATTGGAAGATAAAGTGAGAGCATAAAATAAATATGAGATGTAACTTATTATTATCTTTAATATTTAGGTGAGGACTTGAAATATAAACATGATAATGCAAAACTTTAAATACAAATATGATAATGCAAGTTTATTTATTATTTTTGACATTTAGTGATGGCAAGGAAAGTAAACATGATGTGCAAGGTATAAACATAAACATGGATGCAAGTTCATTTTAATCTTTGCTAGAGCTCTTTCAAAACTTTAAAAGATCAAACATAACCCAGCATATCTTAACAAAGTAAAGCAAGCTCTAGCGTTCATGGACCCATGGTTTCAAAGAGACTCATGGTTTGAACACATCATCAAGCTTTAAAGGAAATGATCTAAAAGAACCAAAACAACATTATTTCTTGATACAAAATAAATATAGAGACACTTTAAAATTTTTAACAAAATCTTTGAAGGAAAACATTTAGTGGCCGACGCCATGTAGGAGAAGAAAGGAAAGAAAAACCAAAACTTTACTAGATCAAGAACAAAACTCAAGCTTTAGAGGTCTCTTTGAGATGAACACAAAGTCATTCTCTAGAGGCACTCATCATCAAGCTATCATGCTAATAACAAGGCTCTACGGTCGAAACAAAGAAAAAGGGGGGAGCAAGGAAAACGAAAAAGGAAACCAAGAAAAACTTCAAGATAAACTCATTTTTGAGTAAAACAAAAGCTAGAGAGAAACTCCCTACTATTTTTAAAACCAAAGTCAAGATAAGGAAAAGAAAGAAAAGAACCGAAAATCAAAATGAAAAAGGAAAGGAAATCCGAGAACTTGAGCAAGGAAAAACGAAGGAGAACTAAAATGTTTCAAGGATCAAAAACAAGTTTCAAGGTTTAGAGGTTTCTCAAATGAGAATCACAAGACCATTATCTTGAAACCTCATTATGAAGCTCAAGATTTTTCTTTTGAAAACCAAGTTTCAAAATAGAAATAAAACCAAGAGGAAAAGAGTTTGATCTAAGAGAAAACTAGCACTTTTTCATTTCAAGTAAAAGGAAAGTTTTTGAAACTAAACCCCTACCTAGTGTTAAGATGAAAGCTTGGTTCTTTGAAGTGAGAATGAAATGAAAAGCTCCTCCTAAATGGTGGTGGTGATTCGTCCAAGCATAAGGAAAAGGAAAGAAAGGTGTTTTATGTGAGCTTTGTGTTTGAGAAAGGAAGCTTTGGTGTTTAGATGATGATCTATGGTGGTGGTGTGGTGGTTTGGGGTGGTTTATGGTGGTTTGTGGTGGTGAAAGGAGTTTCTAAGTGGTGGAGAAGAACTTGAGGTTGAGAGAAAGTAAGAAAGCTTTTTTGGTCACAAACTCAAACAAAAAAGCAAATGGTAAAAGTATGGGATTTCCTTACAGTTTGTTATATATATAATGGGTTAAATTTTGAAATGTGGAGATGAATTTTGGGGGGAGATATGCACAAAATTTTAGAGCTTTGAGGGAGGAAAATATCTCCTCAAAGTGGTCATTCAAAGCATGGTGGACATGACTCAAAGTATGGTTCAAGGTATGGGCTAAGCATGGGCTTTGAGTGCAAGAATTTTAACATGTGGGAAACATGAGGAGGAGTGTATTTTCGGCCAGCATGTGACAGCCCATGGGGAGGAGAAATTGTTCTTCTAATTGTGTGCTAATGATGTGTTTAGGTGTAGCTTAGGTTAAGCTTAAGATTATGAATTGCTAAGCAAGTGTTTAGGTGACTAAGAAGGTAATTAGGGCCATGTGAGACTAGATTAGGAGATGGTCATGATAGATTAATGAAGTCAAACCTCATTAACTTGGAATCCAATACCAACATACTTCTTTGATTTAGGGGAATAGGTAAAAGAAAACACTATTTCTAGATTCCTTTCTCAAATAATTAAAAACTAAAAAAGGATTTTGAGTTTCCTTAAGCAATTTTAGGTTCTAATTAACTTTAATAAATTACTTTGACTATAGATTAATTATGGAAATTAATTAATCTTCGATTAAAGCCTAATATTGCTTGGGTTTGCTTAATCATGCGATTAAGCTCAAAAACACTAAACTAGGGGCAAAATCATAATTTTGCACAAAAACTGCCCAAGACCACCAGGACTTAAACTGAGGTTACGAAATACATAAAAACATTGTTTAAAACCATCTGGAGAAGTTTCGGACTCATTTAACACTCATACCCGCGTAAAAATGCTATAGGGGTATTTTGGTCATTTTGACCCGAAACTTCAGAAAATGAGATTTTTGATCTCGGGAAGACACACAAGTCAACTAATCCCCTTCAAACATTGAGTTAGCCCCTCGAGGACTGTCGGGTCAGCTATCCTTGAGTTCTGGGCCGAAAATGACCTTAGGAGCATTTCGGTCATTTTCACTCTAATAGAAAAAAATCGGGGCGTTATAGTGACCTGTAGACATCTTCTACTGCCACATTGTAAGTAGTATTTCAAAAAGCTTCTCTAAGCTGAACCGTGAAGAATAAATACCTTTGCACTCAAGTTATAAGTAGTCTTTCAAACATCCTTTCCAAGCTGAATCGTGATAAGCAAATACCTTTGCCAACACATTGCAAGTAGTTTTATCTCAGCCTCTCCAAGCTATGTCTTACACTGATCACTAACGAATCAAGGTTACAAAGGTTATCTATTTGAGTTGCGACTCAAACTAACCTACACTCAAGTTTCGTTAAAGATGTTAGCTAATACAGACCTATGAAACTTAGAGCGACTTCTTTCTCTTATATCTTCATACGAAGAGTATACAAATACAAATACATTTGAGGACCAAGAAAGAAGATTTTTGCACTTCGTGATTGATTACATAAATTGATGAACAACATAGGAAGTGTGGAGAGATTTTTTCAGATATTCTACACTAATGCTTTCATTTCTCTCATCGGCTTTCAAGCTTGGTATCTCCATTTATACAGGTATATCTTTATGACCATTGCCTCTTTGATATGATCTACATGTGACATGTGTATTTCGTTAGATATGCCTTGCAACATTAGTCTTGCATCATTGTTGGTTGTAATTACACTTTGCTATAAGGTAAGTTAATGATGTTGCAAACATTTTGTAATTTGTTGTTGAGGTTATGTGGTATTTCTAATGGATAGGAAGTTCCTCATGATACATTTTCAATGTTTTGGATACTGGTCCCTAATACCTTGATGCAGTTCTGAAAGTTTTTGTGTTGCATATTTGGGAAGATTTGCAGTCTCATGCTTCTTCTATGTATTTGCTTTTTGGCTGCTGATTTCTTTGCTGTGAGCCTTTTCAATTGCATCCTTTATTTTGGCCTTGATGGTAATGCCGAAAAGGCTACGCATGAAGTTTCTTTTGCTCTCTACTTCAAGAAAATTCTATTTCTACTATTGCCTATGTCACGGTTTCTCTTGATTGATCAATTATAAGAGTTAAATAAAGCTCTACAGTTTTCTTTTCTTGGTTGCTGTTTCAAGTGGTGTGTTTTGGATATAGTTTTGTGATTTGGCTTTTTGTTGGTACTATGTTGCTGTTATGATTTTTGCTGCCACATTGTTATGGAAGAAACTTTCTGCTGGTTTATTTTTTGTGTTGATATTGCATTCTACTATTTCAACTATAGCTGCTGTTTTTGCCTTCCTTCATCTACCCATGTTTTTTGTTTGCTTGGCTTAGTTGCTTGCTTTTTGTTTTAATTTGGCTTTTCATTTATTTCAGTTTCTAATTTTTATTGGCCTGACATTCCTTTGTGGCCTTGGTGAACTGATTGTATGTATAAAGAGTGGGAGTGTTGTTAGGTTGAAGGCTTCTACTAGTAATGAGGGAGTTATATATATGTGCTAAAGTTCATCATTGAGGGTTTCTATTAGGAAGATGTTTAGTGAAATTTAGTTTGGAATAGTATATTTTGTGTGACAGTGATCCATGGGTTGATTGCCGCTTTTATTGGATCCTATGTTTAAATCATTAGAGTATGCACTGAGTAATGCAAATTGTGAGTGCACCCTTTTGTAATCAAATGATCCATGGAACTACCTTTTGTAATTTATTCCACCTAACCTTTAATGAAATGATTGTATCTTTCATTAGCTTCATTGATCAATTACTTGATTTTGTTCGTTTTATGTGTAATCAAGGATCCTTTTTTAAAAAACTAGTTTCATATTGATAGTTAGCATTAGTAGGCCAATAACTTGGTGATTGGTGACCTAAAGATCTTTAAACTAGATTATGATATTAGATAAGATAATATAGAATGGCTATATAGATAAAAGGATATATTTTTACTACATGAGTCTGTCATAAAAATTGGTCTATTGTAGTCAAGCTTCTAAAAACGGAATATAACCGGTATATAATAAAACCTGCATTTATATAAATATATAAAAATAAAAAATAAAATATATCATAAATAACTAAAAATTAAATTAGGTATTAATAAAACCCATAGAATATAATACAATCCATTTTTTAATTAAAATAAACATTATCTATATAGATCAAATCTCTCAAGTTACTAATTCCTATACTAGAAAAGAAAAATAATTAAGAAAAATGAGATTTTTAGACTTTTTTTTTAGAAAAAAACCCAAAATAATGCCATTTTACATCCTTTTTATTAAAAAAAAAAAATTGGTTTGACCATGCCAGGCCAGTTTACTTCAACTGGTTCGATCCGATTTTCAGAACCTAGATTATAGTTTTAACAAAAGCTGCTGCTTGGTTCTCATTTACTTATATATAAGTTGTAGAATGATTCTGCAATAATAAAATCCATTAAAATTACATCTGATTCTGGTTTTCTTATGAAAAAAGGAACCTTATTCTAATTCACAGCAAATGGATTAGTACCACTATCCATAATTGATGACATATCAATTTCCAATCAAAGATGCTTTGGATGTTTGATTGTTTAGGGTTTGATTGCAGTGGATATACGATCATATTTGAGTCTATATGTATTAATTGTTTAATTTATTGTCCGTTAGTCTGCCATAGGTGGTTTAGATTTACTTAATTAACATAAGTAATAAAAGAGAAAGGTGTAGCAAAAATTCTGATATCAAACTTGTAGGTACAAAAGATATTCTTAAAAGATAGGTATAGCAGTAATGACTCTAATAGATTTAATGACAGAATTTTCTAATATACTCATTAGTTTATTGGGTTAAGGGTCCCCTTTGCCTTATACATGTCTTATATTCATTAGAGTCAATTTATGTAGGTGCTATTAGAATACTTGATTTCTAATATTATTAAATAAAAAATTAAGTTTAGAAAATTGAAAATTCTTGGTAAAAAATGAACGATTGAAAATATTGATTTTTAAATAAATAATTATTTGAGTATAATTATTCTTAATATTATTACTTTTATATTTATAGTTGAGGTTAATGAGTATTGTTATATTATTTCATAATTCAATTTTTAATTACTATTTTTACTTGACAACAATTTTTTCTTATAATCTAGATTATTGCATTTTGTCTTCAACAATATTGATTTGTAGCTTAACTCAGTGTACTATAATTGATTTTAATATTTATATATTTTTCACGTGATCTAAATCAATGACTAGAAGGAAAAAAGAAGTACTCATACTTTTTTTTTTCTTTTCAGTGCACATAACTTATTAAAACATTTCATTAAATTAAAATGATAAATTAATTATGTGATGAGTTTTATTATATTATTTCCATGCAAAGCTCGGGTATTACATTAGTAGAAGTATATTATTTGCTAAAATAAGGTAAAATTTACTATCAATATAGAAAAGTCACAAGAGTAGAGTCTAGTGAATATATTATAAAGTTTTTTAAATTCAAATTAAAATGATTATAAAAGATATTAATATTAAAGAAGATAATTTTTAACTTTACTGTCACTAAAAAAATTAGTTTTGTTTCTAAAGTTTTAGAGGGTATAAGTCAGTTTTGATAAGCACCCTTGATTCTTTGAAACTAGAAGCAGGTGTCTCTCGGCTTTTCAATTTACCCAAAAAAAAAAAAAAAAAAAATAGCTTACGCATTTTTTAGAGATAAGGAGCACCTATTTGGAGAGTACCGCGAAACCAAAGCATTTGTTGAATTCTGGAAATGGCAATGAACTCCACATTTAAAGATTTGATACCTAATATACTAGCTCACAAGGATTTCTCAGTGACGGTGCATGGCAATGCTTAGCCAATATCGATCGCATATATTGCAATTTCCCCGAAGAAAATTTATATATTTTGAGGTTCACCATGGTTTCTTTCTTCCATGAATTATTAGCATTAAGATTTAGTAGGGTTGTATAAATTGGGAATTTTAGATAAATTAGAAGTTTAGGTTGAATTGAAAATTTAATTAAATTAAGGTTTTTCGAATAATTAAATTAAGGTATTAATTTAAAAAATATATATCAAGATCATATTATAAATAAAAAAATTATTAGAATTAAATTTTTATGCGACAGTGCAAAATAAAAAGCACTTTCCTAAAATAACTACTTATTATGGTTTGATATTTTCTTGAAATTTCATTGTTTAGTAGTGTAAAATAATTCTATACCATCGGTACATAAAAAATAAACTTAAATTATCAAACTTGTGAAATAGTAAGTCCAAAAGATACAAAAAGGGTAGCCCATACAAAATTAATATGTGGAAAAATAAATGACATAATGATTAACATGGTTTGCCGAATAGCTAATGTATTTGGGCAAAACTAACAATCAAATATTTTATTATAAAAATATAATGAAAATATAAAAGTTAAACATATTTCACTCAATCCAAAAGGGTCAAACATCAAAGACTATTAGTATAAGAAATGATAAGATTATACTCAAATCTAAATCCCAAATATATCAAAAGAATCTTATATATAGTACTTGTACACCAGTATATACTTTCAACACTAAAAAAAGTAGGAAACGAACACTACAAAAAAAGAGTTATTTAGCCGCATTCAATGAATACAATTACTCACGTTTTTGACGCGTGGCTAGATGATCTTCCAATGCCTGTTATGGCGTGGCTTGACGTGGCTGTTACATGCGTGGGGAAATGTCCCATTGAGCTGCACTTCCAGTTATCGTTTAGCCACGTTTCCTGAACGTCGTTATTCTTATAATTTAGCCACATAACTATCATTTGTCCACAGTTCAAAAATGTGGCAAATTTCACTCTTTTTTTCCTTATTTAATAAAAAGAACAGCTATTAATTAGCCTACAAATGATGACAAATTCAAAAGTTAGGGAACTGCACACAAACTACTGAGAAGTTTAACTATTCACATCATAAACATGATAATTTACAAATTGAAAAAATTAAAAAAGTTTAAATCACATTAAAGGCAAAAAAGAATGAAAGAAAAAACAAGAAGTTTACAACTGAAACTCCCTCCGATTAGAATCTAAGTAAATCTAGCCTACTAGTACATTAAAGAGTATAGATATCTGTATATGCCCACGATGACATGTCCAGTACGATTTATTCAGTGCAACAGATTTCTTACAGACTAACCATTTGCAAAAACTCTTGCCATGAATATGGCTTGATTGTTCTAATGCTGGTGGCCTTATGATTCTTTCCCTCAGTTAATGAAGTGAAGGACACCATCGCTGTAACCAAGAAATAGAAACCATATATTTATTTAATTAAGCTAATCATTAACGAGGTGAACAAGGTGAGGTAACTAATTGATTACCAGGACATAAATATCGAAGGAGTGGATGAGAGCATTTGTCGTCCAGCACCCTCTATTAAGGAAGTTAGCCAGAGAGTGCCAACACAGCATATATTTCATGCTCTTGGTTTTTCTAACCTTTGCCTGTTCATTATACATAACAAAACCAAGATGAAATTTGGTGACAATATTATGAATTTGAGTTCAACTTATAAAGTAAGATATGGGTTACAAATTAGTTAAAGACTTACCATGATTGTAGAGAAGAGAAATACATCATGACATTGAAGACATCACAGAGGACACCAACCACTAATGACCTTCGACAAGTGCCATGTAGTGGCGGCAATGTAACAAGAGCAACGCAAAAAAAGAAAATTGCGTTGATAAGAAGTAGTACCTTTTCCTGAAATTCAGGGATACACAGTGAGCTAATTAAGGTATTAAAACACAAAGAACAAATATTGGCAAAATCACAAGAATAAATGGCACAATAATGAAAGATTAAAACAAGAAATTGTTACAAAATAGCAAAATCTACTACTCCATGATCTAGGCCCGGCATTTGATGTTTAAATTGCTTCAAAACAAGAAATTTTAAATTTATCTTGTAACTTGACAAGTTGTTAGTGTCAGATTAAAATGAATTAGAAAGAAACTACCATCAACAATTGTTGCAACTCCACATTCTCTTGTGTTGAACTCAAAGCAGCTATATGTTGAACTTTGCTAGTAGCTAGCTAGTGAGCTCAAACTGATGAAAATAATTATGTAATGCATAAGGACAGTACTATAGAATTGTGAAAACTTGTGTAATTTATTGAAAGCTTGTAGAACTGAAGATGATATGAGAGACAAAAAGTCCCTGGACGTAGTAAAGCAACCATGTGACCACATAGTTCAGAAAAAATATGTAAAATAAAAATAAAACCAAATAGTAGCATTGCAGCAGCATGAATTGCCATGGTAAAATAAAGATGAAAACAAATCAGATCAACTGACCTAGGAATACAAGCCGTGATTCATGGTTTTTAATTATTTTAAAATGACTACAATCTCTATTTAAATCTCACACAGAGCAGTGAAAAGGGTAAATAATTATATATTGCAAATGATCAGCCCAATCCCTATAATTCCAGAAACGTCTAACATAACACTACTAGGAATTTGATTTTTACTAACATTTAACAAATGTTGTGAAATAATAAAAAAATGTTGCTATTTCTTTTACTAACATTTTTGCAAATGTTGTATTTACCCTATGTCGCTAAAGGGTTTTAGCAACATGTTTCTATATTTTTACTAACATTTTAAAAGTGTTACAATAGACACATTTTGTAACATTTTTCAAATGTTGCAAAAACACATATATATCACAACACTTTTAAAATGTTACTAATTTCCTATTTTGCAACATTTTAAAAATGTTACATGCATTTTGTAACATTTTTCAAATGTTGCAAAAACACATATACCACAACATTTCTAAAATGTTATTAATTTCCTATTTTGCAGCATTTAAAAATGTTACCTTTTACTCTCTTTTTACAACATTTTAAAAATATTGCCAATTTAAATGTTAAAATATCAGCATTTAAAGTGCCAAAAAGTCTAAAATGAGAAATAATAACAATAAGAAAGCATATGCTAAAGAAGTAAAACTAACCTAACAACCTTTTTAACCTTCAATCGATAAGATATTATTAATTATAAAACTAAAAACAGATACCACTTTTAGGTCACAATGTGCTAATAAGGACATGTTTATTACTTGTTGTGGCTGGTTATTGGATCCCGATACATGTCTCACTTAAACCAAATAAATGTATTGTAGTCACATTTTTCATATGAAAAAATGTACATGTTTCTCATTTTCCCCTTGCGGTTAGCTTGTTAAAGAGTCATCGATGCTTCTTGTGTCATAAGAATGATGCCCCCTGTTGAAGGTTGGTGATTGCAAGTTTCCAATCTAAGCACTTCTAGCTATTTCACCCTACTTCCAAACTTTACTCTTTCCCTAAAATGATCCATTTTGCAATAACAAGGATAGAAGTTAATTAAGGGCTAGTCAAACACTTCAGCAACTCATTATTTTGTTGAACAAAGTCATAATCTAAAGAAAAAGTTAATTAAGGGTTGATGGGGCTGGACCATTTTAGTCTTTGCATCTCATTTTCTTCTTCTTTGCGCTTTTTTCGTGTTGGTCATGTTTCTTTACCTACAATATCAAGTCAACAAAGTTAGCAACCCAGTGATTTGCCAAAAATGCTTTAGGACATATGATTTTATCTTTTTATGAACTGCAATGTATATTGGGGACTCTGATTAAGCATATAATCACACTTCGAAGCAAGTAACATAAAATTAAAACAGAGGACGATGCAAGATATAACCAGAGACAACATTAGCTATATAGTAAAATGACTAGAGAATATTCACTAATTTATAGATATTAGAGTCACCAAGTATCAGAGTTTAGCATAATTCATTCTCAATATTAAATATGCATACAGCAATAGCATGCAGTTAAGACAACCAACAATAGCATGCACCATAACAGGGCACAATCAACCCAATAACAGAAAATTTCAATAGCAGCAAATTTTTCAAAAGAAAAGATTAAACATAATATGCTCATTGTAAGAGTTCAGAACATTCAAAGGCATTCAATTATTCTAGAATAAAGATAAAAGACCAACCTTATCAACCTCATGTTGGGTAGCAACTGAAGAACGTGCTTCTCTCGCAAAGGAGTTAAGCAATTCTTGATTATTGAGGAAACAAAAAACTAGGCCACCACAACAAACTATTTAATAAGCTTTATCTATGTAACTTTCTGGAAATTAGCATATTTCTTGCACACAAGTACCTTTTTACCTTTGTGGATCTCACTTGCTTCAGAGATGAATCCAATTGCCGTTCAAGCTGCTCAAGATCTTTGGTGTTAAGTGGGCCTAGCTCTTCCCCTAAAAGGTTTCTGTAGTAAGAGAGAAATGCAATGGTCATTGTAATGAAATTTTGCTGATTTAATCATTAAACTGCTTATCCTATATGGTTGCTAACTGAACACTAGAAGTTTTGCTCACACATTAATCCACAATAAATGAACAAAGAGAAAGTTGAAAAGTTATAGTTGTTTTATAAAGAGTTTATTTTTCTGAGTACTCTTCTCTGTGAAACTCACCTCTGGGTTCTTTGAAGAGACTCAAATCTTGCTTTCAACTTCAAGTACTCACGGTAGCTGCTCTGCTACAAGAGAAAAAAACAAATGAAAAATAACAAAAGAATTGAAATATGTGATTAGAATATGCATGCAATGTTGTATAACTGTATATATTGATAACACTACCACAATATTAAAAGGATGCATGACAACAAAAATGAACCATATCTTGTTTTATGTGCCATTTTAATGTTGCCCTTATGCATCTATATAAAAGTAAAACCACATGAAAAGTAGAAAAAGTGGTTTGGTGGCACAAAGCTAAATTCAGTAATATTATGTGATGCACATGTTTGATGGTTCATTTACACCAAGTGCTGATTAGAAGAGGACAATAAAATAAGTTTCAGAAGATGTTCCTCTTGCTGGAAAGAAGTTAGGATTCACATTTTAGATCTATCCAAGTTATAATACAAGAAAATGGGAAATGGTTATTAGTTGGGCAAGTGAGTTGCAATAGTGGCCACAGAAAAAGAAGTGGTGAATGGAAATTTTTGGAGCACTAAACCAACTTGATAAGCAATGGCAAACATAAATACCTGACATCATGGAGTGATATCATTGGATTATATGACTCTAAAGAACTAGTAAAAGTGTAAAACACTATTGTTTTTTCTTTTCTTTTATTTGGTTGTCAAAATACAAGTTGACTTGAGAAAATTACTGTACAAAGTTCACTCAGCCTGGAGATTTTAATGCAGAAAGTAAACAAGTCACTTAGTTTGTGACATACCACAAAGCTTTAGAACAAGTAAATTCTATATTGTTTGCTAATTGCTATAAGCCTATGACTAATCTATTTCTTTCATATGTTAGTAAAATTAAAAACCAGAATTTTGGAGCAAGATATTAACATATATTTTTTTTTATCTTTAGTCTTAGAATTACCCCTCTGAAAGCACTGCAAAACCCTCTTCGAATAACTCCTCCACAGTACCAACTACAGAAAGCTTAGTGGCAAATACTTTATGGTGGATCTTATGCAAATATTTTGCTAGGTTTTTTTTTTGGGGAAAAAAAAGAGAGAAGATCATTGGCAACCTCTCAGCAAACAGAGCATAATAGAATCAAACAATGCAACTAAAAGATTAAATTCTTAAGAGGTTAGAATTAAAAGAAAACAATGATGTTTCCCAATGGCTGAGACTCCACATGTCCCATATATCAGTTAGCATTAGCAATGAGCAAATCATGAGAACTCAACTCAACTCCTCAATTCAATATATAACTAAAGATTTTAGTGTACTCACCATCTACTCACAGAAACAATAAATCAAACACATTGTGAACGAACAATAACAATTCATAAAAGTGAACAATCTGAAGAAAACATAAAAAACGAACAATAACAATTCATTAAAAAAATGTCAACCTTGAAGAAGTCAAAAATCAGAGAAGCGATCCCCAAACAAGAGAAGAAAATGAGAATAGCGAGTGACTTTAAGAAAATGAGATCACACCAGAGATCGAAGAAGAGGGAAACCAGAAATTGAGTTCTCTTGATTAGATCCAAGTGACTCTGGATTGGAATCAAATGTTGAAATCGAGAATGAAGAAAATTGAAAGTTCCATGGAAAATGTGAAAATTGAAATTGAGTGAGGGTTACATTGTAATAGAATGAGAAATGACGGAAAATCGAGTGTTCATGCTAGATCAATCGGTGATCTCATGAGGAAATGATGAATCTGTGATGGCTATTGTGACTGAAGAGCCAGCGATGGCCAGAGGAGCAGCGTCGGGGAAGAGGAGGTTCTGATGCGAAACGCGAAGGAGAAGAGGAGGTTCCGATGCGAAATGCGAAGGGGAAGATGAGGTTGGTGGCGGAGGCGGAGGGAAAGAGGAGGTTCAGATGCAAATGTGTTTTGCTTAGCGTTAGTGTTGCAAAAGGATGTTAGCGTTTCTCTCTGTACAGTAGTGGTGGTGAGTAGTGCTGTAAAAGGAAGTGGTGGTGAGTAGTGTTAAAGGTAGCGTGTTATTGACATTTGTAACAGTGACTTAAATGTCTTGCTAATGCTGTTAGTAACATTTGTTTGAAAAAATGTTGTTAAAGGTAGCGTGTTATTGGCATTTGTAATATTTTAGTTAGTGTTGCTAATTAAATTTTAGTAAAGATCATATGTGTAGTAGTGTAAATTCCGTAGTATAAGTAGTGATGAACAAAGTCTCTACCTGAAGATGCACAATTGTGGATTTGACCAGCCCGGTATTGTACAGGAAGTCATAGAAGTCGGTCCCTTTTCCACTTCCAAGCACCCAAATTCAACCCTTGAAAAAGCATTTCAACACATTAGGATTTTGAAAGTAAAAACTCTTAACATGGGCTGATTCATATCAATCCTTTTCAGGAACAAATATTACCATATTGTCTAATGAACAAGACGCAAACTAATTGACTTCATCACATAATTACCAGAAAAATATGGAATCTCTTGGACTGAAATCTTTAATTCCTGAAACTCACAACTGTTAGCATAGATAGAAACCAAACAAGAAAAGAGAAAGAACCATGGAGAAGAAGAAAAGGGGGTTAGGGTTTCAACAGAGTTACAAAATGGAGAATGGTAACCATAATACAAAGCATAAAAGGAAATATATACCCAATAGCAAGATGACAAAACTACCCCTAACTAATATATCTAATATTATTTAACATCGCCCCTCAAACTCACAATGCATTAACAGGAAGCATCGAGAGTTTGTCAGTTAGAAAACGAAAACATTTAATAGAATGCGATTTTGTGAACAAGTCCGCAATCTGCATAGAGGAAGAAACAAAGGGCAAAGTAATGGCGCCATGTTGAAGATGATGGCATGTGAGATGACAATCAATCTCAATATGCTTTGTGCGCTCATGAAAGACCGAGTTGTGGGCGATTTGAATGGCACTCTTGTTATCATAGTACATAGGAGTGGGTCCAGAGAGAGAAACACACATATCAGAAAGTAGCCAACGTAACCAAACTATCTCGACAGTGGTAGAAACCATGGCACGATACTCAGCTTCTGTAGAAGAACGGGAGACAATGTCTTGCTTCTTGCTCTTCCAAGAGATAAGAGAGTCTCCTAGGAAACTACAAAACCCTATGGTAGACTTGCGATCAATAGGGTCACCAGCCCAATCAGCATCAGAGTAAGCACGCAACTCCAATGAAGAGGATGAGGGAAAGAGAAGACTTTGAAATTGAGTGCCTCGAAGATATCGAAGAATACGAAGAATAACTGCCCAATGCATTGTAGTAGGAGAGACAACAAACTGACTGACAACATGCACAACATAAGCAATATCAGGTCTAGTAATAGTGAGATACACCAAGTTTCCAACCAACATACGATATAGAGTGGGATCAAATAAAGGAACACCATCAGAGGAGACATATTTTGCATTAAGCTCAAGAGGGGTGTCAACTGCTCGAGCATCAAAGAGACGAGCTTGCTTAAGAATGTTGGCAATATACTCAGATTGAGAAAGAAGATAACCTCTAGGAGAATAAGCAACTTCAATCCCCAAGGAATAGCGGAGAGGACCTAAATCCTTCATCTCAAACTTTTGTGCTAATTGTAATTTTAACTCTGTAATCCCATCAACATCATCCCCTGTGATAATCATGTCATCAACATATAAAGAGTATAATACGACCATATGAGGTGATCTTCAGAAACAAAGCAGAATCATGATTGCTAGAATGGAAGCCAAGAGATGCAATCACATTGGAAAACTTCTCAAACCAAGCTCGTGGAACTTGTTTGAGACCATAGAGAGACTTCTTTAACTTGCACACCTCCCCCAAATTATGAGAAACACTTGATGGAGGGACCATGTAAACCTCCTCCTGAAGATCACCATTTAAGAACGCATTTTTGACATCCATATGAAAAATAGCCCACTAACGAACATATGCAACTGCAATAAGAGTACGAATGGTAGCATCTTGGCAACTGGAGCAAAAGTTTCTTCATAATCCATACCATATTGCTGTGAGAATCCTTTAGCAACAAGACGGGCTTTATAATGCTCAACTGACCCATCAGACTTGGTTTTGATCTTGTATACCCACCGAGACCTAATAGCATGTTTTCCTGGTGGAAGAGGTACCAGGTCCCAAGTATCTGTTTTGTACAAGGCGGAAAGTTCCTCAACCATGGTCTGCTGCCAAAGAGGATCAAGAATAGCCTCTTTATAGGAAGAGGGCTTAGACAAATTGTGAATGGAAGTTAGAAAAGAAACAAAGAAAGTGGAATAAGTGGAGTAAACAAAATCTGGTAATTGAGTGGACTTACGAACACGTGGAGGATAACGAGGAGGAGGAGGGGGGGGAGGAGGAGGGGGGAAGAAGAATCATAAACAAAATCTGGTAATTGAGTGGACTTACGAACACGTGGAGGATAATGGGGAGCAGGAGGAGGAGAATCAACAATCGCAGAAGGTTCTTGGTAGGCCGGGGGGACATCTAGACTTGTAGGAGTATTAGTGTCAACCCTGCTATTCTCAACATCAGAGTCGTTGGGATTATAACTATCCATGGAAAAGGAATCAATACAAGTGACATCAGACCTTGAAGGACTATGAGAATCAGAAGAGAGTGAGTAAAAGGGCATATGTTCAAGAAAAATAACATGACGAGAAACATAAAGTTTTTTACTTGTAGGATCATAACAATGATAACCTTTCTGACCATCCCCATAACCAAGAAAAACACATATTGCAGAACGAGGAGACAATTTATTATGTTCTACTTGTGGGTGAAGAACAAAGCAAGTAGAACCAAATACCTTCTAAGAAGAATAATCAGGAACACAACCATACAACTTTTCAAAGGGCGACAAACCTGAGATAACAGAGGATGGGATTCTGTTAATAGAATGGACAATAGTAAGAACAGCTTCACCCCAAAACTCACTTGGAACTAAAGCAAACAACAAAAGGGAACGAGCAGTTTCAACAATATGACGATGTTTTCTCTCAGCAACTCCATTCTGTTAAAGAGTGTCAGTACAAGAAGTCTGATGAAGAGTACCATCAGAAGCAAGTAACTGAGAAAATTTATTAGAAGTGTATTCACCACCCAAATCACATCGAAAGCATTTAATAATTGCATTATGTTGAGTTTTAACTAAAGCACGAAACAGGTGATAAATGTAAAAAAATTCATGACGATGTTTCATAAGATAAACCCAATAATAACGAGTATAATCATCAATAAACGATACATAATATCGTGATCCACCTTAGTGATGGAGCCCACACATCAGAATGAACCAATTCCAAGGGGGCATTAGTACTTGAAACACTTTTACTAAAAGGCAAAGCAGAAAATTTAGCAAATTTGCAATCACAACAATTAGAAATATCACTGGTTTGCAACTTTCCTAAAGCTCCAGTAGAAGCTAAGTATTTTAACCTAGAAGAAGAAACATATCCAAGACGAGAATGCCACAAATAGAAACTAGACGATGCTAAATTCAAACGAAAAGATGACAGGTCAACAGTGGAAGCAACAACATCTGGAACTTTCAGCTCATCCAACATATAGAGTCCCACTTGCCTACAGCCTATCCCAATCAGCCTCCTGGATTGTGGATCCTGCACATAACAATTAGTTGAAGATAACAAAACTGAGTAACCAGAATCACATAGCTGACAAACAGAGGCAAGATTCAAAGTGAGCTTAGGAATATAGTAAACATCTAAAAAGGACAAATTAGATGTGGTTATAGATCCAGTGCTTGCTAATGGCATTGGAGTGCCATCAGCAGTCACGACAGATATAGAAGAGGCAGGATTTAAAGACACAAAGGACTTAGGATCATATGACACATGATGTGATGCTCCAGAATCAAGAATCCATATGGGAGAAGATATACCTGACGAACTAGAAGAATGCAAACCTTTAAGAGAGGAAACAGACATGGCATGTGACTGAATAGCAAGAAATTTTTTGAACTGTTCAGCAAGATCAGCTACTTGGGAGGTCTTGGGAGTGGATGGGTGTACAACACCAAGAGCAGCAACAACATGTGAAGATGGAGCTTTAAAGTTTATCTGATTGGACTAGTTAAAATTCTTCTATGGCTTCAACAATTTTGGACATTGTGCTTTCTAGTGACCCTTCTCCTTGCAATAACTGCATTCATCATGACCAACCTTCCCTTGAGACTTATTTTTCTTAAAAAGAGCAGCAAACACTGATGGAGGAGCAGGGAGAATTCCTTTATCAAAACCAGAGTTGGATTTCAGTCGAATTTCTTCTCCCAATAGCTCATTAACCACATCATCAACACCTGGAAAAGGATGACGATGTAAGATCGTCCCACGAAGTCCTTCGAAATCATCCCATAGGGCCATTAAAAACTGAACCAAACGTTGTTGCTCTCTATAGTCAGTAAACGTTTTGAGTGCTTGCAAATCTACAGGTTCATTAAGAGCTAGTTGATCCCACAAATTAGACATAGCTGAATAGAATTCCTGAATGCTCATGTTATTTTGCTTAAGAGCCCGAATATCATTCTCCAACTGATACTGCTTTGCAAATTAGACTGCACATACAACTTTTTCAAATGATCCCAAACATCCTTAGCCTTCTCATATTTTGCAAGTTGCATCCCTATTGATTGTGAAACAGAATTGTTGATCCAAGTAATGATCTTTGAGTTGTTTACTTCCCAATTTTCCAGCTCCTTTGCATACTGACTATTTTGTTCATCCTAGGGCTTAACAAAAGTTCCATCAACATAGCCCCACATTTGTTTTCCTTTCAAAATTTTTTTTATAACATAACTCCAATAACAATAATTTTGTCCATTCAGTTGTACACTAATTGATTGAAGAGAATCATCCCTTTCACCAGCCATATTTGCCAAACCGCAACAATAACAGACTATTGCAACAAGGCTAGATAGAGGAATATATTGCAACCAGAAAAATAGAAAAAAAAAAAAAATAGATTACCAGAACAGATGCACAATACAGATTACCAAGACCACCACGTCGGAAATAGAGCTGCAAACTGGGTCGCCGGAAAATCAAAGGAACGTACCGGCAAATAGGGTCACAAACCACCGCGCCGGAAATAGAACCGCAAACAAGGTTGCTAGAAAAACAAAGGAACAGACCCGCAAACAGGGTTACAAACTGGTGGACTAGAATAGACCCCCGAACCCCGCAAAAGCTATGGACTATGCTACAGTAACTCACAAAATCCAACCAAGCTCTTTGATACCATGTTAGCATACAGAGAAACCAAGCAAAAAAAGAGAAAGTATCATGGAGAAGAAGAAAAGGGGGTTAGGGTTTTATTAGAGTTATAAAATGGAAAATGCTAACCATAATACAAAGCATAAAAGGAAATATATACCCAATAGCAAGATGACAAAACTACCCCTAACTAATATATCTAATATTATTTAACAACAACCACATTGGAAGTATGAAACTACAAAATATTATGAAAATTAACAAAGCAAAGCATCCTGAAAGCAACAAATTAACGAGATGCCACTATCAATACCTAAATCATCACAAATCCAAAATCAATATGAGTGGATCAAAGGAGTTGTAAAATGAAAAAATAAAGATAGATCTAAAGAACATTTGAATGACTCTCGTATTATGAGTGAGAATAAAGAGTCATCGAGAGTCAGTAGCGGTGTCGAAAAGCTGTTGCGGAAAGTGAATTGTGGCGGCAGGCATTGCAAAAGAGGTCGAGGTTGAGCTTGCGGAGCTATGGAACTAATCTAAGCTTGCTAATGGCCATGGATTTCTTCAGGTTGTGGAGAAGAAGCTTGCCAATGGCCATGGATGAAGCTTCAAGTTGCTCAACCGGTTCTTGATCTCCTTCAAAATCGCAATTACATCTACAGGATCACAAACAATGAACGAAAAATCAGATTCACAAATTGAAATCAAATCTAAAAATGATGAATTTCAAAATCTGCGAAAAAGAAAGAAAAATTAGATTCAATGGAGGAAAGAATTTGAAATGAAAAGCTCTGAGATGAAAAGCTTCAAGGATGATGAACCCTAACCTTAGCGATATGGAGGAAGGGCTTTGCTGTGAAAATGGAGAGTGTTTCCATTTAGAGTGAAAATGAAGATTGTTTCACTGATGACAGATGTTTCAGACTGAATTTTATGCATGTTAACTACACATTTAGCCCCGCTTGCAAAGGCGTGGTTAAAAAACCGTGGTATTCCACCGCTTTTTTAGTAGTGGAAGAAAGCAACAAATTCTTCTCAGTAAGCACAAGAGTGAAAAATTGAGAATTTGGATTGTTGGTTCCGAGAGCACTTCACTTGTTGTGTCCAGTTTCTTCACTAGGCTTGAAAAAGTCAAGCCACCTAGTCTACAAAATCTAATGCAATTATACAATATAATGCTGACTGAATGTTGATATGGATAAGGAGATCAATAAAAAAAATTGTCTTATCAAGTATATACGTTTCGGTAAAATCTTACTATCAGATGCACTGAAGTAAACACTATTTTAAAATTTGTTAACCTATTGTAGAAATTGTTATCCCGTCTATACAGCTCAGTTGCCTGTGTATTCACTCTTAACTGTTGTTTGCTTATCTCGGACCGAATTAATAGATCCAGCAATAAAGGAAACTCCTTACCGCTTTTTGGAATTTAAGTGAAATGAATGAAAATTGGCTGTAGTCCGCTAATGAAGCCATGCAGGGAGGTGCTGCAAGTTGTTTGATGAACAAATAGTTACATATATAGCAAAGCTTAGATATCAGACGTGGTTGAGTTAGTGTGAGAAAGTGGTTAAGTCATGTTGGTACCTCATGTACTTTATGTTTACTCTTCTGAGGGGTGAACTTTGTTCATCTAATTATAAAGAAAAAAAAAGATCAGATTTATTAAGATTTGTAAAAAATGTTTCTTTAGAATACTATGGGTGTTATTGTCTTATTGAACTGAGACGAAATGTACGGTTGAGGTATTATTATCATGATAGTCGAGTTAGATAAAATGTATTTGAGTCTATTATTGATTGCATTTAAGAATAGTACCAACGATTTTTTTACGGGCATACTACCGACGGTTTAACGCCCAAACTCTATGAAGTGCGGCGAAAGCAAACACTACCACTTTTTCCATGCATCTACTACAAGGTAGTGTTTGCTGGAATGATTATTAAATTAGGAAATCAAATTATTTGATTTCAAACAATTTAGAATAATTAAATAAAATAGGAAATGTACTGATTTAGAAATTTATTTTAATGTCTAAAATATAATAAATTATGTTTAGAATGATTAAAATAAAAGATAAATTGATTTGATTTGTTTGTAAGTTGTAAAATCAATTCATTGTCATTCAAATCCTATTAAAAATTAAAGGATCTGAAAATTAAAAGAATAAAATTTGGTGGAATTATAAATTAATTCATTTCTCATTTTTTCAATTCTAAACAAATAAATTGATTTACAAATAAAATCATTTCCACTTTTTTTTTCATTTCAAACACATTCTGAGGATTTTTTTTTTTGGGTTGGTTATTTTTTTTTGGTTACATTTTCGGGTTGGTTGGTTATGATAAGGGACCTGAATATTTCCTTCGTTTTATTTTTGCCAATATTAAAATTAAACCATCGATAGCTTCAACTCATTTATGCAACTGAGCTGGACCATATATAGCGGCTTTCTTCAACATGTGCAAGTGTGCAAGCTGCATGGTGATAGCATTAGTAGGAACCTTTGAAGCGCGGTACGCGAAAATGGTAAAAGTAACCTGTTACTGACAAAGGTCCGGTTCCCGCCCTCGGGTTGTGTTAGTCGAAATGGAGTAGGAAGACTCCGAATTAGAAGAGTCACCCCGGAACCTCGGAAGGAGGACGGATAGATGTCCAACCCCGCGCTTCCGAGGGAAAACGTTCGAATTGATAAACTACTTCCGTACCGTACGGATGGAAGGGACGATTCGTTTCCCGCCGAACTATCCAGCTCATCAAGATGATTGGGATGCCATCCGTACTGTACACCTCAGCCCTAGGGATGCTACGTAGGAGGAATGAATTAGTATAAAAGCATGCAGAGAGGATGATAAAAGGTATGCTATCTTGACCACCTTCTACAGTATCATTCTGCAACTGACTTGGGCGTTGGAGTGCTTTTTGCAGGCACCCCCACCGCCGGAGCCAGGAATCGACCACTGTAATCCACCCCGGACACCAAGGTTATCTCTTCACAGGTAACATACCCTTATCGTGTATTATTTTGGATATGAGTCACACTGAGTACATGAACGTATGGATGGGTACCTATCCATTGTCCCTTTTTTCTTTAAGGAAAAAGGAAAAAAAAAGAAAAAATAGATATTGCTGGGTATGGCAGATTATGCACGGGGCATGCATTCCTTGTGATAGGCATGCCATTGTTAACAAAACAGGGCCCTTTTCTTTTCTCTTAATAGCGTTTTAGTTGTTTCCTTTTACCTAATCCTTTGAGTCGGCACTAATTTCATCCTTCCAAAACCTTACCTCACCCAAATATCTCTTCACTTGTCCACTTCATCACTGCTGGCAACACAACACACAACGGTGGTGATGCTCACGAAACGGGGGCAACACTCACGGAACAACAGGACTCCACAACACCACCTCACATAGCAGCAGCTTGATGAGTTACTCACTGGAGCGGTCATCGGCAATCCAGTGCAGGGGCAATGGTGGCTTTAATTCTCCGGCACATCCTTGTTGCTTTCCTCTGAGTTGCTGCTTTCTTCTTTCAGATCTAGTGACTAGTGAATCGTGATTGCGAGGTTGGGGAGTGTCTTTGTCTCTCTGAGTTTGTGACTTAGGTCCAAGTTGATTGCTCTTTGTTTTGACAATTTTTTTTTTTTTTTATTGCTGTAACCATTGTTCTATGGTTTCCACTTTCTATACCTATCTTTGATTATTTATGTTGTTGCTACCATATGTCAAGTGTTCTATGCAAGAACAACTTCTAGAGTTTGATTTTTTTTAACATTATTTTAAGTATTGTAGTATTTTATTTTGAAATGTAATGTTGATTGTTGAACAATTTAAACTTCTTTTATATTAAAATTGTTATTTTCATCGTACGAAATATATGAATATTAACCATGCTTCAATTTATACAAAATTTTTGTATCGGGTACAAGTACCATATCCATACCCAGACAACGGAGGGATCGTAACTAACAGTAGATATGAGTGAAAAGCTAGAGCACACAAATATGGATAATTTTACATCAAAAGATTACATAAGTTCCAACTTGCAACCTTTGTTTTATGCATACATGATTATAGGATCGATGCTTTGTATTAAGATAGCTCTAGCCGAGTAACTTAGTTGCCAGTTGGGGGCTTGTGTGGTGGCTCATGCCACGGATCGTTGTCTAAATGACCGGGCAACTCCTCTGCAGCTTGCTTGGGTGGTGGACGATATCCACGTGGAGGAGGTTTATAGTTGTTATTCACCCGTGAGTCTTTCTCTTGCTGGGACAACTCCGGTGTAGTTGGGTTGTGTTGTGGTGATTTCCTCCCAGGCTGCCCAAACTGCGGGTTTTCTGGCCTTTTCCGGGGTGCCTCTTCTTTTGGCGACCCATGATGAGACGTGTTTCCCCACCAGGGGGAATTAGCAAGAGAGGTTGCAACAAACACCAATGCAAGTAGCAGCACTAGGGTGTATTTGGAAGACATTGAGGCTTTCAGGATTTGGATGGCGCAGACACCAAAGCAGCTTGGTGGCCTTCTATAGTTGATAGAGCCTATGTGCCCATGACATTTGTCATTTCTTGATAAGTTCACTTATTTTATTATACAAGTGCACTTCATTTTACTGTTTACGTGAGAAAATTCTTGAAGCTTTTCGGTCCCTCTCGTACCATAGAGTCTAACTTAGTTAAATTGAAATATAGAAAATATGATCCTTAGAACTTTTTGACTTAGGTGATCCTTAGAATTTTGGTTATGTAGAATAAATTATAGAATTTAATTTGTATAACGTAACCAATTGTGCAAAACAATTTTTTTACACTTTCAGTCAATTTATCAAAATTGATTATGACCACCAATCTTGATTTATTATTTTGATAAAAAATTTTTTGACTCATTTGTAAAATTGTTTTGAAAAATTAATACATAGAAATTAAAATCTAAATTATATAGAATAATAATACTTAGTTATTTTCAAAGTATCTAAATATTTTATATTTTATTTTAGGATTTGTTTGGATGTTGGAATTGGAACTGTTATTTAAAATTTTCACATGATGAAGCTCAATTATAATTCTAATTCTAATTTCAAACTCCAATTTTATGCTCAATTCTAATTCTATACGTCATTGCATATAAGCATTCTAAAGTTAGTTAGTTATACTTGTTGTAAAATTTGAGTATTATTTGGGTAGCCTTGGGGCAAACTCGTTCAAATGGCTACATGGCTAGCTTAATCCTTCAATGTTAAAAATATCAAATAAGATAGTTTCAATATTCATTGTGATTAAAGAGAACAAAATTATATACTAGCTAGTTTTTTAAATTTTTTTAGAGTATAAGTCAACTTTAAAAAGTACTGTATGAAATGCTATTAAAAGTACCTATATTTTTACAAAAATTATGAATAAAAGTTCCTCAATTTTTTAGTTTATCAGATAAAAAGAATTGTTTTATATATTTTATGAGCAAGAATACCCTCTTAGTAGCACGGCCAAACCATTTGTAAGTATTTGTTTAACTCTAGAAATTAAATAGCAGTAAGGATGTTTTTGTCTAATATACTACGTCGTAAGGATTTGTATATTAACGATGGACAACAATGCTTTGCCTATTGTTCTGGACCATTTCTAAGTTTTGAAATCCATTTATGATTAATGGGAGAAGTTACAAGAGAGTGATTGAGAGTGGGGCATAACATGAGCTCAAATGGTGGATTGGGTGCATGGATGAGCCCTAACATTCTCATTTTAAGGTTCATATTAGGGCCCAAGGGAACTATTATTTATGTGGCTTTGAAGGTTTTTCGGGCCATGTTACCTCCAAAAAAAGGGGCCCTAGCGTAATTGGAGGCAATCTTAAAGATGGTAAGGCAAGTTTCTTCTTTTCTGGCCTTTTGCTATTGCAAGAATGCTGCGCCCATGATTAGAGGCATATTAGAGACTAAGTACATTTTAGGTAGCAAACCTAATTAGAACCCCATGAGTCCTCAAAGTTATTCCTTAAAATAGCAATAATCTCAACTCATAGCCCAAGGAAAGCTTTTGCCACTCATAGACCTAAGGAACACAAGTTGTCATGTTAGCCATCAACCAAGCCCAACTTTATGTCTCATCACTGTGACCTTGAGACACACACCTCCTTTTCCTCTTTCTTTCCTGTGAACACCGTATTTTGTCTGGGTACTTTTCTTTTGCACAAAAAATAGAGAAAGAGAGAATGTGTTAACCTAATCCAATTGCTTTAGTTCATGTTCCTAGCCCATTGCCTTCGTTATCTCATTCATTTTATATTACTTTTGGCCCATTGAAAATACTAAAAGAGAAAAAAGAAAAAACTCAAGACCACCCCAGCTGTTGCCTCTCCAGCAAGTTGGCTCATGAGAAAAAGGAGAGAGAGAGAGAGAGGGTCTAATTTCATATTCAAATCAGAATGGAGATTAGAGGTGATTATGAAGCATAAATTTGTTGAGAATCTAGGATTAATTGTGTGATGAGAATCACATTATAGCCTCAATCAAACCAAATATCTCTCATTAGCAAAAATCACAATAATTTGGGACAAAATCCTTCAATCAGATCATAGATGTCCCTCATCATATCCAGAAAATTCAATTAGGAAGCAACATAATTAATTGGCAAGCGTGTATAAATATATGAGCTCGTCGTCAGAGAACGAGACAGAGAAAAATAAAAAACAACATACATAGAAACACCATAAAGGACTCAAGGCTTGGACAGACAGTTGGTATTGCATTGTTCTCTTCTTCTCTCAATCTATTCTTACTCTTTCAGCAACACAATAGGGTCAATAGCATCATTTTACATAAACTGAAATCGCACTCTACGCTAGCAGACTCGACCACCACCGCAAACCACCTCTATTACCAAATACCACCGCACTGCCCTACCTAAGCCATCATTGGCTCTGCCAGATCTAGCTACCGCCGCTGAGGGTTACAACCTCACAAGTCTCGTCGAAGACCCTCGCCGCGGTGCTCAGCCATGTGTAGCACATCCTCCAGGGCGTGGTTGGCCTAGCACCGTCATCACCTTAGTCGGTGCCTCCACGCTTGCACAGCAACAATCAACAAGTGTAACTGAGAAGCCAGTGCTTCCTTCATATGCTTCCTTTCACTGATTCGTGACGTGCATGAATTTCATGGTCATTTCATCAATATTTTCTTGATATGATATTTTGAATATCTCATATTGATGGGCCAGCATATTGACCTTAGTTTCTTTATCCTGATCAGTACCTTTATGCAGCATATGTCATTTGTCCCATATTCTTTTGCTTTAGAGATCACTTGAAGTTGGCTTCGAGTTGCTTTGTCCACTTACTCTTGGGAACTTCTCTTGAGGTTGAAGATGCATTATTGATTCCAAGAATCTCATTTAGAAATAGCAGTTTGTTGTTGGAGTGTCCTTCTACTATGTGGATATTTGTGCCATTTGTCCCTTGGGTCTTTGTCCTATACAATTATTGGATTGCTCAACCCCTTAAAGGCCTGGCTCTGATACCACTTGTTAGTGAAAAGTACACGAAAAAGGGGGTTGAATTGTGCTTTGCTTCTCTTGTTCTCTTCTCTAAGTTGAAACGTTAGGCTATATACTATCAAGCATTAAGCTTGAAGTGCAACGAAAACATGCTAGATATTTCAGAAGTAACTTTTTGAAGCATAACATTAGAAATAGTTTAGACAAAAACAAACTTTTAGTAGACACTGAAAGATAATGCATAGTAGTGAAAATAAAAGAGATAAAGGAGAAAAAGATATGACACATATGATTTTATATTGATTTGGCCAATCCCGCCTACATCTGGTACGCAATTTCTATTGAGATTCACTAAAATATTTCTTAACTCGAGAAAGAAAAACTGGATAGTCTTTATAGTAGTCTTTTCAAGCTCTAATCTGTGTCCAGTAGATAACCTGTACTGTCATAAACCAAGTAGTTATTCACCAACCTCTTCAAGCTGAACCGAGTAGTCTTTTACTAGCCTGTCCAAGTTGAAACCGTGACAAGTAGACAACCCTTACTATCACAAACTAAGTAGTTATTCACCAACCCCTTCAAGTTAAATCGAGTATTATTTGATTAGCCTCTCCAAGCTAAAACCATGACAAGTAAAACAACATTTATTGTCCTATTGCAGGTAGTCTTGTACTATCCTCTCCAAGCTAAACTAGTGACAAGAAAAACAACTTTTACTATCTTGTTGCAAGTAGTATTGTACTAGCCTTTCCAAGCTAACATCAAATAGTCTTTGGCTAGTCTTTCCAAGCTAAAACCGTGACCAGCAAAAACACCTTACTATCACGTTGCAAGTAGTTTTACAGTATCCTTTCTAGTCTATTTTACACCAATCACTATTGGATTCAGGATACAAAGTTTATGTGTTTGAGTTGCCACTCAAACTAACCTACACTCAAGTTTTCTTGCAAATATATAGTGAATGACCTGGGATAACTTGAATGACTCCTTTCTAATATTTCTTCCTTGTAAGAACATACATATTGTTCAGGAATGTAAAAAGAAGATTTTTTACAATCAAGAAAACTAATTACTAAAAGTAATGAACCTTGCAAGATGTTATGGAGATATCTATAGAGTTTCCACTCTTGTGTATCATTAGTCCTATTTTCCATTTGAGCATAGCTTATCTATTTATAGAGGTCTTCCTTTATGGCTATTGCCCTTGATCTATTATCCAAGTGACACGTATTGGTCATCTGCTTATGTCTTGGAAATGTAATCTAGAAGAGTAGCTCGTCTAATGTCAAAGCCTTTTGCAGAAGCCGTTGTAAAGTTGAGGTTTCTGATAGCCCTTTAGAAACTACCTTTTTACTTTCTAAACATGGTTTCTAAACTCTTCTTTTTAGAAGCTGGAGTGGTTGACTAAGTAGGTAGAAGAGATGATATGTCAATTTGAAACTGAGTTTGACTTGAAATTTCAAATTTCCCTTTTTTTCTAGTAAGGCTCAATGCTTCGTAGTGAAGTGAGCTTTATGATATGTGATATCAGTTCCTTGATAATTCTTCGGTCTTCTAGTCTTCAATCAAAGCTTTATTAATGTTGAAAGGATGATTAAAGGTTGTATAACACATTGTTATCAGAGTTTGCTTGATATCTTCATTTTGATTATACTTTTTAATGTTCAGTGCTACTTTCTAGAAATTTGTTCCTTGGTTTCTTGTTCTTCATTTTATTTTCCTTAATCCGTAAGGCATGTATTCGTACTTTGTAGGATATAATGTTTACTTCAATTATGTTCAATTCTTAAGACAACATAAATCATGTTTGTACATGTAAAGTGAAATTATACCCACTTCAAGTTCATTTTAATGCAACCCGGAATTACCTGTATGCTATGTTAAGAAACTCAAGGTAGACATCAATAGTTTTTCAAACCATTTTCTTTGAATTGGTTTTGTTGACATTCAAAACATATTTCCTTAACACTTTCTGAAGGGTTTTGGAGCTTACAGTACATCTTATGAGATTGTAGGTGATTGTGATGCTGATTTCGATGGAGACAGAGTAGAGAGAAAGAATACCAGTGGTTGCTGCTATTTCTTTGGAAAAAGCTTAATCACTTGGTTGTGCAAAAAGCAAAATACAATTGTATTCTCTTTTGTCGAAGATGAATATATAGCTATTGCAAACTGTTGCACCTAGAAGTTGTGAATAAGGAACCAGTGAGAAGATTATCATTAGAGGTATTTCGAATCGGTCACTAATTGATAATTTAGTGACCGATTTTTATTTATACTAGAAACTCTTGCTTTCATAAAAATCGATAACTAAATCGGTCACTAATTTTAATTTAGTGACCAATTTTTACAATAGCAATGTTTCTCTTTATAAATAAATATCGGTCGTTAAATCGGTCACTAATATATAATTTAGTGACCGATTTTTATGAAAGCAAGGGTTTCTAGTATAATAAAAATCGGTCGCTAATTTTGATTTAGTGACCGATTTTTTTTCACCCATTTCATTTTCTTGATGGCTCAATTCGGTCGCTAATTCATCATTTCAGTGACCGATTTATTTCAATCACAAAATCGGTCACTATTTGACATATTTCTAGTAGTGATATAATGATTGATATTTACTTATATTTTCAAACATATATTGTTCATCAAAATATAGTGGCATGATAAAATATTAAATCATTTTTAAACTTTAAGAAATTTGAAATTTTTTATTTACTTGGTAAGAACTATGAATTTAACAGTTGGATGAAATTTTATATCCAAAAGAATTTATTGAAGGGTGCAAGTATATCAAGATTTACACTTGATCTAAATGAATCCATTGGTCAAACTCTTTTGCCTATATTGATCACAAACATTTGCGATTTCTTATGGAGCAAATTTATATATTTTGAGATTCACTATGGTTTCTTTTGAAGTGAATTAGGATTAGGAGGGTTGTATGAATTGGGAATTTTATATAAATAAATTATAGAAGTTTAGGTTGAATTGAAAATTTAATAAAAAGAATGTTAATTAATCAGGGTTATATTATAAAAAAAATTAAATCTATTAGGTTAAATATTCTGATAGGATGCTGACTAAATGTTGATACGGATAAGGAGATCAATAAAAAATTGTCATATCAAGTATATATGTTTTCTTAAAAGCTGATTATTAGATGCACTGAACTAAACACTTTTTTTTAAAATTAATCTATTGTATAAATTTTGTTACTTTGTTATCCTTTCTATACAGCTCGGTTGCCTATATACTAAAATCGTAGTTGTACAAATTTGAAATGAGAAAATTGTAGAATTAAAGAGAGAATAAGAAAATAAGAGGGAGTTTCAGAGAGGGAGACAGAGACTGTTGACGGAGAAACTCAATCACCGTTAACATATCAATTCTCTTACAATTTCTAATACCCATATTTATATTATTTTTAGTAACTAAGTCTAACTCTAATGACTCTTATCTATTGCTCGTTTATCTCGGACAGAATTAGGAAATCCAGCAATAAATGGAACTCCTTTGGTCTTTTTGGTTTTTTTTATTAATCACTCAAGTTGAGATTTATCAAGGTTTGCAAGAATGTTTAATTTCTTTAGAATAGTGGGGGTTAGAGTGGAGAAATTCTTATGTGTTCTAAATGCAAGATAAAATATTTGCCCTCTTCTTTTCATCAATTGAGATATTAGTTTTGTAACTCATTATTATTTTCTATTTTCCTCATATTTTAGTATAATATCTAATGTGTCTATTAATAAATGAGATAGTGCAAATACATTTGTTTGCTCTCATGTCACTTAAAAATTTCTAGTTGGAGTGTCTTTGGTGAACTGAGTAGGAATGTATATTTTGTTAACTAATACAGTGAGGTATTATAAAGATGATAGTACGTACCAAAGTTTTAACGCCAAAACTCCATCCGGGGCGAACAAACTCCCAATTAAGCAGTAAACTCTCCCACTTTATGCGTGCATTTACGATAAGGGATCTAAATAATTTTTTCAACTGTTTTTTTTTTTCCAATATTAAAATTAAACTATCAATAGATTCAACATATGTATGCAACTGAGTTTGTACCATATATACCGGCTTTCTTCAACAAGTGCAAGAGTGTGCAACCTTGCATGGTGATAGCATTAGTAGGAACTAGGAACATAACTAAAAGTATATATAAGAGTGAAAATCTAAAGCACACAAACACGGATAATTTCACACAAACAAAGGATTACATCAGTTCGAACGTGCAAGTTGCAACCTTTATTTATGCATACATGATTATAGCATGGATGCTTTATACTAAGATAGCTCTAGCCAAGCAATTCAGTTGCCAGTTGGGGGCTTGTGTGGTGGCTTGTGTCGCGGGCTGTTAATAAACTGGGGAATCTCCTCTGCAGCTTGCTTGTGTGGTGGATGTCCATGATGAGGAGGTTTGTGTGGGTAGTTATTCACCTGTGATTCCTCCTCGAAAGTTTGCTTGTGTGGTGGATGTCCATGATGGGGAGGTTTGTGTGGGTGGTGGCTATTCACCTGTGAGTCTTCCTCGAAAGTTTGCTTGTGTGGTGGATGTCCATGACGAGGAGGATAGGTATCCACCTGTGAGTCGTCCTCGAAAGTTTGCTTGTGTGGTGGATGGCCATGATGAGGAGGTTTGTGTGGGTAGCCATTCACTTGCGAGTTCTCTTTCTCTTGTTGGGACAACTCCTCTGTAGGCCTATGATCATGAGGATCAGGCTTTCCGCCAGGGGAATTTGCAAGAGTGGTTGCAACTAACACCATGGCAGTTAGCAACACTAGGGTGTATTTGGGAGACATTTTGAGGCTTTCAGGATTTGGATGGTGGACAAATCGGTGCAGCGTAGTGGCTTTTTATAGTTGCTAGAGCCTATATGTGGCCATGACATTTCTCTTTTCTTAATAAGTCCACTTATTTTATTACACAAGTCTACTTCAGTGTGCTGTTTATGTGAGAAATTTCTTCATGCTTTCCATGGATGGTACCATTCATTATATGCCACAACGTCTAAATTATTGTTCTTAAAGTGAAAGATAAAAAAAAAAATATCCACAACTTTTTGAGTTACGTGATCAATTAGAACTTTGGTAATATACAATATTTTATTTTTTGTTTTTATTTTTGGTGAGGTAGTAACATACAATATTAAATTATAGGCATGCACTAATAAGAATGCAGATGGGATTAAAACCTTAAAACGTAAAACGTAATTGTGGCAAAACGAAAATATTCGTCATAGATGTGTACTGTGTCAAACGAGGGTGATATGAAAGGAGTGAAGACTGAAGACAACATTTAGGCTTATATATGAAGTTCAACACGAGGATGCTATTCAAATGTCTAAAAGTGGGTGTATGGATAAAATAAGTGTCTAAATGGAAAATTCATTTTTAGATATTAAAATAATACTATTGATTTCCATATTACAACATAAGTCAATGAACTTTATGAGTGGCATCGATATTGGAGATGACCAGCCATGGCGGAAATGAGCAGTTGTCAAGATGTGGTCTCCTGCAGGTAGTAGATACGTGGATTTTATGAAGAGAAATGATACGCGAATAACAATATCACACAACAAACACATACCATATGCCATGATGGAAGAAAAAGACAAAAACCAAGTAGTGGTGCACCATGGATTTTAAAAAACAAAGCTCACAATAGAAACTCAATTAGATCAAAATGACTCGCTTCCACACGAGGGAAATACACATAATATCTCATGCATCTTCCCTCTCCAAATCTCTCTCCGTCTCTCAATCTCTCAATGGCCTTCACCGTATTCTTTGTCTTGACTCACTAGTAGCAAGGGCTGTTTGTCTTCTTCCTCCAAGAAGAGAACATTATTCATTTGGGACTGTCTTCCTCCAAGCATTGAGCAACGAGTGGGATTCTTCCTGTAAGCACTGCCTTATTTCTCCATTGTATGTTGGCCCATGATGTTGGGTTTTTTCTTTTCCCCTATTTTCAATAAAGCTGCTATTCCTTTTTAGATTTATTTGGGACAAGTACTATTAGCTATTATTTATTATAAAACTTTTGAAAACAACGTAATGAACACCAAATGTAAAGGACCTACTATTAGCTCTAGAACCATTCGAAAAGTGTTACAGCTTGGAGTTTTGAGTGGCAACAAAACCAATTGATAAAATAGTTTAAGAATGGACTAATATTTTACTTGAGTTTCTTGAGTACTCAACAAGACCATTCTCATTAGCGTACAAGTTTCATCAACAAGTTTTTTTTCATTATCAGGTTTCAACATGTTTTCAATCTCGTTCAAAGAGATTTAGAACTTAAATGAAGTGAAAAATAATCCTAGAAATAGACTTTACTATGCTATACACATGAAGAAAGGATTTCCAAAGCCAAAAACCAAGTTCAGATCTCTAGAAAGTGACTTCCATCTACAGAAAATAATATGCAATGAAGAAATCTATCTTCTTTTAAAGAAAGTCATGATTATTGTCTTCAATCATGATGATAAGATTACCAACAAGCTCTAATTGAAAAAATGAATATTAGTAAGAAGATAAAAAACTAAAGAGCATATCAGAAAGCATATTTACTCAGAAACCATTCACACCTTATAGAATGGAATGGAAAATTCAAATTTCAAATTAAAGTCAAAACCCAAAAAGAGCTAACAGTGACATCTCACCTTTTTATTTAGTCAACCGTGTAACACCCTAATATTTAACTCAACACGTCTAGGACCCATTTAAGTTAATTATTAGTTATTACTCTTTTGTTTTAGTCTTTAATTTAAACCCTTGAAAATACTTTAGTCAAAATATGGTAAAAATAATTTTTTTATTAAATTAAATACAAAATGTGAGCCGCACATACTAACTAATTTGCGTTATTCACCTTATATATAAAAGTAAAAGAATAACATTAAGTCACTGATAAATATGAAATGCCTCATTCAATTAATATAATAACACCATTATAAATAATGATAATTCCTCATTGAACAACAAGACATACAGGAATCAAAGCAGCACACCACTGACATAAGTCAAGTTAAATACAATAGTCCAACAAAAATATCATGCAAATAAAAACCGAACAAACTAACATAAGATTCTTCTCCCACGCTTCCTACTCAGTGCGCTTAGAATAGGTACTACGAGTCGGCTCATCACGTGAGGCAAGACATCTCACAGGTAGAACATGAGCACCTCGGCGTGGACGGGTGGCCCCTCTCACTGGTTGCATGACAATAGCTTCTTCATCGCTATCGTCCTCCCATTCCATAGGGGCAGTGGGGGGAAATTTTCCTGAAGAGTAATAGGAGGGTGCATTGTCTAATGGGTCCGACCACGACCCAGTAGAGGGAGGCAGTGAGTTGGGTGTATAGTTAGGAAAATCCCAAACCGCTGATATAAAAGGGCAAGTGCGAGGAAACTGCTGAGGACACGAACATGCACGCTGGGAGTTGGGGAAAACCACATGTTAGAAACAGGGTACGCGAAGGGACAATCCATAAATAAATACAACCGAATAGCACAGCGACCCATAAAGCAATATGACCAGTTAACCAGGTTGAAGTGCATCTCCTATGAGGGGGCGTCAACGTAGATTGCAAACGTTGTCATCTACCTCTGAAGATGAGATGGAAAGAAATAAAGAAGGAGTGAGAATCTTATAAAAGAATCTCAGTAAGGCCTTTGCCTCTTAATATGTGTGTCATCATCATCATCCCCAGGAACCTCGGGTTTTATTATGAAAATGTGGGTATATATAAGGTTTATTTATTGAGTTCCAAATACCATTAGCTGAGGCTCGTATCTTTTAGCACGAGTCTTGATATTATGGATGCATCATACTATTATCATGAATATATGTCAATGCCATATACATTATAACATAAGAGTTCACATTTAAATGCACATGACATAAAGAACATAAATTCCTCCAACATAACTTTTTCCTCAATATGCTTTTAGGTGACTTAAATTTCTCAATATTTTTCCTTAGGGGCTGCCCTATATTTTCTCTCCTCTTGAGAGTTCTAGGTTATAAGCTCATACCTAAACTAGTCGTCACTAGTCTATACTTATCTTGTGATAAGCTAATTCTCGACTCCCAGAGTGTGGGTTAGGGGCTTAGGAACACTTTTCATAACCATTAATTCCTGGAGTCTAAAGGGTCCTTATTGGATCACCTCTCATAGCCATTAATTTCTGGAGTCTAGAGGATTATCTCCATATATCTTATGTCACCTTAAATCTTAACATGTTTAATAGAGATACATGCATGAGATTATGATCATAGATTTCATCACAACTTATCACTTAACATTTTATGCTCATATTCTTCATAAATTTTCTAAGTTTACAAGTTTAGCAGAAATTCGATAGCATAACGGCTAGGAACAGAGTTTTCCCCAAATCTATTTTTGGCTATATGTTATATTAACATGCATCATGGTTATCCAATCATAATCATAAATGCCACATTGATCACATAATCATACTTCACTTTTATATATCCTCAAGCATGCATTATCATCAATTTACTAAAAAATAAACATGCTCCTACCAATATGCTGGAATCAAGGACCGAACTTAGTTAATGCATATGCTATGCTCATCAAGGTATATATTCAGAGTAGTAAAAGTCATTATAATACACTTATCATATAATTATCTACAAATTGTCGGTAAAAGCACTTTTAATTCTAAACGGGTTAAACTTGCAACTCGACTAAACCTAATAACCAAAATTATTCTTTTATGTATCTATGAGACCAATCACCATAATTTCAGCAATTTTTAACCTCATAAAAAATTCCAAATGAAGCTATGCAACTAGGGTAGTATTCTAAAACAATTAGTTTTGGAGTTCTAGAAAATACATTTTTGACCTTTTCTAATTACTGACTCTTCCTAAGTTGCTAAAACAATTTTTACATCATCTAATAATGATTTTGACATATTAATCCACTCTCAAATAGCTTCTTGTAGAGTTTATATCACCAAGGCAGTAGCTAAAATTTTATTTCCTAAAAGCATTAGAAACTGCATTTGGATTCGTTCTTGTTACCGGTTTTTCCAAGGATGTTAAAAAATAATTTTTTGCAACACTTAGTATCAATTTTCTTTTTGCACATCAAAACCTCTTCACACAACACCTAACAGAAATGGATTTGCCAAAATAATGACAAAAATTTTGCTTTCAAAATAGTTTGAAATCACATTTTTGCTACTTGCTAGTTACCAATTTCTCTTAGTAATTAATTGAAGATATATGAAACACTGTGAAATTATTTTTATCTCCTTAAATATTCATAAAATGATACTTGAAACAGCCATCAAAACCTATTTTTATTAATATACATTTTTCTCATGAAAATGCTATCTTTATCATTCCTTGGATTTTCCAAGTCTGACAAAAATTCTAAGACACAACTTGTAACAACTCTAAGACACAAGTCTTGGCCTTTATGATTAAATGAAACTCATTCTAAGTCCATCATCATCAAATGACCGAAATATACATCCATAAGGATGTGTCCATAATCAAACTTCTATTTGAGATAAAAGGGACAAGTCTTGAGCTCTAGAAATTTAGGTGATGACAAGAATCGTAAACGTGCTATGTATCCTCATTTTAAGTCTTTAACTTTGTAAGGTGAGGATTTGAAATTAAATACGATATGCAAGTTCAATTTTATCTTTAGAGTTTAGGTAACAACTTGAAATTTAAACATGAGATGCAAAGCATGAAATTTAAACATGGAAATGCAAGTTCATTTCTTTAGTCTTTAAAATTTAAGTGACAACTTGAAAATAAACTTGCTGTGCAAGGCATTGAAACATAAACATGAATGCAAGTCAATTTTACATCTCACTAGAGCTCATTATAAGACTTTAAAGGGTACAAATCTCAACCTCAATTCAATCTTAACAAAATAAAAGAGAGCTTTAGAGTCCTTTAACACCATGGTTCCAAGAACCTCATTTCTTGTACTCATCATCAAGCTCAAAAAGAATCAATCTTAAAGAAAAGAAAAACAAAAACAAAAATTATATCATTAGTCTTTTGACAACAAGAATTAAACCTTGAGTTTTATAGATAATTTATATGATGAATTCACAACCACAACCATCATTCCTCATCATCAAGCCATGGTCATCATCAAGCTATGAAAATCGAAAAATTAAAGAAAAAGCATCAGAAAGAACATGAAATAAAATCCTTACCAAGTTGTTTCTTATTTATTAAAGAGAAAGCTTGATCTTCTATGAGCAACAAGAACCAAAAATTTGATCCAAATGTTAGTGATGTTTTGGCCAAAGGAGGCTGTAATGGAGAAAGGATTTTTTTTGTGTTCTTGTGTTTAGAAATGGAAAGTTTAGGTGTTTAGGAGTTAGTTTATGGTGGATATGTGTTTGTTCGAGCTTGAGAACTTGGATGAATGTCAAGAATGGAGTCTCTTGGAGATGGAGGAGGAAGAAGATGAAGGCTTAGTGTTCTTTGAGAGAATGTAGAATTTTTTGATCAATAATGACCAAGACAACTCCAAAAAAGCAAATGTAAGGTAATGATATGTTTGTGTGCATTATTCCTTTAAAGAAAAAAACAATAAAATATAGCCATGAGGGAGGCATGGAGGCTGCGACTTTGTTTGGGAATAATGGGGGACAATTTCATTTCCTTTCTAAGTAATAGGATACATATGATAGTACAATTAATTAGGTGGTAGTTTAGGAATTGGTAATCTTGTATAAATGGTAAAAATTAAAAGAGTAATCTTACACTAGAAATGGAGTTAATCTCAATTGAGTTGAAGATTAATTAGTAACATAAGTCACAATCTTAAGACAAAGAAAGAAAATTCATTAGATTTACCTTAATCTTAACATTATTGATTTTATGAGCGATTGTAATTAAGAAAGGAATTAAATTTCCTAAACAATTCTTAGACTCTAATTACCCTAGGTAATTATTTTTAACCTCAAGTAATTACTTTTAACCCAAGGTTAATGAATGATGTAACACCCTAATTTTTAACCTAATACTCTATAACACATTAGGTTAATCATTAGGCTATTACTTCTTAGTCTCATTCTCTTATTAAAATACTTAGCGGAAATTACGGGTAATTTTTTTTTTTGAAAACATAAAACCAAAGTGAGAGCCGCATTTCTCGTGAGACAGAAATATAAAGCACAAACAACAAGTCATGAAAACACAATAAATAAAACATATAGCAATGGAACAATGAATAACACAACAAGGAAAACACTTCATTAATATCATAATTAGGTTTACATAGAGTTACGCCTTTATAGAATCGGGCTAAGCTTGCAACACATAGAAAAAGAAATACAATAGGAATATAAAGGCATGGAAAGCATAGAACTACTACCCGAGTACACCTAAGGTGGATAACCTTAAGACAAAAGAAGGTTTATCCTATCTATGAGTGAGTGTGTGCACTAGACCTCCCTAAAATGGCTACTACTGGAACCCAAGGTATGGTGGGATGAAACCGATCCACGGATGTAAGGCAGCAGGAGTAGGTACGCGCAGTGGCTGAACGTTTGTTCCTCGGCGGGGCCGCATCTCAGCTCGCCTAGCCAACCTCGACTACATAACCGTCTCCTTGCTCCCCCTCTCATGAACTGAGGAGTGGGGGCAGAGCTCTTGCTATACATGTGCATTGGTGGGTCCTCTGAAGGGTCGTCTTCTGAGCCAGGAGATCGGGGCACATAGTCCTGGAAGTCACGAGCTACCGAACCTCCAGTATATGTCCGTAGAATCCTCTCGTCGCGCGTCCGAGCGTGCTCAAAAACCATAGCATCGCCGTAGGGAGACATCAGGGAGAAGTGGTAACTCTGTACAGGGTGAGTGAAGGGATGTCCTACGAACATGAATACTCGAACTGTGCACTGCCCCTCAAAATGATAGGATTCGTGGTCCGGATCAAAATGCACCTCCCATGTCAGGGTGTCAATAAAGACCACGAATGTCGCCATCGAGCTTTGAAGATGTGATGGAAGAGAGAGAAAGAAGAAAAATGAGTGAGAATCTTACTAAAGAATCTCAGTAGGGATCTCCTATCTAAGGTTACATCGTTCACATCCTCAGGAACCTTGAGTTTATTTATAAAAGGTGTACATGCATGTAAGATTCGTTATTAGGTTTCATAAAACTCATTATCCAAGGTTCATTCCTTTTAGAATGCATCTTAATGTCTTGAATGCAACATACTAAGTATGAATGCATGGCAACACTTTAAACAAGTAACTCAACAAATCATAATCATCAAAAAGCATTCAAGTGGCATAAAGGGGTATAAATCTTTCATGTGGATCTTTCCGCAACATTGTGACATAAATTATCATACTATAGCATTATAAGGCCACCCTAAAACATCTAGGTTATGAGCTCATACCTTAGCTAGTCGTCACTAGCTCTTGCTTATTATTTGAATAAGCGAAACACAATAAAAATAATCACGACTCCTTGAATACGGGTTAGGGGGCTAGGGATCACCTCTCTTAGGATATACCCTCTTTGAAACGCTTTGTGGGCATCTAGCCACAGCAATTTGTCCGCTTTGGTAGGCTGCATCTACTCATACCCTCACGGATTTGTCTCCTCTAGGGGTGCTCGGCTGAACCGGTGTCACCCAGGGTTTTAAATCTCATATCATACTTCAAAAACATTCTCAAGTCCTTTAGGTTTGACGAAAATTCGGCAGCATAACGGCTATACACCGAATTTCCTTCAAACCGACTTTATGCCACAAGTCTCATAACACATATGCATTTCTCATTCAACATTAACATTTCAATAAAACACTTCATCATAGCTCATGCATCATCAAAGCATATACATCAATATATCATATTCATTATCAAACTTAAAACATCAAAGTCTCTTAATGTCTCATGTTTTGACCTTTAAGGTCCTTTAACTTGAAATCTAAGTTGTCTATCATCACAACTTAAGCTCTCGAGTACCTATAGGCTCATATCTAAGTATTTCTCACTCAATTCTATGATCATAAATAGTTCTAAACCTCAAGAGTGCAGAATCTATAATTCTTACTTTATGGGTACCTAGGAGTCACAACATCTACCCTTTTCTAAGTTCAGTTTGCTCCTAAGGCATCAAGATCAAGTCCTAAATCAATTATGAGTAGTTCCTACACATTTAGACTAATTATAAACCATGATTTCTAATTTTAAACCCTGCTGGACAGAATCCAGAAAATTATATCTTTAAGGGATCTAAAAGTCTCAAATTAATTTCTTTCTAGTTACTAACTTGTCTTAACTTTCTCAAATGAATTTTAGCATTATTTATACATGAACATACTTATATTATCATCATTAAAACAGCATAAAACAGTGAATAATCAAGCAAGGCAGAACCAAAAATATCTCCATCATATAATGCATAAAACTTCATTTCTAAAACACATAAATTGTTGGTTTCTCTTGGAACCTTTTTAAAACTTCCAAAACTCACTTGGACACAATTTATTCCATCAAAATCATTATAAAACACATGAGGGCAGTAGCTATTTTAAACTAATCTCAAGAGGCATTTAAATCATGAAACTTTGCTCAAAACATTTCTTGAAACCATCCAAGCTTAAGGAAATCATGAGACATAAGTTTTAGCACTTGTAACTAGATAGATCCTAACCTAAGACCCAACATCATCACAAGGCCGAAAAACCAAGTGGGTAAGGAACATATATTTTCAAGCTTTGCTTGAGATAATAATGGGTAAGTCTATAAGCTCTAAATCTCTTAAGTGATTGACATAAAAATAAATATGCAATGCACTTGGTTTTAGTCTTTATTTGGAGGTGAGAGCATAAAATAAATATGCTATGTAAATCCATTATTATCTTAGAGATTTAGTGAGAGCATAAACATAAATATGGAAATGCAAGTGCATTCTTTAATCTTGAGCATTTAGTGATGACATAAAAGTAAATATGGATGCAAGTTCTTTTTATCTTAACTTAGAGCTCATGTGAGACTTTTAAAGAGAACCAAAAATCTCAACCCAACATCTATCTCATCAACAAAGTGAGCTTTAGAGTTCTTGAACCAAGTTCTCAAAGGAACTACATGGCTCTTGAACATCATCATCAAGCTCAAAGGAAGTAAACTCAAAAGAAAACAAAACCATAAGGAAAAGGAAACCAAGGCCAAAATATAGAGGAAAGAAAAACAAGAACCAAAAGCATATAAAGAAAGGAAAAGAGAATGAAACTATGTCATATTCTTTATTAGGTACCCAAAACCCCTATCTAGAGAAAAATCTCTAGAACGTACCGTCCAACTTTAAGGTTGACAAGGGTAGGCTTGGGCTTTTTCAAACCTTAGATTAGTTTTTCTTAAGTTGAAAATCATGTGAGCTAAGTACCATATAGATAAAGTTCAAAGAAAGGAAAAACTTAAGCTTTAGAGGTTCCTTTGAGATGAACACAAGGTCATCATCTAGGAACACTCATCATCAAGCTATCATGCTCATAATGAGGCCATGAGACCGAAATGAGAAAGAAAAGAAAAGCAAGGAAGATCTTAGAAAGAAACCAAGAGAAACCTTGAGAAAATCATATTTTTGAGTAAAAACAAAACTTTAAAGCAACTCCTACCAAGAGTGAAGATGAAAGCTTGCACTTGAGGATGAAAATGAGAAGAACAACTCCTCCTAATGTGGAGATATGGCTTTGGCCACCAAGAGGAAAAAGGAAAGGAGATGTGTTTTGGATGTGTTTGTGTTTAAGGTTGATTGTTTGAGTGTTTAGGAGACGATTTAAGGTTGTGAGGTGGTGTTTTATGGTTATGAGATGATGATTCAAAGGGAAGATGAAGAAGATGAAGAGGAAGAGGAAGAACTCTTAGAACTCTAGAGAGAAAAGGAAAGTACTCAAAGAAAAGCTTGAAAACTAAACTTAGCAAATGATCTAAAGTGTTTCCAAGCTCAAGTAAGCAAGGTATTTATAGAAAAATGAAACAATGGAGGCTTATTGAGGGGAGGGGGTTGGCCGTAGCATATGGGCAAGGAGGAAGAGAAAAATATCTCTTACATGTGGTCATTCAAGCATGGTTTGAAATATGGTAAGCATGGTGCAAAGTATGGGCTAAGTAAAGCTTGTCATGGACTTGAAATTATATTTGAATTTAAAAAATTTGAGGTATGGAGGAGGGAGGCAGCTGTGCACTTCTACAAGAGAGGAGGTGAGGTTTCTTTTGTTTAATGATGGTTTAGAGATGTGTTTAGGTGTGTATTAGATTAGGTGCAAGATTAGGAATTGCTAAATATGTGTTTAGATAACTAAGGATGTGATTAGAGATTTTATGACATGATTAAGGAGTGCTTATACACATTTAGAGAGTTTAAAACTCATTTTATGAGTAAACTATGTAGAAAAATTTCCATGATTTAAGGAATTGGAGAGAGAAAACAATATTCAAGATTTTATGACTAGGAATCTTGAATTTAAAATAAGATTTGAGTTTAAATTAAGCAATCTTAGGTTCTAATTAACTTTAATAAATCATTGTGACTCTAGATTAATTATGGAAATTAATTAATCTTCGATCAGAGCCTAATATTGCTTAGGTTTGCTTAATCACATGATTAAGCTCAAAAACACAAAACTAGGGGCAAAACAGTAATTTTGCACAAATTTTTCTTGGGACCACCAGGACTAAAATTGAGGTCTCGGAATACATAAAAACACCTTTTAAAAGCATCTGGAGAAGTTTCGGGTTCATCTGGCACTTGTAACTAGGTCAAATACCACAGGGGTATTTTGGTCATTTTGACCCGAAAACTCAGAAAATGAGATTTTCTATCTCGTAAAGGTACACAAGTCAACTAATCCCCTTCAAACATTGAGTTAGCCCCTTGAGGACTGCTAGGTCGGCTATCCTCGAGTTCCGGGCCGAAAATGACCTCAGGGGCATTTCAGTCATTTTCACTCTAGTAGAAAACCAGGGCATTACAAATGAAAGCAATTTGAATTGAAATAGAGCCCAATATTTCCTTAGTTACTTAAGTAAACTTATTAAGCATTAACTAGGGGTAAAAAGGTCATTTCACGTAAAAACATCCTAGAATTACCTGAACATTTTTAGATATCAAGTCATACTTATAATAAACATTTTGAACTTCTCGAGTGATAAAAAATTGACAATCAAGTATAAAAGGATGTCAAGTGCTTACCACTGAAGACTTCCGCAATTCTATTAAGAAATGAAAAAAAACCCTCCTTCTTCTTCTTCTGTAAAGACATTACTTCTTGTAATCAGTTTCTATTTCTATAAAATATCTTCTTTCTAAGTTCTTATTAGATAAATTTTTCTTCTCAAGAAGGACTGTTAGAAAGAAGTCATTTGAGTTTTCAGGTTATACACTATTTCATTCTGAGGAAAACTTGATTGTTTATTTGTTGAAGTGAACCAACCTTAAATAAATCATTATACCCTGATCCGTTAGTGCTCATTGTGAGGTTAGCTTAGAGAGGCTAGTCAAAGACTACTCTAAAATGACAATATAGTGAGCTACTGGTCACATGAGTTAGCTTGAGAAAAGGCATTTCTGGAACTCAACAGGTTGTTGAGAACTGGATGTAGGCAGGTTGGCAGAACTTGTATAAAAACTCTTTATGTAGTATCTCTCTACTCCTTCTATCTTTTTTACATTCTACTTTTAAGATTTATAGTCATACATTTCTAGAAATCTATCTTAAACTATTTTCAAGTTTTCAGCCTAGTTCAGAAAGTCACTTTCTAAACATTGCTAACTAAGTTTGCCACTGCAGTTCAAGTGTATGCTTGATAGACCTTGTTGAACATTTTTAGAAAGAAAAGAAGTTAAAGCACAATTCAACCCCCCCCAATTCTCATGCAACTTTCAACCTATAATTAGTATCAAAGCTCAAGTCTCTAAGGGGTTGAGCACTCTGACCAGTGCAGAGGTTAAAGATCCTGAGGATAAATTGAACATACCTTTCACATTGCAGAAGGACACTCTGTAAACAGACTACCATTCTTTGATGGTGGAGACTATGACTACCATTAAATACAGAAGTCTTGAGTTGTGGGAGATTATACAAGAAGGAGATTATGTTCCTATGGAAGAACTTCTAGGAGTTGAAGATGCATTATGTTCCTCAAGAAAAGTTTGCAAGAGTAGGTGGACTAAGCAACACAAGGCTAGAGTTTAGCTAAACTCCAAAGAAAAATACCTACTCACCTATGCACTTAGCAAAGCTAAATATGAAAAAATCATTTCTTGTGACATAGTAAAGGAAATCTAGGACAGACTCCACATGCTGCATGAAGGGACTAATTAGGTCAAGGAGACCAACATTAGCATGTTAGTCTATCAATATGAGATTTTTAAAATGATTGAAGAAGAGAGTATTGATGATATGACCACCAGGTTCATGTACATTATGAACCAACTCAAAGGTTTCGGTAAAAGATACTCAAACTCTGAGATGGTAAAGAAAATCTTGAGGAGCCTCTTTGCAAAATGGCTTCATAAGTCATAGTCATTACTGAAGCTAAAGACCTTCAAACTCTTAGCTTGGATGCTCTCATTCGATTTCTTAAAACCTATTAAGTGATACTCTCAGTTATTCATGGTGAAACCATGAAGAAAAGTAAATCTACTACCTTAAAGTCCTATCATAAGAAGCAAATCAAGAATAAGGCAGTGAAAGCTGTTGAAACTTTAGAAGAAGAAGAAGATTCTGAGGAGGAATATGAGATCTCCATGCAAGTGAGGAAGATGTCTAAAGCGTGGAAAAATATAATCAAGTAAAGAAAGGACCTCAACCTTAGAAATGATAGAAAAGACAAAAGGAAACTGGAAAATGTAAGTTACTATAACTGTGGAGAGAAAGGGATATTACAAGATTGAGTGTCCTTACCTCAAAGGTCCATTGAAGAAATAACATTCAAAGAAAAAAAGGATGCTAGCCATTAGAGTGACTCAGATGAAGAAAAGAAAGGATCAGAAAGCTAGGACAAGCTTGAAGATATAGGCAACTTGTGCCTCATGGCTGACTACACTTAAAAAAGTGAAATAGAGGTAAATAAGCTCTCGAAATCTGATTTCTCTTATGATGATCTATAAGCTCTATATGATGAGTTATGAATATTTATATTCTAGGTTTTAATGATGCCAAAAGAACATGACAAAAAGATGGAAGTACAATAGCAAGGACTAAGCAAGTGACAAGCATGGAGATCTTGAAGATGAACAAGTCAAAAGCTTAATGGTTAGATTGATTAGGACTTAGATTATTTTGTTAAAAGGCTTTTATTTAATAAGATTATTTGGCCCTTGTTAAGTTAATTAAATTTTCTTTTAACTAGGTTCCCTTTTGAAAAATATAGAATGAGTTTGATTCTAAGGAAAATTTGATTTGAAAAGATTTACTTGTTTTTAAATGAAGATTTTGATTTGATTTGTGAAAGCATAAGTTTGATTTGAAACTAAATGTTTGAAAGATGTTTAAAAATATTATTGAAATGAAATAGTGACTTAAGGTATGTTAGAACTTTAATTTTTCAATTTCTAGAATTATTGTAATCGATTACCATGCTGTTCATGTGCCCAAAATTTGAAATTTGATTCTTGTAATCGATTACACAGACCATATACTTGATTACCAGAATATAGTCATTGCCAAAATTCAAAATTTGAACTATGTAATCAATTACCAGTTCATGTAATCGATTACCAGTCATTTTCGTTCATCAATCATTTGTTTAATACTTGACCAAATAGACTTATTATTGGGAAACCATATAGTACTTCAATTTGTAACATCATCTCTAATCAGAGAGTGAATTTTTGTATTCTTCTTTAAGATTCTATAAAACGTAAGCCATCCCTTGTTAGAACAAGAGTGTGGTATCTCTTAGTTCTTCTTTAAGATTCTATAAGTCTTTGCTTGAAAACCCTCAAACCCTAACTTCTCACTTTCTCAACCTCAATAAGAATAATAAAAAAATAGTTTTAGAGCTTGAGAAAGTCAAAATGGATTTTGAAAACCTAAGGCTTGAGAAAGAGGAAATACAAGGAGAAAATAAGTTTCTAAATATAAAACTCATCTTTGGAAAATGAAGTTTATGACAAAGATAAAAAATCTCATAAAGTCATTTCTAAACTAGAGAAAACATAGAAACTTCTCAAATCTGATTTAAAGAAAATGGTTAATGGTTCCAAAAATCTTGATCTGATGCTTGGAGGCCAGAGACCACATTTTCAAAAAACATGATTAATATATGAGAATGAAATTGATGAGAAAGGTAAAGCAACCTCATCAAAGAAAATCAAGAATAAAAAATTCTATAATTTCTATCATTAGAAAGGGCACCCACCTGACAAATGCTTTATGAGAAGAAAAACAGTAAAGCAGGTTGGTAAACCTACCCCAAAGACAACTAACCTAAGAGGACCCAAGAAAATATGGATACCAAAATTAAAAATTGTGTTTGTTACAGGTGTTGTAGGTTGAAAAGTGCATGAGAAGGAGAGGTTGAATTGTGCTTTGGTTTTTCTTTCCTTTTTAGTTTATGAGAAACTTAAACAAATACTATCAAGTGTGAACTTGAAGTACAGTGGAAATAGCATCAATATATGTCAGAAAGTGACTTTCTGAATGAGAAAAGACATATGAAAAGCAATTGTGAATAAGTTTTTTAGAAGAACAAATATGATAAGCACAAAACAGAATATAAAAGAGATTCAGGGAGAGAGAAGATACTGCAGGAGATTTTTTACACTAGTTCGGCCAACCTACCTACATCCAGTTCTCAATAATCATTGAGTTCCGCTAATCAACCTTTTCTCAACCCTGAGAAAGTCATATAGCCTTTCTATAACCTTCTCAAGCTACCTTACGTGACCAATAGCTCACTCTACTCTCACTTCCAAGTAGTCTTTGACCAGCTTATTCAAGCTACCTCACAACGATCACTACTAGATCGGGTTATGAAGAATATGTTTAGGTTGGTTCACTCAAATAAACAAATACTCAAGTTTTCTCTAGATGAATTAGTGTATGAGTTGAAAACTTGGGTGACTTCTTTGTTACAATTCTTCCTAGTAAAAAGATATAATCTAATAAGAACGCAGAAAGAAATTTTTTTTACAAGAATGAAACTGATTACAAGTAGTAATAGTTTTATAGAAGATAAGGGAGAATTTCTTCAGTGTTTAAGCACTAGGTAATGATCAAAAGTCTTAAGTTGTAAGTACACCATCCTTTTATACTTGATCTTTATTTATGATTGTTTCCCTTGTTATATTTTTCTAGTGACATGTGTTGATCATCTTTTTGTGTTCTTGGAAATGGAGTCTAGAAGAGTAGCTCTGCATGTCAGGGTTAATTTTTGCCGTTGTAGAAGTCATTGTGTAATAAAGGTTTCTGAGTCCACCTTCAGAAACTACTTTTTGCTTTCTAAATGAGGTTTTTGAGTTTTTTCTTCTAGAAGCTAGGGTAGTTGACCAAGTTGAAAGGAGACATAACTAGCAGTCCCTAACTGAGTTTGACTTTAAATATGAAATTCAAATTTTCCCTTCCATTTTTGTAAAGTGTACCGTTTATAGTAAACGTGCTTTCTGAAGCATTGTTTCAGTTTCTAGAATTTTCTTTTGATCTTCTATGCTTTAATCAGAGCTTGTTGTAATTGATATATCATGATCATAATAATTGAAGGTGGTAACCTCACTTTGCTTCAGAGTTAGATTGAAATCTTCACTTGAATGACACTTTCTGAAGTTGTGGGATACTCTTAGAAGATCTGAGTCTTGGTTTCTTGTTCTTGATAAATGCTTTTCATGTTCTCATCATACCAACATCCATTTCAAGGATTATTTTTCATGTCGTGTAGGTTATAAATCTCTTTGAATAAAATTCAACATGTTTACACATGGTTTCATGAAAATAAAACTTGTTCATGAAGTTGTATGTTAATGAGAATGATCATGTTTTTATACTCAAGAAACTCTACCGACCTATTAGTCATTCTTTAAAATATTTTCATGAAATTGTTTTGTTATCACTCAAAAGACTAAGCGTTGATGCTTTATGAAGGGTTCTAAAGCTAACAATCTTCCCCATTTTGATGAAGACAAACCCAATTTTGAGAAAATCTTTTGGAAATATTTTAAAAGAATTATGAATATATATTGGATCAAGAGAATTCTATATTATTTCAAAATACATTTGATAAAGTTTCAAAAGGTCTCATTATTAAGGAATTATGTTCATGTGATCAAGCATATAGTAACCTTAAGTCACTTGAATCAAAGCTGTTTCACTTCAGATAGATAAGGTTTTTGAAGTATATCAAAGCAAATTTTTGAATAGGTTGGAGCATTTAAGCATTCTGAACAAAAATGGCTTGATCATAAGTCATTTGACTTGTGAACTTTAGCAAATTTGAAAAGAGAGGATAATATCTGTGATATTCTTCTTGATAATTAATCGATACGCAACATGGCTTTACTAAATCGTTTTTGAAACATGAAGCAATGACATAGTGCATAAAACATGCAACAGATAAACTTTGCACACAAGGGAAGTTTCTTGAAGCTCAAAATACTTTGATCACATGTTTATATCTATTACAGCAACATACAACATTTTGTCATAACACCTAAACATGTTGCACAAAGCATGATTTGCATATGGGAAAACTTTAAGATTGTGTGATAGAGCATATATAGGGAAAAATGCATGAGAAGGGGGGTTGAATCATGCTTTGCCACTTTTTCATATCTGAAAGATTTAACAAAAATACTATCAAGCATAAGATTAAAGTGTAGCGAAACTATTGTTAGTTATTTCAGAAAGTAGATTTCTAAAGTATAACATTAATAAACAAAAAGATTAATTACTTTTTCAGCGTATGAGAAATAATAAAGTGGTTCAGTAAAGATAAAAGAGATTAAGGAGAAGAAAATACGATAAAAGTATTTTTATACTAGTTTAGCCAAACCTATCTACATTTAGTACTCAATACACGTTGAGATTCCACTAAATATCTTTCTCAACCTGAGAAAGAAATTTGGATAGTCTTTACAGTTGTCTTCCCAAGATCTCACCAGTGAACAATAGGCAAACCCCAATGTCACAAACGAGTAGTTCTTCCCAGCCTTTCCAAGTTGACCTGAGTAGTTCTTCCTAGCCTCCTCAAGCTGAACCGTGGCTAGTAGATAACCTTTACAGTCACGTTGCAAGTAGTTCCTCCCAACCTCTCCAAGCTAAACCATGATGAGTAGAATGCCTCCACCACCACGTTGCAAGTAGTTCTTCCCAGCCTCTCCAAGTTGAACCATGATGAGTAAAATACCTCTACCACCATGTTGAAAGTAGTTTTACCTTAGCCTCTTCAAGCTATACCTCACTGATCACTCACTACCAGATCAAGGATACAAAGGCTTTGTGTTTGGGTTACCACTCAAACAAAGCTACACACAAGTTTCCTTACAAATATACAATAAATAGACCTTAGACGCTTGAGCGACTTCTCTCTAACATCTCTCCCAAGGAAGAGCATATAAATAATTGAGAAACATAGAAACAAGATTTTTACACTTCAAGGAAACTGATTTTATGATATGAAGAGCATCACAAGAAGTGTGGAGATATTTTTCTTGAGTTTCCACTCTTATATATTCAATTCTTTCATAAGCTTTTAAGCACAACATCTCTATTTATAGCAGTCTTCCTTCATGACCATTGCTTTTGATCAGATCTCCAAGTGACACGTGTAGATCACCTGTTGTGTCTTGGAAGTGCGATCTAGAAAAGTAGTTTGGTAGTCTATCACATCAGTTGTAGAAGCCGTTATATAGTAGAGGTTTCTGATGTCCTTCAGAAACTTCATTTTTACTTTCTAATCATGGTTTCTGAACTCCTCCTTCTAGAAGTTAGGATGGTTGACCAACTAGGTAGAAGAGATGACCTACTAGTTATAAAACTGGGTTTGACTTGAGATTCCCTCATTTTCCTATAGCATTCAATCTCCACATTGAAGTGAGCTTTCTAACATGGGCTATCAGTTCCTTGATGATTCTTTGGTCTTCTGATCTTCAATATGGCTTTATGATGATGAATGATTTGGAAATATGATGATTGAAGATTAAGTAACACATTGATTTCAGATTTTGGATGATCTCTTCTTTCTTCAGCATACTTTCTGATGTCCCGTGGTACTCTCTGAAGACCATTTCCTTGGTTTCTTGTTCTGGAATTGATTTGCTTTATTCCTTAATGCATGTAATCATACTTTATACGATATAATGTTTACACATGTAAAGTGAAATTATTCTCGCTTAAGTCTGTGTTTATGCACCTTGAAAATACCTGTTAAGCTTAGTCAAGAAACTCAAGGTAGACATTAGTCATTCTTCAAAATATTTTCTTTAAATTGGCTTTGTTGTCATTCAAAACATTATAGCTTATACTTTTTGAAGGGTTTTGGAGCTTACAATCTCCCCCATTTTTATGATGACAAAAACTAATTTGAAAAAAATCTTTTGAAGAGATGTTGAATCAAATAAAATGAAATATATCTTGATACGCACATGTTCTTTCAAAACATCACAAACTTTAAATTTTAGGAAGTCTTTTTTCTTAAGGAATGAATGGATATGTTCAAAAACATTTTAAAGCCTATGATGATACTTTCTAAATTAAATCAAAATGCCTCTTGAGATGTATTATAAAGATACTAAAGCGAATGTCATCGTTTAAGTTCTTTTGCACCAACAGTTTGACTTTTGTTATAAAAGGACTTTATAAAATCCAATGTGCTTGAATAAAAACAAGTAATACTTATGATATTTCTTCTTGACTAAAATTCCTATTCAGCATATTCTTTTCTAAAGCCCTTTTAAGACAAATACTTAAAGATGTATATATGATAAACCATTTTGACTATGTCATAAGAAAACACAAGTGGTACAAATGTAGTTTCTGATGCTCAAATAAACCTTGATATAAATGATATAAAGTTTTTACAATTTATGGTTTCTAAAACTCATTAGGGATCAAACCTAAATTTTATCAGAGTAAAGCACAAGTGAGCTTATTTTTATGAGCTATGAAACTTTTTACATAAGTATCAAAGAATGAAAATACTTTTAAAAGATTTTCTCGAAGCAAGCATATGTTTATGCTATCTATATAATTTTGCTCACTAATGCACTTATGAATCAAAGTATAACACATTGTTTGTCACATAAGCCCAGCACAGAAGAGAGGTTCTAAGGCTTACAAGCTGATCTTAGTTGTATTGAAAACATATAGACATGGGATTCTGAAGGTTCTTAGAAACTATTCACAACTATATTTGATAAAGTTAAACATAGCCTTTTAAAACATCTCATACATATGTCAAAGAAAAATGTGTTTTTATAAATATAGGCACTTTAAGCATATAATAATATCGAAGCACATCAGTTAAATGCGAGCATCAAAGCAATCAATATAGAGATTGTGTTTCACAAGATACTTGCCAAAGCTAATCATGGATACAGATGTGAGCTAGCTACTCTAGCATGTTAATGATTAATCAATTCAAAACAAATGTGTAAGAGATCATAAGCATACATTAACAAGCATGATATATGATTAGCTAAGCATGATAAGTAGGCATTGATATGTATCAGAGCTTAAAGGAAACATATATGTATCAGAGCATATTAAGTCTTAAAGTGGAAAGTGTAAACTAAACATAAACATGATAGTTGAATAGTATTGGAGGATTGTATAATCCAAGCTAGAAATTGTCAAATGATAAAAAGAAATGGAAATTTTCATATCACAAAAAATTTGGAAAAGTAAAAAATGCATGCTTAAAACTATTTATGGGCTTCCCTTCAACATAATCTCCCCCTGAGTTCCTCAGCATAGGATTTTCTTCATCTCTTTTCTTCTCCCCATTTTGGCATCATAAAAAAAGAGGTGTGTAGGGAACCAAAAGCCACATCATCAGTCTTGACGCTTTAATTCTTGGAGAATTTCTATTAGAAGAACCTCATGTCTTCATGATTGAGCCGCCAATTGATCCAACCTTTCGTGGATGTTCCTCTACTATGCTGCTGATTGCTGCTGACTCTGCGAGACTCCAACATCTAGACTTATGGTAGGATTTTGAATAACTAAGGCGGAAACTAAGGCGGAGAGTGAAGTTTTGGCTTGATGTGAACTTGACTCGGGTTTATCATTTGTTAGCTCATTCTTTGGAGACGTCTTCTTCGTCGAAGCAGATGTAAAGGTGGAAGACTTTGAGCTTGTCTGCTCCTTAGAATCCAAGCACATACATGCTTTATATAACACCCTCCCAAGTACAACCTCATTCTTAAGTCATGAAATCGTACTCGAGAGTTGTTACTTATTAATTAGCAGACCTTTTTTTTTTCTTTAAATAACTATAGCAAATATTGGTCAAATTGTGTAGTAACTAATTTGTGGTTCTATCAAATATATATATAATAAACAAAGTAGTTATTGAAATACAAAGTCAAATATAAAAGGAAGCTCTTTTAAGAGCTTTATAGTATATCTGTTGTCTCTTAAAGGTGCAGGCATATATATATATATATATATATACATAAAACTAATTATAACAAATACAAGTCTTCTCGACTAAACTATAGCAAAGTTGTTTCCTTTCATGCAGTAGTCTCCTTGTCCTTTGGTTCACCCTGGAGACGACACGAGAACACAAAACAATACATATTAGAAAAAGAGTGATCATGCATTCCATAACAATAGTTCATTTTTAAAGTTCCAAATCATACTTCCAAAGTGGGCTATTTTTAATGTTCACTCACTTAATTCATAGGTAATATCATGCTCAAGATCATATGAAATAATGCTAACCAACATAACTCAATATAATATAACCATGCATGTCCCAATTACATTGAGATTATCTTCAACAGGCCTGATTCTATTTATGGCCATAAAACTCAACTGAGTGAATTTTTCTTTTTCTATCGACATAGGAAAGACTTAATTTATACCATGCTACAAAACTCAATTCAATGCATTTTTCTATTCTCATTGACACAGGAAAGACTTAGTTTATACCCAACGTGTATCTGTCATGGACAGCTCCACAATGAATAGTTTATACCAAATGGTATTTATAGTGGATAACACCACATATGGGAAATAGACTACTTATCAGGACTGAGCTCATTCATATACGTGATCATCGGACTTCATTTTATTCAATTTCCGAATCATACACAATTCTATTCCTAGCTGATACGTCTACCGGCTCATAATATCTTGAGGGAAGTTCTTCTTTTTGCTTTCCTCTTAATTCCACCTAAGTCTTGTTTCTGTTTTCTCCGATGTCAGAACATACACACTAGGGAAGTTCCTCTTTTTGCCTTCCCCTCAATTCAACTTAAGTCTTGTTTCTTTTTTCTCATATGTCAAAATATGCATGATTGAAGTTCATACATTCTCTTTTGCTACATGTATGCATAATTCACTTTTCTTTTGGAAATGCATGCATAAAGCACATGTGTGCCTTCATTCACAAAATGATTCCATTCATGCCTCAAACCAATCCTTAAAGGCTCTAGCATGCATTCATATATATCATACTTGAACCAAATGCCATTATGTCACCAATATAAGGCCTTGGCCTAAATACAACATATGGATAGATTTCACACCATTGTAGCACCAGTTTATTTGCATATAAAAAATTCAATTTCTAAGCCAAAAAAATTATCCATGACACCTCAATGTGTCTGTAAGATCCTGTGAAAATTTCAGAGCAAAACAAGTTCTTTAACTATGTTAACAAAATTAGAGAAATTTGGAGGTCAGAAACCTCCTATTTACAGCTAATAGCTAGAATTCCATAATTTTAACCCTAGCAAGTGGATGAATAAACTCAGAATAAAAATCAAAGTTGAAGCTAAAGATGTTTCCAACACTCTATAAAACTTTCAAAGGAAAAATCATTCATTTTCTATGGTAACAAAATTAGCAAAATTCAGTGTTCCAGAATTGGCTATCCAGACACCTTAGCCATCAGTATTGGTTTTATATTTTTAGAAAATAGTAAAATTCATTTTTAAGACCCAAGAAAAATAATGAAAACACATTAACATATTAGTTTCAGCATATAAAATTTTCAGAGCAAGAATACATCTACAAACTCTTTAGAAAATTCATGAATTATAACCTGTTAGTCAAATCCAAAAATTCCAGCAACATAATTGAAAACTTGTTTTGCTAAAATGGGTTTTCTAATATCATCCAAACACTCCACTAAATTTAGTACATCAACATAAATATATTATCAACCAATAAAACTAAAATTATCAAATTAAATCAGTTGTAAGAATAGAAAAACAAATTTGAAAGGAAAAGAGGTTCAAAAACCCTACTTGTGATGCTTTAAAACTTCTAACTCCAAAAGTCTTTCCAAGAATGGTTTTTCCTCACTTCAAGCCTTCCAAATAGCACCTAATCCCCTCCCTTAGCAGTGAAGAATGAAAATATCAAAGTGATAAAAGTAAGGAAATAAAATTCTAATCATTTAGTTTTGTAGGTGGTGAGGAGTAGAGTAAGTTTTGTAAAGGAAGTTTATGGTTTTAGTGACTTTGGGCAAGTGTTTTGGATCAAGTTTCATGATTTTTTGTGAAGAAACAATGGAGGTTCTGGTTCTTCTTGTTCATGGCCGAGAATGATGGCTTCAAAGACAAGTTTTGGTGGCTTTTTATGTATTATAAGTTGAATATACTAATAATGTAGACAAAGCATAATTCTTTCTAATAATAAAAGAAATCAATGGCTAGGATTTAATGTTGTAAAGCAAGATTAAATCATAGCCTAACATTTGGAATTAAAAGGATAGACATTATCTTTTGGTAGAGATTAAATTATCTTTCGGTATTAGAAATCACACGCCGAACTTTTACCGAACGAGTAAAACAGTGTATCGGGGTAATCAATTATTGTCCGAAAATTAATTCTAGATAAAAAATTATTTAATCCTATCATTTCTTAGTTTTGGGCATCTCTGAGCCCTAATTCTAGGGTTTCGGCTGTCCCAATAGGCCTGCGAGGCGCGCAAGTTACTATTCATATATATATATATATATATATATATATATATATATATATATCTATTGAATTGTTCTCATTATTTATATGTCTGTCGGATTTTTAAAATTATGACTAAAAAAACACATTAATTTTTAGGGTGTTGCATTTTACACGGTGAGCCCCCACATCTAATGATAACTTCAGGCCATTTATCCTTATTAGAGTTGTCTTCAAGCATGATGATTCTTCTTTTTCTTTCTTTTCCCTTACTTTCTACAGCTAATGTATCTCTTATCCTTATACTTTGTCTTGTTGCTCCAGATGTTATAGTACCTATAGGTTTCCTTAAGGTTCGGAACGAGTTGAGGGTGTACATGGTGTCTTCTATGTATTCATACCACTCATTTACTAGAGGATAGTTTAGATATTCAAAAACCTTTATTAATAGGATATCATAAGGAACATAATGATTTCTTTTCTTCTTTGGAGATATGGCATTCATAATGTAGTACAAAATTAATATAGGCAAGTTTACTTTTCTCTTTAATAGCAAACAGTACAGTAACATGCAATCCATTTCTTCCAGCAATTGTGTGCTTCTCATTCTTACTAAAAGGGAGAACTAGATAAGTGTAAGAACTTGGCGAGCCTTCGAGTTCAGCATTACAGTGGTTATTTTGGCAGGATGGAGTTTGGGAGAGTCACTGAGACATCTTGACACGTTCTTTGCTGGTACACCAAGAGTCATGAACTAATTCTTCTTTGACGAGCATCTAATTCCCTCATTAGGAGGATGCAAAATATTGGAAAAGTCAACCACACTGAGCTCTAAGTTGGTGCCTCTAATATAAGAGGTTAGTATGAAGTCGGAGATCTGTACAAGCCAAGAGTAGAAAGTAGTCACCATCCCTATGAATACCTGGTCGAAGAAATTCACAAATCCTTCCCATCCTTGAAATAAGATTACTTATAATAGAATGAGAACTTGAGCCATCACTTTTTATCTTATGTTTTTCCAGCGATACAAATCGCTGAGAGAAATTTTTAGCATAATGTTGCTGGCGATGTGGTTCATTGAACATGAGCAGTGTTCCCATGTTGGTAATGTTACCAAAGTAAAGTTTTCCCTCAGCCATTTGTGGACAGCGTATGTAAGGTAGACAAAAAAAGGTTAACTCTTAGGAGGATGTAGTAGAAAGAAGAATGGTTAAGGCTTGAATAGACTTGATAGTGAAAGCTTGTGGAAGATGGAGAGCATTTTTTGGTTTCAGGAATGAGAAGATGAAATGGTTTTAGGAAGTGTATTGACAAAGATGAGATTAAAAGCATGATGCATAAGGAATGGGTGGTTATTTAAGTGACGGAATGTGGCTAACTAAAGGTGAAATGACATGGGGCAGATAAACAAAAAGAGTGGGAATTATCCCGCCTTTTTCATCATTCTTTAGAAAAAGTGATTTTTGACTTTTTGTATCACTTTCTAAAGGGCTTATTTTTTGAGCTTCAGTTTGCACTTTTTGACGCCTCTGCGGTTTGTCATATTTTTGCCATACGTTCATCTTCATGTTTCAGGAGTCATGACACCTTTTATTCCTTATTTTCTTATCCTTCTCTTCTTCTTTTTGATCAGTTCATCAGCTTTCTGAACTTCAAACAAATCTTCTGAACTTCAAAGAGTAAGCTGGTCTTGCAAAATGATATTTCTAAGTGGTCTTCAGATCAAAGCTATGGAGAGGAGAATACCCAGAGATGTTGTGCATGAATGCTTATGCAATTTTTAGAAAATCTGAACATGATGCAACAATGAGAACAATTTTTTAATGAGATTTTAAATCAGACTTTCAATAGGTGGCTTCAATTTAAAGAGTTGAAGAACTAGAATTAATATCACTAGTATTATTAAAGAAGATAGAGATTTTAGAAATACCTCAATTTATGATCTTCTGGCTAGTTCCTTATCTGTAGCATCTATGTGCAGTAGTTTGCAACAATCTCTAATTTCACCTTAGTCATCAGAGAGGGTATATGTATTCTTTTTGTTGCACAATCAGGAGCTTAAGATTTTTAGAAGAAAGGTAGCATCCTATGATCTCTTAGTTCCATATGGCTTATCGTTTTGAGCTTATGATGAGTTCTCTTTTGGTCAAGTATTCAAATTTTGCATTTATTTGATTTGGTTTAGCTCTTGTAGCATAGTATCTACCAAACTTTGATTGCTCAAAGCTTCTTCAATGTATTCAGGCATAATGGTGGAGATGGAAGCACAGTTTGACATATTTTTTAAGGATTGTAACGCCTTGATTTTTTTGTTAGAGTAAAAATGATTGAAATGCCCATGAGGTCATTTTCAGCCCGGAACTCGAGGATAGCCGATCTAGCAGTCCTCGAGGGGCAAACTCAATGTTTGAAGGGGATTAGTTGACTTGTGTACCTTTCCGAGATCGAAGATCTCGTTTTTTGATATTTCAAGTCAAAATGACCAAAATACCCCTATTGTGTTTGACACGAGTACGAGCGCCGGATGGACCCAAAACTTCTCTAGATGGTCTTAAAAGGTGTTTTTTATGTATTCTGTGACCTCAATTTTAGTCCGGTGGTCCCAGGCAATTTTTGTGCGAAATTACGATTTTGCCCCTAGTTTAGTGTTTTTGAGCTTAATCGCGTGATTAAGCAAACTAAGGAATATTAAGCTCTAAGCAAAAATTTATTAATTTTCTTAATTAATCTAGAGTCAAAATAATTTATTAGAGCTAATTAGAACCTAAGATTGCTTAATTTAAACTCAAAACTCATTTTAAATTCAAGATTCCTAGTCATGGAATCTTGAATAGTGTTTTGTCTCTCCAATTCCTTAAATCATGGAATTTTGTCTACATCGTTTACTCATAAAATGAGTTTAAAATCCTCTAAATTGTGTATGAGCACTCCTTAACCTTGTCATAAAATTCCTAATCACATTTTTAGTCACCTAAACACATATTTAGGAATTCCTAATCTTGCACCTAATCTAATACACACCTAAACACATCTCTGAACCATCATTAAACAAAAGAAACCTCTTCTCCTCTCTTCTAGAAGTGCATGGCCACTTCTCCCCCATGCCTCAAATATTTGAAATTCAAATGCAATTTCAAGTCCACACCAAGCCATGCTTGGACCATACTTTGCGCCATACCTCCCATACTTTCATCCATACTCTTCCATGCTTCAAAATTTCAATCTCTCACCTCATGGAACATGAGGATGCACACGGTTACTTCCTTCCCTCCATGAGCTCTCATTTGTTTTGTTTTTCTATAAATACCTTGCTTACTTGAGCTTGGTTACACTTTAGATCATTTGGAAAGTTTAAGCTTTCAAGCATTCTTTGCAAGCTCTTTCCTTTTTCCTCTCAAGTTCTTCATTTCCTCTCAAGTTCTTAGGAACTTTCTTTCATCTTCATCATCTCTTTGTATCATCACCTCACAACCTCAAACCACAACCTTGAATCATCCTCTAAACACCTAAACACTCATTCTAAAACACAAGCTCCCTCAAGACACATCTCCTTTCCTTTCCTCTCTCTTTGGCCGAAGCCTCACCATCACCTTAGGAGGAGTTTTTCCTTCCATTCTCATACTCAAGACCAGGCCTTTTTCATCACACTTGGTAGGAGTTGCTTTCTAGTTTTGTTTTTACTCAAAAATGTGATTTTCTCAAGGTTTCTCTTGGTTTTTTTTTTTCCTGCTTTTCCTTTCTTCTCATTTTGGTCTCAAAGCCTCATTTTGATCATGATAGCTTGATGATGAGAGTTTCTAGTGGATGACTTGTGTTCATCTCAAAGAAACCTCTAAAGATTGAGTTTTTCCTTTCTTTGAACTTTATCTATATTACTTAGCTTACATGGTTTTTCAACTTAAGGAAAAATTAATCTAAGGTTTTCAAAAAGCCCAAGCTTACCCTTGTCAACCTTAAAGTTAGCCAGCATGTTTTGGAGATTTTCTCTAGATAGGGATTTTGGGTACTTAATAAAGAAAATGACATAGTTTCATTCTCTTTTCCTTTCCTTGTATGCTTTCGGTTCTTGTTTTCTTTTCCTCTATATTTCGGCCTTGGTTTCTATTTCCTTATAGTTTTGTTTTCTTTTGAGTTTACTTCCTTTGAGCTTGATGATGATGTTCAAGAACCATGTAGTTTCTTTGAGAACTTGGTTTAAGAACTCTAGAGCCCACTTTGTTGATGAGATAAGTGTTGGGTTGAGATTTTTAGTTCTCTCTAAAAGTCTTATATGAGCTCTAAGTTAAGATAAAAAGGACTTACATCCATATTTACTTTTATGTCATCACTAAATGCCCAAGATTAAAGAATGAACTTGCATCTTCATATTTATGTTTATGTTCTCACTAAATCTCTAAGATAATAATGGATTTGCATAGCATATTTGTTTTATGCTCTCACCTCCTAATAAAGACTAAAGCCAAGTGCATTGCATATTTATTTTTATGTCAATCACTTAAGAGATTTAGAGCTCATGGACTTACCCATTATTATCTCAAACAAAATTTGAAAATATAAATCTTTGCTCTTTGATTTCGGCCTTGTGATGATGTTGGATTTTGGAATGAGATTTATCTAGTTACAAGTGCTAACACTCATGTTTCATGATTTTCCTAAGCTTAAATGATTTTAAGGAATGTTTTGAGCAAGGTTTTATGTTTTAAAACACTCTTGAGATTAATTTAAAATGGTTACTGCCCTCACATGTTTTATAATGGTTTTGATGAAATAAATTGTTTGCAAGTGAGTTTTGAAAGTTTTAAAAAGATTCCAAGAGAAACTAGCAATTTATGTGCTTTAGAAATGAAGTTTTATGCATTGTTTGATGGAGATGTTTTCGGTTCTGTTTGGTTGGAATGATCACTGTATAATGCTGTTTTGATGATGATAATATGAGTATGTTCATGTATAATTAATGCTAAAATTCATTTGAGAAAGTTAAGTTAGTAACTAGAAAGGAATTAATTTGAGACTTCTAGATCCCTTAGAAATGTAATTTTCTGGATTCTATCCAACAAGGTTTAAAATTAGAAATCATGGTTTATAATTAGTTTAAATGTGTAGGAACTACTCATAATTGGTTTAGGAATTGATCTTGATGCTTTAGAAACAAACCGAACTTAGAAATGGTCAAAGTTGTGACTCCTAGGTACTCGTAAAGTGTAAATTATGGATTCTGCACTCTTGAGGTTTAGAATTGTTTATGATCATAGAATTGAGTGAGGAATACTTAGATATGAGCCTATAGGTACCCAAGACCTTAAGTTATGATGATAGACAACCTAGATTTCGAGTTAAGGGACCTTAAGGGTCAAAGCATAAGACATTAAGAGACTGTGATGTTTTAAGTTTGATAATGCAAGTATGATGTGTTGATGCATATGCTTTGATGATGCATGAGCTATGATGAAGTGATTTATTGAAATGTTAAGTCTATCATGAGTATGAAAGATAAATGAGAAATGTGTATGTCTTATAGACTTGTGGCATAAAGTTGGTTTGAAGGAAATTCGGTGTACAACCATTATGCTGTCGAATTTCCGTCAAACCTAAAGGATTTAAGAATGTTTTTGAAGTATGATATGAGATTTGAAAACCCTGGGTGACACCGGTTTGGCCAAGCACCCCCAGGAGATTTTTATGTGACAAAGCACTGAGATACGTTTTCCTGGGTGACACCGGTTCGGCCGAGCACCCCCAGGAAAGACAAATCCGTGAGGGTATGAGTAGATGCAGCCTACCAAAGCGGACAAATTGTTGTGGCTAGATGCCCGCAAAGCGTTTCAAAGAGGGTATATCCTAAGAGAGGTGATCCCTAAGCCCCCTTGTAACATCCCCTTGTAACATCTTCTTTTTGGTAGCCTAAACTAAAAGAACTCCATAGTTAAGCGTGCTTGACCTGGGGTAATTTTGGGATGGGTGACCTCCTGGGAAGTTTTCCCAGGAAGCGTGCGAGTGAGGACAAAGCATGCTGAAAAGACCCGTGTTGGTTTGTGGGGACAGTCGTCAATCCATAAAGCAGCAGGGGATGTTACAAATGGTATCAGAGACTGCACCTCTCCCAGTACGGTGTGGTTCGGGGACGAACCAGGCGGAAGCTGGTGGGCATGTAACGCCCGGGGATTAGGACGAGGAGTGATCGCCGGTGCAAAGAGGGCACGGACAAGGAGCGGCTCCTCGCAAGGTCCTCTAAGCTGAGGGGTACATGAATGAACTGATTACACACTCGAATGAGAGGGATCTTAAGATTGTATAGGTATGGGACTATACAGTTGAGGAGGGCTTATATGAATTGATTTGCACTACCTATACCAACAAAATGCATCTTCTTTTCGGTAGCCCAAACTGAAAGAACTCCACAGTTAAGTGTGCTTGACCTGGGGTAATTTTGGGATGGGTGACCTCCTGGGAAGTTTTCCTAGGAAGCGTGCGAGTGAGGACAAAGCATGCTAAAAGGACCCGTGTTGGTTTGTGGGGACAGTCATCAATCCATAAAGCAGTAGGGGATGTTACACCCCTAACCCGTACTCGAGGAGTCGAGATTATTTTATTATGTTTCGCTTATTCAGATAATAAGTAAGAGCTATAGATGACTAGCTAAGGTATGAGCTCATAACCTAGATGTTTTAGGGTGGCCCTATTATGCTATAGTATGATGATTTATGTTACAAAGTTGAGGAAAGTTTCACATGAAAGATTTATGCCCCTTTTATGCCACTTGTATGCTTCTTGATGTTATGATTTGTTAAATACTTGCTTAAAGTATTGCCATGCATTCATGCTTGATATCTTGCATTCATGACATCAAGATGCATTCTTAAAGGAATGAACCTTAGATAATTTAGTTTTATGAAACCTAATAATTAATCTTATATGCATGTACACCTTTTTAGTAATAAACCCAAGGTTCTTGAGGATGTGAACGATGTAACCTTAGGTAGGAGATCCCTACTGAGTATCTTTAGTAGATTCTCACTCCTTTCTTCTCTCTCTCTCTCTCTTTCTCTCTCTCTCTCTCTCTCTCCCCCGTCACATCTTCAGAGCTCAATGGTGACTTTCATGCTATTCATTGATACGCTAGTCTGGGAGGTGCATTATGACCCGGATCATTGCTCCTATCACTTCGAGGATCGTTGTGCTATATGTGTTTTTGGGTATATGGGACGACCTTTTGCCTAAGTAGTGTCCAGCTATCGTTTCACTCCTACTGCTCCTTTCGGCTATGATGACTTGATCTTCGAGCAAACCCGCCCCCGTGATGAGCAGACCCATCGTGCTCGCCCATCTGCCTCAGTGATACGTGACTATCTGGAGTATGTACCCCGATCACAGAGGTCGGAGACGGATCCATCTGAGGACTCACCTACGCACATATACTCGGAGAGTTCTGCCCCCACTCCTCATGGACGAGAGATGAGTGAGGCTATTGTGATGCAGCCGCGCTTGGTGAGGAGAGCCGAGATGCGCCCTCACAGGAGGAGCTCGAGCAGTTCGTCGAATACATACCCCTATTGCATGAGGGTTCTCACTGCCAGCAGACCTTGTTGTTGAGCTATTCGAGTGCTTGAGCCATCACGAGATCTTCTCTTCTGGCAGTATCTTTTGAAGAGGGGTATTCGAGTTTAGTACTCATAGCTTTGGTAGGAGGGTAGCGTAGATGGTTTTTATTTTTCGTCGTTCTATGTACTTTACTACTTTTGTACCTTCTTGTTATTTCCTTGTATTTCAAGCTCAGCCCGATTCTATAAGGGTGTGACTCTATGTATTTCTATTTATGTTATTAATGGAATGCTTCTTTCTTTGTTGAATTGTTGGTTATTCTATGCCTTTACCTATCTGGTCATGTTGTGATTTATCTTTCCGTATCTCGATGAACACGGCTCTCACTTTGTTTTTATATTTCAAAAAAAAATTTACCCGTAATTTCCACTAAGTATTTTAATAAAAGAATGAGACTAAGAAGTAATAACCTAATGATTAACCTAATGTGTTCTAGAGTATTGGGTTAAAAATCAGGGTGTTACAGGGATGATTTTATTTTCACTCTCCTTGACAAGTTTCTAAGAACTCTATATTTTGAAACTGTCTTTAGATCAGAAACACTTTTGTAATTTCTGTACCTTGAAAATCTTCAGCTTCTTTTCCATCTTCAGACTGCTCTTCTATGTGTTTAGAGATGTTTTTCTGATTGCTTTGGAGTTCTCAGCATACTTTTTGAAGTAACTAAGTTCTGGAGTTTACTTTCTAAAGTTCTGGCTTCCATCTGTTTGCTATCAGAAATTTCCTTGAGACTCATTTCCTCAAGGCTTTCTTCAAGTCCTAAGTGATAGTTAGCAAAGTTTTTCTTGAATACTTTTCATCAATGAATTTAAGCCATTAGGAGATCTTGAGTACCCTGCTCCTAATTTTCCTTCTAAGCCGGAGAAGATGTTTAAGATAGTTTTTGTCTTTTAGCCTCTAATGAACCTTTAACTGTTGTAATATTTGGATGTACCTACAATAAAGGGATTTTGATTCTGGTGCTCAACTTTCTTAAGTCCACCTTGGTTAGTTGTTCAGGAAGAAGTTTCGTATCCTATCTTAACAGATTTTTCTTTTAAGAACCATTTGTCATATGGGTGTCCCTACTTGAGATAGAGAGTAAAAAGAAAGACTATGATGACAATTTTTAGATGAGGTTGCATTTCATTTTCTCTTCTATTTCCTCTTCATTTCTCAAACTTGTTTTCGAAAACAATGACCTTTGACTTTCAAGCATAAATTTAAGATTCTGGGATCTTTTGCCATTTGTTTAGTTTAGATTTTTAGAAGATATGAAGATTTCTCAAATTCATAAATAACTTTTTGAGATCTTTCTAATTCAATTATGAGACTTCAGCTTCTAAGGCTTAGAGTTTGAAAATAGAATTTTTATTTTCCTTATGATTTTCTTAATCAAACTTAAATTATTCAGATTGAGAAATTTTGAAAAGAGAGTGTGTAAATTATGTAGTAGCTCATCATATGATTACAAGGAATATAAAAGAATGAGTTTGAATATTCTTGCCTTGTATTCTTCTGTAAAATCATGTCATGAAATATAGAAATTTTACTCTTTCATCTTCAGGGTTTCTCTTTCATGATTTTCTTTGCTCCTTTTTGTCTTCCTCTAAAATTGATGCTTCTACCATTCTTGGCTTAGCCTCATCAGGCTTTTGACTTTTTCTCCACAAACAAAGAGATCTCATCTCCACTTTCAATCTCAGATCTTTCATCATATTTTCTTTCCTTATAAGAGGTATCAGCAACTTCCATTACTTTTGCCTTTTACTACTTCTGATATGATGACTTCTAGAGTCAAAGACTTGCTCCTTTGAAATTCTTCAAGCTATTGAGAGTGTATCATCAGATCATGGAGCCCCATTAGAAAAGAAAGGTCAGTAGATAGAGTAGTCTTCTATTATGTGTAAGATTTGCACTATTTTGTCCCTTTCATCTCTATCCTCTCAATCATTGGATTGCTCAACCCCTTTGAGGCCATGCTCTAATACCACTTATAGGTATAAAAGTGCACAAGAAGGGGGGGTTGAATCGTGCTTTGTCACATTTTCATATCTGAAAGATTTAACAAAAATACTATCAAGCATTAAGCTTAACGTGCAGTGGAACCATTGTTAGTTATTTCAGAAAGTAGATTTCTATAACATTAACAAACAACCAGATTAATTACTTTTTCAGCATATGAGAAATAATAAAGCAGTGCAGTAAAGATAAAAGAGATTAAGCAGAAGAAGATATGACACAAGTATTTTTATACTAGTTTGGCCAAACCTTCCTACATCCAGTACTGAACACAAGTCGAGATTCCAATAAATATCTTTCTCAACCTAAAAAAAAGAAAATTGAGTAGTCTTTACAGCAGCTTTTCCAAGCTCTTACCAATGAACAATAGACAACCCCTACTGTCACAAATGAGTAGTTCTTCCTAGCCTCTCCAAGCTGACCTGAGTAGTTCTTCCCAACCTCTAAGCTGAACCATGGCTAGTAGACAACCCCTACAGCCATGTAGCAAGTAGTTCTTCCCAGCCTCTCTTAGCTTAAGCATGATGAGTAGAACTCCCCTACAACGATGTTGCAAGTAGTTTTTTCCAGCCTTTCCAAGCTGAACTATGATGAGTAGAATGCCTCTACCACCATATTACAAATAGTTCTTCCCAACCTCTCCAAGTTGAACCATGATAAGTAGAATGCCTCTACCACTATGTTGCAAGTTGTTTTACGTTAGCTTCTCCAAGCTATGTCTCACTTATCACTATCGGATCAAGGATACAAAGGTTTTGTGTTTGGGTTGTCAGTTAACTTAAACTAACCTACGCTCAAGTTTCCTTACAAATATTCAATAAATAGACCTAGGACACTTAAGTGACTTCTCTTTAACATCTCTTTAAAGGAAGAGTATACCAATTGTTAAGAAACATAGAAAGAAGATTTTTACACTTTAAGGAAACAGGCTTTATGATATAAAGAACATCACAAGAAGTGTGGAGAGATTTTTCCAGAGTTTCCACTATTAGGTTTTCAATTCTCTCATCAGCTTTTGAGCATAGCATCTCCATTTATAGCGGCCTTCCTTCATGACCATTACCTTTGATCAGATCTCCAAGTGACATGTATAGATCATTCGTTGTTTCTTAGAAGAGCGGGCTTAAAAAGTAAGTTAAAAGTCTGTCACATTGGTTGTAGAAGTCGTTGTATAGTAGAGGTTTTTGATATCCTTTAGAAACTTCCTTTTACTTTCGCATCATAGTTTTTGAACTCATCCTTCTAGAAGCTAGGATGGTTGACTAATTAGGTAGTGTAACATTCTCCCAAGTACAACCTCATCCTTAAGTCATGGCATCATACTCAAGAGTTGTTATTTATAAATTTACGGACCATTTTTAATTATCTATAGCAAGAATGGATAGAATCGTATACTAACTAACTCCTGATTATATATATATATATGTATGTATAAAAGAAACAAAGTACTTATTTAATACAAGTTAAGTACTAAAGGAAGCTCTTATATGAACTGTAGTACACATCTGTTATTTTCTATATTTATAGGCACATATATATAGCTAAGTACAACAGATACAAGTTTCTATTACTAAACTATAGAAATTCCAATTTAGTCTTTTTTTGTAGCTGCTTCACTGCTCTCTGGAATCAACCTAGAGATGACATGGAAACAAACACATAGGTGTGACAATTCTAAAATTCTCAGTAGGGAATCCCTAAAACATATAATAAAACTCAAGTCATCGTTATCGTTCTTGCCACTTCGATTTATTAGTAAAATTGTGAGGATGCTACATATATCAAGGTTTGTTTTAAAGTTCAATAATCGTTCCTCCTCAGTAGGTTTCTTTTAATTTCTCAGTCACTTAATATATATATATATATATATGACATACTACTCAACATTTTGAATTACTCAACATACACCTATCATCCTACTTATCATCAGAGAAGCTCATTCACAATTTTTTGTGCTCTTAGTACATCACAAGGGACCTTTCCGTGCCCTTTACCCACTAAAGGGGACTTCTCCATGCCTTTTACCCACTAAAAGGGACTTCTATGTGCCCTTTTTCCTCACTAAAGAGGACTTGCTCGTGGCCTTTACACATTAAAAGGGACTTTCCCATGCCCTCTTACACTATAAAAGGGAATTCTCGTGCCCTTTTCACATTAAAGGGGACTTCTATCTACTTAACATATAAATCGCCATCAAGCTTATCAAAGCATTCATTCAAAATGTAATTTCAATCAGCATCTTTCAATTTTCTCAATGCTTGCTTAAGTCACATATAAATGTTTATTCATAATGAAATACTCATCTATTCCTCATGAATCAACCTTTAAATAATATAGCATTCATTGATACTCATCATACTTGAGTAATAAGCCATTTTATTTTCAAATCAGGATTCCAGTTCATTTATAGCACCTTGACAAATTTTTAACTCAAGTAGCAAAAATAATTTCCCATGTCAAATAACCAATTTCATGTCCACAAAATTTCCCTATAACACCTCAATGTGTACCCAATGTCTTGTAAAAATTTCAAGCATGCAGAGTCCTCTAACCATCTTAAATAAATTTTACAAGTTTGGTGGTCAAAGACCACTTATTCATAGCTCAAAGAAAAATTCTCATAATTTTTAACCTAGCAAATGATGAAATCAACTCAAGAGAAAAATCAAAGTTACACTTCAAGAAGTTATCAACTCCTGTGAAACTTTCAAATTAAGAATCCATCATTTTCTATGGTAATATAATCAGACAATTTCATAGCATTAACTTCAATAATCCAAACAACATGAGTATCATTTCAGTCTCTGATTTTTTTAAGGCATTAAAACTTAAAACTAGTGCTCAAGAAAATTCGTGTATGTTTTTAAATATTAGCTCCAACATATATTTTTTCTAGCTCCTAAGCATGACCACAAATATGTTTGAAAATTCATAAGATTTCACTATCTGTAGCCAAACTGAAAATCCAACAGCGTAACACTAAATCTCTTTTAACAAAAAGAATTTTTATCATCATCCAAATACATCATAAAAATTCATACATCAATAAACATATGTCATCAACCAACTCAATGAAAAATTTTGGATAGACCCAAGTAGGAATGATCATAATAAATTTTAAAAGAAAAGATCAAAGAAAACCCTACCCTTGGAAGCTAATGGTGTCTTTGTCTCTAGTATGCTTCAGGATTATGCTCTTCACTCCAAAGCTCTCAAGACACACCCAAAACCTCTCAACACAGTGAGGTATAACATATCAAGGTTGAGATTTGGTGATGGATTGAAATTCTGATCGGTTATATTTGTAGGTATTGAGATGTAGAACAACTTAGTGAAGGAGGTTTATAGTTTATCAAGCCTAAGTTAGGAGTTTGAGGTTTAAACCAAGTTTTTGATGGCTTTGGTGAAGAAAAATGGAGTTTACTACAATTTCCTTCTTATGGTCGAGAATGAAGCTTGGTGGAGAAGATTTGCATTTATTTTTATCTGGTAATAAAGCTTGTATTCATAAAATATAAAAGAATGATTCTTAAAGAAAGAAACCAAATGGATGGCTAGGATTTAATCTTGCTTTACAAGATTAAATCTTAGCCTTTCATTAAGTCAAAGTGGACATCAATTCTCCTTTGATAAAGATTAAACTATACTTTGGTGTTAGAAATCGCACACCGAAATTTTATGGAATAGGTAAAACAGTGTACTTGGGTAATCAAACATTGCCCGAAAATTAACTCTAGGTATAAAATCTTTATTCCTACCCATTTATAATCTTAATTCTATAATTTCTCAATTTTGGGCACCTCCAGGCTCTAATTCTAGGGTTTCGACTATCACGGCGAGCTTGTGAGGCCCGCAAGGGAACTATTCACTTTTTTTTTATAGATCCATTGGATCGTCCTCATCATTTCTATGCTTGTCGGATTTTTGAAATTATAACTAGAAAAGCTGAAATTAATTTTTATGTAATTTTTAGGGTGTTACAGGTAAAAGAGATGACATGCCAGTTATGAAACTAGGTTTAACTTCATATTTGAAATTTGAAATTCAAATTTCTCTCATTTCCCTGCAGCATTCAACGCTTTACATTGAAGTGAGCTTTTTGACGTGTGCTATCAATTCCTTGATGATTCTTTCGTCTTTTGATCTTCAATTTGGTCTTTATGATTATGAATGATTTGCAAATATGATAATTGAAAATTGAGTAACACATTGCTTTCAGATTTTAGATTATCTCTTCATTCTTCAGCGTACATTTTGATGTCTCATGCTACTTTCTGATAACCCTTTCTTTAGTTTCTTGTTCTTAAATTGATTTGCTTCAATCCTCGATGCATGTAATAGTTCTTTATATGATATAATGTTCACTTCATTTAAGCTCAGTCTCTTAACACGAGATAAAATATGTTTGCACATGTAAAGTAAAATTATTCTTGCTTAAGTCTGTGTTTATGCACTTCGAAAATACCTGTTAAGCTTAGTCAAGAAATTCAAGGTAGACATTAGTCGTTCTTTAAAATATTTTTTAAATTGGCTTTGTTGTCATTCAAAACATTATAGCTCATACTTTCTAAAGGGTTCTGGAGCTTACAGCATACATATCAGAACGTAAAAGATAATGTATATTAGAGCCATAAAAGATATATATCAGAGCTAAACATAAAATATGTCAGAGCATATAATGGATGTATTAGAGCATAATTGTAGAACTTATCGGACATGCATGAAGATACATGATAAGGTCTTCAAGCAAGATATTTATAAAAAAAAAAAAAAAATCTTAGCATCCTAAAAAAGATGAGCTTATCATATATGTATCACAGTAATAGTTCAAGATACCAGAGAAGTAATAAATAACAAAATGTTTAGAGCAAACATTGAAAAAAATGAATAAAAAGAATGCTAAATGCTAGTTATACAAAGAAAATCATGAAGACTCTAGACTCCCCCTCAGCTTGACCCTTGAATTTCTCAGCAAAAAAGATTCCTTCTTTCCTTTTCCTCTTTTTGTCGTCAACAAAAAGAGGGTGTGCTAGAATTCAATTTGCACCATTATCAGCCCTTCCACCTAAAATCTTGAAGAAGTTCTAGTAGCAACTCTTCACATTTTCTCAATTGAGCTTCAACTCTATCCACCTAAGCATCAATGTCACATAGATTATGCAGTGGGAGCTGGACCTTTGAGAACCTTGGTTAAGGTTTAGGTTGAGGTTGGATTGAGAAATGGACTACTCTTGCTGTTGTTGGGTGCAGAAATAGTAACAGGAGCAAGGATAGGAGCCTTATCAACAAAAGTAGAAATAGAAGGAGCATTATGAGGTGAGTCAGTCTCAGGATCTATTTTGAGTTGCTCATTTTCTGAGGACTCTCTACCTTAGAGTCTGAAGATATGAATGGAATATAGGATTCTTCTTTCTTCTATTCCTTGTCTTGCTTTTGCTTGATTTTTTTTCTAACCTGAGAAGGGTTTTGCAGGCTTAGTCTTGTGTGATTTTGATTCTTTCTCAGATACTTTAGTGTCTTCTGAGCTACTCTCAATGAGTATTACTTTTCTTTTTCCTTTTTTTTTCTCTGCTTTTGTAATATCCTTTTCTCAAGGTCTTCAAGGAGTTTAAGGTGTACTTAATAGCCTCCATGTACTTGAACCACTCCTCAGCCAAGGGGTAGCTCAAATGTTGAAAGATTTTGGTTAGCAATACCTCATATGGAACATTAGTAGTTCTCTTTTTTTATTTGGAAATGGCATTGATCATATAGTCTAATATCAGTTTGGGCAAGTTAACCTTCCTCTTTACTAGTAAACAGTAGATTAGCATGTTGTTTGTAACATCCCTAATTTTTCTTAATATAATATTGCCTTATTATAGATTTTTATTTAGAAAATATGAGGATTTTGTTTAGCTAAGAAATATTTAGAGATAGTAATTAAAAAAATATCTAATTAAAATATACAAGACTTAGCATCAAAATGTAAAATATTTAATTATTCCCTTGGATTTTATTAAAATTATAAAATGCCATTAAATAATAGAAAATAAGCTTATAACATAATTAGCTATAGAAAAAGCCAATATAAATTTTAGAAAAGCTTAAAGAGTATAACAAATTATGATGAAAAATTATAAATACACTTTAAACATAATTTTGATGATAAATATCAATATTAAGTAAATTTGTATAATATTAGTATAATTACAAAAAAAAAACCTAACCTAGGGTATAAAATAAATACCAAAAAATCCTAGAAAATAACTCTAGGTCACATTAAAATTTTTTAACTAACTTATAATATTAGACAAAGAGGACCATGAAATTGGACTCTTCATTAAACCATGGATAGTGTTAAAAAATCATATTGATCTTTAATTAATTAATTTTGGCTTAAATAAAACTTAAAATACCTAATTAATTAACTAAGCTTTAAGATAATTTTTATAAATATTGATTAATCTCACTAATCCTCTTAAAATCAATTAAATGACATCTAGAGAAGTGTATAATTTTGAGTTATAAAAATTATATATATATATATATATATATATATATATATATATATATATATATATAGCTTGTCCCCTTATCATGTTAGACACCTCAAAAAATTGACATGGACTGCTATAAAAAAAATATATTTTATTTATAGATAATTAATTATTTTAATTAACTTAAAATAGATCTAATTAAGGTAAAAATATATCAAAAAATACTAAAAATTATAGAAATTTCGTAAAAAAATTATAGATAGCATGTAAATAAGGTAAAAACATGTTATTGATAATATATCAAGGAAATATAAATTTTTTAGATGAATATTTTATTAATTACCTAGTATATGTCACTTTAAAATAAAATTTTAATATACAAAATTTGTTATTTTCATATATTAATCATTTAAGACAACTTGCCACCCACTACAACTTTAATGGAGATAAGATTCAGACCTAGAGGCTGTCAAGATAAGATAAGAATAATTTAAACAAATTTAAATAAATTATTAATTAATTAATTTCTAATAACACTAGTAATAATGTAAAATAGCAAATAAAGTGCAAATAATTATAAAAAATTATATAAATTTTGTGAATCACTATATTATATCTCTAATAATCTAATGAAGATATTTAAAAATAAGTTAAGTCATTTACTAATTAATTAACTTAATTAAGATTACTAGTTTAAGTAATTTTGCCTTATTTTGAATAATTCATTATTAAATTATATGTAACTATATTAAAATTTACTAAATGTCTTTAAATCATGTCATTAATATTTTAGTATGTCTTTAAGTGATAATTGAGAATTTATTAAATCATTTAGTATTAGTTTTAATATTTTACTAATGAAACTAACTAAATATGACAAATAAATTATAAAATTAATAATATTTTAATCCTAGATTTTTTTTCTATAAATAGCACACCTCTAAACACAATTCCACACTTCATTCTTCTGCCCAGAAACTATCAAAAATGTGTAGCCATCATTTCTCTTCATTTTCACACCAAAAACACTTACAAAATTTTAGCAAAACACCCCCAAATTATCATCTCTTCTTATCACCATCTACCATCAACGCTTCCTAGCCTTTATACATAAATTTTAGCCCTTAGAAAAGGTTTAGAAAAGTTGAAAAAGTTGCTGGTCTAGCCTTGGTATAGCAAAGTTTCTGAAGCTCCAAGAACAAGTAAGGGTTTTCTTTCACTTCTAAACTTCATGTATGATTTTATTTTTGTATAACCTTGTGCTATAAGATATTCAAAGTTTATGTTTATAGTCTTTAATATCTTTGAATGATTAAAGATGGTGCCATAAAACATTAAATCTATGTATGTATGACGCATATTTATTTATCTACTTATATGGTTGAAAATTGTGATTTAAGATCATTTTGAATTTTGATTATGCCTTCTTCAAATATTTAAATATTCTATGACATTGTTTTAATATGTTAAACCATGTATATTTTGTTTGATAAAGCTTTGTCCATAAGTTATAAACTTTTAAGGTGATATAGTTTTGATCTCATTATGTATTTGATTGTGAAAAATTTTTATTCAAGAAAAGTGTTTTATTTAATTCACTATAATAAATGGATTCTAAACCTTTGAGCATGTGATATTTAGCTTGGTTTATGTGTAATATTTCTTTTGGGACCATTATGACTTAATAAGATATAAAAGACACTAAGATATATTTATATTAATCATAACCTTTGTTATGGACCTTGAATTATGGACCTTGGACTATGAACCTTGAACTATGGACTTTGGACCATGAATCTTGAACTATAAGTATATGACCTGATTATACATTTATTAATATTAAGGAATATTGTTTACAAATATTTAAATGTAAGGTCCCATTAGGAACATGACATGTAAACTAGCTAGTTTCTTGCTTGAAGTGATTTTCTAAAGCTTGGGTATAATTTTGACTAACTCTTTTTATATTTCTTGAAAGGTACCATGCTTCTTTTATTTGCTCTATGATTATATCCTTATATACATAAAAATTAGTAGCAAACAATTAGTCTTGCAGTTGCTAAACAACACCTCGAGCCCCGCCTTGTAGCAAACAAGGACTTGGTGTACGTTACAGTGATGCCTTGGGCCCCGCCATGTTAGCGGAAAAGGACTTGATATTCACTGATTTGACTAGGGGACACCCTAGCAAAGAGAGCTCTCACAGATCTAATATGAAACAAACCTTGCAGACTATAGCCACTAGAAGGGAACGAGATATTATAAAAGGGAGTTTATAGTGCATTCATGATTATTTATTACATTTCTTTTACTACACTTTTATAATGATTGATATTATGCACTTCCATCTTGCTTCACACTAGTAAAACATAATTTGTGCATTTTGCTGTACTCTCGCGTTATTCTTAGTATTTTTAGGATAAAATGGGATTCCTCTGGAAATATCACCCTACTGGGAGACTTCTCTCACCCATTTTTCTTTGATGTTTCTAGATAACATGGATCGTCATCAGTAGTAATATGGATGTAGCCTTGGACTTAATTTCTAAATAATCAGATTCTATTATGTGTGCTAGATGGAATCTTTACTATCTATTACTAGACTTTGTTTATGTAGTATTGTTGTATTTAAGTTTTCCTTTATGTATCTTGAATGTAAAATATGTACTGTACCCTATGAATTGATGTTGGTAGTGAAGTATGTTTCCTAAAGATGATGGTTGTTTAAACTGTGGGAAATAACAACTAACAAATATTAATATTATGTTAGAGAAGAACCATTCTTTGTTATTTTAAAAAAGTTACCTTTAGGTTACTGGAAGAAAGTGTATTACTGTGAGAATGTAATTTGGAAAAGTTCTAGCTAAGGAAAGATTTGGTATTTAAGCGTGTCTATTGTGACCCACCTCTCTTTCCTGGGAGTCTACAGATGCATGGTTTACAGTTAATACACATTATTCTAGTATATAACTATGAACAAGAAATAATCATCGCAATAAAAATTTTTTTTGCAAATTTCAAGTTACAAATTAGTAGCTAACCATTAAAATATTAAAAATTAAGATGGAAAAATTAGAGCTTAGTAGGGTGTTACATAAATGGTATTAGAGCCTGCACTTCTCCCAGTACGGTGTGATTTAGGGACAAACCAAGTGGAAGCTGGTGGGCATGTAATGCCTAGGGACGAGGGTGAGGAGTGATCGCCAGTGCAAAAGAAGGCACGGACAAGGAGCGGCTTCTCAGAAGGCCCTCTAAGCGGAAGGGTACATGAATGAACCGATTACACACCCGAATGAGAAGGATCCTGAGACTGTATAGGTATGGGACTATACAGTTGAGGAGGGCTTATATGAATTGATTTGTACTACCTATACCAACAAGATGCATATTCTTTTCGGTAGCCCAAACTGAAAGAACTCCACAGTTAAGTGTGCTTGACTTAGAGCAATTTTGGGATGGGTGACCTCCTGGGAAGTTTTCCTAGGAAGCGTGTAAGTGAGGACAAAGCATGCTGAAAAGACCCGTGTTGGTTTGTGGGGATAGTCGTCAATCCATAAAGCAGGAGGGGATGTTACACATTTCATTCCGATAAGCAAGTTAGTGCTTCCCAATCTTGGGAAAAGAGATAATTGCATTACAGTGAAAACTTGCCTTGCCTTAGAATTTAGCAGAGTAGTTGTGATTTCACTCAATTTATATCTTGGAGAGTTAGTCAGGTAACTTGATACATCACCTTCATTTATCTCTAGGGATGAGCCTAGTTGGGTGAGGAAGTTCAGATAAAACTCTTATGGAGTGCCTTGACAACATTTGAGAGTCAAGTAGGGCCAATCTTTATTGCATAGTCATTGATCAATATCTTCAAAGATGAGTTTCAGGGGCCCTTTAGTTGTGAGTAAAAGCTCGTTACCATTCTCGAAAAATTCTATGATTGATCTCCAGGAACTCTCTCCACCCTTGGAATGAGAAAACCTCCTTGAGAATGGATACCTCATCAAGAAGATAATTTCTTAATGCCTTTCCAGGGGCCATTTTCCTTAGTGAAAAGTTATTCACATAATGATCCAGCATCTCAAGGGCATCGTACATGGAAACAATCTTTTCTTGGTAATGGCGTGGTAAAATTGCTTTCCTTTTGTCGTGTTTGTTTTGGTTTGAAAGGATTAAGAAAAAAAGATTGATGTTTTGAAAAATGGGGAAGGTTGCATAGAAGATAGGCGTGTGAAAGAATGTGAAACGGTTTCTATTGAGGTAAAGGTGTATAAGGTTGCAAATGAAGGGGTTATGTATGATGTGTGAGGTGAGGAAATCTCTTGTTGTACACCTTGTAGGCTTTTGAGACTAAAGAGTATCCAAAGAAAATTCCATCATCAGATTTAGGATCAAACTTTGTGAGTTTGTGCTTGGTGTTAAGAATAAAACAAGATGAGCCAAAATATGGAAATATGATATATTGGGCTTCTACCCTTCCATATCTTGTAAAGTGTTTTCTTGAGGATTGGCCTTAGAAAGATTTTGTTTTGAATGTAGCATGAGGTGTTTACAGCTTTAGCCCAAAAGCTTTTAGATAAACCACTTTCTAAAAGCATGGTTCTAGTCATCTCTTGCAAGCTTTTATTCTTCCTTTCTACAATCCCATTTTTTGAGGAGTTCTAGGTACAAAGAGCTCACGAGAAATGCCATGTTTTCACAAAACTCTTCAAAAACATGATTTTCAAATTCTCCTCTATGATATGATCTAATAGAGATAATTTGAGAATCTTTTTCAATAGAAACTCATTTTGCAAAAACTTTAAATCTTTCAACCAGCTCATCCTTAGAAGCTAGGAAGATAACCCATGTACATCTAGTGGAATCATTCACTATGAAAAGACAATATCTTTTTCTAGGAAGACTAGTAATTTTGGTTGGTCCAATATATGTGTGTAAAAGCTCAAGTAGCTTGGTGTTTGACACCACATTTTTGTTGTGGAAAGAAGCTTTGGTTTGCTTGTCTTTCTCACAGAAATCACAAATAAAATCCTTGTCAAATTTGATCTTTGCCAGGCTTTTAATAAGCTCTTTCTAAGATAGTTTAGAAATTAGTTTCATATAAGCATATCACTTATCATGCATGAAGGATGTAAGACATTTTACATCTTGATCTAGAAGGTCATCCAAGAATAATACATAAGTGTTATCAAGTCTCTTACCAAATAGAATGACTTGTCCATGAGTGGGATTTACAGTTGTACAAGCATTTGCATTAAATAAAACATTAAAACCTTGGTCACAAAATTGGTTGATGCTCAACAGATTGCGAACCAGACCATTAACAAGTAAAACATTATAAATTTGATGAGGATCATCTTTACAAACATTTCCTATACCTGTAACCTTGACTTTACATCTATTAGAAAATTTTACTGATCCAAAGTTCTTAGGTTTCAGGTTTCTAAACCACTTCCTGGATCCGGACATGTGTCTGGAGCAGCCATTATCCATGTACTGCTTGTTATCTTTATCAATGTGCATTCTTAGAGACCTTAGATAACACCTCTTAGATAGAAGAACACACAGAAAAGAAAAACTCCTCCTATGCCTACAATAATTAGCACGTGTTCTGTCTTAATAGGACAACAAACACAATGTATGTGATTAGGAGTAGTGACCTTTTTTTATATTAGTAAAATATGGATTGTGTCTTCCCATTATAGCAAGTCCATATACAAGTATACCTATAACAACACCTACATTGAGTAATGAGCTTAACAATAATAAGCTCAATAATAAAAAGACAAAACACCCATTTTTGTCCTTATAAAATTTTAAGTTGGACAATTTGATCCTTGTAAAAAATAAACTCACAAATTAGTACCCATAAAATTAAAAAGTCAGACAAATTAGTCCCTATTAAAACAACCTCACAAATTGGTCCCTACAAAATTAAGTAATTAAATAAATTGACCCCTTCAAAATTGAATAATCAAACAAGTTAGTTCCTCTGTTAAGTTGGGCTAGGGGAACTAACTTATCCAACAATTCATTTTCCCAGGGACTAATTTGAGAGGTGTTTTTTAACAGGGATCAATTTGTCTGAGTTTTTAATTTTACAAGGGCCAATTTGAGAATTTATTTTTTCCAATGACCAAGTTGTCCGAGTTGAAATTTTAGAGGGATCAAAATGAGAGTTTTGTCTAATAAAAATATATCTTTTTTGAAATCCTTAACTAGTACCCTAGCGTGTATTGTTTCTCTTCCCATCTCCTCAAAGTAAAAAGTGGGAAAAAGCTAGAGTAGAGAAGATACAACGTTATGCAACAAAGGATATTTTTGAATAATAACATATTTTTTAAAATAATATTTAAATAGTTATTATTATTATTATTCTTTATTATTTACTTATTGTTAGGATTATTTATAAATAAATGATAATATCTTATACAATGTCTTACCAAACACTTGATAGAATTTAAAGTTGATCATACCTTATAAAATCAAGCTTTAACCTATCAGGCTTGTCAAGTGGACTCTGATAGAATAAGATCTATTAACATTTTTACTAAATTTAAAATTTAATCTTCAAAAGGCTATTATTTTTGTTATTAGTTCTGGCGGGAACAATAATCCCTTGCTAATAAATTTTATAATTTTTTGGGTAGTACTTGGTGGAACTAAAGTTTAATTTTTAAATTTAGTAAAATATATTTTTTATTCAATGTAAAATATATTTTTATTTTAAATATTATTATTTTTTAAATCAAACAGATGCAGTAAGATTTTTTTTTTATGTGTAATGAAATATTTTTGAAATTTTTCATTGGTATGAAAATATTATTATATTTGATTATTGCTCCGTTCTTTTTTTTAGGGGGTCAAATGCACGTATTACGCTTTGTTGTTACAGTATTTGCTTTTTGTGGGAAATAAAAACGTGGATTGAAGCTAATTCACACTTTGAGACTATCAATTATAAAATTTGCACTAACCTGCCTACCCACCGCATCATGGTCCCTCCTCATGTTTGAAGGAACCTTTAAGAAAATTTATGGCTACGTTAACCCCCTACCTAACGTACTTTTGACGAAGAAAGATAATCAAGAAAAAGTAAAGATAAAGAGACAAAATGATACGGTACAGATATGGATAAGACTGACTGTAGTGCCAAACATAAATGTAATTATGTGAAATCTATACTCATACACAGATTTATGTGGTGAGTAGCCACCAGATAGGGAAGGCAGCTTGGTAACCATTGCGAGAGAGTAATTGGAGTTGTTAGCCTAAATTTATTCAAAGTGATTGCACACACATATTACACGTTACATAATCAATCCATAATTTATACAACTGGTGGCAAACAGGACACAAATTAAAGCACGTATTTAGCCAATCATTGGGTCTTGTTTTAAGTCCAAGGGGCAATCAAGTGGTGTCCAAATGAATTTTCGCCTACAACTTTTGACTTATCTGCACCTTTTCTGTCCACCGAAAGAGATACCATATATACTAAATTCAGGATAATCACAAAGATATTTCTTTTAGTTTCACATTAGCAGGTTCTAACATGGCCCGGACGACCATGGTGCTTCCTCCATATGCGTGCATTTGCTGAGCGGCCAAATATGGTAAAATCACACAATGGCCCAGCACAAAACTCATGGAAAAACTGAAAATTATGATTGGAACCCATATTAAGCGTTTTCAATTAGTGTTAATGGGTAGAATAAGACAGCAATTGGTGTTTGAGTGTACAGTACACACGAACATGGGTAGCTACGTGGGAGGAAAAATTGTTGCCGTAAAAATATTTATTTATAATAATTCATGACTAAGTAATGATGAAGAATTTGTTTTTGGTAATTTAGGATCTATTTAACATGCTTGATGAGATAAAAATTAATAGTGTAAAACCTGATAGGATAAACCCTGATAAACATTTAATATTACACAGTGTGTTGTGTAAAACTGCATAAGATATTTGATGAATACGCTTAGCAATATCATACTATTTATTTACAAAGAATTCTAATATATTGATTAAACATTAATTATAAAATAAAATAAAAATTGTTATTATAAAAATTTTCAATATTGTATTATGTAAATATTTACAAATTAAAATTTAACATGTATTAAATTTTATTATTTATTTTAGTATTTTATAACTATATATTATTTCAATAATATATATACACAAATACTATTCTATAAGTTCTAATATTGTAAAAATTAAATCATAATTATTTAAATTTAAGTTATCCATCATTACTTTTATATATTACGTATGATTATTGTTTATTTACATACTTTATGAGTTAAAAATTAATAATTTTATATTATATATTAGATGTTGTTAAGTTTTAAAAAATTTATTTGTTTAGAAATATTTATTATTTAATTTAACTACTTTTTTACCTATTATGTTTATTTTTAGTTTTATTATATATAATTAAACTGATATTATATAATATATGTATTTATTTTTGTATAAAATGATGTGTTTGAAAATAATTTTAAATGTTATAATTTTATTTTGTTATTATTTATCTAGGAATAATTTAATTTTAATAAAAAAAAATGATCTTTCTTATTTTCAAGTTTTGATGACCATGCGATTTTTTTTATGATTGCACTAAAAAAATATATACTTAAAAAAGTTCAGATGACTAAACAATATGGGTTCGACAAATGTTAGACTTTGAGTTATTCTTTATCATGAAGATGATTATTTAATGGGCCTAAATGATTTGATTTAGAAAGAAATGTTCGCGTACATTGTTTTGAATGAATCATTTGGTTGGTTAATAAAATTTTTAGAAAAAAGGCCTAACTATGTACTTGTATTATGTAGAAATAATTAAGAGTCATTTGAAGTAAACTGTTAATACGTGATATTTGTCTAAGTAATTTAAGTCACAGAACTTTCATAGGTCTACATAGTAATGATTTTTGGGAAAATGATCTCCATATTTCTTGGTTACTAGTATGACATGAATATTCCACATTAAACAGTAAATTTCAAACTATAATAAGCTTTAATTTTAATCATAAGTTTTATCAATATGCTACACAAAATTATTTAACATTTAAAATATCAACAAATGATAGCAACGGAACATAAATCAAGATGTTATATAACTTAAAAATATTAAATATTTAAATAATATAGATAAATGCATTTTTAGCTATCTAGGATCTTGGCAGATTAAGATTTTTTAAAAGCTATTTTAAAAAATAGCTGTTGGTTTTGAAATGCCAACGGGTTCAAAGAATTTAGGATGAAAGAAATGTAAAATGAAAATTTTTTGTTATAGCCTCGAACACTTTGGAATTGGCTTTCTTCGTTTATGTTGTTTAGAATAAAAGAATAAATTTTTTATTAGAAAATGAAAATGGATTCTTAATTAATATGTGATTTATCATACCTTTTATTGAAAAATAGATAAATAAAGTATGTACAAAAAATTACTACAAACAATAAATAAATTATAATAGACAATTATGTTATGCTATCAGTTAATTAAAACAATCAACCCAAGGTAGTAACAATTTAAATTGATGCATATTCTTTCAATGTTTTTATTAAACTACCTTCACAAAAGCCTAATTTATGCAAACCATAAGCATAAATAGTTTGATATAGTCTGCTTTTTAATATTTATTCAAGAGATTCCTTTTGAAGAAATGATATGATATAATTACTCTACAAAATTGTGTTTGCTGTATACATTATGCAGTAAAAAAAAAAAATCCTATTTACATAAATATTTGACTATTTTAATGTGTGATATCAGCACATCTAGTGCATTATTATCTACGATTTTAATAATCATATATTTTTTACACCTCTCTTTTGAACTTCAAACCCTCGTATTGTCTTTTACTATATTTGTTCTTTCTGTCATCTTCACTCGTCCTTATTCTTCTCTCTTTTGCATTGTTCTTCCATTATGTGCATTATTCTTCTACATTTATATATATGTAATATATTTTTTCGTTGCTATCATTTTTGTTCAATCTCACTCCTTATTTAATGAATATTTATTTTTTTACATTAGTGGAATGCTTTCATTGTCTGTGTGGCATTTAGTTTTTGTTTTGATCTTTGTTAATGTGAGTGGTTATGTAATACCTAGTGTACACGTGTCAGTAGATAAGTTCTGTATGGCCTTAAGGTCTCCCAGGACCTACTGTTGGGTCCAGGATTTTGCTAAGTCTGGAGCCCTACATTTCCTTGGAGGGCTATATGTTAGAGCCACAATCTTGGGACCAAAAGTCTTGATAATTGCTCTCCAAAGGAAAATGAATTGAAGAGTGATTTTTAATGAATTTTTGGAAGCCTCTAGATGTTTTGTTTTTAGCCCCCAAGTTTAGAAAATCATTGAAATTCTAGAATTTGAACTAGAGCTCAAAAATGAGATTTTGTTTGGTTGGAGTTTTGAATTTTTAGATATTTTATTTGAATCCAAATGGGGGGTATTTTCTTATTTACATTTATGTTTTAAAGTTGATAGGAATGTAAATCAGTAAGTGAGTGTAGAGGTATGCAAGTGTCTGATGACAGCAAAATATTGCTATTGGCCCTTGCTGTCACCACTATAGCAGTCTAGGACTGCTATAACAGTCACTTATTTTGGTGTTATGGAGACCGCTATAGCGGCCATAAGTGCACAGTGTTGTGCACATGAAGGCTGTGACATAGCGGTCCCTTGAGCCCAAACAGTGCCAAAATGACGCGTTTCAGTTTTTCCCTTTTTTAAACCCTTGGGGATCTATCTTCCTCCCCAAATTAGAAGAGAAACCGAAACTCCTCCCACAAGCCCTCATTTTCTCTCTTTCTCTCATCCCACTCTAATCCTCATCATCCAAGCTTCAAAGGTATGCAATATTGTTAGATTTTGTTCCCATTCTCTCTATTCTTTCATAATCTTGAGTTGGGTCTTGTTATTTCTCTCATTATTGTCAAGTGGGGGGGGTGCTCTCCTAGTATTGTTAGAGCTAAATTAGAGTTATTTAGAGATTTTTAGAGTCCAATCTAAAGTTTTATAATTGTTATAGTCGACGTTGTGCCCTCCCGGCTCCCTGGAGCTCAATTGGTGTTAACGTCACCTCTTTCTCCCTCTCCAGGTGAGTGGGTTTGACCCCATTGCCTTAGTTGTGTCATAACGAATAAATTTCTTGCATTATGATTATTAAATATGAAAGTAGAGATGAGATTATAATTTTATCCATTATGTTGAAAAAGCAAAAACTATGATTTTATGATAATGGCATGAAAGAAGTATTTTTTAGAAAACCATGGGACAATGATTATTATGTTGTGTGCGATGGAAAATGTTTTGCATGTTTGAGAAGAGATTTATTAAAGAAATTGTATAATTTAAAGATATTTATGATAGTATAAAGTAGATGTTATGGATTTATGATTTTGCCATGTTTTAAGACTTGGTATTTTATTAATCATTTTATTGAAATGTTAAGCTGAGCTAAGTTGAGCAATATATGATTTAGCAAGTTGCTTATTTATCATATATGTTTTAAGAGTTTATGATATGTTTATGATTCAAGACTTGAGATATTATTATGATGATAAACCACAATGATTGAGTTATGATTCTAGAATTTTCAAGTATATAAAGATATGTTAGCTTGATATGAATTTATAACTTCAGTTTTATGATACCAAGAGGTACGAAATTCAGTATGATTCCTAGTAACTTTTATATACATATTCTGTGGGCTTGAAATCGAAATATTTACAAGTGGTGAACCATTGGGCTTGATTTTCATAGTCACAATTATACTAAAGCAGATTGTTAGAGTTATATGAGTCCAGAGCTCTTAGAGTAGGGGTTCGCGTTCGTGAGGGACGGAGTACCCACCTTTTAGCTTGTTTTTTTTTTTTTTGACAAGGGGCTCGTGTCCGCGAGGGATGGAGTGCCCACTTTTTAGTTGTGGTTTTTGGCAAACTAATTTAGTTGGTAGAGATAAAGAGACAGACTGTGAGTTAGCGGCAGTTATTTTGTTAACCTTGGTATACCAAAGCCCGCGAGGGGCATTTTATCCACATACTAGACTAGTCCACGAGGGACACAATTCATGAGGAACCATTAAGATCATAGCTAGGAACTCTAGTTCACGAGGGACTAAGCACTCAACTCATTGTTTATGATTCTTTAACTTTATTATTATATAGGTATTTATTATATTCAGCATACTGTTTCCTGATACTCTACTGCACCCTCAATTAAAATGATTTCATTCTTGATTTTGACACTAGAAATTCTTATTATGAATTCATGAAATGGAAAGTGTTTTGTTATATAGCTAAGTATGTAAATATCAAATGGTTTATGATTGTTGCATATATATTATTTATTATATATTCTTGATTGTCCAATGTGGGTGATGGGTGAGAGCTCATTCACTGAGTCTGTTAACTCACCCCTCTCCATTCCTCTCATAGTTGCAGGTATAGGTGTCCTTCCGCCTCTAGCTCTATAGACTCGGTTGCTCCCAGTGGTGAGCCTTATTTTGATGCAAGGCTTAGTTAGGTTTCTGTTAGTTTAGAGGGCTCCAGTAGTTTTGCAGGAAGATCCGAGCCACGCATATATATTTTTAGATATTATGTTTATTTTCATATTATGTATGAGATTTCAAGGGTTGAATCTTTCATGGTTATGTTTTCAGAGCCCAAGTATAAATTTGAAATATAGCTTATGGTTAAAAATTTATGTTGCCAACCAAATATGCACCAGTGATTCAGTTTTCAAGGATTAAGTTGATTTCATATTTTAAAAATTTTAGTTTGTATGATGAGACAGTTATGATTTCATGATTAGCATCTTTAGTTAAAAATGATTTTTAGTGCTTGAACATTTGATACTCCAGTTTTTGCAAATTGGAATGTTATGTTTTAAATAGATAAATTGATATTGATTTAGAATAAAATCATGTTTTAAATTGTTATTTTATAATAAATTACGTACATAGAGAATTTCAAGAATCACGAGGCTTACTGTCATAAATTTTATTTATTTATTATCATTGTATTCAGTGGTGATATGTGAGCTATTGCTGATATACAAGCTTCCTTTAGAAGAATAAACCTTCAGAAAAGGATAGTGCTTCATGACAAATAAGAGAACTAACAAGGCAGTTAGAAGAGGAAGTTCTGTATAAGTTTCTTTTTATACAATTTTTAGAATAATTGTAGGCTATTGCTAAAAATTTGTTTAACATTTTTTCTATCATATGAAGTTATTTATTTTAAATATCATTGTCAAAATACTTTAAACTTTTACTTTATTTAATTTTTTTTAATATTTTATTTGAGAGAAAGTATCAGGTTAATTATTTTCATTTCTTTTTTTTGTGGTTTATTATTTTAATTTTATTATATTTATTTGAATTTAGTTTTTTCAAATTGCTTTAGTAATTTGTGTTCTTTCTTTTTTTTTTAATCTCTATTTGTGTATTGATGCCATGATTTTATTTTAAATCTATTTTTTTCATTTTTTTTGTTTTATGGTTATTATTGATTATGCATCTCCTTTTTTTATGTTTTTACAAAATTATTGATTACCTTTCATATTAAACTTAATTGTTATTTTAAATAAAGTGATAGTGAAACTATATATTATGTCTATAACTTTTTTTTTACAACTATTAATATGACAATATATATGGTAAGGGGAATATCTATAATGAATAACAATAATAATAATAATAATAATGTATATGGGACCAAAATATATCCATATTCTAGTCAAATAAAATAAAGAAATCTATTGAATAAAACACAAAATGTTGCAACTGATATGAATTGCTATTACCTTACCCTAACATGCCCACAAAAAAAAAAGTGTCACTATTCTTGATTAATATCAACTTCATTTGATGCATATAGTTTTAGCAAGTATTCCATCTACTTAATTATGATATGAGAATAATTCAAAATTGTAATTTATGCTACTCATAATTTAGGCTCATTTCAAGGAAAGTTTTTGCATATGTGCATTGAGAAATTTATCGCGCGCCATTTTCTTAATATTTTTATTTAAAGTATAGTTTTAATGTTTTATTTGCATTATAATATTCTATTATTTTTTAATTGTACTTTCATATTTCTGTTCTGTTAACACATACTCTATATTGAATATTATGCCAATTAACACATACACTATATTAACACATAAGGAATATGATATTGGCACTCATATCCACTTAGCTAGGCCCATTGACTCCTTCGTTGTTTGTAAATCTGCAACACTCAGATTGGTTCATCTCACAGTGGTTTCTAATGAGGCTCATTGACAAAATTACATCTATGTATACCCATATTAACATTTGAAGGGTAACAGCTGATTATAAACTATTTCTACAAGTAGGGACGATTATACTAGTCTAATCTTATCCTGATGTAGATAATTTCAAAGGTATATCATTTGGCACACAAGTGGTGCTTATTAAACTTTATAAAATTATATGTTATGCTATATATGCATTACTAGTGATGATTTTGTTTCCTTCTTAAGCTATTTTTGAATTGGAAATTAAAGCAAGGTGAAACTTGTTTAATAGGATTGGTGTATAGGCTTGGTTCAAAAAATAGAGCTAGGGACTTTAGAAGACTTATAGTAACCCTTGTAGAATATATTGGATTTGAAATAATTAAAAAGTTGAAAAAACTTGTACGATTACCAGTGCTTAGAAGAAATTAGCAGCTCTTTGATAAATTGTAGGTATAGGTAGCACATAGCCATAGATATATAGTGCTGTCATTATACATTTTAGGGTCAAATATTAATACCGTGGGTATTGTGGGTATAACTAGTATATACCTACACTTTTAATTTACTGTCACTATAACTTATTTTTTTATAGTGGGTATAAAACATAAATACCCATACTCATATTTTTCTATCACTATAAAATATTTTCACCATAGACATTAAAGATTTATACCTACATTCATTTTATTATCACAATAGTTTTTTTTTTTCAGCCAAATTTTTTTTCCTTTTATCAATACTAATGCCAATATGAAAATAAAATTCCCTCTAAAACTTTACCAATGCTCCCTCTTTTTTTTTTCTATTTTTCTTTTTCCTTGCTGACTCCATACAAAGAAGAGAGGGATTCTATCATTGCTTCCATGCCACCACTCACTCTTGGCCTGGTTTTGCATTCACCAATGCCATTTTGCAGCCATATCTTTCCCACTGCCATGAAAGCTCTATTCACTGCCTCCATTCACTATCGCGGGCAACTCCATTCGCTGCCGCTATCTCGTTTTGGTCCTGGTCAAATACCACTGTCTTTGTGTTGACCAACAAAGAGGCGAATTAGTGGTAGCTTTCTGTTTATTATGAACAACACGCTTCGCCCGCTCCCTCCTCGTGGCCACTAACGCTCCTATCCAGAATGAAGAGAAGGTGAAAAAGCACCGCCAGGTGGAGCTTTGTTGGTTTGTACATCGAGGTTCGTTCATTCATATGAGGTCCTCAACCATGGAGCTTCTTCTCCTTCGACGGTGAATCTCATGCCATCACATTCTTTTGTTCATTTTCACAGAGATTCATCAAATTGAAGGCACCAACGCCCCTGTTGGCAGCTAAAAATTACTGATGGTTTTGTTGCAACTGTTGCAACCAAGTTGCTTACTTTATCCCTTGTTGTTGTTGATTTTACTTTTTGATTTATTTTTTCCATTTTTCTCATTTATCATTTCCTTATTTTCTCCAATTGCATATATAGCTGGGTTCATTTCTTATAGGACTTGGGGATTATGCTAGAAGAGGGTTCCATAAGCTATGATAAGAGAAAATTCTTTTTTTTTTTTTAACAAAAAAGATAAAAAATAATTTCAAGTTCTTGTGATCCATTCTTCTATTTTTTTAGTAGGATTTTCTTTTATTACTTGATTGGAGGTTTTTGTTTTTATTTTCATTTTTTGGTGGTAAATTTGCTTTTTTGAGCAAGGATTATGTGAAATCTAGCGTGTAGTTAGTGATTCATGTTAATTGGAAGTGATGTGTCTTATGCATTTAGAACTTGTTGTAAAGTTTTGTGCTACTACATATATATTAGCTATCACAGATTATATCAGCTTGATGATGAGATTGTTATTGATGCTACTATACACCAGAGTGGAAAATGGGATCAAGGACATTTGCCGAGAACAAAAGCAAAACTCCAGATTGCATAGGGAAGATTAAAGAGTGCATTGGAGGCATATACTGTCCTCGTTGCTATTCTTCAAGTCCAAAAAAAAGTTTACGCATTGCAAGTAAGGTTATGAAAGTATGGTACATTGATACATATATGCAAAATATATCATTTTGATTCTTTAATAAATCAAACTATCAACTTGAAATGGAGTTTAGAACCTTCACTTTAACATATGCAGAATAATGTATTACTTATCAGAGTTCTTTGTTGAATAGAGTAAGGGAAACCATGACAGAAATCTGGAAATGGAAATTTGGCATGACTTGGTGAACTTGTACACAGCCTTAACACAGTGGTGGGATGTTGAAGTTTGTCTTGCAATGTATAAGGCTATTAATCCTTATTCTACTTCTAGATGGCACTCCAATCCTTATTCTACTTCTAGATGGCACTCCAAAGGTGTATTGATTTTCTTCCTTAGCTCTTTAACTTGCCATTCAATCTTTATGTGCTCAGCTTCCTTCTTGTCATTAATATATTTGTAGATCTACATTGTCAATTCTGTTGGGTTTTTGCTCTTTCACTAAAGCCCAATAGGGCCTAGTGTGTAAGAAGAGCCCAAGAAACCTAAAGCCCGTTACATCCAAGGGTTAGGTTTTCTAGGAACCCATATATATACTACACTTAACCCTCTCCAGAGAGAGAGAGCAGTCATAGAGGTAGAGGCAAGGTCATCTCCTGATAGAGAGAAAGTGCCCACACACTGTCTCCTTCCCCTTGAGACATAGTCTGGAAGGTTTGCCGTCAACCGACTACAAGCAAAGCAATCGTGTGGTAACACAAAGATTCTCAGGCGAGGGAGATCATCAAAGATCGACACTCCGAGAGGTAACATTCCTTGTATGTTTATGAAACAATGATGATTCGATAAGCATACCAATGTACTAGGTCCTTAAATCGCTTCCGCATAAATCCAATAGTTCCTACAATTGGTATCAGAGCCTGACTGTACATTGGTATGTGAATCTAGTTTCATTATTCATGTAATTAGTTTGCTTCGTGAAATATGGCACCTAGGATTCTATATTTGTTGATCATATGTGTTGTATGTTTATCTTTATAATTCTTTTCATAAAAATCAATGCTTTATTTGGTTTTCAACTTTAATCCATGGTAGAGATTTGAATGTATTTTCTTGGGTTGTAACAAGGAGGTTAATCCCATATGATTAGGTTTCCTCCTTGATTTTTTTTATTATTTTCAATTCTTGTATATTTTTTTTTATGTTATACAAAAGTTGTAATAAAAAGAAGATCAAGAAGATACAAAAAGAAGGACGTTAAATCCTTTGTTTGGACATGTTCGTGGACCTCTGGATCTCGGAATTGGACGTATCATATATCGTTGGAAAGAGGACGGAAAGACGAACAAAATGGTGGGCGGAACGCGGCCAGAGGATCCTCCATGCGCTGTCACGCACCACCAGAAGTTTCTGACAGTGGTTTCCACGCGCCTGTGAAGATGGAGAGAGTGAGGGCGCGTGGGACATCCAAATTGGGTGATTCCAGTGGCGTTGGCTTCGTCTCTTCATGGCAGTTCTAATCGTGCTGATCCGAGTTCGGGTGACGGTGCAGTGGACGAAACAGTTAGGGTTCCTTGAAGTTGTCTTAGGTTTTCTTGCCAAAATTTGGTATTTTGGGCTTATGGACCCATGGTTACCATAAAAGGGCTTGAGATAAATACCTATGGACTAAAAGGAAGGACAAGAAGGACTGGAACATTTTTTGTTATTTTATTTTATTTTATTTTTCTCTAGGAAACCATGGATTAAAGTCTATTTTATTTAAATTGCTTTATTTTATGAATGGATGAATTATATGGTTGATAACATGCTTATGGTGATAACATGTCATATAGAATAGGTGGTGCCATATTGCTGCATAACTTGAAAATTACATGAGCATAATAGCTATTTTGTCATTCCGCGACTAGTATGATAGTTAGTATAGGATTATTTTGATTCAAAATTATTCTCGAAAATTAATTAAAATTATTATGATTTTTTGTTAAAAATCTAGATTAATGATTGAATTAATTAATTTTGAATAATTAAAATCAAGACAAATAATCCAAATTATTTCCTAAGAGAACTGTTTATATTGCGAGTAATTTGTGGGTCTTCTAAAATGGTCATGTGTTAACACACGCTGCATACCACAATCATGTATCATGATTGTGTGGAGCACACGCTGCCTATCATGACCGGATTTTAGGACCTTAATGATTTTAAAATTCCGATAAGTTAAGCTTGCACGTTCATCGGCTTGTGGGTGCTTACATAGTTTTTGAAATCAAACAAAGAATACTCGAATTTAAACAATTCTTGGAAATTGGAAAATTCTAAATTTTAAAATATTGAATGGGTGAAGGTTTTTTATTAAGTAATTAATTTAAAACCTACGGGCTCTAATTGTGGGTTTATTAGTGAAAAGGTTATCGCTGAAGCCCTATCGGATAAGGATAATCGGATTTCACTAGATTAAACCTTAATATTTTCAAAATTTTAGTAAAGTTTTGTACGGCCCATCGTCGGCAACACTTAGACACTAAAGAGAATTTTGAAAGTAAATCATGGTTAAATACATTCAACTTTGGTAAAGTTGTTAACCCTCCCATCGAGGCTCTGGCAATGGAACTGAAGGCCCAAAATAACAATATTAGTTTTACAAGTATCTTGCCCATCGTAAGCCTTGTAAAGATAACTAATAGATTGTTAAACTATAAACGAGTAGTAGTTATCAGAATCTACTAGCGCAGTATCTGTTTATAGTTATTCAAGTTTGTAATTAGTGTGTTTTTCCTTGTTTTTCAGAAAAATGTCTTCATTCAATCCTTTAGCTACTATCTTGAGTCAAAAACCTATGGATGGTACAAACTACAAACAATGGAAAACTAATTTGGATATTGTTCTTCAATATGAAAAGCTCAACTTTGTTCTGACTACCCCTATGCCAGCGCAGCCTGCTGAAGATGCGCCTGAGGCAACAAAGACACGTCTTGGCGGGAGAAGGAAAGATGGGAGAAGGCAAATGTGGCGATTCATTGCTATATTTTAGCTTGATCTGCTTGATCATCTTGAGGAGCAAGTAAGCATGATTGAGAGTGGAGCAAAGATGCTCAGACTCTTGATGGCATGTTTGCTACGTCTAGCGATTACGCTAGACGAATGCGCTGAATGCACGATCACCAAGGCAGTAATATGCGGAGGAAGTGTCTTGGGATCATTGTCGACAATGATAGCAAACTTCAAGAAGAATTTGAAGACCATGGGGTCGATTTGAACAAGAAGTAAAAGTTGACCTTCTCTTGCGATCCTTTGCTGAATACTTCAATCAGTTCAAGATGAATTATAATATGAATAAGATGAATCTTGACCTTACTCAGCTGATGCATGAGCTTGAGAGTGCTGAACAGTCTCTAGTCAAGCGAGGCGGTGCATTTTCTTTGGTGAGAGTTACTGTGAAACCTAAGGGGAAACCTAAGGGAAGGAACAAGAACCAGAAAAAGAAGAAATCAGTGTTCCAGTTGCCAAACCCGGTTGCAATGAAGCAGCCAAAAGGCAAGTGCTTCAAGTGCGGACAAAAAGGGCATTGGAAGAAAAATTGCCCACGTATGAATAAACCAGGTATGGGTAATTTACATGTGATTGAGGCTTGTTTAGTGGAGAATTACAATGATAAATGGATCATTGATTCAGAGCCACTAACCATGTTTGTTACTCTTTGCGATGGTTCAAACATAGCTTGCCTTTAAGTAAAGGACAAAGAGTTTTGAAGCTTGGAAATGGGGAGCTTGTGTGCACTAGCGATGGGACAAGTTGTTTTATCTTTTGATAATTGCAGAACTTTGGTTTTAGAAGACTGTTTATTTATTAGGATTTTAAGAGGAATTTAATTTACATTAGTTGTTTGGTTAAACATGGGTTGTGATTCAGTTTAATTCCTCAGTTTCAATAAGAAGTTCATCTTCTTTCATTTGTTCCGGTGTAATGTTTAATGGTCTTTATTTCCTTAGTCCTGTGCCCTGTGAAGTTAATCATGTTGAATTAGGAGATGTTGAGCATGTTCATTCATCAAAGAAAAGAAAAGTTTCCAATGAAACTTATCTTTGGCATTTAAGATTGGGTCATATTAACTCTAACAGGATACAAGGTTTGGTCAATAGTGGGATTCTAAAATCCCTGAACTTTGAACCGATACCAGTTTGTGAATCTTGTTTAGAGGGTAAAATGACTAAGAGATCTTTCAAGGCCAAGGGAAATCGTGCCACACGTCAGCTGGAATTGGTACATACTGATGTATGTGGACCAATAAATGTCCAGGCCAGAGGCGGGTATGAGTATTTTATCACATTTACTGATGATTACTCTAGATTTGGACATGTGTACCTGATGCGTCACAAGTCTGAAGCTTTTGGAAAATTCCAAGAGTTCAAGGCTGAGGCAGAAAAGCATCTTGGTGTTCAAATTAAGACTCTTCAGTCTGACCGAGGAGGTGAATACCTATCTGGAGAGTTCAGGTCTTACCTGACCAAAGAGGGGATAGTTTCACAATTATCTTCTCTAGGGACACCCCAGCAGAATGGAGTTGCTGAAAGGAGAAATAGAACCCTTTTAGAAATGGCAAGATCTATGCTCAGTTATTCATCTCTTTCTGATTCATGCAGGGATATGCCTTAGAAACTGCTATGTACCTATTGAACTTAGCTCCGTCCAAGACGGTTTCAAAGACACCAATAGAATTATGGAGAGGGTGTAAGCCCTCCTTGAATCATATTCGGATTTGGGGTGCTCCGGCACATGTCTTACAACAGAAGCCAAATAAGATGGACTCGCGTACAGAAGTATGCATGTTTATAGGCTATCCTAAAGGAACCAGAGGTTGGTTGTTTTATAGTCCGAAAGAAAAGAAGGTCATAGTGAGTACACAAGCGACTTTCTTAGAGGAGGACTATATGGCAAATTATAAGCCAAGGAGTAAGGTTATTCTTGATGAGCTAGTCTCAGATCAAGTTACACCTCAACCTCAGGCGGTTCTAGCTTTTGTTCTGTGGTTGTTCAAAGAGGGAAAATATACCTATTGTTGAACACACACAGAACCGTAAATAGAACCGAAGTTCAGCATGATGATCAACAAGTGGAACTGTAGAGATGCGATTACCGCTTGTGGAAGAACAACAAAATCATGAATTGGTTAATCCACTTAATGAGGGTCCTCATATAGAAATTGTTAACCCACCAAACTTGGATCCCCCTGTAGATGCACAACAACAAGTGCGGCAAAGTCGTAGTGGGAGATTGATTCGTAAACCCGCAAGATTTCTCTTGTTGGGTGAATCACCTCAGGATGTCATCATTGAAGAAGATGATGATCCCACGAGTTATGACGAGGCACTAGGAGATGTTGATGCTCAGGAATGGCTTGAGGCTATGAATCGTGAAATGGATTCTTTGTATTCCAACTCAGTTTGGTCTCTTGTAAATGCACCAAAAGGGGTAAGACCCATTGGGTGTAAATGGATCTACAAGAGAAAGAGAGGATCGGACGGGAAGGTTGAAACCTTCAAAGCTAGATTGGTGGCGAAAGGGTACACCCAAATAGAAGGTGTGGATTATGAAGAAACCTTTTAGCGGTTGCCATGCTCAAGTCCATCCGGATTCTCTTAGTCAAGCAGCAAATCTTGATTATGATATTTGGCAAATGGATGTCAAGACTGCTTTTCTAAATGGAAATTTGGAAGAGGATATCTATATGCAGCAACCAAAAGGGTTCATAGCCAAAGGGCAAGAAAACATGGTATGCAAGTTGCAAAGGTCCATTTATGGACTTAAGCAAGCGTCCAGATCATGGAACATCAGGTTTGATCAAGCCATTAAGTCTTATGGTTTTGAGAAAAGTCCTGATGAGCCGTGTGTGTATAAAAGGATCCAAGGTAACGCAAAGATCTTTTACGGTACTTTATGTGGATGATATGCTCCTTATCGGAAATGATACAGAGGTATTGTTAGGCATAAAGACTTGGCTAAGCAAGCATTTTGATATGAAGGACCTCGGGGAAGCCAATTATATTCTTGGTATTAAGCTCTTGCGAGACCGGAAGAATAAAGTATTGGCATTATCTCAGGCTAATTATATCGACAAAATACTTGCTGTGTTCAGCATGGAGAATTCCAAGAAGGGAATTTTACCCTTCAGGCATGGAATTCATCTCTCTAAGGAGCATTCTCCTAAAACTCCCGAAAGGCAGAGAACGCATGAGTAGGATACCTTACGCTTCAGCAAAGAGGTAGCCTTATGTATGCTATCTGTGCACGGATCGGATATACGCTATGCAAAGGGGAGTAGTAAGTCGATACCAATCTAATCTCGAGAGGAACACTGGATAGCGGTTAAACATATACTCAAGTACCTTAGGAGAACGAGAGATTATATGTTGGTCTATTCCAAAGGGGAGTCTTGAAACCATTGGTTACACTGCACTGCATTTCCAAGGAGACATTGACTCAAGAAAATCCATACGGGTATGTGTTCACTCTTAATGGTGGGGCCATTTGTTGGAGGAGTGTCAAACAATCATGTGTGGTGACTCTACCACGCAGGCCGAGTATGTAGCTGCTTCTGAGGCTGCAAAGGAAGCCGCATGGTTAAAGAAGTTCCTAACGGATCTTCAGGTGATACAGGTGTTAGTCGTCCCATCACACTTTACTGTGACAACAGTGGGGCAAGAGTACACCCAAGGAACCAAGGTGTCACAAAAGACAAAAGCACATTGAAAGGAAGTTCCACTTGATCCGAGATATAATTGTAAGAGGAGATACTGATGGTAGTCAAGATAGCATCGGACGAGAACCTTGCTTGACCCTTTTACTAAGAGTTTGCACGAACGTGTGTTCGAGAGGCATATAACATCTATGGGTCTTAGGAGGATTCCAGATTTGCTATAGCTTTAGGAAGTTGTTATTTCACTTTGTTGTTTTGTGCTTTTTGAGCAAGACATTATGACATTGTAATTTTTTTTTTCTGAATGTTATAAATGAGGTATTATTCATTTATTCTGCACACTATTTACAAACACTAAGGTCCGGATCAATTGTGAAGTATATGATCATATGGATACGTTCATGGAGGACATGATCATAGGTTCTCATAATTGATGAACAAGTTCACAGCTGTTAAATAAAGTTGGGCACTTTATTTAGGCTGCAATATTTTATGAAATGGTTTTGTCCAAATCATTGTAAAATATTGGTGTGAATTAACATTCACATTGAAAGGATCAAGGAGAGATTTGATTAAGGGTGTTTTTTCTGTCATAAGGTATCAAATCTCCAGATAACTATAGTTATAATATTGCTCTTAATTCTGAGTTTATTATAAATAGGTAATCAAATAGTTTTCATTCTTTGATTTACCAACGGGTGAGGTGCGATCTATTGACGGCCAATAACTCGGTATTTTGGGAGTGAGATTGTTTGATTATCGGTATTTATGAGATAAACAATATGAAATTTGTAGGAAATGTCCCCTTGATATGTTTCGGTACTTGGATATTGAAGACACTGGCCAGTGCATGTAATCCATTAGAGAAACTATCATAGTCAAGGGAATAAATAATTGATTGGGTAATAGAAAACTAGTCAATCAATTATAGACATTCTACAAAGGGGTGATGCATATACATGTTATATATGTTATTAATCTTGGAGTTCAAGTTCGGGCTTTTAGTGGAGTAGCACCGAATTAGATAATCATTTGTTGACTATCATGAGCCTTGATTAATAACAGCTGGTAGATCCCCGGGCTAGCTCAAGATAAGGGATGGGGAAATTTCAGTTGATGATGACTAGTGAGTTACATGGTCTTGGGCTTTAAGCTCAAGTTTGTACTCAAGAGCAAGTGGGAGATTGTTGGGTTTTTGCTCTTTCACTAAAGCCCAATAGGGCCTAGTGTGTAAGAAGAGCCCAAGAAACCTAGAGCCCGTTACATCTAAGGGTTAGGTTTTCTAGGAACCCATATATATACTACACTTAACCCTCTCCAGAGAGAGAGAGCAGTCACAGAGGTAGAGGCAAGGTCATCTCCTGATAGAGAGAAAGTGCCCACACACTATCTCCTTCCCCTTGAGACATAGTCTGGAAGGTCTGCCGTCAACCGACTACAAGCAAAGCAATCGTGCGGTAACACAAGGATTCTCAGGCGAGGGAGATCATCAAAGATCGACACTCCGAGAGGTAACATTCCTTGTATGTTTATGAAACAATGATGATTCGATAAGCATACCAATGTACTAGGTCCTTAAATCACTTCCGCATAAATCCAATAGTTCCTACAAATTCTTGATAAGTGGCTAACACTCTATAGAAATTTGATGTTGCAGATTATAGGGTTAGAATTTTGATTATAATAATAGTGAGTGAACTAGTATTCTTTTTTATTTGGTCATGTGAATGAAAAGAAAGGTTTGTTGTTGTAGCTTGTACTTTCTTGACAAAATCTACAATGTATGGATTATAAAGAATTTCGTTGGTCACACCCCACAACATAAATGGAATCAAAATTTTATAGAAGCTTAAGTGCTTTACATGTTTTTAAATTTCAAACTTGAAACAACCTTGTAGGTCCTTCAGTAACATCATGTTAAGGTAGCTACTCATGTTCGAAGGTGAAGCAAAAAACTCATTAGTACTGTGCTTGACAGGCTTACTTTTCAAAGGCAGAGGTCTGCATCAAGGAGCACTGCAATCATTTAGGAAATCATTAGATGTTGAGCCAAACTATGTGGCACATTATTTTGCTATTTGTGCAAGTAAACACACCTTAGTCTCAAAAGGTCGTTGAGAGTGGAGGCAAGAACATTGAAGTTGCTATGATGACTAAGGAGCATGGCTTGCATCAACTGGAGGAAGCTGGAATTCATGCCATTGTAGCTGAGACTAAAGCTGAGAAAGCAGCTATTGCGACTGTAAAGGAAACCCCTTCTAAGGACATATGAGTTGTTTTCTGTTTATTTTGTTTTGTATTATGCAAACATTGTTCTTACCTCGACGTTGGCAAGCACTTAATGAAGCTGAAAATTGATGCCATTGTAGCTGAGATTGAAATAAAGAAAAGTAGTTGTTGAGGATGCAATAGCAGTTCTTCTAAGGGGAGATGATTTTACTTTTATGTTACGTGCTATATGATTTAATGTTACTTTTGATTTGCTTGTGAATTATTCTTGCTTCTAGTTGGCTCAAAATGACTATTTTCTTGTTTTGGGGTCATTCTCAAATAGTATTTATTTGTCAAATTAATAACATGGCATTATTTGTGGAGATCACATATTAACTCGAGAGGTGCACCAAGAAACTCGAGATTATCATAACTAGGCTCACAAACAATTTCAATATTATCATACAAGTATATTTAAGTAATATATATATATCTTCGTTATTCATAATATTAAACAAAGTGTAGGAAGCTGAAACTGAGATAATATAATTTTTTGTATACACAATGAGTGTCTTAAAGTTAAATTTTTGTGTGTTTATAGTTATTTTTTTTAAATTTCATTTACAAGCTAGCTAGCAAATAGATAAGTCTTTTAAGTTGATATTAATTATGCGTCTGTGCATGTATACACACAAGTGGCGTCTTTAAAAAACTTTAAAAAATTACATGTTATGCTATATATAAATTACTAGTGATGGTTTTGTTTGCTTTTTAAGCTATTTTTGAATTGCAAACTAAAGCAAAGTGAAACATGTTCAAAAGGATTAAAAAATAGGATTGGCTCAAAAAATAAAGGTAGGGGCGTTGGAAGACTTATGAGAATGGGAATTTTTTTAAGACAACTGTAGAATTACTAGCATTTTTTAAAAATTATTAGTGCCGCCAAAACAAGTTATTAGCAAAGAATGCCAAATTACCAATATCTGACAGTCCAATTCAAAGAAAATTTAAATAATTTGAACATAAGTGTCACTTGTATTTAATTGTATTGGTCTTAAAAAAAGGCTACATGCTGAGAGAGACTTTACTTAAGTTGAGTAAAACTTATAAGAGTAAGAAAAAAACTTGTTGGTTTCAATATGTAGGATTACTAGCATTTTCCAGTAATTACTGGTGCCTTTGAAATGAGTTACCATCGATGAATGCTAAATTACCAGCATTTACCAGTTAAATTCAAGAGGAATTCTAATCATTTTAGCACTAGTATCATTTATATTTGTTGGTATTGGTCCTAAAAATAGGATATATACTAAGGAAGCCTTTAGTTAAGTTGAGTAAGGCTTATAGGAGTGGGAAAAAAAATTTCAAAGAGACCTACACGATTACTAATGCTAAAATAAATAGTATTGCCTTTCAATTGGACTGTCCAATGCTGGTAATTGAGCATAATACATTGGTAATTCGGTTTTAAAGATGTTGGTAATTGTATGTAGAAGGTGGTAATTGTGCAGGTCAGTTCAAAATGTTTTTTTTTCCTACTCCTGTAATAAGTCTTACTCAACTTAGTTAAAGGTTTGCCTAGCCCGTTGCCCTTTTTTCAAACTAATCCCATAAGTCTTATTCAGCCTAATTAAAGTCTTCCGTAGCCTGTTTTATTTTTTTGGACCAATAACAATAGATAAAAATGACATTAGTGTAAAAATGATTTGAATTCCCATTGAATTGGACTGCCTATTGTTGGTAAAATGTATAATATGCTGGTAATCCATTAAAAGACCTTGGTAATTCAGTGAAAAAGCTAGTAATTATGCAGGTCTCTTCAAAAAAATGTTTTTCCAATCTCATAAGTCGTACACAACTTAAGTCTTCCATAGCTAGTAGTCCTTTTTGAGGGCCAACACCAACAAATAAAAATGGCATTAGTGTTAAAATGATTAGAATCTCTTTTAAATTGGATAGCCCATTACTGGTAATTTAGCACATACTGGTAATTTAATTTTAATTAAGCTGGTAATTATATGAAAAAGCAAGTAATCCTGCAAGTCTGTTCAAATTTTTTTCCTACTCCCATAAGGTTTATTCAACTTAATTAAAGGCTTCCTTAGTATGTAGCCCTTTTTAAGGACCAATACCAACAAATACAAATGATGCTAGTGATAAAATGATTAGAATTTCCTTTGAATTGGTTTTTTTAAGAGAATATGGTAATTTGGAATACATTGCTAGTAACTCTTTTCAAGGCACTAGTAATTATTGCAAAACACTAGTAATTCTGTAGGTCTCTTCAAAAACATTTTTCCCACTCCTATAAATCTTCCTCGACTTAATACAGGCTTCCTTAGCTTGTAGCCTTTCTTTAGGATCAATATCAACAAATAAAAATGACACTTGTGCTAAAATGATTAGAATTCCCTTTGAAATGTCAAATGCTGGTAATTTTGGATTTTTTACTGGTAACTTATTTCTAAGGCAGTGGTAATATTTAGAAAACATTAGTAATCCTATAAGTCTCTTCAAAAAAATTTTTCCCACCTCCATAAGTCTTTCAAAGTCCCCAATTCTATTTTTCGAATCGAGCTTATTTTCCAATCATCTTGAGCAAGATGATTGGATTGCTCTAATTTCCAATTCAAAAATAACTTAAGAATGAAATAAAACCATCGCTGGTAATTCATATATAGCATAACATATAATTTTCTAAAGTTTAATAAACACAACTTGTGTGCATATATGCACACAAATAATTAATATCACCTTAAAAGAATTATCCCTTTGCTAGCTAGATTGTAAACTAGAGTATAGTTTGTAAATGAAATTTGAAAAAAAAAACTATAAACACAAGAATTTAACTTTAATACACTCACTTTGTATAAAAAAAATTATATTATATTTGTTTCGACTTCCTACACTTTAAGACTACGAATCACAAAGATATATATTACTTAAATATACTTGTATGATAATATTGAAACTGTTTGTGGGCTTATGCCTAGTTATGGTAATCTTGGGTTTCCTGGTGCACCTTTCAACTCAATTTGTAATCTCCACAAACATGTCATGTTAATTAATTTGACAAATAATACTATTTGAGAATGACCCCAAAACAATAGAATAGTCATTTTGAGCTAACAAGAAGCAAGAATAATTCACGAGAAAATCAAAAGTATCATTAAATCATATTACATATAACATAAAAGTAAAAACATGTCCCCTTCGAAGAACTTCTATTGCAGCCTCAGTAGCTGCTTTTGTTTGTTTCAATGTCAGCCACAATGGCATCAATTTTTCAACTTCATTAAGTACTTCCCAGCACCTAGGTAAGAACCATGCTTGCTCAATACAAAACAAAATAAACAGAAAACAACTCATGTCTCCTTAGATGGGGCTTTCTTTACAGCCTCAGCCACTACTTTCTCAGCTTCAATCTCAACTACAATCGCATCAATTTCAGCTTCCTCCAATTGATGCGGGCCATGCTCCTTAGTCATTACATCAACTTCAATGTTCTCGCCTCCACTCTCAACAACCTTATTTCATATGCCAACAAGGAAAAGTCATAAGTGAAGCATATTCATAGGGTCCAGCTCCAAATATATAATGATCATGCAACACGCATAGAAAGAATCATTAACCAAACAAGGGACAATTAACCAAAAGTGATCATGAAAACTTTTACAAGTGAATATTATATGTCAGTACATAAAACAAGCTGAAGTTTGAAAAGATTGGATTAAATATCTAAAATTTTTATGACATTCATACAATTGTCTAAATTAGTAAAACAATTGTAAATTGAGACTAAGGTGTGTTTACCTGTACAAATAGCAAAATGATATGCCACATAATTTGCAGGAACATCTATCAATTAACTAATTTTATGGTTTCTTGACTAGAAGTTTCCTTGGAGCTTTTCTCTAGGAACTCTCGGATAGAATTTGAGTTTCTACCACTTGCATTACCTTTCCACGCTGAGAATGTACCAAAAGGATCTGTTTGGTATAGGGATGGTGCACAAGTGTATGGATCAAAGCCAATAATCAAGGTTGAAATGCCAAAGGGTTGAACACCACCAGTTTGTGTGTACTTTTGCTGAAGACCAGCAATGTATTATAGTTGTATTAAAGTTAAATGAGACTTATCCATTTGTCCGCTAGATTGAAAGACTTATCCTTTTGTGTTTATAATTAGTTTTTTTTTTTTTGGTAGTTTCTCAATAAATTCTCAAATTTATAGGTTGCAAAATTGACCGAGGGAAGTAGGATTTTTTAAAATCCTTTAGAGCATGAAATTCATTGTAGGGGTGGCACAAGTCTATAGTTAACAATACAAAATCAATTACCATTGAAAGGTTTTCACAGACCCCAAAAAGCTCTATTTTAAAATAATTTTTCGATAGATTTTTTTAATCACCCATGCTGAAAAAGTCAGTCTGCACTGAAGCTATGCAACACATGATAATAACCATATCACATAGATAAAGCATTGTAAAGCTAGTTATTACAGTAATCTGATTAGAAAAGTGAAATAGAAATATCTTTACCCTAACTTTGCAGCCTATCTTGTTATAATCACTCTTCTTAAGACCTTGGCAGTCTATCCGAATCAGTTCACAATTGAGGAAAGCATCTCTAATCATGGGCACCAAACCAGTAACCATTTTTTGCTGCAATTCAATTCAAAGTTAGTAACCTTTGCAAAATTAAACAGGCAATTGAAATTAGAAAGTATAACGAGCATACCAAGTTTTGTTAATGCATTGAATAGCTAGTCCTCTCTTCCTCGTTTTGTTTGTTTCCTCAATACTTAGCCTTCAATAGTGGTCTTAAACAGTCTAGGGTACACAGATTCATGGGGTTTCCACAACATGAGGACAATTATAGGCCTGTGTTTGGGATTATAATTCCTGCCTCTATAACATAATTGTACCCTCATGCCTCAAAATGATTTTTCCATATGTTTTGTCCTGAAACAAGCACAAGAGAATTGCTTATGCTTGAATAACAAGATAGCTTTCAACATAACAATGTCACATAATTGAAACTACCGTCCAACCATTGAGAAAAGTAATTCGTTGAAGAGTATTTTTACAGCACTTTTGATTGTTCCATAGCACTAAGTCAAAGTCACTGGACATGCCCATTGGCAGTTCGCATTGGTCCTTAGGCATTTCAAGTGCCTTGCATACTTTAGTTCTGCAATTTAAAAGGGTCTGATTTTACACAAAAGAGAAAACCTTAAAAAAAAAAAGACAATTGTAATTTAGAATATATGGCACAATAGCCATCAAGTTGTGCTAGAAAACAAAGAAAATGATTATAAAATTGCAAGTCAAATTTCAATAAAACAATAAGACAAGAAATGAAATATATTTCCAAGATGGAAAAGATAAAATAAGTGAGAAACAGATCATTTTAAGAAATCTCCACGTGACTGAGATTTATCACCTTGAAGTTCTCTGGAGTTGAGGTGTAGTCAACCCTCCCTATTGTCATTAAGCCAGAGAACATGAGCTTTGGGCAGCACAATTTTACATGTTTTGCAAGCTCAACATAATTGGAAGGATCAATACTAGATTTGGCTGCAAAATTTGAAATTTCATAAACAGATCGATTTATGTAACATGTAAGAAATGGGCTAGTGAATGAATGCATATAAGCTAAAATGCAGGTCAATAAATTTAGGGTAATGGCAAAATGAGAGCTATGTGAAGACAAGTTCACAAAATTTCACTGACACAAAACTTATAATTTGCAAAACAAGGATTTTGGGTAACTCATTATTTTAAGCTAAACTCACATGCTTCTCCACTGGTATTTACTTGCACCAAAACATTCAGTAGATTTCTTCCAAGCATAAAGACTGTACGATCAACATAATTCACCATCTGCCAGATTTAGAGGTACAAAAGCTCTTAAACATTCGGTCACTGGAAATTGGCATTAGTCAGAAAAAAAAGGATGTATCGAAATCACACTTTGAAAATTTGAACTAGTTATTCAGAAGGTATAGGCCTTATCAATAGCTAATACTAAATGCTAGTTGATAATTGAGTACAACATAAAGGCTATCTTATTCAAAAGCACAAAAATAAAGCAAACAACAATGAATTCTTTACCTTCTGATTGTCTACACCCTCAACCATGGCTAGATTTGGAACTCCACCTGCAAGACGCATGAAAGGTTAATGTTCCTAATCTAAAGGAACAAATAGTACAAAAAAGATGATAACTAGCAATATTTTCAGCTAGTGCATAGTGAACTAGAGATGTACGAGGCTTGGTCTGTTGCTCTAATTGCAGAATTTAATGGGCATCATCATTCAAACAACTTCATACATTAAGGATGCAATTAATCACAATAATCGTAGAAGCAAAGGTCCAAACTCAAAACTTATTTAATTAAATTGAATTTGTAAAATGACCATTTGATGAAAAAGTATTGAATTGATGAAAAGGGTCTTTGCACCTTGAAAAAGAAATATATGCATATTCACAACACAAGAAACACTAATATGTCATGTTCAACTCAAAGCTTTCAAAGGCCACATTTTTACTGTGAGTCCTTTAAAAACTCCATAAAGGCATTCAATATTAATATTAAGGACTGATAGTTCTTGGAAATTTTCTTCACTTGCAGAGGGAGTAATTCCAAACAATCAATATAACTTGTTATGAGCTTTGTAAATTCAGTAGTAACTCTTACGCAAGATTGTATTCAAACAATCAACAACCTCAAAATGAATAACATCTAGCATGTTATATGTTAAACTATCCCTCCCTGTGACAAATTGTAATTCAACATGCTAGAACCACAGAGATAATTGTTACAACTTTCTAATCCAACAAAATGTTGGTCCAAAACAAGGTTAGATTAAAATAAACATATAACCCCCAACAAATCTGATACCCACCCTATCTGCCAACCCAAAAAAAAAAAAAAAAAAACACACATACACACACACACACACAAACCTCAAACCTGAAAGACCTTTACTTTTGTCGTGAGCTTGAGAGAGTGACACCGAGAGCTTGAGTGGCCGACAGGGGATCACGACCCTGATCCCTCTTCAGCGACTGTCAGCTTGATAAAGGGAGACTGAGAGCTTCAGCAATAGACAGTGGAGCTTGACCTTCATTGCTTTTGTGGCAGCCATGAGCTTCAGAGAGGGAGACCCAGAGTGTCGCAGGTCACTGCGTCCTCACTGAAGGCCCTACTCTAAGAATGCAAAATTGGCAGGCCAATGTCGGAACTCCGTTGCGGTGCCTTTGCTTTCAACTACACCAACGGCTCCCCAGTGGATGGGGACTGTAGAGAGGCAAACGAGTGGCGCTAGGTTACAGGTCAATAGAGACTCAGCCCACTCCTTTTGTATTTTCAAGTTTCCATTTTCGTGTTTGTTAATTTTTTTTTGGTTAACTAAGCTGTAGTAATGTATTAATCCTAGATTTGTGAGTTGATTTAGCAAATTAAGTATCTATCTTTTCAAAATTCAAATGACACCCTAACTTTTCCACATTTTCACTTCCCTACCCTCCCCATCGTAGAAGGCTCCTATTTTTTAAATGTTTGGTAGTGTAGTAAAACGAGAAGAAAAGTTAAAATAGTTGCCTTTTTTTGTGGCCATAAGTTAGTTTACTGAGTTACTGGTATTTTTTCCCATGATTTCACGGTTTGATTGCCTTTTCATTTTTATTTGATATGTTTATTATTTTAATAAATAAAATATATTATATTTTGTCTAGGGAAAAAATACTTAAATATTTTAAATTATAGGTCATATGTATTTTTTCAGTAATTAAAAAAAATACAAATTAATAATCACTAAGTTTTTATTCATGTAAATTGACCAGCCTCTTAATTTTTTAATCTATTATGAATGAAAATTGGACACGTTTAAGAAAAATGTTGTTTAGTTTAGGGATTAAAATGAATGCTATATTTTCCTTTGACAATGGACAAAACTTGAACAAAAGGAAGTAAAGTGTATCTTGACAGTGAACAACATGCATGATGTTATGAAATATTATTCATTTATGGATGTCCATATATTTAGGTGATTCAATTAAAATTTGATTACATTAGATAGAATTTGTTATGATTTAATGTGATATTGTATCTCTCTTCCTTTTGCTATAAATAGCCTTTTAGATGCTTCATATAGAGCACCTTTGACATTATCAACGAAACCATTCTTTCTCCTCTTCTCTATTATTCTCTCTATTCTTATTTTTTATAACACGTTATTAGCACGAGTTTGCTCTCAAAGTGAAGAAGTTCACGTTAATGCAGTGCATGCACAATTCCTTTTTCTAGGATTCTTAGTTTATGGTGGAAAGTGGGAGAGCATTTGATACAAGCCATAATTCTTTTCTAAGGGCCACTTAGATTTATTGAGGCACTTGTTCTTGGTTGGTTCTTGCTTTCCCCTATATTATTATTATAGCATCGATAAACGGTGGTGAATAGGAAGGCTTGAGGTAAGACATCATAACCATATTTTTCTTGAATATTATATGTTGAGATTCATCTTTACTCAATGCATCTTGAGACTAATAAACAAGAAAGTGCTATATTATAGAAGAATTGCACAAAACAATCTCTTTTTTTTTATGGGTCTTGGAGACACCATTAAAAAGAAGAAGAAGAAAATACTGCATCCTAGAAGGATTGTACAAATCAATTTTTATTAATTACTTTAATTCTGAACTTTTTTTATATCAATATGTACTCCTTCTATTTTATTTTATTCCTATACCATTCCTAGAAATGAATGGCAATCATTCCCATAAGTGAATGAGAATTGTATAGAAAAATGGATAATCATTCCTTGAAGTGAATGTATCTCCAATGATAATTTTGAGTATTTGCAATATATAATTTATTAAAATATATTAAATACTCATTCTCTTAAAGAGAATAATATAATGGGTTTATGTATTTTCCTTCTTTGCTACCTATATAAAAGATTATGTCTAAATATTTTAAAAAGATCATGCTAATCTCTTTGATAAAGTACAAAGAAGAGCTATGAGCCCATTACGATAGCACTTGTGGTTGTATTATTGATAAATATATCATTCTTGACTTTAATGTATCAAATGTGCTCCTTGAGTAGCACAATCAAGAAAAGGGCTTTACTAGATATCAAATAATGAATTTTCATTAAAAAAATTCATGAAATTTGCCCAGTTGGCTCTCGTCCATTCCTTGAAATGAATGTGACAAAAATATTATAACCCCAGAAGTGGTATAAAAGTCGATGGTTTGGCTAGGCTAGACTGTTTGTTTGCACTTGGGTATGGTATCAACCATTGGTTAAACCACTGGGCCAAGATTTTGTATTTGGTTTTTCCGTGAGAGTTTCCATTGAGGGGGGAGCACATCATTTTGTATTTGGACCTCACACTTTGGGGGGAGATTGTTGGTTTCAAGTGTAATAAATGTGATGAATGTTATTGATATGATATCAAAGTAAATTTGGTATGTAACTATTTTGCATTGAGATATTTGTTTGATTCTTATTAAGTACCGTTAAAGGAGAATAAGAAAATGCAAAGGCAATTTTTTTTTAAGATATATTATGAAATCATTTCATGATTAATATGAGCCATTTAAATGTATCTTTTCATCTTTTATATAAATATTGATTATTGGATTTAATAATGAAAGTTTTTATGAGATGTATTACTTGATACTATTTTTAAGGAATATTTTAGAATATTATATTTTAAAACTTTTAGTACTGATTGTTCTCAATATTTAATAAAATAACTATGCTATTCGTGGCATATTTTATAATTATTACTTATATTTTTATGTGATATTATTGATATTTAACATATCATTTACTTTATTGATTTATGTCGCATGATAATCTTATTTATCATGATGATTAATATATGATACTAATATTTTCGGGGTAATTATGATATGTATTTATATCGCCATGATGTCATGACAAATTTCTTTTCACTTACATGATATGTTAATGATTTGATGACATATTTTGATATTTTCATCTTGTAATAAGATAATAAATCTCAACTCAAATATTAGTTTTGTGAGTATGATTGAAAGCTCCAAAAGAGCTACTATTATGTTTCCCAAAGAAACAAAATTATTTTAAAATATTGAAATCATTATTGGTAGCAAGATGAGTAAAGGCTCCAGAAGAGCTACTATTTTGTTTCCTGAAGAAACAAAAATAATTCTCTACTAGGTACAAAAGTAATAAAGAGACTTGGTGAGTCTCAAAAATATTCACTGAAATGGACATCATATTGTTATAGTAAGTGAGGAAAATAGTGAGTACCTCCATATCACAACTTATGGTTCAGGTAAGAAAGTTGCTTTAGAAAATTTTGTTTGCACTTTCTTTCAATCTGTAGTACTAATATGAGTACAATTGAAACATCATATGCTATTTGTAAACTAGATGTTTACTAATCTAGATGATTTTTTTTGGCATAACCGATTGGGACATCCTGAAGTAATAATGATGTAAGGAATTACTAGAAACTCATGAGCATTTGTTGAAGAACCAGAAAATTCTTCATTTTAATGAGTTTTCTAGTGCTATATATTCTCAAAGTAAATTAATTACATGGTCTTCACTAGCAAAGATTGGATTTAAATCTAGGAATTTAAGGTGATATACATGGATCGATTCATCCACCATATAGTCCTTTCAAATATTTTATGATTTTAATATATGCTTCTATGAAACGGTCATATATATGCTTGTTATGATTTTGCAACCTGAAGTTTGCAATATTAATTGTGCAATTATTAAGAGCACAATTTGCTGATAATCCAATCAAAACAGTTTATCTTGATAATTCTGGTGAATTCATTTCTCAAGCTTTTGGTACTTGTAGGCCAATGTTATAAATGTTGAACATCTAATTATTTATGTTCACATATAGAAAAAGTTGGCTAGTATCATTAACTTATGAAAGACCTCCAGTTAATTGCTAGATCGCTTGCTCATGAGAACAAATCTCCCAATTTCTAGTTGGGCGCATATTATTTTACAGCACTTGTTACTATAAGGCTAACAAATTGCCAATAGTACTCTCCCCTACAATTATTTTGACCTGTAGCCAAAGGGTTCCCGTTTAAGAACTTCATAGGTGTAGTATATGTCCTAACTGCCTTTTTTTTCCAAATGGGACTCCAAAGAAAATTGGAGATATATGTTGGATACGATTCTCCCTTTATGGTCAAATACATTGAAATACAAATAGGAGATGCTTTAAGGCTTAGTTTGTGAGAAATAATATTTCCAACATCAGGGGAAGAGAGTAGACACAACTGGAAAAGAAAAATAAATTGGAATGCATCAATATTCTATTTAGATCCTCACACAAGGCAATGTGAACTAGAGGTTCAAATGATTATACATTTGCAAAGAATAGCAAATGAATTTCCATATGCATTTTTTTTATGATAGAAAAGGATAACTAAATCCTATATACCAGTTGAAAGTGCCCTAATTTGAATTGATGTCCTTGATTAACAATTGGTCATGTAAAAATCGCATGCCAGAAGCGTGGTAGACCAATCGATTCCAAAAATAAAAATACTAGAAAAGAAGAGGGGCAAAGAGGCCAAATGATGTTATGGAGGCAAATGCTACTCTTCCTGTTGAAGAGAATAAAGACATAGTAAGGACATTGTTGTAGTCCAAAATTTTGATATATTAGGAACACCAGAATGCATTTAGGTACCTGAAAATAATAATTGAAAAAGATGAGATCTCAATATACTATGTCTCTACAAGAAAATGGTGGAATCGATGAGTAATTATTGTTGACAATATATTTACATATAATATAGCACTTAATATTATGCAAGAAAATGAGGATCTTGAGCCAAGAATCATTGAAAAATGTCTACGCATAAATGATTAGCTAAAAATAAGAAAGAATCCATGTAGGCTAAATTAGACTCACTTGGAAAATGTGAAATCTTTAGTCTTGTAGTACAAACACCAAAAAGTGTGAAACCCATGAGATACAAATCAGAGTATTTGTGAGAAAACAAAATGAGAAAAATGAAATTGTATGCTACAAGGCTCTATTTGTAGAGCGAAGTTCCTCAGAAAGACATGGAATAGATTATGGCAAAATGTATTCCCCAGTAGTGGATATATCAGTGTTTCAATATTTGATTAGCTTATCTATACATATTAAGCTAAATATGTATACGATAGATGTTGTCATCCTATCTATACAATTCATTAGATAATGATATTTACATGAAAAGTCCCTAAAGGATTGAAAATATCAATATCATCTAATGAACATCTCCAGGGTATGTGCCAATCAAGTTGCAAAGATCTATATATGGTCTAAAGAAATCTGGACAGATGTAGTATAATCGTCTCAAAGAGTATTTGATTAAGAAGGGTTTTACAAATGATGTCATTTGCCTTATGTTTATATCTGGATTTATTAGCTATGTACGTTGATGACTTGAATATTATTGGAACTCCTGAAGAAGTTTCCATAGTCATAAAAGATCTAAAAGAAGAATTTGATATGAAAGATCTTAGAAAGACAAAATTCTGTCTCAACCTGCAGAGCAAGCATTTAACAAATAAAATGTTTGTTTGTCAATCAATTTACATAGAGATAATTCTTATGAAGTTTTATATGGATAAATTGTATATACTTTCTTCAGATGTATTAATATGCAGGATATTTATCAAATCTGCATAAAGGTAAATATCAAATAGGTTTCTTTCACTTGTGGAGACATGATCATATCCTCGAGATACACAAGATATACTATAGCCACTATTTCTTCAAATTACAGAGAAATTAGTGTAATACATGAAGTTCGTGAATCTTTCTAGCTAAAGGCAATGGATCAACATTTTCAAACTATTATGTAGATTCTTTTTGAAGAAAATTGCTCAACTTTATATGAAGACAACATGGCTTAGATACTTCCACTAAAGAGAGGAACTGATGTCCAATTTGTTCAGGTGAGTTACCACTTATTTCTTCTTTATAGTGTGGTTCACATAATTAGAATACACTAAATATGAGATTTTAAGTAATAATTTAAATAGGAGGAGAAATACTGTACTCTTTTTTTCCTTGATCAAGGTTTTTATCCCACTAGGTTTTTCCTTGATATGGTTTCTAATGAGGCAGTTTTACATTCTCACTATGAGGATATTGTACTCTTTTCCCATTACTAAGATTTTTTTCCACTGGGATTTTTTTAGTAAGGTTTTAATAAGGCATATCTCTTATGGACATCCAAGGGGGGGTGTTATGAAATGTTATTCATTTATGGATGTCCATATATTTAGGTGATTCATTTAAGATTTGATTGCATGAGATATAATCAGTTATGATTTGATGTGATATTATATCTCTCTTTTTTTGGCTATACAGCCCTTTAGATGTTTCATATAGTGCACCTTTGACATTATCAATGAAACTATTCTTTCTCCTTTTCTCCATTATTCTCTTTATTCTTATTTTTTATAACAAATGAGAATTTTTAGCAAGAATTTTTCATTATAATTAAGAGTTTTCATGTGACACCTATCGGGTGGTTTATTTTGTTATATATAATAGATATATAGTTTTTTGAGTGAAATGATTTTGTAATTATAAGTAGAAATTGTTATATGACACCTTAAAATAGTTTATTTTATTTGCAGATGATAGATTATATATTTTTATCTGAATTAATTGTTTATGTATTTAATTTTAATTGTTTAAATCATGCCAATAAACGATGTGGAATAACATATACAAATAATTAGTTAGAGAAAGAATCATAAATTGAAAAAAAAAAAAACAGGAGCATGACAAGAAATAGCAAGCATTGATAACTTCCAAAACCACATGGCAAACACAGACGAAAGGGCGATTCTGCTTGAATAATGAAAGCACAAGAGAGATGAAAAATTAAAGGGGGGTTCATGCGAATTATAATTTGGCGGGAATAACTAATTGAATTGCAATTAAAGAGTGCCATGTGGCAAATAGAGTTATTCCAATTAGAAAGTGCATCATGACCCAAAAAAATAAAAAGAAAAATTAGAGAGTGCATTGTTTCAGTTATTGAAACAATAGAGTAAAATTTTTAGTGAAAAAAATTAAGAATTAACTACATTTAGAAAATTTCATGTAGCATCTAGAGGTAGTCCATTTAGTAATATAAAATAGATTGCTCATGTGATTTCACAGGTTGATTGCCATTTCATTTTTATTTGATATTTTTAATATTTTATTAAATAAAAGAGTTGTTATTTTGTATCAGAAAAAGTATTAAACATTTGAAATTATATATCATATGGACCTTTTTTCAAAAATTAAAATATATACAAATCAATCCCAAAGATTTTTATTTGTGTAAATTGACTAGCCTCTTAATTTATTTTATCTATCATTAATAGAAATTGCACATGTTTGAGAAAAATTAAGATATCTAGTTACTCATTGTTTAGTTTAGGGAATGCGCAAGGTATTAATGGGTATACCAACGAGTTATATTTTTACCGATGGGACATGGGATACCGGTTTTCCTTTTGCTACCAGATTTTTACCTACAAATAAATAAATAAAAAACCATTCAATATAAACATATAAAAAAAGGTGTCAATATGGTTGTTAGGAAATTAATATTATCGATAGGTATTTTTAATAATATCTAGGGGTTACGAAAATAAAATAAAAACTATTTTATTAATTTATTACCGACAGGTATACCAACATATATATTTCATTTAATTTTTGTAAAAAATTTATTATTTCACTCGTCCAAAAAAAAAAAATACAAAAGTGCAATAATCATTAAAAAATCCAAAAAAATAGTAGAAATATACAAAGATTGCCTAAAGTCCTCTTGCTCCTCGTTATCTAATCATTCAAAGTCGTCCTCATCAAATGAGAAGCCCTTTGTAATGGATGGGAGTGGCATCTAGGGGGCTTATTGCTAGAAGATCGCGAGGCCTTCATGTTGTTGAATAATCTTATCACATCAGCCGTAATCTTCTTCTTCATCACGTTGCCATTATCAACTATCGAATCTCCCTCAGGTCCTTTTCAACGCTGCTTGTATTGTAACACCCTAATATTTAACCCAACATGCCTAGGACGCATTTTGAGTTAATTATTAGTTATTACTCTTTTGTTTCAATTTTTAACTTTACAATGTTAAAATACTTAGTAAAAATATGGGTAATTTTTTTTTTTTTGAACTTAAAACGAAAACGTGAGCCATGCATACTAAAGTGAATTACATCATCCATCCTACATACGAGTGGAAAGGAAATTATACATGTCACAGACATGCACAAAATACACATATCACAACATCATAAACATAATCATGTCATCGTAGATTCATATATCACTGTTCCTCCTTGAACACCAAAATACACACACACACACACACACACACACACACACACACATATATATAAAGTAGCATCCTATTCACCACCAAGGGTTGGGATAAGTACAGTCATCCATAGTCAGTATGAAAAGTACATAAGGAAAAGCTAAATACAACTAGCCAAAACCTCTCATCCCCGCTACTTCTACTAGGGTGCGCCTAAGTAGATAACCTCTAATAAAAAACAAAAGAAGGCTATCCTATCTATGTATGCATAGGTGTTCTGAGGTCCACTGCAAGCTCCTATTGATGATGCTCCTAAAAAGGAGGAATGTAGTTAAGCACATGAGCGATGTTGGTTGGAGTAGCAAAATGTCTCCCGGGATGAGCATGGGCTCTACAACGTGGTTAAGTGGCTCCCCTATGAGGGTACTAAACTCCTGTCATGGGCTACATCACCGTAGGCTCCCCCTCGCTACTACTCCTTATCTCCATAGGAACTGTAGGAACAGAATTATCGGAGGAATGCTGGTAAAGAGAATCCTTTGACAGGTCTGTCAATGGCTTAGTTAGGTGATGGGGTGATTAGGGGATGTAGACTGGGTAGTCGCAGATAGCTGAAGTGACAGGACAGGTATGACAAATTTGCACCCATGTGAACAGGAATGCTTAAAGTTGAGGTCATCAGCAAACGAGGTAGCAGGAGAAACCTTTAACTAGTAACTGGGTATGCAAAGGGGAGTTCCAAAAACACGAACAAGTGGATGGCACATCGATCCACGAAACGATAAGTCTAGTGTACGGCATTGAAGTGCATTTCCCAAGTAGAGCATCAACGTATATCACAAAGGTTGCCATCGGCCTCTAAAGATGAGATCAAAAGAAAGAAAAAGGGGATAGGAAACTTATATAAGAAGCTTAGTAGGGCTTTCGCTTCCTAACATGTGTCATCATCTACGTCTTCATGAACCTCGGGTTTCATTATGAAAATAATGGGCAGATATAAAGTCCATTTGTTAAGTTCTAAATACCATTAGCCAAGGTCCATATCTTTTAACATGAATCTTAATGTCATGGATGCATCATACCATATCATGAATGCATGTCAATGCCACGTGCAACATATCACAAGAATTACATTAAATGAACATAGCATAAAGAATATAATGATCTTTCCTCTTTATTCTTTTAGGTGACTTAAATTCTCTTCTATAAGGGCTGCCTTAATACTCTCTCCTCTTGAGAGCTTCTAGGTTATAAGCTCATACCTAAACTGGTCATCACTAGTCTACACTAATCTACACTTATCCTCTCAATAAGTTAATTCTTGACTCCCATAGTGCAGGATATGGGGCATAGGATCACCTTTCATAACCATTAATTCCTGGAGTCTAAAGGGCCCTTATTGGATCAACTCTCTTAACCATTAATTCCTAGAGTCTAGAGGATCATTTCTATGTGTCTTATGTCACCTTTAATCTCAGCATGTTGATTAGGGATGCAAACATGAACATATAATTATAGATGTTATCATAACTTATCATTTAACATTTCATGTTCATAAACTCCATAATTTTTCCTAAGTTTACAAATTTGGCGAAAATCTAGCAGCATAATGGCTAGGAATGGAGTTTCCCTAAATTTGATTTATGCCATAAAACCTATCAATCATGCATCTCAATCATTCATTTACAAATACAACATGCCATGATTCATCATCATTATTGTATTGGAAAGTAAAGATGCTCCTACCCAGTATGTCAGAATCAAGGACCAAACTCAGCTAATGCATATGCTATGCTCAGTAGGATTTACATATACTAGTAATCATTACATGTGTAGTTATCTCAAGTCATAAAATCTCCAATTAATTCATATGTACATAGCCATCAATACATAACAATTACATTCCTATGAGATCCACTGGGCCAAAGTGCTTAAATAGTAAGTCCAAAACCCGATTTTCAGCATTTTGCAAAACAGTCGAATCTAATACTTATAACTATCCTTTTAGGCACCTAAGAGACCAAAAATAATTTTTACAATGATTTCCACTAATTTTTAAACTCATGAACAATACCAAATAGTGATGTATATTTTGGGCAGTGTTTAAAAATAAAGTTAGTTTCTGAGTCTTAGAAGTTACGTCTTTGACCCTTTCTAATTATCGGCTTTTCCTAAGATGCTAAAAGTAATTATCACCACAATTAATAGTAATTTTTACACCTCTAAACCATTCCAAACAGCATTATACATAATTTATGAAGTCAAAACAGTAGCCATAAATTTTAATTTCTAGGAGTCCTAGAAATCACATTTTAATTTGTACACATTTAAATCATTCCAAACAGCACCTACAGAATCTAAAATGTCAAAATAGTAGCTATTATTTTAATTTCTAGAAGCTTTAAAAATCACATTTTTAATCATTTCTAATTGCTAGTTTTTCTCAAAAATTATTCTAAGACATTAGGAACACTTGCAACTATTTTATTTCTTTGAAAACTCAAATAATAACCTCTAAAATAGAAACCAAAAATTAAAATTCCATTAATAAGGCTTTTGTTCATGAAAATCATATCTTTACTATCTTTTGAGTTTCCAATGCTTTCAAAAGTTCCTTTGTATAATCAAGGCACAAGGTTTGAACCTTAAAAACAAAATAAAATCCATTCCAACCCTACATCACAATATGGCTGAATATATGTACACAAAATATAGCTTTGATCAAAATTTTCATCTAAGATACAGGGGCAAGTCTTGAGCTTTAGAGGTTTAGTTGATGACTAGAAACATAAATATGCTATGCAATCTCATTTTAATCTTCATCATTATAAGGTGATAACTTGGAAATATAAATATAATGTGCAAGACTTGAAATATAAACATGAGATGCAAGTTAATTTTTAAGTCTTTAAGGTTTAGGTGATAACTTGAAATATAAACATGAAATGCAAGACTTGAATTTAAACATGAAAATGCAAGTCCATTTTTAGGTTTTTAAGATTTAAGGTGATGACTTGAAAATAAACATGATATACAAGGCATTGAAATATAAACATGAGATGCAAGGGCTTGAAACTTAAACATGAGTGCAAGTCCATTTTATCTCTTATTATATTCAAAGCTCAAGACTTTACAAGATGAAACTCTCAACCCCATCAATCTTAAACAAAAAAGAAAATGAGCTTTAGAGTCCTTAATCACCATGGTTCCAAGAACGTTATTTATTAGACTCGCCATCAAGCTCAAAAAGAAAGAAATCAAAGAAAACAACAAGCATTTTATTTCTCATACTCTCTAGGAACCAAAAATTGGACCTTGAGCTCTAGAGGTCTAATACATGGTGTTCTCACAACCATCATGAAGAACCATAATCATCAAGCTTTAGTCTTGAACAACAAAGAAAGATATCCAAGGGAACCAACAATTATTCTATTTTTCTCATTCTTTAAAAATAAAAAAAGGAACTAAACCTTAGGCTTTAGAGGTCGAACACATGGTGGTATCAATGCCACCATTAAGATCTCTCATCATCAAGCCATGATTTTTAACCATCTAACAACAACAAAACTAAAAAGAAAAAGAAGAAAGGAAAATCTCAAAACCAAAATAGAAAGAAAGGAAAGAGCAAAAACTTAACCATTCATCCATCATCAAAATCGAAAATGAGAGGAAAGAAAAAAAAAAGAAGAAGAACTTGTCCATTTATCCAATATCAAAATCGAAAATGAAGAAAGACAAAGAGAAAAAAACGCAAAACAAAATCCCTACCAAGGTTGTTTCTTAGTTGAAAATGAGAAGGCTTGATCTTGTGTGTTGAAATGAGAAGAAAAAAAAAATCTTCTCTTGGAGCTAAGGTGGATTCAGCCAAGGCAAGGCAAAATGGATGGAAGATTTTTCTTGAGTTTTTGTGTGTTGAGACGGAAAGGTTGTGTCTTGGAGGTGATCTGTGGTGGTTTGACGTTAAAAGGAGGTTGAGAGGGAAGGTTTCTTGAAGGTGGAGGAGGAAAAAAAGAGCTTTTTTTACAACTTTGTGACTAAGTCTTGGCCAAAAAAATGAATGATAGAAATGAGAGTGTTTGTGAATGTTTGTGTGCTGGAAAAAATAAAATATGAAGGGGATTTTGGGGTGTTACTACCGCAGCCGATGGGGCCATGTTGGGAGGGAAATTTTTCATTTTCATGTGTGTTTAGGACATGAATTAGAGGTGGATTTGATTAGGCAAAGGTTTAGGGAATGGTAATTGGGTGTTTGGGTTAGTAATTATGTGTTTAAGACTTTCAAGACATGATTAAAGAGTTGTCTTGTAAACTTAATTGAATTAAACTCAATTAGTTTGAATTTCAAATACCAACAAGGTTCCTAATTTTAGGGAATAAGAGAAAGAAAACATTATTTGCTTTTTTGACTTTTCTTTATGCCTTATGAGCTTCTTGATTAAGAATGAAATTTGAATTTCCCTAAGCAATCCTATGCCTTAATTAACCTCAATTAATTATTTTGACTCAAGATTCATAATTAAAATTAATTAATCTTCAATTAGAGCCTAACATTATCTATATTCCCTTAATTATGTAGTTAAGCTCATTTAACACTACATAGGTGCAAAATGGTCATTTTACACAAAAGTCCCTAGGACCACCTGGATCTTTCTAGATATCATACATCCCTTGTAATTGACATTTCTAACCTCTGGGTGATGATCGGGTTCAGTCGGTACTCAATCCCATGCTAAATTATCGCAGGGGTATTTTGATCATTTCGCACAGGGAAAAGACCAGGAATTGAGATTTTCGCCTCTATCATTATCCATAACACATCTAATCCCCTTCAAAAAGTAAACTAACCCTTTGGGTTGGCTGGTCCCCGGCCATCTTTGATTTCTGGGTGAGAATGACCTTAGGGACATTTTGGTCATTTGTACACAAAAAAAATTGGAGATTGTGAATTTTGCACAAATTGCTACCTAAACCTTATATAACCCCATCCTAATATCAAAATATCTTATTGAGGATGGCCTGGACTATCTAGCCTTGATCTCATGCAAAAATGGCCCAGGGGTATTTTGATCATTTTTAGTAAGTAGGAAAAATCGAGGCATTACACATATCACCCGAGGTTATTGTAAAACTTTTATTTAGACTTTACTAATCAGAATTTTATGATTCTGATAGGGTTATTCAAGATAAGAATGACTTGATGAAAAAATAAAAAAGCGTCAATACCAGAAAAATGTGGGATACTGACGGAAACTACCAACAGGTTCGCACTTGTTAGTAGTTACCGACTCCTTCTCTAACAGATTGTTGCATTATAGGAAATAATTATGGTTGTCATTGGTCTACTTGACATACCCGTCGGTAACACAGTCGGTAAATGCAGGTGCCAGTATGCCCTACATGGTGTGTAGAGTGTCCGACGGGTATATTGAACAATTTTTTTATATATTAGTACACAAGCCAATAGGTAAACCAATTGGTATATTTAACATTTTTATTTTTTAATTATTTTAAATTTACCGACGGGTAAATATTATAATGATAATTACATTTATTAATTATATTACCGATGATATAACTGACAGGTTTTTATTTTTAATAAATTTTAATTCTTATTTATTACTTACGGGTATTTGAAATTTCACAAGTTGCCATGCAAATTTCACATTACCGTTGGTATACCAGTCGGTAATCTGCTGATTAATCCCCCCCAAGACCTTCTTCCTCCTCACTCTCTGAGCTTCCTCTTTCTCTCTCTCTAAAACCTTCCCCTCTCTCTAACACTGTTGTCATCGTCGCATTTTGCCGTTCTTCGCTGCCACCGGAGGTTTGTTCGATAAACGGAGGCCACCATTACGATCTAGGACTTTGGTGAGCATTTTAATCAGTTTATTTTTTTAATTTGGTTTACTTTTTTCGACAATTCAGGTTTCCTACATTTTACTTTTTGTTTTACTACTATAGAGGTTAGTAACTAAATCCTTGTTATTTATATTGGTTTAATATATATGTAAGATATATAGAGACTTATGTTTTCTAGGATAGAGTTGTAGCAAATGAGGATTGCATGACTGGGAGGAATGGCATAGATATCCTTCCTTGACTTGTTTGATTTGTCTGCTATGGGATTCTTTGTGTTTGCGGAGATTGCATGAGGCATGTTGTGGAGTTATAAGAAGATGCGCAATAGAACAATTTTCAGGATTATATGAATTGTATGTAATTATTAACTTAGAATTGTTTCACTATATGTATTATGTTGTTAATTTTTATAATAATATCTATAATTGTTGAATTGACTGAAATATCTGACGATGGAAACTCCTAATTTAAGGGGAGATGTTGCAAAATTTTGTTAAACTTTTTTGTAGGAATAATAGATTAAAAAAAGTAACTATATTTAAAAAAACTTAAAAGCTAGTTGAATTTGTTTAAAAATAATAATCTATACAATATGAGTACTTATAATTTAAAGAAATAAATTGTAATTGATTTTGAATCAAATATCTATTGAATTGACTGAAATATATGGCGATAAAAGCTCCTAATTTAAGGAGAAATGCTGTCGAAATTTTGTTTATTTTTTTTGTAGGGAATAATAAATTAAAAAAAGTAACTATATTTTAAAAAAATAAAAAGCTAGTTGAATTTGTTTAAAAATAATAATCTATACAATATGAGTACTTATAATTTAGAGAAATAAATTGTAATTGATTTTGAATCAAATATTTGAGGAATTGATTTAACTTAAACATATAATTCTTTGCATAGAAAAATTATAAAATAAGAATTGATTGGATCATGCCACGTGTATAAATCTAATAGCGAAAAACTAACAAAGAGACTAATATGTCCATCATTTTTAATCTTTAGCGACCATTAGATTAATTTCGTTTAGAGAATAAAATAGTCTGATGCAAAATTTTGAATAACTAAATAAAAACTTCGCTCTAAATTATTAAAACACAAATCTTTCTGAAATTTAAACTGAATTATTTATAGCCAATTGCATTCAATTATCTTGTACTACATGTTAAATTGTTAATGGCTTGTCTTGTAGTACTACGTGAATGGCTTGTGGCTTTTAGTGCTTCAAGATATTTTATCCAAGGTCCTAATTTGTGAAAACTGTACTGATAATTGAATTTGTTGGTTTAACCAGTTTAATTAGAGATTTAACCAAAACATTATAATATATATATATATATATATATATATATATATATATATATATATATATATATATATATATATAATTGAAAATATAAATAGGAAGCTGAAATATGAGGTATTCATGTTGTACATTGTTGAAATTATAAGCATTTTATTCTTAAAATTATTATTATTATAAATATTTATGTATCACATTACTAGATGTTGAGGCTTTTTTTTTCGAGATTTAGAGGTTTAATAGTCTTTAGCTTGACTAATCAAAATGTATTTAATATGAAATTTAGAGGTTTAATAGTATTGGTGTCATTTGTCATTTTAATCACTCATACCCTCATAATATCAACTCTTGATTAATTCAAGTGGTTCAAAATTTTGTAACAAATGTTAGGTTAAAGTATCTGATTTCAAAATTTTTGTAACAGTATGGCTGGTAGAGGGAGAGGCCGACCTCAGAAGGTCGGTTTACCCAACACCACCTTAGCCACTGCCCCTCTGTAATATCCGGTGTACACTTGTTAGTAGACAATTTCTGTATGGCCTCAAGGTCCCTCAAGACCCACTCATGTTGCCGGGTCTAGGATTTTGCTAAGTCTGGAGCCGTACACCTCCTTGGAGGGTATATGTTAAAGCCACTTTCTTAGGATCAAAAGTCCTGGTAATTGCTCTCCAAAGGCGAATGAATTGAAAAGTGATTTTTAACGAATTTTAAGAAACCTTTAGATGTTTCGTTTTTAGCCCCCAAGTTCAGAAATCGTGAGAATTCCGGAATTTGAACTAGAACTCAAAATGAGGACATTAATAAGTGAGTATAGAGACAACCCATATGTTAAAGTGGCAAAAAACATTGTAGAAGTTGGGTTACTATCACTGCTATAGCGGTCTAGGACCGCTATAGCCGTCACAGGGGTGAGTTTCAGCGTAAGTGAAAACGCTCGGGGATGGTTAGGTCGCACGATGACTAATGACTGCTATAGCGGTCATACACCACTATAGACACTGCTATAGCAGTCCCCTAAAATGCAAAAATGTTAGAAACGATGTAGTATCATTTAAAGAACCCTTTTTCCCTATAAAAACTCTCTCCACTCATGAAATCACCCACAAAAGGCCAAAACTTTCATCCCAAACTCCTTCCCTCATATTTTCTCTCAACCCCATTCATATCTATCCTTCCTCAAGCTTCAAGGTATGTGTTTGTTAATATATTTTGGTCTCTTTTCTTCCATTTCCTTTGTGTTCTTAGTATGGGTCATTAGTTTCCCTTATTATTGTCAAGTGAGGGTGTTCCCCCAATATTGTTAGGGTTGTTTTAGAGCTATCTAGACGTTATTAGTGATTAATCTAGAGTTTTTATGATTGTTATAGTCGATGTTAGTGTCCTCCTAGCTCCCCGGAGCTTAGTTGATGTTGATGCCATCTCTTCCTCCCCTTCCAGGTAAGTGGGTTTGATCCCATAGCCTTAGTTTCCACATTATAATTATATTTCTTGCATTATGATTGTGAAATATGGAATTTGATATAAGAAAAAGTATATGGAATGATTTTACATGAAGTTAGAGATAAGATTTTGTTATGAATTATGATTCTTTTTGGATTCATTGTAAAGCTAGTACATATTATAATTTTGACTGTAGCATGAAAATGAAATTTAGAAAACCATGGACCATGATTGACGTGCTGCGTGTTATGGAAAATTTTTTATACACTAATGAAATGATTTTTGGAATAATGTATTATTTAGCAAGATGTCAAAATGAGAGAAATAAATGAACAAATATGTTCTTATAGATTTATGACATTATTATGTTTTTAAGATTTAGATTTCAAGCTACGTTTTTAAATATTTAGTTAATATATTTATATATTGGAGATATGTAACACAAGAGTATGATTTAGCTTTTAAATAAATATGTTGATATGACATTAGAGTTATTATGATGATAAACCATGATGATCAAGTTATGATTTTAGAATTTTCAACCATATAAAAAGATATGTTAGCCTAAGAAATGAATTTATAACTTCAATTTTATGGTACCAAGAAGTATGGAATTCAGTATGATTCTTAGCAACTACCAGATACATATTCTGTGGGGTTGAAATCGGAATGCCTACAAGTGGTAAACCCTTGGACTCGATTTCATAGCCACAGTTATGCTAAAGTTAGATTGTTAGAGTTATATGAGTCCAGAACTTTCAGAGTATTAAGATGTAGGGGCTCGCGTTCTCGAGGGACGGAGTACCCATCTTTTAAATTTAAATGATTTTATATGTATCCAAGGATTTTATGATTTTTTTTAAGAGTATAATAATTATGGTAACACCCCGATTTTTCCTGCTGTGTAAAATTACCAAAATGCCCCTAGGTAAATTTTGCATGAGAATTAAGGCCGAGCAATCGTTAATAAGGAATTTTAACATTAGAACAACATTATATGAGGCTTGAATAACAATCTGTGTGAAAATCACAAATCCCGATTTTTCTGTGTGCAAATAACCAAAACGCCCTTGAGGTTATTTTGCCTGAAAATCAAAGATAACCAATCCTGGTTATGCTCAAGGGGTTAATTTATGTTTAAAGGGGATTATTTGTGTTATGTTGATGTCGTGGAAAAATCTCAACTCCCGATTTTTACTGTACGTAAATTACCAAATTACCCCTGTGGCAACTTAGTGCGAGATTGAGCAATCCTTGAACATAGTTATCACTCGAGAAGTTCAAAATGTTTAGTATAAGAATAACTTGATATCTAGAAATGTTCAAATAATTTCAAAAAGTTTTATGTGAAATGACCTGTTTACCCTTAGTTAATACTTAATGAGTTTACTTAAGTAATTATGACAATATTGAGTTATATTTCAATTCAAATTATTTTCATTCATTAACCTTGAGTTAAAAATAATTACTTGAGGTTAAAAATAATTACTTGGGGTAACTAGAGTCTGAGAAATTTTTAGGGAACTTAATTTCCTTTCTTGATTACAAGAGCTCATAAAATCAATAATGTTAAGATTAAGGTAAATCTAATGCATTTTCTTTCTTTGTCTTAAAATTAAGACTTATGTTACTAATTAATTTTCAACTCAATTAAAATTAACCTCATTCTTAGTGTAAGATTACTCTTTTACCTTGTCTTGGTGAATCCTACATTTTGATTTTTTTACCATTTATTACCAATTCCTAAACCTACCACCTAATTAATTATACTATCCTATGTGTCCTACCACTTAGAAAAGAAAAGAAGTTGTCCCCCATTATTCACAAACAAAGGCTACGGCTCCATACATTCCTCATGGCCATATTTTATTTTTATTTCAAGGTATAATGCAGTCGTCTTGGTCATTATTGCTCAAATAATTATATATTCTCTCAAAGAACTCCAAGCCTTCATCTTCTTCCTCTTCCACCTCCAAGAGACTTCATTCTTGACATTCATCCAAGTTCTCAAGCTTAAACAAACACATATTCACCATAAACCAACTCCTAAACACCTAAACTTTCCATTTCTGAACACAAGAACACAAGAAAAATCCTTCCTCCATTTCAACCTCTCTTGGCCGAAACCATTAAGAGCAATAAGACCAGATTTTTGGTTCTCGTTGCTCATAGAAGATCAAGCTTTCTCTTTGAGAAACAAGAAACAACTTGGTAGGGATTTTATTTCATGTTCTTTCTTATGATTTTTCATTAAATTTTTGGTTTTTATAACTTGATGAGGACCATGGCTTGATGATAAGGAACCATGGTTGTGGTTATGAATTTATCATATAAATGATCTCTAAAACTCAAGGTTTAATTCTTGTTGTCAAAAGATTAATGCTGTAATTTTTGTTTTTGTTATTCTTTTCTTTAAAATTTATTCTTTGTAAGCTTGATGATAAGTACAAGAAATTAGGTTCTTGGAACCATAGTGTTAATGGACTCTAAAGCTCACTAATCTTTAAGATCTATGAAGGACAAGAACTTAATCTTGTAAAGTTTTGAGCTTTAAGTGAACAAGATGTAAAATGAACTTGTATTCATGTTTATTTTTATGCTATCACCTAAATCCTTAAGACAAATAAATGGATTTGCATAGGATGTTTATCTTTGAGTCATCACCTTAAATCTTGAAGAAAAAAAGAAGTGCATTGCATATTTACTTTCAATGTCATCACCTTAACCTCAAAAGATAAAAATAGATTTGTATAGCATGTTTACCTTTATGTTATCACCTAAATCTTAAAGATAAAGAAATGGATTTGCATACCATGTTTATCTTTGAGCTATCACCTTAAATTTGAAGATAAACAATGAAGTGCATAACATGTTTACTTTCAAGTCATCACCTAAGATCTTAAAGCTCAAGAGACTTGTCCTTGGATCTTAAATAAAAATTTCAACTCATGGCTATCCCCTTGGATATGTATTTTCGGCCATCATATGATGATAAGATTAAGATAACTTTTATTTCATTTTATGGTTCAAATCTTGTGTTTTGGAACTTTTGCAAGTTGTGTTTTAGAAGTTTTGAAAGTCTTGAAACTCAAAAGATAGTAAAAGTAGCATTTTCATGAGCAAAAAGATTTATTATTGAACCTTGAGAGTTATTACTGTTTGGTGTTCATAATTGGGCATCCTAAGTGGTAAAAATAATTTTAATGTTTCCTAAGTCTTAAACCAAGTAACAAGGAAAACTAGCATCTAGAAGAGACCAAAGAATGTGATTTTCAAATGGTCTTGCAACTAAATTTTTGGCCACTGTCTTGATCACCCAAATTCTGTGAGGTGCTTTTTGAGGGTGATTTAGTGTGTAAAAATTAGTATTACTTGTTGTAAAAATTATTTTTGGTGTTCTAGGAAAAGTTAGTAACTAGAAAAGATTAAAAATGCAATTTTCTAAGGCTTTAGGAAATGAAACCTTTTGCCATTGCCATGGTATTTCAAATTCTATAAAATGATGATTGGAATAAGTTAAATGTGTATAAATTACTAGGAGTTGATGTGAAAATCATTCTAAGTGCCCTTGACAAAGATTAAAACTAGAAAGGACCAAAAATGTGGGTTTTGAGACTTCTAGAAATTGAAATTTATGGCTACTATTTTAATGACATTATTTCAGTTAATATTTTGTTTGAAACTGAGTTTAAGTGTAAAAACTTATAATAGTGGTGGTGGGAATTAAGTTTAGCATCATAGGAAAAACCAATAAGTACAAAGGGTAAAAAACGCAACTTCTAGAAACTCGAAATTGTTTATTTTAAGAACACTACCCAAGCTGTCCAGCATTGTTTGAAAATGTTAAAGAGGTTAAAAGTTAGTTAAATGTTGTGTTTGGTCTCTTAGATGCCTAAAAGAATAATTATGGCAATTAAGTTAAGCCGAGTGGTAGTTTTGACTCGTAAGAGCCTATAATGCAACTGCCAATGACTTGAGAATAATTCTTCATGAGGAATGTCCTAGGATGATTCTAATCCACTACCTTTATGTATATATATATAAAAGCATGTAATATGATGAGCATAGCATGTGCACTAGCTGAGCCCAATCCTTGATTCCGGCATACTGGGTAGGAGAATGTTATTTTTCAGTAAATTGATGGTAATGCATGCTTGTGGATATATGAAAGTGAAGTATGATTATGTGGTCAATTGTGGCATGTTTGCTTATGATTTGATAACTAAGATGCATGTTAATATAACATATGGCCAAAAAAAGATTTAGGGAAAACTTCGTTTCCAGCCGTTATGCTGCTGGATTTCCGCTAAATTTGTAAACTTAGAAAACTTATGAAGAATATGAGCACAAAATGTTAAGAGATAAGTTGTGATGAGATCTATGATCATAAGCTCATGCATGCATTGCTATTAAACATGTTAAGATTTAAGGTGACATAAGATAGATGGACATGATCCTTTAGACTCCATGAATTAATGATTATAAGAGGTGATCCAATAAGGACCCTTTAGACTCTAGGAATTAATGGTTATGAAAGGTGTTCCTAAGCCCCCTAACCCACACTCTAGGAGTTGAGAATTAGCTTATCACAAGATAAGTATAGACTAGTGATGACTAGTTTGGGTATGAGCTCATAACCTAAAACTCTCAAGAGGAGAGAAAATATAGGGTGGTTCCCCCCTCCCCCCAAGGAAAAAAATTGAGAAATTTAAGTCACCTAAAAGTACATTGAAGAAAAGTTATGTTAGAGGAATTTATGTTCTTCATGTCATGAACATTTATATGTGAATTCCTATGTTATAATGTATACGGCATTGACATACATTTATGATAATAGTATGATACATCCATGACATCAAGACTCATACTAAAAGATACGGGCCTCGGCTAATGGTATTTGGAACTTAACAAAATGAAGCTTAAATATGCGCACTTTTTCATAATGAAACCCGAGGTTCCTGGGGACGATGATGATAACACATATATTAGGAGGTGAAGGCCCTACTGAGATTCTTTTATAAGATTCTCACTCCCTCTTTATTTCTTTCCATTTTATCTTCAGAGGTTGATGGCGATGTTCGTAATCTACGTTGATAGACCCTTATGGGAGATGCACTTCGACCCGATTAACCGGTCATACTATTTTATGGGTTGCTGTACTGTTCACTTGTATGTATTTATGGATCATCCTTTCGCATACCCTGTTTCTAGCATGTGGTTCTTCCCTACTACCTCTTTTCTGATGACCTTGCTTTTGAGCGTCCACATCCGCGTCCTTGGTAGTTTCCTCGCTCTCGCCTTTTTGTATCAGCGGTTCGGGATTTTCTTGACTATACACCTAGGTCACCGCCTCACTCCACTGGGTCGTGGTTGGACCCATCAGAGGATGCACCCTCCAGTCACTCTTTAGGTGAATTAACCCCCTTGCCCCTATGGAATGAGAGAATGACAGCGATGGAGAAGCTACTATCACGCAACCAATGAGAGGAGCTACTCGTCCACGCTGAGGTGCTCATGTTCTACCCGCGAGACATATTGCCTTGCGTGATGAGCTGACTCGTAGAACCCATTCTAGGCGCACCGAGTAGGAGACGTGGGAGAAGAATCTTATGCTAGTTTGTTCAGTTTTTATTTGCATGATATTTCTATTGCATCATTGTATTTAACTTGACCTATGTCAATGGTGTGCTGCTTTGATTCTTGTATGTCTTGGTGTTCAATGAGGAATGATCATTATTTATAATGGTGTCATTATTTTAATTGAGTGAGGTATTTCATATTTATCGATGACTTGATGTTATTCTTTTGCTTTTATATGTACGGTGGTTAATACAAATTAGTTAGTATGTACGGCTCACGTTTTATATTTAATTTAAAAAAATATTTACCATATTTTTACTAAAGTATTTTCAAGGGTTTAAGTTAAAGACTGAAACAAAAGAGTAATAACTAATAATTAACTTAAATACGTCCTAGGTGTGTTGAGTTAAATATTAGGGTGTTACAATTATATAGTTTTAAACCTAGAGAAGAGCCATAATAGAGTTTTAGAGAAATAATTAGTTTTTATGATTTAGAGACTAGACGGTAGCTATAGAGAAACAAATAATGAGTTAACGGCTGGGAAAAACGATCGTTAGCCTTGGTACCAAGTTTTCCAAAGGACAATCTCATAGAGCAGAGAATGGAACCTAGTTAAGTGTCCACTTTAGATCCCCAATGAGGCCTATGTCTAGCGGTGGTGAAGTATAGTAGACGTGTTCAGTGTGGTGAGGCCCGTGCCTAGCACCCATTGCAACAAATCTTGAGTTCCCCAGTGAGGCCCGTGTCTGGCATTGGTGGAGCATAAAGGACAATCCAATTTCTCTATTAGAATACTGTTATGTATGTTTTCAAAGGTTATTTATGATTTTAGAGAATAATTGATTTAAATGTTATTATGTATATGCATGGAAAATTATTCTTGTTAGAGTAAGAAATCAGATATGTTTTTTCTATGAATTTATAAATATAGAGATATCTTTTCTATATAGCTATCGATATGAATATCAAATGGTTTATGATTGTTGCATGTGTATTGTATTATAATCCTTCGTTGTCCCATGTGGGTGATAAGTGAGAGCTTACTCATTGAGTCTGTTGACTCAACCCTCTCCCTTCCTCTCATAGTTGTAAGTACAGGTGTCCTTTCGCCTCCAGCTCTATAGATGTAGTTGCTTCCAGTTGTGAGCCTTATTTTGATATAAAGCTTAGTTTAGGTCTTTGTTAGTTTAGAGGGCTCCAGTAATTTTGCTGGCAGGATCCGAGCCACACATGTATTTTGAAATACTGTAGTTATTTTCTAAATTTATGTATTTCACCCTACATGTTTCCAAAGCTTAAGTATGGATTGCATCTACTTATTTTGGTTAAATTATGTATTCATCAACTATGTAGTTATGATTTAGTTTTCAAGGGTTAAACAAGTTTTTAGATTTAAGGTTAATGTCATGCGATGAACCAGTTCATGATTTCACATTAGTAGTATTGATTAAAAAGGGTTTGCAGAGCTTGAATATTAAAATGTTTTTAGTTGTATGAAATTAGATATTATGCTTTACATAAAGGAATGTTGGATTAGAATAAAAATCAAGATTTAAAGATATTATTATTATATTATATGCATCTAGAAAGCCACATCATCGAGAAGGCTTACGTGGGGATGAGATTTCTCACGTGCTGGTCACTTTCCCAAATCACGTTCTTGCAAGGGGTATGGAATAGTCCTACATTGGTTGGGGAGGAGAACAAAGCATGCCTTATAAGGATATGGATATCTTGCCCTAGCAAACGTATTTTCCACCACAATAGGGGAAGAGCAAACCCGTGGGGGCACGAGGCCCCAAAGCGGATAATATTTGCATCGTTGGGTGTTTGGCCTATTATACCCTCCCACCACCTCAATCACTGGCCTCACTACCACCTCAGCCACCATCCCTTCCACTACCTCCATCACCTCCCCATCTACTACTTCCACCTCAATCCCTACCATCAACACCCTAGGCTTCAGGATGATGCCCACTCTTGGGTATGCTGGGCACCCACCTCCCCCATATCCACACCCACAGCCCACTCGCATCAGCGGCCCCACCCCTAGCCCTACCACTGTCCCGACTCCCAGCCATGTATCTAATCAAACTCTTCCTTTCTCCATTAGGTAACAGCCATGGGACATGGATGGGAGGCCCCTCGACCCAGATGGCAGGCTGCTTAGGGATGATGGTAGACCGCTCTAGCAGATTAGACCGGACGGTCGAGATAGGTAAATTTTACATTTTTTTTTTACATTGTAATTTTACATGGCTTATGATATTTTTATATTTTGATTATTTTTTATTTAGTTTATCTATGTAATAGTTTTCATCTGTTTGTGGCGGCTCACCATAAGATCACAGAGGTTATACAGAGTCGGTATAACCATCCACGGCCCATATGGACTGACATCCCTATTGATGTTAAGGAGTCGTGGTGGAATGACTAGAAAGTAATTTCTATGATTTATTCCTTTTTTTTAAATATATGTTTATATGTCATAATTATATGCTTTTATATAATAAGTTGTGTGCTATTAATTTGTATATGTAGAGATCCTTCTACATTAAGCCAGAGCATGAGCCCATACTGGGGATATGTTTCATGATGCCCGTAAGAGACACATGAACCACTTGTGGCTGAATGATGCGACCCTGAGTGAGCACTAGAGCCACTGGGCCAGTGACCCCACCTTTAAGGATAGGTCGGATAAGGGAAAGACAAATCGAGCCTCACAGGAGGGGTTGCTACACAGGGTGGGTCGAGCACCCAAGAGGGGACCAACAAGCATTTGATAATTCTTTAACCTTTTCCATATTATAATAACATTTACTATATTTGAATTGTGGCAAATACTATATTTATATGACTTTATTGTGCTTGTTTGTGCAAGCAAGGAAGTTGAGCTGCCCTCCGACACAGGGCAAGCTATTTCAGGAGACCCATACCTGAAAAGGGTGAGTAAAGGGAGGAGTCTAGAGAGGTCTAGGTAGACCCTCGCTTCGAAGCAACCTTTGTCAGTTTGAATTTACATATTTTTACTTATTTTTTATTATTATTTTCATTTATGTAATAATTATTATTTATAATGTGTTTTATCTTTTTTCTTTTGCACCGTGAGTTTATAGACCTCTAGGAGCAAACACAGACCTAGTACCAGACCTAGGTGGTTAAGGTTGGGCCCGATGCTAACATTCCTCCTCTAAACAAGGAGAATGTCTGGGCCTAGGCGACTGGCAGCCCTTACAAAGGCCATATATATGTGATGAGGTATTACCCTGAGAGTATATCCTCATCCTCCACCACTGGGTCAGCTACTAGGGATGATGCCCTGAGGGAGCATGTGCATGCCCTCAACCAGGAGCTATAATAGTAAGCATAGTTGATCCGGCAACAACAGGAGCAGTAGGCACAGCTCCTTCAACAGCTCGAGGAGCAACGGCTGGTCGAGCAGTTGTGGAGCATGAGCTGAGACAGATCCGAGAGCTTAAGCTCTCATTGGAGCTGTAGCAGCAAGAGAAAGCAAAAAAGGAGAAGGCCCAGTTCCGGAAAATACAGTAGAAGATCACTGCAGACGTGATGACCTTCTTTTGGGACATGTAGGCTTCTGGATTTTCCAGCTCCGACAGGATGCTCCCCTAGACCCCATTCCCCCATATCCCACTCCCCTTTATTTTTTAGGGCCACTCATAGTCAAACGGCGCATATGACAATGATGGTCCAAATGAGGATGACGCCGCCATCGACGATATTGACGCCCAGGAGTTCAACTAGTTTTTATTTAGCTTCTTTTTTTTCCATTCTAAATTTTTTTACATTTATTGTAATTTGTATACATTTTATTGTCATAATTTGATATTTTATTTAATTATTTCAATTTATTCATTTTATTATTTTCTTATTCAATATTAATAATTAATGATTAGGTTATCATATATAAAATAAATAAACAAAAAAATAAATTAATTAATAAATTAATAATGGAAAAAAATTAATTTTTTACCAATGGGTATAACCGTCGGTAATAATTAATATTTTAAAATACATTTTTCATATTTAATTATACTTCTCGGTAAAGCCATCGGTAAATAATATAAAAATAATATTATTTACTTAAACATCCATCGATAAAATTAAGTAAACTCGTCTGTATAAATATGTATCTGACGGCCTTGGTGACGCTTTTTTAATTGATTTTACCGACAGCTATATTACTTAATACCCGTCGATATAAAAGTCGAAAATAACTAACGAGTTTTTCTTTCCCATTGGTAATATTCATCGATGGCCTCAGAACCGATGCCCCGGTAACCGTCGGTACACCCATTGGTATAAATCACCCCTGTTAAAAGACCTATCAGTAAATGAGTCGGAACCCCACGCTTTTATAGTAGTGTGTGAATAGTAGCATTACGAGCCTCGCTGCTTGTCAGGACCACCGAAACCCTTGAATTGGGACTTAGAGATGCCCAAGATTGAGAAAATATAGGATTAAGGTTAAGAAAGGTTAGAAATGAGAAAATTTTAGACTTGAACTTTAATTTCAGGTAATATCTATTTTATGGGTATAGTATTTTACCCATTCTGTTAAATTATGATGTGTAGGTTTTACACCATATAAAGGTTACAATGCAACTTGCCACCTAATGTGACAAGTGTATATAGGTACAAAAGCACACAAGAAAAGGGGTTGAATTGTGCTTCGCTTTTTCTTTCTTTCTTAACTTCTGAAATAACTTAAACAATATACTATCAAGCTATGAGCTTGAAGTGCAACAGAAACAACGTTAGTTACTTCAGAAAGCTACTTTTTGAACTACAACGAATATAACAAAAACATGTAAAAGATGGTTATTCAGAAAACAGTTTAATGTGCACAAATGTAACATCTTTCAAATCTGGGCACGCTACGTATCACTATCCCCAATGTGAGCATAAGACTCGGCATGCGGATATTGTTTGCTTTGGGGCCTAACTGGGCCCTCCTCATGGATTTGTTCTTCTTCCTTTTCATGGGGAAAACACATCTGCATAAGGGATGTATCCACACCCTTATAAAAGACATGCTTTGTTCCCCTACCCAACCAATGTGGGACAAGTTCCACCCTTCCTAGTGGGGGCCTAGCATCCTCGTTGACTGGCACACTAATTTCGGGACCAGCTCTGATACCATCTATAATATCTATCATATTTAGGTGCAGTACGTATCACCGCCCCTAATGTGAGTGTAACACCTGACATGCAGATATTGTCCGCTTTAGGGCGTAACTGGCCACCACTCATGGATTTGCTCTCTCCCCTCTTAAGGGAAAAAGTATCTGCATGGGGTAGGTATCCACATTCTTTTAAGGCATGTTTAATAGTGTAATTATTATTATATTCTTGGCCAGGTCCAATCTTACGAGGGCGAGGAGTGATCGCCAGTGTAAAGAAGGCACGGGCAAACAACGGTTCCTCATAAGGCCTTCTAAGTGGAGGGGTAGATGAATTAACCGATTACACACTAGAATAAGAGGGATCTTAAGACTGTATAGGTCTGGGACTTTAAAACTAAGGATTGCTTATATGAATTGATTTGTACTATCTTTATTGACATGATGTATCTTCTTTTCGATAGCCCATCACTAAAGAACTCTATGGTTAAGCCTGCTTGACTTTGAGCAATTTTAGGATGGATGATCTCTTTGGAAGTTTTCCCAGGAAGTATGTGAGTGAGGACAAAGCATGCTGAAAAGACCTCGTATTGGTTTATGGGGACAGTAATCAATCTATAAGGCAACCTGGGCTATTACACTTCGTACCCTCCCCAACCAATACAGGACTAGTTCCACCCCTTCTAGTGGGGGACCAGCGTCTTTGATACCATTTGTAACATCTGTCACATTTGGACACGCTATGTTTCGTCGTCCCTTGTGTGAGTGTAACACCTGGCGTGCAGATATTGTCTGCTTTAGGGCCTAATTGGGTGCCCCTCACGGATTTACTCTTCCCCCATCTCAAGGAGAAAATAAGTGGACAAGGAACGATCGCCGGTGTTACGTTCCCCGGGTGTTACGCTTACACAATGGTCAATCCATAAGCAACTTGGGCTATTACAAATGGTATCAGAGCAGCACCTCTCCCAGTACGGTGTGGTTCAGGGATGAACCAAGTAGAAGCTGGTGGGCATGTAACGACCAGGGATGAGGGCGGTGATTGATTGCTAATGCAAAAAAGGTATAGACAAGGAGTGACTCCTCATAAGGCCATTTAAGCAGAGGGGTACATGAATAAATCGATTACATACCAGAATGAAAGGGATCCTAACACTGTATAGGTATGGACTATACAGTTGATGATGGCTTATATGAATTGATTTGTACTATCTATACTAATAAGATGCATATTCCTTTTGGTAGCTCATTACTAAAAAACTCCATGGTTAAGCATGCTTGATTTGGAGCAATTTTGGGATGGGTGACCTCCTAGGGAAATTTTCCCAAGAAGCACATGAGTGAGGACAAAACACATTGAAAAGACCGCATGTCAATTTGTGGGGACAGTGGTCAATCCATAAGGCAGCCTGGGCTGTTACACTTCTTACCTTCCCTAACTGGTGTAAGAGTAGTTTCACCCCTCCTAGTGGGGACCAGCATCCTCACTGGTTGGCATATTTATCCTAAGACTAGCTTTGATACCATTTGCAAGATCTGTCACATTTGGGCATGCTATGTTTTGCCATCTCTAGTGTGAGTGTAACACTCAGTGTATAGATATTGTCCACTTTGGGGCCTAATTAGGCACCCCTCACAGATTTGCTCTTCCCCCATCTCAAGGGGAAAATACGTGATGGTATCAAAGCTAGTCCCGAGATTAGTGTGCTAGCTAGCAAGGATGTTGGGCCCTACTGGAGGGGATGGAACTAGTCCCACATTGGTTAGGAAGGGGAACAAGCATGTTTTATAAGGGTATGGATACCTCCCCCATGCAAATGCTTTTTTCACATGAGAGACGGGAAAAACGAATCCATGAGGGGCCCTAAAGAGTACAATATTTGCATGCCAGGTGTTATGTTCACATCGGGGATGGCGATACGTAGCACGTCTAGGTGTGACAGATATTATAGATGGTATCAGAGCTAGTCCCTAGATCGGTTCCCCCACTAGGAGTGGTGGAACTAGTTCCACATCGATGAGGAAGGGGAACGAAGCATGACTTATATGAGTGTGGATACCTCCTCCATGCAGATGCATTTTCCCGTTGAGCATGGGCGAAGAGAAAATCTATGAGAGGCGCCTAGTGAGGCCCCAAGTGGACAATATTTGCATGTCGAGTGTTACAATCACACTAGGGATGGTGATACATAACGTGCTCAGATGTGACCGATGTTATAACAACACTGCTATTCTTTAGAAATCTTTAACAAACCTCCTATAGTAACCCGCTACTCCCAGGAAACTAGGGATATCTAACACTATAGATGGCCTCGATCATTACTGAACTGCTTCCACTTGCTTCAGGTCAACTAAGATATCATCCTTGGACATTATATATCCAATGAATGCTAGTTGATCTAGTCAAAACTCACACTTGGGGAATTTGGCATGCGGTTGATTTTCTCCAAGCATCTGTAAAACAATCTTAAGGTGGTGCTTATGCTCTTCTATGCTGCTAGCCTACACTAGGATGTCATCAATGAAGACAATCACAAAGTGATCTAGGAATGGTTTGAAACCCTATTCATCATGTCCATGAAAGCTGTGGGGACATTGGTTAACCCGAAGGACATTACTAACCCAGTGTCCATAGCGTATCCTAAAGACGATTTCAGGCAACTCCTCACACTTAATCATCAATTAGTAATAACTGGAGCACATGTCAATCTTAGAGATAAACATAACACCTTGGAGCTGATCAAATGGGTCATTAATACATGGTAAGAGGTACTGGTTATTGACTATCACCTTCTCCAACTACCAGTAGTCTATGCACATCCTCATAGACCCATCCTTCTTCTTTACAAACAAGACTGGAGCATCCGAAGGTGAGGTACTCAGCCGGATAAACTCCTTGTCATGTAACTTTTGCAACTGCTCCTTCAACTTTTTCAACTCTGTGGATTCCATCCAATACGGCGCTATAGAGATGGACCCAACTTTCGGCTCAAACTCTATATCTTTCTCTAGTTGCATCCTCAGTAGCTCTTCTGAGAACACATCTAAGAACTCACAAACCACTGGAACAGACTCTATGCTCAACACCTTACATCTGCACCTTTCACCAATGCTAGAGATCCATAACTTCCTTTGTCCATGAGCCGTAAAGCACTAATGCCTGAAATCAAGCTGGTTGGGACCGAACAACTAGTACTCTTAAAATTTTGGAGCTCGCCTATAGGAACACCAAACTTCAGCAACTTACTATAGCAATTTACCATGGCGTGACACAAATCTAGCCAATCCATGCCCAAGATGACATCAAAATCATACATATGTAACACATGAAGGCCTGCCAACATCTCCATGCCTCCAATCTTGACTTCATACTCTCTATAAATCAACTGGACAAGGAGGGGTTCTCCCAAAGGTATCCCTACTAGAAAAGACATCTCTAAACTAGAAACAGGCCTCTTGAGCCATGTTGCAAGGAGTGGGGACATATAAGAATATGTGTACCTCGAGGTCTATCAACGCAAAAGCCTAAAAAATGCAAACTCTAGCAGTACCTACTACCACATCAGTTAATGCTGCTATAGGGTGAGTACAAATTGATGGGGATAGCTCCACCACCCTAGCCTTTGCCTCTTGAACCTCTATATCAATATGAAAAGGAACACTTCACTCTGAAGTGAAGCTCACTAACTAAAATATCTTTACTATTGGGGAGGAGGTGGCTGGAAGGACCTGCAGCAGCTACTATATCTATAATAGGAAAAAAAGGAAAAGAGTGAGTTTCACCAAAAACTCAATGAGTATGCCCTCATTTGTAATACTCTTATAGGACAACAACAAGATACGTGAAGTCATAATAATAGTAATCATAAATAAGCTCTGAAACGTTTTCCTATTTATGTATATATTAATTCACAATCATAAATTTCTTTCAATCATAAATACCAGTACTCTAATAGAGAAATAGGAATCTCTGCTTATGCGCAATAAGTGACAACAAATTCTCTGGTTATGCATGTCAACCATGGTATAACAAATTCTCTTATCTTTGTGGTTCCTTAAAGACCCAAATTGGACACCTAACTAGGTTCTATCTCTGCTATGTGAGATTGCCCTTTGGGAATAACTTGGTACCAAGGTTAACAATTGCCCCAACTGTTATCTCATTGTTTATTTTTCTATAGCGCCATTGTCTAGTTCAAAAACATAAAAACTAATTCTTTTCTCTAAATTTCAGTAACTGGGTTCTACTCTGACTTTAAAATCTCTATTATATAAGCATATTGTCCTTGAAATCATTATGAAAATCATGAAATCTCTAAATATAATCATATTCATACTCTGGCTCTTTTTATAAGAATCATTTAGCAATAAATGGTCCCATGAGATTCTCAAAAACACATATACTTCATGCTCTTTAAAAACCATAATATCATAACTTGGAAAAATAAATAATAATCTGTAATTTCTCTAAAATAGTCTCTAAATCATGCATTTATTCCAAACATATAGATCACAGGATTCGAATCCACTTACTTGGAAGGGAGAAAGGGATGGTTTTAACACTAACTAAGCTCAGTGGAGCAGGGAGGGCACCAACATTTACCATAACAACCATAAACTCTATATTAATCTCTAGCAACCTCTAGATAGCTTTAATCCAACTCTAATAATATTAGAGGAGCACCCCCACTTGGCAACAATGAAGAACAACAACAACTCATAAAATCTCTTACCTTTGATCTTTGGAGAAGAAGGAATGGTGTTAGATTGAGAGAGAAAGGAAGAAAATGTATTTTGGGGGAGAAGGTTTTTAGTTCTTGAAGGGAAAGCCCAAACTTGGGGTGTTTTAAAGGGTTAGGGCTCACATATCCAAAACTCCATCATTTTTTACTGTGCTGACATCAGGGGTCCTCATTGCAACCAATAAAGCTTGTTGCAGCAAGTCTATTCTACTCTTGGTTTCTACATTGTCTAGCTTTCTCGACAACATGCAGGTGGGTTATGAGGGACCCTAGGGCCGTATTGGACCTGTCTAGAGACATGAGTATATGAGATGCTATAGTCTTGTACAATTACACTCTTCAATAACTTTTCATATAAATTTAATTTAATTTATACGACTATTGAATTATGTGATAGATATGTATTCTAATGATTGATATTTACTTATATTTCAAACATATATTGTTCATCAAAATAAAGTTGTAGGATAAAATATCAAATCATTTTTAAATATAAGAAATTTGAAAATTTTTATTTACTCGGTAAGAACTACAGATTTAACGAGTGAATTGATAAAATTTTATGCCCATAAAAATTTGTTGAACGGTGTAAGTAAACCATGATTTTCACCCTACGTAAATGAATCCATTGGTCGAACTACTTTGACTATACTGATCACAAACATTGAAAATTTATATATTTTGAGATTGTAACACCCTAACAGAACCAACTAAGCTTAAGTTTGCATTTGGATTCTATTAGTCATCACATATGCCTTGCATTGATTTTCTTTTGAAATTAACTTAGAAAAATAGTGGATAACTTTTTTTCTTTAATAAATTAGTTTTCGAAAGCTTAAGCATATAGCGAGAATTGAATACATAGCGCTTACATAGATAATAAACAATGTTACTTTGAGCACATACTTAATTTAGTAAAGCGGAATAGAGGACTAAATGTAAAATTACCATTACATGAGCTAAAATATAACTATTTAATACATGAGTTATACCAGGACATATATTGTAGTGATAGTTTCTTACACTACAAGAGAAAAAGAATTTCGTGGCAGTTGTTTTTACCCTTAGCGACAGTTCGAACCGTCATTAAATGCCACCCGTGGCGGTTCACAAACCGATGCTATGTCAACTAACCCCAAGCCATTTTGCGGCGGTTTAGACCAACCACTACAAAAGGAACTAACGCATTTAGGGGTGGTCCAAAACACTGCAAAAAATACAAATTAAAATATGGTGAAAGCATTTGTGGTGGTTGCTAACCACCATGAATAAATAAGACTTAGATCACTTGAATAAGTTGATGGCGATCTTAAACCACCACAAAATGCCAAGCAAAAAATGACATGTAAAACATTGCAGCGGTTCACAACCACAGCTTAAAAATATACCTATAATTTAACGGTGGTTTCTAACCGCCGCTAAAGACATAATATAAATTTTTTTTACCCTTCGTATTTTGTATTCTTTCTCATAAATCTTATCACAATATCTTTCTTTCTATTATACTTTGAAACATCCACAAAATTCAAACATAAAGCAAATATTAATATTACAATTTCTCATTACTTAAAATGGAAAGTGTCTCAAACATTTAAACTTTTTACAAAATCATAAAACAAAACAAGCAAGTATTTATAATCTTGCAACATCATAGAAAATGAAGTTCTATAATTCTAAGATTGATGGACAAAGAAAATATTAAGACAATAATTTACTTTATTAACTCATAAAGCATAAAAAACAAAAGTTTTAGTGTCTTGTTCATTTTACTTAATTTACGTATAAATAAGTTACTCTAACTTGACCCTATGTTGACAGTCAGTAGTAAATACTTACAAGTTTTAACCTATATTAAGTGGGTCAAGAGATCATACCTGAAGAAATGGACAATGAACCAATTCTTTCCAACATTAGTGAAACTTGAAAATGCTTCCTAAACTCCTTAAAATCAAAACAAATTCTGTTATCAATATATAATCCTTTTGAAGGTTGGAGATCGAAAATCTAATTGAGAGTGCATCAATATTTGAAAAATATGATACCTCTAACAAATCTAAGTGATAAGAACTACCTCTGTCTTGCACTTTAAAGGAAAGAGACAAATTTATTAAAACCTATACCTCTACCTTGTCCAATGTCATGTCTAGCAAAGGTAGAGGGTCCTGCCAACACTAATAATGACTTGAAATCTGCAATATAAAGTAGAAAACAAAACAAAATCTTGTAGAATAAGAAATTGAACACTAGAAAGAACAAGTACAATATTCATAAACAAAAACAATAAGCATTAGAAAAAGAAGAAGAAAATCCCAAATTGATATTGACACTAAAATGATGTTCAGTAGCATATAGTTACTAAATACTAAAATGGCTTCCCTAGAACAATTTGTAAAACCTTAACTCATATAAATAAACTCCAGTATTCCAAGTTGCCTGGAATAGCATACAAAAATGTGCAATAGGTAAATTACTAGAATCAACCCCACCATCAAATGTTGTTCCCTTGCAAATTTAAGTCATAAGGGGTATGGACCAATACTTGAATCTCATTTCATTTTCTAATTGTAATGATTCAAGTGCCAAATAGACCAATTTATCATGTGAATATGTTACTGACCTTAATTGTTCATAGCCAATGGAAAAAATAAGTTGTTGCATTAGTTTCTAAAAATCTTTTATCCGTGCAAAGGGTTTCTTTGGTGTTGGATTTCGAGCCCATTGTAATATTGATATGCAAGATGGAAGGTGGTATGCTATGCGCCTATAAGTAAATAGTTCTTTTCTGTATGCATTTAATAGGGAATTTTCACATTGGGTTTGATGTAAATAACAAATGTATCAAACACTTCATAATGTAGTAGTAATATATGATTAAATAACAATAACAATAACAACACAAAACTCTTTATGTTGTCCATGTATCAAATGAATCTCCGTAAGTATGTATACCCATATAAATAAAATGTTAGAATTTAATCCAATTGACTTGAAGGATAGCATATGTGTCCTTTATTTAATTACTAGAATACACCGGCATATATTGTTCTCATTTCTCAACTCATGAGCATGATATAATATGCGAAGTGCAAATTTATACTATTATATGATCAGCTAAGCTATAATCTGGTGGCTTGGATTTGAAATATAGTTGCAGCTGCATACAAGCATCAATTCCATCGTCAATGAAGGATGGCAGAAATTAAATATCAATAATGCACACCTACATGAACAAAAAGAATAGAGGAAATATAGCAAGAAAGAAGTTCTAAGGGTTCAACACATAGTGATTCATTGGCTTGCAGTCTACAACTAAACATCATGTACAGGTATTACTTTTACTACACTTTTCTGTTTAAGTAAAGGGCTCTAATTAATTCGTTGCTCTCACAGATCAAATTTGCTTTCTTTTTGAGATAATCCTTTTTGTTTTACACTATTAAGTAGGACATATCAACTTAATCCCAATCCCTCACTAAACATGTGCTTGGATAGAAAACATGATTATGTATACTTACTGTGAACATCTTTGAATCTAGATCCCAGTGCAAAAAAAATTTGGAGTGGACTTATCAATCTCTATACTAGGGACCTGAAAATATAGATTAATCAACACAAAAAGTAAATTTCCACAACTCAAAACAAATGTACTTAGAGCCCAATAACAAATTGGAAAAATAGAAGAATAGAAGGATAGACAAAAGCAATCCTTTACCTTGAAAGCAATTATTTCTTATGGTTCAGCTTCAAACAAAAGATACTAATATCTTTTATCAAATTGTTACACCCTCTGTGTACGTAAAAATGTAATTAGAAAGAAATATTAGATCATGGCTTCATTCAGAAACAAAATTGTGCAACTTGGACTTCATAAATCCTAACACAAAGAGAGAAAGAAGCCAATAAAAAATAGTCCCAGCTACTCATAAGACATAAATCGGTGCGTTGGCTATGTGAGGACTTCAATCTCAGGATATTCAATCTGTATTAATGGAAATTAGAAAAAAAATTCATATCTTCATAATTTTTAAGAAGAATGTAAATAGGGAAATTGAACAGGTAAAGAAAACAATCCAAACAGAAGGGGAGATTTTATATGCCTTTAGCCAAACTAAAAAAGAAAGGGAAGAAAAAGAAAAGGAACTAACCAATTGCAAAACAGAATTATTCAAACTCACTTTACTTTTTCAAATCTGTTAGACTAAAGAATGCTATGTTAGTGTGGAGCTATTTTCCATCTGCACCTAGCTTAAGTGCATTCATCACATTTGTGCGAACATTTTCCAGTGAAAGTTACAAAAATAAAAGATTAAGGCCATAAAAACTTGACAAAAGAAAAGGATTCAGACTATAAAAGTTTGACATAATCTCATGTTTGCCAATTTTTCATAGATATTAGTTGCACATCAATTCTTTGTCAACTATAGCATGCAATTCAACTAATGAGATGCAATTTGAGAAGGAAAAAAAAAATCAAAAACAGAGAAGAGAGGTAGACTTGTTTCTGCATTATGCTGTAGCTCGCATCCAAGGACCATCTTCACTGTTTCACGACCAAGTCCCCAACCGCCTTTGCCGCCTTCAAGTCCAGCTCTGAGGACCAGTCTGATTGGCTCATGAGAATTGTGCGTTTTGCTCAAGATTCTAAAGAGAACCATGATTTTCTCGCGAAAACGCGAGGCTTTATGCTGGTTGACAATGACGAGCAGCACAATGGTGTCAAGCTTCTTGAGCATTGGATTTAGTTCACTGTAAAGCTTTCAAAGTAGGGGATTTAGGATTTGACTCACTGACAGATTTGGGATCAAGGAAGGGGAGAGAGAGAGCAGCGATTAAAGATTTTGACTGGGCTTTGAGGGTCACACCAAGATTTGGGGATTTTAGGTTCACACCAAAATTACGCCAAGGGTTTCAAGATTGAGTAGAGAAAATCATTGGGAAAGGAAGGGACTAATGCATTCAAGGGAGAGGCTTAGAAGAAAACTGCCAAGATTCACTGGGATTGGCAGAGGCAAGCTACGGTAGTTTTCACAACCGCAGGGAAATATTAAAACTGATGGTAAGCAATGGTCATTTCTTTTAACCGCCTTAAGAGAAGTGCCATGAAATTCCTAATTTGTAGTGATGTTACAAATAACAATATAACTTCTACTACCAATGTATTCTTCGCAACTATAAAAAACCTAAAATCAAAGTGCTAATTCTTGGAAAGTTTGAAATCTTCACATGCTCCTTCCTAAACTACAGCTCTGTTGCTTCAAGTGGATTCATTTATCTATGTCAACGATAATGGAAAAGAGACATAGGAATGAGAAATACAAGATTTCTCAATATGAGTTCCTATTTGCACTAAACATGTCATTGTTGTTGTCCCAATCATTTTAGGTTTATTATAAAAGGTAGACATATAAATGGTTCAATACTAGATTTTCGCAAATGTAATTAGCTAAAGTGTAGTTGCTTTTAAACTATTCTTATAACATTAAAAAGAATATCCATTCAGTCATTCATCAATCATACGTATCATGTAAAATCACTAATGGGCAATAATAATTTAGGAGATGCATGCATTTCATGATTACTCATCCTCATCATTTACTTATTTTGTGATCACAACCTTTCTTTCATTCCAGTTTCCTTTCATTAACATATTTCTCAATTGTTCAAGCAAAACGTGTATCAGAGCAAGATGGGTTCAACATAACTATATGTATGTACTTAACATTATATAACACTTTGACTTGGTTTGGTCCTTCACTCATTAAGTGCACTAACACTGTTGTCTTAAACCACCTCCATGAGGTAATGAGCTCATACCATGGCCATCACCACAAACTTTGTTCCATGAGAAAATCCCAACGAACAGGGTGAGAGGTTAAGCAATGAGCTTCTCTCATTTATTATTTAACTATCACTGAGTGCACAATACCAATGCCTTATTCTTTTTGAGAGGTTAAGCAGTGAGCTTAAATCCACTTTTCTAGAGTTTACTTGTCAATTTCATCGTTTTCATATATTGTGAACACTTGATTTTGCCCGACCTATAATACAGAAAAACCCCAAAAATTGACATGTTTTCATAGTTTATGCCCATCATTTTTATACTATTTTTACATCTCTTTTGAAAAAAAAAAATTTCCTTTCTACTTTGAAAATTTTTTTTATTACCATAATTCTTTTCTTTCACTCATTTTGTGGATGTCATTTAAATTTCTTTTATTACTTGAATGTTAGTTGCATTTTACTTTGGTTTAGCATCTTCAACTTTGACTTTAAAAAAAGAAAAAAAAAAGAGAGAGAGAAAAGAAGGACATGTTAAGTTTGGTGCTGTTGTGCACCGATTTCAATTGTTTTCTTTCAAAATAAAAATAAAAAACAAAAATAAGAGAATAAGGAAAAAGGATGAGAAGTGCTTGTCAGTCAGCACTGATTTGCTTTTGTCTTCTTTTGATTTTTTTCCCCAAAAAAAAATAAAAAAATAGGAGCGCCTCCCTATCTTCAACACCCATTTTCCTGGTTTGTTGAAAAAGAATCATCGAACAAAGAACAAAAATTCAAAAACAGGAGCACTGAACAAAAAATTTCAGAAACAATGGCTTAGTCAAATCCCTAAAATTCTTCAATCAAATCAAAGCTTCACCTACCATATTTGAAAAACTCAACCCACAACTGGGTATAAGGAGGATTAAAATTCATACAACCAGGAGGATTCTTTAATTACGATCGACATCTTCAAAAAAAAAAAGAGAAAGCTATTTTTTTTTGTTTTTACAATTTTGAGAGTTGGACGAAAATCACCAGGGACGATATTTGAGCTTCAGCTTTCTTCATAAAAGAAAAATCCATCATTGTCTTTGACCCAAAAAGGATTTTGCAACAAGCACATAGAGAAGAAAAACTAGAACACAGGTAAACTACTCTGAGTGAGTTCATATTTTCTTTTTAAGACTTCTCACTCCCAAGCTCTAGCCCTCACCACCCCTCTCACAGAAAACACAACCATAGTCACAAACCATCACCATAGAACCATGTCAAGCCCTATGAATCCCAAAGTCAAATAAAAATTAAAAAAAAACTCAAACCCCCAACCCATACTGTTTTCCATTCACAACCAAAAAAACCAATAGAGATAATCTTCATAACCATATCCAAACTAACCAAAAAAAAAAAAATTCTTCATCCAAGCATATACAATTTTCATAGATCCATAAATCAAACTGTGGACACCATATTTTTTTTGAGTATATTTTTTTATCTTTGTTTTTATTTTCACCAAAAGAAAGGGCCTATCAAACACTCTAAAATAAAAAATAAAAAAATTCTCCCAACCCATGTCATTGTTAAAACTCAACCAATTGATCCCTTTCAATGTGATAGGCTGTGATCAAATAAAAGGAAAGTGAAATTAAAAAAAATATAAAAAGAGGAGTGGCAAGGGTGGTGGACTATAAGCCTTCTACAATGGTGCTGACAAAGAATGAGCTCTTTGTCAACTGTCAAGCTGTACAAAAATGAGATGTTAGAAGAAGAAGAAGGGAAGAAGATCGCCAAACAAAAAGAGAAATTTTTAGAAAAAGCGGCGTCAAATGAAATCAGTGTCAAATCCCCTAAAATCAGCAATAATTTGAGGAATGAAAGTCTTTTAATCAGATCACAAATCTAGAAAAATCAACCTATAACGGGTATAAATTCACATGCTGATGATCAGATTTGGATAGGATTATGATCTTCGATTCTTCATCTTCTAAAAAATAAACACAAAGAAAAGAGAAACTAGAAAAAGAAAAGACAACTTGCAGCACCTTCCCCACAGTTGGCCACCTTATACATGGCTTTGCCTCAACACCATGAAGCCCATCGCTCCTTAACCATCACAAAGCCTTGCCAGTCCCTACCTTTACTAGCAAGGAATCCATTGTTGCTTATACTCTCACCTTTACCAAATCTCAGTGGTGACTAATAGTGGCCATCTCCAACGCGTCTCTGTGCCAATGCCTCTACATAGTTCATGTTATTCTTTTTTTTCCATATAATAGCAATTGAGTGGACCAAGTTTGGTTTTCATTTTCTTTCCTTATTCTTATTTAATTCTTGTTTCTTTATTCCTTTTTTAGTGATGTCTTGTCTTTTAACCTTTTGCTAAGTTTGTTCAATGAATGTCTTGGTTTTGTTTTCATGGATCACAACATGTTGGCCTAAGTCTTTCTTTTTTTTTTTCTTTTTGGTATTGAATGAAAAGATCTTTCTTTTAGTTTAGGCTAATGTTCGGAATTTTTTTTTTTTTGTTAATTTTAGGAATTAGAGCATTAGGGTTATAATTGTTCTTCTTAGTTTGGATGAGGTCTATTTATGTTTTTCTTGAAGCCTTGGTTTTTATTTTATTTTATTTTATTTTATTGTTGATCTTTCCCTTTAAAAGTATAAATATAAATATAAAATTAATTTTTATCCATGCAACAATCTTCAATCATGATAGGAAGGTGAATGCTTCCTTCATATATTGCTGAATTGTAAGGGTTTATTGAGTAACCTAGTACTAACTTGAATCTTGTGCAAAAGCAAATTCCTTTTTTTAAAAATAATTCACAATCAAAATTCTCTTCACAAATAAAACCAACCAACACATTTTAATTTTTTTATTTCTTAATTAAAATCTGTTAACACACACTTATTTTCTACATAATAATGTGGCTGTAAGTTCCTCATTGCATCAAAGGATACGTCAGCATAGCCAATGTCTATCAAGCCAAATTAATTTTTCTTTAAATTATATTTTTTTATCTAATTTAATTTTCTTTTATTTTATTCTTGTATAATTATTATGGTTTTTGGGGAAAAATAAATATTATTAAAAGTATAATTAATTTGCATAATGAGCTCTAGGACAACCGTATTTATACGGATGTATTAGGGATGCAGTGGGATTAAGTTTTCACCCTTCCCTACTCATAATCAGACTCCCAAACCTTAAAACTTTTTAAAAAGACCAGTCTTATCAAATTAAAATATTTTCCAATTTTTCCAAAATTAAAATTGGTGGCGACTCCCATTCATTTTCAAACATGTTGTCATTTGCGTTATGACCATTTGTGTTATGACACTCTCCCAGGACATTATGACAGTTTAGCGACCCCACTGGGGGACTTTTGAGAGTCAAGCCCATTAGAGTTTATTATGCAAGTAATTATAACTTTATTATATTTATTTCCTCCTCATAACACATTTGTTTTATTTTTGTAAATAATTGTTTATTCTATCTGCAATTATTTGTCATATAAACCTTAGGATAAAAGTTTTTTTATTTTTGTATATATTTGGAACCTTAAGGTAGAAAGCTTTATTTTATTTTTCTTGGAACCATAAGATAGTCAATTGTGTTTCTTGAATATATATTGTTTTGTTGTTTTCTTTTTCAAGAAAAAGGGTAGTTTTAGGATTAAGAGGTTTGTATGCTCCTTATGTAACGCCCCGATTTTTCTGCTAGAGTGAAAATGACCAAAATGCCCCTGAGGTCATTTTCAGCCCGGAATTCGAGGAAAGCCGATCCGGAAGTACTCGAAGGGCAAACTCAATGTTGGAAGGGGATTATATGGCTTGTATACCTTCCCGGGATCGAAAATCTCGTTTTTCGAGTTTTCGGGTCAAAATGACCAAAACGCCCCTGCGGTGTTTTACCCGTTTGCAAGTGCCGGATGAACCTGAAACTTCTCCAGATGATTTTAAAAGCCGTTTTTATGTAGACTATGACTTTAGTTTTGATCCCGGAGGTCCCAGGCGAAATTAGTGCAAAATTACGATTTTGCCCCTAGTTTCGTGTTTTTAGGCTTAATCGCGTGATTAAGCAAACCTAAGCAATATTATGCTCTGATCGAAGGTTAATTAATTTCCTTAATGAATCTAGGGTCAAAATAATTTATTAAAGTTGATTAGAACCTAAAAGTGCTTAATTACAACTTAAAATCATATTTTAATTTCAAGACTCCTAGTCATGGAATCTTGAATAGTGTTTTCTCTTTCCAATTCCTTAAATCATGGAATTGTGTTACACATTATTTATTCATAAATGAGTTTAAAATTCTTTAATGATGTATGAGCACTCCTAATCTTGTCATAAAATCCTTAAAACACATTCTTAGTTACCTAAACTTAAGCTTAATTATTCCTAACCTTGTACCTAAGCTAATACACATTTAAACCTACCATTAACACCCAATTAGATGATCAAACCTCACCTCCCCTTTGTTGTACTAGACCTGGCCGTGCACTCCCTCCTCCCATATGCATCACATGTTCAATTTTTCAACACTCCAAGGCCATACCTCAAGTCACATACACTATACATTGTCATAACTTTCAATCAAGCTTGAATTTCCACATGAATAAATAATTAAAACAACCTATTTTTCCCATTTATTTGTGGCTGGAAAAGTTCCAGCCATGTCAAGTTTCTAGAAGCCTAATTTCATCAAAAATTGATAGGAAATTAACTCACATCAAGCCATACTTTGTAGCATAGCTTCCATACTTCAAACCATGCTTGAATGACCTTGTGTAAGAGATATTTTTCTCTCCCTTTTTCCTCTCAAAAGCCACGGCCACATCTCCCCTTGGTGATCCCCATGGTTTTGTTTTTCTATAAATAGGATGCTTGTGATAGTTTAGTTGCACTTTGAAGCATTTGCTAAGTTTAGAATGCTAGAGTTGTCTTGCTAGTTCTTTTCTTTTCTCTCAAAATTCCAAGAGAGTTCTTCCTTTCTTTTCATCTTCATCTTCATCCTCTCTTCATCTCATCATCATCCCTCAACCTTGAAACACCACCCCATAGCCTTGAAACATCATCAAACATCTCAAACACCACACCTCAAACACAACCTCACTTGAAACACAACTCCAACCTTCTCATCCTCCCTTGGCCGAAGCTATCTTGCCTCTTGGAGGAGCTCATCATCTTGTTTTTCTTTTCAAAAGTTCAAGATTTGTGTCTTCACTCTAGGTAGGAGTGTTTTTCTAAACTTTGTTTCTTGAAAAATGAGTTTCTCTAGCTTTCTCTTGGATTTCTTTTGAAACTTTTCCTTGGTTCTTTGTTTTCCTTTCATTTCGGCCATGAGGCCTTGATTATGAGCATGATAGCTTGATGATGAGAGTTTCTAGATGATGACCTTGTGTTCATCTCAAAGAAACCTCTAAAGGTTGAGTTTTCCTTTTCTTATAACTTTATCTATATGATATCTAGCTCACATGGTTTTTCAACTTAAGAAAATTAATCTAAGAATTTCTAAAAGCCCAAGCCTACCCTTGTCAACCTTAAAGTTGGCCGGCACGTTCTAGAGATTTTTCTCTAGATAGGGGTTTTGGGTATTTAATAAAGAACTTGACTTAGTTTCACTTTCTTTTTCTTTTGTAAGACTTTCGGTTTTGGTATTTGATCTTTGAGATATTGTATTGGGTTGTTATCTTGTTAAAGTCTTGAATGAGCTCTAGTCAACCATAGAATGAACCTGCATTATCATGTTTATATTTCAAGCTATGCATTATCATGTTTATATTTCAAGGTATGCATTATCATGTTTATATTTCAAGTTCTCACTAAATATCAAAGATAATAATATGTTGCACCTCATATTTATTTTATGCAATCACTTTACTTTCTAATGGAACCTAAAATAAGTGCATGAGCACGTTTATTTTTATGTCATCACCTAAATGAACCTAGAGCTCAAAGACTTGCCCATGTTGTCTCAAACAAAGATCTAAAAATATTTATTTCCTTTGGTTCACATTTCGGCCCTAAGGGGTCTTGGTGTTTCTAAGTATTGAAAACTATGTTTTATAATTTTTCCAAGCTTTTATGAGTTTAAGGAATGCATAGAACTAAGTTTTATGAATTTAGGACCTCTTGAGACAAGTTTGATCTAGCTACTGCCCTCATAAATATTTTGATGATTTTAGATGTTAAAAATATTTATAAATGAGTTTTGAAAGTTTTAAAAAGGTTCCAAGAGAAACTAGTATTTTATGTGCTTTAGAAAATGTGTTTGATGCCTTTAAATGGAGATGTTTGTTTCGGTTCTGCCTTGCCATGTTTACCCACTGTATGAGCTGTGTTAATGATGATAATATGCTTATGTTTAAGTATAGTTAATGTTAAGACTCATATGTGAAAGATAAGGGAAGTTAGAAACTAGAAAAGAATTAATTTGAGAGTTCTAGATCCTTTAATATTTGAATTTTCTGGATTCTGTCCAGCAAGGTTTAGTAATGCTAATCATGGATTTAAATTAGTTTAAATGTGCAGGAATGACTCATAAATGGTTTAGGACTTTATCTTGATGCCTTAGGAGCAAACCGGACTTAGAAAGGGTCATTGTTGTGACTCCTAGGTACCCGTAAAGTTAGGAATATGAATTCTACACTCTTGAGGTTTAGAGATGTTCTTGATCATAGTGTGAGGTGAGAAATACTTAGTTAAGACCTTATAAGTTCCCGAGAGATTAGGTTTGATGATTTATAACTTAGAATGTGAGTTAGGGACCTTAAGGGTCAGTGCATAAGACACTAAAAAGTTGTTAATGCTATGATGTGTTGCTTGATGCAATGATATGATGAGATGTGCTTGATGCATGAGAAAATTATTGATGAAATGTTAAAGTTTAGCATAGCATGAGATTTCATGAGAACATGATGTGTGGATTAGCTTGTGGCAGTTTGAAGGAAATTCGGTTTAACAGCTGTTATGCTGCCGAATTTCCGTCAAACCTTAAAGGGTTGAAAAAAATGATTTATGAGTACCATATGAGTTGAAAACCCTGGGTGACACCGGTTCGGCCGAGCACCCCCAGGAGATTTTTATGTGACAAAGCACTGAGACGCGCTTCCCCCGAGGAGGTGCCGGTTCGGCCGAGTACCCCCGGGAGGAGACAAATCCGTGAGGGGATGAGTAGATGTAGCCTACCAAAGCGGACAAATTGCGAGGCCATGCGTGGCTAGCAAAGCGTTTCAAAGAGGGTATATCCTAAAGAGAGGTGATCCTCGCCTCCCTACCCGCATTTCAAGTCGGGATTATTATTTATGTTTCGCTTATTCAAGATAATAAGCAAGAGCTAGTGACGACTAGCTAAGGTATGAGCTCATAACCTAGTTATTATTTTTAGGGTGGCTAATATGCTAAAGTACCATGATTGATGTCACGAAGTTGAGGAACGAATCACTTGAAAGTTATATGCCCTCATGCCACATGATTTATGTTTATGTGCTTTGATGTGTTGTCTTATATGTTCGAGTATTCACATGCACCCATGATATAACCTGTTGCATTTATAATATCAAGACGCATGCTAAAAGGAATGGGCCTTGGATAATTAGTTTGAGAAACCCTAAATTGAACCTTATATGCATGATCACTGTTTTATAATTAAACCCAAGGTTCCTGAGGATGTGTATGATGTAACCCTAGGATAGGAGACTCCTACTAAGATTCTTTAGCAAGAATTCTCACTCCTCTCTCTTCTCTTTCTTCCATCACATCTTCAGAGACCGATGGCGACGTTCGTGCTTTTCATTGACACGCCTACTTGGGAGGTCCACTATGACCTGGACCATGGGTCATATCATTTTGAGGGGCAGTGTACCGTGCGAGTCTTCATGTTCATTGGACGCCCCTTTGCACACCCTGTACAGAGCTACCGTTTCTCCCCGACGTCACCTTACGACGACGCGATGGTTTTTGAGCGCGCCTAGATGTGAGACAAGAGAATTCTACGGACGTATACTGGTGGTTCGATGCCTCGAGACTTCCAGGACTACGTGCCACGATCCCCGAGTTCAGAGGACGACCCATCTGAGGACCCGCCGATGCACATATATAGTGAGAGTTCTGCTCCTACACCTCAGTTCGTGCAAGACATGAGCGAGGAGACCGTTACGTAGCCGAGGCTAGCGAGGCGAGCCGAGAGGCACCCCCACCGAGGAGCCCACGCTCAGTCTTCACGTGTTCCCACTCCCCGCCGCTCAAGGCCCATGGATCGGTTACACTCCACCGTTTCCCGGATTCTAGTAGTTGACGTCGTAGGGGAGGCTTAGTGCACACACCACATGTAGAGTGGATAAATCTCCTTTTGTTTTTGAGGTTATTCACCATAGGTGCACTCGGGTAGTTATGGTTTATTTCTGCTTTCTTATTTTCTGTTGTATTTCCTTTCCCGCTATATTACAAGCTCTGCCCGTTTCTATAAGGGTATGACTAGTTATGTACTTTAGCTACTTTATTATTAATGAAATGTTTCTGTCATCTTCATGATCTATGTTCTTTTGATGTATGATTTATTTTACATGGTTGTTTATGATCGTCACGCGTGCTTTACGTTTCTGTCATTCGATTAGTTAAGCTCGCGGCTCTCACTTTGTTTTATGTTTTCAAAAAAGAAAAATTTACCCGTAATTTCCGCTAAGTATTTTAATGAAAGAATGAGACTATGAAGTAATAGCCTAATGTTTAACCTAGTGTGTTCTAGAAAGTTGGGTTAAAAATTAGGGTGTTACACCTTACACACACTTTCACTATCACTATCCTCACATACTATTTGGGCTCTATACGCAAGCCTTGGAAAACCATAGGGTAAGAAGGGGTTTTGGCATTGTTATTGTGAAGTTTATTCTTCCCTGACAGTCATTAAATCACCCGCTCAGGTTGTTACTAGAACTATGGGTTGCCATATTGTGACTTTTAGGTCCTTGTGGTTAACTTATGGAACTAGGTCTTTATCTTGTTGGTAAAGGCAACTAGGGGGCCATAACTTTTGAGGGTCTAGATCCATCCAGAAACCTTGCACTACTAGAATGACCTTAGAGTAAATTATGGAAATAATTACAACTTTATAATATTTATTTTTCTTCTTCACACCATATTTTCTTTTGTAAATAAATGTCTTCTTCTTATTTATTTGTATATAATTGTTTACTTTATTTGTACATATTCATCACTTAAACCTTAGGGTAGATGACCTTTTGTAAATATATTATTTGAGTTTTTGTCTTGTAACAATAAGTATGCTCCTCACACACAGTGCACTATCACTATCTTATACACATTTTTGGCTCTATACCTGAGCTTATGCAACCTAAGGATTAGGTGGGATCCTAACATTGTCACTTAGGGGCTTCATGCCTACTTCATATTTGATGGGACACCACCCAGCTTGTTATTGGTATCATGGATTGGTCATATTAAGAGGGTTCATCCCTACTTGTGATCCTTTCATGAATTGGGTTTCTATCACATAGATAGGGACAATCTGGGGACCACGACCATTAGAAGTCTAGACTCATCCCAAAGCACTGATAGAATGAACCTAGTGGCTGAACATCTGTATTTTAGGTCTCATCCTTTTAGGACATAAAGGAGCATCCATTTCCCTGATGTCTCACTCATAATTGTATATATCTTCAACATACATGCATTCACTTTTACCAAAAAAAAAAAAATGAAACTTTCTTGTAAACATGTCGTGCATTATGTATCCAATATATATAAAAAAAAATCATTTCACATACTTTTTTTCTCTTTCATACATGGCATTCATTCCTTTATCATATTACTCATTCTTACCACTCGTCTATGCATACATTCCCATCACATTGACATCATCCAAAAGACAAAAAAAAATATATTTGACATTCATTTTCATGCATTCGTAAAAATAGCATCCATTCATGCATAGCATGCATTCATACATTTTTTCACACATAGTCTATATAAAAAGAATTTGGTATGCATTCATTCATGCATTTTCTTTCATGCATAATCCAAAAGAAAAAAAAGAAAAAAATTGTTTTACATGTATTCATACATACATTTTCTTTCATGTATATCCACTTCCAATTCCATATTCATAAAAAAGATGTCATGCATTCATACACACATATTCTTTCTTGTCCATAGTCTGCGTCAGCAACAAAAAAAAAAAAAAAGAAGAAAAAAATCATTTGACATGCATTTATACTTTCTTTTCACATATCATAAGTTAATTACATCCATAAAAAAAATCGAACATGCACCTCTCATCTATCCATTCCTTAGTTTGCATTATGCATTTTTCCACACAATGATGGCATGCATCAATAAGCTTGAAAAAACAAATCTCTTCTTCCCAAATCATTCAATGGTATAGCATACATGCAAAACAAACAAAAAAGAAAAAAACTTCATTAAATATGCATCAGTCATACATCATATAGTTAACATTTCATTTTGCAAAAGATAAAATAAAATGCATCATTTTGTTTGATCCAAGAGGTTATGTTTGAGAGTAATCAACAAGTCAAAAAGAAAAAGAAAAAGAAAAAAGGAAAAAGAAATAGAGAGAAATAGGGACACAAAAAAATAAATAAGTAAAAAAGGAGAGCAATGTTTAGCGAAAGTGAGAAGGCAAGTTGGTGATCTAAGGAATCCATGAAGAGCATATTTGAATAAGTCATTCCTAGCATTAAAGCTTGACGTCGATGAGTTAAACAGAGCTTTTGGAAGATGTGAAGTGGTTTTTCTTTTGATGAAGAGACAATAGGAATAAGGATAAGAATCACGACTTAACTTGAACTTGACCAATAAATTGCCTGCTTCTATAGCCTTAAATTGCATATGAATTTTTTGAAATGATGAAATGATTGTGCATGTTTCTTTTAACACATTGTTTTCCATCTTTTATCCACATATTCTTCCTTCTTTCTCCACTCTTTCAAAGCCATTTTTTCTTTCAAACATCTCCACCCCTTGCAGATAATTTTGATAACTCATTAATTGATTCTCGTGTTACAATGGATATGAGCGATCATAATTTTGATGAAGGTTCAAAGCTGTGCAAACGCCTCTTAGGTGCTAGACTTAGTGGAAAATGGTCAAGCAGCCAATAATCAAAGAGTAAAATGTTGCCCCAAACACTCTAGCTCAATCATGAACTAGGGCAATTTTTTTAATTGTTGATAGGAAAGCTGCAATATGCAAAGTGTTAAATGTGATTAGCACCAATCCACCAAGGACAAGTATAACAAAAGAGGAGGAAACAATTAATTTTGAATGCCTTAACATCAATTGTAAGCTCCAAACTAAGAAAAGTCACACACTGTGAAGATCCATCTCGGTCAAAAAACTAGCAAAGCTAGTTTAAAAAAGAAAAATAAAAGGTGCTTAGAGCAACAAAAAAAAAAAGGCAAAAGAAAAGGCTTGCTGGATTAGAAACTCGAAAAAAAAAAAGAAGTAAAAAAATTCAAGTAAAAGTTAGAGCCAAAAAAGAAAAAGAAAAAAGAAAAGCTCACTAGACTAAAAAGCCAAAATGACAGTTAGAGAGAAGTGCAAACTAGATTGAAATCCCCTAAAGTACAGTCAAGGAACAGGTGTGTCACTTTAGAATTAGAAAAAAAAGGGAAGCTTATGAACAATGTCAAGCCGAGGCAATTAAGTGATTGTTGATCAAACAAGGGTCATCCTCACAAAATGAAAAGTTAACAGTCCAAGGCATGTTTGTAACATAGTAATGGATTCTAATCTTGAACATGAAGTCTAACTGAGAGTAGTCGAGCAATCGATGAAATGAGTAATCAAATGATATCTACATTACATATCCCTCCCACCTCATTCTTACCCTCTTTGTACCATATAAATATCTTGTAGTTTCAAATTCAATCCCTTCCATTTCAACCCATATCTTTTCTCTATCCTCTCTTTCCGTCATTATCAAATCCTCATCATGCATAATCAAGACATCAAGAAGTCAAGTCAATGCTTAGTTCAAAGGGAGCTCGCTTGATCGAAAACTCGAGAGGATAGTCTTAGCAAGAATTAGAGCAAAGACAAAACAAAATAAAAAGAGAATGAAAGAAAAATCCAAAGGAAAAAAAGAAAATAAATAGCTCACTTGATCGAAAACTTGTAAAGGTGGTCTTGGCAAAAAAAACAAAGAGCAAGAAAAAATGTGTGAAAGAGAAAGGTTTGCTCAATTAGGAACCAAAGATGTCGGTCCATATAAAACTTGGGGCAAAATCGACAAAAAAAGCAAAGTTCAAAGCATGATAAGGTTAGGAACTGAAGATGAAATTAATGGGGAGTTGAATTTAAAAAAGAGGGAAAGAGGAGAGAAAAAAAAGGAAATCATAAAGCAAATTGTTGGCTCATCTTGGATCAGACAAAGGTCTTCCTAAAAATGATGTTTGGATGCTAAAACAGAGGCAAATTTATCAGCATCAAATCATCTAGGTTTCATCATCATTCATCATGTGGAAAGTCATCTTATCACAGAAGGTCATACATTTTTCTCATCACCAAATCATCTAGGACATCATCATACTCATACCATCAACATTTTTCCTACCACAAACTGGGAGGAATTTGTTTTCTTTGTGAAGTCATCTCATCATGTTAGGGCATTTATCATTTACATCATCAAATCATATAGGCATAATGGTCACAAGTTATATCATTATTACATTATTCAATCATCCCTAGACATCTGCTTTTTCGCAACATGAATCATTGCATTGTTTTGTAAATATCATATATCATGAGCAAGCATCATATATAATTCATTGAGCATCCATTTAATTTTGCATATTTTCTATTATCACATTAATTGCATCGTATACTCTTCCATACTATCGTATCTTGTACTTTCCCATACCATCACATCATTTACTTTTCAACAACCATCACCTTATTGTCCTTTTCCACAGTTATCACATCATTTACTTCTTTGCATTATCACATCATTTACTTTTTTTTTTTTTTTTTTGCAGTATCACAATCATATCGTTTACTTCTATCACATCATTTACTTCTTTTGTCTTGATCATTTATTTTCTAGTCTTGATCCCAGTCATTTACTTTCTTTCTTGATCTCGATCATTTAGTTTTTGTCTCGATCATTCAGTTTTTAGCCTCGACCCCAATCATGTACTTTTCTATTCTAATCATTTACTTTTCAGTCTCGATCACAATCATTTACTTTCACATGTCTTTACTTCGCTTTCACATTTATTTTCACAAATTTTAAATTTCATATGTCTTTACTTTGCTTTCACATTTACTTTCACAAATTTTAAAAGACATATGCTTTCACATTTACTTTCACAAATTTTAAAAGACATATGCTTTCACATTTACTTTCACAAATTTTAAATTTCACATGCTTTACTTTGCTTTTACATTTACTTCCACATATTTTAAATTTCACATGACTTTACTTTGCTTTCACAGATTTTTTATTTTACATGTATTTACTTTGCTTTCACATTTACTTTCACAGATTTTAAATTTCACATGCATTTACTCTGCTTTCAAATTTACTTTCATATATTTTAAATTTCACGTGCATTTACTCTGCTTTCATACATATTTACTTTCACAGATTTTAAATTTCACATGCGTTTACTTTGCTTTCACATGTTTTCACTTTCATATATTTTAAATTTCACATGTCTTTACTCTGCTTTCACATACTTTTACTTTCATAACCTTTAAATTTCACACACATTTGCTTTCACATATTTCACTCTTATATGCTTTTTACATTTCACATGCATTTGCTTTCATAGATTTCACTTTCTTATACTTTAACATTTCACAGGCTTTCAAAATTTCACACTATTTTCCATATGCTTTTAAATTTTACATGAATTTAGTTTTCACATGCGTTTCATTCTATACTTGACATTAGTAGTGTGCATTCAACATGAGATCATCTGGCATCATTTATTAGAGTGTTGCCGTCATGCATCTATCCTCTTCATGTGACCATCTAGCATCATTCACTACATCATTTTGCATTGTCAACATGCATTCATTGTTACCATCATCATTCTTTCAGCATTACCATCATGCATTCAAAATCATCATACATCATCTGGACAAAATATGTGTTCATATATTTACTTGTCTCTTACAGCAAAATGATTAAGCCATGGCCTTTATATTTTTCAGTAAGAAACAAGTAAAAAAGGGCAATTGTGAATACCATATTTTTTCTGAGTATTTTTTTATCTTTGTTTTTATTTTTGCCAAAAAAAGGCCTCTCATACACTTTAAAAAAAATAAAAAAATTCTCCCAAGCCATGTCATTGTTGGCCCATTAAAACTCAACCAATTGATCCCTCTCTTTGTGACAGGCTGTAATCAAATAAAAGGAAAGCAAAATAAAATAAAAATAAAAATAAAAAGAAGAATGGCAAGAGTGGTGGACTCTATGCCTTCTACATTGGTGCCGAGAAAGAATGAGCTCTTTGTCAACTGTCAAGCTGTACAAAAATGAGATGTTAGAAGAAGAAAAAGGGAAGAAGATCGCTGAATAAGAAGATAAGTTTTCAGAAAGAATGGTGTCAAATGAAATCAGTATCAAATCATCTAGAATCAGCAATAATTTGAGGAATAAAATTCTTTCAATCAGATCACAAATATAGAAAAATCAACCTACAATGGGTATAAATTCACATGCTAATGATCATATTTGGAGGGGATTATGATCTTAATTCTTCATCTTCTAAAAAAATTAGAGAAAAGAGAAACGAGAAAAAGAAAAGACAGGTTGCAGCACCTTCCCTGCACTTAGCCACGTTATACGTGGCCTTGCCTCAATGCCGTGAAGCCCATCGCTCCTCAGCCATCACAAAGCCCTGCCAACCTTTACCTTTACTGGCAGGGAATCCATTGTTGCTTGTACTCCCACCTTTACCAGATCTCGGTGGTTACTCACAGTGACCATCTTCAATGCATCTCTGTGTCAGTGCGTCTACATAGTCCATGTTATTCTTTGTTCCCATATAATAGCAATTGAGTGGACCAAGTTTGGTTTTCATTTTGTTGTCTTATTCTTATTTAATTCTTGTTTCTTTATTCCTTTTTTAGTGATGTCTTGTCTTTTAACCTTTTGCTAAGTTTGTTTAATGAATGTCTTGGTTTTGTTTTCATGATCACAACATGTTGGCCTATGTCTTTCTTTTATTTATTTATTTATTTTTTGGTATAGAATGAAAAGATCTTTCTTTTAGTTTAGGCTAATGTTTGGTTTTTTTTTTTTGGGTTAATTTTAAAAATTAGAGCATTTGGGTTATAATTGTTCTTTTTAGTTTGGGTTAGGTCTATTTGTGTTTTTCTTGAAGTCTTGATTTTTTTTTATTTTATTTTTGGCCTTTCCCTTTAAAAATAAAAATAAAAATATAAAATTAATTTTTATCCGTGCAACAATCTTCAATCATGATAGAAAGGTAAATGGCCCCTTCATATATTGTTGAATTGCAAGGGTTTATTGAGTAGCCTAGTACTAAGTTGAATCTTGTGCAAAAGGAAATTCCTTTTTTTAAAAATAATTCACAATCAAAATTCTCTTCACAAATAAAACCAACCAACACATTTTATTTTATTTTTATTTCTTAATTAAAACCCGTTAACACACTTATTTTCTACAAAATGACGTGACTTTTAGTTCTTCATTGTATCGGGGGATACATCTGCATAGTCAACAACTATCAAGCAAAAATTAATTTGTCTTTAAATTGTATTTTTTTATCTAAGTTATTTTTGTTTTATTTTATTCTTGTACAATTATTATGATTTTTGGGGAAAAATAAATATTATTAAAAGTATAATTAGTTTGCATAATGAGCTCTAGGGTAGCCATATTTATATGGATGTATTAAGGGTACAGTGAGATTAAGTTTCCACCCTTCCCTAATCATAATCAGACTCTTGAACCTTAAAACTCTTTAAAAAGACTAGTTTCATCAAATTAAAAGGTTTTCCAATTTTTCTAGAATTAAAATTGGTGGCGACTCCCATTCATTTTCAAACATGTTGTCATTTGTGTTATGACGTCCTCCTGGGACGTTGTGACACAAACAAACAAAGCCACAACTTTTTTCAAAAAAAAAAATAAAAGAAATACAAACAGAACCATTGCTCTCTCTTTCCCCTCACTCACACAATTTCCTTCCTCCATGATAGTCTCGATTGTAACATCCTCCCAAATACAACATCATCCTCAAGTCATGATATCGTATCGAGAGTTGTTACTTATAAATCAGTGGACCTTGCTTAAATATCTAGAACAAGGGTCGGCAGAATTGTGTAGTATCAAATGCAAGGTTCTATCAAAATATATATCAAATACACAAAGTAGATATTTAAATACAAAGTTGAATATAAAAGAAAACTCTTCTAAGAGCTTTACAGTACATCTAATTATCTTTTAAAGGTACAGACACACACACACACACATATATATATATATATATATTAAACTACAACAAATACAAGTCTTCTCTACTAAACTACTACAGAGTAGATTTTTTTCATGCAACAACTTCCTTGTCCTTAGGATCAACTTGGAGATGACACGGGAACACAAACAAATAGGGGTGAGAATTATAAAATTCTCAGTAGGGCATCCCCAAAACATATATTGAAAGTCATGTCATCGTCATTGTCATTGTCACCGTCCTAGCCATTTGGATTTATTAAGACAAAAGTGAACATACAACTTATAACCAAGTTTCATTTTAAAGTTCAAAATTATCATTCTAAAGTGGGTTTCTTTTTGTATTCAATCATTTAAAACATGTATTTCATGGCATTCAAGATCCTAATAATTTATTCTCAACTTTATGTGCACTCAATACATCGAAGTGGATCTTATACTCATCATATAAAGCATATACTCTTCAATTACAACTTGAACATATTGGCCTCAATATCGATACTAAAATCCATTAATTGATACATAAGATAAAGGACTACTTATAACAATTGCTATCTCAACTCGTCGTGGCTTTTGACTAATCTTTTCATATCTAGGCATTACATATCGCCATCCCTAGCATGGGAATGATGGGTAATAAACTACTTTTCAGGACTGAGCTCATTCCTATACATGATAATTGGATTTACTTTCTTCAATTCTCACACAGACTTATTCCTAGCAAGGTTTACTTTTCCCGACTCAATTCAAAGGTAGTCAGGTTCCTTCTTCTACAGACTGGATTTCCTTTCTCCAGCACAAGACATATAATCTCATTTTTATCTTGGTAGTCAGGTTTATTTTCCACGATAGACCGGATTTACTTTCTCTAGTCCAAGATACATAATCTAATGCTTTTCTTAGTGGTCAGGTTTACTTTCCCTGACCAACCAGATTTACTTTCTCCAACCCAAGAAATACAATCTTATGCTTTACCTTCACATGTATACATATATAAGAAGTATTCATATCTATGTGTGTCGAACCTCATTAATAACTTCACATGCTCAATCATTCATATTAATGTACTCATGTCATACTAGTACCAAACCATTATTCCATTAATTCAAGGCATCAATTCATTTTCAGCACAATGGTAGATTTGACATATTTGTAGCACAATTTATTTTGCACATCAAACCACTAATTCAGGGGCTATAAAAATTCTCTATGACACCTCAATGTGTCCCTAAAGGACTGTGAAAATATTAGGGCAAAAATGGGTCTCTAACTATATTTATAAAATTTCACAAATTCGAAGGTCAGAATTGTTCAATTTCAGCAAATAGCCAGAAGTCTCAATTTTTATACCCTATAAAACGAACTCAAAACTTCATAAAAAAAAAATTAGTTTCAACTTCAAGATGTCCTCAACCTCTTATACAAATTTCAGTCCAAAATTCGATCATGTGATCAGGTAACAAAATTAGAAAAATTCAGTGTTACAAATTGGACTATATAGGAAGAAACCCTGACTCTCATGGTTTTCAATTATTTTAAAATAGGAAAAATAGTTTTCATGCCTCAAGAAAATTTCAGGAAACACTTCCATATGTTGGGTACACATAAAAGTTTTAGCCTAAGATTATGTTTCTAAATCAGTGAGAAAAATCAAAACATTTTACCTGCTTGCTGAATTCGGGATTTCCAGCAGTATGATACATAACATACTTTAACAAAAAAGGTTTCCTAACTTCATCAAAACTCTCTATAAAAATTAATACATCAATATTCATGTATAATAATCAAATAAAACAAAAAGTTTCGGACCCAATCATTCATCAAATTTTAGTGTAAAATTTGAAAGAAAAGTGGATGAATAAAGCCCTACTTGTTACTAGAAGATCTTTGCACTTCTCTTGTTTCTTCTAAGTGTTTTTCTTCCTTCAAAACCTCCTCAAACAGCCCTTAATACTTTAAAATAAAGGTATATGATATCTGAAAGTGGAGATTAGTGATGAATCAGAATTCTAATCGGTTAGTTTTGTAGGTGGTGATGAGTAGAACAAGTTTAGTAAAAGGAGTTTGTGGTTTTATCAAGTCTAGGCAAGGATTTGGATAAATTTTTCATGGTTTTTGAAGAAGAAAATAGAGGTGGATGTGTGTTTCTCTACATGGCCAAGAATACAAGCTTCAAGAACAAGTTTTGTGGCTTTTTAATGATCTTGGATTAAGTTATAAGAATTATTTAATGTAAAGTCAACATTCTTTCTAAAAGAAAATAAGATGGATGACTAGGATTTGATCTTATTAATCAAGATTGAATCTTAGTCATCTACTTGGTTTGAATGAATAGACATTATCCAAATCTTAAAGATTAAGCCATCTTTTGGTGTAAAAATTACACATCGAAATTTTACCGAACGGATAAAACACCATACCCGGGTAATCAAACATTGCTCGAAAATTAATTCTAGGTATAAAATCTTTATTCATACCCATTTCTAATCTTAATCATATAATTTCTCAATTACGGGCATCTCTGGGTCCTAATTCTAGGTTTTGGCTGTCTAGGCGGACCCACGGACCCTAATCATTCTCATCATTTCTATGCCTATCAGATTTTTGAAATTATGATTAGTAAAGTTCAAGTTAATTTTTGAATAATTTTTAGGGTGTTATATGGATCCCTCTCTGTCTATGTGTGCCCCAACTTTATTTCCTCTGCTTTTGAAAAAATGACCAAGACATGTCAAATCACATGAATGTTCCCTTCTTTCCTTTTTTTTATTTTATCTTTTTTATTTATTTATTTTTTTAGATGGTGTGGGCTGCATTTTTCATGGGCCCTATTGATTGATTCCTTTGGTGGGCTTTGGCTTAATAAGTTTTTTATTTAAAGAGAAATAGTTCTTTGTTTAGTATTCTTTTATTAGGTTTTTATTTTTTATTTTTTTATTTTTGGATTAGTTAGTATTTGGTTTGATTTAAGTTTTTGAGTTAAGATTTTTCAGATTAGATTTTTTTCTTTTTATAAAAAATGAATGACTTGCTACCCCGCATTTCTTTTTCTTCAGTTGATTTCCTCTAAAAATAAAAAAAAGGTTTTATTCAGTTTGGGTCTAAATGGAAAAAGGAGTTTTATTTAATTTGGGTATACAATGAATTCTTGGGTGTTTTATTTTATTTTATTATTAGTTTTTGGGGCTTAGTGGGTTATAGTGTTGCTTTGATTTTTAGGTTGAGTCAAATTTTTTTATTTATTAGTTAGAGTCAAAAAAGAAAATTTTTTATCTTGAAAATTGTTCTGCTCTTTTAAATATAATTATTATTTTTTATTATTTTATTATTTTGTAAGTGATCAATAATTCTTCCTTTTGAGAATAGAGTTATTTTAGCCGCGATGGCTTATTGATTCTATATTTTAAGAATATTTTAGCTATGACAGCTTGATATTCTAAAAATTCTTTTCAAAAATAAAATCCAACAACCAATAAATATTTTCTACAGAACTATGTAACTTTGAGTTCTCCATTACACCAGGGGATACATAGGAGCATGTACATCCATGTCAAGCAAAAATTAAATTTTCATAATTTTTGTCTTGCTTGTAAATATTTTTTTAGATACACTTTATCATTAAAATTTAAATTAGTTACTAACATGTTAAATGTTTTATTTTGAATAAATTATTAATTTAGCCATAACGGCTTGTTAACTCAATATGTTGGGCATCTAAGTTGTGACAACTTGATGTTTGAAAATTTTCTTTTAAAAAAGATATTTGTTCTTTTTTTGTAAATTGTTTTTCTATATATATTTTTATCTTATTTATAAATACGTATCATTTATAGGTGACATTTTATTTTATATTTAATTTAAATTATTCATTTATTTCCGAAAACTTTTATTTTGAATAAGGATGTTAACTTAGCCGAGATGGCCTATTAGCTCAACATTTTGGAAATCTGAGTTACGACAGCCCAAAATTTTCTTTCATGTTTTAGAATAGAAATTTTTTTTTTATTTTTAGTAATAAATGCTAGAATAAATATTTTGAAAAGGTTATTAATAATTTGCACAATCCAATTAAGGTAATCTAGTAATACATATGTATCACGGGTGGTGAAAAATAAACTTTTTACCCTTCCTGTGCATAATCAACTCTCGAACTCAAAATCTTGTTTAAAAGATTATTTCTATTTAAATAAAAATGGTTTTTCCATGTTTTTACCAATTTAAATAAAACTTGGTGGCGACTCCATTTTAAATCCACTCCTTTTCGTTGTCCCCATTGTGATCCCGATTGCGACAGATGGCGACTCCACTGCGAACCTGTGTGAGAGTCAAGCCTAACATATTTGATTGTGCTTATTATTATAACCTCACTTTTTCTTTACATTTTATTTTATTAGTTGTCTGTTCTTTTTTGTGTCAGAATTTTGTTGCCATTGTGTTTGTGTATATATATATATATATATATATATATATATTATTTATCTTTGTTTCTTTGTGACCACCCTAGGATAAAAGACTTTTGTTCTATATTGTGTATTTTTGCAAGTGTTGTCATGGGTAGTTTAGGATCTCAAGTTTGTCTGCTCTTTGCACACACAACACTCACACATTAATCACACACTTGAGCAGGGCTTTATACTCGGGTCTGAGTTCAACTTGAGATAGGTAAGAGGTTGTATAGTTGTAGCCATTTTGGATGTATGTCTTATTTGGTTATTGTGAAAATCTCGTCTAGAGTGTGACTCTTTTGTAAATGTCCTACACCTAGCAGTTACATGCTGTTGTTGATAATGTTACAAAATTAGCTCTCAGCTCTAGAGACTGTAGAATCCTAAAATCAGACATCCACCTGGTAAGAGTCTTCACAAAGTAGAAAACCTATGAGACTATATGATAGCCCTCTGTAGTTCACCTCAAATAGGATACAAGAGAGCATACTCTTTCCTTGACTCATTTCCTTTGTACATAAATTCTTTAACATACCCAAAGCATTTATTGTTATTTTTTTCAACCAAAAAAAAAAAGAAAAAACTAATTCTTTTTCTTCCTTGCTTTAGCAGGTTCGTTAGATAATCATATCAAAGTCTTATTGTGTGCATCTTTAGAAAATGAAAGTAAACATGAGACCAAACAACCATTGAGTATACAACAATTAAAAAAGACTTTGCATCTTAAGGCCAAGAAACCTGACACAAAAGGCCTAAAATCCTTGGGTCAACTATTGAGTGTACCACAAAGTATGATAGGACGGTTAATCCTCTATTTCACTTAAAGAGTTATTGCACCAAGATGTCGATATAGTCAAAGGATGAAAAGCTTCTCATTAGCTTTTTCCATGAAAGCTTAATTGGACCTACCTTGGAATGGTACAGTCAATTAGACCATTCAAAGATTTCCAACAGGAGAGAATTGGCTGATCAATTCATGAGTTAGTACAAGTTCAACTTGCAAGTGGCACCTACTAGAGAGCAATTAAGCACGATGCAAAAGAAGAAAAATGAACCTTTTGAGCAATATGCTCAAAGGTGGAGAGCTCTAGCTGCTTAAGTTCAACCACCACATATCCTGACTGAAATTGTTCATACTTCTTAGGGACCTTGGGATCTCCCTATATTGGGGCAATGGCAGGAGCAGCATATAAAGATTTCTCCAATTTCATAACTGCTAGAGAAAGGATTGAGAATTTGGCTAAAGCTGACAAGTTTCCAATGAATAATGAAGACACCAGAAAGGGAGTCCCATTTAAAAGGAAAGAGACAGAAATAAATTATATACATTGTAACGCCCCGATTTTTCTGTTAGAGTAAAAATGACCAAAATGCCCCTGAGGTCATTTTCACCGACCGAGGAAAGCCGGTTCGGCAGTACTCGAAGGGCAAACTCAATGTTGGAAGGGGATTAGATAACTTGTCTACCTTCCCGGGATCGAAAATCTCATTTTTCGAGTTTTCAGGTCAAAATGACCAAAACGCCCCTGCTGTGTTTTACTCGTTTGCAAGTGCCGGATGAACCCGAAACTTCTCCAAATGGTTTTAAAAGGTGTTTTTATGTATTCTATGACCTCAGTTTTAATTTTTGATGTCCCGGGCAAAATTAGTGCAAAATTACGGTTTTGCCCCTAGTTTCGTGTTTTTACTCTTAATCGCGTGATTAAGCAAACCTAAGCAATATTAGGCTCTAATCGAAGGTTAATTAATTTCTTTAATTAATCTTGAGTCAAAATAATTTATTAAAGTTGATTAGAACCAAAAAGTGCTTAATTACAACCTAAAATCATATTTTAACTTCAAGACACCTAGTCATAGAATCTTGAATAGTATTTTCTCTTTCCAATTCCTTAAATCATGGAATTGTGTTACACATTGTTTATTCACAAATGAGTTTTAAATTCTTTAATGATGTATGAGCACTCCTAAACTTGTCATAAACTCCCTAAATCATATTCTTAGTTACCTAAACTTAAGCTTAATCATTCCTAACCTTGTACCTAAGCTAATACATATCTAAACCTACCATTAACACACAATTAAATGGTCAAAACTCACCCCCACTCTGCTGTCCAGCCTTGGCCGAAGCTGTCCCTCCCCATTATGCATTACATGTTCAATTTTTCAACACTCCAAGGCCATACCTCAAGTCACATACACTATACCTTGTCATAACTTTCAATCAAGCTTGAATTTCCACATGAATAAATAATTAAAACAACCCATTTTCCCCATTTATTTGTGGCTGGAAAAGTTCCAGCCATGCATTGTTTCTAGAAGCCTAATTTCATAAAAATTTGATAGGAAATTAACTCACATCAAGCCATACTTTGTAGCATAGCTTCCATACTTCAAACCATGCTTGAATAACCTTGTGTAAGAGATATTTTCCTCTCCCTTTTCCCTCCAAGACCACACGGCCACTCCCTCCCTTTGTAAGCTCCATGGCTTTGTTTTTCTATAAATAGGATGCTTGTGATAGCCTTGTTGCACCTTGAAGCATTTGCTAAGTTTAGAGTTTTAGAGTTGTCTTGCTAGTTCTTTCTTTTTCTCTCAATGTTTCAAGAGTGTTCTTCCTTTCTTTTCATCTTTATCTTCATCTTCTCTTCATCTCATCATCATCTCTTAACCATCAAACACCACCCCAAAGCCTTGAACCATCATCAAACCTCTCAAACACCACACCTCAAACACAACTTCACTTGAAACACATTTCCTTCCTTTTCTTTCATCAAGGCCGAATCATCATCACCATCCTAGGAGGTGTTGCTCATCTCATTTCCATCTTCAAGTCCAAGCTTTTACCTTCATCACAAGGTAGGGATTTGTTTTCAAACTTTGTTTTGCTCAAGAAAGTGTTTTTCTCTAGTTTCCTCTTGGATTCTTTTTGAACTTTCCTTTGTTTTTCCTTTTCTTTTCATTTCGGCCTCTAGGCCTTATTATGAGCATGATAGCTTGATGATGAGAGTTTCTAGATGATGACATTGTGTTCATCTCAAAGAAACCTCTAAAGCTTGAGTTTTCCTTTTCTTGTAACTTTATTTATATGTTATCTAGCTCACATGGTTTTCCAACTTAAGAAAACTAATCTAAGGATTTCTAAAAACCCAAGCCTACCCTTGTCAACCTTAAAGTTGGCCGGAACGTTCTAGAGATTTTTTTCTAGATAGGGGTTTTGGGTATTTAATAAAGAACTTGACGTAGTTTCACTTTCCTTCTCTTTTGTATGACTTTCAGTTTTTGTGTTGTGATCTTTGAGATATTGTATTGGGTTGCTATCTTGTTAAAGTCTTGAATAAGCTCTAGTTAATCATAAAATGAACCTTGCATCATGTTTACTTTATGCTTTGCATATCATGTTTACTTCCTTGCTATCACTAAATACCAAGATAATGAATGAACTTGCATTATCATGTTTATATTTCAAGCTATGCATTATCATGTTTATATTTCAAGTTCTCACTTATTACTAAGATAATAATGAGTTGCATTCGTATTTGCTTTGTGCTATCACTTTACTTTCTAATGGAACCTAAAATAAGTGAATAAACATGTTTATTTTTATGTCACCACCTAAATGAACCTAGAGCTCAAAGACTTGCCCATTGTTGTCTCAACAAAGGTCTAACAATATGTATTTTCCTTGGTTCATATTTCGGCCCCAAGAGGTCTTGAAGTTTCTAAGTATTTGAGACTATTTTTCATAATTTTTCCAAGCTTATATGAGTTTAAGGAATGCATAGAACTAAGTTTTATGAATTTAGGACCTCTTGAGATAAAAATGAATTGGTCACTGCCCTCTTAAATATTCTTATGACTTTAGATGTTAAAATTGTTTATAAATGAGTTTTGAAAGTTTAAAAAGAGTTCCAAGAGAAACTAGTATTTTATGTGCTTTAGAAATGATGTTTTATGCCTTTTTGGAGAAGTATATTTTCGGTTCTTCCTTGCTCTTTGCTGCCACTGTATGTGCTGTTTTGATGGTGATAATGTACCTATGTTTGAGTAAAAATAATGTTAATACTCATATGTGAAAGATAGGATAAGTTAAGAGCTAGAAAAGAATTAATTTGAGAATTCTAGATCCTTTAATTATGTAATTTTCTGGATTCTGTCCAGCAAGGTTTAGATTTAATAATCATGGTTTTAAATTAGTTTAAATATGTAGGAATGACTCATAATTGGTTTAGGACTTAATTTTGAAGCCTTAGGAGCAAACTAAACTTAGAAAGGGTCATTGTTGTGACTTCTAGGTACCCGTAAAGTTAGGATTTCAAATTCTGCATCCTTGAGGTTTAGAGATGTTCTTGACCATAGTGTGAGGTGAGAAATACTTAGTTATAACCTCATAGGTTCCCAAGAGACTAGGTTTTAATGATCGATAACTTAGAATGTGAGTTAAGGACTTTAAGGGTCTAAACCGTAATCTCTAAGAACCCCGTAATCACACAAATATAAGCTGTCCAAATCTGCATAGTGCTGTTTGGATAAGTCCTTGAGCATAAAAATTAGTAACACTGATTAGCTGTGAACCTATAGGTGTGTAAGAGGTTAAGAATAATTCTAGAATGATTAGTTTACAAGTTTAAGACTCAAAGGAACCAAAGCATAACATACTATAAGTTTGTAACATAATAAGCTTGGGAGTTTGTATGAATGATTGTCTAAGGTGTGACTATGTGATAATGTATATGCTATGGTTTTATGTATACACTATGAAGAAAGTTTCATGTGATGATGTATATGCTATGAAAAAGATGTATGTAACGAATAATGATGTATCTATGAATTAACACTTTATGAGAATTTAAATGTGACACAACACTGAGACGCCTTCTTGGGTGACACCGGTTTAGCCGAGCACCCCTAAGAAAACAAATCCGTGAGGGTATTGACATAGAGCTTGCCAAAGCGGACAAAACTACGATGCACTAGTTGCTAGTAGAGCGTTTCAAAGAGGAAATGACCCTAAGAGGTGTGATCCTTAATTGCCCCCTAGCCCGCACTATTGAGTCGGGATTATGTATATGTTACGCTTATCATAGGATAAGTAAGAACTAGTGACGACTAGTTAAGGTATGAGCTCATAACCTAGAGATGATTTAGGGCGGCCCCATGAGATGAAAGTTAAAGTTAACAATGTCACATATACTATACTTATGCCAATGTCATGATGTTTCTTAATTGTTCTATTGTTTGATTAACCTTTATGATGCACTCATATCATTAGTATATTTTATGCTTAGCTATAAGACGCATTGTAAAATATGATAGACCTTGGATAAATAAAACTTTGGAAAAATAACTTAAAAGGAATTTATATGCATGCACACCTTTTTAGAAATAAACCCAAGGTTCCTGAGGATGTGACGATGTCACCTAGGTAGGGATAACCCTACTGAGAATTCTTTTAGAAAGATTCTCATTCCCTCTCTCTTTTCTCCCGTCATATCTTCAGATGGTGACATTCGTACTCTTCATCGACACCCCCGTATGGGAGCTGCACCATGACCCGGCACTCGGGTCATACCATTTTGAGGGTCGCTGCACTGTCAGAGTATTCATGTTCATGGGACGACCCTTCGCGCATCCAGTCCCAAGTTACCGTTTTACCCCGACTGCTCCTTACCGTCATAACGGGATTTTTGAGAGAACGAGACCACATGATGAGCAGATTCTCCGCATGGAGCCCGAGATGTCAGCTGTACGCGACTACCCGGAGTACGTGCCTCGCACCCAGTACTCGGAGACGGACCCATCCGAGGACCCGCCATCACACATGTACAGCTGGAGCTCCAGTCCCGCTCCCCCACCGATGAGGGCTGGGAGTGAGGAGACGGTGGTCCAGCCGAGGTTGGCTAGTCGGCCATCTATGCACCCTCGCCGTGGTGGACATGCCCCGATGATGCGCTTGACCACTCCCGCCGAGATTCGTCAGTGGATCGACTCGACCCTACAGTACTCGGACCAGCAGGAGTAGACATAGGAGGGGTAGTAGTAGTGCACACACGCCACATATTTGAGGACAAACCTTCTTTTGTATATGAGGTTGTCTACTCTAGGTGCACATGGGTATGGGTGTTGTTTCTCTTGTATTTTCTTTTTTTATGATTTCCTTGTATTGCATTTCAGTTGTATTCCGCTTCCCGATGTATTGAATAGTCCTGCCCTTTCGGGTAGGCACAGTATATATATATATATATATATATATATATCTATGTTTCAGTTGATGTCTCCGTGATATGATGTGTTTCTTTATGTTTTGCTTATATGTTTCGCTATGCTTCCCCTTAAAGATTCGTGCGTGGCTCTCACTTTGATTATAATTCCAAAAAGAAAAATTTTATCCATATTTCCGCTAAGTATTTTCTAAGTAAAAGATAAGACCAAAAGGTAATATTCTAAAGATTAACCTAAGTACATACTAGTAGTCTGGGGTTAAGATTTAGGGTGTTACATACATGGTTAGCAACCTTTCATCCTAAGATATGCATCAACACATCCAAAAACTCAAATGCCATTATACCAAAAACCTTATCCATGCTTACCCACTTTACTAAGCCACACCAACCATAAATCCCTAACCTTAAGTCAATAATGCTCACATACGACCATATCAACTATCTTGCCTAACCTATTATTGTAACCCAACTGCACATCTCCAAAATTACTCGAACACTGCACCACCACAACCAAGTTCCCAAAATTAGAATTGCACTCGATTCCCAAACTTGGCACTTTTTCCAAAGTTAGATATTTCAAATGTAGACCTTTTTCAATGATTGTTTGATGCTCATCTAATCTCACCATACCTTGTGCACCCATTAGAACCACTGTTCCCAGCATGGTGCAATCCCAATTTAACTTGTAAATATCATATGGATGTTGCAAGACGTTCAATTAAGGATTGTGAAGGTTTCAAGACAGCAGTGAGAAGGCTAATTGCTTGTGGGAGATTAGATCTTCAAGAAGATCCAAAGCCAACTATTGTTAATAATCTGATCCCAAACCATGAAGGAGGAAATCATGTGAATGCCTTTGAAGTGCAAGAGCTATTGGTCAAGAAGGTTTTGAGTTTCCGAACACCAATGGATAAAATGTTTAATGCCTTGAAAGAGGCTAATTATAACATCACAACACCTACTTCTATAATGAAAGAAAAGGATAAATATGATATAGAATCAAGATGTGCATAGCACTATGGAAGTCTTGGGCATGATATTAAGAATTGTTGGGATTTCAAAGTTCGTGTACAAGAACTACTCATTTTAGGTGTGATATAAGCAAAAAAGAAGCAAAATTCCAATGAAAAGGTGAATGTAATTGAGTGTTTTATGATCCAAGTGCCTTCACTTAATCAAGCTTCGAAACCAGAAAAAGTAGTGATCACTATGAAGAAACTAACACCCTTCAATTATGAGGACACAAGTGTCAAACCCTAGAACTATGGGACCAAAGTATAGACAAAAGGAGAAGTAGAAGAATCCTCAAAGGCCCAAGCAAATGAAGTGGTGACTAGCATAATGGAAGTAGGAGGAATAACTAGGAGTGGAAGATGTTATGGCCCTAGAGAATTAGAAAAAGTAAAGTTTATTGATGAAGGGAACATCGGAAAGGACCTAGACCCTAGAAGGAAGGAAAAAGAAGATGAAGATGTCGAGGAGTTCTTGAAAATCATGAAGCAAAGTGTATATGATATCCTGGAGCAATTGAAGAAGACTCTTCATAGAATATCCTTTTTGTCATTAATCTTGTCATCTGAACCCCATCAAAAGGCATTGATAAAGATTTTGAAGGAAGCTTAAGTCAAACCTGACGTCTCATTAGAGAACATGGTGAATATGGTGGATCCGATTAAGCGCATAAGCATGATCACACTCTCAAATCAAGAAATTGTGTCACAGTCCAACCCGTGGGCATTGTACATAACTCTCAAATATAAAGACCATATAGTACCCAGAGTCCTTATTGATGGAGTGTCTAGGTTAAATGTCTTACTGATGTCAACTTTAAATCATTTATCAATGAACAAGGATGATGTATCACCACAGGTGATGATTGTGAAAGCTTTCGATGGGGCTAAGAAAAGCATCCTTGGAAAAGTGATGTTGCCATTGGAGATTGGCCTAAGTAAGTTTGTAGTGTTATTTCAAGTAATAGAGATCGAATTAGATTACAATATGCTACTAGGAAGGCCATGGATTAATGACGTTGGTGTTGTTCCTTCAACATTGCATAAAAAGGTTAAATACATTGAGAATGGATCAATAATTATGATCCGTTGGAGAGAAGGATATCATAGTATCCAAGTCAGTTACACTGCCATACATCAAAAAAGTGAATCTAGCAGAAAGCAGTTTATGGCATAGTTTAGAAGCAGTAAATATAGAATATGAATGAAACACATCCCTAATGCAAAATCAGGTGATGGCTCATATTATGGATAAAAATGGGTATCTGCAAGTGAAGGCCTGGGATCTCGAATGCAGGGTATTAAAACATCTATATCAGTACTAGAGAAGCCTACTAATTCTGTTTAAGATATGAGGCATCATTGGAAGAATAGATGAGGACCATGGTCCTTGAGCAGAAGAAACAAAAAGGAAAAATGAAATAGATCCCTCACTTAAAGGAGATAATTCCTTACCCAGCTAAAGTGATCATGTCTGAAGAAATTCGCTTCCCTTGCTATTGTCCTACCATCAATATAGAGGATGTAACACCCCAAATTTTCATGGTTGTGCAAAATAACCAAAACGTCCTTGAGGTAATCTAACGCGGGAGCCAAGTGATGATCGGACTCGGTCATTTCCCAAAAGCAAGGGCTCTTTCCTCTCACCTCTATGCTAAAAAGGAGAAAAAAAAAGTTCCCATGGTTTCCTTTGATTTTAATTGTTTCCCTTTCTCTTATATGCTTGTCTTTGCTTACTTCTTGCAAGCATGATGTGTCAAATTTCTATATGTTACTCTATGCATGCAATATTATTTCTATCTGGCATGTTACATATTTATTTTCCTATGTGTAGAAATAACAAATCAAAATGCTGAGAAATTGAAATTTCTAGATAGCAACAAATAATTGGTTTTATTAAACCTTGTAACTTTAATATGAAAATACATACAATTTGAATTGCACTTGGAACCTTCAACCTATTCGAGCTTTATAGATTTAATAGTTAAGCTGTTGTAGAGATCCTAACTTTGATATGTTAGCATATTATGTATACCAGCCCACAAGGCATAAAATCTTGGTCTGAAACTTGATTGCCATCATCCATTATGTTATTTTATATGACCATGAGCACTATCACATGTTCACAAGTTTTTGGCGACTTAACATACATGGGTACACACAGTACATCATCTCTCAACATCATATGTAACCTTAGTTAACATAAGCCAAATCCATATAGTCCTCAATATTAATAACAGCCCATGTACATATCCCAAAACAAAGAAACAGCAAAAAAATAAAATAAAATAAAATAATAATAAACAAAACTAAATCAATTACAGCCATCTCCACTCCTTGCAAGTGAGGATGGGCTAGTGCTCCCTGCAAGTGAGGATGGGAAAACTGCAGAAGTTTGGCAATCAGGCCCATAAGGTTCTCCTGCATTCCAAGAGCAACATGGAACTAAATGTAAATTATAGAAACAATCCCAATAAAAACAAAAGGGGGAACAGCTAGCTAGGGGGCGTTGCCTTCAGCTTCGTACCTTGATCCTCAAATTCTTCATCTTCATCCATATCCACGGACACATCTCAGTGGCTATAGGAGATTGTGGTGAGACCAACAGAAGAAATTGGAAAAATACAGAAAATTGAGAGATTGAATTCAGGTAAGCAATTCCAAATTCAATTCATTCCATATTCTTAGTGTTTAATTTGCCATTTATTTATTTTTCTCATTGAAGCCAACTTAATTCAGAATCCATTCTTCATCCAAGTAAACTCAACCTCATTTTCATTTGAACTAGCACAATACCCACAAATCATTTCTTCATAACCTGCATCTTTCAATAGCAACACAAATAAAACATAATATAAACCATTTCAAACCCAAAATCACAAATCCAAATCTTTCAACAATAGCACCAGCACAAATCAAATAGCAATAAAAAATAAAAACCAAATCATCCTACATTATCATAACCAACCAAGTCCTGAACAATGTCCAATCAGCAAACCAAGCATTCAACCAAACTCAATCTAGAAGAAAATAATAAAAACAAACAGCAGAAATAAAAAAAAAAGGAGCCGTGGCCTTGCTGTGCTCACTGCTGCGTGAATCTGCCGCAGCCTCTTCCTATCGTCGCTGTGCTAGGCCGCCACCCAGGCCCGCCACTGCATGCAGCGCCTTTCCTCCCCTCCACCGCGGCCTCCATCATTGCGGCTCCTCTTCCTCTTGATTCCTCTCAACACTGAAACCCCTCCTTCCCCTTGGGATGCTTATCTTTCTCCATTGATGAACAGCCCCCATATATAAACCAAAGCTTTGGAAACCCCAAGTCCTAAAATCACTATCCCTCTGTCCCTTCCTCAACCCCAAACACCCTCAACTCATATTACCCAAAAACCAGAAAAATGATTAGAAGAAAGGGAAGAGAAGCTGCGGTTGTCACCATCCCAGCCACCCATCGCAGTGGATCAGCTCCCCCAGCCGCGCGGTGGCTGGCTTTCCTCTTTTCCCGGCCGTCGAACTCCCTTCTCTCTCAGTGCTGTGAACGGCACTATGAATAGCGCCGCGAGCCGCACCCACCGCCACAGGTTGCCGGCGTCACTTTCTTCCCCCCTGCCTAGCCGCGCGGCGGCCTCGCTCCATCTTCTTACAAGCGTCTCACCTGACCTCAGCCCCCCTCTCTCAATATCTCTTTCTGTGCATGTGTGTGAGTGTTTAAAACAAAAAAAAATGAAACTAAGTTCCGTTCCAAACCATTCTTTCCATTTTGTTTGTTTCTAATTATTATTATTTTGTTATTTTTCTTTCATTTGACATCACGTTTGGACTTGGTAGACATCACTTGGACTATATTGTCTTTGGGCTTTTTGTCTAAAACTAAAGTCCCTAACATTTCAACTTAAGTTTCTTAACTGTATACTACTTTGCATATTGATCAGATTTGTGAGTTTTATTTATATCTTGTTTGGTCTTTTATTTGGCTCGAAAATATTATTTACCAAGCTGGGACCATATTTTATTTCATTGAACTGTTCTATGTTTTTTTTTTTGTTTTTTTGTTAAAATAATATCTCTTTCAGGTTTGATCAGATTTTATTTTACTCTCTCATTGTCATGCAAGTTTTTTTTTAATTATTTGTTGGGTTTGTTAATATTTTGTTTGATTTGGGATTTAAAGTCAAGTTTTTGTCCAAAAAAAAGGGTTGAAGATGATTTTGTAGCAATTAGTTTTAAAATCATTTAGTTGGAATTAAGTAAACTAAATTAGGAAGTGGTTTAGTTATTCATTTAATGTGTTCGTGAATTTTGTGCTAATTTTTGTTAAAATAATAATAATAAATATAAAAAGGTTTGAAAAGAAATAAAAATAGTAATTAGGGCTATCGCATTTTAATTCATTTATTTTACTTGTCCGAATATTTTGCATAAGTTAATTGTGTGTTTGTTATTAATTAGTTTTGCCAGTTCATGTTGAAATTTTTGTCAAAATAAATAAAATAAATATATTTCTTTCTGGTAAACGAAAATAAATTTTAAAATAATCTCTCGTGCAATGATCAATAACAGTGATTGATTAACAAATGTTATCTTCATCACTTTTGAATCATGAAAGTTCATTGAGTAGCCAAGTGCTAACTTGAACCCTCTTCAAGGGCAGATTTTGTGTTCGAAGAAAATATTCTTACCGAAAGTGTTTTCAATCAATTAAAATCAACCAACGCACAAATATTTTCTAGAGAATGACGTGGCTTTGAGTTCCTCATTGCATCAGGGGATATGTTGGCATAACTAAATGCTATCAAGCCAAAATTAATTTCTCTAAAATCTATATTATTATTCTAGTCTTCTTGTTTTAATTTTTACATAAAATATTCTCGGCCTTAAGATATACTTGGACTTTGAAAACATATACTCGCACTTTGAAAAATATTTCTTCGGATTTTGAAAATATGTCTTTGGCCTTGAGAATGTATTCTTGGCCTCATGATGAGGAAGGACTTGAAAAGAGTTTTGTTTTAATTTAAAGATTCAAAACTTTTGTCCTCGAATTTTTGGAAGTGTTTAAAGGTGTAAAAGTTATTTCAGAATTTTGATCCCTGTCTTGTGTAAAGTGCTGTGTGGAAGTCTTATGATCCCTGGTACGCTATATATATATATATATATACTGAGTTCGGTCCTTGATTCCGACATATTGGGTAGGAGCATATTTACTTCTAGTAAGACAATGATGACATGTGCTTATGGATATATGGATGTGAAGTGTGTCTGTGTGAATTGTTTGTGGCATGGTGTGACTATGATTGGTTGGTTGAGATGCACAATTCATATGAAGTCTATAAGAATGAAGTGTTAGACGAAATATTATGATGAGTGTGATTATATATTCATGCTACATCTCTACATAACATGCTAAGATTCAAGGTGGCACAAGTCACATGGAAATGATCCTATAGATTCTAAGAATAAATGGTTATGATAGGCGATCTGTAAACCCCCTTTAAGCCTTACCCGCACTCTAGGAGTCAGGAATTAGCTTATCTCAGGATAAGTAGAAACTGTGACGACTAGTTTAGGGATTGAGCTCATCCTAGGAGATCGGTGAAGTGGAGTTTTGGTGACCAGTATAAAATCGCTGGGGCTGGTGAGTTGGTTGAATTTTGGCGAACGTGATAAAAGGGTGGTTATTAAAAAAGGAAAATTTAATTATGAGAAAGCAAAGCATCACGGATTTCATTGCATTTCCATATATGTTAAATGTTGTATGATTTATCATGCCTATCTTATCATACCTACCTTATTTACATGTGATATTTGTGCATTGAGGGATTGTTTCCCCCTCTATTGCCCCATGTTATGTCTAGCCTCGACTAGTTAGGGTGATCTCATTCTAGGCGATTGGCGAGCTAGGAGTTTTGGTGACCATGATAAAATCACCGGGGCTAGTGAGATGGTTGGACTTAGGTGGTTTTGCAAGAGGGTGGATAATGAGAAAAGAAGAATCACGACATGTGCATTATGTGCAGTATGTCTGGCACGTAATACTCAGTCATTAGGTTTGGCATGTTGTGTTTTAGATTTCAATGCTACCAACTCTTGTTATGAATGTACTTGTGTTAATTGTATGTGTTACTATGCTCTTGAGGTATTGTCATGTATACATGACATATTTGTTGCATTCATGATATCAAGACCTATGCTAATAGACACCCACTTCGGATAAATAGATTTGAGAAGTTTTAAACTGAACCTTATGCATGTAAATCTCTTTCGTCATGAAAACTAAAGTGGCTAGGGACGATGACAATGACACTGAGCCCTGCTGAAAGTTTTGAATGATTTTCTCATCCCCCTCTTTTCTTTTGTGTCATCTCCAGACGAGGGCAATGGCGCTGCTCGTTGTTTTCCCTGAGACATGGACGTGGGAGTTATGCTACGATTTAGATAATGAGGATGAAGCAGGAGTGTGGAGAGAGTTTTCCTTCGGAGATTAGTTTTAGAGTTGTTATATCCCTTATACCCATGCGTAGTCCAGTCTTGCTAAAACTATGTTTAGCATCAAATTTCTGTACGCTTAACCCTTATTGGCGAACTTAGTATTTTTGGATGTCATATATGATGTCGCTATTATGTTATGACTATGACATGTTAATCTAGTACTGCCATGTTATCCTATGGTCTTTGTATACATTATGACGAGTTTTATGTGATTGTCGTTATTATGTGTATTGACTGATATATATATAGATACACATGGCTCGCATTTTGATTTTAAAAGTTCAAAAAAAAAAAATTTACCCATATTTTTACTAAAGTATTTCCAAGTCAAAAGATAAGAACTGAAACAAAATAGTAATAACTAATAATTAACTTAAACACGTCCTAGGTGTGTTAGGTTAACTATTAGGGTGTTACAATAATGGTATCAGAGCAGTTCGGTTCTCATGGAGCTTGAGGATTGGACTGACTGTGCTTCTTGAGCATGATGCGATAGTTATATCATGTGTAGTTGCTTTAGCGATAGGATAAGCTATAGGATTGGGATGCATGACTACCATACGTGTGTACATGCCACGATAACTAGCTCACTTTAGATGAAGTATTGAGCCTGATCAACTCAGTGTTTGTTGTTTTGTGTGTTCAGGAATTGAAGGCATGACCACGACAGAATAGGACTCCAAACGGAGGTGATCAGAACCACGAGACCGTAGAAGATGTTAGGGACATGGCAAGAGCCATGTAGGTGATGTTTGAAAGGATGGAACGGCAAGGCAATGCTGGTCAGGGTCCCAACACTGCTGAAGGGCTCGAACATGCTTGATTTGGGGAGTTCCACAAGGCAAACCCACCACCATTTCGAGGAACTCTAAACCCGAACCAAGCAGACGAGTGGATTAAAAGCGTGGAGAAGATCTTCTCAGTGATAACTTGCACAGAAGAGCAAAAGGTAACTTTTGCCGCATACACGCTAGAGGCAGATGCCGATTTTTGGTGGACTGGCACCCGAAGATTGTTGGAGGCATCTGGCACCTTGATCAATTGGGAATTGTTTAAAAACTACTTCTATGAAAAGTACTTCCCAAATTCGGTGAGAAATACCAAAGATATAGAGTTCATGCAGCTAACCCAGGGCGTGATGCGTGTGGCACAATGTACTGCCAAGTTCGAAGAGCTAATCAAGTTGTCCAGGGTTTTTCAAGGTAATCCTGATGAAATATGGAAGTGTGTCAAGTACAACGCCAAGTTGAAAGCCAAGCTCAACATCGCCATTGCACACATGGAAATTAGGGATTTCCCTATCTTAGTTAACAAATGTCGCATTCTTGAGGAAGGCCATAAAAAGTTAAGCATGTAAAGGACTAAGAATTTCACCAAGAAGCTAGCACCACAAGCTTTGAGGTTAAGCCACAACAAAGTTACAGTTCAGGCCACAAGGCCCCAAGAATAATTCTCAACATGGGGAATCGAACGGTCCAAAGGAAGAAGTACCTCAAAGGGACCCTACTGTTAATTGTCCAAAATGTGGAAAGAACCATGGTAATCGTCCTTGCCTTGCTGGTTAAAGAATGTGCTTTAGGTATGGCAAGCCTGGCCATATGATTCGAGATTGCAATATGAAATCCCCACGATTGAACGCCATTTCTAAACCCCAATGCTGAGGATGAGTGTTCACAGCCAATGTAGAAGATACCTCACGTTCTAACACTCGAGGTAAGTGTACGATAAATGGTAGGATTTTGGTTGTGCTTCTTGATTTCGTTTCCCTACATTGGTTTGTAGCTTATGATGATGTGGAAACCTCACAACTCCTTCGTGCATGCCCCTTTAACATTTGGAGGCCTTCTGGAATTTGTTTGTACTCGGGCCTCCTTATGAATTGCTTGGTCATGTTTCTTCTAGTAAACTCGTCACATGCGACATGATTTCTTAGGTTTCCATCTTAGCAAGTGTTGAATGTTCCTTCCTCCCTATTTTAATTGTTTGCTTATGGCTAGTTTAGTGAGAACTGTGTCAATATTTGGCTTTGATTTCCTCATAAGAGCAAACATACCCTCCTTTCAAACTCTTACGACTATTTACACTTGTCACCCTTTTTCAAGAATTTACAAAAAGTTAGAAACGAGTTGTCCTACACTTCTTGAGTTCCCGCCTTGTGTAAGCCATGAGTATTGATTTATACCTCTCCTAGTCACCCAAGTTTAGCTGATAGACCTTTTAAGGAGTGTTCCAATTGTTAGCAAACCCTCATATTACCTTATTTTCCTATCATGTTTATTTTCATTTAATTTCCTTTATTATGACTCGTTAAGCTTAACCAACTAGTATAACCATGTACGTGTAATGAATTTCAAAGGCAAAATTCTTTTTAGGAAGGGAGAAATGTAACACCCCAAATTTTCGTGGTTGTGCAAAATGACCAAAATGCTCTTGAGGTAATCTAACGCGGGAACCAAGTGATGATCGGACCCAGTCATTACCCAAAAGCAAGTCCTTTCACCTCTATGCTAAAAAGAAAAAAAAAAGTTCCCATGGTTTCCTTTGATTTTAATTGTTTCCTTTTTTTTCTTATATGCTTGTCTTTGCTTACTTCTTGTCATAGCAACAAATAATTGGTTTTTATTAAACCTTGTAACTTTAATATGAAAATACATACAATTTGCATTGCACTTGGAACCTTCAACATATTCAAGCTTTATAGATTTAATAGTTAAGCTATTGTAGAGATCCTAACTTTGATATGTTAGCATATTGTGTACACCACCACACAAGACATAAAACCTTGGTCTAAAACTTGATTGCCATCATCCATTATATGTTATTTTATATGACCATGAGCACGATCACATGTTCACAAGTTTTTGGTGAGTTAACATACATGGGCACACACAGTACATCATCTCTCAACATCATACGTAACCTTAGTTAACATAAGCCAAATCCATATAGTCCTCAATATTAATAACAACCCATGTACATATCCCAAAACAAAGATACAGCAATAAAATAAAATAAAATAATAATAAACAAAACTAAATCAATTACAGCCATCTCCACTCCCTGCAAGTGAGGATGGGAAAACTGCAGAAGTTTGGCAATTAGGCCCATAAGGTTCTCCTGCATTTCAAGAGCAACATGGAACTAAATGTAACTTATAGAAACAATCCCAATAAAAACAACAGGGGGAACAGCTAGCTAGGGGGCGTTGCCTTCAGCTTCGTACCTTGATCCTCAAATTCTTCATCTTCATTCATATCGACAGACACATCTCAGTGGCTACAGGAGATTGTGGTGAAACCAACAGAAGAAACTGGAAAAACACAGAAAATTGAGAGATTGAATTCAAGTAAGCAATTCCAAATTCAATTCATTCCATATTCTTAGTGTTTAATTTGCCATTTATTTATTTTTCTCTTTGAAGCCAACTTAATTTAGAATCCATTCTTCATCCAAGTAAAATCAACCTCATTTTTGTTTGAACTTGTACAATACCCACAAATCATTTCTTCATAACTTGTATCTTTCAATAGCAACACAAATCAAACATAATATAAACCATTTCAAACACAAAATCACAAATCCAAATCTTTCAACAATAGCACCAGCACAAATCAAATAGCAATAAAAAAGTAAAAACCAAATCATCCTACATTTTCATAACTAACCAAGTCGTGAACAATGTCCAATTAGCAAACCAAGCATTCAACCAAACTCAATCTAGAAGAAAATAAGAAAAACAAATAGGAAAAATAAAAAAAAGGAGCCGTGGCCTTGCTGTGCTCATGGCCGCGTGAATCCGCCGCAGCCTTTTCCTTTCATCACTGTGGTAGGCCGCCACAACAGGACCGCTACTGCATGCAGCGCCTTTCCTCCCTCCTACCGTGGCTCCTCTTCCTCTTGATTCCTCCCTCCTACCGTGGCTCTTCTTCCTCTTGATTCCTCTTAACCTTGCAACCTTTCCTTCCCTTTGGCATGGTTATCTTTCTCTATTGATGAACAACCCCCATATATAAACCAAAGCTTTAGAAACCCCAAGTCCTAAAATCATTATCCCTCTATCTCTTCCTCAACCCAAAACACCCTCAACTCATATTACCCAAAAACCAGAAAAATGATTAGAAGAAAGGGAAGAGAAGCTGCGATTGTCACCGTCCCAGCCACCCATTGCCGCTCTTTGCAGCGGATCAACCCCCCAGCTGTGCGGTGGCTGGCTTTCCTCTTTTCCCAGCTATCAAACTCCCTTCTCTTAGTGCCGCGAGCCACACCCACTGCCACGGGCTTGCCGGCATCGCTTTCGTCCCCCCTGCCTAGCTGCACGGCGGTCTCACTCCATCTTCTTGCATGCATCTCACCTCAGCCCCCCTTTCTCTCCATATCTCTCTCCGTGGATGTGTGTGAGTGTTTAAAAAAAAATGAAACTAAGTTCCCATTCCAGGCCATTCTTTCCATTTTGCTTGTTTCTAATTATTATTATTATTATTATGTTATTTTTCTTTCATTTGATATTATGTTTGGACTTGGTAGACATCACTTGGAATATACTGTCTTTGGGGATTTTGTCTAAAACTTAAGTCCCTATCATTTCCACTCAAGTTTCTTAACTGTATATTACTTTGCATATTGATCAGATTTGTTAGTTTTATTTATATCCTGTTTGGTCTTTTATTTGGGCTAAAAATATTGTTTACCAAGCTGGGACCATATTTTGTTTTATTGAACTGTTCTGTGTTATTTTTTTTGTTTCTTTGTTAAAATAATATCTCTTTCAGGTTTGATCAAATTTTATTTTACTCTCTCATTGTCATGCAGGTTTTTTTTATTTGTTGGGTTAGTTAATATTTTGTTTGATTAGGGATTTAAAGTCAAGTTTTTGTCAAAAAAAAGGTTGACGATAATTTTTTAGCAATTAGTTTTAAAATCATTTAAGTAGAATTAAGTAAACTAAATTAGGAAGTGTTTTAGTTATTCATTTGATGTGTTAGTGAATTTTGTGCTAATTTTTGTTAAAATAATAATAAAAAATATAAAAAGGTTTGAAAAGAAATAAAAATAGTAACTAGGGCTCTTGCATTTTAATTCAATTATTTTACTTGTCCTAATATTTTGCATAAGTTAATTGTGTGTTTGTTATTAATTAGTTTTGCCAGTTCATGTTGAAATTTTTGTCAAGATAAATAAAATAAATATATTTCTTTCTGGTAAAAGAAAATACATTTTAAAAGAATCTCTCATGAAATCATCAATAATAGTGATTGAGTAACAAATGTTATCTACACTAGTTTTTAATCATGAAGGTTCATTGAGTAGCCAAGTGCTAACTTGAACTCTCTTCAAGGGCAGATTTTGTGTTCGAAGAAAATATTCTTACCGAAAGTGGCTTCAATCAATTAAAATTAACCATCGCACAAATATTTTCTAGAAAGCGATGTGGCTTTGAGTTTCTCATTGCACCAGGGGATACGTCAGTGTAGCTAAAAGCTATCAAGCCAAAATTAATTTCTCTAAAATCTATATTATTATTCTAATCTTGTTTTAATTTTTACATAAAATATTCTCGGCCTTCATATACTCGGACTTTGAAAAATATATCTTCAGATTTTGAAAATATGTCTTCGGCCTTGAGAATGTGTTCTCCGCCTCATGATGAGGAATGACTTGAAAAGAGTTTTATTTTAATTTAAAGATTCAAAACTTATGCCCTCAGATTTTTGGAAGTGTTTAAGGGGTAAAAGGTATTTCAGAATTTTGATCCCTGTCTTGTGTAGAGTGTTGTGTGGAAGTTTCATGATGATCCTTGGTATGCTCTATATATATATATATATTCTGCCAATCATAGCATATGCATTCCCGTCCTTGATTCTAGCATACTGGGTAGGAGCATATTTACTTCCAGTAAGACAATGATGACATGTGCTTATGGATATATGGATGTGAAGTGTGTTTGTGTGAATTGTTTGTGGCATGTTGTGACTATGATTGGTTGGTTGAGATGCACAATTCATATGAAGTCTGTAAGCATGAAGTGTTAGATGAAATATTGTGATGACTGTGATTATATATTTATGCTGCATCTCTACATAACATGCTAAGATTCAAGGTGGCACAAGTCACATGGAAATGATCCTATAGACTCCAGGAATTAATAGTTATGATAGGTGATCCGTAAACCCCCTTTAAGCCCCTAACCCGCACTCTGGGAGTTGGGAATTAGTTTATCATAGGATAAGCAGAAACTAGTGAAGACTAGTTTAGGGATTAAGCTCATCCTAGGCGATCGGTGAGGTGGAGTTTTCATGACCAGTATAAAATCATTGGGGTTGGTGAGCTGGTTGGATTTTGGCAAACATGATAAAAAGGTGGTTGTTAAGAAAGGAAAGTTTAATCATGAGAAAGCAAAGCATCATGAATTTCATTGCATTTTCGTATATGTTAAATGTTGTATGATTTATCATGCCTGTCTTATCATATCTACCTTATTTACATGTGATATTTGTGCATTGAGGCATTGTTTCCCCCTCTATTGCCCCATGTTAAATCTAGCCTCAGCTAGTTAGGGTGATCTCATCCTAGGCGATTGGCGAGCCGGGAGTTTTGGTGACCATGATAAAATCGTCGGGGCTGGTGAGATGGTTGGACTTAGATGGTTTTAAAAGAGGGTGGATAATGAGAAAAGAGGAATCACGTGCATGTGCATTATGTGCAGTATGTCTGGCACGTAATGCTCAATCATTATGTTTGGCATGTTGTGTTTTAGATTTGAATGCTACCAACTCCTATTGTGAATGTGCTTGTGTTAATTGTATGTTACTATGCTCTTGAGGTATTGTCCTATTGGAATGGTGAATCTGGCAAGATACTGGAATGGTGAGAATGTCTTAAATTAATGATAGAATGGAATTTAGTCCAAATATATGGCATATGAATGAATGCTAGTTGTTTTAAAGATTTGCTTATGAAGCATGAATGAGACTCTAATGTAACTAAATGCCTATATGTGTGAGGTAAGCCTGCATTTGAAAAAGAGAAGTCCATGATGCGGTTATATGACAAAAGAGGATATGTGAAATTTAATGGTGCATGTCTTAACATATGGAGAAAATAGAAACAAAGCTTATGTGAGTTAAAGAGGGAAGACAAACTTAAGGATTTCTCAGGAAATTTTATGAGTCGGTATTCATATCGACTAGGAATAGAACTGTGTGAGATTCGGAAATAGAAAAAAATGAAGTTAAATGATCACGAATAGGAATGAGCTTATGTCCTAGCAGTCTATGGTCCTCTGTAGGGTTATCCACTGTAGATACTGTAACGCCCCGATTTTCTGTTAGAGTGAAAATGACCAAAATGCCCCTGAGGTCATTTTTCGGCCCAGAACTCGAGGATAGCTGATCAGGCAGTCCTCAAGGGGCAAACTCAATGTTGGAAGGGGATTAGTTGGTTTGTGAACCTTTCCGGGATCGAAAATCTCATTTTTCGAGTTTTTGGGTCAAAATGACCAAAACGCTCCTGTGGTGTTTTACCCGTTTGCAAGTGCCAGATGAACCCAAAACTTCTCCAGATGGTTTTAAAAGGCATTTTTGTGTATTTTGTGACTTTTGTTTTAGTCCTGGAGGTCCCAGGTAAAATTAGTGCAAAATTATGATTTTGCCCTTAGTTTTGTATTTTTAAGCTTAATCGCAATCGTGTGATTAAGCAAACCTAAGCAATATTAGACTCTAATCAAAGATTAATTAATTTCCATAATTAATCTTGAGTCAAAATCATTTATTTAAGTTGATTAGAACCTAAGAATGCTTAATTGCAACTCAAAATCTTATTTTAAATTCAAGATTCCTAGTCATCGAATCTTGAATAGTGTTTTCTCTCTCCAATTCCTTAAATCATGGAATTGTGTTTTCAATTGTTTATTCACAAATGAATTTTAAATTCCCTAATGTTGTATGAGCACTCCTAATCTTGTCATAAAATTCCTAAACCTCATTCTTAGTTACCTAAACTTATGCTTAATGATTCTTAACCTTGTACCTAAACTAATATACACTTAAACCTATCATTAGCACCCAATTACATGAACAAATTTCTCTTCTCTCTTGCTGCATCAGCTGGCCAAAACCCATACCCTCCATTTCCATCACATGCTCAAATTTTTCACACTCCAAAGGCCATGCTTTCACCTTACATGAACTATGCTTTGAGTCATAACCTCCATGCTTTCATCCATGCTTCAAAGGACAACTTCTAGAAGACTTTTTCTCTCATTTTTGTGGCTTAAAAATAGCCAGCCCTCCTTTCCTTCTAGATGATTCATTTCAATTTCAAACAAAGAAAAATCACCATACTTTGAGCTATACCTTGCACCATGTCTTCCATACCTCAAACAATGCTTGAATGACAAGTCGTAAGAGATATTTTCTCCCCAAGGCCATGAGAACCACACGATTCCTTCCTCCTCTCCATGAGCTCTCATTTGTTTCATTTTTCTATAAATTCCTTGCTTACTTGAGCTTGCAAACACTTTAGATCATTTTCAAAGTTTAAGCTTTCTTGAGTTCTTTCTTTTTCTCTCAAGTTTCAAGAGAGTTTTCCTTTCCTCTTCATCTTCATCTTCTTCATCTCTTCTTCACATAATCATCTCATAGTCTCAAACCACCACCTCATCACCTTAGATCATCCTCTAAGCTCTCAAACACTTGACCTCAAACAATAAACCACCAAGAGCACATCTCCTTCCTCTCTATTCTCTCAAGGCCGAAGCCATCTTGACACCCAAGAAGGATTTGCTCTTCTCATTCTTTTTCAAAAGTTCAAGTTTTCATCTTCTAGAGTGGTTTTCTGAACCTTGTTTTTCTTGAAAATGTGTTTTTCTCTAGTTTTCTCTTAGTTACTTTTTAAAACTTTCCTTTGTTTTCTCTCCTCTCTATTTCGGCCATGAGGCCTTGTTTATGGCTATGATGGCTTGATGATGAGTGTTCATAGATGATGACCTTGTGTTCATCTCAAAGGAACCTCTAAAGCTTGAGTCTTGTTCTTTATCTAGTGAAGTTTTGGTTTTTCTTTCTTTTTCCTTTTCCTACACATTTGGCCTTCATAGTTCTTAATCAAAGGTTTTTGTTAAATTTTTTAAGGTATCTCTATTTCTATTTTATGCCATGAAAGAATGTTGTTTTGGTTCCTATCTTCTTAAAGTTTTACTTTCCTTAAAAAGCTTGTTTCTTTGAGCTTGATGATGATGTTCAAGAACCACTTAGTTCCTTTGAGAACTTAGTTCAAGAACACTAAAGCTCTCTTTGTGATGAGATAAGTGTTGGGTTGTGTTGATCTCTAAAGTCTTGTAAGAGTTCTAGCTAAGAATAAAATGAACCTTGCATTCATATTTATGTTTATGCCTTGCACATCATATTTATTTTCTTTGCTATCACTAAATATCAAGAATAATAAATTAACTTGCATTATCATATTTATATTTCAAGCTTTGTATTATCATGTTTATATTTCAAGTCCTCACTTAAATATCAAGGATACGAATAAGTTGCATCTCATGTTTATTTTATGCTCTCACTTTATTTTCTAATGGAAGCTAAAACAAGTGCATGAGCATGTTTATTTTTATGTCATCACTTAAGAGAACCTAGAGCTCAAAGACTTGCCTATTATTATCTCAAACAAAGGCTTGAAAAAATATATGCTCTTAGCTTCTTGATTTCAGCCCTATGAAGTTTTGACATGTTTCAAATACTAAACTTTATGTTCTATAATTTTTCTAAGCTTATATGAGTTCAAGAAATGTCTAAAACAAAGTTTTATGGATTTAGAACCTCTTGAGTTTAATTTAAAATAGCCAGTACCCTTACAAGTATTTTGGTGATTTTAGTTGATAAAAATGTTTATTAATGAGTTTTGAAAGTTTTAAAAAGGTTACAAGAGAAACTAGTATTTTATGTGCTTTAGAAATCAAATTTCCTGCCTTTTTATGGAGTTGGATTTCGATTCTGCCTTGCCATGATATGCTCACTATGTATGCTGTTTTGATGATGATAATATGAGTATCTTTATGTATAATTGATGGTAAAATGCATATGTGAAAGATAAGAGAAGTTAGTAACTAGAAAAGAATTAATTTGAGAATTTTAGATCCCTTAGTAATGGATTTTTCTGGATTCTGTCCGGCAAGGTTTAGAATTGATAATCATGGTTTATAATTAGTTTAAATGTTTAGGAATGACTCATAATTGGTTTAGGACTTGATCTTGATGCCTTAGGAGCAAATCGAACTTAGAAAGGGTCATTGTTGTGACTCCTAGGTACCGGTAAAGTTAGAATTTTAGATTCTGCCTTCTTGAGGTTTAAAGATGTATATGATCATAGTATTGAGTAAGGAATACTTAGATATGAGCCTATAAGTACCCGAGAGCTTAGGTTATGATGATTTATAACTTAGATTGTGAGTTAAGGACCTTAAGGGTCAATGCATAAGACATTAAGAAATCCTTTAATGCTATGATGTTGTTTATGCAAGTATGATGTTAAGATGCATATGTTTTGATGATGCATGAGGAAATGATTCATTCAGATGTTAAGTTTATTATAAGCATGAGAATTGAATGAGAATTATGTTTGTGTTGTGAGCTTGTGGCATAAATATCAGTTTGAAGGAAATTCAGTTTAACAGCTGTTACGTTGCTGAATTTCCGTCAAACCTAAAGGGTTGAGAAATGTTTTAAAGTACTATATGAGTTTGAAAACCCTGGGTGACACGGTTCGGCCGGGCACCCCTAGGAGACTTTTATGTGATAGGCACTGAGACGTACTCCTCCTACTACGGTGAGGAGGAGGCAAATCTGTGAGAGTATTGACATGAGCCTTACCAAAGCGGACAATTCGCTGTGAACTAGATGCTAGTAGAGTGTTTCAGAGAATGAAATATTTATATATATATTACCCCCTCAATTCCCCCATGTTAAATCTAGTGATAACTAATTAGGTTTGAGCTCGTCGGTTCGAGCTCATTCCTAGGCGATTAGGTGAGACAAAGTTAGTGGACCATGATAAAAATCGCCGGGGCAGTATGTCGGATGGAATTAGGTGACCATGTTTAAGAGGTGGCCTTTGAGAAAGAATTTAAGAGTTTAAGTATGAAAAAGAGATATGATGCCTTTAAGTCACATAGTTTTGAGAAAAGGAAGAGTTTTATATGCCCGTTATGCCACCTGTATGTTTCTTGATTATTGTGATTTGCTGTTTTATATGCTCAAGTATTACCATGCATTCATGCTTCAATATGTTGCATTTATGACATTAAAATGCATGCAAAAAAGAATGAACCTTGGATAATTACTTTTACAAACCTTAATAATGAATCTTATATGCATGAACACCTTTTATAAATAAACCCAAGGTTCCTAAGGATGTGAACGATGTAACCCTAAGATAGGAGATTCCTACTGAGATTCTTTAGTAAGATTATCACTCCTTTCTCCTCTTTCTCTCTCTTTCGTCACATCTTCAGAGATAGATGGCGACATTCGTGGTCTTCGTTGATACGCTCGTCTGGGAAGTGCATTATGACCTGGATCACCGCTCCTATCACTTCGAGGGTCGTTGTGCTGTTCGTGTTTTTGTGTACATGGGTCAACCTTTTGCTTATCCGGTGTCCAGCTACCAGTTCACTCCTATTGCTCTTTTTGGTGATGACGATCTGATCTTCGAGCGCACCCGCCCTCGTGACGAGCAGATGCATCATGCTTGTTCGTCTGCCTCAGCCGTTCGCAATTACCCGGAGTATATGCCCCGTTCGAGGAGGTCGGAGGCGGATTCGTCCGAGAATTCACCGATACATGTCTACTCGGAGAGCTTTGCTCCCTTTCCCCCATTCAGGCGAGAGGGAAGCGAGGATACCGTGATGTAGCTGCGCTTGGTGATGAGAGCCGAGATGCGTCCGTGCCGAGGAGCTCACGTCCAGCCGACACACATTCCTTTCCCACTTCATTGGCCCATTCAGAAAGAGGTTGAGTGGTTCCCCGGTTACCTACCTCCATCACCCGAGGATCCCCATCATCACTAGACATCATCGGAAAGCTATTCGAGTGCCCGAGCAGTCACGAGGATCTCCCCTTCGACAGTATCTTTTGGGAGGGGGTTTTAGCTTAGTACTCATTGCTTGGTAGGAGGGTAATGTAGTTGGTTTTTATTTTGCCATCGCACCCTGTACTTTACTGCTTTCTTGTTATCTTCTATATATTGCAAGTTTAGTCTGATCTATAAGGGCATGACTTTATGCATTTCTAAATATGATATTAATAAAAATGTTTCCTTCTATGTTTATTGATTGTTTAAGTTAATACTTGTTCTGTTACCATGTGTTTATATTGTATGCTTTGCTATGTGTGTACCAATCACGATTAGATAACAACGTGGCTCTCACTTTGGTTTATGTTTTCAAAAAAAAAAATTTTTACTCGTAATTTCCACCAAGTATTCTATTAAATGAATGAGACTACGAAGTAATAACCTAATGATTAACCTAATGTGTTCTAGAGTATTGGGTTAAAAATTAGGGTGTTACAGATACTATTTGATGTGAAATTAAGCTTTCCCTATGTTAATGAAAGAGAGATAATGGCACTTAACCAAGTGCATTATTTACAAGAGAAAACATATGATTATCATTATTAATTTTATAATCATTTCTGTATATAACTTTGCATGATACTATTTATATGGATGAAATTGCTAGTTATGCCTGTTTATTGCTTGAGGGAGTACTCTATTGAGAATTATATAATATTCTCATCCCTATTTGTGTATATGTTGTATTGTGCTCAAACTCCAAAGATGTCATTCGTGATTTTTTTCCTTGATTCACCCCAATGGAAGTTGCACTACGATCCAGATTTGGATTAACTATATGTAGTAGCATATTCTCATATCCGAGCTTATGTATTTTTCAGCCGTTTGTTTAGTACCTTTGTTTTTGCAGCTAAATTTGATCTAGGTTTCCCTTATGATGATGTGCCCTTACACATGGCACACCCTTTTATGTTTATAGCTCCACCTACACCACCTATGCCCCCTCCTGGAAATGATCCATCCTCGTCCTCATCCTCAAACTCTAATCCACCTGTTGGCCCTGATGCCCCTGTTAGGGGCAATGCCATTCCACTTATGGCAAATGGTTTTCTCGAGGAGAGTATGACACGTTCAGGGACTCATGATCTGTACATAATTGTAGTTTAGTATTAGGAACCTACCAACCTGTGGACTGACTTTGCTAGATATTTTCATAGGTCCATTTTTGTGTAAAAGAAATTTTTTTGGACCTTGATATTTAAGCAAGATAGACTAGACACTAAGGATGTTTTCTTTTGTACTGAGTTTCTGAATAGTTCAGTAGTTGGCCAGTTTATGTCCTAGTATGATGTACATATGTATATGAGTTGTTGCAACACATCAGCCCAATTTATTATATTTTCATTTCTCTTGACTAGTATAAAGTATAAACAAAAGTAACACTTTTCTAATTACTATATTAATACTTGAGTACTATATGGTAGTTAGGAGGGTGTTACACAAGCTACTACAAAAAAGACAACCTAGGCAATGGACTGAGGAATGCCAAGAAACTTTTCAAAAAAGAAAGGCTTATTTAATGAAACATCCCATTTTGATACCACCCAGGCCAAGCTGTCCTTTAATACTGTACCTCACAGTGTTGTCCACATCACTTGGGGCAATGTTTGGACAACATGATGAGTCTAGAAAGAAATAATCGACAATTTATTATCTAAGCAAGAAATTTAATGGTTGTGATCGCTTATGTGAGTTATCGTGGCCCACAACAAATTAAAAATAATATGATAACTAAATTGCACCGAAAATGTAGTTAGGGTGCAATCTAGGTCATCTCACAAGGAAGTGTTCTAATTGATTCAAGAAATTGGGGGATTTTTGGAATTACTGAAAGCAAAATTAAATTGAGAAAATATGATGAGAAGAATTACCTGCATAAGGATTCTTTCAGATTAAAAGTTGTTTAATCATCGATTCAAGAGATAAATTCATGGTGGTGGTTACTTTCATTAGTCATGCTACCACACAACAATGATACAATTCTACTTAATGGCCATACAATCGTAATCCCACTAAGCGTTTGACTAACACATGCACTAGTAGTCCATAATCATGGTTTTATGAACCTATGCCAGTTTAATTATCAATTGCAGCAACCTAATTCCTAAATAGAGTTAATTCCAATCCCTTACCAATTGGATGTAATTTAATCAATTAACTAAATACCTTAATTGAATCCCAATTATGCATACAAATGAACACACAATCCGGGCAATCCTCAGAAGTACAATGGTAATAATCCTCACAATCAATATTAAAGAGAAAAGATAAGAGGGAGAAAAAAACCTACCATGAATTGCAATCAAAATTGGGAATATCAAGAACAATCTTAATCCTCAGTTATCCTTAGACATGGTAAAAGGATTACTGCTCCATAAAGGGAGGATCTAAATCGTTGTTAAGGAAGAGTGTAAATTGCAATCCTAAACGGGAGCCAAAACAAAGATTGGATGCTCACAAAACCTAGAGAGAAAGTAGAAAGAGAAGAGAGAGAGTAGAGAGACAAAGTGTAAATTCCAGAATCCTTCAAAAAGTATGAAGCTTAAAAGGTTTTGAATGACAACAAAGCCAATTTAGAGAAAATGTTTTGAAGAACAACTAATGTCTACCTTGAGTTTCTTGACAAAGTTTAACAGGTAGATCCCGTCTATATTACATGAACCTAAGCAAGATTAATATTTTACTCCACATGTGTAAGCATGTTATATCTCGTGGAAAGAGATTGAATTGATCAGAAAGTGAATATGAAGTCGAGCGAAGTGAGTATATATAGATTAAGGCATGATACGGACTCAATGCAAGAATAATGTTTCACTATGCATGTGCAAGCATGATGCATATCTCATGGGAAGAGATTAAAATAATCAGAAAGTGAATGTTATTTCAAGCAAAGAACGTATCCATGTTCACAGACCAAAGACATTGAAGCAAACTTGAATCGAGAATAAGTTCACAACACATGAAAAATCATGTTTATCTCAAGAAAGGAGATAAGGTGAATATTATCTCAAGGATAGAAAGCATAAATGCTGGAGGACTGAAGCTGATCAAGTTAGAAATCGAGAAACTAAGGAAAGGATCTTTGGAAAGTAGCATGGGACATCAGAAAGAACACTCATGATGAAGAAATCAATTTATGTCCAAGATCAACATGTTACTCAGTCATCAATCACTACAATCGCAAATAAATCATCATCAAGCAATCAAGATTGAAGACTAGAAGATCACAGAAAAATCAACGTGATTGATTACAACGTCAGAAAGCTCACTGAAGGGTGGAGTAAAGAATGCTGAGGAAAAATGGAGGGAGTTTTGAAATTTAAATTTCAAATCTCAAATCAGATCCAGTGTTATAATTGGTACGTCATTACTCGTGCCTAAATGATTCAAGATCATAGGAGGTGGAGTTCAGAAACCACGAGCTAAAAGTAAAAGGAAAAAATGAGGACTTTAGAAACCTCTACATTAAATGGTTTCTGCAACGATGGGACAAGTTGTCAGCCTACTTCTCTATACTAACGTTCCAAGGCACATCAAATGAAATACACATGTCACTTGGAGATCAGATCAAAGAGGCAACAGTCATAAAGATAGAAATGTATAAATGGAGATGCCAAGCTTGAAAGCTGATGAAAGAATTGAAAGCCTTAGTGCACGATCTCTGGAAAAATCTCTCCTCACATCCTGTGTTGTTCATCAATTTATATAATCGATCACGAAGTGTAAAAATCATCTTTCTTGGTTTTAAAATGTATTTGTATTTGTATGCTCTTCATGTGAAAAGATAAGAGAAAGGAGTCGCTCTAAGTTTCCCAGTCTATATTAGCTAGCATCTTTAAGGAAACTTTAGTATAGATTAGTTTGAGTGGCAACCCAAACACAACCTTTTAACCTTGATCCATTAGTGATCATTGTGAGACATAGCTTGGAGATGCTAAGGTAAAACTACTTGCAACGTGTTAGCAAAGGTATTTACTTATCACGGTTAAGCTTGGAGAGGCTGTTGGAAAGACTTGTTACAACATGAGTGCAAAGGTATTTGTACTTCACGGCTCAGCTTGGAGAGGATGTTTGAAAGACTACTTACAACATGGTAGTAGAAGGTGTCTGCAGGTCACGATTGAGCTTGGAGAAGCTGGTTCAAGACTACTCGGTTAAGTCACAATTGGGGTTGTCCACTGTGTAGGTTCAGCTTAGAGAGGCTGGTACATAACTACTCGGTTAAGTCGCAGTTGGGGTTGGCCATTGTGCAAGTTAGAGCTTGAGAAGGCTATTGTAAAGACTATCCATTTTACTTTCTCAGGTTGAGAAAGTTGTTAGTGAAATCTCAACATGTGTTGAGTACTGGATGTAGGCAGGTTAGCCGAACCAATATAAAATTTCTTGTGTCCATTTTTCTCTTCCTTGTACTTCTATTTTTTTTTTTGTTATCATTCTTTATTTCTTACTGAGTAGGTACTCATTAAATTAATATCTGTGTTATTATGCTTTAAAGTTTTACTTTCTGAACTAACCAATAACCTCACCGCTGCACTTCAAGCTTCTACATGATAGAACTCTGTTTCAACAGGTTCATAAAATGAAAACATATGAAAAAAGAATAAAGCATGATTCAACCCCCCTTCCCATGCACTCTTTTACCAACAAGTAGTATTAGAGCCAGGCCTCTAGGGGTTGAGCAATCTGACGATTGCAGAGGTCAAAGATTGAAGGACAAAATGAAGCTCACATGATCAAATTTTCTTTCTGAAAAGAATGACGAGGAATTTGAAGTTTGACGCAATCAAGCGCCCAGATGCTGTGGATAAAGTACCAGACAAATCAATCAGTCTACTAGATCAAAGTCAATGGTATATTGAAAATCAATCAGAGGGAATATCAGGAGATCAGAAAATGGATAAGGATATATCTAAGATAAAAGGACTGAAAGAGAACTCCTTCAGAAAGTATTTTAAGGTTCTTATTTCACCAAGTCTAAGTGAAATCGAAAGAGCGGGAAAATTCCCACATTTGTTCTTCTCTCTCCCACGTCGCCTCATGTCCAACCACTTACACCCCATCACTTAAATGAACATCTCTTGTCTCATACTATGTAACCAAGGGATTAGCTTTTCCTACTCAACTTACCTCTCCTCTAAAAACACTCTCTGTTTCTGCCCTTTCTCCTATCAAAAATCCTAGTACACTCAAGCTCTAAAACCTTCACCTAAAACCTTAGAAGAATGGGAAAAATCCTAGTACACTCAGGTCACGGTTCAGCTTGAAGAGATTAGTTCAAGACTACTCAGTTAAGTCACGGTTAGGATTGTCCACTGTGCAGGTTCAGCTTGGAGAGGCTGGTACAAAAATACTCGGTTAAGTTGCAGTTGGGGTTGGCCACTGTGCAAGTTAAAATTTGTGAAGGCTATTGTAAAGGCTATCCATTTTACTTTCTCAGGTTGAGAAAGTTGTTAGTGAAATCTCAACATGTGTTGAGTACTGGATGTAGGTAGATTGACCGAACTAGTATAAAAGTTCTTGCGTCTATTTTTCTCTTCCTTGAACTTTTATTTTTTTCGCTATCATTCTTTATTTCTTATTGAGTAGGTAATCATTAATTAATATCTGTGTTGTTATGCTTTAAAGTTTTACTTTCTGAACTAACTAATAACCTCACCACTGCACTTCAAGCTTCTGCTTGATAGAACTTTGTTTTAACAAGTTCATAATGTAACGGCTTGCCTTTTCTTGCTTTGCAAAAATGACCAAAATGCCCCTAGGTCATTTTTGTATGAATATCGAGGCCGGCCGGTCTCGGCCACCTCCAAAGGGATATCTTGATATTAGGAGTAGGTTACATAAGGATTAGATAGCAATTTATGCGAAAATCACAATTTGCGATTTTTCTGTGTAAAAATGACCAAAATGCCCGTGAGGTCTTTTTGCTTGGAATTCGAGGACAGCCGACCTGAGCCATCTTCGAGGGGTTGGTCTAATGATTGAACGGGATTAGATGCATTATAAATAATAACAGAGGTGAAAATCTCACTTTCTGGACTTTCAGCACAAAATGACGAAAATGCCCTTGCGGCATTTTTATGCGGGATTTAGTGCCGACTGAGCCGGAAAAATTTCCCAGGAGTTTGAAATGTTGTTCTTATGTGATGCATGATGTTTGGATAAGTCCGGGTGGTCTGAAAGGTTTTTGATGTGAAATGACCATTTTACCCTAGATTAGTGCATAATTAGCTTAATTAAACGATTTAGGAAACATAAGCGATATTGGACTCTAATTAAAGGTTACTTAATTTTAATAATTAATCCAAAGTCAAATAATTAATTGAGAATAATTAGGACCTAAGATTGATTGGAGAAACTCAAAGAACACCATACGCAAGCCCATACCTAGCCATTCATACACCATTCCATGTAATGATGCCACCCCCCCCACCCACCCACCCACCCACCCAAAAAAAAATTACCATCATATTTATTCTATTTTCAACCCAAAAACCTCATTCCTTACCATTCACTTTTTAGCAGAAACACTTGTGTCCAAAAAAGCGATCATAAACTCTCTCAACTTCAAAGCTTTCTTTCTACTCTTCCAACCACAAGAAACTCCTTCCACCACCACAAACCACCTTGAACCACACACCACCACCTCAAATCACCTCCTAAATACATAGCCTTTCCACCCCCAAGCCTAACCTCATAAGAAAACCATCTCTTTCCTTTCTTTCTTCCTTGGCCGAAACCCCTCTAGCCATTAAGAGAAGATTTTATCTTCTTATTTTAGCTCTAAGAACCAAGCTTTCTTCCTTCCATCAAAGACTACATCCTTGGTAGGGTTTTATTTTGAGTTTCTTCACTTTTCGTTGCTTTATTTTCGGATTTATTGTTGGTTGGTTGAATAAGTTCTCTTGGTTTTCCTTTCTTTATGTTTTGGTTTAAATCTCCTCCTTTTGATGTATATTTTTGGTTTTTGGTACTCTTTTCTCTATGTTTTGAGTTCTTGGTTGTAAATAAAGTGTTGGAACCATGGCTTGATGCTGAGAGCTCTTGGTGGTGGTCTTGACATCATCATGTTTGAGGCCTCTAAAGCCAAAGGCTTGGTTTCTTAGTTTTATTTCATTTTCGGCCTCATCTCTTTTTCCTCTTAGATTTTGATTTTTGTTGTTGATATGAGTTTAGATCATAGCTTGATGATAAGTATCTTTGATGGTGGTTTGACACACCAACCTTAAAATCTCTAAAGCCTAAGATCTTGATCTTCTTAGTTCATTGTTTTTTTTCGGTTCTCATCTCCTATTTCCTTTTCATTTTTGGTTTCAAAGAGAAACATAGAAAAGAAATGTTGTTGGTAGTTTTCTTCTCCTTGTTCTTTGTTTTGAGCTTGATGGTGAGTTCAAGAGATAAGGTTCTTGGAACCATGGTGTGGATGGACTCTAAAGCTCACTAATGTTTAAGATCTACTAGGAGCAAGAAACTAATCTCCTGCTTATATACCTAGTATTATGTTGAGTTATAAATTTGTGTGTTTGTGTTAATTCCTTGTGTTACTTATGCCCCTAAGATATTGTCATGCATACATGAGATAATTGTTGCATTCATGACATTAAGACCCATGCTAAAAGACACCGACTTCGGATAAAGGATTTTGAAAAGATTAAAATTGAATCTTATGCATATGCATCTCTTTCATAATGAAAACTGAAGTGGCTGGGGACGATGACGATGACACTTGTGTTAGAGTCGGGAAGCCCTACTGAGAATTTTGAATAAGTTTTGTATCCCTCTCTTTTCTTCCGTGTCGTCTCTAGACGAGGATGTTGGCATTGTTCGTGGTTTTCCCTGAGGTACGGGCGTGGGAGCTACGCTACGAACTAGATCAGAGGGTCACAGTGGAAGTATGGAGATAGTTTTCCTTGTCATCCCCTTTTACTTTTGCGTAGCCTAGTCCCTTAATGGACATGTAGCAAAGACTAGTCTAGTTTGGTGATAACCATGTTTAGTTTTGGTTTAGTGTATGCGCAACCTTATTGGTGGATTTAATGTTTTTGGATGTCCTTTATGTACATAAGACGTCGCAATTATGATTATAGATATGATACGACAATTTGGTATGCGACTTGTTATGATATGGGTTTTATATATATCATGATGACATTTATGTGATTTGCAACTATTATGCGTGTACTAACCGATATCTACATACACGCATGGCTCGTATTTTGGTCTTAAAGTTCAAAAAAAAAAAATTAATCATATTTTTATTACTTGTATTTTAAAGAAGAATAAGTTAATTTCTAAACAAAGGCGTAACAACTAATAATTAATCGAAATGTGACTCAAGCGTATTAGGTTAAAAGTTAGGGTACTACATAGAAAGTGAAAACATTTGAAAGAAGAATGAACCACAATTCAACCCCCCTTCTCGTGCACTCTTTTACTAACACAAAATGCTTGACGGTAAAAATAATAACAATTGGCCAAAAAAAAAGGTCCTTACAATTGTTAACTTATTCCTATTTATAATGTAGCAAAAATAACACAAAGTTTAGGCCCAGTCTCATAAAATCACTCCATTCTGACACTGCCTACACGTGTATGACCGCCTAGGCCATCATCAACCGCTGGGGCAGTCAATTAAGAAAATCTGGAACTCGCACCGTCTTTGTTCACCACCAAGGAGGTCAACTAAACAATTACAAGCCTTTTTTGACTCCCAAAATGTTCGAATTAGCTATTCAACCTGAAACAGAACTTGTATCTATTTGAATAAGCTTTCTAACACCGCAAGAATAACCTCAATCAGACATCTGTGGCTCTAGATATTGGCAAAACACTAACTAAGGGTCAAATTCGATAGCATCTTAAACCTTTAATTTTGTAACTTGATTTTCACCAAGAGACAGTTAGAACTAGGTTTTGATCGGAACATGAAAGTTATAGAGAACTTCTTAAACTTTCCAAAACATCTTTATTTATTTCAATCGCATCTCTGTACAGAGAGATATGAATTATCCATTATAGTACTTGCTATAAATAAGCTCCAAACCTCTGTTGTTCAGCTCCCCCAATTCTCCTAAATTGAACACTGCTACAAAATTTCAACATTTCTATGGTCTATATGCACCAACATTGGAAGTCTCTGCCAGCAAATAACATTTACAAAAGAGGATTAAAAGCACATAAAGCTCCAAAATATATTTATTTATCAAAATGGTACAAAGAACCATGATTTTATTCAATAATACCCAATGAGGACTAAATGCGAATCTACTAAGTACCAATCAATTAAGTACAATTAAGATGCAAAATGTCCAGAGTTAGGATGGAGAATGGATGGATAAATGCAATCCATCAAACTCCCCTACACTTAAACAATTGCACGTCATCACGCAAAAGACTCAGATAGATGCAGCAAAGACTGGACTCCTAACTCTACTAACTCTAAAAATGCATGATGCATGGAAAATAACAATACACCAATCCAATATACCTAGAGATGAAAGCAATGAGCTTTTACACAAAAAATCAAAGGGATCTCAACAAGCAAGGCATGAACAATGACATAGCACACAAGGTAGAATCCACATACATGATGAATGAATCAAGTACAAAAATCTTCCCAAGGTTAGTGTTCGTCACTCATTCACTCAAGTGTTTTAGGATAAGATAAACACTCACATAATCTCAAATGAAAATGCATTACCATAGGCTTATTAGGGGTCTCATTATCTATCCGTTATACAAACATGCATACTGAATCAAGAGGATTGGTTTTGGTTGTGATGGGGTTTAGGTGAAGGTGGGAGAATATAAAGGCTGTTGGAGCTAAACCTCTAGCCAAAGGACAACAAATGCATACACTAAGAGCACAAGTGCCTAAGGGTCCACTTTGTCCAACTTAACCATTCATAGGCCTTTAATTTGCAATGTGACACACCTTCATCCAAACTTTTCTAATTTCTTTTCTTTTGCTTTCTCCTTTTTTTTCAATCAAAATAGCTTCTTCTTCTTGTTTCCTTGGTGTGCCACTTACTTTTTTTTTTTTTGGGCCACTCACAGATACACATTGTCCCTCCCCCACACTTAAATTGGAGCATGTTCTCATGCTCTCCCTTATACTTATGCTCAAGCACATATAAGAATTTGCACAAATGCTCTCCTAAGCCTAAAAGGTTGGGAATGTTCATGGTTTTTCACTTTTGGCTAAGGATATACTAAACAAAAGAACGGGCAATAAGGCTCAAAGGGGCTAAACAATGGTAACATGCAAATGGTGAGTATATGGGCAAGTGGCTAAAAACAAGAAAAATGCCTTAATCATATTCAAGCACACATATGGAAACATATTTTCAAACAAGACCCTAAGCAAGTTCTAGAATGCAAATCCAAAGAGGGAAACACACATGAACAAATAAGCATAGCACATGATAGAGAGGCTCAAAATCTCACAAGTAAAAGTGCATGTACTCAATTCAAACAACAATGAATCCACCAAGCATGCAATATAAGATAAAGTCAATGCCACGCAAGTCAATAAGGTGCATGTGGTGTGAGCCAATTCATGTGATCTCTAAGGTACAAAAGGAATGGTGTAGGACACAAACAAAAATAAATATGATGCAAAACTCAAAACTAAAATGAAAATAAATAAAATGTAGAAAGAGAAAAATAAGGAAAAACCTCACGGTGGGTTATCTCCTACTCAGCACTTTACTTTAACGTCCTTAAGTTAGACGGTCAGGACCCTTATGGAGGGTGTGCAGCTTAAACCCACAAATAAGTCATTTGAGCCCCCAAATCCTTAGGGACTTCATATAAGTACATCAGCCGATGCCTATCAATGTTACATCGGATCTTGATTATGGGGCTCTCCAACTCAATTGCACCCCCAGCGTGCACACAAGTGACCAAGAATGGTCCCTTCCATCTATGTCTTGACTTTCCAGTTATCAGTTGTGACCGGGGCTCATGTAACAAGGTCCACTGCCCTTTACAGGGCTTTTTTTTTTTTTTTTTCTGAAATGGGCAATTCATGAAGCACTTGGCAAACCAATGACTACTCGGCGGTTGGAGTACCTGTATCTGAAAACTCGAAGAACTCTACTACAATAGATTCATCATATCCCATGGGAGAAGAGAAAAGAGGAAAAGAAGATTGTGCATCCTTACCAAGTAAACTATCACATGCATCTTCGACTACGGAGTCAATGATATCAATGCCAAATACAGAGTGTTCCTCAAGGGGGAATTTCTAGCATTGGATAAACAAAATTGGGCTTTCAAGTCCCCACACTCCATGGATAATGTACCAACATAAACATCAATCCTAGTTCTAGCAGTTTTCAAAAAGGGCCTGCCCAAGATTAATGTATACTGGTTGGCATCAATGTCATTCTCCATCCCAAGCACATAAAAATTAGCAGGGAGTATTAAATCATTTACCTTTACTAGGACATCTTCCAATACCCCTTCTGGCTTTATGATGCTGCAGTTAGCTAGTTGGATTGCCAACCCAGTGGGCTTGAGCTCCCCAAAGTGTAAGGATCTGTAGAGTGATTTTAGCATAACACTGATACCAGCCCCAAGATCAGCCATGGCTTGCTTGATTTGCAAGTTCCCAATAGTTCAAGGAACATTGAATATGGCTGGATCCTTACACTTAGGTGGTAGGTTGCCTAGCTTGATAATGGAAGAAGCATTCACCCCAATAGTCACTTTTTCCTTCTTACTACCTTGTAGTCTCCTCCTGTTGGTGCACAAATCTTTCAAAAATTTTGCATACTTTGGAATCTGTTTGATTGCATCCAACAGAGGTATATTCACCTCTACCTTCTTAAAGGTCTCTAAGAGCTCTTTTTCTAACTTTGTTTTGGCTGGCTTCTTAGGTCTTTGCATTCTTTGGGGGCACTACAACATTTTCAGGCTAAGGCAACACTTATTTTCAACAACGCCTGAAAAATGTTGCATTTTGGTCATATAGGCAACGTTTTTTCATTGATCGAGTTTTGGCAACGAGATTAAAGGTAATAGTTAAAAATCGTAATATTAAACATAAAAAGGAACATTTTTAAAGCGTTGCTATATCTTTTGCAAATACATAATGCGTTTTTAAAGATTTCCTTACATTTACAAACGTTGCAGTTTTAAAACCAATTGGCAATGAAATAAAAGCGTTACCTAAGCTAGTTGGCCAACTCTACAAATCTTTTTCCACTATTTTTTTTTCCTTTCTAAAACTAGTATGTTTGGCTTTAACTCTTTCATATTTCTTCCATCAAATCCCTAAGTTTCAACTTCTTCACAATTCCCCTTTTATTTGTTTGGCTTTTCAAATCCCATTTGGTCCTTCGTAGTGCCACTACCACCACCTCATCACGGCCGCCACCTCGTCCTCCTTGGCCCTCTGCAACATTGTGGCAACCACTCCATCTTCACCTTCAAATGCCTCAGTTACCACCTCCTCTTCAAAAATGCTACAGCCGCCAACTCGCCTTTTGAACGCCATGGCCATTACGCCTTTTGAACGCCATGGCCACAGATCTCGCACCCTGTCCCTCAGGTGCAGCAATCGGCGACTCTGACCTTCAGGTGCACCCAACATCGTGGGAACTGATTTCTTCAGGTACTTTCTCATCCCATCGAATACTCTACCTTCATCGATTCTAATAATGATCTCGAAGAATATGGTCAGCGACTCCCTTCCCTTCTTTCTTACTATTTTCTTTGCTTTCATCTGTTTCATGCTCATTATGTTTAACATCTGAATCTCATTAGGTTATTAGCATATGCAAAATCTCCCCCTTTTCTTGTTATTTACTCTGGTAATTATTTTTTTTGGGTAAGTTAGGGATTGCAAATTAGGAGTATGTGCTTCTTGCTTTCTTATTGACAACAACATTTGAAAATCATTTCAACCTAGAAATATTTCCAATAGTTGGTCTCACTAGCCAGGATCAAGATATCCCAGTCTTTCTTAGACAAGATACTATGGGGGTAAAGAACTAAGAATAACAACTACATCAACCTTTGCTCACTTTTTAAAGTTGGTAAACATATAAATGATGCAAGTGGTTAAGGTTTATGTATACTTGAATTGAAGCAAGCAATGGAAGCGTGACTACTTCCTTCAATTGACTTTTTCTTTATTCAAACACCTAAATCTTAAGCACACTATTTGACAATTCTGATTGTCCTTTCCAGGGCCATTAGCAGGACTGTATCTGATGCTGTCTATGTTCTTGACGTAACTACTGGGATCACTACAACTACAACTTGGTCTAAACACATTCCTCAAGGTGGTGACTGGCTTCAATCAATTTCTCAATCAAAATGGGCTTAAAAGGATGAGACTAGGAACAGTAAGGAACCCACTGGTCTTTTTGCCTCTAATGTGACTCAAGCTTTTGGGAAGCATATTCAGACTTTGAGGTAATAATAAAAATAGGCATCAAAACTTTTCCTAATTTGATGAAACTAATGACCTGGATTTTTTGAAGATTGAAATGATGACTACAGTGTCTTTGGATAAAGCAAACAGGGTTTTACTGAAAAAAGTTTCAATTTGGAATAGATGTTTTAATTTAGGAACCTGCCAAGGCATCAGTTTGGGTACCTGCAGAGCAAGATGTTCCCAGCATACTTCTTATTGGTGGGCATGTGTTGCGCCATTTTAGTGGCATCCTTTAGGTACCTTCACCGTTGAAAGTTTTCCTCCACTGTTGAAAAATACCTACTTGGATTATTGCTCTTCTTCTTTGCCTTCAATTTGACTAACTTGTTTGTCTTTACACCTATAACCATCAAGGTAATTTCAATCCTTAATTTATTTTTTAATTTCCAATCTCTGGCTGTAGTTGTTCTACTTTGTCTTGGTCTAATTCGATTCAAGGTTGAGACACAACCTAAGAAGGTAAGTATCACATAGTTGTTTATCTTTTTTATAAAATGTTGTTTGAGTCTATTATCCTTTTGAGCAAGCTTGTATCCACCTCTAAAATAGGTTTTGTTCTTTGCCTGAAGCAGCCATTCAGGTGTATTTGATTTTTTTGCCAGTGAATAAATTTCTCTTTTCATCTCTGATTTCTAAAGATTATAAGCAGTTGGCTTTATATCCCATGTAAACATTTTGACATCTGGTTTTAATTCAGAGATGTGCAACGTGCTTTATATATTTGATATGACTTTTTTGGCAAATCTATTTGGTTGGAGCATTATCAGGTTGGTCATTTGGATTTTGGGAGGATTTCTTTCTCAGATCATGAATGAATGAATGAATCAATGATTTGAGTCTCAATTTTGTGTATCACGGGGTCATTGGTATGAATGGATGGAGAGGAATTGAGGAGGCAAAATCCAACCCCCAAATGATTAAAAAGGGTAAATCCTTTTCATATGGGGTATGCTTTGATTTTCAGGTGGTCTGAAAATGAAAAAAGGTTGATTTTGCAATATTGCAATTTAGCTAGCATATAGTATCTTTATCTCCTCACCCTTTTTTCTATAATTTTTCCTGGGTATCAATTGCTTTACTAAGTTGGGAATTGGGAATTGAATTTAAGACCTGCAACATTTACCAATTCATTGTTGTTTTGATTATTAGTATTGTGTATATATGGGATCTCTAGAGAAATTTGACAATGTAAAGTACTAAGTAGTACCCCTTTAGTCAGTTGAAACATTTGTATCTATGTCTAATTAAGATTATTGAATTTGGTGATGAGATCCAATAAAAATTGAGTTGGACTGTCCAGTTTCACTTGTTAGTTGTGCTTTTGTTTTTCTTTTCTATTCAACTACATTGGAAGTTTTGAAGAAACTTTGTATCTTAATTTTATGTGGTGTCTCTGTTAGTAATAGTATGAATTTTTTTTACACCCTTTGCATTTTTCTCTTCTAGTTGTATAGTTCTCTAATAAATAATAATTGTTAACATATTTGATGTGTTCATCGTTATTTGTTCAAGGTTGGAAAGGATATATCACATACTATTTCAATGACTTGTCCACGCTAATCTTATCAAAGTACAAATTTACAAATCACATTCCTATCACTCCTCTTCACCTTCTTCTTCACTCATTCAACTCTTTCAATGGATGGCTACACATTTGGTAGGAATAAAATGTTTTATTTTCTATTTCCTACTATACTTATACCAAACATTAATGATATATGAGTAATTTATTTTCTAAACCTCTTTCTCATAAGTTTTGTACATTAGGAAATTTTTGAATGGCTGATCTTTGATTGGTTTTTCTTGGAAACAGATAGGGTATTTGGGGAGAAGAGTTCCATACAGCAGGTTTATGAGTAAGGGATTAAGGAAATTGTGCTTTCAGTAGTTAGTGGCATCAATTGTGAGTAGTAATCTTCTTGTTTTATTGTTTCGTGTTATGTCTGATATTGTGTTGAATGGTAGCATTTTTTTTTCTCATTGATGAATGCTGAAACATAATTTTAGCTATCATTTTTGCATACAGGCAAACAAACAGTGGAAAGACTTACACCATGAAAAGATCACTGAATATGCAATAAGGATATATGTGACTACATAGAGAAGGTATAAGCAATTTTAATCATCTTGATTACACAATGATGATACTACTTGGTTGATAGCAATAGTTGGTTCCTATTTGCAATAGTAAAAAGAAAGAGAATTTGTTTTGAAGTTCTCTACCATGGAGATCTATAATGAAGCCGTCACAGAGAAGAGCCAGCTGCAAGAACTCTTTTTAACATGTGCGGGTATTGGTGCCTAGCTAGTTTTACATTCTTTGAGCTTTTAGTGCTTTCTGCGACTCTATTTCAAGCCATATATGCATGTATCTTGCAGCTGAAAGGACAACAGAAGAAACAGCCATGAATGAAACTAGCTCCATAATGTCCTCCACTTTTTACTTCAAATAAAAAATTCACTCATTTTGATGAATCAACTTATAATTATGGTTAATTCTATAATTTTGGGAAAAAAATTACCACTTATTAGGAAATAGCATCAACAACTTTAAAATTATTATAAGTATTAAAGGACTTTCTTATGGATTTAAGTCCACTTCTATCACCCAACCTTATGTGGCAAGTGAAGGATTAGATGGTTGTGGATTTAAGCTTATAGATTCCCATTGTTTGCTTTTGATAGTATGATTAAGTGCAAAGTTATGGCTTTATGATAATCGAGGTTTAGATTGGTGGTGTCTTATCTCTGTTTTGGCTAATGCCTATTCAATCAATTTTCTAGGAATGGAAGAGCTTTACTTTCAACATAGGCTGATCCCCCTTACCGTAACAAGTGCATAAACTTTAGGAGTTGGTGTATTGGTATTTGACATACTACAGTTTTATGTAAATATAGTTATTCAGTAAATTAAGCTTGATAATATTTTTGTTTTTAATTATTGGGTTTATGCTGCAGATTGAGCTTAATGCATGTGTACCTTAGGCAGGCTAAGAGGAAGACTAATACTAATACAAAAGACATAGAACTTGGAATGGATGTGATTATGATGAAGTACATATTATGGAGATTTTCTTTTGTGTCAAATTCTTATGACTAGTGTGCTTTAATTTTGTAAACTACATATAATTACTTTGTGTATTTTGGTTTGAACTTAGACTTGTTTCTATTTAGACTTATGTGTATCAACCAACATTATATGCTTAAGATGACTTAGTTTACTTAGTTGATTAATTAGTATTGGTTTATTTTATTTATGAATTTCAATTGATTAATTAACTTTTTATTCAAAAGAGTTAGTTTATTTTGAGAATTAGGAAAAGAGTTAGTTTTAAGAATATCAAATTCAAGACTTAAAAAAAATGTTGGGGTTTGAAAATAAGAGGCAATTAGAATTGAGAATAGGCAACGATCTTCATTTGATGTCTAAAATATTAGAAAAGGCAACGCTTCAAATTAGTTGCCTAAAACCAGAGAAAAGGCAACGTTTTTTTGTAAGTTGCCTAAAACCAAAGAAAATGCAATGCTTTTTATAAGTTGCCTTTAACCAGTGAAAAGGCAACGCTTATAAAGCATTGCCTTAAGTCGGAATAAAATGCAAGGCATCAAGGGTGCAAAAACCGTTGCCTTTGACTGGCAACAAAAGCGTTGCCTTTTCTCTATCAACCGTTGCCTTAGAGAAAAGGTAACGCCAGTATAAGCAACCCCTTGAAAAATGTTGCCTTTGCTAAAAAAGTGTTGCCTTTCCGAAAAGGCAACGTTTTTTTTGTGTTTAGGCAACGCTTTTGAAACGTTGCCTTTGAACTTATTTCTTGTGGTGGTAAAAGGTAGTGGAATGGGCTTCTCCATTAGCTCAACTAACTTCTTCTATTGAGGTGCAAGTTCAAGCTGTTGCACTAGAGGCTCATGTTTTTTACCCTATTCATCACCCTTTTGCTCAAGTGGAGTAGCAACCTCAGGCAAAATTGTACCAGATCTCAGAACTATAGCAGATATGTTCCCGTTGGGGTTAGGAACTGTCTGGATGCACTACTTTGCTAGGCTTGGAAACTTTGTAGCTGTACAATTACATTTCTCATTTCTTGCATAGCTTGTTCCTATTTCTTCTTATTTTCAAGCACCATGTTCATCATCTCCTGCCATGCGTATTTGAGAAGGTATGAGGGGTACATAGTGCTAAAGGCTGTTGAGGGGTAGGTAGCGGTGGAGCAGGTGGTTGCTGGTAGACATAGGGGTTGCTCTGCTATCTTTGTTGGGGTGGAACATACTTTTGTTGTTACTATGATGAGCTGTTCCACTTGAGGATAGGGTGATCTCTCCAACTTGGGTTATATGTGTTGCTATAAGGGTCATACCCATGTTGGTTGATCTGATTCTGAGGTCTACTAGGGAACACATTGCTAGCGACAACTAAAGTAGGGTCCTCTTGTAACTTTGGACATACATTAGTAGTATGGTTATTACAAGAACAAATACCACAAGTTGTCTGAGGTGAAGGTGTAATGCCCTAATTTTTCCTGCTTAGCAAAAATGACCAAAATGCCCCTAGGTCATTTTGTATAAAATTCGAGGCCAGTCGATCCCGGCCAATAGTAAAGGGATATTTTAATATTAGGATAAGGTTATATAAGGATTAGATAGCAATTTGTGCAAAAATCGCAATCCATGATTTTTCCTATGTTAAAATAACAAAAATGGCCCCTGAGATCATTTTGTCCGAAAATCGAGGATGGCTGACCCAAGTTATCCTCAAGGGATTTGTTTAATGTTTTAAGGGGATTAGATGTGTTAGAAATAATGATAGAGGTGAAAATCTCAATTATGGTTTTTCCCATGCACGAAATGACTAAAATACCCCTCTGGTGATTTAGTGCAGGATTAAGTGCCAATTGGACCCGGTCATTACCTGAAGGTTAGAAATGTCAATTATAAAGGTTGAATGATATCTGGAAAAGTCCGGGTGGTCCCGGAAAGCTTTTGTGTAAAATAACCGTTTTGCTCGTAGCTAGTGCAAAAAGAGCTTGATTAAGTAATCAAGGAAATATAGACAATATTAGGTTCTAATTAAAGATAATTTAATTTTAATTATTAATTTTGAGTCAAAATAATTATTTGAGGTTAATTAAGGCCTAAGATTGCTTAGAGAAATTCAAATCTCATTCTTAATCAAAGAGCTCTTAAGACATAAAGAAAGTAAAAAAGATAATAATGTTTCTTTCTCCTTTTCCCTAAAATTAGGAACCTTGTTGGCATTTGAATTTCAAACTCATCATGCTTATTTCAAATAAAGGTGTAAGACTACTTTTTAATCTTGTCTTGAAAAACCTTAATCATCACATTACAACTTCTAACACTTAATTACTAATCCTTAACCCTTTGCCTAATTAAATCGACCTCTAATACACATCCTAACCTACATGAAAGATGAAAATTTTCCCTCCCAAATAGCCTCAAGGCCATAGCTATACCCATATTGTTCCCTCTCATATTTTAATTTTTCTAACACACTAACACTCACAAACACTCTTATTTTACCATCCACTTTTTTTTTTTGCGAAGACTTTGGTGTAAAAAAAAAAAAGTGCTCTTGCATCCTCTCAACTCAAGTTTCCTTTTCTTCTCCTCCACCTTCAAAGAACCACCATTGTTACTCCATACACAAGCTCTTAACCTCAAACCACCACACCTCCACTATAAATCATCTCTAAGACACATAACCTTTCCATTCCAACACACAAGAACTCAAGAAAAATCCCCCATCCATCTTACCTTGCCTTGGCCGAAACCCTCTTGGCCCTCAAAGAGAAGAATTTTTCTTCTCTTCCTTTTACAAGAACAAGAGCTTTTCATCTTGCAAGAAAGAAAATATCTTTGGTAAGGATTTTGTTTTGAATTCTTTTTCTTTTCCTCTTTGGCATTTTCGGTTTTGTCTTGAGATAAATGAACAAGTTCTTTTATTTTTCCTTCCTCTCATTTTTTAATTGATGATGGATGATTGGTTGAGATTTTGCTCTTTTTCTCTTTTTCCATTTTGGTTTGATCTTTCTTTTCCTTTATTCTTCTTTTCAGTTTTGAACTCTTTCATTTTTCCTTCCATTTTCGGTTTTGGTTGTTGATGGAAGGTTGAGACCATGGCTTGATGATGAGAGATCTTGATAGAGGTTTTGATACCATCATGTGTTTGACCTCTAAAGCCTAATGTTTGGTTCTTTTGTTCTTGACTTTCAAAGAGTATGAGAAATGGAATATTTGTTGGTTTTTTCCTTAGTTACCTTTTCTTTGATGTTCAAGACCATAGCTTGATGATGATGGTTCTTGATGGTGGTTGTGAAACCACCATGTATTAGGCCTCTAGAGCTCAAGGTCTGATTTTGGTTTCAAGAGAGCATGAAAAATAAAATGCTTGTTGTTCTCTTTAATTTGTTTCTTTTTGAGCTTGATGGTGAGTCCAAGAAATGAGGTTCTTGGAACCATAGTGATTAGGGACTCTAAAGCTCATTTTCATTTTGTTTAAGATTAATGGGGTTGAGAGTTGTATCTAGTAAAGTCTTGAGCTTTGAGTTGATAAGAGAATAAATGGATGTGCACTCATGTTTAAGTTTCAAGCCCTTACATCTCATATTTATGTTTCAATACCTTGCATATTATGTTTATTTTCAAGTCATCACCTTAAATCTTGAAAACTAAAGAAATGGACTTGCATTCTCATATTTAAATTTCAAGTCTTGCATTCCATATTTATATAAATCATCACCTAATCTTAAAGACTTAAAAATGAACTTACATTTCATGTTTATATTTCAAGTCCTGCACATCATATTTATATTTTCAAGTCATCACCTTATAATGTTAAAGATTAAAAATGAGATTGCATAGCATGTTTATTTTTCTAGCCATCACCTAAATCTCTAAAGCTCAAGACTTGCCCTTGTATCTTAAATAAAAATTTTGAATCATGACCACATTCTTGTATATACAGTCAGCCATATAATGATGTTGGACTTGGAATGGATTTTATTTTGTTTTAAGGTTCAAAAATTGCATCTTTATTGTGTAAAGGAATTTTTGAAAGTATTGGAAACTCAAAAGATATTATTTTTATGAACAAAACCTTATTAATGAAATTTTAATTTTGGTTTTTATTTAAGAGGGTAGCATTTGAATTTTTTGGTTAGAGATAAAATAGTTTCAAGTGTTTCCAACATCTTAGGATAATTTTTTATGAGAAACTAGTAACTAAAAAGGATTTGAAAGTGTGGTTTATAATGCTTCTATGAAATAAATTTTGGCTACTGTTTTGGACCTAATATTTTCTGTAAGGTGCTGTTTGGAGTGAATTAAATGTGTGAAAATCATTATTAATTGATGAAAAAATTATTTCTAACATCCTAGGAAAAACTAGTAACTAGAAATGATTAAAAATGTGATTTCTAATTCTTCTAGAAATTAAAATTATGGCTACTATTTTCTTATTAATAAATATGTATGATGCTGTTTGGAAGTGTTTAAATGTGTAAAAATTTATATTATTGGTGATAAAAATTATTTCTAGCATTATAGGAAAGACTAGTAACTAGAAAGAATCAAAAGTGTGATTTTTAAGGCCTCTAGGAACCAAAACTGAGTTACTGCCTTGACATGATTAATTCAATAAAAATTCTGTTTAATGATGATCATAAGTGTAAAAATTACTATTAATAGTGGTACGAATTATTTTTAGCTTCTTAGGAAAAACTGGTAATTAGAAAGACTCAAAAACATGACTTCTAGAACTTTGTAATTAATTTTCTTAACACTGCCCAATCTATACAGCACTATTTGGTACTGTTCATAAGCTTAAAAATTAGTGAGAACTATTTTAAAAATTATTTGTGGTCCCTTAGATGCCAAAAAGGATAGTTGTGGGTATTAGGTTACATCGATCGGTAGTTTCGACCTGTATAAGGCTAAAAGTGTAATTACTAGTAACTTGAGAATAACAAAGTGAATGGTAACTGTGATAATCCTTAGTACACTGTATATATATCCTGTTGAGCATAGCATATGCATTAGTTGAGTTCGGTCCTTGATTCCGGCATACTAGGTAGGAGCATGTTTACCCTGCATTGAAATGTTGATGATGGCATACTTATGTGAACAATTGTATGATGAATTGTAATTATGATTGAGATATTTGAGATGCATGATTGATGTGTTTATTAGCATGTAGCAAATTTGGAGAAACTTCATTCCCAGCCACTATGCTGCCGGATTTCCGCCAAATTTGTGAACTTAGGAAAAATTATGAAATTTATTAGCATGAAATGTTATATGCTCTTGTTTGCATATCAAATTAACATGCTAAGATTAAAGGTGGCATAAGATACATGGAAATGACCCTCTAGACTCCAGGAATTAATGGTTAGGAGAGTTGATCTAATAAGTACCCTTTAGACTCCAGGAATTAATGGTTATGAAAGGTGTTTCTCTATCTAAAATTATATGCTCATGTTTGCATCTCTAATTAACATGCTAAGATTAAAAGTGACATAAGACACATGGAAATGACCCTCTAGACTCCAGGAATTAATGGTGAGGAAAGGTGATCCAAATAAGAACCCTTTTAACTCCAGGAATTAATGGTTATGAAAGGTATTCCTACGCCCCCTATCCCAAACTCTAGGAGTCGGGAATTAGCTTATCAAAGGATAAGTGTAGACTAGTGACGACTAGTTTAGGTATGAGCTCATAACCTAAAACTCTCAAAAGGAGGGAGCATTAGGGTGGCCCCCCATAGAAGAAAGAACAACAAACTTAAGTCACCTAAGAGAATAAAGAGTAAGGACCATGTAAAAATGATTATGTTCTTTATGCTATGTACATTTGGTATAATTCTTGTGATATGTTGCACGTGGCATTAACATGCATTTCATGTTGTCATATAATGCATCCATGACATTAAGACCCATGCTAAAAGGCACCCACTTTAGATAAATAGATTTGAGAAGTTTAAAACTGGACCTTATGCATGTACATCTCTTTTATAATGAAAACCGAAGTGGCTAGGGACAATGATGATGACACATGTGTTAGAGTCAGGAAGCCCTACTAAGAATCTTGAATGAGTTTCTCATCCCTATCTTTTCTTCTATGTCATCTCTAGACAAGGATAATGGCATTGTTCGTGACTTTCCCTGAGATATGGACATGGGAGTTGCGCTATGAACCGAATCAGAGGGTTGTGGCAAAAGTATGGAGATAGCTTTCCTTTGGGCATTAGCTTTAGGGTTATCATATCCCATATACCCATGCTTAGCCTAGTCTTGTGATGGATATGCATTGGAAACTAGTTTAGTTTTGTTACAATCATGTTTAGCTTTGGTTTATTGTATGTGCAACCTTTATTAGTGGGCTTAGTATCTTTGGATGTTTTTTATGTTTATAGGATGTTGCTACTATATTAGGCTTGTGATACTGTGATGTTTGTATTTCATCTATGCATATGACATATGTTCAGTTTCTTTTTCTCCTGTATGCGAAACAGATGACGTAATTTATTTTAGCATGCGTGGCTCACATTTTTATTTTTTTTAAGTTAAAAAAAATTACCCATGTTTTCATTAAGTATTTTAACAATCCAAAGTTAAGAACTGAAACAAAAGAGTAATGACTAATGATTAACTTAAATGCGTCCTAGGCGTGTTGGGTTAAATATGAGGGTGTTACAGAAGGAGCCTGTCTCAACTAATTCAAGGCTATCTATTTTAGGAACTCAGTCATCTCATCTAGTTTCTACTCCACCCTGGTATTATCCATTGGAGACACTTCACTTACATTGCGGGTGTTCACACTAGCTCTTGAACCAAACTGCTGAGAATTCTTTGGCATATTCTCAATTAAGGCTCTAGCTGCAATAGGGGTCTTGTCAATTAAGGCACCCCTACTTGTAGCATCAATCATGCTCCTCTCCATGACTAGCAATCCCTCATATAAATACTAAAAATAAGCAACTACTTTGGGATTTGATGCTGGGGACAACTGGCACATAATCTCTTGAACCTCTCCCAGTACTCAAAGAGAGATTCACCTTGCAACTGCCTAATGCCACAATTGTCCTTCCTTATAATAGTTATTCTGGAGACTGGGAAGAATTTCTCCAGAAAGATACGCTTTATACTAGCCCAACTATCAATTTTTCCATGGGGGATGTAGAAAAACCAATCCTTAGTAGCTCGTTCAAGGGAGAACACAAAGGCCATCAACTTGATTTGATCTTCCGTGACCCTTTGAGGCTTCATTGTCACACAAATCACATGAAACTGCTTGAGATGCTTATGTGGGTCTTCCCCAGATAGCCCATGGAACCTTAGATATATGGTGCTAAAGCCCAGACTTAAGCTCAAAGTCGACTTCATAGTCGAGATAAGTGATCCCTAATAGTCGGTAATTAAGATCTTGGGCAGTGAGCTCCTTCAATGTCTTGTTATTGTCAACCATATTACCTGAAACACTAGCAAAAGGATTAGAATATTCAGAAGAATAAATAAAGAAATTATCTAATTCCCAAGTTGCATATGAAGAAGAGAGTAAGTTTGGTAAGTTAATTTGCTCCATCGCAACCTTCCTAATCTGCCTAGCAGTTTTCTCAATTTGCGGATCAAGCAGGAGCATGAGAAAATTAGGAAGAGTGCTGGTCATAAAATTCAATCACCTCAACAATCAAATACACAAGGAAATAATTTATGACACAAAAATAAAATAATAGATAAATTTTTTTCTTTTTAATTTTTTTAAAATAAATAGAAATAGACAACAATTGAAACCAAGAAGAATAATAAAAATTAATAAATAAAATAAATAAATGTGAAAATAAAATAAAGAACAAAATAATCAAATAGCACCATTTCTCCGGCAACGGCGCCAAAATTTGATTCGAGTTGTCATGGCCTACAACAAATTGAAAATAATATGATAACTAAATTACACCAAAAATATAGTTAGCGTGCAATCCAGGTCATCTCAGAAGAAAGTGTTCTAATTGATTCAAGAAATTGGGGGATTTTTTGAATTACTGAAAGAAAAATTAAATTGAGAAAATATGATGAGAAGAATTACCTGCACAAGGATTCCTTCAGATTAATAGTTGTTCAATCATCGATTCAAGAGATAAATTCATGGTGGTGGTTACTTTCATTAGTCATGCTATCACACAACAATGATATAATTCTAGTTAGGGTTTAGGGTTTACCCTAAACCCTAATGGTCATACAATCGCACTCCCACTAAGTGTTTGACTAACACATGCACTACTAATCCATAATCATGGTTCTATGAACCTATGTCAGTTTGATTATCAATTGCAGCAACCTAATTCCTAAACTGAGTTAATTCCAATCCCTTACCAATTGGATGTAATTTAATCAATTAACTGAATACCCTAATTGAATCCCAATTATGCATATGAACGAACACACAATCTGGGTAATCCTCAAACATACAATTGTAATAATCCTCACAATCAATATTAAAAAGATAAGATAAGAGAGAGAGAGAGAGAGAGAGAAACCAGCCATGAATTGCAATCAAAATTGGGAATCTTAAGAACAATCTTAATCTTCAGTTATCCTTACACACGATAAAAGGATTACTCCTCCATAAGGGGACTCCTCCATAAGGGGAGGATCTCAATCATTGTTAAGGAAGAGTGCAAATAGCAATCCCAAATAAGAGTCAAAACAAAGATTGGAAGCTCCCAAAACCTAGAGAGAGAGTAGAGAGAAAAAGTGCTTGATGGTAAAAATAATAACAATTAGCCAAAAAAATGGTCCTTACAATTGTTGACTTATTCCTATTTATAATGTAGCAAAAATAACACAAAGTTTGGGCCTAGTCTCATAAAATCGTGTTGTTTTGACGCTGCCTAAACGCATATGACTGCCTGAGCGGTTGTCAACTACTGGGGTGGTCAATTAAGAAAATCTAGAACTCATACCGTCTCTGTCACCGCCACGGTGATCATATACCGCTGGGGCAGTCAACCGAACACTTACAAGCCTTTTTGGATGCGCAAAATGTTTGAATTAGCTATTCAACCTAGAAATTGTAGCTCCTTGAATAAGCTTTCCAACACTGCAAGAATCACCTCAATCGGACATCTGTGGCTATAGATATTGACAAAATACTAACTGAGAGTCAAATTAGATAGCATCAAAAACCTTTAATCTTACAACTTAATTTTCACCAAGAGGCAATTAGAACTGGGGTTTGAACTGAACATGAAAGTTATAGAGGACATCTTAAAATTTCCAAAACATCTTTATTTGTTTCAATGCAATCTCCATAGAGAAAGATATGAATTTTCCATTATAGTACTTACTGTAAATAAGCTCCAAAACTCTACTATGTAACTCCCCAAATTCTCCTAAATTGAACACTGCTTAAAACTTCAACATTTCTATGGTCTACATGCCCAACATGGGAACTCCCTGCCAGCAAATAACATTCACAAAAGAGGATTAAAAGTACATGAAGCTCCAAAATATATTTATTTATCAAAATGGTGTAAAGAACCATGATTTTATTCATTGATACCCAATGAGGACTAAATGTGAATCTACTAATTACCCATCAATTAAGTACAATTAAGATGCAAAATGTCAAGAGTTAGAATGGAGAATAGATGCATAAATGCAACCCATCAATCCCGCTATATAGCGATTGAAAGACCTGTTGTGCATTGGTATGGACTTCCAAGAGGTTGAGGCAATATATGTTGTATTATACCACTTGGTTGATTTCTCGAATGGATCCATTGAAATACATATTTGATAGTCCTCATGAATCATTGAGAATGTCAAAATGGCAAGTAATATTTTCTGAACTTGATATCAGGTATGTGACTCAAAAGTCCATTAAAGGAAATGCAATTGCTTACCATCTAGCTAAAAATCCTCTAGAGGGTGGTCAACTAGCAACATCAAAATTCCTTGATGGTGAAGTGCTAGCAATAGAAAGAGAAGAGATAGAGGAAGAGAATGTGTGGAAGATATACTTTGATTGGGCTGCCAATATGAATGGTGTGGAATAGGAGTTGTAGCGGTGTCAATAGTGGGGAAGCAATAACCAATTTCCATCAAGTTGGATTTTGAATGTACCAACAAAATCACAGATTATGAAGCTTGTACAAATGGTTTGCAAGTTACAATTGGCTTAGGGATCAAAGAATTAAAAGTTTTTCGAGACTCTGCACTCATAATTTATCAAGTTAATGAACAATGGCGAATAAAGGATCTAAAATTGGAGCCTTATCAGAAGTACTTGTCTCGACTAATTGAACAGTTTGATGATATGTCATTCTCCCACTTAACTCGACACCATAACAAATTTGCAGATGCCTTGGCAACTTTGGCTGCAATGACTTAATTGGAAGTCCACAATAATGTCCAACCCATCCATGTAGAATTGTCACGGTTGAATGGTGCAGTTGAAGCTGCAAATAAGAACAGGGACAAGAACTCCTTATAGGCCTCAAATGAATGTTGTGGTTGAAGTTGCAAATAAGAACATTAAGAAAATTGTCACCAAAATGGTGGTGAACTACAAAGACTGGAGTGAAATGCTGCCATATGCTTTGTACGCATATCATACCACCATACGGTCAAGAACAGGGATAACTCGCTTCTTATTGGTATATGGAATGGAAGCTATATCCCCTATAGAAGTGGAAATCCCATCATTAAGGGTTCTAATGGAGGCTGAGTTGGAAGAATTTGAATAGGTGAAAGCTCGATATGAACAGTTAAACATGATTGAAGAGAAAAGGCTAGCAGCTATTTGTCATGGCCAGTTGTATCAAAGCAGAATGACTAAGGATTTTAACAAGAAAGTTCATCCAAGAAATCGTTATCCCAAAGATTTGGTTCTGAAGAAAACTCTCCCCAATCAAGAAGATGCACGAGGAAAATGGGCTCCAAATTATGAAGGTTCTTACATTGTCAAGCAAGCATTCGCAGGAGGAGCGTTAATCTTGCAAAATATGGATGGATAAGAACCACCTAGACTAGTCAATGCCGATAGAGTCAAAGTTTTATGTTTGAGAAAGATGAAAAGAAAGCCTATTAGATCGGAAACTTGAGAGAAAGGCTTAAGCAAAGGGAAAAAAAAAAGGCTCGTTAGGTTGAAAACCCAAAAAGGTGGCCTAGGCAAAAGTTAGGGCAAAATAATAGGCATTATCTCAAGCAACCTACACTAGGGCAATTTTCGATGTTGAATTAGTCCTACGGGCTATGCAGACTGACACTGTAGGCAAAATTTTGGGGAATCAAGAGAAAAGAAAGGGCTGGAAGACATGTCATCAGAAACACTGATTAGGACATTCAACAATTACAAGGAATCAATTGAATGAGTAACAAGGAATAAAAAATGGGGCAAAATTCTTATGTTTTCCATGATGTCATTTTCCTTTTATTTTGTTCCAAACCCTTGCATTTGTCATTGTTCCCATGTATTCAAATACACAAAAGAATAAATATTTCCATATTTCCTTTCTCCTTTTGAATGCATGTTTATTTTCGATATCTCAAGTAAGCATAAAATTACTAACAATGTTTGTAGCAATACATCAATGACTAACATCACACCAATGGAATTCAAGAGCTTTAGTTAAGCTTAGCAGAAAGCAATCATCATCCCCTAAAAAAGAAAAAAAAAAGAGAAGAATAAGAAAATGGGGAAAGAGATGAGCGAAAAGAAAAAAGTCTCATATATGCTAGAAGGTCTAACACATGACCTATAAGTTTGATCGATTAAAGTCTTCCTCAATGACTGCTCAATAAAGGTATAAGTTATTTCACAAAAATGTTTAATAAATTGAAAACAAAAAACAAAAAATGGTGTACAAAACATTGGTTTCCATTTACATTTCCAGTTAGCCTCAGACTGCAAATTTCCTTTTCCATGCTGGCCTCAGATTGCCATTTGCTTTTCCATGTTAGCCTCAAATTGTCAGTTTACTTTTCTAGTCACCCTCAGATTGTCATTTACATTTCCAAGAGGACTCAGATTGCCATTTAAATTTCTAGTCGGCCTCAGATTGTCATTTGCTTTTCCAGTCGGCCTCAGATTGCCATTTAAATTTCCTATCGGCCTTAGATTGCCATTTAGTTTTCCAATTGCCAGTTTACTTTTCTAGTCACCCTCAGATTGCCATTTACATTTCCAAGACGACTCAGATTGCCATTTAAATTTCTAGCCGGCCTCAGATTGCCATTTAAATTTCTAGCCGGCCTCAGATTGCCATTTACTTTTCCAGTCAGCCTCAGATTGCCATTTACTTTTCAGTCAGCCTCAGATTACCTGCCTCTCCATTAACTTTTAAATTTTTTATCAGTGCCGTTGGTTTTTACATTTCTTGTCACCTTTAAACTTATGTCAAATTAGCTAGCGTCGTTTCTTTGCATGATTCATACATAGTTGGATTTTGAATTACATTGTTGCATGTGACTTTCTTTAATGTTTATATCCTTACGCTGTTTGGATTTAGATTTTTATTGCATTTCATGCATTACTAAACAAAATCAATGTTCATGTCTTTACTCATTCCTTATGAAGACAATGCGTAAAACTTAAGTTTTTCATATTCTCTTATAAGAAATGAGCAAAAAGGGGCAATTGTGAACATTTGATTTTGTCTGACTCATAATATAGAAAAACCCAAAAAATTGACATGTTTTCATAGTTTGTGCCCATCATTTTTATACTATTTTTGCATCTCTTTTGAAATTTTTTTGTCATTTCTACTTTGAAAAATTTTTTATGACCAAAATTCTTTTCTTTCGCTCATTTTGTGGATGTCATCCAAATTTCTTTTATTACATGTGCATTTTACTTTGGTTTAGCATCTTCAACTTTGACTTAAAAAAAAAGAGAGAAACAAAAGAAAGACACGTTGAGTTTGGTCCTTTTGTGCACCAATTTCAATTTTGTTTTGTTTCACAAAAAAATTAAAAAATTAAAAAAAAAGAAGGAAAAAGGATGAGAAGCGTCTGTCGGTCAGCACCGATTTACTTTTGTCTTCTTTAATTTTTTTTAAAAAATAGGAGCACCTCCCTATCTTCAACACTTATTTTCCTAGTTTGCTGAAAAAGGATCATCGAACAAAGAATAAAAATTCAAAAAAAGGAGCACCGAACAAAAATTTTTAGAAACAGCGGCTCAGTCAGATCTCTAAAATTCTTCAATCAGATCAAAATTTCACCTACCATATTTGAAAAACTCAACCCACAACTAGGTATAAAGAGGATTAAAATTCATAAAACCAAGAGGATTCTCTGATTACTGCCAATATCTTCAAAAAGAGAAAGAGATATAGAGAGAGAGAGAGAGAGAGAGAGAGAGAGAGAGAGAGATAGACAGACAGAGAGACAGAGACAGAGCTGTTTTTTTTTTTTTTTGGTTCTTCTTTTACAATTTTGAGAGTTGGAAGAAAATCATCAAGGACGATATTTGAGCTTCAGCTTTCTTCCTAAAAGAAAAATCCACCATCGTCTTTGACCCAAAAAGGATTTTACAACAAGCATAAGGAGAAGAAAAACTAGAACATAGGTAAATTGCTCTGAGCGACTTTATATTTCCTTTGTAAGCCTTCTCAAAATTCCCTGTAAAAAAGACCCATCTCACAGCCATCATCCCAAGCTCAAGCCTTCATCACCCCTCTCACAGCAAACATAACCATAGTCACAGACCATCACCACAGAACCACCTTCAACCACCTCAAGCCCTATGAATCCTAAAGTCAAATAAAAATAAAAACAAAAACTCAAACCCCGAACCCATATTGTTTTCCATTCACAATCAGAAAAACCAATAGAAATAATCTTCACAACCATATCCAAACCAAAAAAAAAATTCTTCATCCAAGCATATACAATTTTCACAGAACCATAAATCAAACAAACAAAGCCACAGTCAAATCAAACCCAAAATTTTTTCAAAAAAAAAAAAAAGAACCGATGCGGCTCTCTTCCCCTCACTCACGCAGCTTCCTTCCTCCATGATAGTCTTGATCCCTCTCTCTCTATGTGTACCCTAACTTTATTTCCTTTACTTTTGACAAAAAGACCAAGACTTGTCAAGTCACGTGAATGTCAAGACTAAGACCAAGACATGTCGAGACTAAGCTACAAACTTCAAGTCAGTGAATGTTCCCTTCTTCCCTTTTTATTTTTTTTATTTATTTTTCTTTTTAGATGTGTGGTTGCATTTTTCATCGGCCACTATTGATTGATTCCCTTGGTGGGCTTTGGCTTAATTAGTTTTTTTTTTAATTTATTTAAAGAGAAATAGTTCTTTGTTTAGTATTCTTTTATTGGGTTTTTTTTTTATTTTTTTATTTTTGCATTAGCTGGTATTTGGTTTGATTTAAGTTTTTTGAGTTAAGATTTTTTAGATTAGATGTTTGTTATTTGTATAAAAAATGAATGACTTGGTACCTTGCATTTCTTTTTCTTCAGTTGATTTCGTCTAAAAATAAAAAAGGGTTTTATTTAGTTTGGGCCTAAATGGAAAAAGGAGTTTTATTTAATTTGGGTTTACAATGAATTTTTGGGCATTTTATTTTAGGGGTAAAAATAGTTGTATTTCAAAATGCATCATATTTTCTGAGCATTACTTTTCGGAACACCCACTAATAAAATCAGCCAGAAAATCCAGCATCCATTATTTTCCTGTTTTGAGTCACATTATCAAATCTGGTTGCTCATACTATATTTTTAAGTCATATTTGAGTATGACAACATTATATAGGCGTACACGAGCAGAAAAGAACATGTTGTGTTTCCAAAAACACATTTCACAACAACCATTCAAAACTTTTTGTCAATAATCAAGCTTGAGGCATCCTAACCATAGACAAAGTTGGAAGCCAACAATGCTAGAACAAAAGTAAAGATGAAGCACCTACCTCTTGAGTAAATGATTAAAATGAGTCCTTTTACTCTAATAAGTCCCATGAATTTGAGGTGAAGAAGAGAAGAAAACTCCTTTGACAAATGCTTGGAAAGCTATTGTTTGTACTAGTATTTTACAAGAGCTAAAGGATGTAGCTCTTGCAAGGCTTGGTAAGGGCTCTTTGTGGTTTGGAAATAGAGATTCTTGGAAGAGATTCTTTTCTAAAGGGAAAAAATAAGGTGAAGAAGGGAAGAAGGACTTGAAGAAAGGTGGAGAAAGTTTATAGTCTTGCAAGTGTGTGTAGCTTAGCAAAGGTTGAAATGGAATAAACACATTCCCCTTAAATAGGTCTCTTGGCCGTGATGACCCTTGGTAAGGAAAAGAATGGGCAGCTTTTTGTTTATTTAAGTAACTTAGTCAGGGTAACTAATACTTATAATCTAGTTGGTTTTATTAGTTTGCTTTAATACCTTATCTATTATTTCTTGTGTTAGTAGAACTTGTCATTTTTATTTGACTAGGACAAGTTGTCATTAGCATTACTCACATCAAGAATTTCTCTTCCCCATGCCTTATGGAGTCCACGGTTTTGGCACATAAAAAGGGTTAAGATATTAAATTCATTTATGTATGGTTGTGTCAAGAGTTTTTATTTCATACTATTGCCTTCCTCCATGCCAAAATTATGACACAGTCATTTCTTATGAACTCATGGCCGAAGGTTACATGCATAATAAGTGGTGTCTTTGTTTGTATGTATTTATGTCCGTGAGCCATAACTAGTCTTGAATTTAAATCTTATCATATGATGGTGTTTATATGCATGGGACCAAAAATACAAGCATGGAATGATGATGTGTGTGTTTTACATGTTTGTCTTATCATAATTTATTTAATTAAGAAATGATGTCATAATATATTTTAGGTTAATCATACTTTTTAGAATCTTAACTATAAGTAGCTTAATCCTCAATATATTATATTTTATTCTACTAATTGGAATCCTGTATTGATTAGCTTAGCCTAATCATCTATTAACTTCTTAATTCATGATTAGAACATTTAAATTATTTATTTGTCAGTATCTTATTCACATTGTTAAATAAGTTGTCTGTAGAAACTTATATTGGTGAAATATTAATTTATGCTAGAGATTTGCTACTTTTAGTTAATTCATCTTTTACTGTTTTTAGTATTAATCTAATAGCTTTGATTCTTTCTTCTTTAAATACAAGTCTACGGATTTGTGCAATGGCATTGTTGTAATTATTAAATTAGTGACATGTGATAATTTTCTAATCCAAGACAAGGGTACTTTACTAATTAGACAAGGTTAGTGACATTCTTGTAATTTTATTTTATAAAATAAGGGTATCTTTATCATTTATTTATAAGGTAAAGGTAGTTTGGTAATTTCATTTATATAGTGAGGGTATTTTCATAATTTGTACTAAGTAATGACAATTTTTTAATTCTTTGCATTTTTCTCTAGGCACACTTGATTATTCTAATATTATTTGTTATATTTCGTGACACTTGTCCAATTTCTATTGGTTTTACTCATTTTATATCTTAATCATTAATTAGGATTAATTAATCTTTCTAATTAACTCCTTACTATTTATTGATTTTTTGAGCTTTTGTTGACTTTTTACTTATTATAAATTTTATACTATCTTCTTGATTAATGTAATTTACTAATTAAGTTATTGATTAGTGAATTTAATCTCATAATTAAATTGTTTTTATTTAATATGTTTAATTTAGAGTTTATGTCTTAATACTACACTTATTATTAATCATTCTTTTGTGATTTTTAACTATGTTAATGACATTAATCAACAATAAGCCATTAATGTTGAATTTTCCCACTATGGGGCGAAGATCAACCATCTAGTCAGTGGATCAATTGCTCGGGTTCATTGACTCAAATAGCCTAGACGAAATTTGAGATGTAACGGAGCTTCACTAGCTATGGTTTCTTTTTGCAGTGAATTAGGATTAGGAGGGTTGTATGAATTGGGAATTTTATATAAATAAATTACAGAAGTTTAGTTTGAATTGAAAATTTAATAAAAAGAATGTTAATCAGGGTTATGTTATAAAAACTAAATAAATCTATTAGGTTAAATATTCTGATAGGATGCTGACTAAATATTGATAAAGGTTAGGAGATCAATAAAAAATTGTCATATCAAGTATATATGATTTCTTGAAAGCTGATTATTAGATGCACTGAACTAAACACTTTTTTAAAATTAATCTATTGTATAAATTTTGTTACTTTGTTATCCTTTCTATACAGCTCAGTTGCCTGTATACCAAAATCGTAGTTATAGAAATTTGAAATCAGAAAATTGTAGAATTAAAGAGAGGATACGAAAATCTGAGGAATTTCACAGAGGGAGGAACTCAATCACCATTCACGCATCAATTATCCCTTACAATTTCTAATACCCAGATTTATATTATTTCTGGTAACTAAGTCTAACTCTAATGACTCTTATCTGTTGTTCATTTATCTCCTACTGAATTAGGACATCCAGCAATAAATGGAACTCCTTTTGTCTTTTTGGTTATTTATATAAATCACTCAAGTTGAGATTTGTCAAGGTTTGTAAGAATGTTTAATTTCTTTAGAATACTGGGGGATAGAGCGGACAGATTCTTATATGTACTAAAAATAAAATAAAATATTTGCTTTATTCACCAATTGACATACGGGAATGCTATTTTAACACCCGGTTGGGGTGTCCCGTATAGACACCGTATAGGAAATGAGAACTCCACACATGGGGTTAAAAATTTGAGTCTATTATAGTTGAGCTTGAAAAAATATCTTACCTCCCCAAAATGGTTCTTCTCTCCTCTCTCATTGAAGAAACTCTCTCGTCTCCACTCTGCTCCCTCCTTTTCTAGCTCAGAACAACAATGACAGTATCAGTCTCCACAAATCTTGAATCATTTACCCATTGATATTATTAAATGTTAAATACACAAGATTGTTGTGTGTTTGGGTATTTTTTTTTATTCCTCAAAAACTATGCTTTGCTTCACGTTTTCTTTATTTTCAATCATGACTTGATGATTGATGTGTAACCACCACAACCCATTTTCGCAACTTCGCTTCTTGATGTGGGTCTCATCAAGTTCTTCTTCCTCAATGGAGGTAACACTATAGCTCCCAATACTCTTTCTTTTCCTTTTTATTTTTTCAAACCTTTCTCCGTATGACATGCTTTGTTTGTTGTATTGTTTTTTAATGTAGTTGTTTATGTGTTCTCATAGAAAATAACTTAGATTTTTCTTCCTCAAAATTCTTGCTTTTATGGTTTCTTTTTTATTGCCTGTGCTTGTCTTTTTCTTGCTTATAGGGTTAGAATTTTGATTATACTAATAGTGAATGAAATAGTATTCTTTTTTATTTGGTTCAAGTCAATAAAAAGGAAAGATTTATTGCTGTAGCTTGTACTTTCTTAACAAAATCTACAATGTATTTTGTTATAAAGAATTTTTATGGTCACACCCCACAACATAAATGGAATCAAAATTTTATAGAAGCCTAAGTGGTTAACATGTTTTTACATTTCAAAGTTGAAACTACCTTGTAGGTCCTTCAGTAACATCATGTTAACATTTCAAAGTTGAAACTATCTTGTAGGTCCTTCAGTAACATCATGTTAAGGTAGTTAGTCACATTCTTGATGCAGCAAAAAACTCATTAGTATTGTACTTGACAAGTTTGCTTTTCAAAGCCAGAGGTCTGCATCAAGAAGCATTGAAATCATTTAGGAAATCATTAGACATTGAGCCAAACCATGTGCCAAGTTTGATATCCACATCATGTGTACTCATGCAGCTTGGTGGCCAATCATCTTCACTTGTTAGAACTTAGAAGCCTTCTCACTAATGGCATGAGTACTTTAAATATTTGTTTCAATATGCAGGCTATTGTGTTAAAGCACAAACTAGTCCTGTTGCTATTTTCTTCCTTGAGTCTATTTTGAATTTTGCAAAGCAAGTACTTTAAAAAGCACCTATGTAAAAGTCCACAACTAATGAATAGTCTAGATCAGTTGTTGTCTGCATTTGTTGTTGCTAATGAGAATTCATATGTGAAGAATCATTTATGTTTCTTTTTGTTTTTGAATGGATAAGATACTTATAATTCACCTCGAAATCTACAAACTTGTTAAGTATTTCTAATCTAATAATCATGGATGTGTGTCTATGCAGGATGATCTATACATATACTTACATGGACTTTTTGATTCACCATGCACAGTGTATTAGAAGACTCAAGATATGTTATTTGAAAATTATCTAGTTATTTGCAAAGTGAAGTAGATAGCGCAAGAGCTTAAGCATATTATGTTATGGGAGCTGAGCATTGCAAATGGAAGTTTACAGAACTCTACAAATCATTGAGAGAAAGGGGAGTTGTTAGGCCTTTTATAGGTTTTGAAGATGTAAGTTAGCATTCTCCTAATCTAATACAATGATTAAAATTAATATGCAGAATGACATTTGTTGTGAATTTGTGATATATCTTGCATTATTGACATTCGAACGCCTAAGTTTTAATGGGTATGTTTCTTTAAAATTTCAGATATCAGAAAGTTGGAGCTATCCGCCCGTTAATGAAACTGCTGATGTAGCTATTCTTTCATGAAGCGCTTGCTACCCAAGGGTGGACATTGAAGACATAGAATAAAATCCTTAGTTGACATATTTTTTGTTGGCATATATGCGCCAAATGGCACTAGTATCATTTTTATTTGTTGGTATTAGTCCCAAAAATATAATATAGGCTATGGAAGATTTTAATTAAGTTGAGTGAGACTTATGGGATTAGGAATAAAATTTTGAAGAGACCTGTACGATTACTAGCTTTTTTTTACATAATTATCAACATTTTTTGAATTAATTACTAGCATATTATGCCAAAATACTAGCAATAGCAGTCCAGTTCAACAGAAATTTTAATCATTTTAGTATTAATTTCATTTTTTGAAGATGCATTGGTCCCAAAAAAAGGCTAGAGGCTATGGAAGACTCAAAGTAACTTGAGGATTGGAAAAAAAAAAATTCAAAGAGATTTGCAGGATTACTAGCTTTTTCACAGAATTACCAGCTTTTTTAGAATAAGCAATACTTATGGGATTGGGGAAAAGAATTTTGAAGACACTCGTAGGGTTATTAGCATTTTCACATAATTACTAGCATTTTCAGAAGGAATTACTAGTAGAATATGTCAAATTATTAGCATTGGGCAGTTCAATTAAAAGGGAATTCTAATCATTTTAACACTAGTATCATTTTTTTTTGTTGGTATTGGTCCCAAAAATGAGATACATGTTATAGATGATTTCAATTAAGTTGAGCAATACTCATGGGATTGGGGAAAATGTTTTGAAGACACATGCATGAATACTAACATTTTCAGAGAATTACTAGTGTTTTCAAAGGAAATTACTAGCAGAATATGTCAAATTACTAGCACTGGACAGTCCAATTAAGGGGAATTCTAATCATTTTAACACTAGTATCATTTTTCTTTGTTGGTATTGGTCCCAAAAAAGAGATACATGTTATAGATGATTTCAATTAAGTTGAGCAATAATCATGGGATTGGGGGAAAATGTTTTGAAGACACGTGCATGAATACTAGCATTTTCAGAGAATTACTAGCATTTTAAAAGGGAATTACTAGCAGAATATGTCAAATTACTAGCATTGGGCAATCCAATTAAGGGGAATTCTAATCATTTTAACACTAGTATCATTTTTCTTTGTTGGTCTTGGTCCCCAGAAAGAGATACGTGCTATGGAAAACTTTAATTAAGTTGAGCAATATCATGGGATTGGAAAGAAATTTTTTTGAAGATATCTATAGGAATACTAGCTTTTTCACATAATTACTAGCTTTTTTCAATAAATATTACCAATAAAATATGCCAAATTATCAGCGCTAAACAGTCTAATTAAGAGGAATTGTAATCATTTTAACACTAGTATCATTTTTCTTTGTTGGTATTGGTCCCAAAAGAGGGATACAGGCTATGAAACACTTTAATTAAGTTGAGGAATATGGGATTAGAAAAAAAATATTCAAAGACACTAATGGGACTGAAAAAACTTGCAGGATTACTAGCTTTTGTGAAAATTACCAGCACTTTAAAAATTAGTTACCAGTGAATCATGCAAATTTACCAGCATATGTTGGTCCAATTCAAGGGGAATTCTAATAAATTTAGCACTAATGTTATTTGTAATTGTTGGTATTGTTCCCAAAAATTCATTACTAGATAAGGAAGCCTTTAATTATGTTAAGTAAATGTTATGGGAGTAGGAAAAAGAATTTGATGAGACCTGTATGTTACCTAGCTTTTTCCCAAAATTACCAGCATTGTCAAAATGAGTTACCAGCAAAGATATCGGAATTACCAGCATCTGTCAATCAAATTCAAGGGGAATTCTAATCATTTTAGCATTAGTGTCTTTTTTATTTCTTGGTATTGGTCCCAAAAAAGGCTACAAGCTATGGAAGACCATAAGCAAGTTGAGTAAGACTTATGGGATTGAAAAAAAAAAAATTAAAGAGAAGTACAAGATTACTAGCTATTCCACATAGTTACCAGCGCATTGCTAATGAATTACCAGAGTGTTGTGTGAAATTACTGAATAGGCAGCCCAATTTAAGGGGAATTCTAATAGTTTTAGCACTAGTGTCATTTTTATTTGTTGATATTGAACCAGAAAAGGGCATTCTAATTTAAGGGGAATTCTATTCATTTTAGCACTTGTATCATGCAGAGAGTTAGTTCATATTAGTCCCAAAAAAGAGCTACAAGGTATAATGGCAGGTTACCGGTTGTGACTAGTCAATTTCAATGTACATTCTACTCACTTTAGCCCTGCTATCATATTTTTATTTGTGGGAATTGACACAAAAAAAAAATTCAAGAGACTATGGGAGACTTTTAATACGTTGAGTAAGACATATGGGATTGGAAGCTTCAACTTTAATTCCTCCAAGGATTTGTGAACCAAGAGTAAAGTAAATTTTTATAAATATTTCATACATTATAAATACATAAAAAAATCAACAGTATATTTGATTGCACAATTGACAATTTTACAATGGGTAACACAAGATTTTCTTGGTGTACCATTCACTACAACATATCTTAGATAACATCAATCAATATTATGCCATCAAATAAACCATCTTCAATAAGGTAATCATAAAGCTACCAAATTCGAAAAATACACATCTATATTGCTCTTCAAAATCCTTTAAAAGTATGCTTCAGCTCTTAGGGTATCTACTTCACTTGGCAAATAAGTAGATAATCTTCAAATAACATATCTTGAGTCTTCTAATACACTGTGCATGGTGAATCAAAAGTCCATGTAAGTATTTGTATAGATCATCCTGCATAGACACACATCCCTGATTGTTAGATTGGAAATACTTAACAAGTTTGTAGATTTCGAGGTGAATTATAAGTATCTTATCCATTCAAAAACAAAAAGAAACATAAATGATTCTTCACATATGAATTCTCATTATCAACAACAAATGCATACGACAACTGATCTAGACTATTCATTAGTTGTGGACTTTTACATAGGTGCTTTTTAAAGTACTTGCTTTGCAAAAATTTAAAATAGACTCAAGGAAGAAAATAGCAACAGGACTAGTTTGTACTTCAACACAATAGCCTTCATATTGAAACAAATATTTAAAGTACTCACACCATTAGTGAGAAGGCTTCTAAGTTCTAACAATTGAAGATGATTGGCCACCAAGATGCGTGAGTACACATGATGTGGATATCAAACTTGGCACATGGTTTGGCTCAATGTCTAATGATTTCCTAAATGATTTCAATGCTTCTTGATACAGTGCCCTGGCTTTGAAAAGCAAACTTGTCAAGCACAATATTAATGAGTTTTTGCTACATCAAGAATGTGACTAACTACCTTAACATGATGTTACTGAAGGACCTACAAGATAGTTTCAACTTTGAAATGTAAAAACATGTTAACCACTTAGGCTTCTATAAAATTTTGATTCCATTTATGTTGTGGGGTGTGACCATAAAATTCTTTATAACAAAATACATTGTAGATTTTGTTAAGAAAGTACAAGCTACGGCAATAAATCTTTCCTTTTTATTGACTTGAACCAAATAAACAAGAATACTAGTTCATTCACTATTAGTATAATCAAAATTCTAACCCTATAAGCAAGAAAAAGACAAGCACAGGCAATAAAAAAGAAACCATAAAAGCAAGAATTTTGAGGAAGAAAAATCTGAGTTATTTTCTATGAGAACACATAAACAACTACATTAAAAAACCATACAACAAACAAAGCATGTCATACGGAGAAAGGTTTGAAAAGATAAAAAGGAAAAGAAAGAGTATTGGGAGCTATAGTGTTACCTCCATTGAGGAAGAAGAACTTGATGAGACCCACATCAAGAAGTGAAGTTGCAAAAATGGGTTGTGGTGGTTACACATCAATCATCAAGCTGCAGATTGAAAATAAAGAAAACGTGAAGCAAAGCATAGTTTTTGAGGAATAAAAAAAAAAACCCAAACACACAACAATCTTGTGTATTTAACATTTAATAATACCAATGGGTAAATGATTCAAGATTTGTGGAGACTGATACTGATCTGAGCTAGAAAAAGAGGGAGCAGAGTGGAGACGAGAGAGTTTCTTCAATGAGAGAGGAGAGAAGAACCATTTTGGGGAGCTAAGATATTTTTTCAAGCTCAACTATAATAGACTCAAATTTTTAACCCCATGTGTGGAGTTCTCATTTCCTATACGGTGTCTATACGGGACACCCCAATCAGGTGTTAAAATAGCATTCCCGATTGACATATTAGCTTTTGTTGTCATCATTATATTCTGTTTTCCCCACATGTTTAATACAATATCTAATGTGTCGATAAATAAATGTGATAGGGCAAATAAATTGCCTTGCTCCCTCCCAGATCACCTAAAATTTTATCGGTAGAGTGTCTTGGTGAGCTGAGACGGAACGTATATTTCGTTAACTAATACAGTGAGGTATTATTAAGGTGATAGTACGTACCAAAGGTTTAACGCTAAAAACTCCATGCGGGGCGACAAACTCCCAAGTAGTGAAACTCTCCCACTTTATGCGTTCATTTACAGTATCTAAATCTTTCTTTCAAATTTTGCTTTTTCCAATATTAAATTAAACTATCAATAGATTCAACATATGTATGCAACTGGGTTGTACCTTATATACTGGCTTTCTTCAACAATTGCAAGAGTGTGCAACCTTCATGGTGATAGCATTAGTAGGAACTAGGAACATAACTAACAATATATATAAGTGAAAATCTAAAGCACACAAATACGGATAATTTCACACTGACAAAGGATTACATCAGTTCGAACTCGAAAGCTGCAACCTTTATTTATGCATACATGATTATAGCATGGATGCTTTATACTAAGATAGTACTAGCCGAGCAATTCAGTTGCCAGTTGGGGGCTTGTGTGGTGACTCTCGCGGAATGTTGTTTATATGCTGGGGCGTCTCCTCGAAAGTTTGCTTGTGTGGTGGATGTCCATGATGAGGAGGTATGTTTGGGTGGCTATTCACCTGTGAGTCATGATGAGGAGGTTTGTGTGGGTAGATATTCACCTGTGAGTCCTCCTCGACAGTTTGCTTGTGTGGTGGATGTCCATGACGAGGTTGGTTTGGGTAGCTGTTCACCTGTGAGTCATGATGAGGAGGTTTGACTGGGTAGCTGTTCACCTGTGAGTCATGATGAGGAGGTTTGTGTGGGTTTGGGTAGCTATTCAGCTGTGAGCCATGATGAGGAGATTTGTGTGGGTCGTTATTCACCTGTGAGTCCTCCTCGAAAGTTTGCTTGTGTGGTGGAAGTCCATGATGAGGAGGTTTAATTTGGCTATTCACCTGTGAGTTCTCTTTCTCTTGCTGGGACAACTCCGGTGGAATTGGGATGTGTTGTGGTGATTTCCCCAAAAACTGCGGGTTCTCTGGCTTTTTCAGGGGTGCCTCTTCTTTTGGCGACCCATGATGAGGAGGCTTTCTCCCAGGGAAACTAGCAACAGAGGTTGCAACAAACACCAGTGCAAGTAGCAGCACTAGGGTGTATTTGGGAGACATTTTGAAACTTTCAGGATTTGGATGGTGGAGAAATCAGAGCAGCGTAGTGGCCTTTTATAGTTGCTAGAGCCTATATGTTGCCATGACATTTCTCTTCTCTTAATAAGTTTACTTATTTTATTATGCAAGTCTACTTCAGTGAACTGTTTATGTGAGAAATTGCTTCATGCTTTCCATGGATGGGCCGGGTACCATTCATTATATGCCACAACGTCTAAATTACTGTTCTTAAAGTGAAAGATTAAAAAAAAAAAAAAGTATCCATAAAACTTTTTGACTTACGTGATCAATAGAACTTTGGTAATACACAATTTTTCATTTTTCATTTTTATTTTTGGTGAGGTGGTAATATACAATAAATTATAGGCATGCACTAATAAAAAAGTAAATGGGTTTAATGCAACACCTAAATCTTAACCTAATACTACTAGTATGTAATTAAGTTAATCTTTAGAATATTATCTCTTGGTCTCATTCTTTACTTGAAAATACTTAGCGGAAATATGGGTAAAATTTTTCTTTTTGGAATTAAAACCAAAGTGAGAGCCACGCATGATTTTTGAACGGGAATTCATACAAGTCATATGAGCAAATCATAATAAAACGCATAAATAACAAATCATAATAAAACACGTAAATAACATGGACACATCAACTGATTATAAATAGATAGTGTGCCTACCAAAAGGCAGGACTATTCGGTACAAAGGAAAACGAAGTACAACTGAAATGCAAATACAAGGAAATCATAAAAGCAAGTACAAGGAAACCATGAAAGCAACACCCATACCCGTGTGCACCTAGAGTAGACAACCTCATATACAAAAAAAGGTTTGTCCTCAACTATGTGGCGTGTGTGCACTAGCTACTACCCATCCAATGCGCCTACTCCTGCTGGTCCGAAATCGAGGGTGGAATCGATCCACTGGCGGATCTCGGCGGGAGTGGTCGTGCGAATCATCGAAGCGTGTCCACCGCGGCGAGGGGGCATGGATGGCCTAAGAGCTAACCTCGGCTGAACCACCGTCTCCTCACTCCCGGCTCTCGTCGGTGGGGGAGCGGGGCTAGAGCTCCAACTGTACATATGCGAGGGTGGGTCCTCTGATGGATCCGTCTCCGAATACTGAGTCCGGGGCACGTACTCCGGGTAGTCACATACGGCTGATGCCTCAGGCTGCATACGGAGGATCTGCTCATCGCGTGGTCTAGCTCGCTCGAAGATCGTGTTATGATGGTAGGGGGCAGTCAGGGTGAAGCGGTAGCTCCGTACTGGGTGCGCGAAGGGTCGTCCCATAAACATAAATACTCTGACAGTGTAGCGACCCTCAAAATGGTATGACCCGAGTGCTGGGTCATGGTGCAGCTCCCACGTTGGGGTATCGATGAAGAGTACGAAGGTTGCCATCTGAAGATGTGACGGAAGAAAAGAGAGAGGGAATGAGAATCTTCTAAAAGAATTCTCAGTAGGGTAATCCCTACCTAAGTGACATCATCACATCTTCAGGAACCTTGGGTTTTATTACTGAAAAGGTGTGCATGCATATAAACTCCTTTTAAGTTAGTTTTCCAAAGTATTAATTATCCAAGGTCCGTAATATTTTATAATGCGTCTTGCGACTAAGCATGGAATATACTAATGACATGAATGCATCATAAAGGTAAGCCAATCAATAGAATAACTAAAAAACATTATAACATTGGCATAAGGTGATAGGTATAGCACATGTGACATTTTAAACTTTAACTTTCATCTCATGGGGCCACCCTAAAACATCTCTAGGTTATGAGCTCATACCTTAACTAGTCGTCACTAGTTCTTATTTATCCTATGATAAGCGTAACATACATAATCCCGACTTAAAGTAAGGGCTAGGGGGCAAATTAAGGATCACTTCTTAGGGTCATTTCCTCTTTGAAACGCTCTACTAGCAACTAGTGCATCGTAGTATTGTTCGCTTTGGCAAGCTCTATGTCAATACCTTCACGGATTTGTTTTCTTGGGGGTGCTCGGCTAAACCGGTGTCACCCAAGAAGGCATCTCAGTGTTGTCTCACATTTAAGTTCTCATGATTTTCAAAAAGACCATTTTCTAAGTTCCTCAAATTTGATGGAAATTCGGTAGCATGACGGCTGTAGACCGAATTTCCTTAAATTTGCTTATGCCATGAAAACATATAGGACATACACAAACATTTCTTATGGGGTATAGCATATCATCATGTAAAGCTTCTTTATAGAACATATCAACTTATCATAGACAAAGCTCATGTATCATATATCATAAATTAAGCATCGTAAAAACTCAAGACGTTTTAATGTCTTATGCATTGACTCTTAAGGTCCTTAACTCATGTTCTAAGTTATTAATCATCAAACCTAATCTCTTGGGTACCTATGCGGTTATGACTAAGTATTTCTCACCTCACACTATGACCAAGAACATCTCTAAACCTCAAGGATGCAGAATTTATAATCCTAACTTTACAGGTGCCTAGGAGTCATAACAGTGACCCTTTCTAAGTCCGGTTTGTTCCTAAGGCTTCAAGATCAAGTCCTAAACCTTTTATGAGTCATTCCTACACATTTAAACTAATTTAAATCCATGATTATCAAATCTAAACCTTGCTAGACAGAATCCAGAAAATTCAATAATTAAGGGATCTAGAACTCTCAAATTAATTTTTTTCTAGTTTCTAACTTATCTTGTCTTTCACATATGAGTCTTAACATTATTTTACTCAAACATAAGCATATTATCATCATTAAAACAACACATACAGTGGCAAATAAATAGCAAGGCAGAACCGAAATGTGCATCTCCATAAAAGGCATAGAACATAGTTTTTCAAGCACATAGAATACTAGTTTCTCTTGGGACCTTTTTAGAACTTTCAAAACTCATTTATAAATACTTTTATCTTTCAAAATCATAAGAATACTTAAGAAGGCAGTGGCTAAATCATTCTCATCTCAAGAGGTCCTAAATTCATAAAACTTAGTTCTACATATTTCTTATACTCATATAAGCTTAGAAAAATCATAAAACATAATTTTCAATACTTGGAAACTCCAAAACCCCTTAGGGCCGAAATGTAAACCAAAAGAAATAAATACTTTAAACCTTTGTTTGAGACAATAATGGGCAAGTCTTTGAGCTCTAGGTTCATTTAAGTGATGACATAAAAGTAAACATGCTCATGCACTCATTTTAGGTTCCATTAGAAAGTAAAGTGATAGCATAAAATAATATGAGGTGCAACATATTATTATCTTTAATATTTAGTGAGAACTTGAAATATAAACATGGTAATGCATAGCTTGAAATATAAACATGATAATGCAAGTTCATTCATTATCTTGGTATTTAGTGATAGCAAGGAAGTAAACATGATATGCAAAGCATAAAGTAAACATGATGCAAGGTTCATTTTATGGTTAGCTAGAGCTCATTCAAGACTTTAATAAAGTAACAACCCAACACATATCTCATTTCAAAGAGAGCTCTAGAATTCTTGAACCAAGTTCTTATAGGAACTATGAGGTTCTTGAACATCATCATCAAGCTCAAAGAAAACAAACTTTCTAAACAAAACCAAACAAAATCTCAAGGATCAAAATACCACAACCGAAAACCTTACCAAAAGGACAAGGAAGTGAAACTAAGCCAAGTTCTTTATTAAATATCCAAAACCCCTATCTAGAGAAAAATCTCTAGAACGTGCTGGCCAACTTTAAGGTTGACAAGGGTAGGCTTGGGCTTTTAGAATCCTTAGATTAATTTTCTTAAGTTGAAAACCATGTGAGCTAAGTATAGTATAGATGAAGTTAAAGAAAAAGAAAAACTCAAGCTCTAGAGGTTCCTTTGAGATGAACACATAATCATTCTCTAGGAGTCCTCATCATTGAGCTATCATGTGCTCCTCAAGGCCTCATGGCCGAAATCACAAGGAAGGAAAAACAAAGAAAGTTTCAAAAGAAAATCCAAGAGAAAGCTAGAAAGAACTCATTTTCAAGAAAACAAAGTTTAGCAAACACCCCTACCTAGAGTGAAGACACAAAGCTTGAACTTTTGAAAAGAAAAACAAGATGATGAGCTCCTCCTTGGTGCTTGATGGTTTCGGCCAAGAGGAAGCAAGAAGGTTGGAGTTTTGTTTCAAGTGAGGTTGTGTTTAAGGTGTGGTGTTTGAGAGGTTTGATGATGGTTCAAGGCTATGGGGTGGTGTTTCAAGGTTGAGAGATGATGATGAGGTGAAGAGAGGATGAAGATGAAGATGAAAAGAAAGGAAGAACTCTCTTGGAACTTGAGAGAAAAAGAAAGAACTAGCAAGACAACTCTAGAATTCTAAACTTAGCAAATGCTTCAAAGTGCATCTAAGCTATCACAAGCATCCTATTTATAGAAAAACAAAACAATGAGGCTCACCAAGGGGGAGGAGTGGCCGTAGCATTGGAGGACAAAGGGAGAGGAAAATATCTCTTTGATTGTGTCATAGAAGCATGGTTTGAAGTATGGAAGCTATGCTACAAAGTATGGCTTGATGTGAGTTAATTTCCTATCAATTCTTGATGAAATTAGGCTTCTAGAAACAATGCATGGCTGGAACTTTTCCAGCCACAAATAAATGAGAAAATGGGCTATTTTAATTAGTTATTTACTTGGAAAATCAAGCTTGATTGAAAGTTATGACAAGGTATAGTGTATGTGACTTGAGGTATGGCCTTGGAATATTGAAAAATTGAACATGTGATGCATATGGGGAGGGAGGGTACACGGCCAGACCAGGGGCAGCATGGGGGAGGTGAGTTTTGATAATTTAATTGGGTGTTAATGGTAGGTTTAAATGTGTATTAGCTTAGGTACAAGGTTAGGAATAATTAAGCTTAAGTTTAGGTAACTAAGAATGAGTATTTAGGATTTTATGACAAGGTTAGGAGTGCTCATACATCATTAAAGAATTTTAAACTCATTTATGAATAAACAATGTGTAACACAATTCCATGATTTAAGGAATTGGAAAGAGAAAATACTATTCAAGATTCCATGACTAGGAGTCTTGAAATTAAAATATGATTTTAGGTTGTAATTAAGCACTTTTAGGTTCTAATCAACTTTAATAAATTATTTTGACTCAAGATTAATTAAGGAAATTAATTAACCTTCGATTAGAGCCTAATATTGCTTAGGTTTCTTTAATCACACGATTAAGCGTAAAAACACGAATCTAGGGGCAAAACCGTAATTTTGCACTAATTTCGCTCGGGACCTCCCGGACCAAAACTAAAGTCATAGTCAACATAAAAACGCCTTTTAAAATCATCTGGAGAAGTTTCGGGTTCATCCGGCACTTGCAAATGGGTAAAACACCGCAGGGGCATTTTGGTCATTTTGACCCGAAAACTCGAAAAATGAGATTTTCGATCCCGGGAAGGTACACAAGTCATCTAATCCTCTTCCAACATTGAGTTTGCCCTTCGAGTACTGTCGAACCGTCTTTCCTCGAATTTCGGGCCGAAAATGACCTCAGGGGCATTTTGATCATTTTCACTCTAACAGAAAATCGGGGCGTTACATGTAAAACCTTAAAATGTAAAACGTAATTGTTGCAAAATGTAAATATTCGTCATTGATGTGTACTATGTCAAACGAGGATGATATGAAAGGAGTGAACACTGAAGACAACATTTAGGCTCATATATTTGATACAACCATCTTATTCAAATATCTATAAGTGGGTGTATGGACATTTTATCACTATTAGATGAGATTTTGGTCTCCACTTATCCCTACTCGTCATCTCATCTAGTGATGATAAAATAAGTGTTTAAATGGAATACCCATTTTTATATGTTAAAATAACACTATTGATTTCTATATTACGACGTAAATCAATGAATTTCATGAACAACATCAATATTGGAGATGACCAGCTGTGGCGAAAATGAGCAGCTATCAAGATGTGGTCTCTTGTAGGTAGTAGATATGCAGACTTTATGAAGAGAAATGACACATGAACAACAATATCACATAATAAACACACACTGTATGCCACAATGGAAGAACAAGACAAAAACCAAGTAGTGGTGCATTGTGGATATTAAAAAACAAAGCTCACAATAGGAACTCATTTAGACCAAAATGAGTTACTTCCGTAGGAGAGAAACGCATAACATTTCACATGTCTTCTCTCTTCATCTCTTAATCTCTCAATGGCCTTCACTGTATTCTTTGTCTTAACTCACTAGTAGCAAGTGTTGTTTGTCTTCTTCCTCCAAGCAGTGAGCATGATTCATTTGCGACTGCCTTCCTCCAATCATTGAGCAACAAGTGGAATTCTTCCTCCAAGCACTGCCTTATTTCTCCATTGTATGTTGGCCCATGATATTGGGCTTTTTATTTCCCCGTTTTTCAATAAAGCTGCTCTTGTTTTTTAGATTTATTTGGGACAAGTACTGTTAGCTATCATTTATTATAAAACTTTTGAAAATAGCAAAATGAACACCATGTGTAAAAGACCTACATGCAACTACAATTTGACTTCTTAGCATATATAATGTTCTTACATGCATGGACAAAACATGGTCATGGCATTAGTCCTCCTATATCTTTGGTATACCTGATTTGTTAATTGTTGGATTTGGACCAATTTGTGTTGGCATAGTGTTGTGGATGTGTTTTTCCTTACTTTTTGCAATATCATAGTAGGCAATATAGTTATAAAAAGCATAGAGGATGAACAAAATTTTTAAATCGAGTGAATAATTCACTTTTTCATATTGTGCTATGCTTTATGGTTACTCTCAAATTGAGAGTTTGAGCCTTTTATTAAATAGAAAAAATTAATGGAAGAAAGAAAAGTTGTCACAAGGCAAAGTGATATGGGCTCTGTTGTTTTCTTTTTATCTATGTGTGACAAGAGTAACACCCTAATATTTAATCTAACACGCCTAGGACGTATTGAGATTAATTATTAGTTATTACTCTTTTGTTTCATTCTTTAACTTTAAAATACTTATTGGAAAATATGGGTAAATTTTTTTTGAAACATAAAACAAAACGTGAGCCGTGCGTGCTAACATAAACCGAACATCAAGTACTATCAAAGTAAACAGGGAAACATAGATCATGCGTACACATGTTTAAAACACAACATTCATGAACATGAAACACAATTATATTACATATCACAACTTAGCATGGTTCATAATACACTAGAAATATAATAAGCAAAGTCACACCCATACATAGTGGGCTGAGCTTTTGATACATATATAAATAACAGAAAGAAAAACATAGAAACAGAAAATATGTGGAACATAAAAACACCAGATGCCATCTACAACTCCCTCTCACTAGTCCTATGAGTGCTCACTACTAAAAATACCCCTAACAAAAGACATAACATAAAAAGGGGATCCTCGTGATAACTCGAGCACTCAAACGGTCCTCCATCGAGATCTACTAGCGATGTTGATCCTCCGGCGAAGGGATTATGTACCTAATGAACTGGGCAAGCTCCTTGGGTGTATGCAGATGGAATGAGGGACGAACATGGCCTCCGCGGCACGGATACATCTCCAGTCGTCGGGCTAGCCTAGGCTGGGTCACCGTGTCCTTGCTGCCTCTACCTATGTCTATGGATGCCATAGGTGCAGAACCCTCCGAGTAGATGTGTGTGGGAGAGTCCTTCGATAGGTCGGTCTCTGAACACGTCGTACGGGGAACGTACTTGGGGTAATCGCGAACTACCGAAGCGGTGGGGCGAGCACGACGAGTCCACTCATCGCGGGTTTGAGTGCGCTCAAAGATCAGATCGTCACCATAGGGGGAAGTGGAAGTGAACCTAACGTTGGAAACCGAGTAGGCGAAGGGGCGTCCTATGTATGCAAAAATGCGTACAGCACAGCGACTCTCAAAGTGGTATGAGTGGTGGTTTAGGTCGTAATGCACCTTCCACACCGAGGTGTCAATGAAGATCACGAACGAAGCCATTGCCCTCTGAAGACATAATGGAAAGAAAGATAGAGGGAGTGAGAATCGTAATAAAGAATCTCAGTAGGGAAGTCCTCCTATCCTCGTGTCATCATCTACATCCCTAGGAACCTTGGGTTTATTATAAAAAGGTGAGCATGCATAAGGTTTATTATTAAGTTTTAAACATAATTATCTAAGGTTCATTCATTTTAGGATGAATCTTGATGTTATGAATGTAGTATATCATAATATGGATGTATGACAGAAACATTATGCACATATCGCTTGAACATATCATAAAGAAGCATATAACTTTCATGTAAACTCATTCTCCTTTCATTTGCTTAAGTGACATTCTTTTCATCAATTGTTATCTCATGGGACCACCCTAATAACTTCTCTCCTTTGAGAGTTTCTAGGTTATGAGCTCATACCTAACTAGTCGTCACTAGTTTCAGCTTATCCTAAGATAAGTATAAAATTATCCCGACTCCCAGAGTGCGGGTTAGGGGGCTTAAGGATCACCTATCGTAACCTTTAGTTCAGGGAGTCTATAGGGCCATCTCCTCTTTAAAACGTATCTACTGGCATCCAGTGCACAGTAACATTGTCCGCTTCGGCAGGCTCGATGTCCATACCGCCCACGGTTTTGCTTCCTCCCCACCGTAGCGGGAGAAATGCGTCTCGGCATGCTATGCAAGAATGCAACATAAACACATGACTTCAAATATCATCATGACATTTCACTTAATGCTTCATGATCATCAATTTCATGTAAATCATGCGTCTCAATCCATTAAAATCATAGCATGCCACAATTAACACAATGCTCATGTCTCAAGTTCATATATCCATATGCACACATCATTAACACTTTCACAAAGCAGTAAGCATGCTCCCACCCAGTGTGCCGAAATCAGGGACCGGGATCAGCTAATGCATATGCCATGCTCACAGCAACTCACAAACAAGCATACATTCGTTGGAAATACTAGCTCTCATTATCTCTCCTATCTCACAGTATTTTATGCTTTTGATCCTTGTGGGTCTTAAACTTACGATCTAATTAACCTAGCATCCAATATAGGTCTCCTATGCACCTAAGGGATCACAACTAATAATTCTCACTAATTTTTATGCTTATGAACAGTACCAAATAGTATCATGCAGTTTGGACAGAAATGTTATATTTCAAATTACGAGATTCTAGAAGCTACGTCTTTGACCCTTTCTAAGTTTCAGCTTTTCCTAAGGTACTAAAATTAATTGTTGCAACCTTAAGGGATTAATCCTACACTCCTAAACACTTCTAAAACAATTTTATCTCTAATTTAATCATCCTAAAACAGTATCCATGATCTTGACTTCTAAAGGTTCTAAAACTCACATTCTTGATCCTTTCTAGTTACTAGTTTTTCCTAACACATAAAATAATTTTTGCTTCACTCAAACATAATTCTTTTACACATTCTAACACATCAAAACAGCATCATGCAGTAGTCAACATGGCAAGGCAGTAACCAAAATATTTAATTCAAAATAGCACATAAAATCACATCCTTAATGCATAGAAGTTACTAGTTTCTCTTGGAATCATTTTAAGACTTCAAAAACTCTTTTAGAAAACAATTTATTTCATTAAAATCATAAAAATATAACACTAAGGCAGTGGCTATTCTAAATCATTCTTGGATGAGTTTTAAATCATAAAATCATACTCCTAATATTCTTTAAGCTTTTCTATGCTTAAGAAAATCTTAAAACATAGTTTGTTGGCCTTTGTGACTAAATGAAACTTATACTAAGTTCATCATCATCACATGGCCGAATCTAGCATCCATAGAATGCTTCCATTGTCCAAACTTTGCGTAAAATAAAAAGGGCAAGTCTTTGAGCTCTAGGATCTTTAGATAATGGCAAAACATAAACATGATATGCACTTCATTTTATTCTTTATTAGAAGGTGAGAGCTTTAAAGTAAATATGAGATGCAAGTTATTTTTATCTTTAAAGTTTAGGTGATAACTTGAAATATAAACATAAAGTGCAAAGCTTGAAATTTAAACATGAGAATGCAAGTTTATTTCTTTATTCTTGAGGTTTCAGTGATGAAAAGGAAAAGTAAACATGATATGCAAAACATAAACTTAAACATGGATACAAGTTCATTTTTATCTTTACTAGAGCTCATTCAAGACTTTAAAGGAACATATACCTCAACCCCAACCTTATCTTAGCAAGACAAAGTGAGCTTTAGAGTTCTTTGTACCAAGGTTTCAAAGAAACCTTATGGTGTGAACATCATCATCAAGCTCAAGGGAATGGATCAAGAGAACAAACCAAGTGATAACATTTCTTGAGAACTGAAAATGAAAACAAAACAAATGGAAAGGAAAACGAAAATGCTTTTAGGATCAAGACCAAGTTTCAAGCTTTAGAGGTTTCTCAAATGATAACCACAAGATCAATTTCTTGAATCCTCATCATCAAACTAAAATTTTCTTTTCAAAACCAAGCTTCATGGCCGAAATGAAAAGAGAAGAAAAGATTTTAAACCAATAGAAACTAAAACTTTTCCATAACAAAACATTAAGTAAAAAGTAAAACTTTTAAAACAAAACCCCTACCAAAAGTGTTGTCTTTGTAAGAAGGAAGAAAGCTTGATTCTTAGTTGAAATGACAAGACAAAAACCTTCTCTTGGTGCCTAGATGATTCGGCTAAGGGGGTAAGAAAAGGAAAGGATGAATTTTCTTGAGAGTTTAAGCTTAGAAGTGGAAAGGTTGTGTATTTAGGAGGTGGTTTAAGGTGGTGGTGTGGTGGTTCAAGGTGGCTTATGGTGGTTTATGGAGGTGGGAGGAGTTTCTTGGTGGTGGAGAAGAACTTAGAGTTGAGAGAAAATTAGAGGGCTTTTTTGGTCACAAGACTCAAACAAAAAAGCTAATGGTAAAGTGTAAGGTTTCTTTACATTTTGTTATTTATATCATGGGTTGAAATTTGAAATTATGAGAATGTATATGGGGGAGGGGGGAAGGCCACGACATATGCAGCCATGGGGAAGAGAAAATATCTCCTCAAAATGTCATTCAAAGGTAAGGCTAGGTATGGTTCAAAGCATGGTTGAAGGCATGGCTCAAAGCATAGTCCCAAGCATGGTTCTTTATGTGTAAAATATATCAACATGTGATGAATATGGGGGAGGAGTGGCTTCGATTTTCATACAACCAAGGGAGAGGAAATTGTTTCATCTAATTGTGGTTTAGAGGTGTGTTTAGGTGTATCTTTGATTAGGCTTTTGATTAGGAGTTTGTAAGTAAGTGTTTAAGTAAGGTAATGAATAATTAGGGATGTCAAGACATGATTAAGGAGTGGTCTTGCTTCATTAGTGAAATCAAAACTCATTTTATGATAAAATCATTCACAAACATAATTCCGTAATTTAAGGAATTGAAAAGAGAAAATACTATTCAAGATTCCTGACTTCAAGAAGAGTTTTGAGTTTATCTAAGCAATCTTAGGTTCTAATTAACCTTAATAAATTATTTTGACTCAAGATTAATTATTAAAATTAATTAATCTTCGATTAGAGCCTAATATTGCTTAGGTTTTCTTAATTACGTCATTAGGCCCATAAAGCACTATTTCGGGGGCAAAATGGTAATTTTCCACAAACGCTGCTCGGGACCACCCGGACTTACACAATTATCACTAATCACATGTAATTAGCATTTTGAACTCTCGGGAAAGATTCCGAGCTCAAATGACACTCATACCCGCGTAAAACGCTATAGGGATATTTTGGTCATTTTGAGCAGAAAGTTCAGAAAATGAGATTTTCAGCTCCGTTATCAATCACAACACTTTTAATCCCCTTCAAACATTGAGTTAACCCTTCGAGGACTGCCGGGTCGGCCATCCTCGAATTTCGGGCAAAAATGACCTCAGGGGCATTTCGATCATTTATGCTCAAACAGAAAAATCAGGGCGTTGCAACAAGGTTGTGATTGCTTATGATATTATTTGGAGACAAGTGTTGTTATCTCATTATTTATTATTAGACTTGTAAAAACTGCAGAATGAGAAGCAAAGTGACATACTTACATGCATTTATGAGTAGACTTATCAACATTCATGCAGTCCTTAATTGTGTGGCTAGAACATGGCTACAATATCAATTCCATATTCTATTTAAGTGAAAGATAAATATAACTTATTTACTAACATGAATGCTATAAGTGAGGTGAATAATATATTTTTTTCTCACTTTATTTGGGTGATTTTATCCTCTATATATAGTTGCATTCTATGGAGGACTATGAGCTAAATGTTAGCATGTAGTTTAATACAATAGATGATGTTAAAGCATTTTATGCTGATTAAGCAACAAGGAGTGGCTTTTGATGAAGGGTAAGAACTTCACGAAAAGGACCAGATGGACAAGTAAATTATATCGTTCTTTGTAGATTATGAGAAGGATTGTAAGTAAAAAATTCCAATGAGTGCAAAGACATTCCCCATGAGTGCATTGAATTTTGAAACAAAGATCACTATATGCAAGAGAGAAGATAATTTGTGGTACATAAAAAAAGTGACTTTGGACCATTGCCATATCTAAGCCCAATAAAAGGAAGACTGTTTAATAAAAATAGGAGGCTCAAAATGTGTGTGAAGAGAACCATTGATGTGAATGATGAAGTAGGAGTTAGGCTCAACAGGACATTCCGATCTCTTGTCAAAGATGTTAGGGGTTACGAAAATTTGTCATTTGTTGAACATGATGTAAGGATTATATCAAGAAGGAAAGACGCATGCTATAGGAAAAAAAAGGGATGCGAAAGCATTGGTTAGCGACTTTTGCACAATGAAGGAACAAAATAGAAACTTTTGTTATGATATTGATTTGGATGAGGAGTTTTGTGTTAGAAATTTATTTTGGGCTGATGCCAAAAGTAGGGCAACATATGTCGTCAGCTTTGACTCAACATACTTGACAAACAAATGTGACATGCCCTTTGCTACTTTTGTAGGTGTAAATCACCATAGACAATTAAGTTGTTTTTTGGTTTACTTAGCACATTTGGTAATATATCGGACTTGTATTTTATGTATTTGTTTGTAATTAATTGATTGTGAATTATGTACTTAGAATAGTTTATTGTGAGGTGAAGATGAACTAATAGATATTGAGAAATTAAATCTCAACCTTCCTCATATAATTTGAAATGTAAATTTAAACTCCTAAACTTAATACGAGAATCGAGAGTTTACTGATTTATTAAAGTTATCTAAATTACTACAAGTTAAATAAAAAGAAAGTTTATATACTCCTAATTTTCAATTTAAAACTGAAACATATACCAAATAGTTGTTACTTCCTATGACATGCAAATTTCATCTTTTATCCCATGGCCTTGTTTTGAGCCATCCTTTTTTTAATTTATAATAAATAAAAACATTGATGTCTTATAAAAAATTAAATTCTCATAAAAAAAAACTATCAAATAATTGTGAGAATCACATCATGTATGAAACTCTACTAGATAGAAAAAATGATATAAACTTTTGCTGGAGGCCACAAGTAATTAATTTTCTAGCAAACTCAAACTTTTGTCCCACTTAAAAAGGAATAAAAGAAAAGCAAAAACTTTACTGCTCCTTAATATCAAACTACAGCTGCAAGATCATAACAACAATGATCTCCTAAAAACCATGCATAGTTTATATATACAAAGTCTTCACAATAATTGATATTTTTGATTCATCGTTTCCTTCTCATGAGCAATACATAATGATATAGTTTACTTCTCTATCTAGTCCTTTTCGTGAAGTTCTAATCCTCCATCCAAAGCCACTGCTGGATATATAATCACCATAAAATGCTGTAACATAATCTATTGTATTAAACTACACACCAACAATTGGCTCACGGCTGCTCGACTCCTCCATAAAATGCAACTATATAGGATGAAATCATCTAAACAAAGTGGAAGAAATTATTATTCACCTATTATCCTTTATGTCAATAAACAAATTACATATGTCAATATACTAATATCATAGTCATGTTCTGTCCATGCAAGTTAAAACATCACTTATGTTGGTAACTCTAGTTCTAAATGCACATAACCAAGCCACTTTGTTGGTCATTCTACATTTTTTACGAGTTTAATAATAAATGACAACAGCTAACAATACTTGTCTCAAAATAATCTAAAAAACAATCACAACTCTGTCAAAAATATGGGAAAAAAAAAGCCCAACAGAGTCATCTTGCTTTGCCTTGTAAGACTACTTTTCTTTCTTTCTTTTTTATTTCATGAATAAGAAGCTCAAACTCTCAGTTTGGGAGAAAACACAGAACAGAGCACAAGATGAAAAAGAAAACTATTGACTTACTTGAAGTACTTTCATCCTCTATGTTTTCTACAATCATCACCTCTAGGATAGTACAAAATGAAAGGAAAAATACATAAAAAACAGTAACCCAACACAAACTAAACTAAATTTAGGCATGAATATTGTAACATCCTCAGTTTTTCTTAATATAGTATTGCTTTATTATAGTGTGGGGATTTTGTTGAGGCAAGAAATATTTAGATATAGTAAAAAAAAAATGTCTAAATTAAAATATACAAGACTTAGCATCAAAATGTAAAATATTTAATTATTCCCTTGGATTTTATTAAAATTAGAAAATACCACTAAAAAATAGAAGAAAAGCATATAACATAATTAATATCAGAAAAAGTCTACATAAATCTTTAAAAAAAAAAAATTGAGGAGTGTCAAAAATTATGATGAAAAAAATTATAAATACAATTTAAACATAATTTTGATGATGAATATCAATATTAAGTAAATTTGTAAAATATTAGTATAATTACACACAAAAAATAACCTAACCTAGGATATGAAATAAATAACGAAAAATCCTAGAAAACAATTCTAGGTCACATTAAAAAGTTTTTTTTACTAAATTATAATATTACACAAAGAGGACCACAAAATAGGACTCTTTATTAAACCATGGATAGTGTTAAAAATCACATTGACCTTTAATTAATTGATTTTGACTTAAATAAAGCTTAAAACACCTAATTAATTACCTAAGCTTTAAGATAATTCTCCAAAATCTTGATTAAACTCACTAGTACTCTTAAATCAATTAAATGACACCTAGAATGATGTAAAATTCGGACTCATAAAAAATAATAATATATATTCTAAAAGTAAAGGATATTTCATATGACATATTATCCAAAGCCAACCATTTTTTACTAAAACTTTCAACCATGGTGAGCTTGTCCCCTTATCATGATAGACAACTCAAAAATTGACATGGCCTACTGTAAAAAATATATATTTTATTTTTAGATGACTAATTATTTTAATTAACTTAAAATAGGCCTAATTAAGGTAAAAATATATTAAAAATACTAAAAATTATAGATAGCATGTGAATAAGGTAAAAATATGTTATTGATAATATATCAATGAAATATAATTTTTTTAGATGAATATTTTATTAATTACCAAAGTATATGTAACTTTAAAATAAAATTTTAATATACAAAATTTGTCATTTTCATATATTAATCATTCAAGACAACTTGCAACCCACTATAACTTTATTAGAGATAAGATTCAGACCTAGTGGCTGCAAAAGAAAAGATAATAATAATTTAAAAATATTTAAATAGATTATTAATTAATTAATTACTAATAACACTAATAATAATGTAAAATACCAAATAAAATGTAAATAATTATAAAAAAATTATATAAATTTCGTGAATCCTTGTATTATATCCCCAACAATCTAATGAAGATATTTAAAAATAAATTAAGTCATTTACCAATTAATTAGCTTAATTAAGATAAACTAGTTTAAGTAATTTTGCCTTATTTTAAATAATTCATTATTAAATTATATGTAAGAATATTAAAATTTACTAAATGTCTTTAAATCATGTCATTAACATTTTAGTATGTCTTTAAGTGATAATTAAGAATTTATTAAATTATTTAGTATTAGTTTTAATATTTTACTAATGAAACTAACTAAATATGACAAATAAATTATAAAATTAATAATATTTTAATCCTAGACTTTTTCTATAAATAGCACACCTCTAAACACAATTTCATACTTCATTCTTCTGCCCAAAAACTATCAAAAACATGTAGCCATTATTTCTCTTTATTTACTTCATTTTCATACCAAAAACACTTACAAAAGTTTACCAAAACACTCCCAAATTATCATCTCTTCTTATCACCATCTATCATCAACACTTTCCAGCCTTTATACATGAATCTTAGCCCTTAGAAAAGGTTTAGAAAAGTTGAAGAAGTTGCTGGTCTAGCCTTGGTATAATAAAGTTTCTAAAGCTCCAAGAACAAGAAGGGGTTTTCTTTCACTTCTAAGCTTCATATATAATTTTCTTGTATGATGTTATGCTATGTGGTATTCAAAGCTTATGTTTTATTTTTTTTAATACCTTTGAATGATTTAATGATGGTGTCATAAAACACTTAATCCATGTGTATATGATGCATATTTATTTGTCTACTTATATGGTTGAAAATTGTGATTTAAGATTATTTCAAATTTTTATTATGCTTTCTTCAAATATTTAAATATTGTATGAAGTTGTTTTAATATGTTAAACCATATGTATTTTTCTTTGTTAAAAGCTTTGTCTACAAGTTATGGAGTTTTAAGGTCATATAGTTTTGATCTCATTATAATTGTAAAACATTTCTATTCATGAAAAGTGCTTTATTTAATTTAATATATTGAATGGATTCTAAATCTTTGAGCATGCAATATTTAGTTTGGTTTGTGTGTTGTATTTCTCTTGGGACCATTAAAACTTAATATGATATAAAAGACACTAAAATATATTTATATTAATCATAACCTTTATTATGGACCTTGGACTATAAACCTTGAACTATGGACCTTGGACTATGAACCTTGAACTATGGATTTTGAATTACGGAACTTGGACTATGAACCTTGAACTACAGAACTTGGACTATGAACCTTGAACTATAAATATTTGACTTGATTATACATTTATTAATAATAAGGAATATTGTTTACAAATATTTAAATTTAAGGTCCCATTAGAAACATGACACGTAAACTAGCTAGTTTCTTGCTTGAAGTGATTTTCTAAAGCTTGGGTATATTTTTGGCTATTTCGTTTTATATTTCTTGAAAGATTTCATGATATTTTCTTTGCTTTATGATTATATCCTTATATACATAAAAATATTCTTTTTACCTATGTAAGATAATTTACCTAAGTATTTTCTAAAGATAGATTTGAAATGATTTTGGGTATATTTAGACTTATGGGATTAGTAAAGAAAGTATTATATAAATACTTGAAATTGAATTATTATATAAAAACTAAGTTAAGCGTATTTCATTATAAAGAAAATGAGTTTATTACAATAGTATGTTTTGGTGCTTCAATGATAATTATAAAGAAATATGATTTTTGTTTAGGAATCTTATATTGTTTGGGCTTTATGTGCAAATATGGAAAATCTTGTGGTCTACATGTGAATATGAAAGAAATTGTGGAAACTTTCTATAATTTTCATATTTTATGCATACTATGTACACAATGTAAAATGGACAAATAGATAAGTGACACCTCGGGCCCCGCCTTGTAGCGGAAAAGGACTTGGTGGATGTTTTAGTGATGCCTTGGGCCCCGCCATGCTAGCGGACAAGGACATGGCATTCACTGATCTGACTAGGGGACGCCCTAGCAATGAGAGCTCTCACAGATCCAATATGAACAAATCTTGCAGATTAAAGCTATTAGAAGGGAACGAGATATTACAAAAGGGAGTTATAGTACATTCATGATTATTTACTATATTTCTTTTACTGCACTTTTATTATGATTGATATTATACACTTCCATCTTGCTTGACACTAGCAAAATATAATTTGTGCATTTTGCTGCACTCCCGTGTTATTCTTAGTATTTTTGGGATGAAATGGGACACCCCTGGAAACATCACCCTACTGGGAGACTTCTCTCACCCCTTTTCTTTGATGTTTCCAGATAACATGGATCGTCTTCAACAATGAAATGGATGTAGCTATGGATTTAATTTCTAAACAATCAGATTCTATTATGTGTGCTAAATAGAATCTTTACTATATGTTACCAGACTTTGGTTATGTTGTATTGTGATATTAAAGTTTTTCTTCATGTATCTTGAATGTGTAATATGTACTATTGTACCCTATGAATCGATATTGGTAGTAAAGTATGTTTTCTATAGATGATGGTTGTCTAAACTGTGGAAATTATTAATTAACAAACATTAATATTTTGTTAGAGAAAAAGCATTCTTTATTATTAAAATAATAATAATAATAATAATTTACCTTTAGGTTACTAGAAGAAAGTGTATTACTGTGGAATGTAATTTAGAAAGGTTCTGGCTAAGGAAAGATTTGGTATTTAAGCGTGTCCACTGTGACCCACCTCTTTTTCCTAGGAGTCTACCAGATACATGATTTACAGTTAATACACATTATTCTGGTATATAACTATGAATAAGAAATAATCATAACAAAAAAAAATTCTCAAATTTCAAGTTACAAATTAGTAGCTAACCATTGCAATATTAAAAAATATTAGGATGAAAGAATTAGAGTTTATTAGGGTGTTACAAATATAGCAGATACCCTAAATAGATAAGGGAACTAATGTTATGACTATGCTCTACCCATGCATATAAGAATATTAGATATGCTAATAAGTATAGTCATAAACGTACATAAGTAAGTCACTTTGCTTATCATTATGCAGTGTTTACAAGTTTGGTGGTAAATAAAAAGAGCTAGGAGTACTGATCCTAAAATAATTTGACAAATAATCACAAAACTATCAAAAACAAAAATGAAAAAAATATAAAGCAACAACAAAAGTATTCACTTAATTTAAAGGGCTTTCATCCCCCATCCTTTTTTTAGCCATGACCTATGAGGACAGTATAAAAAATAAAAAAAAAAAAGAAGGGAAAAAAAATCCAAAATAGTATGTCAGAACACCCTAAACCAAATGTAGAATGAATATAGCAGCCGTGTTCTATTTGTGCATGTTAGATATCAAATATGTTGATAAGTCTAGTTATAAATGCACGTAACTACGTCATTTTGTTGGTCATCTTGCAGTTCTTAGAAATTTGATAATAAATAACAATATCTAATAGACTTTGTATCAAAATAATCTCATAAACCTAGATACTATAGACATGTTCTGCCATGCATGTGAATATTGAATATGCTGATATGTCTAAGTTACTTTGCTAGTTCTTTTATAGTTTTAAGATAAATAACAATGACTAATAGTATTTTTTTAGAATAATGTAGGAAAGGATCATAACGTTATAAAAAAAAAGAGCAAAAAAAAAAAACCCATCTTGCTTTGCCTCATGGGATAGTTTTTCTTTTCTTATTATTATTATTATTATATTTTTATGAATAAGAGGCTCACACTCTCAATTTGAGAGGAGCCATAGAACTAAGCACAACATGAAAATGAACACTATATGGTCAATGTGAAAAGCTATCATCCTGTATACTTTCTATAGTCATCTCTATTAGGGTAGTACAAAATAGCAAGGAAAAACACATCCAAGACACTAAATCAACACAAACTAAATAGTAGATAAACTAAGTAAGGAAACTAATACTATAGCAATGTTTTGCCCATGAATGAAGAATGTCAAATATGCTGATAAGTCTAGTTAAAAATGCACATAGTGAAATCACTTTACTAGTCATTTTGTAGTTTTTATAAATTTAATAATAAATAACAATGATGAACAATACTTGTTCCAAAATACTATCAGAAACAATCATAACTCTATGGAAAAAGGAAAAGAAAAAGGAACCCATTTGATTTGCTTTTTGAGCCAATCAACAATTATTGGACAAGGACCCAAGAAAAGTAGAATAATGGAGTCAATAACAATCACTGCCAGAAATGCACAGGATACTGATGGGATTATCGACGGGTATAGGCCATCGATTTTTTGGCTGTCGATAGAATATTGCTGATGGGTAATTAAACTAGTTGGTAATTTTTGTCGGGTTTTTCGATGGGTATAAAAAAGTAGACCATTAGGTACAATTATATCAAAGGCGTCACTGAGGTCATCAAATAAATAATAGGTATTAGTATTTTTTTAAAAAGTAATTTGAAAATGTAATTAATTACCAATGGGTTGATACGTCGGCAAACTTTTAATATTTTTTATCTAATTTAAATGATGGGTTGGTTGGTATTTTATTACTTTTTAGTTATTTATATAATAATTTAATTGTTAGTTAAAATGATATTAAGTAATAAAATAATCAAATAATAATAAATAAACAGATTGATATAATAATATCTGTAACACCCTTCCTACCATAAAGCGATGCTTAAGCCATAACCTTATAGTAAGTAATTGTTACTTGTTAATTTTGCTTAACTTTAGAGTTGTATATACAATATTAAATATGAGCATGCTTTTGTGACAAAAATAAAACTCTTCCTCTTTGAGTAATAAATAATATATCGAGAATACATAATTTTATTACTCAATGACCAATCAATAGTGTCCATAAATATTGCAAACCCTTACCCTAGTTCATACAGGAACCTTCTAGTCTAGGCAGGGTACTACTCAAATTTCACTAAAAGAAAATAGAGATAATGAATAAAATCCTCTATAAATGGTTCATAAAAAGGTCTGGACCGTGACTACCAACACCATTTAGGGATCTCTATAAAACAATCATCATCATTGCAATCTAAAAAAAATGATAACAGCAGAAATGAGAATCAAAGATTCCAAGTAGGAAAAACACCAGTCTATTACTCAATGATATTCAACTTAATGCAAAATAAGCAATATATCTTCAGATGTTTAAATAAAGGTCTCATCAGTTATGTAATCTCAAAATTGATAATTAGAGTTTCTTCTTAATAGTTCTATTTCTCATACTTTTATTTTGAAATTTCTTTGAAACTTCTTCAAATCTTATGAGATATTCTTTTCTGAGCCTCCTGAATTGTTGTGAGACTCTTCCCTTGAAAAATCTTCTGGAATTCTTTTGAGATTTTCTCTATTAAGACTCCTAAATTTCTCATGAGATATTCTCTTCATAATCTTCTTAATTCTTATGAGACATTCTATTAAGAAAATATCTTAACTTCTCATGACGTTTCTCTACTGAATTTCCCTTTCATTTTTATGAGATTTATTAGAAAGTTTAGGCTTAATGGTAAAACTCATAGGACTCTTTTGATATACTTCTCTTTGGATCCTACTGTCAACAATTTAATTGTGTTGCGATTACATTCTGATATAGTTCACTAGATGAAGTACGTCTACTACATCTCATCTAGATAGCCTCGCTATCCTCACCACATCCTTTTTCTCATAAACGATGTAATGTCGTAACGTTTACACCCTGATATAGTCCTAAGGGCGTAGCACGTCTACTACTACCCATGAATCCATGAACTTACCACTAAGCAATTGATTATACATAAAGCTTATTTTCTTGAATTCCTTCTTTTTGCGTGAGACTTATTTTTTTACGTTCCCTCTCTTCTTAAAGTTAGATTTTTCTTATACTCTTCTTTGAGATTTCCTTGAAATCTTCTTAAATTCTTATGAGATTTTCTATTTAAAATCTCATGAATTCTTATGAATCATTATGAGATTTATCAGTTAAATCTACTAAACTATTTACGAAAATTTCTGAAAGAACAACTAAGCTTTTATGAGATCTTTCAGTAAAATCTACTAGTCTTTTATGAGAATTCTTCACGGCAGAAACTTATAGGATTTCTTATCTGGTAATTCTTAAAACTTTCAAGGACTTAAACCTAGTGTCTTACATAGATTTCATTGCTTTTCTTCTATAGGCTAAAATCTCATCATTTTCACCAAACTTTCACATTATACTTCAAAATACCAATCTTGCAGATTTTACAAAACTATTTATGTACCTATTTTAGTAAAATTTCCAGAAACTTCAATCTCTTTATAGAACTGAAAATCTCTTCATTTTCTTAGTAAATCTCTTACATTCATTCAATCTATATATAATACACTTATCTATTGCATCCTTTTACATCTATTAAGTTCCTATGCATATGCATCTTGAAAATTCCAGATTTCACCAACATATATTCAAACCTATTTCAAGAGTTTATATTTGTAAAAATAGCCAAACAATTACAAAGCAATAAACTAGAATCTTTCCTACTTTTCTTCCAAGCTTTTGCTACACTTTTATCTAGTTTTTCTTCTCTAATCCAAGGCTTTAAACCCATTTTCCAGCCACCCTAAATGCTGCTATTTGGACAAATTTGATGATAAAGAACAAGGTTTTGAGTTGAGCTTGATGTAAAGGAAGTGTCCTTGAAGTAGCTTATGGGTTAATCTAGCTTATGGGTTAATCTAGGAATATCCTTCAAGACTTTGGTGTTTTAATGGAGTCTGAAGCAAAAGAAAATGAAAATGGTGGAGGGACAAGGAACAATGTGAAGCTGCTGCCAAAACCGAGATAAATGTCACATTTTCTCATTTTTCCTTTATATAGAAAAAGCAAACTTGGAGAGAAAGTAATGGATATTTTTATTTTCGGATCAATTTGCTTTGTATCTATATTAGAAATGTCTATGTTTACTTAATTGTTCTAACTAAAAATTATTTGAGATCTAATAATAGCCATTATTTAGACCAGTTCTGACGTTTTAGTGTACCTATTATTACCACTTCGATGTACCAATTATTACCCTTTTGGCACCTGATTGCTACCTAAATAATTTTATCGAGTTAAAAATATTCATTCAATCTTATCATTATTTTTCTGTCTTTATACAAATTGTAATGTCTCATTTTATATTCCTGATTAAAATATTATTATATTGAATTTTTAATAATAAAAATTAATTTCCAATTTTATTTTTTACAGAATCCTTATATTAATATGATCATATCTATGTCTGTTAGATTTTTCAAAATCCCTATAGATTGTTCACAATTAATTATTTTATCATAATAATGTTAAAAAGATGAGTCATTACAATATCAAAGTATCATACTAAAATATATATAAAGTGCGATAAATGTAAAAAATATCTAGAATGAAATAAAGAAAAAAAAGAAGCTAAAGAAAGACTAGTTGAACTCCTGGTCGTTGATGTTGTCGGTGTGGTCGGCGGCGGTGGCATCATCATCTTACCCATCGAAGTTGTCCACACCGTCTGACAGTGAGGAGCCCCAAAAATTAGAGGGGAGTGGGATTTAGGGGAGCTTCTTGGCAAAGCCGGAGGATCTTGAAACTTGTATGTCCCTGAAGAAGGTCATCACATCCGTAATAATCTTCTTCTGTATCCTCTCGAACCTAATTTTTTCTGCATCCTCGTGAACCTACTATTTTCTTTCTTTGCCTTTTCCTGCTGGCTACTACTCCAAGGACAGCTTAAGTTGTCGGATCTCCTTTAGTTCTGGCTCCATAGCTGCTCGCCCTGCCTGTTGCTGTAAATCTTGGTTAAGGGCATCCACACGCTCCCTCAGGACATCATCCTCAGTACTAGGCCCAATAGTGGAGGATAAGGACCTAGTATTAAGGTAGTACCCTATCCTATAAATGCAGCCCTTGTAAGGGCTACCAACAACTTAGGTCCAAACATCCTCCTTGTTTGGAGGAGGAAGAATGTCCGCCTCAGCCACCTAAGTCTAATACTAGGTATGTGCTTAGTTCTAGAAATTTGTAAAGTCACGTAATAAAGGGAAAAAGATAAAAACACATTGTAAGTAATAATTATGACATAAATGAAAATAGTAATAAAAATTTAGTAAAAAAGACGTATGAGTTTAAACTTAAATAAGTGGCCTCGAAGCGAGGATCCACCTAGACCTTTCCAGACTCCCCTCTATTGGTAGAAGAGTGCACGAGAAGGGGGTTGAATCGTGCTTTGGTGCTTTCTTCAAATCTGAAATATTTAACAAAAGTACTATCAAGCTTAAAGCTTGAAGTACAATAGAATCCTAGTTAGTTATCTCAGAAAGTAGATCTCTAAAGCATTTTAATAATAACACAACCTTAACAATATTTCAGTGGTTGTTAAATTAAAATGCATAACATAAAAATAAGATATCAGGGAAGAAAGAAATGACACAAATATTTCTATACTATTTCGGCCCAACTTGCCTACATCCAGTACTTAATACATATTGAAATTCCACTAAACAACTTTCTCAACTTGAGAAAGTAAACTGGATAGTCTTCATATTAGTTTTTCCAATCTCTCACCATGAATAGTAGACAACCCCTACTGTCACAAACTGAGTAGTCTTGAATCAGCCTCTCCAAGTTGAACCGTGACTAGTAGACAACCCCTACTACCCGGTTGCAAGTAGTCCTTAGCCTCTTCAAGCTGAACTATGATGAATGGAATGCCTCCATCATCAAGTTGTGTGTAGTTCTTACACAGCCTCTTCAAGCTAGACTGAGATGAGCAAAATGCCTCTGCCATCACATTACAAGCAGTTTTACCTTAGCCTCTCCAAGCTATGTTTTATGCTGATTACTACTAGATCCAGGTTACAAAGATTATGTGTTTGGGTTGCCACTCAAACTAACCTACGCTCAAGTTTCCTTACAAATATTCAATAAAATAGACCCGGGAAACAAAAGTGAATTCTTTCTAAAATCTCTTCCTAAGAAGAGTATACAAATCATTACGAAACATAGAAAGAAGATTTTACACTTCAAGGAGACTGATTACATATAATGGTGAATATCACAAGAAGTGTGGAGAGATTTTTCCAGAGTTTTCACTCTTATGTCTTTAACTTTCTCATAAGCTTTTAAGCATAAAATTTCCATTTATAGTGGTCCTTCTTCATGACTATTGCCCTTGATCAGATCTCCAAGTGGCATGTAAAGATCATCTGTTATGTCTTGAAATGTTAGTCTAGAAAGGTAGACTGAAAAACTTGTCACATCAGTTGCAGAAGTTGTTGTATTGTAGATGTTTCTGATGTCCCTCTTTCTTTTTACTTTCTAATCGTGGTTTTTGAACTCCTCGTTCTAGAAGCTAGGATGGTTGACCAATCAGGCAGAAGAGATGACATACTAGTTATAAAACTGGGTTTGATTTGAGATTTGAAATTTGAATTTCAAATTTCCCTCCATTTCCTGTAGCGTTCTGTGCTCCACAGTTAACTAAGCTTTTTTACATGTGTAATCAGTTCCTTAATCATTCTTTGCTCTTCCAGTCTTCAATCTTGGCATTTTAATGATTAATGGTATGCAATTATGATGATTGTTGACTTAGTAACATGTTACTTTCAGAGTTTGTATGATTTCCTCATTCTTCAGTGTACTTTCTGATTGTTTCGTGTTACTTTTGTAGACTCTTTCCTTGTTTCTTATTCCTTTATTGATTTGCTTCATTCCTTAATGCATGTAAGTGTTTTTTACATGATATAATATTCACTTCATTTAAGTTCATTCTCTTTCCACAAGATAAAATATGTTTGTACATGCAAAGTGATAATTATTCTCGCTCAAGGCCATGTAATGCACTTCGGAAATACTTATTTAGTCAAGAAACTCAAGGCAGCCATTAGTCGTTCTTCAAAATATTTTCTTTAAATTGGTTTTGTTGTCATTCAAAACAATAAAGCTCATACTTTTTGAAAAGTTTTAGAGCTTACAATCTCCTCCTTTTTTATGATGACAAACCAATTAGAAGAAAATCTTTTGAAGAGATACTGAAAGAAATAACTCAGAATATATTATGATAAAGACATTTTCTTTTAAGACATCATGATTCTTAAATCTTAGCAAATCCTTTTCTTAAGGCATGATTGGATGTGTTCAAGAAAATTTTGAAGCCTTAAGTTAACTCAAATTAGAGTTGTTGGTTTGTGATGATATTTTCTGATTTAAATCAAAATGCTTCTTGAAGCTATATCACAAAGATACTAAAGCAAATGTCATCGTTTAAGTTCAAATGTACCAACAGCTTGATCCTTGTCATAAAACAACTTTCTAAAACTTAAGTGTGCTTGAATAAATAAACAAATAATACTTGTGATATTCTTTCTTGATTGAAAATCTTATTCAGCACATTCTTTTCCTATGCCCCTTTTTCAAAAATTAATGCCCAAAGATATGTGTGTGTGTGTGTGTTATAAACCTTTTTGAGCATGACATGAGAAAACTTAAGTGATACGAATGTTGTTTCTGACTCTCAAAGAAACATTGACATATATGATATCAGTGTAATGCCCCGATTTTTCTCTAGATGCGTAAATGACCAAAATGCCCCTGAGGTCATTTTTACCTGGAACACGAGGACGGCCAACCTCGGCCATCCTCATAAGAGCTTCGATATGTAGAAAAGGGATTGTGTGTACTTGAGTGTTTAATAGAGCAGAAGAATCTCATTTCTGAGGTTTCTGCACGCAAATGACCAAAATACCCTTACAGTAATTTAAGGCAGTTTCGAGTTTTGCTTTGACCTGGACTTGTCCCGAAGGTCTAAAACAATGTTTTTATGACATAACCTATGTTTGTTTAAGTCCCGATGGTCCTAGGCAGTTTTTGAGAAAAATTACGATTTTGCCTCTGCTTAAGTGCATTAGGCCTTAATGATGTTTTTTTAAAACAAAACCTAAGCAATATTAGGTTCTAATGAAAGGTTAATTAATTTCCTAATTAATCTAGAGCTAAAATAATTATTTGAAGTTAATTAGAACTTAAAATTGCTTAAGGGAACTTAAAACTCATTTCTAGTTCTTTTCTTTAAAGAAAGCATCCATAAATAGTGTTTTCACTATTCACACTCCCTATTTCCAAGACAAGTTGTCACCCCTCAAATCCCAAGTCAATAGAGTTTGACTCCACATTCTCCATATGTTTGAAAATTTAAAGAATTGATTTACTTTATAGTCATTCAAAGATCATTTCAAAGTCATACCTCAAGTTACACCACATCATACTTTACCATGATTACACTTTTCCCCCAATTCAAGAAAATATGTCATTCCCTAGGTTTTTAGTCATTGAAATTTTACTCCATCAATCCAACAAGATTTCTCCTAATCCAAGTTAATCATGGCCTAAAGTACCTAATTAGTCACCTAGACACTTAATCATAAAAGCTTGATTAGTGACCTAACCTTGCTTACTCCTTAATACTCCACTAATACATGATTATTTGAAATAAAAACTCTTTCCCCATGGCTCCTTCATGACCACCACTTCCCTCCAAATTCTAGAAGAATACTTCATTCAAAAAATTATATTTTATGTAGTCAATTAAGCTTTCACTCAAGCCACCCTATGAACCATGCCTCAACTCAAAGAGATATTTTCTCTTTTCCTTCTCCAAGAAGCCACACTCCTCTTCATGATTCAACTCTATAAAAACATTGCCTTGGTGAGCTTTGCTTCACTTTACACCATTTGCCAAGTTTGAGTTTTTGAGAAAGTGTGAGTTCTCTCAAAGTTCTTCTTCCTCCTCCTTTTCCAAGAGGAAACCACCACCCCTCCACCTCTCAATCTTCATCTAGCTCTCATCCAAACACAATCCCAAGCTCAAACACAAGCCAACACACCTCCTTCCTCCATTTCTCTTCAAGGCCGAAGCCATACCCCAAGATACAAGGAGATTTCTTCTTGTTTTCCTTCCAAGATCAAACCTTTGCCATCTTCAAAGAACACCAACACTTGGTAGGGAGCTTTTCTAAAAATGTTCTCTTTGATCTTTATGTTTGAGTTTTGTTGGAATATGATGAATGGATGACATTTTCTTGTTGTTTCATTTCGGTTCCTTCTTTTCTTTTCTCATGGATTTCGGCCTCAAGGCCTTGTACATGATAGCTTGATGATGAGTGTTCTCTAGCGGTGACCTTGTGTTCATCTCTCAAGAAAACCTCTAAAGCTTGAACCTTTTCTAAAGAAAAGTTTTGTCTTTTGTAAGTTAAGTTAATGATGAGCTTTATGTTCCTCTTGACCTTTTTGGAACCTTTCTTTTCCTTTGATATTTCGGCCATAGAGCCCTTGGGAACTTGGAAAAATTAGAGCTTGATGATGATGGTTTCATGATGGTGTTTAACACTTGAACAACCTCTAAAGCTTGAAGTTTGCTTTTGATCTTGAAGTATTTTAGTTTTCCTTTCCTTTTTCTTCAAGTTTCGGTTTTGCTTCCTTATTTCCTTTTTATTTTTCGGCCTCAAGGTCTTGAGCATGATGGCTTGATGATGAGTGTTCTCTAGAGGTGATTATGTGTTCATCTCTCATGAAACCTCTAGAGCTTGAGTTTTTCTTTAAGTCTTGCTTATGTTATATAACTCTTTTATGTTTAAAGCTTAGAAAAGCTTACTTTTTCATGTTGGATGAGTATTAGGTTTAAGCTTGGTTCTTTTAAAAGTCTTGGAGGAGCTCTAGATAAGATAAAGAAGTGAACTTGCATCCATATTTATTTTATGCTATCACTAAACTCCCAAGATAAAGAAATGAACTTGCATTTCATGTCTTATTTCAAGTTATCACTTAACTCAAAGATAAAGAAGTGAACTTGCATCTCATATTTATTTTAAGCTCTCACTCTATTTTCTAAGCAAATTTAAAATGGAGTGCATATCACGTTTCTGTTAATGTTATCACCTAAAACCCCTAGAACTCAAAGACTTGCCCTCTTCATCCTAAGAAAAAGTTAAATATGTAGACATTCCTTGGAATCTACATTTCGGCCATGTGGTGATAATGAAGCTAGAATGAGTTTCATTTAGTCACAAGGGCCTATAATCTATGTCTTGGGATTTTTCTTAAGCATAGGTTACTATGTCGAATGTTTTAAGTATGATTTCATGATTTAATTTCCTTTTCAGATTATTTTGAAATGGTCACTACCCTCATGTATTTTATGGAGATTTTAAAGAAATAAATTGTTTCCTAATGAGTTTTATAAGTTTTAAAAAGGTTCCAAGAGAAACTAGCAATTTATGTGTTTTTAAATGAAAGTTCTAGGCTTTAAGTGATAACATAAATTTTGGTTCTGCCTTGTTATTTTCCAGCACCTTAAATTCTGTTTTGGGTGGTCTATATGTGTTTAAATACCTTACCAATTGTATGATAATTGTTCTAGGCATCTTAGGTATGCTTAGTAACTCTATATGTTTGAAAATGTGATTTCTAGAACTCCTTAGGAACTGAAAATATGCATTCTGTTCCAGCCTTGATAGAGTTTGTAGAATCATATTATATCATGGTTAGATGAGTGAGAATGACTCATAATTGGTTTAGGTATTAATTATTGCATCATAGAAAAAGTCGGTAATGAGAAAGGACCTAAAATGCAACTTCTAAAACACCGTAATTCATCAAAATATGTTTACTGCCTATGCTGTCTAGCCATAATTAATTAGGTTCTAGGACTTAATAAATTGTGGTAATGAGGCTAATCAATCCCTTAGAGGTACAAGAAAATAATTTGGAAGTTTGAGGTTACCTGATTAGGGGTTTTTACTTTTAAGGGAATGGTTGTGTGCCCTCTATGATTGATGAATTTATGTGGTATCTCATGACTTATATGATGCTATGCGATGATGGAATTGCATGTTATTGTTCTCTTAAGAACCCTAGAGATGCCTATGTTAAAATTATATGAAATATGTAACATGCATGATTTATGTGGCATCTTGTTATAAGATGCTAAGACTTAAGATGACATAAAACTATGTGAAAATGATCCTTTGAATCCATCAAAAGGGATGGAGGACGAGGTGATTCTATGAGAAAATGATCCTTTGAAACCATCAAAAGGGATGGAGGATGAGGTGATTCTAGTCCCCTAGCCCATACTTTATGTCGGGACCTTAACTTATCAAAAGGGATAAGAACCATGTGCTAGTGACGACTAGTGAGGTATGAGCTCATAACCTAGAGGTTTCTCCAAAGGGAGAACAATTAGGGTGGCCCCATGTTCAAAGTAAATGTCTTAATGTCACCTAAGTAACCAAGATAAGATTTATTGTCATACTGGGGACGGCGATACGTAACACCCAGATGTGACTAGAGTTATTCTAAGATTTATTGTTATACTGGGGACGGTGATACGTAACGCCCAGATATAACTAGACATTTGTATTCAAAGATCACAATGTCTCTATGAGCTCCTATGTTGTGTGCTTGAATTGTCACGGATTCATCCAATACCAAGTTCTATGCTCTATGCTCTATTTACCATGTACCATGTACCATGTTCTATGCTTATGCTCTATGTCCCATGTTTATGAACTATGTTCTATGTTTATGCCCTATGATCTATGTTTTATGCTCCATGATTTATGATCTATGTACCATGCATCATGTACCAAGTTCTATGTTCTATGATAGATGCTCTATGTTTTATGATCTATGCACCTTGAACTAGGACTACAACTGTCTTGTATGTTATAAGCCAGTTATGTTTTGCATACCAGAATGAATTATGATGCATCCATGTAATTACAAGTTATATGCTAAAAGGAACGGGCCTCGGTAATTAACGTTTTAGAACTTCATAATTGAACTATTACATGCCCACTATTTTATAAGACCCTGAGGTTCCTGGAAACGTAGATGATGACACCTAGATAGGAGGAAAACCCTACTGAGTTTCTTTAGTAAAGATTCTCACTCCCCCTACCTTTTCTTTCTGTCACGTCTTCAGATTCTGATGACGACCTTTGTTCTGTTCGTTGACACGCCCACATGGGAGCTCCACTACGATCCAGAGCACAGATCGTATCTTTTTGAGGAGGCTAGCCATGCGCCCTAGACATGGAGGTCATGTGCAACCATCTGGTGGACCCGTCCCCGCCGAGCTACTACAGTGGATTAGATACGTCCCCCGTTCCCGGGCCATCAGCTGTAGATGACTTTTGGAGTTTTAGTGCACACACGTTTCACTAGTTATGATAACCTTCTTTTGTTGAAAAGGATTATCTACCTTAGGTGCACTATGTAGGTTTGTTTCCTATGCATTTTGTTCCTTATGCATTAGTGTTTTACCTTCATGTACCCAAACTTAACTCACCTTTAGGTGGGTAGTTTTTATATATATATATATATATATAGTTGTGATTTGTTCTTTATGGAGCCTTCTTGATGTTTAGATTTCCACATCCTTTATTATCGCTTGTATATACACGCGGCTTTTACTTTATCAAGGTTTTAAAAAAGAAAAAAATTGGGCTTGTATTTTCAGTAAGTATTTTCCATGATAAATGAACTGAAACAAGAGGTAATGGCTAATATTTAGCCTCAGTACATTCTAGGAGTATTGGGTTGAATATGAGGGTGTTACAATCAGCGTATTACAAGACGAGGTTTCTAAAGCTCAATTAGGGATCCAACCTAGTTTTTTCCGAGCATTAAGCACAAATGATCTTATTGTTATGAGCTAGGAAACTTTTCACATAAGTATCAGGGTGTGAAAATACTTTTTGAAAACTTTTCTCATAAATGATTGTGTCTGTGCAAACTATGTATTTTTGTTCACTAATACATTTTGAATCAGAATATAACATATTGTTAGTCATTTAAGCTTAGCACACTCCAGATACTTTTGAGATTAACTTACTTATTATTTGAAGTATAAGCATTTAAAAGCAGGTTTTCGAAGGTCCTTAGAAACTAGTTACAACTATGTTTGATCAGATTAAATAGAGCATCTCATACATGTGTCAAGAATAATGTGTTTTATAATGATAGGCATTTCAAGCAATCTTATACATATCTACATCAATAGAGTTCGAGTATCCAAATACCAATAGAAATAATTTGTGCTTCTTAAGGATACTTGATAAAGCTAATCATGGATACAAAAGTGTACTAATATCTCTAGCTTGTTAATGATTAATCAATTTAGAACAAGCACTTAAGAGATTAGAAGCATACATAGGCAGACCATGATATATGATTAGCTAAGCATGATAAGTAGGCATTGATATATATCAGAGCTTAAAGAGCCATATATGTATCAGAGCATATCAAAACTTTAAAGTAAAAAATTAAACCAAGCATGAACATGAATGATGAGCAGTTATAACGGATTATATAGCCAAAGAGAAAAATTGTCAAATTGTGAGCAAAAAGTGTTAGATCATAAACAAGTTTCAGAAAAGAAAAAAAATTCATGCTTAAAGGTTTCTGGGCTCCCCCTCAGCATGATCTCCTTCTAAATTCCATACTCTCCCCTTGAGTTCCTCAGCATAGGATCTTCTTTATCTCTTTTCTTCTGTCCCTTTTGTCATAATCAAAAGGAGGTATGTAGGAAAAGAATAGGAGCATCATCTTCAACCTCGACGTCTTAGCTCTTATAAAATTTCTTGATTAGTTTGAAGGTTTTGAAGCAGAAAGTCCTCATGATTGTGTGACCTTTTTCCTAAGTCATCCAGCCTATCAGCGATAAGCTATTGATTTGCTAACAACATTCGTACTCGAGGATTGACTTGAGGAGGCTCGGGCTGAGGACGGCTGGTTGAAGGTTAGTTAGTTTCTCGGGCTGGATTCAAATTACGAATAGGTAGTGGAGCAGACATGGAGGATTCCTTAATATGAATAAGAGGAGAGCCATTAGCTAGAGTAAAGTCGGTCTCAGGAACTATGCTTCCCATATTATCATATGATGACTTCGTTTTAGTGCATAATGAAGGCTCTTCTTTGTTTTCCCTAATTTTTCTTCCGTGATTAGAGTCAAATTTTACAGGTTTGGATAATGGATTAGGTATGTGTTCACAACTGATGTCAATTTGGGGTTTTGTATAATCTTCTGAGCTGCTATCCAGATTGATTATCATGTTTTTTTCCTCAGAGCTCTCGGCATTGTTGATGGCTTTTCTCATCTTTTTGAAGTGTATTGTAAGAGCATCAATGAATTTTCTCTTGGCTCTAAAGAAGATATAGTCAATTCCAACCATATATTCATACCATTCATTTGCTAAGGGATAGTTCAAGTGTTCAAACACTTTGGTTAATAGCATTCCATATAGAACATAGGCAGATTTTATATTTTTCTTTTTAGCGATAGTGGCATCAACCATGTAGTCGAAGATAAGTTTGGGTAGGTTAACTTTTCTCATTGTTAGTAAGCAGAAAAGTAACATGCAGTTTATCCATGTCAATGAGTCGATGCTTCCTATTCTTAGGAGAAGAGAGAACTGAATAGGGATGCAAACCTATCTAGCTCTGGAATTAAGCATAATGATGATTATCTTGTTGGGTTAGTGCTCTCGAGAATTTGTGAGGCAATTTCAAACTTTTTATGTTGATATTCCAAGAGTAGTGAACCAATTTGTATCAGATGAACATTGGACTCCTTCATTAGGTGCATGGATGATATAGGAGAGGTCATTTGTGCTTAGTTCCAAATCTACACCTTTGATATAGGACGAGAGTACATAATCAGTTACCTATACTAATTAGGAATAGAAGGCTATTACCATTCCAGTAAATATTCTATCTGTGATGTTAAGGAAACCTTCCCATCATTGGAAGGAGATGATTTCCAGCAGTATCATGAAACCATCAACTCTTTGTTAGCCTTTTTCTAGGTGCTATCCAATGTAGTGACTTTTGATTATTACATGTGCTGGAATGTTGAAGGAATTTCCTTTCATCTTCTATAAACTATTATAGCTTGTAATCAGTTTCATCCTTTTTGAAATCTTCAATCTACATTCTCATTAGATAACATCTTCTTCATTAGAAGAATAAATAGAAAGAAGTCATTCAAGTTTTTTGCTCTGATACTGTTTATTCCGAGAAAACTTGAGTGCTTGATATGAGTGATCCTACCTAAACACAATCTTTGTAACCCAATCAGGTAGTGATCGCAATGAGTTAGCTTGAAGAGGTTAATCAAAAACTACTTAAAAAGTAACAATAGAGTGAGTTGCTGGTCATGCTGAGTTAACTTGAAGAGCCTAAGCAAACATTACCTGTAAGTGACAGTAGAGTGAGTTACCAGTCACATGGAGATAGCTTGAGAAGGCTATAAAAAGACTATCTAGCTTTCTTGGGTTCAGAAAGGCTATTTAGTGGAACTCAATAGTTGTTAAGAGCTGGATGTAGGCAGGTTGGTCGAACCATTACTAAAAACACTTGTGCAGTATCTTCTCTCTTTCCAAATCTTTTTTATATTATGCTTTGTGCTTATCATATTTGTTCTTCTGAAAAACATTTTATTTTGTGTTACATTCAACTATTTTTGTTCATAAAGTTATTTTCTAAAGTTTATTGATGCTAATTTTGCTACACTTTAAGTTCATACTTGATAGTCTCTGTTTAAGTTTTTTCCAAAGAAACCAAAAGAGAAAGAAAAGCTAAAACATGATTTAACCCCCTCTTCTTGTGCACTTTTCAACCTACAACATTAACAAAATAATAACAATAATTACTTTCTAATGCATTTAAGAAACAACATTATAGAAACCCATAAACGAATGGAAAAACTAAACAAAATAAAAAATTAAACCGATTAAAATGCTCAGCAACTTACCTAGATCGCAATGATAGGTTTCATTTTGTAAATGGAGCTTCGATAGTGGCGAATGGCAGTGAAGAAGTGGCGGTGGTGCAGAGGGAAATTGAGTGAAAAGAGAGAGCAAAGATAGAAATGAGGAAGAAGAAGCACAACATATCCGTGGCTTACTATCGAGTCAACTTGTTGATAGCACTTAAGTGAAATGGTATATTTCAGATCTCACTTATTACTGACGAGTAAGTGAGAGTTCTAAGAGTTGTGTACCAACATCCAGAATTTTCAAAATCCTATCAGTAAACCCATCAGTAAATTTGAAATAATTTTTCATTTTTGTTAGTACACACAATAGTAATTTAAATAAAAAATAAAATAAAATACCTATTGGTAGACTCGTTGGTAACTTAATTCAAAACATAAATAAAAATTAAATAAAAATGACCATCGATAGAACCCATCAGTAATTTAACTAAAAAAATAAAAATAAAACAAAAAATAACCGTTGGTAAACTCATCGATAAATATCCCATACTACATGGCACACACACAATTATGGGCGGGCATGTAATCCTTACTCTACTAATCGGTAAATCCACCAGTACACATATTGGAAATGGTGCTTGCCATATGGTGCACAGTGACACCATAATTTATAGACGTGTGTACCAACGGGCCGTTGTGCAAATTAATCATAACAAGCTGAGTAATGCAAATAAGCGACAACCCGTAAAAAATGATGTCGGTAATTACTGACGATTCTGTACCTGTTAGTACTATCTATCGGTATCTTGCGGATTTCTAGTAGTGAATGATTGATGTAGAGACATGAAATTATTTGAGAAAATGAGGGTTTTTAGTGATTTTCAAAGATTGAGTTTGGAAAGCTTACAAATTGGGGGTGTGAGAGATAAAAAAAACAATGAATTTCTTCTAGCTTTGTGGATGAATGATGCTCAGTCACTCGCCTACAATTGGTGTATGAAGGAGGAAGACAATATTGAAGCCAACGACTGAGAGATATAGAGAGTAAGAGAGAAAGCTAATGGGGAAAAAATTATGGATGAAAGGCTCATTGACTATTCCCTTTTCTGTTTCCCTCATAGTGAAATGGGGAATTATTAGCCAAGGAGATAGTGGTGTGAGCTTTGCTTTTTAATGTTCATGGTGCACCACTAGTTCTTTTTTTATCTTTTTCTTCTCCCGTGGCATACGGTGTTTAGTTGTTGTGTGCATTTGTTGTCCATGTATCATTACTCTTTTATGAATCAAAACTAAGTGTAATTGGGAATAGAATGGAAGTTCGGATAATAGTTGATAGAAAGAGAAATAGTGTATGAATATATATATTAAATACCTTAAAAGGATTAATTTATAATTATTAATAATTAATTGTGTAAATTTCATACAAAAATACATCTAATCCTTTGTGTTATAATTCAATTAGTTCAACTCAGCATTTTTTTTGTTTGTTTGTTGAGTACTCAGCATGGGTTTAAAACTTTATCTATTAACTTGGGTGGCATATGAGAACCCACATAATAATTAGTTTAAATCATAATAATGCATGTCAGTTGTTACTAACGTTAAACTAAAAGAAATATCTTTGTGATTCTCCTGAATTTAGTACATATGGTATCTCTTTCAGTGGACTGAAAAGGTGCAGGTTAGTCAAAAGTTGCACGTGAAATACATTTCGACATTACATGATTGCCCCCTCGGACTGAAAACAAGACCTAATGATTGGCTAAAGGCGTTCTTTAATTTGTGCCCTGTTTGCCACTAGTCATATAAATTATGGGTTGATTATGTGCCGTGTAACATGTGTATGCAATCACTTTAGGGTAATATTTATGAGTTTAGATTTTAGCGGAGAAGAGTGGAGAGGAAAGAATTTATATATAGCATAAAATCTAAACTCATAAACATACACTTTTGAATAAATTTAGGCTAACAGCTCCATTTACTCTCTCGCAATGGTTACTGAGTTGCCTGATCTGGTGGCTACTCACCACATAATTCTCTGTATCTGAATATAGATTTCATATAACTGCATTATGTTTGGTGGTACAGTAAGTCTTATACATATCTATATATTTTGTCTCCTTGTCCTTACTTTTTCTTGATTATCTTTTTTCAATCAAAAGTACGTTAGTTAGGGGGCTAATATAGGCATAAAATTTTTTAAATGTTTGGTAGTGCAGGAAAACGAGAAGAAAAGTTAAAGAGTTGCATTGTTTTGGCCATGAGTTAGTTTATTGAGTTACTACATGTTAGTATTTGCTCCCATGATTTCACGGGTTGATTGACTTTTCATTTTTATTTTATATGCTTATTATTTTAATAAATAAAATATATTTTATTTTTTTTCAGGAAAAAATACTTAAATATTTTAAATTATAGGTCATATATATTTTTTTCAATAGTTAAAAAATATACGAATTAATCCCTAAGATTTTTATTCGTATAAATTGCCCAGCCTCTTAATATTTTAATCTATTATTAACAAAAACTGGTCATGCTTAAGAAAAATTAAGATATCTAGTTATATGTTGTTTAGTTTAGGAGTTAAAATGAATGCCATGTTAAACTTATATTTTCCTTTGACAATGGACAAAATTTTAACAAAAAGAAGTAAAGTGTAGCGAGAGAGTGAACAACGCGCATGAAAGTGAAAAAAATTTAGGATATTTTATCAGTAATAATTTTTCTGTAATTGAAATATACAGTTTTCACGTGACATGTAAAAGTGGTTTATTTAGTTATTTATAAATTTTACCAGAAATTATTTGTTTATTTGTAATTAGATGTTGACTAGGTATCTCTTTTTTTATAGACAATAGATATAATTTAATGGAATACATTTTCTTTAATTATAATTAAGAACTGTCAAATAACATTTATGAATACTCCATTTATTTATAGACCGTAGATTAGATTTTAGAATGAATGACTTTATAAATTACGATCAGGAATTATCTCATGACACTTAGAGGTGGTCATTCAGGCAAAAGATGATAAATAGATACGTGTTATAAATCAAATATTATGTGAATATCTATTACTAGATTTATGTGATTGATTAAGATCTCATTTATTATCAATTAAGATGATTATATAAATCATTCAAATTTTATTGTTCTCAAGGGTCTATAAATAGATATATAGAGTGACATTGTTACATATACAATGAAAATAATAGAGAATCCTATCTTCTCCTCCCGTTACTTCTTTCTCTTTATTATCATCATTTCACAACAATAGATTGATTTTAGCAGACACAATTTTTATTTGATTGTAATATTGTTTGGATGTACAGTTAAAAAAATATCTTTTTTAATTAAGATCTTTTAAAAAAGTAAAAGGTGATTTATGTTTAGATGTAATATCAAAATATCTTTATTTATTTTTAAATATTTTTCTTATGTTATAAAAAAGATCTTTTTCCAAAATATGAAAATTATAGCATCTAAAAAAAAAATCATTTTTTGCGTTTTTTGTTGGTTATGCTTTTATTTAAAAAAATTACCGAAACATACCGAAAAATACAAAAAGATTTTTTCTATTTTTTTATGTATTAAAGAAGATGTTTTTTTTTTTTATCAAATAAAAATACATCCAAACGAGCTTTGTAATTAAGAGTTGTCATGTAGAAGGTAGTCTACTTATAGACTGCTAGGTATCAGTCTCAAGTTCCGAAGGGAAAACTGAAATTCTTTAGAAAGAGAGAAAGCTCAAGTGTATGAGATGTATTCTGATTTTCATTGAATGAATGGATTACAGGAGGATTGGATTTTTATACAAGAGGAAGTGTAGCTGTAACTAGTAACAGAATTCTGACACAGAGTAACTGTGCTTAACAAACTTAATCTCACTTAACAGACTTAATCCCTTATTAACTGAAAATACTTTGCTTACTCCTATCATCCCCCATTAAACACAGGGCGGAAGGACTTGACACCCTAAGTTTACATTTAAGCCTGTCAAAGGTAGGTGCTGAAAGGGACTTTGTGAGAATGTCTGCAACTTGGTCTTGTGAGGGAATATGTGTTACATGAACCTGCTTTTGGATTACTTGTTACGAACAAAATAAAGATCCAATTCAAAGTGCTTTGTGCGAGTGTGAAGCACTGGATTTGCAGCTAGCAAGACTGCACTTTGATTATCACAGAAAACTGATGGAGGGAGAGTACAAGGAAGTTTCAGTTCCAATAGCAGGTTCTGAATCCAAGCCAATTCAGCTAAAGTGGTTGCCAAACTCCTGAATTCTGCCTCAGTACTGGATCTAGATACTACATGCTGCTTCTTACTAGACCAAGATACCAGGTTAGAACCTAAGTAAACACAAAAGCCAGTTGTAGATTTTCTGTCATCTACATTACTTCCCCAGTCAGAATCACAAAAAAGCTAATAATCTGAGTTCTTTGTCTTGATGAAAGACCAATCCTTGAGTTTGGAAAACCAAGCTCTTGGGGCTTGCTTAAGGCCATATAGAGCTTTTTGTAATTTACATACCATATGGTTTCCAGAACTAAATCTCTCAGGTTGTTGCATAAAGACATCTTCACTAAGGTCCCCATTTAGGAATTCGTTGTTGAAGTCAAATTGTCGGATGTGCCAACCCTTAGAAAGTGCAATGGATAACATAATTCTCACTGTTGATGGCTTTATCACAGGACTAAAGACTTGATCATAGTCAAGGCCCTCTCTTTGATGAAAACCCTTTGCAACGAGCCGTGCTTTATACTTCTGAACTGTCCCATAAGGATTTCTTTTGATCCTAAAGACCCACTTGCACCCAATAGGCTTGGAGTGGGAAGGTGGTAAGACTAGGGACCATGTCTGATTCCTCATCAAGGCAGAATATTCCTTTTGCATAGCTAGTTTCTAGTGAGGAGACTGGAGAGCCTGATCTACTGTGGCTAGTTCTGCTTGTTTCAGATCTGGGACAGGTGTAAGAGCTGTTGCCAGGTATGATTTTGGCTTGGTGATTCTTGATTTTGCACGGGTTTGCATAGGGTGGATGTTCTGAACTAGAGGAGTGGGGGCAGCAGTGACAGGTTCCATTAGAGGTTCAGCATTGGGTGAAGTACCTGCATTTTCAAGTACAGAAGCAGAAACACCAAAAGCAGAACTAGTGATAGCAGAAGCAGGTGTACAATGAGTATTGGCAAATGTTGGTGGGGGTGAATCAATAATGGGAATGACAGGGATATGATTTTGTTTTGAGATGTTATTAGGTGGAGGTTTATTGAATAAAGAATTGTAAGGAAATGCATTTTCATCAAACACAACATGCATAGAGATATATACTTTTCCATTTGCAGCCAAGCATTTATAGCCCTTATGATTAGGAGCATAGCCAATAAAAACACATGGTTGAGACCTATATTCAAGTTTGTGGTGTTTGTATGGTCTTAGATTAGGGTAACAAGCACATCCAAAAATTTTGAGGAATGTGTAATCAGGTTTGGTTTTGTGTATAAGCTCATAGGGTGACTTCATGTGTAGGGTTTGTGATGGTAATCTATTTTGGAGATAAGTGGCTGAGATGAAAGCATCATCCCAAAAAGTTAGGGGTAAGGAGGCTGAGGCTAGGAGGGTAAGGCCAGTTTCCACTATTCTCCTATGTTTTGTTTCAGCTCTACCATTTTGTTGGTGAATATAGGGACATGTTAGGCTATGGCTTATACCATGTGATTGAAGAAAGGAGGTGAATGTATTTGATAGGTACTCTTTTCAATCATTGTCTTATATTGTTGAAAAGCTGTAAATGCTTGGGATTTTGCAAATAGGAGATAAATGCATGTGTATCTTGAAAAAGCATCGACAAAACTAATGTAATACTTGCAGCTAGACCTTGCAGTTTCTGGTGCAGGGCCCCAGATATCTAAAAATACTAAATCTAGTGGTGCATGATATTCAGTAATGGAAGGGGAATGGGGTAATTGATGAAGTTTAGCACGACAGCAAGAATCACAAACTTTGAATTCTAAAGGCATTTTATTCATAGAACTGAGTATATTACATTGAGTAAGAATATGAGATACAATCTTATTGGCATGGTGCCCTAGTCTTTTATGCTATAAAGGAAAACAAGTGGAAAAAGAAGAGCATTGTGTGTGGTATACAGTAGGAGATTTGTGCAACTTTGGAACTCGAACATATGCAAACTTGTATAGTTTGCCTTCAAGATTGTCTTGAAGGAGTGTCTCTTTGGAGACCTGTGATTTGACAAGACACACATCAGGGTGAAATTCAAAGAACACGTTATTGTCACGGGCAAATTTTGACACACTGATAAGATTTTTAGTGATGGTTGGCACATGCATAAGATCTTTAAGAGTGAATGTAATATTAGAGTTTGGGGAATAAAGGGAAGAATTGCCAATATGGTCAATTGTAATACCTGTTCCATTACCAACAAGAACTTGTTCAGGTCCTTCATACTCTGAGCTTGAAAGCAGATTTTGAGGATCAAAGGTCAGATGATGGGAAGCACCTAAATCCGCATACTAGTTTGCATCACTAACTGTGGAGGTGCTGGCCAGAAAAGCCCTCGGATTGTGGAAGGAGGAGGGGGAGGAGAAGGTGGGTTTGAAGCTATTTTGGTGGGGTTTTGAAACAACTAATCAAAACGGTGAAAGCACTACCATACCGTGTGCCCAGATTTGCCACACAACTGACATTAGGGTCTCGAGTTATTCCATGTTCTTCCTCCTCTTGAGAAACGACCTCCTCTTCCTCCTTTTCGACCATTATTTCTTCCCCCATTGTAGCCTCTGACATTAGTGAGAGAGGTTTGCGCTAGGCGTGCTTGAACTAAGCCAAGATCTTGCTTTTTGAAGCGTTCAAGCATATCTTCTTGTGCCATGAGTAAAGCTTCAAGCTCATCAACTTCAAATGGCTCGGATCTGGACATAACAAATGTGATAAAGGATGCGTATTCCTCACCAAGTCCATCTGCGATGACTGCGACATGTTCTTCAGTCGAAATGGGGGAGCCAACAGCTACTAACGAATCCACCACCTTCTTGATCTTCAACAGGTATTCCATAGCTGTGAGGCCTTGGTTCTTGATTGCTTTAAGCTGCAATTTTAATTGCTTTACTCGAGCCCTAGTTTTTTATGCGAAGTACACTTCGATTTTGTTCCAAATTTGAAACACAAAATCACAACCCACTGCTCTATTTGTGAAGGCAAACTCCATTTATGCTAGAAGCCATGATGCAAGGTGATGATCTTGTTGTTCCCATTGCATATATTCTTGAGTTTCATCATTTGCTTCTTCATCTTCTACAGAGCTGAACCTCGGTGGGATATTTTCTTTCTTCAAATGATCTTGCAGCTTGTACCCTTTGATAGAGTGCAAAGCTTGATTCTTCCAGGTGAAGAAATTGTCCTCATTGAGTTTCTCTGGAATCGGATTAGAGAAGGTTTTGGGAATGAAAGAGGCTGAGAAAACAGAGGGAGCGGAAGGGGTGACGAGCTCAGGATCCATGGATGACCTAAGCTCTGATACCATGCTAGGTATCAGTCTCAAGTTCCGAAGGGAAAACTGAAACTCTTTAGAAAGAGAGAAAGCTCAAGTGTATGAGATGTATTCTGATTTTCATTGAATGAATGGATTACAGGAGGATTGGATTTTTATACAAAAGGAAGTGTAGCTGTAACTAGTAACAGAATTCTGATAGAGAGTAACCGTGCTTAACAAACTTAATCTCACTTAACAGACTTAATCCCTTACTAACTGACAATACTTTGCTTACTCCTATCACAGACAAAGAATAGACAAAATTTAATGAAAATAGTTTTTCTTTAATTATAATTATAAGTTGTTATGTGACACACTGAGATGGTGCATTTTGTTGCTTATAATAGATAAATAGATAATAGAAAGATCTGTTTTGGTAGGAATAATTTTTCTTTAATTGTAATTAAGAATTGTTGGATGATACTTAAATATAAAACTTTAGTTTTTTTATGTGAAGATAATAATTTAGTTATAAATTATAGATAGATTTTAGTGACGATAATCTTTGTTTACTTAAAATTTGGGAGTTATCACATGACTCTGAGAGATGATCTATTTAATTATCGATCATAGATAGATTTTACCGATAATTTTTTAATTTTAAGTAAGAGTTTTCATGTGACACCTAGGGGTTGATTTATTTTGTTATATACAATAGATATGTAGTTTTTAAATTGAAATGATTTTGTAATTATAAATAGAAATTGTTATATGACACCTTAAAATAGTTTATTTTATTTGTGGATGATAGATTATATGTTTTTATTGAATTAGTTGTTTATATATTTAATTTTAATTGTTTAAATCATGCCAATATTTGCAACATCCTAATTTTTAACCTCCTGTGTGTACATCATAATTGGTCTATTATTAGATTTCTTATATTTGATTTCATATGTTTAGTTTTTTCGAAAATAGTTTTAGTTGAAAATAGTGAATAATTTTTATTTTAAAATTAAAACAGCAAGAGCCTCGTTCGTAAGCGCATAATATAAACTAATGCAACCTGTGAATAAAGCCACGTTCCATAACAATAAACATACAGAAGAACAAATCCTTGACGTAGTAAGCAATTTAACATCACAAATCAACACATAACCATATAATATGATACTAGTATATCATAAGAGGGCATGAGTACATGGAGGATAACCACACCTAATGCCAGTCACATAAGACATAACATAAGATCCTAATAAAGAGCATGACATAATTGAATTTAAGCAAAGAACCAATACTAAAGCCCAATCTCAAATACAGTTATCCATAATGTTGGGGAAATCTCAACATATAAAGGAAATATATAAATAAAATCAGTAGTCTACGTGCTCTAGAATAACAACTAAAAGATATGAAATGATATGACATCTAATCTTTAAGCATGTGCAATCTCCAAAGATCATAGGACTCAAGGGACTCTAGTATCCTGATTCACAGGGTCATCTAAAAGAGGACACAAAAAATAAAAAGGGGTGAGAATCTAAACAAATCTCAGTAATTAAATAAAACAGCTCAAATGTCATCATTGTCATCTTCATTCACTTTAGTGCAATTACAAAATAAGTGGGCATGCATTAGTTTATTTTAATTAGTTTTTGAACAAAAGTCTCGACGTGACACATATTTTATGTCTTACAAAAATTCTTGATTAACAAATAATAATCTCTAAAGAGCATGACATTATTGGCATATAAACCACATAGACAAAATTTGCATGAAAGAGTAAAAGAATCAAGATATAACACTTTCTCTAGCACTTTTATTTAGTAACTTTAATTCCTTTAATATATCACCCTCTCTCATGTCACCTTAACCAACATCATGTAAAAGTCTCATAGGTTGTTGGGAGACATAAACATACCACTTTATGTATTTTAAAGAAAGTGTACATCTCCATCATTTACATTTCTAAATTAGAAGTTACATAATGCATAATATAAATATGCCTAAACCAATTGTCAAAAAAAGGACTAGACCCAACTAGTATTCATCCAGCTTTCTGAATGAGGTTTCTGAACTTTTTCTTTTCGATGTTAGGATGGTTAACAAAGTTAAAAAGTGCGATGTCACTGTCATCCCCTTTGTAGGTTTGACTTTAATTTAAAATTTTAATTTTCCCTCCTATTTTGTAAAGTGTGCATTGTTTAAGAGAAAACCTGCTTTCTAAAGTGCTGATTCAGTTTCTAGACTTCCCTTTAATCTTCACTGCTTCAAACAGAGCATGTTGATTAAAATATCATTATGATTGAAGATAGTAACCATAATTTACCTCAGAGGTAGATTAAAATATTTATTGTTGTGAACAACACATTTTGTCCAAATTTTTTTTTCGTTCATTATTTTGTTGTTAGCCCTAATTTTTTTTTTTTGGTCTACGGCCCACCTGATCCTATTTTATTTGTTTCTGACCCATTTGGACAATATATCATTAGCCCAGCTTGTTTTACTTGTCCCGGACTTGTGTTTGTTAATTCATAAAGAGGGAGATTTTGGTTTCGAAATCAAATCAAAATGGAAATTGGGTGTGATATGAAATAAATTTGCTAAGAATCAGGAAATAATACTATAATCATGATCATATCATAGTCTCAATCAAACCAAATATCTCATTAGCAACAGTTCAGGACATAATCTCTTAAAAAAATTCAATTGGAAATTAAAAATTAAATTGGTGATTGTGTGTGTATATATACAAGAATTCATCATCAGGAAAAGGAAGAGGGAGATATACACAGGGCATACAAAGAGAAATAAGCAAAAAAAGCACATAAGGAGAATACAGTGAAGAGTGTGGTCTTGTGAAGGTCTGGGCATTCTTAATAGAATAACTTCATGCCACCGTTTTCATTTTTGTCTTGCATGGTTGTCCCATCTGTTATTGTATGAGCATTTAGATCATATTTTGGTTTGCCACAAATCACCATTACAGTTGTCACTGCAACCTTTCCATCACTTTGTATCATAACCCACCATGAAGGAAAAGGAAAATGGGAGAGGGAGAGAGCAATAAAACGAACCAGAACCAACCAGGCTACCTCTTGCCTCTGACATGCGGTTGATGCCGCGTCATCACTGTCCATCCCGGCGCTGTGCACTAGAATCATCAACGCCCAGCCTAGGCGCGAGATTGCGCCTCCTTCTCTGCGTTAGTTAGCGCTCCTCCTGCAACTGCTATCCACCCAAAATACAAGCTTCATCAGCAGGCCGAACCAGTCTGTGAAGCCTCTACCTCCTTCTGCACTGCCGCGAGTTCCCCTTCTACCCCTGTTGTTTGCGCGGCTACTGCTTGCCTGCTGCCTTAGTCCCCTTTTGTCCTACAGCAATGTAAGGAAAGTTAGGGAATTAGGGTTTTAGGCTTAGGAATTTTTTTTTTCTTAGTTGATCTTGTTTGGTTTCTTGTGGGGGTTTGGGTCTTATTTCTTTTTGGGTCGGTTTCCTTTTTTTTTTTTAAGTTCTTCTTTGTTTTTGTTTAATGACTATTGGGCTGGGCTTCGTTTTTTCTATGATCATTTTTTGTTGGGACTACTTTGCTTAGTTTTTTTTTTAAGTAGTTCATTTTTTTTTTGTCAGTAGCTATTGGGCTGGGCTTTAGTTTTTTTTAAATATTTAATTAAAATAAAAAAAACCCATTCTTTTCATAAATAAAATCAATCAACCCACATTTTTGTCTTTTTTTTTAAATCCATTAACATAGAATTATTTTCTACAAGAACGACGTGGCTTTGAGTTCCTCATTGCACCAAAGGATACGTCGGCATAGCCAAACAACTATCAAGCCAAAATCTTTTTTTCATAAAATTCTTTTTTTTTTGAATTTTTGTTTTATTATTTTTTTTTTGTAAATATATAATTGTTATATTTTTTTTTGGGAAAAATAAATATTTTAAAGTTATAAAATTTGCATAATGAGCTCTATGGTAACTGTGCTTACACGGATGTATTAGGGGTGCAGTGGGATTAAGTTTCCACCCTTCCCTAATCATAATTAAACTCCGAAATTTCATATCTCTTTTAAATATCAGTTTTGCAATTAAAAGGTTTTTCCAATTTTAGCCATAATTAAAATTGGTTGTCAAATCGTCGCGGCGCCCTCTGGGTATGTTGTGATAGTTTGCCGACTCCACTAGGGAGATTTAGAGAGTTAAGCCAATTGAAGTAAATTATGCAGATAAATAACTTTATGATATTTGCTTTTCCCATCCAAATTGCTTTTTTTTTTCTTCTTCTTATAAGTGTTTTTTGTGTGTATATAATTGTTTTTATTTTATTTTATTTGTTCATCTTACCTGTAACACAAACCTTAGGATAGATGACTTTTTATATGTGTTTAGACTGTTTTGCAGAAATATGTATAGTATTTAGGATCAAAGGTTGGTATGCTCCTCACACACTATCACATTCACACCACTTTACCCACCTTTTGGCTCTACACCCGAGCTTGTACAACCCAAGGATTAGGAGGGGTCCCACATTGTCACTGAGGGGCTTCATGCCCACTTGGCATTTGGCAGGACACCACTCAGGTTGTTACTAGTCTCATAGATCGATCATACTAAGAGGGTTCATCCCTACTTGTGGTCCTTTCATGAACTAGGTCTCTATCTTATGGATAGGAGCAATCTGGGGACCATGGCCTTTAGATGTCTAGACCTATCCGAATAACCATGCACTAATAGATTGAACCTATTGACCACCCAATTAAGGTTTAAACCTTAGAAAAATCCACCCTAGAATTAACCTTCTTAGGATACAAAGAAGCATCCATTTTTTTTCCTACTCACTCATTGTATATAGCTCATCATACATACATACATTTTCCTTTTTTTTTTCTTTTTTTTTTCTCTTTCTAAAAAAAAAGAAGATGTTCTCATAAGCATATCATCCATAAGGCATCCATTATACAATAAAAAAAAAAAACACTCATGCAGTCCTCCCATGCATACATAACATGCATAGCATACATTTTTTTTTAGGACAAAAGTTTTATGCATGATACGAAAAAAAAAAAAGAAATCATTTCATGCATGGCATGCATCCATTACATCACTCATGCATATAGCTGATGTCATTTAATATTATGTTCCCTTTTGTGCTTTTGGACAGGGTGCAAGGCTTGTCATCACTAAAAAACATAATAGGAGTGACCCAAAATAGCACTAGCAATACAAAAAGAAACATCAAAGTCATGGTGGTCCAAAGTGAACTACGAAAAGTAAAAGAAATATGCCGGTTGATGCCGCATGAAATCAGACTCAATTTCAAGAACACATATGGACATATAGTGGACCTTTTATACATCCCTATTGAAAAATCTGTGCTCAGTGCTCTTACACAGTTCTGGAAGTCTCCCCTCCACTGTTTTGAGTTGCCAAAGATTGATATAACTCCAATCATAGAGGAATACACAAGAATGATAAGGTTACCCATCCGTGAAAAGGCAGGTGTGTACCTTTATCAAGGGAATTATGTAACAGAAGCAAAGTTGCCAAGCTGATTAGGGTCCAGGTTGACAAGTTGGTGATGGAGGAAAGAGGGTCAACCCGAGGATTGAGCAAAGAATTCCTTGAGTCTCACCTCGAGGCATTAGCCCAACAAAGAAAATGGGACTTGTTTAACCCAACTTTGGCATTAATAATTTATGGATTAGTGATCTTCCCTTTCACACCAAATATTGTTGATCAAGCCTCCATGGATGTCTTTTTCAGGTTTTGCACCTATAGGGCAAATCCAGCTCCTACAATTTTGGCAGATACTTTTCTATCTATGGAAGTATGCCATCAGAAAAGAGGAGGGAGGTTGCAATGTTGCTCACACACGCTATACGTGTGGATAATGACACATATGCGTGCTAAAAATCACATGGGACATCTGCCAGACCCATTGAAACATTTTCATCGCATACCAATAAACCAACAACAGGCGCCTAGGTGGATGCAAGAGTTCTCAGCTATTGAGCCCAACACCTTTAAATGGGTTTGTCCCTAGTACAATGGTGAAAGTATTATATATAGCTGTGGGGCCTTCCCTTATTTTCCATTAATAGGCCCAAGAGGTTGTGCATCCTATTCTCCTGCCTTGGTACTTAGACAGCTTCGCTGGACCCAAACTAAGCCTCAAGAAGAGCAATTGCAAAGATACAGTTTCCTCTACCAACAGCATCCAGATACAAAGAAGCAAGAGTTGGAGATCAAGAAGGCTTGGGAAGACATCAAGACTGTAGGAAAAGGAAGATTGGGAAAACAACTACCAATCTCATCCTTAGAATATGAAGAGTGGAGAAAAATAAGAGTAGGGCCAGTTCAACTCTCAATGGAAGTTTCGCAATTGGATGGAGAACAATTTCAATCAATGGTTTCCCATATTGAGGTATTGAAGTCACAAATGGGGCTCATAGAAGAGAAAAAGCAAGAGGCTGATGTGAAAGCTATCATTCTCCAAGACCGTTGTCACAAGATGACCAAAGAAATTGAGACATTGAAAGATGAATATGCTAACTCCCTGGATGTTTCAAGAAGTAGAGTAACTGCTAGACTCCGAGAACTTGAGGGGGAACTTCATTGCTTTTCAAAGGAAAAGAAGAGCTTTGAAAGAGAAATCATACTCCAAGACAAGGTCAAAGCAAAACTAGAAGCTGAACTTGACAAGAAAGAGAAGATTGTAAGAGACCTAGAAACAAAGGTTACCAATGAAAAGGGGGTAAGAAGGGAATTAGAAAAGATGATTGGCATGGAGTGACAAGCAAGAAAGGAACTAGAAGCCAGAATGTAGAATTTGTTGAAAGTCCTAGCACGAACAGAAAATGATTGCGCTCACGCATGGACATCATTAAGCTAGTATCAACACCTCTATGTCACGGTAGCAGAGCATAGGAAGTTTTGGAAGAATAAAGCTTTGGACAACATAGAAGAGCTTGAGGAATGTAAGGCAAAGTATGCTCGAACTATCAATGAGATTGATTACTATGGTCATGAAGTCGTACAACGCTTTGAAGAGGCAAAAGAACAAATAGAAGAGACACCACTGCTTGACTTACCGCAAGGGGTAACCAAGTTTATGAAGAAGTGTGAGGGCTATGCCAAGAGTTTCAAGAAACAGAAGACCAAGTTCTTGATGTACTAGACTTAGTGATTCATGATGTATTGAATTGCACTTTTTTTCGAGGAATAAAATTTTCAATTCTTCTTTTTATGGTTACAAAGATGTGTTCATAAATCGACATGGCTTCCTTGTGTGAAACGCGAAAGTAAAGTTTGCTACCAAAAATTGCAAGGCTAATGTTTATTAAATAGCGTCTGATGAGGAAGTAAATATTCCCTTCACGATCGCTATCAACCACACTTAAGTTACAGGGTAGGGTGCCCATAATGATATGTGTGGGAGGGTACTCCCAATTGTCACGAGATGATGACATCCCTTGTGCTAAAAATTAAATTAAAAAACAAAAACTAAAACTATGTCCTTTTTAACAGGAATCTTCGTTATTCTTCAAGGGAAAGCTTCATCTACACCAAAAGTCGTCAGGGAGCCATGGCAGGAGAAAGAGATCTCGGAAAAGAGATTGATGAGTTGAAAGCTGCAATGAATGAACAAGTAGAAGTGGTCAAAGAAGCTATTGTGCATATGCTTAAGTCCAAGGAAAATGGGGAAGGAAATGGAGGCAACAACCCTAATAATGAAGAGCCAGGATATGAATCTGATGGGCATGCCAACAATGCGATCCCACACAACTATGCCAACAATGCGATCCCATACAACCATGCTAACAATGCAATCCCACATAATTATGCCTACAATGCGATCCCACACAACCATCCCAATAATGCAACACCACAAAACAATATGGAGAAAGATGTGAAATGACTGAAGCTTAAACAAGAACTACAAGAAAGCTTACAGGAGCAGTTTCGAATGCTGCGTGGGCCTAACCCATATGGCTCAATGAGTATCAGTGATTTGTGTTTGGCTTCTAGTGTGGTCATTCCTAAAGACTTCAAGATGCCTGAGCTTGTCAAATTTGACAGTAGCACTAATCCTATCATGCATTTGCATATGTATTGCACAAAGATGGGAATGTGGTCTAAGGAGGAGAACTTTTTTATCAACGTTTTCTCTAAGAGTTTGGAGGGCGCTGCATGGGAGTGGTATCTGCAGATGGACCGAGCACAGATCAGGCATTGGGAGGACCTAGCTCAGGATTTCACTAACCAATATAAGTTCAATCTGAATGCCGCACCTACTGGGGACCAGTTGAAAGGGATGAGGAATAAGGAGAATGAGTCTTTCAAAGAATATGCCCAGAGGTGGAAGGCCATGGCTGGAAGGGTTGTTCCACCGATGTTAGAGGAAGAAATGTGCCTCTTACTTCATTCGTACGCTGGAAGGTCCATTCTTCAAGAACATGCTCGGGACCCATGTGAAGGAATTCGTGGATTTGGTTGAAATAGGAGAAAGGATCGAGACCAATATCCAAGAAGGAAAGGTGGAGCTAGCAATAGGGGAAATAGGTGAATTCCAATCTAAGAAGAGTTCCAATTTCAAGAAGAAGGAGAATGTAGTTAATTATATCCACCCTCAACCACATCAACCCACTCCCTGGCCAAACCACTACCCATCTTACCCAAACCATTACCAATCTTACCCACATACACAATACCTATCTTACCCACACCAACAATACCTATCTCCAAGAGTTATTCCAACCCAAACACCATGCATACCGCAACCACACCAAATCAACCACATCTCCTACCCTCGACCATACACACCAACAATGCCTAGACCTCACCAAGCACCATTCCCAACTCACCAGACAATCAATCCCTTTGGAACTCCCCCATCTTTCAACACCAGCAACAGACCCCCGATGGAAAACCGACCATTTCTTGATTTTCACATGAGCAATGCTGAATTGTTCAAGCGTTTATGTGGAGATAACTTGCTAACTCCACATCCTGGAAAGACCTTCATGCCGCCATATCCTCGGTGGTACAATCCAAACCAAACATGTGATTATCATTCCAACTCCCCTGGACACTCTATCGAAGATTGTTACGGGTTCAGAAGTGCAGTATGGCGTTTGATTGACTACGGTGCCATTAAGCTAGAGGAAGAACCAAGATCGCACATAAGGAATAACCCATTCCTTTATCACGGTGGAGGACATATGAATTCCATCTCTTGTGAGAAGCATACAAGCCAAGGAGCAAAGACTGCTAAGCTCCCATTAAAAGAGATCCTATAAGCACTAAGGAAGGCATGCTATGAGATGGAAGTTGAAGAAAAGAAAGGAAAAAGGACAGTAAGAGGAAATGAAGATGATTTATTTTGTGAGTGTTCCAAAAAAAGGCACCATATAGAGGAATGTCTGGAGTTGAAGCTTTACATTGAAAAAATGATCAAGCTAGGGGTGCTCGAGATGCCAAAGGGGATCAGACAAAGCTTCAATATGATCCACCGTGCACCCCCTATTTTTAAAGTCTACAATCATGATCCAACATTTGTTTTCAAGGTGCCTAAGCCATTTCCTTATGAAAGCAACCATGCGGTTCCATGGAGTTATGAAACTGTGATAGAACCTAATCATGTGATGTCTGGAATGACATCTCCTAGTCAAAGACCAGTACCTATCTTCAAGGTGTCTAGTTTGCCACCTTCTTATCTTGCCGCAACCACAAAACCTGACAAGCCAGAAGCAATTGGAGAATCTGGCAACAAAGCTTGTTTAGAACTTTCTACATCAGAGTCTATAACAAATGTTACAGGAATAAGGGGAATTACTCGGAGTGGCAGGTGTTATACTCCAAGGAAATTGTTGAAAAACCCTCGAGTGATACCTATGAAAGACCCCCAAATGTCGTCCATGAAGGAAAGTAAGGAAAAAGGCCAGGAAGATGAGGAAAAGGAATTCTTAAAGATAATGAAACAAAGTGAGTATGACATGGTGGAACAATTGAAGAAAACACCAGCAAAAATCTCACTCTATTCCCTGATCTTGTCCTCGGAGGCTTATTACAATGCAATTAAGAAGGTGTTGGACCAAGTGTATGTATCCAAGGATATAACCCCTGATAGGGTTGAAAGGATCGTGAATACAATTAAAACGGCTAATGCGATCACTTTCACGGAAAGTGAGGTCTTCCCTCATGCAGTGGGGCGTCCGAAGGCACTCCACATCACCTTAAAATGCCAAGGTTGCAACATCGCAAAGGTATTGATTGATGGAGGATCAGTTTTCAATGTGCTTCCTTATTCCACACTGCAACAACTACCGATTGACTCTTCCACAATTGAACCAAGTGGGATGATTGTAAAGGCATTTGATAGGTCATTGAGAGAAATCATTGAACCAGGGTACACAATACTATTAGGAAGACCCTGGATTTATAAGGCAGGCGCAGTCCCCTCTACGCTTCATCAGAGGGTGAAGTTTATAGATAAAGGTAAACTTATCACAGTCAGAGGGGGAGAGGAATTGTTGGTGACTAAACCAGTGACAGTGCCGTACATCGATTGTGTCGAAGATTTCCTCGAGGTCTCATTCCAAAACCTTGAGATAGCTGAACTAGTAGAACAAAAAGGTGGTGTGCATCAGGTAATCGCTCGAATAATGCAAAAAAGTGGATTCAAAGAAAGGAAAGGATTAGGAAGTCAGTTGCAAGGAATCACAAACCCAATCTCCCTTCCTGACAACCTTGGGAAGTTTGGACTTGGGTATGAAGCCATAGGAGGACTACAGACTTTCGAATCCACTAATAAGAAAATCCCACATATTAGGGACACATTTCCCATACTCACAGCTATGGTAATGATAGAAGAAGCTGAAGCTATTAGCATTCTTGAAGGAATCAAAGAAGTACCTCGGCTAATTTACCTAAGCTGTGAGCCATTGAACAATTAGGATTCGGTGCCCTTAGATGATTTATTGTCTTTTGAGTAATGGATAATTTAGTTACCTCTGTTGTATTTCAACATTAATTGAATAATAAAATGATTATGCATGGTTTCTCTTTTCCATTCTCTTTCTGCGATTTTCTTTTTATTTATTTTTCTTTCTTTCTTTCTTTTTTCTTTTATTTATTTTTAGTCTCATCTCAATTCTAGGGACTCTTCTTCTTCGGAATCTCTATCTTGTGCAAATGATTGTGAAAATCAATAACTGATTATTGTGTTACAACGGACTTGAATGAAAATGAACAAGATGAAGATTCTGAGTTGTGCCAACAATTTGCCAAAAACATAAATCCCATGGAAAAGGGGATAAATCCACATGATGAGATTGTCAAAATTGTCAATTTGGGAACTGATGAGGACAAGAAAGAAGTGAAAATAGTTGACAACCCAGAAAGGGAGGAGTTGATCGCACTGTTCCATGAATTCTTGGATATTTTTGCTTGGTCTTACAAAGATATGCCTGGTTTAGACCCCGAAATAGTGGCTCACAGAATCCCATTGATTGAGGGGATGGAATCGAGGTGATAGAAGTTGCAGAGGATGAGTCCAAAAATGTCACTCAAAATCAAAGATGAAGTCAAAAAGCAACTCGATGCAGGTTTCTTGGAGGTCCTGCCATACCCAAAATGGATAACCAACATAGTACCTGTGCCGAAGAAAAATGGAAAGGTTAGAATGTACGTGGACTATCGGGATCTGAACAAAGCAAGTCCGAAAGACAATTTTCCTCTCCCCCATATAGATGTTCTAGTCGATAACACTGCAAGAAGCCACCGATTCTCCTTCATCGATGGTTACTCAGGATATAATCAGATCCTGATGGCAGAAGAAGATAAGGAGAAGACATCATTTATTACTCAGTGGGGTGTATTCTGTTATAGAGTAATGTCGTTTGGCCTGAAGAATGCTGGAGCAACGTACCAACAAGCAATAGTGAATCTTTTCCATGATATGATCCACAAGGAGTTAGAAGTGTATGTTGATGACATGGTGGCAAAGTCACAAGAAGGAGAAGTCATGCTGCTGTGATAAGAAAGTTGTTTGAAAGATTGAGGACTTACAAGCTTCATTTGAATCTGGCCAAGTGCACCTTCGGAGCGTCCATCGGAAAATTATTGGGGTTCATCGTTAGCAAGAAGGGCATTGAGGTTGATCCAGATAAGATAAAAGCCATCCAAAACATGCCAGCACCCAAGATAGAGAATGAGGTTCAGGGTTTCTTAGGTCGTTTAAATTACATAGCGAGATTTATCTCTAATTTGATCCACACTTGTGAGCTGATTTTCAAATTGTTGAGGAAAGACAATCCGGGTGAGTGGGACGACAAGTGTCAAGAAGCCTTCGACAAAATCAAGAATTACCTATCAAATCCACCTCTCTTGGTTCCACCCACATGGGGGCGGCCGCTCATACTATACCTAACGGTGCTACACGGGTCCACAGGGGCAGTGCTGGGTCAACATGATGAGTCTGGTCGAAAGGAGCAAGCCATTTACTACTTAAGTAAGAAGTTCAATGACTGTGAGACTAGGTATTTGGCTATTGAAAAGACTTGTTGTGCGTTAGTATGGACGGCAAGGAGGTTACGACAATGTATGCTCTACTACACAACCTTGCTGATATCTCATATGGACCCCATGAAGTATATTTTTGAGAGTCCACACATCTCCATGAGGATGTCTAAATGGCAAGTGGCTCTAGCAGAATTTGACATCAAATATGTGACTCAAAAGTCTATAAAAGGAAACGTGATAGCTGATCACCTAGCCGAGAACTCACTTGAAGACTATTAGTCGATGGAGCTTAAATTCCCTGATGAGGATATCCTTGCAGCTGTAGAAGAGGATGGTGAAAGTGAGGAAGATGGGGACTTGATATGGAAAATGTACTTCAATGGTGCCGTTAACATACATGGGAACAAAGTTGGAGTAGTCTTAGTGTCTCCTAATGAAAAGTAGTTCCCAATTGCTTTTAAATTGGCATTTGATTGTACAAACAACATGGCAGAATATGAAGCATGCATAATTGGTCTAAAGGTAGCAATATCTCTTGGGGTCCAATACTTAGAGGTCTGTGGGGACTCGGCCCTAATCATTTTTCAGGTCAATGGAGAATGGCGAGTCAAGGAGCATAGGTTGCTGTCGTACTATGAACATCTTGTGAACTTGAAAGATGAATTCAAGGATATCACTTTCCATTACCTACCCCGTTACCAGAATCAGTTCACAGATACCTTAGCTACCTTGGCTGTGATGACCAAGCTTGATCTGGGAGTAGAACTACAGCCTTTGCAAGTGACCATTAGAAGAGAGCCAGCATACTGTTCAAACATTGAAGAGGAACCTGACGGCTGACCATGGTTCCATGATATTAAAAAGTTCATTAAAGAGAGGGAATATCCAACAGAAGCAAATGAGAATGATAGAAAGACAATCAGACGTTTATCTATGTCATTTTTCCTCTCAGGCGAGGTGTTGTATAAAAGGAACCATCATGGAGTCTTATTGAGGTGTGTTGATGCTGCAGAAGCCAATTCCATCATATCAGAAGTCCATGAGGGTATTTGCGGAACTCATGCCAATGGCCACACATTATCTCGACAGATCATCAGGCAAGGTTACTATTGGCTCACAATGGAGAAAGACTGTATAGAGTTTGTCAAAAAGTGCCACAAATGTCAAATCTATGCTGATTGAATCCATTCTTCTCCTGTGCCGTTGCACACTCTTACATCACCTTGGCCATTTGCAATGTGGGGCATGGATGTCATATGGCCAATTAATCCCAAAGCCTCTAATGGTCATCGCTTTATTCTGGTAGCTATCGACTACTTCACCAAATGGGTAGAGGCTGCTTCCTGCGCCAATGTAACACGGAAAGTAGTGGTGAAATTCTTGAAGAACAATATCACTTGTAGATATGGGTTGCTAGAAAGGCTCATCACAGACAATGCAACTAATTTTAACAATGCAAAAGTACAAAAATTGTGTGAGCAATTCAAGATCAAACATCATAACTTGGCTCCCCACCGACCAAAGATGAATGGGGTTGTGGAAGTGGTAAATAAAAACATCAAGAAGATCTTGGGGAAAATGGTGATCACCTACAAAGACTGGAGTGATATGCTGCCTTACGCATTGTACGCTTACCATACTTCAGTCAGATCCTCAACTGGGGCAACCCCGTATTCGCTGGTATATGGGATGGAAGCGGTGACACCCATAGAAGTGGAAATATCATCGTTGAGATTCTTATCAGAAGCTGAATTAGAAGAGGCCGAGTGGGTCAAAATGAGATATGAACAATTGAACATGCTTGAAGAAAAATGACTAACTGCAGTCTATCATGGCCAGTTATACCAGAAAATGATGGCGAAAGCATTCAATAAGAATGTCCACCCTTGAACATTTCAACCAGGTGATCTTGTTTTGAAGAAGATTTTGCCAAATCAAGAGGATAACATAGGCAAATGGGCACCAACACATGAAGGCCCTTACATAGTGAACGATGCCTTTTCTGGAGGAGCGTTGATCCTAACTGACATGGAAGGCAAAGCACTTGCTAAACCAATAAATTCGGATGCCATAAAAAAGTACTTTGCATGAAAAAGGAAAGAAAAAAAAACAAACAAAAATGCTCGCTTGGTTGAAAACCCTAAAGGGTGACCTAGGCAAAAATTAGAGCAAACAAAAAGACAACAAAGCCCGCTAGGTTGAAAACTCGAAAGGGCGGCCCGGGCAGAAATTAGGGCATAAAGAGAAAGAAAAGCTCAGACTAAAATCCAAAAAGACAGTTTTTAGAGCAAATCTTAACTGTTAAGCCGAAAAAATCGAAAGGGTGGCCTATGCAATAGTAAAAGGCTGAGCCAATGATTAGGAAGCTACGTAGGTCACCGAAACTGGGGCAATTTGAATGTAGATGGATCACGGCATATTGTTGAGCACACAACAAAGGATTGTACTCATGGTCATGGATTTTGAGTCTAATGTAACCAATGAATCAAGGAAATGGGTTGATCACATGAAAGCAACACAGTCAGTCTTTTCTTTCCTCTTCATCTCCTAGTAGTCATTGGCATTCTGTAAATACTTTCCAGTTTAAAGTTCAATAAAATTATCTTTCTCTTCCTTTGTGTCTTTGTTTCTTTTTCTTTTTCTTCTTTTATCATTCACTTCTGTGCCATCTTTTAAAACCGTGCATAATCATGACATTCTAATTGAAGTACAACTTAGGGACTAATTTGCTAACAAAGCTTAGAAATGATAAGTCAAATAGGGGACTTGAGAAACAAGATTAACTTGCAAAGAAAAGAAGACGCTTGCGTAGCTGAGGTTTAGAGATAATAGTCCACGTGTGCATTTAGATCAACTTAAAAAAAAGAGAAAGAAAAAAACAAAAAAATAAAAAAGGAAAGAAGAAGAAAGAAGCAAAAATAGTCGCTTGGTCGAAAACCTAGATGGGCGATCAAGGCAAAAGTTAGAGTAATAAAAAACTGGGGCAACGAGGAGACGCTGAAGCGTCACCAGTCAAATGTTTGCCAAAGAACTACAATAGATAGTCTCATGGGATGGCTTATCTACGAAGACAGTTCCTTTGGAATAGACGAAAGCTTTCTCGAAGAACAATGTGAAGATACTTCAAACTGGGGCAAATTTAATTTTTGAGAGCTATTATCATCATTCTTGTTATTGAGCATATCATCACTACATCAATTTTTGCATCAATGCATTCATCATGTCATCACTCCACTAGCTTTGCATCATTCATCATATCATCATTACATCAGTTTAGCATCGTATCATCATCACATCAATCTTGCATCATTGTTTTATCAAAGTTGTCAATCATTCATTTGTCTTTACTTTCACATGCAATTTTCACATACATTCACAAGTTTTGCTTTCATAAGTCTTTTAAATTTCATAGTCTGCTTTTGCATTTCATTTAAATTTCACATTTAAATACTTTCACAATCTTTAAATTCACATTTACATGCTTTCACAATATGCTTTTACATTTCACAGATTTTAAATTTCACATTTACTTACTTTCACAGATTCTAAATTTCACATTTTACATACTTTCACAATCTTTAAATTCACATTTACATGCATTTATAGATTTTAAATTTCACATTTTACATGCCTTCACAGTTTACTTTTACATTTCATAGATTTTAAATTTCACATTTTACATGCTTTCACAGTTTGCTTTTACATTTCACAAATTTTAAATTTCACATTTACTTACTTTCACAGATTTTAAATTTCACATTTTACATACTTTCACAGTCTGGTTTTACATTTCACAAGTCATTTAAATTTTACATTTACTTACTTTCACATATTTTAAATTTTACATTTTACATGCTTTCACAGTCTGCTTTTACATTTCACAGATTTTAAATTTCACATTTACTTACTTTCACAGATTTTAAATTTCACATTTACAATGTTTCACAATCTGCTTTTACATTTCACAGTCTTTAAATTTCACTTACTTGCTTTTCACAGTCTGCTTTTACGTTTTACACACTTTTAAATTTCACATTATTTTTCACATGCCTTTCGACTCCACATGCATTTATTTTCCACATACATTTCATTGCTGACTTGACATTAGCATTATCATCTAGCATCGTTCATTAGAGCATTCATCATGCTTCCATCAGCATTGTCACACATTTATCATCATTGTGCATTGGTCATTTAGCATCATCCATCAGAACATTTTGCATTGCCATCATGCATTCATAATCATCATGCATCATCCAGAAAAAATGTATGTTCATATCCTTACTTGTCCTTTACCGCAAAATATCAAAGTCATTGCCTTCTATATTTTTCGATAAGGAACAAGTAAAGAGGGGCAATTGTGAACACCACATTTTGTCCGAACATTTTTTTTTTCATTATTTTGTTTTGTTAACCCCAATTTCTTTTTTGGTCTACATCCCACCTTATCCTCTTTTATTTGTTTTTGACCCATTTGGACAATATATCATTGGCCCAGCTTGTTTTACTTGTCTCGAACTTGTGTTTGTTAATTCATAAAAAGGGAGATTTTGGTTTCGAAATCAAATCAAAATGGAAATTGGGTGTGATATGAAATAAATTTGCTGAGAATCAAGAAATAATACTATAATGATGATCATATCACAGTTTCAATCAAACCAAATATCTTATTAGCAACAGTTCAGAACATAATCTCTTAAAAAAAATCAATTAGGAATCAAAAATTAAATTGGTGATCGTGTGTGTATATATACACGAATTCATCATCAGGAAAAGGAAGAGGGAGATATACACAGGGCATACAAAGAAAAATAAGCAAAAAAAGCACATAAGGAAAATACAGTGAAGAGTGTGGTCCTGTGAAGGTCTGGGCATTCTTAATAGAATAACTTCATGCCGCCATTTTCATTTTCGTCTTACATGGTTGTCCCATCCATTATTGTTTGAGCATTTAGATCATATTTTGGTTTGCCACAAATCACCATTACAACTATCACTGCAACCTTTCCATCACTTTGTATCATATCCCACCATGAAGGAAAAGGAAAAGGGGAGAGGGAGAGAACAATAAAATGAACCAGAACCAACCAGGCTGCCTCTTGCCTCTGACACGTGGTTGATGCCGCATCATCATTGTCCAGCTTGACGCTGTGCACCAGAATCATTGACACCCAGCCCAGGCGCGAGATCACGCCTCCTTCTCTGCGTCAGTTAGCGCTCCTCCTGCTGCTACTATCCGCATGAAATGCGAGCTTCATCAGCAGGCCGAACCAGTCCGCGAAGCCTCTGGCTCCTTCAGCGCTGCCGTGAGTTCCCCCTTTACCTCTGTTGTTTGCACGGCTACTGCTTGCCTGCTGCCTTAGTCCCTTTTTGTCCTACAACAATGTGGGGAAAGTTGGGGAATTAGGGATTTAGGCTTAGGAATTTTTTTCTTATTTTTTTATTTTTTCTCTCAGTTGATCTTGTTTGGTTTCTTGTGGGGGTTTGGGTCTTATTTCTTTTTGGGCCGGTTTCCATTTTTTTTTTTAAAGTTCTTTTTTGTTTTTGTTTAATGACTATTAAACTGGGCTTCATTTTTTATATGATCTTTTTATTTTTTCTGGGTTAGGTTAAGTCTTTGGGTCTTGTTCCTTTTTTTTTGGGACTACTTTGCTTAGTTTTTTTTTAAGTAGTTCTTTTTTTTTTTTGTCAGTAGCTATTGGACTAGGCTTTAGTTTTTTTTTAAAATATTTAATTAAAATAAAAAAACCCCTTCTTTTCATAAATAAAATCAATCAACCCACATTTTTGTCTTTTTTTTTAAAAATCCATTAACATAGAATTAGTTTCTACAAGAATGACATGACTTTGAATTCCTCATTGCACCAGAGGATATGTCGGCGTAGCTAAACAACTATCAAGCCAAAATCTTTTTTTCATAAAATTCTTTGTTTTTAAATTTTTGTTTTATTGTTATTTTTTTTGTAAATATATAATTGTTATTTTTTTTTGGGAAAAATAAATATTTTAAAGTTATAAAATTTGCATAATGAGCTCTATGGTAACCATGTTTACACGGATGTATTAGGGGTGCAGTGGGATTATGTTTCCACCCTTCCCTAATCATAATTAGACTCCCGAATCTCGTATCTCTTTTAAAGATCAGTTTTGCAATTAAAAGGTTTTTCCAATTTTAGCCATAATTAAAATTGGTGGCGACTCCCATTTTATTAAATTGGTTGTAAAATCATCGCGGCGCCCTCTGGGTACGTTGTGACAATTGTGAATCACTTTATGAAGATGAGGGCTATTTTCTAAAGATTTGAAGCTTGGCTTCTTGTTCTTGAAATCATTTCTTTGTGCATTAAACATATTAACATCCATTTCAAGGATTATGTTTCACTTCATTGTGGTTTTGAATCTCTTTGAACAGGATTAAACATGTTTACACATGAAGTCATGAAAATAAAACTTAAGGAACTTGTATGCTAACAAGGATTAATTTTCACTTCATTTAACCTCTTAATCTCTTTGAAAGAGATTAAACATGTTTATACATGATATTGTGAAAATAAAACTTGTTTAAGGAGTTATATGCTAACAAGAATGGTACTATTAAGCACTCAAGAAGCTCAAGTTAAAGATTAGTCATTCTACAAAATATTTTAAGAAAATTCGTCTGTTGTCACTCAAAACTTTAAGTGATAATGCTTTCTGAAGGGTTCTAGAGCTAACATCATGTCTGTGACCCACCCGAGGAAGCAGGAGTCTGATGAGATATGAGGCTAGGAGTCAAGGTAGTGTTTGGGCTGGGAGAGAGGTCACTATTATGGATGGGTTGTGACTGGGAATAAAGGGGGAGATGAGGGGCTAGCATATCCAAGAATGGGTATCATCTTAAAGGGAGTGGTGGTGGTGGCAGGGACGGAGGTGGAGGTAATGGAAGGAGAGATGATGGACGTCATGGAAGGGGTGGTGGCAAAGGTGGTGGGAAGGGTCATGGTAAAGATGGTCGGAGGGGTGGTGGTGGGTAAATCGACCTTACAAGATCGGTCATTGTCTCAACGAGTCATACTAAAATAATTAAAAAGTACAAAGAAATAAATTTCTATTTAAATTTTTAGTATAACTATTTTAATCTTATTTCCTTAAAAAAAATTCTGACAAAATTTTAACAATATCTCCCCCTAAATTAGGAGCTTTCGTTATCATATATTTCTTTTAATTGGTCTTTAAAACACATTCAATTGTTCTATTAGTTTTATTTCTATTATTACTTTCAAACATATTCATATTATTACTTTCAAATACAATCAATTGGTCTTTTAAGTTTTTTTTTTTAATACAGTTACTTTTAATCCTTTTTCCCTAAAAAAATTTTAATAAAATTTTGACAATATCTCTCCTTAAATTAGGAGCTTTCATCATAAGATATTTCTTTTAATTGATCTTTAAGTTTTATTCATATTATTACTTTCAAACACATTCAATTGATCTTTAAGTTTTTTAATACATTTACATTTAGTCTTTTTTCCCTAAAAAAGATTTTAACAAAATTTTATAGCATCTTCTCCTAAATTAGAAGCTTCCGTCATCAGATATTTAATCAATTCAATAATAATAGATATTATTATAAAGATCAACAACAAATAGATATAGTTAAATAGTTACATCTTAATAATTACTTACAATTCACATAATCCTAAAAACCATTATATTGCGCATCCCCTTATAACTCCACAACATGTATTTTGCAATCTCTGTAAACATAATGAATCCCACAGCAAACAATGCAAAGTCGGGCAAGGACTCTATGCCTTTCCTTCTAGTCATGCATTCTCATTTTCCAACAACTCTATCCGAGAAAATATAAGTATCTATCCTATAAACGTATTAAACAATACAAATAAAAAAGACTTTGTTACTAACCTCTACTGCAGTGAAAAATGAAAAAAATCTAAAAGCTTTGTGTGTGTAACCAAATCCAACCCTGAAAATGCAATATGAACAAGTTTTTAATCTCACACAAATGTAAACATTTACATATAAGGAAAAAAAAAATACAAAACTACTCTCAATGTCCACTGTCAACGTCAAAAACTCTGAGCTAGGGGTCAATACAACACCTACATTTGTTAGCTTCAGAACCCTTCAGAAAGTATCAGTGTTAAATGTTTTAAGTGATAACATAACCAATTTTATGAAAATATTTTGAAAAAGGACTAATTCATTTCTTAAGAAAGCATGCCATGACTTCAGAAAGTAAGTTTCAAGTGAAGATTTCAATCAAAAACTCTAAAGAAATGTGTGGTTATGATCTTTAACAATAATGATCATAATTATTTCATTTACAATAAGCTCTTATTGAAGTGTTAAAGACAAAAAAAGATGCCTGGAAATTGAGACGGTACTTCAGAAAGCACGTTTCACTATAAATGATGCACTTTACACGCATGGGATGGAAAATTTGATATTCGAATTAAAGTCAAACATAGTCAAGAACTGACGCGACATCTCTTCTATCAACTTGGTCAACTGCCCCAGCTTCTAAAAGGAAAAGTTCAGAAACCTAATTCAGAAAGAAAAAAGTAGTTCCTGAAGATGGACTCAAAAACCTTTATTAGATAACGACTTCTATAATTGCAAAAAACAACTCTGACACACAGAGATACTCTTCTAGACTTCATTTCCAAGACACAGAAAGAAGATCAACATTTGTCAATGGGAAAATAGATCAAAGGCAATGCTAAGAAATGAAGATCAAGTACAAAAGAAGATGATATGCTTACAACGTAGTGACTTTTGATTATTACATGTGCTGGAATTCTAAAGAAATTTCCTTTCATTTTTTGTAACATATTATAGCTTGTAATCAGTTTCATCTTTGTAAAAATCTTCTTTCTACATACTCATTAGATAACATCTTCTTCCTAGGAAAAATAGATAAAAATAAGTCATTCAATTGATTTACTATGATACTATTTATTATGAGAAAACTTGAGTGCTTGATAGTTTGAGTGATCCAATCCAAACACAGTATTTGTAACTTGATCCGGTAGTGATCACTATGAGTTAGCTTAAAAAGGCTAAGCAAAAACTACTTGTAAGTGACAGTAGAGTTAGTTACTGGTGTAAGCTCCAAAACCCTTCAGGAAGCATTAGAGCCATATGTTTTGAATAGCAACAAAACCAATTTAAAGAAAATACTTTGAAGAACCACTAATGTCTACCTTGAGTTTTTTGACAAAGCATAATAGGTATTTTCGAATTGCATAACATGGACTTAAGTGAACATAATTTCACATTGCATGTTCAAACATGATTTATCTCGTGTTAAGAGATTAAGCTCAAAACCCTTCAGGAAGCATTAGAGCCATATGTTTTGAATACCAACAAAACCAATTTAAAGAAAATACTTTGAAGAACCACTAATGTCTACCTTGAGTTTCTTGACAAAGCATAACAGGTATTTTCGAATTGCATAACATGGACTTAAGTGAGCATAATTTCACATTACATGTTCAAACATGATTTATCTCGTGTTAAGAGATTGAGCTTAATAGAAGTGAACATTACATCGTGAGAAGAACATATACATGCATCACGAAATAAAGCAAATCAAATCAAGAACAAGAAACAAGGCACAATCTTCAGAAAGTAGCATGAGACATTAGAAAGTATGATCAGAATGAAGATATTATGCAAAATATGATATTAACGTGTTACTCAGCCTTTAATCATCATGATCACAACTCTTTCATCATCATAAAGCTCAGATTGAAGATTAGAAGACTAAGGAATTGTCAAGGGACTGATAGTGCACATCAGAAAGCTTACTTCACTGTGGAGCACTAAATGCCACAGGAAAATGATGGAAATTTAAATTTTGAAATTCAAACCTCGAGTCAAACCTAGTTTCAAAATTGGTGTGTTATCTTTTCTACCTATTTGGTCAACCACCCTATGTAACAGCCCATGCTGCTTTTATAGATTGACAACTGTCCCCACAAACTAACACGGGTCTTTTTAGCATGCTTTGTTCTCACTCACATGCTTTGTAAGGAAAACTTCCTAGGAGGTTACCCATCCCAAAATTGCTCCAAGTCAAGCACGCTTAACTATGGTGTTCTTTCAATTTAGGCTACCGAAAAGAAGATGCATCTTGTTGGTATAGATTGTACAAATCAATCCATATAAGTCATCCTCAACTATATAGTCCCATACCTATACAGTCGTAGGATCCCTCTTATTCGAATGTGTAATCGGTTCATTCATGTACCTTTCTGCTTAGAGGACCTTGCGAGGAGCCGCTACTTGTCCGTGCCTTCTTTGCACCAACAATCACTCCTTGTCCTTGTCCCCAGGCGTTACATGCCCACCAGCTTTCGCTTGGTTCGTCCTTGAACCATATCATACTAGGAGAGGCGTGGCTTTGATACCATTTGTAATAGCCTATGCTACTTTTATGGATTGATGACTGTCCCTACAAACCAACATGGGTTGTAACATCCTAATTTTTAACCCAATACTCGTAGAACATATTTAGGTTAACCATTAGTTTATTACTTCTTAGTCTTATTCTTTAAAATCTTTCCTTAAAAAACTTAGTAGAAAATACGGGTAAATTTTCTTTTTTTTGAAATATAAAAGCAAAGTGAGAGCCACGTATAACGTAAACATGCGTTAACATATATCGTAAAACATGAGGATAAATCACAAAATAAAAAGGCATGTCAAATCATGGAACAATCAATAACACATCAAGAAAGTACTACATTAATATCATAATACGCTAACCCAAAGGCGGGACTTAGTTTAGTACAACAGAACATGAATACAACTGAAATAAAAGACACAAGGAAAGCATAACAAATAACACCCCTACCCTAGTGCACCTAAGGTGGATAACCTCATAATAAAAGAAGGTTTATCCTAAACTATATGTGGTGTGTGTGCACTAGACCTTCCAATGGATCTACTACTGTTGACCCTGAAAATGGGGAACATAACTAATCCATGGACGGAGTATATGGAGAGTGGGCACATGACCGACAGGTGCAGTGGTGTGCGTACGGCGGCTCCTCTCGTTAGGTGTACGTGCATGCTCGAAGACCAAATCGTCGTTGTACGGGGAAGTCGGGGAGAAATGATAACTACGTCCAGGATGTGCAAATGGGCGTCCCATGAACATGAAGAC